>CM050930.1:1929495-3191812 GCA_027742785.1 Vigna reflexopilosa | reverse complement strand
TTAAAAAAATGTCACTTTTAAAGTTTTCTTTAGTATATATATATATATACACACAAATGTATTGTCTGCTATTGCTTCCACCATAAGCCGCTACGCCATTTTCTATATTTATATGGCAAATTTTTGCTCACCACCATAGGCACCATAGGCAGTTAGCCACTATTGATAACCTCTAACCCATTAAATTCCTAAAGAGACTTCACCTAACTGGCCGTACTTACATTGAAGCATTTTCTGTTTCTCCTATAATACACATTCTTAATAGGAGGCTTAGCATGGTGTAATCAAATCAATACCACAATCACAAAACTTGTCAATAATATTATCTTCGACAATTCAAAATATGAACTTCTATAAATTAAATATCTTTTTGTTCAGAAAAAGTGAAAGATATATTAAATGATGTCAATTATTGCAGCAATATATCAACTAAGAACTCCACCAACCTGGAGCTTTTCAGGTCCACCAATTCCACGACACACAAAGTACATCCTTGAATCAGAAGCATGCAAAACCTTCGGTTCATCTTCAGAGTTCAATTTGATGAATATATCCTGACCAAGTCTATTAGTGAAAGTCATAAATGGCCGAACAGAAATAACCTGGAGAGACAATAGAAATTCAAAAGTATTACATCGTGACTGCATAGTAACATTTATGCTAAATTTGATCTTGTCTCAACCTTTGTCGGGATAGATTGATAGGAGCATGGTTTTGTAGAAATAATAAGCCGCAAGCAATTTCCATCACCATCATATGCATATATATCCAAAGACCCATCCTAAGGATAAAACAAAGTGGTTTTAGAAAAGAATGGATAACTTCTAGTTTGTCACATAAATCTTAATATTACCATGTCACCAAGAGGAGCAAGATCCGTAACAGGTCCAAAATGTTCATTTCCTAATTGGGCAATAGCCACTGACAGGGCCAACATATTAAAATTAAAAGCAGAAGCAATTGTGTAACCATCATATATCTCCTCTTCAGTTATTTCCTCAAGGATTAATCCATTTTTCTTGTGAGTTTGAAATTGAGCAGCAACCTTTGGCATATGTCTTTTTCCTGACAAATCAAGCATCCTAAATGTAAGTGGCGGACATCTAGCAACTTCTAACCAATAAGGAGCATATACTCTAATTGTTTTAGCCAACACGGTGTGCTCTTTGTCAAAGTTTTGCTCAAGAACAATTTGAATCACCCTGCACATAAGGAGTCAAATAAGAGGGGTTTATGCAAATTAAGTAGTCTTTCAAAAAGTAGAGCCAATTAAAATTTCAGCAAAACATTATAAAATGTAGAAATAATGTGATAGATTGTGAAATTTCTAACTATTCCACATCCAGAACTTTACAACCTTCCAGATATTGAACTTCTCAAACTAATTGTTTTGGATGGATTCTCATGAGGATGAGATATAAGAACAGCTTCCTGTTCGGAAAATGGAATGGGTGAGATATTAATTGCATAATACAATGTAAAAATGACATAGTAACTGAAACACAAAAGGCAAAAGTATTGACAGGTCTCTATCTTACATGTATGGGAAGCCAACCCCTTTGTGGAAGCAAAGATAAGAACAGAGGGTTCCGAATATCAGCACTGTATATCTGTACAGTTTTTCCAGATAAAAACACTCCTCTTGAACATGCAAGGAAATGGCCACTTGATTGCATTTCAAGAACAGAATATTCAGCAGCAAGGGGAAGAAAATTGCTTATTGTTAGAGGTGATTTGACTGCCAAACACCAATCATGAATGGCATCAGAATGGATATCTTTAGCAATCTCAGTAGATTGTATGCTTACAGAAAACCACAACTTATGGGAGCCACCAGAGGTTCCATGCATCTCACTGCAGCACAATAGTTCCTCTGACTCTGAAAGAGCTGAAACACACAGATTTGAGCATTGGCCCTTCCTGCCAACATCTTGTTGCCTAGGTCTGTCTACTACAGTACTCCATGAGTACTCACAAGAGTTTGCTGAAGCCCATGGCCTTAACTGCAAGAAATATTGTACAGATTGCGTCAAACCAGAGAGAGGAAGCGGAGCAGTTTCTCCTGGTTGCAGCAGGCCAACAGATATTTCATGCTTAAGATCCTCTGCTATTAGCCTCCTGTTTCTTAACCATCTTCTCTGCCTGGCAGTATTACGGGAATCCCTTGGATCAAAGGATTCAGGCCATCTCAAACTCTCCACATCCGGAGCATAAATCCATCTATCAGCAGTATTGGGAGATTTTGTATCCAAATGCCAATCATCAATCCATTCCCAACCTGGCGGTAGATCAATTTCAGGAAAAATCTGATAATAGAACAGTAAAGAAAAAATGAGACATGAAAGAATAATAAAAATTTAGGGCAACAATCAAAACTGTCAATCACAGTTTATAAACTATTTCTGAATATATTTCTTGTTGGATTATCCGATTGTTTATTTTTGAAAACATATTTCACCCTGCGTTTGATATCATAAAAAAAAAATCAGTTTCATGTTTAAGTATAAATCAGCCTGGAGTTTTCTGCTTATAAACTATTCTTCCTCCAAAAAAAAAGTTTAAACTTGACAGCATAAAGGTTTTCTAAGGAGACTGCAAAAGTATCAGACAATATTTTGATATGAAGGCTTGGGAATGTTTGTACCTCAACATCTGAAAAGAAAAGTGATTATATAGAAGTTAGCACATGACAAGGTAATGGCTAGTGTAGTCCTAATCAAATTTGTTAGAAACGAATTCCTAGCACATATTTTCCCATAGTATAAAAATCACAGCACAAGTGCTTGATCTATTCTGAACTTTTCAAAGCATCCACATATGACTGATCCTCTTGAAGAGAGTCTCAATCATGAGCAAAATTGTCAGTTTGTAACTTCATTGCTAGAGAAAAACTACAGCTCAGGTGTATAAGCAATACAAAAGCTAGAGAACAGTTTCCCGTGGAAAGTGAAAAATTACTAACATTCACCTGATGGGATTTCCCTCCATCTGACATGCGGTTCCCAGAAGAACCTGAACAGAGTATCCATCCAATTTGTGGTGTTAACTTTTCAGTCTCGAAAAACTCTTCTGTCTGAATTCTATAGCTCTCTGTTTGAATGGATTCAGAATTACTTGAACTTTTCAGCAAATTCATCTTTTCTAATGAAACTTTTGAAGTGAGGCATAAATCAAGTACAAAATCTGTGTTGTTACGAACAGAAACCAGTGATCGAATATTCACATATCTATTGCCATCCTTCACACTAGCTTCACTGGCAACAACAGCATTGCCTAACCGCCAGCAAGCGGCAGGAGCAGCATAGTTTAGCCTCACAGTCGTCCAAGGACCTTCCTTGCTAGGACTAATTTGAATAAACCCACGTTTATGCACATCATAATTAGATAGTTGATTGTTAATCTCAGTCTCAGAATTATGTACTAGTATGGCACATTGTAATTTGCAAGGCTTCCCATAATAAGCATCCTGAAATCTCAGCATGGCACCATTAAGATAAGTACTTGGAGAAAACAAAGAAAAATAAGAAAAAGGTAAATCATAAAAAAAATTCACCATAGGGTTTTCTGTAGACAAATATATCCAGTTCAACTCTTTGACAAAATTTTGTGGATTTGAGTAGTCCTCAATAGTTCTTGCTATCTCATTCAAGGAAGCTGAAAAAAATCCAATCGGAACACCTAGAAGAAAGAAAAGAAGGATGTAATAAAGAAGATTGAGCATCTTATGCTGTTACAATACCAAAAGAACATTCACAAAATTAGAAACTTTTTAAGTCCTCAAAACACTAATGTATTCCCAACCCAGTATTTCTCCTTTGCAGACATTTCAACTTAACCTAATTTATTTGCACATTATTCAGTAGCATCTAGTGTCACTTAGGTCTGGATGGAATTTCAAGAAAGTACCTTTACCAATATCCGTTAAAATCAATTCTAAAGAGTGATAGTCCTGTAAAAAAAGTATAGAAGTTAAGTTAGAAGTTGGTTTTTCAATTGGAAAACAAAAATTTAGACTAAAAGAAGAAGACAATGCAGTAATTTTGAAAATCAAATGTAAATTCAACAGAAAAGGATGGCCAAGTGCGCAGTCAAAAGAATCATTTAAGTTATACAACCTAAAAAACATTAAATCAATCTAATGAGTTAAATAAGAATCACCAAGAAAATTAAAGCATAATAAATTATATTACATCGAAATTGTCAAAAAACCGAGCTGCTCGTTATGTATTTTAGGAAGTTTTTATTTTATCCTTGCTATACTTTTAATCTTTCTTACAAGTGTATCCTGCTATTAAAACTAGGATTATGTATTTAAAAGCAATCCATAATTATAGAGATTTGTTTCGTTAGAGTTAGCTGTTTATATTTCCCAACATAAACACCAGACTCATGTATTTATAGAACCAATTACCTCATTACTATATTATAGTTTATATTTCTAAGTTTTGATATGGTATCAGATCCTAGAGTGGGCTACTTTTAGACATTTGCTCCGATTGCTAAGATGAACATGGTCAAAGTAATATTGTCATTAGCAACTTCATGATTAGGATCTACAACACTACAATGTGAAGAAAGCATTTCTACACGGAGACCTTGATGAAGAAATATACATGGAGTTGCCCCTAACCTATAATGGACAGGTTGCTAGTGGAATTGTTTGCACACTAAGAAAGGCTTTGTATGGGCTGAATCTAAATACCCTATAGCATGGTTTGGTAGGTTCACCAAGGTTATGACAAGTATGAGTTACAAACAAAGTCAAGGGAATCACACTCAATGCCATGCCACAGAATTTGAGACCAAAACATTAGGAAGACTTAAATATTTTTTGGGAATGGAAGTGGCTAATTCAAAAAAGGAATCTTCATATCTCAACAAAAGTATGTTGATTACTTTCTTAATTAAAGGAGAATATTGCAGTCGACAAACAAATGCATCTAAGACTTGTTTACTTACCTAGGCAGGACATTGCTTTTATTGTGTGTCTAGTAAGCCAATTTATGCACCAACCAAAGGAGACTTATTTACAACCTGCTCTTAGAATTGTTCAGTATTTAAAAGAGATTTTTTTTTAAATGAAATGCAAGTCTTGAGAGATTATTCACCCCCAAAATTATGAATAGAAAGATTACCCTCCAAAGAATTTACTAGAAAGTATCAATACATTTGCTTTAATCCATGATGTTGTTCTCTATCAGTGATATTCTTTATTTTTTTATTTTCACTTTGTACATTTCCATTTACTTTACACTGTCATTTCGTTGTAATTTTCATTCGGTCTTATTCTTTAACAGACCTGTCCTTTTGTTACAGAATTAGATAAGTTTTAGATACTTGCTGACTCAGCAGTCAGCACATGGCTTATGTGTATAATATATATAATATCATACGTCATTTTTATATAGAAAATCTACTAAACAGAAAGGAAAAAAACTAAAATAACTGAATATTAAAACATAAAACAGTGGTGAAGATAAAGTCTGTTATCTATCAAAGAAAGCCAGGAGCTGAACACATGAAGGAGCAACGAAGATAAATTCCTTAATAAGATTTAGACTTCTACAGCCATTGTTGGTATCTAAATCAATCAGAGCACACAAAGTCCAATTTTTTAAGTAAACATTCGGGACTTCAAAAATATCAAACTTTATTCCAAATGTATTTGATTATTAGAAGAAATACAAACTTAACTAGCAAAAACTCCCAACGAAGCTTACCTAGAAAATGTCTAAGTAAAAGCAACTAAGATAATTATCAATACCAGGGAATCAACTTTGAAGAAAAATATTTCATTCCACTTGACCGACTCAAGATCGGAAGGCAATAAATGATGTGGCCTTTGTCCACGCGTGCGAGCGCTCTGTTGATAAACCAATGCATTACTGGGGAGGATCTGACTAGGAGACAGGCGGATAGCTACTGTATATTGCTGGGAATCAGAACCTTCAACTTGGGGAAACTGTATTAAAAATAAAGAAAATAAATCTGAGCAACTGAATATTTAACTTGACATGCATTGAAGGTTACGTGGAAATTGGGACTGCCAAAACCATGAAAGTTACTAAAAGCAACAAAACTAGTACCTGTGCTTCTGCTATGATGATGGTTATCATTGTTCTAGTCTTTCTGCAGAGTTTACCCTTCAAATGAGATTCTAGCATATTTTTAGACACAGGAACTTTGACGGCCTTCATATCCCCAGATGGCATCCGAATTATATTTTGGAGACCCCTAGCTTCTGTAGCACGGATAAAAATATCCTGACCAAGTTTATTTTGAGGAATTATGTAGTAATTTCTTTTCTGGAGTGTGTCAATTATAGAGTGTCCACCATAAGTAGGAGAAAATGCATCCTGGTAAGAGAAAACAAGTGCTGTGAAATGAAGAAAGTAATATACAACAAAAGAACCAGTCTTAAAACAGAAATATGAAAAGGTTTATAAGAAATTTTACTCTGTTTTTGTAACATTCGTGAGCATTGCTAAGATTGTTCCAGCTTGCATAAGCTTGAATGACCATATTAGCATTAGAAACTGAAACATTTAAATTCAAATCTCGTGTTGATGTCAAACGTAACTGAGAGGTTCCAGCCAGGGCGTTGATGTCATATTGGTACCTATATGTAGCTGTAATTAGCCAAAAATAGAAACTAGAACAAAAGTATAACTTCAGTGGATTTGACTCTTCTAAAGGAAATGTGTAAGGTGATTAAATGCATAACTAATGTTATTTAAATTTAGTAAAGATTGTTTAATCCAATTTTTATACATAAAATATCCATAATTTAACAATTTTTTTTAAGTTTAATAAACTCTTGAAAATGATTAATCTGAATATGGAAATATTTTATTCAATTCATTGATTTGAAACGGTACATCAACCTCTATATATAGTGAACTTTAATCATAAAGTAAAGATTACAAAGAGATCCTGTAGAATCTTCTAACAATACACTTAATATCCTACTGGAGCTTATAGCTTATTAACTGTATTTCCTTTTGAATCAACGCTTCCCTCGAGCTAGTGAATGGATTGGCTACCATTTCCCACTTGAATGTGAGAACATGAAATCATTCAATAGGGAGACCATTTGTAAATAGATCTGCTAGTTGAAGCCCATATGGGACACAAGAAGCAGTTATAAGGCCACCATCTAGTTTTTCTTTAATAAGTGTCAATCTATGTGCTTAGTCCTATCATGCTGATCTAGATCTAGATTGTGAACGATGGTAATAGTTGATTTATCATTACAATAAAGAGTCAGAGAACTCTTCACATTTCACTTTAAGATCATTCAGAGTAATTCTCAATCATAACAATTCCCCCACCCCATGTGTCATAGCTAAGAATCCAACCTCTGCACCTAACCTTCCAACAACAATTTGTTTCATACTTCTCCAAGTCACCAAATTTCTACCCAAGAATTGCAATATCCGGAGGAGGATTTCCTACCTCAGGATAGTCTGCATTATCCTAAGCTTACAGACCCTGCATAGTCTGCATTAATATTGGTCTCCATTTTTAATCTTTCATTCTTCATGAACAATAATCCCACTTATGGACTTGTCTTCAAATATTGAAGAATTCTATTCAAAGCTTCCAAATGTCTATTTCTTGGATCATGCATGAATTAACTAACTACACTTACAACATAGGCTATGTCATGTCTAGTCAAGGTTGTTAAAATTAAGATTAAGGTTAGGATTGTGAATGGCTAAGAAGATCGTAAATCATGAGATTATAACTAAAAGGGTGAATTTTAATTTCCTTAACTTTTAATTGGGTTCAGGTTTTATTTAATTGAAACCCCCATTCACCCAAGAAACTAAAAAGGTTTTGGAGAGGAAAACACACATAACAAGGTGAATTTTTAATTGCATTAATTTTTTATTGGGTTTAAGTTTTCTTTTAATTGAATCCCATTCACCCAAGAAGGCGGACATGTGTAGCTAAAAATACACAAAAAAAAAACATCCATCCACACGATTATGCAATTTTGCTTGACATTCCACATGATTTCACTTGCCACAATCGCATGGGGGATTTGAATCATAAACACTGCAAACTCAATAGGATCAAATGATTTTACAATGTAAATCGTGATTTTAATGAAACTGGGTCTAGCGTGGACTAGGTAATTGAGCTTCCCCAAAAGTCTCTAATATTCATCACTCACAAATCTATGGTTCTTACCTTTACTCACAGTATAACTTCCTTCATCACTCTCAAATCTATGGTTCTGCTTTATAGAAACTCTAGTGGTCTTGCAATCAATGTAACTTGTTTCTTTGAGAAGAACAAAAACATACTATATTTTTGTTGCTCTTAGGTTCTCTTTAGCCTTAGCTGCTGTATTTTGGTTACTATTTTTCCACTACTAGCATCATTTGTGTTCTATTTTATGCAGAAGAAATCAATTGAACAGGCAAAGGTGTTTTCCACAGTTAGATATGATCACTTTTAAATCAATGACCGAAACCAAAAAATTTACTTCTTCAATAAGTGTACTTTAATATCTTCCATTTCCCCACCCCACACAACCACATTGTCTTTTCTCAACCATACTCAGGTTCTTGCCGCAGCTGCTATCATCAAGCTCTTGCAACCAAGCCAAACCCTTCACTCAGCCAAAGCCAAAACCCAAACTGCAAGTTGTAAACAGACTTGATAGAGTAGCGATTTTGGTTGAGTGATTGTAGCGGGTTTCATTGCTGGCCAGCTGGATTCTGCATTCCACTCTATCAAAATTTTAAGATCTCCTACATTCAAATCAAGGTTGATTCTAGCCCTTTGAAACTTTCATTAGGCTGTTCTAGATAAATTTGCAGAAGTTTTGGATAAATTCCACAATGCTCACATCATCTTAGGATATGGTTTTAGACCTAACTCAACCAGTTTTTGTAGTGAGGAATGTTAGTCAATTTGGGACTTGAATTTTTCCCAATACATCATAGTAAATAGGAATTGTAGCAAAGAGGATGGACTTATTGACCCAAGGACCTATTCTTGTCTCAGTGCTTATTTCGAAATCAAATTATTACACTGCTCATAACAGTCAAAGCTCCCAATCATTCATTCAAGAATTCCACCAAGGGAAACATGATGTCTCACACAAGTATTCTATTTTTGTAAACACGTAGCAATTACCTTAAGAACCCATCTACTGGCTCAACAAGAGGTTCCCAAGCTTCATACTTATCATTGTATGACCTGGCAGCCAAGGAGAAACCAACAGTGCAATTTAGATACCCAGTTCTTCCATGCAAACTAAATGTTATTCCACTCAAAGATATATTGAACAAAGGAACCATCTGTCAAATTCAAAGAAAAGCAGTCAGTACAGAAGTAATACTTCCGAGAAAGCTCTAATAAGTTATCAAGACCTAACTCTTATGAAAGCTTAAGCAATTAGGTAAAAGCTCATGGATGGCTTTATATTTAACAGTGACAGTTCTGTTTAAGAATGACATCAGTAATAGTAAAAAGGAAAAAAAAAAAAAAAAAAAACCATAATAATAACATCAACCCTACTCTTCAATGGTCAACTAGGCATGTTTAAAAATTAGGAAAAGATTTAACAATGCACACTAACAACACTTACCAATTACATTATTTAACAGAAAAATTATGTTAGAGGCTGAAACATCTGGTTCGTCTATTTTCAAAAAACAATTCATTATACTTGGTGTAGGCTTAATTAAATTGTGTTTGCACTCTAATTCAGAGATAACGTATACCTATACCTATAGGTTACTTAAGGTCAACAACACCCATTTTGTTAATACTAAATCTAGAAGCATGCAACAATTAACACTCTTGAAGTAAATTTTGAGTCTAACTCTACCTTACATCTAGTTATATATTACACTTTTATCATATTTCTAATTGATGTAGATTCTCCAACACACCCTCTCACACGGATCTCAAGTGACTAAATATTTGTGTGTGATCCAATAGTGGGTAGTGTGATAATCCCAACAAACTTTGTTAAGATGGACATGATATTATCTTATGAAATAAATTTTAAAACTAATTCAATCTTGTGAGAACAGCCTGTAAGATTAAATTTGCACTTATATATTATAGTTTAATCATATTTCTATATAGAATTTCTAACAAGCACTTCTATATTAGGAAAATGCCTATTAATATAGACCCTTTCATTCTCAAAGCTTAAGCAATTAGGAGATCAGACACTTTATTATTCTAACAAAATTTACAATCTAAGCATTTTATTCTCACCAAACCACTGTAATCATCAAAAAGAGCCATTGAGAAGGTCCCAATTCCTGCATCAATGACTGTCACATCTGAGTCACTTGGCACATTTGAATCTGCAAGTTTCAAAGCAAACCTTCTTGGGGGTCTTTTGAAACCACCACGGACAATAAAAGTCCCCAACTCATTGCCAACAGCCCATATGCTAAATGGTTCTGCTACATGCTTTGCATCAGATGTATCCCATACACTTTCTTCTAAAAATTTATCACCTGCTACCAAATCACTCCGCATGCATCTTAATGTGCTAAAATCACTTTGCTTAGGTTTCCCCTTACATGCAACACAACCCAAGGAAACAAAGCCGGGAGGGGCTTGTGGAAGCCAGAACGACATGCTTTCCATTCCCCTATGCTTTTTTATTTGTCCGACAAGCTGAAAATCTAGTGGAGTTTTAAAAACATTTTCGTCCCTGGAATCATGAACAATAATGCAGGCGTTTGGTGGTTCATACCTAAAAAGCAGAAGATTGCATCAGCTCCATATTAATTGTAAAGAGGAAGATAACAAATTAATATCTAAAGTTATACAATGAAAGGGGAAGATAATAAATGAAACACACCCTTTAACAGCTACATCACCAAAATATACCATTCCCGCTGGGACAACTGGACGCCATATGGATAACCTCTTTCTTGAATTTGATGCTTGATTCCACCACACTAACTCAAAGCTAGCAACAGGCTCATAACGCCTATTAGAATTTGCACCAACAGACTGGTCAGGTTGCAAGGTTTGATGCCCACCAGGAGCATAGGAATCCTGACTACTTACTGCTGCTGAGGATGGCTTCAAATAATCATATTTAATGCAACGCAGTTCATATGCTTTACCCATCAAACTAAGAGATATAGGATCTACTGGCAAAAAAGTGCCAACAGAATTATCCACTCGCCAGAATGCCACACGGGATGGTGATCTGCAATCAACACAAACACTATTGTGTTTACAAGGGACAAAAATTTCATGATCTTATGCCTGAGCAATAGTTAAAACTTTTGCAAGTAAAATACCCAACATCATCTTAGAATTAATGATCAAAATATAAACTTAATCAGTCAGCGAAATGATAACATTGTTTCATTAGCAAGTAAAATGATAAACATAGCAAAAGGCACTAACCTCCTCGCTAATGAAGTTTGGTAGTTTAAAGTATAAAATTGTAAAATGACCCTACATGTTACAGCAGAACATGAGAAAATTTTCACTTACATATCAGTGGTCCCTATTGTGATACAATCCCTTAATGAACATGGAGATACAGAAGAAGATGGGATGCAAAAAGCAGAAGATAGTGGGGGTGGTGTCTTTCCACGAGTAACAATACAACCTAGTGCAACATAACCTTTGGGAGCTTCAGGGAACCAAATGGAACAAATGGCATCTGCCTCAGTATTCCATAATGAATCAGAATTGTCCACTTCTTCACCCTTAATGCCAACAGATGTTAAAGGCGGCCAAATCAATCTGAAACTGATAGGTCTCTTAACTGTTACAGAATTGATATTTACTGCAAGAACTCCTTTTGTTGGTGGTTTGTCTCTGTCAAGCAGACACATCATATTAACATTCAAATCAGAGGGGGAACAAATGCATCAGTCTAGACAGAAAAATATTAAAAAATTTGCACTCACAGAGGTGTCAGGTAGTCACCAAGTACAGCAAAACCAGGAGGAGCATGAGGCCTCCAAAAGGCATACGTTTGATCAGATTGAGAATCTGCATGCAAATTGAAAAAGGAATGAGACCAGTCCTCCAACCACATTTTTCCCTTTAATTACCAAAATGAAAAACTAAGAGAATGATAAACATACGTTTTATTGTTCCAACTTTGTCAAAGTGAGAGCAAATAATTGTCATTTTCTTTGATGTCATCCTTAAAAATGCTAAAATATCATCTTGCACAGCCATAAATAGTCTCAAGATACTGAAAGTGAAATTCATGAAAATATTGGAAACAGATAAATGAATATTGGTCCTATCTGAAGCATTTGAGTACTTCAACGATGTATCAAATGGCTCCAAAATCCTGATTCCATTACTCTCCATAGTCAAACCAAGTACATCTGCACTCATCTCAGTATTGTTACCCTTCAATACAAGCCTAGAAATAGAAGAACAGAGAAAAGTCAGTTAATCCTACCTTATCATCATACCTGAAATAGAGTGCATCATTAAAATAGGCCTCTGGCACAAAATTTGTACTTAAGATAAAACTTGGGTCAAAATTTGGGATTATACCTTTCATCTTATAGAAACTCTGTTTGTAAAGAGAGTAAACATAATTATTTCATGGCATTAACTTGTAATCACAGTGACATATTCGTAGTAAAATGGGAGAGCTCTAGATCTAATTAACTGACTGTTAGATGTTAAGATGTGTGTTTATGTTAATTGGGCTCAGCCCATTTTGTATTAAGGACCTTGACCCATATCTTATATTATAAATAAACTACCCTATGTGTATGCAAAAACACAAGGGAGATTTCTTCCAATCTTCTCCATTATTCACATGGTATCTAGAGCTTAGGGTTCATTCCAGTCAGCTCCACGGTCTCGGCACACATCACCGCCACTGTTGCCGCCAACAGCCATCACCGACGCCGGAGTTCCAGAATCGACCGACGACCACACCATTGGAATTGTCTCGACCAGGCGACCACCGTGGTGCAAAGATCGCGGAGAACGGACCACCCACGCGCCAGCGCCGCCGCTTCCCACCGCGCGTGTCGGCGCGTAGCCGGAGAGTTCCACCGCCGACCAGGACCGTCGTGATTGGTATGTCGTCTTCGCAAATCCTTATATGGCCTAAAACAGTCTCCTCGAACCTGGTTTGGTAAATTCAGCTGTATTGTTCAACAATTTGGTATGTCTCGTAGTGAAGCGGATCATTCAGTGTTCTATCGCCACTCAAGTACTGGATGTATCTACTTAATAGTGTATGTCGAGGACATTGTTCTCACAGGAAGCGACTATCTTGGCATCTCTCAGATGAAACAGCACCTTTGTCACCATTTTCAAACCAAAGATCTTGGCAAGCTCCGGTACTTTTTGGGTATTGAAGTAGCATAATCCAACACTGGTACTGTCATATCTCAGAGGAAGTATGCGTTAGACATCTTGGAGGAAATAGGGTTAATGAACTCTAAATCTGTTGAGACAACTATGGATCCTAACATCAAACTCCTACCAAATCAGGGGGAGCCTTTCTCAGATCCTGAACGATACAGAAGATTAATTGGTAAATTAAATTATCTTACTGTTACGCGTCCTGACATTTCCTTCGCAGTTAGCATGGTGAGTCAATTCCTGAACTCCCCATGTGAAAACCATTGGGATGCAGTTGTTCGCATACAGAAGTATATTAAAGGATCACCTAGAAAAGGTTTGCTATATGGTCCTAACAACGATAAAAAAATCGTTTGCTATTCAGATGTTGATTGGGCTGGTTCCCCTTCTGATAGGAGGTCTACTTCTGGATATTGTGTCTCTATTGGCGGCAACCTGATATCTTGGAAAAGTAAGAAGCAAAGTGTTGTGGCAAGGTCCAGCGCAGAAGCAGAATATAGAGCTATGGCATCAGCTACCAGCAAGCTTGTGTGGCTTAAACAATTACTTATTGAATTGAAATTTGGAGATGTCACTCACATGACACTTATATGTGATAATCAAGTTGCTCTCCATATTAGCTCTAACCCTGTCTTCCATGAGAGAACCAAGCACATTGAAGTTGATTGTCATTTTATTCGAGAAAAAATCATATCCGAAGATATCAAGACTGAATTCGTTAACTCAAGTAACTAGTTGGCAGACATATTCACTAAGTTCTTACGAGGACCTAGAATTGACTCTCTTTGTAACAAGCTTGGAACATATGATTTATATGCTCCAACTTGAGGGAGAGTGTTAGATGTTAAGATGTGCGTTTATGTTAATTGGGCTCAGCCCATTCTGTATTAAGGGCCTTGACCCATATCTTATATTATAAATAAACTACCCTATGTGTATGCAAAAGACAAAGGGAGATTTCTTCCAATCTTCTTCATTGGTTGCAAAATCAATAACTCTCATGACTAACTATGTAGCATATCTAAGCTACTCGCAAGTCTATTATGCTATCAAAGGTAGATCTTCCAAGAAGCCAGAATGAGCCTTGCCCCTGCCCAAATTTTTAAATATGTATAAATATAAGAATTTTAAAATTTGGGGTGTAGGGTGGCACCACTCCCCGACCCTAAGAACACTTGCCTTTGATCTTAGCAAATGATATGATGTAGGACTTCAAGAAGATGGTGCTCACTGAGGTTTGGGCACACCAGAGGGAGCAATACTGGTTTGAATATCAATTGACCTTTCAAAACCTTCCCACACAAATGTGACCATCCCACACCTCTTGGACCCATTGTAATCACTAGATTTAAATAGACCCTCTTAGGAGGGTTACACTGTTCTCAGCCTTGTTTTATTGTTGTGGCTTAAAATTGAAGATTGTGACTATTGTACTACATTCCTTCATTGTTTAAATTCTTTCTTTATTTTGTTTTGGACTTCTATCATGTTTGTGTTTTCCCTCTTTTCCCGTTATTGGAGATCTCATGTTGACTATACATATTATCAATTATAGTATATAAGTGAATGCAATCCTCATCTTATAAACCAAACTAGTGAGTTTGAGGTATGCCTATAGTCCACTTTCTAAGATGCATGAAAGGTTGTTTGGAGATCACATGTTGACTAGTCATATGGCCAAATTACAATATATAAGTAGATGCAAATCTTACCTTACCAGCTTATTTAGTGAAATTATGGTCATTCATGAATATCTAAAATAATTGTAATGTCCTTATATCCATTTGAATTCTCCAGTTCATCATTTTCTTAATCATTTTATTACAAGTTTTCTAAGACACTCTCTTAGAACTTCAAACATGGAGACACAAGACCACCCAATATGCTGAACTTTAACTTCTTTATTAAAAATTAAGGTTGGTCTCCTAAACAGATTCTTATATCATTCAGATAGAATTGAAGCTGTGCCAAATGACCAGCTCTCTTATTATACTAAATCTATTAGGTAAAGGCCCATTATATTATAATATATTTATATATATATATATATATATATATATATATATATATATATATATACACACACACACACACACATATATATATATATATATGTGTGTGTGTGTGTGTGTGTAGCATTAGGGAAAAAAAACAGTATTAAGAATCTGAATAAATAGAAAGTATGCCAAACTAGTCAGACTGGGAGCATGCCATTTACAAAAGAGAACTCGCCTGCAAAATGCATCCAACTGTGCAAGTAGAAGTTTATTAGACAGGTTCAATAACTCTCCTACATCTTTTGAGGTGTTATAAAAGGTAAGCTCTGGACCAATAGCCTGCAAAAAAGTATTTCATCACATCTTGAGACATGCATAAACCACTAACGGCAAAGGTATAAACCATGCCATCACTTCTTGTCATAATACAGTATTGATTACATATTTATATAAATATGGAAATATAATAAAATAAATTGCAAAAACCATACAACAGCAACAACAAAACACACTCCCTTTACACATAAGACAAAATATCTCGAGCATGAAATTTGTAGAACTAGACATTGACATCTATAGATGACACCTAAGACTAGCTCAGTTCAAATACCATATTAGAAATGAACCGGATGAAACTAACTCCCAAAACTCAAAGAGAGATGATTGCCACTTCAACCAAAAGGTTGAGTTCAAATGTCATTTAAAGAAAGAAGGAAAACTAATTTTACAAGATACTTTTCTCTCTTATTATGAAAGTTGCTTCCTTTGGTCTGTTTCCTTTTCTGATAGTATAGTAAGTACCTGAATTTGAGGCAACACGTTCTCTAAAACACTCTATTATTGGAAAGGATAAAAATAAAGTGAAACTCACCGAATAAGAATACAAATTTGTTTGACTTTCAATAAAATCAGCCAAATGATATTTATGCTAGCACTTCTCTAAACATTTATTTAAAAAAGAGAAAGAAGACACATAAGGAGAAGGTTCAGTAATTCAGTCCTAGAGCAACTTCTAGGTTCTTTATAGTGTTTTAAATATAATTTAGTAGCATGTCAAAGCCGACCCTGAAAATAATGACTTTGGGTATTATAATTAGCTTTGTTCTCAGCCACAGGATACAAAATTTCACATTTTCCTAATCCAGAAAACTACAATCAAAGTAAGCCTACATTGCACTATGCCTTTAGTTAGTCTGCTTTGAATTATCATTTCACTCTGAAGGAGAACAAAGTACTTCAAGGGATTAGATGGAAGGAACCACTGCTAAGAATGGAATACAATTATTTGTGTCATTCTTAAGCTTTCAAGTGGGAGAGGATTTCCATAGAGTGGATCATTGGGTCGCAGTAACTCTTCTTTCATTTAAAATCAATCATAAAAAAATCCATGAGTAGTTAACTGAAGCAACACTTAACCTGAAGCTCGATGATCAGTTCTGTGGAGTTATTAACAGCATTATTCTGACATGGTACTTCGTCCACACTTCCTCTTAAAGACTTAGACTGGGGGCTTTCAACTAATTCTTCCAAGTACACATAATCATCCGCTAAAGCTGAATAGCTACTGTCTGCTCCAAGAAATACACAAGAATCCAAATGTGGCCCACCCTGCAAAAGAAAAACAAGGTAATTAGTTTTTTAGTCATACTCCAAAATTTATGTCTCTATGGCAATTCAATAAAGAAGTTGATGAAGTGAGACACTATGACCTTAATAACAACATTTCTGAACTGCAACTTCTTCCCGTTTCCAATGTATATTATAGCCTCCGTGCTAGCCGCTTTGAGATTAAAACCCTGTCTATCCTTTAAATATAATATTCCACCATCACCATCATAAATGAAATTATCAAAACCATCATCATCAACTATTAAAGGCTTTTGAGGTGATAGTGAAAATTCAGGACAAGGTTGCTTGTAGACAGATTGATCAATGACGATAGCTTCTAGCATGTCAGACCTATTTTCTTCAACAGATAGCATACTGCTGACAGTTGGAACAAAAAACTCAACTACAGCAAGAAGAAAATCTAGTGCAACAAGCAACTGAGGCCTCTGGACACCCAGAGAAACAAATGTCGAATCCTGACCAAATTTCACATCAACAATGAGCATTGTCTGAACTAGATCAAAATTATTTCCCTTAGTTAAGCTACCATCAACTGAATCCTGGTTTTGATTATGCGAAGAAGTATCATTGCCAGGCTTTCCTATCGCTAACCGAAACTCCTGTTCAACTCCCTCACGGTCATCAAACACACTGAAACCCTGAAGTGTTGCAGAGAGAAATCCGTTTCCTGCTGTACTGGACTTATACAGCAGCCAGGCATTGCTGACCTGCACAAGACAAAACCACAAACTGAGCCATGCAAAATAAATTTGTTCTTTATTTGATTGACCTAAGTCAACTGCATTTCGTTTGGAGAAATTAAGTCCCTAAAGTTTCTGCTAGAAAAGTGTTTTATCCTAGTTAATTTCTCCACTTCCCAATCTTCATTGATCAATCAAAATAATACTAGCTTATCCTAATTTAAAATGGCTGTCAATGTACACAGCAGAGTGTATAACTAACTATATAGTGTAGGCAATAACTACAAAGAAAATAATTCCTTAAGCTAATAGACAAAGACTATAATCTATTAGCTTTACAGTTTTTCTTTTTTCTTGATTGTTTAACATAACATAGCCTTAAGCTACTCTACGCATACATACTTTTTTAATACCTGTACAGTGGCTAGAGATGAATCTCTAGTTAACCCCGTATATAAGCTCAACTCAACGAGATTAATGGAGACACAGAGTTTCAGCAGAACAGAGGGTTCAACATTGGTGGTCCCTGAATCAACACCATTTGTAACCTGAGGTACAATACCTCCTGTGGTATCATTTAATGTCATGGAGGAATATTGATTCAGCGGTGAAGGAATATCAGGGACTTCAGAAAAGTTAGAAATAGCACACTCAGTAATAATTTCATATTCTTTATTCGACAACTCTGCCTTCAACTCTTCAATCTGTAGAACCACAACATCCAATACAAGACATATTTTAATATAGCAAGCTAATAGAACCAAGGTTTAATTAGTTATTTGGCTATACTTGCACAACCCTTACATTTTATTCCTTATATTTAAAAACAACTAAATTTAGTCCCCATAAATATAGCTTACTTTTTTTTAACTCAATTCATACACACTTTTTAATTTGCTTTAGTCCCCACAACTTTAGATGAGAGACAAAAAACGATTAACAAGTATGTGGATTAAAATGAAAAACTTTTAACTGTAGGGAATAATGCATAAAAATTGTGTAAGTATAGGGACTTTAAAATCAGCTCATGTTAGTGCCTATAAATATATTTTTAACTCACTTTAGTCCTTACATATAACTTTAAACACATTCAATCCATGCACATACACTATTTAATCTGTTTTAGTTCCTACAATTTTAGATGACAAAAACTAATATGGATCAAAAGTTTTATGCATTTAAATGAGTACTGTTAATGTTAGGGACTAAGGCGTAAAGATTGTGCAAGTATAGAGACCAAATTAGTAATTAAATATATAAATAACAAATCTAGCTAACAATAGAAAATAAATGAAAACTAACTAATAGTTTTAAGTATAGTAATCCAGCTTTCACAAAAATATTATACATGAAAATGAAATATATTACCTTGATTATGACTTCAACACTTGGAAATTGACCTAACAAGTCTCGAAGCGACCGGTTAATAGTCACAGATAGCCCATTCACATCTTGAATTATGCTTTCACCTATGTCTGATCCAGTTCCAACATTCAAGTTGATTTCTTCAACCTACACCCCATCATATTAAAACAAAAATGGTTTAAAATGCAGTATCCAATAATCCCAAAATAAATATAATTTCAAAGTGAGCACATAAACAAGGGAACACTTGAAAGCACCACGGGATAGAAATCTATGGAAATTTAAAAATCTACGGGAAATATAAATATACTTTAGCAGCGTGGCAGGATCATACAGATAAAGAGACTCATGTGGTTGAATAAGTGGTGTGACTATATACTTCAAACAAATTAGGCACTACAAATATGCAATGTGTCAACTATAGCCTCTATTAACACTATGTTGGCAGTCACACATAGACTAGATGTAAGACTAATTTACAATATATAAGTAAGTGCAAACCTTATCTTTTGTAAGGTTGAGTTAGGCTTAAAGTATATTTCTTAACATAATATCAAAGTCAAGGCTAACGAAATTTGTTCTTTTTTAGGTCTATTTTTTCACCCGCTATCGAATCACTCATTAATGTTTAGTCCTATGCATGAGATGCATATGCATCGGGTTGTGTTAAAAGTCTCACATCGATTAGATATAAGGCCAATTTACAATATATAAGTAGATGCAAACCTCACCTTATAAGCTAGTTTTATAAGGTTGAATTAGACTTAAAGTCGTTCTTAACACACTACCATTGATGGTGCCACTGCAGCCTTCACTTTACCAACCGTCGTTGATATCACACAATGACGAGCACAAGCATAACCTTATGACTAGATCTAAGATTATGGATGGTGGATGATACATATCCCCGAGTAAAGTTTAGAATGGGAAAGAAGAATTTTTTATTAATTGGGCAGCACAAGATGAATAAGGAAGAGGAACAGCCTCCACTTCAACAACAAGGGCGAGTATCAAACCTGCTTTCAGCATATGAAATGACAAGTGTGTACTCTAGTGGTAAACCTTAAAGGATAGCATAAACATGCTCTTTGAGTTGAAGAGGGTTACCCACACCTACAAGTTCAACGATAATGGTTTTTATGTAAGTCAAAAACTCTTGCATCATCATGTTGTGGAGGGATACACAACACAAAGTTCTGAAAATGAAAGTACTCATGAATTGTGTCCAAACTTGATAAGTGTGCGTAGAACCAATAACACACAAGAGAATCAACTTTGATAATGTTGATTAAAGCCATGTAAGAAGCATTTGATCATAAAGATCCCAAGCTTCGTATGCACATTTGCTCGATCAACATTATAATCTTGATCATAGAGATATAGTGGAGGAACAGTAGGATTATTAAGGAAAGTAGGAAAGGAATAAGATGTGGAAGCGGTGGTATTAGTAGCAGCTATATACAGATTAAAAATCTAAAGATTTCCATGAGGATGGAATGCTCTACATACCATCTTAGAGAAAAGATAAGAGGATGTAATTTTTTTATGAATTTTATCTTGTCTAAAGCGGAATAAAAAGGGGGCCTTTATAGTAACTGCTCTAGAAAGCAAAATCACCAAAAAAAAAAAAACAAAATAGACTCAATGAAAAAGTCAATAACAAACTAAAGGGAAATATTGTGCTAGTGGAACGAAAATATACAGAGAGAGAAAAGAACATCATTTATATTCTTTATTACAATATATCCTAATATTCCATAACCTGAAATTCAATCATATTATGAGCAACCAATCTCACCTGGACAGTCAAAGTTTCCAAGTGCACTGCATTAATTTCACTTTTACTTCCACCAATCCACTGAAATGTGTTCTTCACAGTTATATGAACAATGTCAAGCTTCAAAAAACTGCATCAAAGAAATATCAACAATTGATATTAAAGGAATGAAAACCACACTTGAGCTGTTAGATTAACTGTCCCATTGACAACAACTATACAGCACACTACGTATAATGTAAAATTATGGAAACAGATATTTAGAGAGGTTATAAGTGAAAAGGAAAACTAAATTCTTCAGCTTACTCAAGGCTATCTGTCCTCTGTGGCATTAATATTATAGGCTTCTTGAGAGAAAGATCAAACTTCACAGCGGGTGATCCTTCAATTTCATTAGCTGAAAACCATTTCTCTGAATTTGTTGCTTGATCTGTTACTTTAACGACACTCTTTGGGCTGTCTGGAACGAGACCCATAAAGTAGCCAACAACCTACATGCCTTGAAGACTTGACAAATCTTTCTAATAAAAAAAAATAACAAAAACTGAACCGACTGGTAAATACCTCCTGCAAGAATCGATTTAGATACACAATGCGCACTTCTGAAAGCTCTCCAAAAAGACTGAAATCATAACCTTCATAGTCTTCATCATCATTGCTAAATGATGTGAACTCCAACTACATGGTCAATCAGATATTCAACAGTAAGCTCACTATAGAAAAACCAACCACTGAAAGTTCTAAAGCATAGGTTTACCATATTTCACTCATTTATGTCCCTTAATAAAAATATAACTAAATGAGTCACTTGTAAAGATTTTCTAAGTAAATACTTAAATTAGTCTTGCCTAGTAACAAAAAAACTAATACATATATGGAGCAAATCAACAAAATACTGATAACTAATTTAACACCTTTTGTAGGCAAAGGAAGATTGTTTGAAGAAAACAAAATGGGATAAAGCATGAAAATTATCCAAGAGGCTAGATTACAACCCAAGAGGATAAAATATCTATCTAAAGATAAAAAGTATAAAAAATTACCCTCAAAGGCTTAAAAATACAACCAAGCTGGCCATCCATTTGACTATTGAAAAGGAAAAAATATGTTAAAAGGACAAAAAAAAAAACAGAAAGGTCACACACATAACCATATAGTGTAACCTCAATAAAAGATCAAAACTCCCATCCTGACTCAGTCAAAATATAAGAAAATGTTCAACAAATTTTGAAAATCCATTTACAAAAATTTAATCCAAGGTTGAAGGACATGAGTGTTCCCAAAGAGCTCAAAATTTATTCCAAACTGAGAGAACCTGAAAGGTAGTGAAAATCATGATTCCCAGAATAAAGCCAAGAAGATTCTAAAATCATCCTTGAGGTGAGCACCGAAGAAAGAACAAGTGAACAATCTTTAGCAGATCAAGAATAAGTCCCTTTTAACCAAAGGAATTAAATTAAAATAAATAATGACACCAAATGCATGGGTCACATTTTAAAATGAAACATTGAAGGCTAGGAGAAAGAGATACCTCCACAAAAGATCTGCCCCCAGGATTTCTCATATCGCATGCCCAGTAATATAAATGACTGCTAGGTATGCTATTATCACTAATTTTTAGATTCCCCAATGCTGCTTTAATACTGAAGGAGGAAGGGAACACCCTGATGTCCGTAAGCAAACTCTCTTGAAACAAACAAGCAAGCTTGGTTTCATTTTCCTTCATCAAAAGGATTTGAGCCTGGGCCATTTTTAATGTCAAATTGAACATAACTCTGGATTTCCCTTTTCCGAACAAGCCCTTAACAGCATGATCCTCAACAGCAGTAGATTGTAGATCATCTCCATCTCTTGAAACATCATTTTTCATTCTGGCTGTAGAAGAGCTATCACTAGAAGTTGCAAGGTTCTTATCCTCAATATTAATAGAATTAATAAATTCCATAATAGCAAGGATTGTTGGTCTTCGACAAAAAAATGTCAAGGTAGCCAGAGTAACTATCACCTGAAATGAAAAATAAAATATTTAGTAAAAAACTCATTTAAACTAAATGCAATTTGATAAAACCCATCCACACCAACCTGCTTGTCTATATTCTTATACTGAGAAGAGTTCTGGTCATAGATAATTATTTGAGCTTTAACAAAACTCTCCAATGTGTCACTGAGTTCAAGGTCCTTCCTACTAGGAGAGTCACTAGGTAGAAGTCCAGTAATGCGACTAAACTTTGGGAGTTTAAGAGATGAATAATTAAATCGCATGTCACTGGCAGAACTAGATCGGTATTCTGATGTACCTCCAGGAGACTGCATAGGATAGTCAACACTGTCTGCTAAAGTCTCGGGTGCCTCATAAAACTTATCGTCACTTTCAGTAGGGATCAATACACCACTTTCAACGTATTTTCTCATGTTATTATAGAGTAATGAATTTTCATCTGCAGTCCCAATATAAGATCTTGCCAAAAAACAAGGTTGGGACGATAGTTGACTACAGCATACTAAATCTTCTATTTCCAAAGATTTCAAAATAGTTCCAACAAAAATGTTATGGTCTCGGATAGAAACCTCCACCTGTTTAAATATAAATGTCTCAAAAGGGAAATCAAAGCATCCAGCTAAGAAAACAACAAAGCAGATATTTTACCTGACCACCTATTGCTCGAAATTCAAACAATCGTCTTTCTTCATTCAAAAGAACCTTCATTAAGCTCTGATCAGACTACACCAACACACAATTTTAGTTCATGTGGAAATTCAAATTTTAAACTAAGACAGCAGAAGACAAAAGGTCAACCTGATAACTATAACAGAAGCAAATCTTTAATTCATCAAGAACACCGGTTACAAACAAACTTTCAGCCATTCCTACATCAATATCATGTTCTGATTCAGTATCCTCATGATCTGATGAGGTTTCAGATAGACCAGAAATTGGAGCTGTATTCTGCACAAATAAAGTGTAATATCAACTTTTAAAACATGTTAACACCATCATGTACTAGATACACAAATCATACAATGGTTGTGGATTTGTTTATATCAGAGAAATAAGTCTTTTCTTTTTGCATTATCCTGAGAATTAATGGGGGAAAACAACTATTTCCCTTAATTAATCAGTCACCAAATGCCCACTAAAAAATTAAAAAACCTTTTGACTAAGAAAACAAAAGCTTCACATAGTAACCAAAATCAACCAATCATATGGGAAAGAAACTTAAAACTAATTTGTAAATAGATTGAGGATGTTATAAATAATGGATTGTGAGGATAATAATATTCAAAATATCTCCATGGTAATTAGGAAAATATATTTTCACAATCTTCCTATTCATTTCAGCATATTTTTATGTCATTATTTTACAGGATTTGATTACTGCAATTAGAGATTATGATAATGTAATTGGTGTGATTGCTATCACTTGAAAAGGATTAATCTAAATGACTGTAGATTTTATTCAATTAATTAATTTGAAACAATAGATCAGCCTCTAATACAGAGAATTCTAACCCCAAAGTATTGATTACAAAAGATCTCTAGAATCTTCTAACAGTACACACTCAATATCCTATTAACATCACTCCCTCTCAAGTTGGTGAATGGATTTGTGCCATTCCCAGCGTGCATGTGAAATCATGAAATTGCTCAGTTGTAAAACCTTTTATAAATAGATATGCTAACTGAAGCACAGATGGGACATAAGAAGTAGTGATAAGGCCACTACCGAATTTCTCTTTAGAGTCTTGATGTAGCTCTATCGGTTTTTTTCAAATTTATCAGTTCCTAAAACAATTATATCATCAACATAGACTAAGAGTAGATTAAGTTTACATTTTGGTAAGGTATGATGAACAAGGTATGATCACCTTGACCATGTTATTATCCCAAAGCACGCACGGGGTGAATGCTTAACTCTTTAAAACTTTCTTTAATCTGCACATTTTATTCCCCTCTTCAATAGATCCATAACCTAGAGGACTTACTGTGTAAACTTCTTCCTCTAAATTTCCATGCAAGAGTTTTTCTCACTTCAAATTGTAGCGATTCCCAACCAGAATAAGTTGTCCATAAGAGAATGATTCTAATAGTATTCATCATAACCACTAGAGCAAATGTCACTTATAGTAGAAAATAATAATAAAATTTATTATTTAGAATTGATTGAAAATACATTCTCATATCCCCTATTTGTAACAATCTAATTCTCCTAAAAAGGGAAATAGAGAAACTAGGAAAACTAGGAACAAATAAAATAAAATAAAATATTATGTATCTATTTCCTCTAATTAGGAAGATCCTACAGATATTATCCCAGATTACAACACTCCCCCTCAAGTTGGTAAATGAATATCAATCATTCCCAACTTGCCTACAAGATCTTGAAATCTACCCGAAGAAAGCCCTTTTGTGAAAATATCTGCTATTTGAAGTTCTGTAGGAACATGAGTTGTAATCACAAAGCCTCTGTCAAGATTATCTTTGATGAAAT
Source organism: Vigna reflexopilosa (assembly GCA_027742785.1). Classification (NCBI taxonomy): domain Eukaryota; kingdom Viridiplantae; phylum Streptophyta; class Magnoliopsida; order Fabales; family Fabaceae; genus Vigna; species Vigna reflexopilosa. The sequence continues at coordinate 3,166,524 of CM050930.1, read as the reverse complement.
GTCTGTCAATTTCAATATGTTTGGTTCTGTCATGCTGTACTGGATTATGGGCTATACTCATAGCAGACTTATTGTCACAGTGTAGTTGCACCGGGTGCTCCACTTTGACTTTAAGATCATCCAAGATGATTTTCATCCAGAGTCCTTCACACATTCCTTGAGCAAGGGCTCGAAATTCAGCTTCTGCACTAGAACGGGATACTCTATCTTGCTTTTTGCTTCTCCATGTTACCAAACTATCTCCAAGAAATACACAATACCCAGAAGTAGATTTTCTGTCAGTAATAGAACCTGCATAGTCCGCATCAGTATATATCTTCATATTCAATATGTCTTCCCTTTTGAATAATAGCCCCTTTCCTGGACTTGACTTCAAGTATTGGAGAATTTTGTCAACTGCTTGCATATGTCTCTCTCTTGGATCATGCATAAATTGACTCACTACACTAACTGCATAAGCAATGTCTGGCCTTGTGTGTGATAGATAAATCAATTTTCCCACCAATCTCTGATATTGGGCCTTCTCTACAGGAGCACTTTCTTCACTTCCAATTCTGTGATTCTGTTCTATAGGAACAGTTGAGGTTCTACATCCCAACTTTCCTGTTTCTTGGAGTAGGCAACCTCTATCCCAAGAAAATATTTGAGTTTTCCTAGGTCTTTCATTTCAAATTGAGCTGCCAATTTTTCTTTTAATGCCAATTTTTCTATTTCATCATCTCCTGCAATACTCATATCATCCACATAGACAAGCAATAGAGTGAGTTTACCTGTAGAGGAGTGCTTTATGAACAGAGTATGATCTCCTTGGCTTTGTTTGTATCCCAAGGAAATCATAGCTTTTGTAAATCTTCCAAACCATGCTCTAGGAGATTGTTTAAGACCATACAATGCTTTCTTCAAAAGACATACCTTGTTTCTTTCATTTTTCACTTCAAAACCTGGGGGAATCTCCATGTACACTTCCTCATCTAGATCTCCATGAAGAAAGGCATTCTTCACATCCAGCTGGTGTAAGTCCCATCCAAAATGGGCAGCCAAAGCGAGAATAACTCGAACTGTATTCATCTTTGCCACTGGGGCAAATGTCTCCTCATAATCAATCCCATATGTTTGGGTATATCTTTTTGCCACCAATCTAGCTTTATATCTTTCTATTGGCCCATCTGCCTTATGTTTCACTGTGAATATCCATCTACACCCTACTGCCTTCTTGTTTCTTGGCTTATCAACAATCTCCCAAGTTGAATTTCTTTCTAATGAATTCATCTCTTCTTTCATGGCTTGATTCCAATGTTCAAGTTTCATGGCCTCTTGGATTGAGGTAGGAATTTTTGTGGCATCAATGGCAGCAATAAAACTTTTGTGCTTATCAGAGAGATTGTTAGTGCAAACATACTGAGAAATAGGATATTTAGCACATGATCTTCTTCCCTTTCTCAATGCAATGGGTAAATCCTCAGTAATACTTACCTCCTCATCATTGATATCTTCAGGGATCCTCACCTCCGGATTAGACAATTTTTCTTGCTCGAGAGTCGAAGTGGGTTGTTCTCTTCTTTCATATTTTTTGCCAAAAAATCTGTCTTCTTCCTCACTGTGGACTATGGTAGCTTCATTGCTCAGGTCTTGGGCATCCTGCAAAGACAAACATGGTAATGACAAGAAGGAGAGTTCATCCACTTCAAGTGCTTTCTCCCCCTGAAGTGGTGGACTGACATGAAAGGATTGTGTTTCATGAAAGGTGACATCCATGGTGACAAAGACGCGCCGACTCTGAGGATGATAACATTTGTACCCTTTTTTATTAGAAGGATACCCAATAAAGACACATTTAAGAGTTCTGGGATCTAATTTACCACGGTTAGGATGATGAGAGTGAACAAAAACAACGCATCCAAAGACTCGACTAGGTAGACTCGTTAGTAGGGAAGAAGAAGGAACAAAAGACAATAGAGACTCTATAGGACTAATGTCATTTAAGATACGAGTGGGTAACCTGTTGATGAGATATGTGGCAGTTAGCACAGCTTCTCCCCAGTAATTTTTTGGAACAGACATTTGAAAAAGAAGAGCTCTAGTTACTTGAAGAAGACGACGATTCTTTCTTTCTGCAACCCCGTTTTGTTGAGGGGTATTAACACAGGTTAGTTCATGAACAATACCATTATGAGACAAAAAATTAAGAAATTCATGATTCACATATTCAGTACCATTATCAGACCTAATTTTTTTGATATTTTTTCCAAATTGATTTTGGACAAGATGGAAAAAATTAACAAAAATTTGAAAAACTTCGGATTTATTTTTCATAAGGTATGTCCATATGACACGGGTACAATCGTCAATAAAAGTAACGAACCATCTGGCTCCAGAAATAGAATCTATGACATGACCCCAAACATCAGAATGAATTAAATCAAATGGAGAAATACTCTTTTTATGACTAATAGGATAAGATGCACGATGGTGTTTTGAAAATTGACAAATATCACAATTAAAAGACTCAACAGATTATTTGGTAAACAAGTGGGGAAATAAGGACTTGATAAGACTGAATGAAGGATGCCCAAGCCTTTGATGATGTAACCATATTTGGGATTTTGCCCACGTCTCAGATGTTGCTTGTTGAGTCATGATTTTCGTGTTGCTTTGGTCATCAAACTCTAAAAAATACAACCCACTATGCTCTTTAGCAGTTAAAATTGTCTTCCCCATGGCAAGGTCCTGAAAAACACAATAAGTTGGAAAAAATGTTACTGAGCAATTTAAATCCTTTGTGAGTTTTTGCACAGAGATAAGATTGTTCGCTAATTGAGGAACATGTAAAACATCCTTCAATACAATGGATGAGTCCAAAATTATATTCCCAGAGCCGCATATAGGTATACCCTGACCATTCGCAACTGTAATAAGTTGTTCTTTATTTCTTTTACCATATGAGTCAAAGGACACACTAAAAGGTGTCATATGATCAGTTGCACCTGAATCAAGGATCCAAATACCTTGAGACACATGATCAACAGTATTGAGGCAAATCTTACCTTTTATGGACAAAGTGCATGATCCAAAGGACTTACTCATTGATTCATCCATTGCTTTCAAAGGAATAATTTTTACTTCAGACATCCCGTAGAACGCAACGAGGAGTCTCCAAGACAATAACGGTGTATGGGTCACACCGAAAAAAAAAAAGAAGCAGAATTTAAAAAACCAGATCTATTCAAGAAAAGGTCAAACGGGTCGACACAAACCCTAGGAACAGACTCAGGAGTCTCCGGTGACTCTTCTGTGACGGCGACGGCGAGTGGGTCTCACCGGAAAAAAAGAGAGCGAAACTTAAAACTCAGATCTGCTCAAATACAGTCCAAACGAGTCGTCACCGACCCTAGGAATAGACTCAGGGTGCTCCGGCGACCCTGTCTGTGGCGGCGCCGGCGAGTGGGTCTCGCCGGAGGTGGGCGCGTGGGCTACACGCGCCGGTGACGGTGGAGGCGCGTGGCGGCGCGTGGCGGCTCCTTTCACGGAGCGACTTCCGACGTTGTGGTCGTCGGAGTTGGGCGCACCTTTCTGCGCTATCAACGATCAGAAGCTCTTGATACCAAGTAGAAAATAATAATAAAATTTATTATTTAGAATTGATTGAAAATACATTCTCATATCCCCTATTTGTAACAATCTAATTCTCCTAAAAAGGGAAATAGAGAAACTAGGAAAACTAGGAACAAATAAAATAAAATAAAATATTATGTATCTATTTCCTCTAATTAGGAAGATCCTACAGATATTATCCCAGATTACAACACTTATTAATCAACATGTCACCTATTAATCAACACCACAAGTCAAAGTATATCCTTTAGCAACCAACCTTGCTTTGTAATGGTCTAATTTGCTATTAGATTTATACTTATCATAATAAACACAATTGCATCCTACTGCCTTTTTATCTAGTGGTCTATCAACAAATTGTAATGTGTGGTTCTTTATTAAGGCACCCCATTTCTTTATTCGTGGCTTGAACCTAATTCTCATCCTTCAATGCTCCTTGAACTAATACAAAGACTCTAATTCCATCAATGGGATAGAGGAAACTCTGGTTCTGCATAGAAAGATATTTAGTGGTCCCAAAATGAGAAATAGAATACTTGGTACAGGATAAAGTTCCTTTAATCAATGCTCGTGATCAAGGTCAAGTTCACAATTAATATTCAAGTAATTTTCCAAAGGTTCAAGTATGTTAGAAGGAGCAGCACTTCCCCATGGCGTTTGAGCTGTTCTTGGATCAAGTTAGGTTGCTTTTGTCTCTGGTGTTGTATATTGAAGAAACTCTCGCAACAACTAATATTTGGAGCTAATCCTGACTCATGAAAAAAATTGACTTTGCTAGGAGTAGCTTCAGCGACATCCATGAGATGTGTAAAGAGAATTATTTCATGCATTGGATCTTGCAAATTAGATTCAAGCTCTGTCAAAGAAAAAAGTTGCCTTTTCAAGTAAAAACCCAAGCCCATTTTCTTCACCTACACTTATTCTGGTAGGCACATACAATCAAAAACCTAGCAACTCACCCTACACAACCTTTTTCTTCATTTTCTCTCTATTCCCAGAAGCCATGAAAGTCCATTGGTAAGAGTGTTCTCTCATACACTCAAGGCAGCACCAAAAGGGTTCCATTTTTCTGTTTCACTGGTTTGCACAAGTTCAAACCTTCTAGGCAGTGCATTTTTATTTTGGGGTACCAGGGTTTTTCATTCAAGTAGCTTCTTCTTTGTAGGTTGATTGACATGCTTCCCTTCCTGTGTTATTGTCAGTGCTATTTCTCTTTGTACCTTTTATGTTTATTTTTCTATTGCATAATGTTTTGGTTATATAACTAACTGGTTCAGTTAGTTATAACAAACACTTTTAACTGTCTATTCTCTGGTCTTAAATATAGGATTTGTGTAACAGAGAATACACAAGTTTTCAGTCAGAGTACTCGTTCATTTTACAATCAATAAATGATTTCTTTCTAATTTAATACTTAAAAAGTTAAGTTTAATTAAGCATTTAAAGTGTTTAAAGGTAATGTTTTAGTATTTATGCTACTGTATTTGCATATATTAGTATAACCGATGAAGTACTTAAACCTTGAGGTTGTCCCATCCAATTAATTAGTCTCCTGGGTTGGACTCTCCCTTTCGTGCCTATGTCCTAACAACTAGTACTTCCTAGTGCTTCCACCAAGAGGTGGGCACCATGGACGTTGGTCCTCAAAGAGGGTAACAACATTAGGAGCTCCAAATTAAGTAAGATGACACAACATTAGGAGCTCCAAATTAGGAGGCTTCCTAATCGACTACTTTTGGATCAGCTCTACTCTTCTACTTAAGTCCTAACAAGATCACACAAATATAATCTTCTGACCCCTTTTCAATCTCAAGTTACACATTTGGTGAAAAAGAATTGAGACTGAATCTAGAAAATTCATATTAAAGATGGACTCATTCAATAAATAAATTCTGTTTTCTTCTATTTCTAACACAGCTTCTATCATTTTTTATATAGTAGCAAGCTCATGGAACTTCTCGATGCAGATATGTTTTACGACTATATATAAACATTTTCCATTGGTTAAAATTACATAACGATTACAAAAAATGTACAAAGCCATTCACAACATTCACAGACAAACACACACAGAGCAAGAAGAGAAAGGGAAGAAAGAAAACAAACTGATGCATGATAAATAGCCCCTTGTAAGCGCCTATGCCAGGTTTTCATTGATTCCTCAGATTCACAACGTATAATTAGTGCATTTGTGTCCTCGACAACCTACAACCAATCATTTAATGATTGCTATTAGTAGAAATTCAAACCTTCATGGAATGAACAGAAAGCTGCCTTCACTGGGGTCTGGACAACAGAAAAAAATAAAAATTACCTTATTGTTGGATCGTGTAGGACTACAAACGACCAAAACGTGTTGTACATTACCAACAAGCTCTTGTGAAACCTCAGATACCTGTTTCCCTCGTAGGCTATGACAATAAGATTACATAGGCTGTTAATAGCATATATAAACCAAGAGAAGATGCAGAAAACAAATTAAAAAAACACTTTAAACAGATTCTTCAGAATAAGAAAGAAACACTTTATTAGATACAAAACCAAATGTACAATTTTTATTTGTCATTTCACTGTAATTTCAGTAACATCTACTCTTTTAAGAGAGTTTACCAGTTGCTGACTCAGTAGCAGGTAACTACAGCTTACATTTATAAGTCTTCACCCTTTGTATTATTTTTCTTTGTTAAGAATCAAATTAAATATTCCAAATCTTATAATAATAAATTTAGTTTATAGGAATGAATATCTCTTTTGGTGAAAACATAAATATCTTCTTATGATGTGTAACGAAGACAATAAGGCTATATAGTTATGCATTTCTATCGTATTCTAAAACAGCTTTCTGCTCAAACTGTATCTATTTTCTATCCTTTAACATGATATCTAAAGCCCAAAGAGAAGTCTTTAGAAAACTTTCTCTGCCCAGTGGACCCACAGTCCCTGGAGATCATTTTTGGTGTGTATATGTCCAATAAATATTGAACAACAAATATAAAAAGTTCTACCATTTTAAAAAAAAGTTTTAGACTACTCCTGACAAATAATATCCTATTACGTGGACAATTCTATATTATAATAACAATACCAAAGCTAACTGAAGAAACTGATAGCAATCCTTAAATGTAATCGATGCAAATTCTAGTAATATAGTATGATAACAAGACACAAAGAAAGGCATTTGTACCTGGTATACTGTTTATAAGATCTAGAGTCAGGACTTTCAAGTACATAAAGAAATGGCCCAACCAAGCAGAAGTATCTCCGCTGCCACAAGGCCTCCCTAACTCCCACACCCTGTTACATTTTTATAGAAGATACATGATATAAGTATAACAGATTATGATGGACAACAAGCAAACCTAGAGGGTCTGAAAGAGATCAAGTTTAACCTTCCAAGTTAAAAGAGACAACCACCCTTCAAGATCAGCCTGATTCCAAGGACGAAGCAACTCAGAGCCGTCACCATCCTCCTCCTCAAAAATCTTTATCACATGCATCAGCCGATGATACCGAGCTGGTGAAAAATGAAAGGCCAATGATGGAAGCCTCACAGCAAGACGTGTTGCAGGATAATATGGAGTCTCTAAACGAATCTGACCACAATGAAGAAAAAAAGTAGGAATGCTTCTTATCAAAAGAAATTCTAACAGCTCAAGAGTTTTACCTGTTGAAGTTGTAAGATGACTCCACACTTGTCAATAATTGGGAAGAAACTAGTGTTAGTAGAATGGGCTGACTTATTCAGAGAAACTTGACTCCAGTGATAGTCCCCATCAAACAAAAATGCTGATACATCACTTAAGACCAAATCAAATCGAAGGTACATATTATCCTCGGCTGATTCCTGCTGTTTATCATCCTGAATAAATATTTTACAGTTAACAGATTAAAAAAGTTAAAAAAATAACATTACAAAAATTATCAGGAGTGTCCACCTGTGTACGAATCATCAAGTTCCCTAGGTCTAGTAAAAGCTTTGTAGCATGGGTATGGTCTGGACAAAAATCAGTAGGAATAGTAATCTTGGGAGCTGCAATATCCAAATCCAATGAAAACCTAACAGATAAATAACTAGAATTAGAAAAAAGCTTCTCAAGATGAAACCCTCTGGTTTGAGGAACGGTTACATGCTGGAACAACTATAAAAGAAAATCCAGAATAATTTAGTATTACAAAAATTTGCACAAAACATTTTCATTTCCTTAACTTCTTCCACTTTGAGCTGCTTAAGTAATTGTTTTAAATATATGGTAGTTTTTGACCTAGATTGGTGACATTGTGAAAGGATCTGACAACTATATTCTATTTATTAATTCTTAAAGCTAACAACCTATCAGTAACAGATTAGCCAACAACAACTTGGGAGTTGCCTTTAGTTTCATTTAAAAAAAAAAGGTTTTCATTACAAAAAGGGGATTTCTAGCGACCCACTACACAAACTAACAATCACAAGGAGCATTAAAGACTAACTTATCACATTTACAACAAAAGCAATGTCTAATTGAGTCATTTTAACGTGGTTAAGTTTATCAACAAATGTCTCAATGTGGCATGATTGTTCATCCTAACAAGATAGGAATTTTACATTAGAATCCATTAGAGTGTCACTAGGTCACTAGTTCACAATGTGGCAAGCTTCTTCAAGTATGACTAAAGCATGCTTGATTTATTCATAGAAACACCTATATTAGATTGAGCAATCACTCCCTAAAAAGATTGAGAATGCCTAAATCTTTTCTCTAAATATGGTGTCCTACTTAAGATTGTGGATACAAGCCAAATCACTTCTTGCATAGACAACAAGATCACCTTCATAGACAACAAAGTAAACAGAGAAGCAGTGCATCCTAGATCAATGATTAAGTTGGGTGAGTTGCTAAACCAATGGAGCACCCCAGTGCAAATATATGATCAGATATTACGAGAGCCCAAAACAGAAGATGGTAAAATATCAAAGGTTCATGAAAGTTTATTTATCCATTCTACACTAGGCGAGACAAGCTTATTCGACAAATCTGTTCAGTCAAGAGAACCAATAAATCCTAGGGCAATGATTAAGTTGGGTAAGTGGGTTGCTAAACCATTGGATCACCCAGTGCGAAACCATATCGTAGGAGAATGAGAACCCTAGAGTGAAAATGGTAAAATATAAAAGGTTTGAGGAAAGTTTATTTATCTATTCTACACTAGGCTAGACAAAGCTTATCCAATAAATGTGTTCACTAAATTTATGCATGCTACAGTATATAAAGGCAAGACCAAAAAGTATGCTACTAACAAAGAAAGAGGGGAGAATGTCCATGGAGATACACACAAATCTAAATAATGGGGAATCAATCATTGATCAAAGATCCACACCAAGATACATGGTTTTTGGAGCAGCCAAATGAAGTGGCAAGGTCAATTATGGAGGCAAAATTTTTAGCTATATGTTAGGTTCCTGGGTTTGGAACCTAACGAGAACTCACTCAAAAGATCGAAACAGAAAGAAAGAATGAGTTTTCTGTATTATTCACTGTGAAAGAAGTCTATCTATACAAAGAATAGGTTGGGAGCATAACCTCCCTGGCTGAGGGCATAACCCCTCTCTACCCAAGCTAAAAGCTGGACTGTACAAAGAGTAAATTCGATCCCCCCTCACAGCATTACAAGAGCTCTATTTATAGCAGCTCTGACCCATTCCTCTCTACAACAGAACCCTTCTACACCCATGACTGTTTGGTCCTAAACCCAAACTATCTTATCATCCTGGGTCCTAACATTACACCCCCCTTCCAAACAACCTTGTCCTCAAGGTTGGAAACAGACACCCCTGGCTAAGCCCTTTAATTCACGTCAGGCGGCCCAAAGAATACAATTGTTGATGTACATGGAAATAACAAAAACAGAAATATTAGCAACCATTAACATAGGAACCAGCCATGATGTCTAATGGGTATCAGCTTCATAAAGATTAGAAAACTCATGCGCAGTGTAGTTTTCCTCTGTTCTGTTGCTCTTGGTTCTCCCACCGCTAGTCTCAAGATCTCTTCTGGTCATAATTTTGTTTCTCTGGATCAAACCCAATTTCCAAGTCTCAAATTTTATTTTGTAGGGATGCTTTATATCCCAAGGTGGGGGTAATCCTGGCATTTCCTGAAAAACCCGATAGTGGGCCTGCAACACCACTCCCAATTCTGCTTTCTGCTCTCCTGTCCAGTCATTAGGCCACTCACCGTCAACATGCTTCTCCACTAAGCCTAAATCCCACACCAAAGTCCATGACCCAACATCTGTTAACTTCAGTAAACTCTTTGGCTCAACCAGCTGTCGGGATAAAGCTGGATCACCCCTTATCCAAATCGTTTTACCCTCCAGGTAATACCCCATGGTCATTGCTTCATGTTTTGTAACAATCTCATCAATTACCATAACTTGTTGCATGTAATTTTCAACTGCTTCTATCGATACCTGCAACTTCAAGTCTGGAGGCTTAGGAGGTGGCAACTCCTCCTCCAGTATCTTCCATTCTTCCTCTTTCCTTCCTATTGCACTCAATACCGTCTGGTTTCGTAAAATGTTGGTCAACCTCGTTCGATATCGTTCTGTCTCGGACCGCCCGAAAACCTCACCTGGGATGTTGCGCTTGACCCCGGACCGCTTGGCAACACCCGATCTACCGTTCAGTTCCTTCATGCTATCTTCAACCGTTCGGTCTGTGTTGGTTTTCTTCCTCTGTTCAACCCCCAAGCTCCCGTCCTTTTGGGTATCCTCCATGGGTAAACCCCGTCCCTCTACCAGTCCCTTGTTTATGAAATTGTGACGCGTTCCACTGTCGTCTTCTACTCTGCTCCCATTCTCAACCTCCCAGCCATTGATTCTTCCATCCATTCTTCCCTCCGAGACCTTCATTCCTTCTTTCACCCCTATTTACTCAACCCGTCCCTTGCCTACGAAAGTGTGGCTTGTGCCACTGTCCATCAAATTTAAAACTCGTTTACCCTCAATTTCTCCTTGCGATTTCATCGTTTTGGGTTGCGTCAGGCCCCCAGCATAAAACGCAGAAAGCTCTATCTCCCTCTGAGCTAACTCTGTCTCCGCCGCTGCTCCATCTTCCTCCCCATCCCACGCAATTGGAATCACGGCCATCAATTCCTGAGAATCGAGAAGACGCACCTGGTTGCGTATCGGTTCTTGCAATTCTCTCACGGTCGTTGGTGCGTATTCTTCCCCGGTTCCCGACTGCTTATTGGTCGCCACCCCTTCAACGGTTGTGCCCCTGTTCCGTTCTCCAAATCGCCACACCATTGCTCCCTTCAATCCTTCCCAAGAACTATTCTTGGCTTTAGCCTTCCAGGCTTTGAACCAATAGTGAGCGCTGCCTTCCATACTGAATTCCGTTAGGCGCACCCTTTCCTCCTCTGCCACACCTTGAAGCTTGAAAAACTTCTCCGCCCTAATGATCCAGTTTAACGGGTCCAGCCCTTCGAAAGTGGGGAATTCACCCCTCTTCTGCCATTCATTCTGCTCCTCCGAACTGTCGCCATACACGCTCACTCCAATATCCTCATCGCAGCGTCGCTGGTCATCATTTACGGAGGTTTGACTTTCGCCTGATTTTTCTTCGTTGTTGTAAGCCCGCATCTCCACCATCCTCATAATTTTTTTCAAGTCCCGACGCACTGCGGCGAATTCCACTTTCATCCCGTCCATCGACCTCTCCAGAACCTCCAATCTTTCCGTCATGGTTCCCTCCATAACTCGTTCTCGCACCCAATTTGGGATCCCGCAGTTTCTTGATCAATTTTCTTGATTACTTCTTGATCTTTCACCCCCACTGCAAAATGGCAGTTTCTAGATCCGACAGCTTCTTGAATCGGCACACCCCCCACTTCGATTCGGCAGCTTCTTGAAAACGACAGGTGCTTGATCTTTCACCCCCGCTGGTTCGAATCCGGCAGGTCGGACCAATTGTTAGGTTCCTGGGTTTGGAACCTAACGAGAACTCACTCAAAAGATCGAAACAGAAAGAAAGAATGAGTTTTCTATATTATTCACTGTGTAAGAAGTCTATCTATACAAAGAATAGGTTGGGAGCATAACCTCCCTGGCTGAGGGCATAACCCCTCTCTACCCAAGCTAAAAGCTGGACTGTACAAAGAGTAAATTCGATCCCCCCTCACAGCATTACAAGAGCTCTATTTATAGCAGCTCTGACCCATTCCTCTCTACAACAGAACCCTTCTACACCCATGACTGTTTGGTCCTAAACCCAAACTATCTTATCATCCTGGGTCCTAACACTATAGCTCAAAGGGTTTGTGAACTTTGGATAGAGATCATTCTTGATGACCTTACACTATAATATGAAGCAACTTTGTGACAAGTCCACAATTAGCATTTCACACAACAAAGTACAACAAGATAGAACAAAGTATACAGACATGTGCCAACATTTTATTAAGGAGAAACTAGATAGTAGTTTCATAGCTATAGAATAGACCCCTTCAATGCTTTAATTGGTACATATTCACCAAGAAACTTCCCAAATAACAGTTTCAAGATCTCAATTGCAAGCTAAGAACAACATATGTTCATTCACCAATGGAGAGTGTCATAAGAATTACCATAATTAACAAAGATTTGAATTTTAATCCTCTTGTTCAAATTTCTTTGAATTTATTACCTAATTTCCAGTAATTAGGGCATATTTAATTTATAGAGATTCTATTCAATATCATTTCCAATATATCCCTTTTAAATTAGATTAGATTAGAGTAGAATCCACTAATACTTTCATATTACCTTGTGTATTATCAAGCCATAATATTCAGAGATTCTTTTCAATTTCAAGTAAAGAGATGGAATCGAACCACTGTGAGAAGGATCAAATCACTAACACCACATATAGAATCAGTAAAGAATTGAGCTAAAATTGGAGGCATTAGTCCATGTAGTTATTTATACAATGTACATCATTAGTTCCAAGAGGATCCAATCAGCACCTGTAAATGAGTGATAGAACAGTTTCTTACTTGTGGCTCACACACATAATAGAGCAAGACAGAGAATATAACCTGGCATGATCCTTTAATGCTCTGTTCATTTGCTGTTGTGCAGTGCGCTTCACCTCATCAATTGTCATCTAGGAACAATGATATAAGCTAATTAGAACATCCTTTTCAACAAGATTAAACAGAACTTTCTAGCAAGTCAGAAATAAATTCCATTTTTTAGCATTAGAAAATATGTCAGCAGAAATAAAATGAAAAGATGAACATAGACAGTACAATGAGAGCTTGAAATATAGGGAAGCTGGTAAAACTAAAATCCATATGGTTTTACTGATCCTGTTTTCAACCCAGCTTACTACCATTCAAGATAAGAGAGTTTTCTCAAGTTTAGAAGAAAATAATTTATCTCTTGTTTAGTCTCATTACATACATATGATATACATATATACATTAATTGGATAAATTTGGAAACAAGCACTGCCTATTCTAGGAAACAAATGCCTGAGATTGTGGGATTGATATGCTAGTAATAAAATCAAGATATAGCCAATATACAGAATTAAAAACAATAGAAATGAAATCTCAAACCTCTCAATATCTCCAAAGTTTGGACTTTGGATTTTTCAACTTTTCTATTGTACATTTTCATTCCAATTCCTTCCTCTCTCCCCACCAGACATTTTTGAGTAACAAATTAGTAAATCCAAATGTCCCTTTTCAGATAGTTTCTACGGGTTAAGTCTAAAGGCTTTGGTAAAAATGAAACAAAAGTTCATTGGCTTTCATTATGAAGTTTTTTGCTTTTTGCAGTTCTGGTTCATTTGATAGGAGAAGAACGCTCTTATCTTTCACAAAGTCTCACCTCTTATCCTTCGTAATCAATATACAGAGTCCAGGCATCATAGTTAATATACAATTCCAGCTTTGAATTTTAACATGTTCCCAAATAGCAGAGATGTTAAGTCAAATAATACCTGCACTGCAGCTGCAGTTTCTAGTGCTATTGTCTGACTTACAGCAGTATTACTTCCAAAGAATTTCACAATTTGATCAATGCTGTCCTTCAAGTACTGGCCAAACTCCAAAGACAAATCAGTAAACAAGTAAAGCAAACAAATTAAAAGTCAAGTAGAGGGAGGAAAATGACAAACTGCATACAGTCATGTAACATGGAGAAGCTTTGGCAACCATCCTCCAGTCCACATTATCATCAAAAGGTTTGTAATGGAAGACACCAACTAACGAATCATAGGAAGTCGCACTCTGAATGGATGTGAAACAAATATTTCAGATATCACAACTTATATTATGAGCATAAAAATAAAAAAATGCAGAACATTAACGTCAATGACAGCCAGACCTCAGCAAGGAGACCTCTTGGTGATGATAATTTGTATGAGCCCAACTTAATGTCAAAGACCTTTGTTTCTGGATAAAGCTTTATTGAGCAACTAAGGTCTTCACATGATAATTCAGCAACGGACTCTTTGGTTTCACCTATAAGCTTTGAAGCATTATGATTCATGTGAACTTCCACGAAAGTATGAATAACATCTGCCTTGCTATTTACAGCCAATTGTCCATCGTCGCCCTCCTTATATCCTATTATTTTATTTAACTGGTTCCAGTCCTCTTCACTGAAATTGAATTCATCACTTTCCTCTTTAGGGGATTCACTGGTCCTGTAGCATGATCATAGATGAGCTTCACAGTAAAATCTAAAACAAAATTCATTAGTTAGTTACTGATACAGGAAAATATCTTAAGACAAGACTTCACCATCCAAATGACCACCAAGATTTCTGTGCTTTCTGTTTCCTAATGTTATGGTTTGACTCTGCCGATTGTTCCACAAACTTGTGAGCCAACATTCTGCAAATATATAATACTTCAAGGTCAAAGAATAAAACAAGAGGGTTCCAAGGTCTAATATATGAGTAACATATAATATGCATAAAACTTTAGATTAATCCCAAACATGTGGATTCCAAAGTTGTAAAAGTACATGTGAAGGAAGAGACATTTGATGCTCATACAGTGAATAAAAAGAAGCATCTATAGATCTTTCTTTATAATAATACAGTTTCCAAATCATACACACCAAAACTCAACAATGTACCAAGGCAAAAAAAGAGAGCTTGCCTGCTCAAATGAAGTAAAATCAATAGTAGCAGATCGAGGAGTCAGAATTCTTAATAAAATGGTAATGAAAACTGCAAAGATGCTTTTTACTAATTTCTAACCAATGATTCATTAAATTTTTTAAAATGTATGCAGATGTACATAGACTGTGGTTATGATACAATAGTTGAATCAATTATAGGCTCACATATCTTTGTTTATTCATATAATTAATTCAATATTAATATTAAATACTAACATATCAAAACAAACAAAGTACCTCCATTGCAATATAAGTTCAATATCAAGCTCCCGATCTAGGTCTTCAATCTCATTGTTGCCACTAATTGTAACCTGAGTGGGATCAGATTTAAGTAGAGAAGCATACAGAGAGATATATCTCTTCCGCAAGCTTGCATATCTTAAAACTTGCTCCCATGACATTTTTCCACTGACAGAAGCACAATATCCATAGTCAATGAAATATAAACATTAAACATGATAAAAAAAAAAATATCAACTATCACCATAGATGCCACAAAGCTCTACTATTAGTTTTCAAAAATTTAAGTACAGCATTCTGAATGTCGAAGCAGCAAGCTTAAGAGGGTGTTGGTTTGATGAGAACATAACAAACCAAACATCCTCTGAGCTTTATTGAAGATGAAGGTTGAGAAATAGACCGAAGAAAGCTGACTGGAAATTTCAGAACTGCATCTTCCTAGTACTGCTTGAGAAACTACCCCTTAAAATTTGAAAAGCAGCATAAAGATGAAAAAAATAAAAATGTAATCCAAGAATAGTATTAGAGTTACTTAATAGTAAATTGCGCTGTAAAGTGGAGTTACTTATGCAAGTTACACTCCCTGTCTACAGAAATTGGTTACAAAATTTAGCTTGGCAAAAGACAATAATCGGATGGTTCAAATACCTTGCCTTCTTTATCTGGTCAGATACAGCTCTGTATGCGTATTTCCACCAAGACCTGGAATCAGCTTTTACTGGCACCAGTGGACGATAATGTGCATACTTTAGGCGTTGATTAAATGCAGCGAAGTTGTCTGCTAATTTCATGATATCCCCATATCCATTCTACAAAGAAAAAAATGCAAAGATTATCTACAAAAACAAACACAATCTCCAAAGACAAGAAAAAACAAGTCAAATGAACCTTGGATATGCTGATTGTAACATCGTCTAAGTTCACCACAGCCTTCTGTAAAGGATTTTGGCTATCAGCAACTTCAGTTGGCAGTAGCTTGGAGTACTTTGCCTTCCCAGTCACTGGTTGCAGAATGTACGAATGCTTTCTTAACAAATTATCAGCTGGCTTCCCATCTTTAGTGCCATACTTAAATATCTGAATGATTTTATAAGAAAATCACTTCCAAGAAACTAAGAAAAGAAGATAATAAAATTACAAGGAAAACATAATAAAGTTACATTGTTCAGTCTTTTCCAGTGCAATGATTTTCAAGTTAATATAACAAGCATCATTGTTCTTCCTTTCTACCTGGTAATATTAGAAGGTGCTACTCCTTTTATGTTATTCTTGTTATGTATGGGGAACTTGTTACTGAATTGTTTATGGGGTTAGATGGTTTGTAACTTTCATTGATGAGTTCCCGTAACATAAACATACCTTATTAAACAAAACTTTTTAGTTTGTCCAACATTTCACGTCATTTTCATTTTTTTTTTCAAAAATCAGTTTTTTAATTCCATTAAACAAATCTGGTCAGATAATGGACCGAGTATGTTAACCTGGATCTAAGGATCATGCATGATCTCACCTAATACACCCCTACCAACAAAAATGGGTCGGATAATTTAAACATAGAGTACGACAGAGATAGCTATAAGAGTAATCAATGCTGAGTAAGCACTAAAACAACCAGCAAATATAACAGAAAAGCTAAACATTGAAATGAAAGTGAAATGCAAAATGCACAATACAGTTAATACCGGCTGATACAATATCTCCAATTGCATGCAAGGAAATATTGGCATGACAACTGTCACTAGAAAGATAACAAAGAAAATGATTAAGGAAGTTTGAACACAAGCAAAAATGGGCATTGAAGGCACCAAGAAAAATACTCAAATTAATTTAAAAGGGGTATATCATGGAGAGCTATGTCACTAAAAATCTGGTCTTCAATAAAGCCTTATAGCACCATGTGATCCATGTAATGTACCTCACCTAGTAGAAACACCTAGTGGGATAAGGTTATTATTGTTGTAGTAATATTTACAGGAAAAGGAAAGAACCACTTTTTAATGGATCAGGATAAAATAACAGTGACACTGAGTCATTGAGCGATTACAATACACAAGCATAACCACACCTCCAAACATCTTAGACAGACCATGAACAGAAGCCCACCAATTTCCCTACCCTTCTAGAGAACCAAGTTGGAACAACTCCTCTCCTCTCAGACAGCAAGAATATCAACATTAATCATAAATGTTAGATATATTAGATTATTAAATATCTTATCATTATTTTTTATCTTCAGTTACTTTGTTATTATTCTTTATTTGTATTTTGAGCTTAGCCCATATTTCTTTTATTATAAATAAAGTACCTTCCGTGATATTAATTTCATACATAGTTTTTCACTATATTCAATATGGTATCAGAGCATAAGGGTCTTTCGAAAAAATTGTCACTCCTATCCACTGCAACTGTCACCGCTATCAAAGTTGTCACCGTCATTTGAACTTTATGAAAGGTTCCTTGTTGGATGAAAATTGATGCTTAGTTATGCATCATTCTCAAGGTTACCCTTCACTCTTCTTTAAAACAAATTTTTTGTTTCTATGACACATGTTCTGAAGTCTGGAAATAGACCAAACTATTATATTCCAATTATACTTACCTTTTTTATGGTGTTTGTCTTGATTTTTTCAATGTTGTTGTTCCTCAACATCCAGACTCTATGGTTGATTATATAGGTAAGATTCATACTCTTTTTCATGAATATAATGAGTTATTGCCTCCTGCCTCTACTATTGCCCAAGAAATAGAGCAATAGTCAAAGTTCTTTATGATATTAGCATTACACGGACTTGTTGATATATATTCCCATGTCTGTGATCAGCTTTTGGGTTCACTTGTTGTACCCAATATGACTTGTGTTTGTTCCACTCTTTTGCGTCTACCAAGGAAACCCATCAATAAGACACTTGCTTCTGCTGATGATTCCTCTCCATTAGCAACATCATGATCACAATGCCCGAAAAAACACATCACAAGTGTGACTATTTTATTTTCGGCTTAGTCAATATTTTCTTTATTGTAAATAAAGTATCCTGTGTGTATTTTCTACACAAGGGAGATTAATCTCATATATAGTTTTTCACTATATTTAGCATCATGATAACCAAACTAACTACTATACCCAAACAAATTACTCTTTAAATACGTGATAAATATTGAGAAAGAAAAGGACTTTAAAGAAGTCAAAAAAAAAATAACAATTCTATGTAAATCCATAACCGTCCCTCCCTGTCCCCTCCAGCATACATACCTGAAACCACTCTGAAGGGAGCAAATCTTCCCATGTTTTGTTAACATGCCATGGTATAATATTTGAATCTAGATAAACTGCAAGTCGATCGAGTTCAACAGACTGCAAAGCAATGTAGAAAGAAGACATTAACAAAAAGAAAAAAAAACACCAGCAAGTACCAGATGTATTGATCATTACATACACAAAACCATTAGTTCCATTCAGAATTTATGTTTCACAGCAAAGGAAAAAAATTCATTGAAAGAAAATGAAAATTTAGATAACCTTTCTTTGTTCCAAAGCAAGCAATACTTTAAGACTTTATCAAATGAACAAGCATCTTAATCGTACAAAAGGATTTCATCATTACAGCTAATATAAGTCACATGAGAACCTTTTGAATGCGATCTAGTGCACCTCCAGTAATAAAAGTCTCTTTCCCGGTATCATCAACTGTCACAGCAGAGAGTTTATCCAGCATAACTCCAGCTGCAAATGGTTGTCCTGGATTGCTACAAAGCAAAATATCAGGCTATAAAAGGGTATAAAAGGCTGAGAGATCTAATTTCCATTCACAAAAAATTCCAAAATTTTCTACTACCTCTCACTATCCTCATATCTGATGTGAATATTAGAAATTGAAAGCTTCAAGTTTCCAATGATGGTGCCAATGAGGGATCCCAACCATGATTGATTCTTAAGATTAAAGAACAAGAGACATGAGTTAATATAAGGTATTCTTAATCATACAGAAACTTGCAGGCATAGGTTTACACAAAGAGACATGAGTTAATATAAGGTATTCTTAATATAAGGCAAATTTCTTACCAACTTTCATGCGAAATATTTTGTTTGGGGTTTAGGGGTGAGGCTGGAATTTGTCCTTCAACTCTGGGACAGTTTTGATGGTTAACACATACAGATTTTGACAAGAAACAAGCAAAAGTTTTGTGACAGTGGTGTAGTTTTGGCAGTCCTCTGGTGAAACTTATAGGTATATGTATTATATTTCATGAGTGTACATGTATTGTGAAAGTCTTAAGTGTGTTTGTGATGTTTGAACTCAGCTGCGGCCTAATCAGCCGCTCACCAGCCATTGTGACAATTAAGTTGATTTAGCTAGGAATTAGGACAGATGCAGCCCCTATTAGGGGACTAGAGCTAGTAAGTTATCAAATTGACTACTGAGAATAAATATAACGATCAAACGCACAACATAAAATTTTCACACTTTCATAATAACATTCATGTTTTCTGAAACTTCTCTCCCACTCTCTCTTCAACGTTTTAGTTGCAGCCTCTTTCAAAATTGTCTTAATTTGTAGCCTCAAGGATGCTGCTTAGCCCCACATTAACTAAATGTGTCACTAAAATAAAGCATGCACAGTCCTTAGCTTACAAGATGCTTATAGGGCTGAGTAGCTCTAAAACCCAAAATCTAAGAAAACCTGGAGGGAGCAAAATTCTGTGTATTTATCCAGCGATCTACCATTTCAATCATGTCCAAAAAATGAGCAGATGAACATAAAGTTGGGTGGATATATCGTGCAGGACAGAATCCAAAGTGAAAATCTACTATTTGTTTAAAAAAACATTTATAAAAGTGAAATTCGTACCATTTCTGATTTTAACTGTTGTGATTTCTCCCAAAGTTTCAGTTCCATCTCCTGTTGCCAAATGGAAGAAAAGTGAGCTTCCTCAAATAAATCATCTTCAACCAAAAGTGAGTACACTTTATCTAACTCTTACTTCTGAATTCTTACCTGTATTCGGCTCTTCTTAGCTTCTTGGACAGCATCCTCACTACATCCCTCAACTTGAGTTGCAGGTTCAGCTAGTAAGAAAATGCGATCCAAATATACTAGGACTGGATCTTGACCAAGCCTACTCCATGGAACCTTAAAAGAAACACAATCATCAAATGTGACCATCAGTCAAGCAGAAAGAAATATTTGACTTCTGCTAAATGAGTGCATGATGAATGAGAAACTATTTCAATAATGAACTTTTACCACAATCCACAACAAACCAAGAGGCTTGCATCTCTTTTTGTCTCCTACCAATAGATATATAGAAAAGAAACAAGCTCTTACAGCTTCGGCAATTACAATATGCCCATGAAATTATAAAATAAAGAAGATAAATAGGAAAAATCATTCCATTTATACAATTGTCATGCTGCTGAAATAACCCCAAAGTCCCTCTTTTTTTTATCGACTGTGAAAAGCAGAAACCATAAAGTATAAGATAATTTTAGTTAATCAAAAGGAAAGAATGCTATTGAATCACCTATTCCATTGCTAAACAAATATAAGATAATATAAATTAGAAAAATGAGAAATAAAACAGTTGGTTACACCACAAATTAATCACACAAATAGGAGAACAAAGCTGGAAAATTAAAAATAATTCAAATATAGTACTTTTGATGAGCTACTATTGTGTAAATTAAAGCTATCATTTCTCCGTTAAACATGATCAAGGCTCAAAGTTCCCATTTGTTCATCTAAGATCTTGTTATTTCTTTCTAACTCAGTCTCGTTTTCCTTTATGTCCATCCTTGACCAAAGAGGTTTGCAGTAGAAGGAAAGAGAGTCAATAATGGCCATTCAATCTTACATAAATGGTCAAGAACAAAAATTAAATTAAGGTAAAATCAATCTTGGCTATCTATGCAAAGGTTGAATAATAAAGATAGTCTCCTCCGACTCAATGGATGCATACATACTTTACTTACAGGAAACAGTATGAAAAATATACATATAACCATATTCAACATATTATATTTCTAAATTCTGAGAAAGCAGTTGATACCCCCACCAACCTGAAGTTTCACTGATCCTAGAAAACCTGCCTTAACCTTCACTGGAAGTTTTAAAGCATTCAGAGCCTCAGGCTTCAGCTGCATATTCTTCAGCTCTACATCGCCTGTTTCATATGTAGGTAAAGATATTTCAGAAAAATTAATGAGGAAGATAAAAAGTAAAAGCGAGCAACTCTACATCCATAAACTCAGTAAAGATATGTTTGGAAGTTGAATTCTGGAGGGAAAAAGGAAGAAACAATAAATTTTTCATTTCAAATAAATATCCTCTAATTTGATTTTATTTATGAAAGAAATAAAATTATAGATTAGGTTGGATGTCCTAATATTTAGTTTATTTGTGTAAATATGATATAATTCTTAGTTTAAAAATAAGAAAATTGTCCTCGTTTTCCTTCCCCTCCAAAACCATGCTCTCAAACGTACACACAGTCTTCCAATAATGATTATTAATAACTAAGATGCGTATCTGTTTGCACAGATGGACCTCACGAACAAAATTGACCACGAAATAGAATACCGCTAAATCAGGATAGCTAGAACAAATTACGCATTTGATTCTCCAACACATTTTGAGAAAGAGGAAATAAACATTAAAAATCCAACATAGCCAAATGCCTATTGTTGATAGTAGATTCATTTTACCCGTACCTTTTCCCACTCTCATTCAAAACTAAAGTGATTGGAGAACTAGGCAGAAAATCCACATTGATCAAAAACAACAATTGCAGGCACAATTTGCAACTCGAACCACTAGCTCATACTCGCTACAGTTCTTCTGACACGATCAACAAATTAAACACTTCAAATTCAATTCGACAAATATAAACGCCGAAATTAGCATCCACATTGATTGGAACAATGCAGAAGTTTCACAATCACCAAAAACAACAGTTCCAAAGACAATTCGCTAGTCAAATCACTCGCGAAAAATCGATACGGTAGCCCTGGCAGGACGAACTGATTGAACACTTAGTATATCCAGTTCGACAAATATAAACGCCCAAATAACTACGTTGATTAATTCAATGCAGAAATTTCACAACCACCGAAAACAATAAGTTCAAACAAAATTAGCTACTCTAACGACACACGCACACTCGCTACGGTAGCTCTAGCGCTGCCAGCAGATTGAACACTTGAATTTCAATTCGACAAATTGAATTAAGACACAAACTCGTAGCCTCACTCTAATCTCAACTAGCAATAAAGTGTAAATAAGAAATAGCAAAATCTTTTAGAAGGTAAAGAAAGTGATTAAGAAAATTAAATGAATAAATAAAAAATAGTAGTTAGTCAAGATTTTGAGAACCTTTCCAGACACTGATTTTGAGAGCTTCTTTGCTGAGACCTCTCACATAATTGCCAAGGTACCTCTGTAAGAGGTACGCCACCTGATCCTCTAGCATCTCTTGGCGGAGTGATCATATACACCGCACGACGAAGTCGATCGCGGCGGTTACAGAGACGAAAACACGACGAATGACGATGGCGATGAGAATGAAAAGAAGATGGAAAAACGGATATCGGAATGAGTGATTCGGAACTTGAAGGTCACGTTGTTGTCGCTTTGGCCCCAAAAATAAATATAAATAAATATAAATAAATATAAAATGAAATGAAAATGCTACTATTACTACTATCTTGCTCTGAAAGGTACTCCCAGAAAAGTCGATCGCATGGCATAAAATTAAGATGAGCGTGTAAAACAAAAGTTACTATACACGATTTTTCAACCGTAAGAGTTGACCACGTACAAAACTTCTCACGTGAGCTCACGTGTGCAACAACGTGGCTATTTCGTAAGAGTGTAGGATTGTAGACAAACAGCAGCGGAAATGGTGAAAAACTATAATAGTGAACGTTATTAAAATTATAATTATATTTATTGTTAATTAATGTTCCCTACATCAGAGCAACTTTAACTAATTATACAGCATTAAAAACATATTATTAAAAAATATTATTTAGCATTTCTTGTTTTACCGAAATACGTTTTGCAATGCGGTTGTCCTTCGGTGTGACACGCTTGCCCTTCACGTATGCAATTAAATGACAGGTGGCCTGATCTGCCCATGCTGACATCGCAAGTCAGATAGCACGTTGTTTATCGCAAATAATGAAAATCAAACTAGTTATGGAATCGGATTTCTCATCAAATAGTGATATCTAGATTCTAAGAGTTTTTCTTCCTTTCAGCCCAATCTTTTTGGGTATACTTCACTGGAAAAGTTTAAATTATTTATGAATCATATTTTCAAATTTTAAATTTTAGAAAACATATTTTAAATTAGATAATTTAGAAATTTATTTTAAATAGTGTATTTTATAATTTTGGAAATGTATCTCAAATTGTGCAATTTGATAAAAAAAATTGTATATATACACAGTGTATAACACATTTCTAAATTATATAATTTGAAAATATATTTTGCCTTATATAATTTGAAATACTTTTCGTATCAAAAAATATATTTTTGGATCATGTTTGAAATATCTCATTTACGATATAAAATACTAAACAAAATATTATAAATTTTGTTAAGGCATAACATATAGATAGAAATTAGATATAATTATATAAAATACACTCATCCAAAATAATAATTATACTAACATAATATATATACAAGGTCATTCAAAAACTAAATAAGTATAAAAATTGTTATATAAAACAACTACCTAGAAATATAAATGTCACTCGACAACATCACTGACTTCTATTAAAAGCATGTTGTCTTCTTACTCATACTCACATCAAATAAAGTCATCATTGAAAAAATAAACATTACAAAAAAAAAAGAGTAATATAATGTTTAAAGGAAATGTCATAAACAATTTAAAATATACAACATATTATATCAACAATTATAAATACCATAATTCATACAGATAAATCTAGACTCGATTATCCAAATATATGCTTTGACATAGAGTTTTGACATAGGGTTTCAATGTAGATATGCACTCTAAGTAGTATTTATGTTTTGCAAAATCATGAACACATGAGTTAATACCATATTACTCATGGAGTTAATCTTTCACGCCTAAAACCAAAAGTCTAAAGTAAAAATCTCTTGTTATTCTCTCATCCACCTCATTCATCTTTATATAAGTTGAATGGTCGATAGCATAGTAAGATACCTCCTTTTGAATTCTCATATATCAAGCACACATTAAACAATCACCAAGACATTATTTTTCCTTAAATTTTCTCTTAATAACCAAAACCATATATCAATGTATTAATAATTGTCATATATATATATATATATATATATATATATATTCATATAGACATTGCACTCACCAACAACATAAAAATTATACAAATCAGTACCAAACAACCAAAAAATGGAATGTGAAATGACACTCAATGTCATTCTTCTCATAAAATGGCTCACTCAATGAAATCATTATGCCGCTTAACGAGCTGAACTTAAAATTATTCGAGACCTATAGTGGAGAGTGGCACTCAACAGTGTCCTGTCATCGGTCGACGTCAAACCATTTGCCAAAATGGTTGCTTAGTGGGAAAAAGTTGTGCTCAGTGAGTTATAGCTACATCAATCTCGCTCAATGCCATATCAGAAAATTTCCATTTTAAATACGTGATTTGGGAAACAAGTGACATGTTCATATGATCAAATTAACATTCTAACACTGCTTAGTTCAAAATTAGTTCTTAATGTCATAATGAATACCAACTTGATCAAATGGTCAATTCCTTAATTTTATTAATCACCATAGTCCATCAGAATTAATACTCATTTCAAACAACCAAACATACCATACAATTTAGCACAAAAACAAATCAGATTCAACAAGCCAAATTCAATCAACAATATCTGATTCACACAATAAAGCATCTAAATTTCCTTACATAACAAATGACCAAAAAGCTCAAGAGATCCCAAAACATATCCACAAGCACAAGACACTCTATCTGCTCCTATGAGAAACATAATCATAACACATTATTTGGACTATCGATCAATAAAAAGTCTTATAAAAAACTCAAACCTCCCATGCAAACTAGAATCACTCACATACACATAAAAATGTGTAGAGTAAAAAAAAAAAAACCAACTTATCTCTAATAAAAATTGATTGAATAAATTTGAAAACCTCACTAAAGAAATTTAATATAACAATGATCTACACATTTAAAATGTTGTCATTCTTTTTTAAAATTCTTGAATTTCATCCATAGTTGAATTATAATTAAAAGTTAGAAATAACAATGCGATCCAATTAGACCAATTTTAGTTTGTCTCATATAACAATGCATAGATTGGTTTCTGAACCATATAAGAATTTTAATAAATTTTTTTTAATTGTTTAAATAAATAAAAATAATAATTTTTATAAGTTAATTTTTAAAATAAAAAATATTTGTAATTTTATAATTTACAATTTTTAAATTCAAGTCTATCAAAGATAGAAATGACTTTTAAGTGGATTTAAACAGGAAAAAATACAAATGCGGGAGTTATTTTTGGATACACTGAAAAAAAATGTAAATAAATTACTTAAAAAAAACATAAAACTTGTGATGTTTGTACTGAGACTAAAATAGTTAATCTGTCTAATATTTTTCTATAACAGTTATAGTTATGTGAGACTAAAAAATACTAATTTGTCTAGTATTTTTCCTTGCGAGGTATGTAAACTAGCCGTATTGTCATCCATAATAAAAGTTTCAAGAGACTTAAGTGAGAAGAAATTTACCAAAAAAAAGTCGAACATGTTTGCTTTTACACCGTTTCCATTTTAGTTTTGAATTCGTATTTATTAATTTTTATATTTTACATCATATAACTTTTTACATATTTTTAAAAATCAAACTTAATTTTAGAGAAAAAAATTATCATATACTTTTTTCTTGATGAAAAATATTTACAGAATGAATTTTTCCTCCATATTTTCTCTACTTTCATTGGCGAAACCAATTTTAATATAAAAGAAACCAATTTCCCGTATAAAAATAGTTGTAATGGCGAAAATATACGACATATACACCAATGATCACCAGTAATAAAAGCTAAAAAAACGCGTTATACCAACCATTTCAGAAACTATCTAAAAATAGCAAAATGCTTGTGAACAACAACAAAAAAATAGAAGTGATATATATATATATATATATATATATATATATATATATATATATTTGTTTTTTCTGTAAAGTATCAATAACATAGAGTTTTTCAGACCTCAAAATTCCCCTGTCCCAATTTCTTGGCAAGCCACGGCTACAGCTACAGTAAATAAAAGTCTCCCTTCTTGGATTCATATTTAATGTTCACTTAAAAAGATGAAAACACTGTAAGAAGTTAAAGAAATACATGTAGTGGCAATTAAGTTGCTTCGTTAAAACTTCGAAACTGTTTGACACCACCACAACACATAAAATACTATAACTAATACCTTTATATATTATGTGATATTTTAAAAAATAAGAATCCTGAAAAATGAGTCATTGGGGAGAGAGGATCCAACACGCAACTAGCTTCTCTATGCGTATTACCATATACAGCTTCATGAACAAAAAAACCTTTCAGAGGAGGATCTCTTCTCTCTTGACCCTTTTTCATGGAAAGAAAAACTTCCCTTCTACTTTCCTTCTCTTCATTGTTTTTTCTTTTCCTTTCTTCTTAGACAACGCTGAAGCGGTTTAACTGTTTTTTTTTCTTTTCTTTTCTTTGTATTCTATTACAATACAAGTTTCATCTAAGCGGCAGCAACTGTCCCTGCACGAAAGGAGTAGTTCTGGGCCTTGTTTGGGGAGACAGATTTTCTTTGCTCCTTTTTTCTCAAAGCCTTCATAGAAGAAATGTTCTTATTCTTCTCCTTGGCTTCGTCTCTCTCTATTTGCTCTTGTCTACACTCTTCGCTACAAAAAGGCGTGTCCCCTCTGCAGTACAAACAATTCCCACCGTCAGAGCCATTGCATAAAGATCCAACAACATTCACATTCAAATGGAAACCACAATTAAATTACAAAATCAAAATCAAACCTAATAATCAACAGCATTGAAGAAAAAAAAAAAGGGAAAAAAACTTCACTTTTATTAGATCCTGACAAGAAACAACACTCTTGGGTACAAATTTTAACAAAAATATAAATTATTACGATATCCCAGTATCACAAGTTTCAAGCATCACAAGTTTCAAGAGCCAGACGTTACCGACATATCAAGATTTTCAATTTCCCATAAATTCATGCCACTGCAATATTATATCATTCAATTAACCATAACAACAGACTATTGAGAACAAGAAACATGTAATAATCTAAAAAATGAAGGGATGGAGAAAGAAAGATTTACATTAAGAATCATAATAAGAACTGGAAACCCGAAGGAATCTAATTTAAATCTAATTTCCCTAAAAGGGTACGGATTGAGGAATGTAATATATAAATTACTGATCGATGGTGCAAAAGATGAAATCTGTAAATTGAACCTGTACATGAAGATATCTCGATCCCCGAGTGGTTTCTTGCAAAGAAAACAAGCTTCAAGAAAGTGTGGTTGGTGATCTTCGAATCTGGCATCATAAAATCTCCCAGATCTTGGGGAAAGAATAGAGGGACTCCTGAAACCTCGGTTGTAGAAAGTGGCAAAACCCAATGTTCTAGAAACAAAACCATGTTGGGTGTGATGGGAGTAGTTATGCCTAGAATAGCCAGGTTCCGTGGAAGAAATCCAACCGTCCTCTTCGGAGAAACAATGTCTCTTGGAAGAACCAGCCATGATTTGTTTTCACTGTTTCTCTTAGGAAACTGAAAGGAAAAGTGTTTCCCTGGGTTTGGTTTGTGGAAGGAATGAAGGAACGCAATGAACAGAGATTAATTGAGAAAAGGAGAAGAGAAGGGTTTTATAAAGTGGTAGGTGAAGTTTTTTTTGTTCTGGTCGTTGAATGCGGAAACGAGAGGGCAATAATAAAGAGAGGCAGGTTATAACTTGCAATTACAAAAACTAATCCCTCTCTTTGCATCCATTGGCTCAAATACCTGCATCTAGCTTTTAGAAAGTTTTGATTATTCTTATTATTAATTCGAGGGGCAGCCAAAATTACAGACATGCCATTCAATGTGTAAGAGATGGATGATGTTGTGGCATTTTTGTAGTTTGAATAAAACGTGAGGGTTTAAAGCGAAAATAGAGAAGATCTTTAACAGTTAGTTTGCGCTGTGAGACGTGATGGGACCCAGTTTGGACCAAACCTCACATGTCCCACTCCTCTTGCTTGCCAAATTGTGGTGGGGTGTAAGTAAGTTCTAGGGCCCAAACTCACGCACTGCGCGTAAGAGTAACGGTAACTCTCAACAATAAATATATATGTATTTTATAGTTCGATAAATTGTCATATATTTTAAGATGTGCATCTTTCTAATTAAATTTTAAAATAATTGTGTATATATTATTTATGTATTTTATTATTAAACTTAATTTTACTTTTTTTTATTTTTTAAATTTAAAAGTATTTGTATTAAAATATATTAATAACAAAAAGTACAAAATTAAGAATAGTGTACCAAACTCTTAAAACCATAAATAAATAAAAGGACAAAGACCTTTTATATGTGACCATGTCCTGCTTTCTTACTCTGGTTTTTTCAAGAGTTAATTAATGGGACCACGGGCTACCCGCCTCTGGCCTTCAGTGCTCATTGAATTTCAACCTCAATTATACATGAAGGCATAGTTAATACTTTCTGCCTCTTTCAAACACTTTTTTATTTGTTCACATCTTTTTAAATTAGGTAAATTAATTGAATATTTTTTTAATATTTTATATTATTTTTACAAAATTATCTTTCATATTAATAAGAGAAATTGCTATATATTTATTCTTCAATTTGCTTGTAGGAATACGAGTTTCCTGTCACTTTTTACTTAATTCATAATTTTCTGAATATTGAGATATTCATTTACAGAATTTTTATTTGCTCATATTTATATTGATTCAATCTATTCTTACTTTTATATTTGATAGATTGAATAGGAGAAAGTGAAATTAAGTTAGATAATTGATCAAATGTCTTTGATTAGACTTATTAAAACTGAACTTGGTGTTATATATTTAATAAAACAAAAACTTAAACTTGAGGTTTTAAGAATTTATCGAAGTTATATATAAATAAAAGTGTTCAAATATTTCATTAATTCATTATTAATTCATTTTCTTAAGATTTTAGGTAAAAGTAATGTTAAATTTTTATATAATTGAATTCAGGTGTTAATGGTTGTTGTAACTCATAGGTAACATATTCGTAATAGACTTTATATTTAATATATTTACATACTATATATATAGAAAGATTAGGATTACTAAGTTTTAAAACTATTATGCATAATAAAATATTAATTAAATAAAATCATTACATTATTTAACAAATTTTTGTTTCTACCATCAAATATGTGGGATATTTTTTGTGTTAGGCTGACTTTCATGCTACGTGGGAAGATCTTCACATACTTAATTTTTTATATTTATATAAATTAATATATAATTTAAATTATTTCTTTTAATTTAAAACTATTTTATATTTTTAACATTTTCTAAAATTGTATATACTTATATAAAAGAATTACATTTCTAAAATATTTATTAAAAATCCATCATTATTATATACTATTATTACAATTAATATATAAAAGTAGAATAATATAAACAAATACAAATATTATCATGTATGACAAATAACCATAATATGAATAAACAACATAAAGTTTGTCATAACATCATTAATGAAATCATCATGTTTCACCATGATGTCACTTGAATGAGTCTCTCTTGTTTAAACAATATCTTTAATATAAATAAAGATTCAACCATCTCACTGACTTGAACAATACATTCACTACTTGAAAATCATCATCTTTGATGGATCCTCCTTTGATAATGTGAGCATCTAACCCATAATTTATGTTCTCAAAACATGTGCCAAGTTCCTGTGTTTAAGACCATGTGCACTACTCATGACTTCGTCTCCAAGTTCATAGACACATGAATTGGAGTTAAGTTAGATTAATGCATAAGCAATGGAGAAAATAAGGTTTAATGTTAGTGATGATGACCTCAATGCCACTTGAAAACACATGGCTGGTCATGATACTCCATGGATTGGATGTAGCAGAACAAAGGATAAGGAAAATAATTTGGTATGATGTAAATGAAAGAAAAATGAAGAACAAAAACCTAAGGAAGGTTAAACCTAATCAAGGAAGGGGACTATAGGAGGCATAAAAGATTTCTTTGGTCGATGACTCTCGAAGAATAATGACTCTGGAGTGCTCTCAACAAAATAACACTCAACATTCAAAACTCCTTTCTACAGAGGTGGAGCGCTGCATTTATAGCATTTCCATGCTCATGTTAAGTTAAACTACCATCTTAATCATCAGTCTTGACTCACGAATTAGATGCCAAGTGTTTATACAACGTGTTTCACGTTTAAACCACGTGAAAAATATAAAAAATGATGATCTGGAAGGATGTCGACACCTTTGAGGAATAGATCAACAACTTGGTCGATATATTGAACTCAGAAGCCTGATCCTGTAAGAAGAGCTCGGTAGCTCAACTGGAAGGATGAACTTGAAAGCTTGATCATGATGAGAACTCGACAACTCGATTGGAAAGAAGAACTTGGCAGCCCAGTTTGTGAATAAAACTTGATAGCCCGGTCTTGGAAGAAGAGCTCGACAACTCTATTAAGAGGATGAACTTGGTAGCCCAATTGTGATCAGAGCCTGACAACTTAACAGGTAACAACTTGACATCTCATCCCAAAAGCTTGACAGCTCATCCGAGGGTTCTTGTAGCTCATATCGGGAGCTTGGCAGTTTGTCACATGAGCCCAATA
The DNA here is from genome assembly GCA_027742785.1 of Vigna reflexopilosa. NCBI lineage: Eukaryota > Viridiplantae > Streptophyta > Magnoliopsida > Fabales > Fabaceae > Vigna > Vigna reflexopilosa. The sequence continues at coordinate 3,135,582 of CM050930.1, read as the reverse complement.
GGTTGGCCTTGGAGCTCGACAACTTATCCGAGGAGTCTGACAACTCATCCCAAGAGCTTGACAGCTTGTCACGAGAGTCTTACAAGTTGGCCTTTGAGCTCGGTTAACAATGGAATAACTCGGCCAAACACAAAAGAGTTCAATTTGATCAAGGGTAACTCGATTGGTTTCATGGATTAAGAAGAAAGGTTGACGAGTTATACAAGATGTCAATTGGAGCATAAAGAGCTCGATTGGAGCATGTAACAAGGAGAGTTCAACCATCAAGAGAAAAACTCGACCAAGTACACACAATCTCAAATAGAATATATATGAACTCGACCAAATGCATAATAAATCTGACACCTTGTTCAAAATTACAAAAAAAGTGATTAAGAACTTGTACAATTCTACATTATTAGTATATATTGGGAATAAAAAAACTAAAATTAATCTTAATTAAGACTGTTGTAAGTCTTTAGGATGATTTCATCAATTACTTTAGTCATATTTAAACATCTAACACCATTCTTAAGTTACAATATACATAAGTGTCATCTCTGATGTTTGAGTAATATGTTCCTAAATCATAAACAATCATGTGAGTCTTTCTCTAACTACAAGTCTTGCATTATCGTCTGAGGGATTAATGCATTGCTAAAACCTACTAACACAAACAATGCAATTAATGAATACTACTTCAGAAACCTCAAATTATATTTATAAGAAAATATTAAATAACATTTTAAAAAAACGTATAGCAACCCAGTAGAACATATTAGGCTTTAGTTTTTCTTAATATACAAGTTAAATTTATTTACGTAAAGTCTATTTTGCAGCTTTATTTATCTAAATGTAGAGGTTACATACATGAATAAGACTTTACCCATTCTTTTATTTTGTCGTGTACACACGACTTCACTTCACAGCTTTATTTCTCTAACTGCATACAACTTTATTTATGTATAACCGTTTCCTCACATGTACGAGAATGATCAATACTCTTCGCATTGAATTAAAAAATAAGAATGTGTACATAGGATGCATATCCATATTTTTGTTCATACTCTTCCATTGAAAGGAATTTAAAGTTATTTTGCACTGTTAAACATTAAAAAGGATTTTAGTCAGATTATATATATATATATATATATATATATATATATAATGTTTACTTTTTATATTTGCTTTATTATAAAAACATTAAAAATATGATGTGTTAAAAATATTTGTATCTTAAATTTGACCCGAAAAAGTGAGAATTTAACCTTTTTAAATTAAATTTTTTATTACGATAAAACATGAGATTATTGATATAAAATAATTTAATATTTTCACAAATTAAAAACCACATATAATGGGGTGATTACTTAGCCCATGCCTAAAGTTGACTTGGTTTTCTCTAACTTGCAAAAACACATTTAATTGTTCCTGACTTTTTCCAAGTTTCACATAATTCAACACTTGACATCAACGGTCACCCAGAGCAATCAATAATTTCAATTTCCCACTATTTTAAAATATGATTTTTTTTTGTTTTTAATTTTATGATATTTTTCAAAAACTAAACCTACCATATTTAAATCGCGCCTAGCACGGTTGACCATTAACAAATTTCATATGCTTTGGGAGCTTGAGCCTCTTTCTTTGACTGGAAGAAAAACATTTAAATTAAATACAGTTTAAAATTTTTATTTTATTACAATAGTAACTAAAGTTTTAAACTTTCAATAAATTATTCCCTTTTAAAATAATATATGGTTGTCAAAATTTAATTACTTTCTTTCTCGGGAAAAATTTAACCATTGTGTATTAATCCATACCTCCCAAACAACTTCATAGTTACTGTCTCATCACAAAAATAGTGTATAAAAATACTACTTAAGGAAAGTATACGGTAAGAAAAATTATATTTAACAACATTTTAATATTATTTGTGTTATTTTATAATTATTTAAAAATATTTTATAATCAATAATAATAATAAATACTAACATAAACAAATCACAAAATTACATATAAATAGTTATAAAATATTGTGAAAGTATCATTATTTATTTTTAGAAATAGATGAATATGATTTTATCAATTTTGACGTGAAACTAAACATTATATTTTATCTTACATTCTATTTTAATATATATATATATATATATATATATATATATATATATATATAATTTAATTATATTGTATTTTTTATAATAACGTTTCTTTTTGAACCGTTTATAAAATATATGTTACATCTCAAATGAAAGTTTGTAACGTCATTCATTAAGTAAAAAAAATTAAAATTATTCAATTAAATATATTATAAACACATTTAATCCTTTAAAAAATTTCACGATTTAACATTGCAATATAAAATTAATATATAGAAGATGATAATAAGTTTTACATAAAATATAATTTATAATGACATATAATTAACCTAAAACTTTAATTAATCAGAGTGCTCACATAAAATAATTTAATAAAGTATTATTAATTTTTTTTTATTTTAATTCTTTATATTTAGACAAGACCTAAGTATACCAAAGACATGAAGTTTATTTTTTATTTTTATCTTGATTACACGAAAGTGATAGTAATTATTAAAAAATTCTTAAAATATCAATGAATGTCTTGTTCTAACAGCTGTACAGGTTACTGAGCGGCAATGTTGAAGTTAAACGTTCTTCGACAATGTCAATGCTTGAACTTCCACATGTAACTAACTGCATATTTTTTTTTTAAGGTTGTGTGTAAATAATGGTGAAATTGGCGCAAATTTACAAAGAGGACAGAGAAGTAGTGAAAGGCACGCGCCATGAAGAAGAGTTTGGAATCGAAAACCACCAAACTCTTAAAACCAAGGGTTCCGCGTTTTCTCTGAAGCTTGCTTCTCACTTGAGTTTCTCCAACGTCACTGATGCTTTTGTATAGATTCTTTCGTCGTTTCCTACCATAAATCAAAGTGGGTCCCATTTCGCTAACATCGAAGGGTTGCGGGCCCACCAACACTGACAGCGTAATCATATGATGGCGTGGCCCCTTTTTAAATGGTTTCTATTTTCGGGATTTGTTGTTTATTATTATTATTATAAAATAATGATATTTATATAATATTTTTTTTACAGTATTGAAACATTATTTATATGTGTGTAATAAATTTATAATAATATTTATGATTATTATGGTTGATGGTTAAAATATTATAAAAAAATATTTTTTAAGTATCTTTATTTATTATCACATGTCCGATTGATTTTCCCAAAGACCACTGTTCGGTCTCACCCTTCCAAACACATCATTCACCGCTCCTCACTTCAACACGTGTTCACCACGTGCCCATCCTCTCGCACATCACTATTCATTTCCCGCCACGTGGCTCCACTTGTCACCGTTCGCAAATCACAAACTATAAAACTGGTTATAATCCTATGGTACGCACAACACTTTTCTTACCTTGCCTTATGTTTTTGTGTTGACTCTGAATGAACAAAAGATAAAGTATCATCTGTATGATGTACTCATAAATAAGTTACCTTTATTTCAATTTTACTTTTCAAATATTTTCACTTTTCTTTTAATTTTACCTTCCAAATTCATGGTTTAAATTTAATTCTTTTTTAGATTTTAATTAAAATTAATCATTTGAGTTAATAATGTATTATATGTTAACTTGTGTGTCATTTTTTAATTTTTAATTTTTTAAATTGTCATTTCTAAACAAGGGTCTTGATATATAAAAAAAAATAAATTTACTTGATAATTGACGTGATTATTAGTGATATGTCAAAAATATCAATTTATTTTTTTTATTTGTTATTTTATCTCAATTTAGTTTAATTTTTTAAAAAATAAAGTAATTTTATCGACCAAATTTAAATTTTTATATATATATATATATATATATATATATCATAATAATTGTTTTATTAAATTTGATACTTTATTAAATATTTTTAATCATTTTAAGTTTATTTAAATTTATATTTTACAATAAACTTTATTTAATTTTTGTTTTAAAATTTTAAATATATTTATTTAAATTTTGTGTAAAATTGTTTTCAATTTTTACATTTGAATTTATAAAATTGTCATTTTTAAATCAATTATAATATTGATATAAAAATTATTGATAGATAGGTATTTGAAACAAAATTTAAATAATATTTAATGTAATATGTTAAAAATATCTAATTAAAATATAATTATAACATTTATATAAACGTTAAATATCACATATTTAATGAGATTTTTACTGTTTGAATCTATAATCAATGTATACACCAAATAAATCACACATTCAATAGGATTCTCTCCTTAAAAATATCCTATAAGTAATCCATTTGCACATTTTTAAAATGTAATAATATCCAATTACCACTAATAATAGATCACAAAATCAAAGGATACGAAAAACAGCAAAATATAACACATAACAGACTGTCTTTTAGTAGTAACAAGGTAGACTCAATCCCAAAGCTCATAGAGGTCCAATGTTAAGGGAGTGCGTAACGACACAAATTGGTGTCCGACGTTAGAACTTTTGGAACTTTCTGACCCGAGAGTACCCAGTGGTGAAAACTAACGTTCAACATCAAGGCCACTAAAGCTTTTAAATTTGAATACTGCTCAACGATAGAAACCACCGCCTAACATCTTGTCACAAAAATGCCATTGACTTAAGATTTTAAAACTAACGTTCAGCGCACTATGCTACTACTCAAGGTCATGACAACAGAGTTGCAAATTGGCAAAATTTAACATGTGAATTTCCCATACTGACACTTCTAACTTTTTTTTTACTTTATAATTATTACAAAACACTTCTCAAATATCACTAATTTGAATAATTGCTCAATCTAGAATTCTTCTATTATCAAGAATACAAAATTACTCAACAAATTAAACAATATAATTTAACATTATTTAATTACATGTTATATCATAGATTCGACAAACTTTCATTATTTGTATGGACTAACACAAACAAAGATTTATAACTCATGTTTCCACAAACAAAACAAAAAAACACATGTGAGAACACAAATTTAGCTTTTCTCAACTTTAACAACTTGAACAATTTTAAAATAACTCAACACCTTTAACTTCACATAATGATCTATCTACACATTATTAGAATATCATAACAACTATATGGTTATATCATTATGACCATTCATAAATAAAGACTTAATGTTTTAAATGACATATACAACTAAAAAAGATAACATAAAGGGACAAAATAGATTGATCCGAAAGAAAAAGAGACAAGAATTTAACTTTTGCAAACAAATAAACTGATCATTCAAATTAAATAACTTACCATAAATTACTTATACGGTCTCGAATTTTTAATAAAAGAAACAACAAGAAAAAAAAGAAACTTTAAAAAATGTTTTTTTTAAATAAGTGTTTTAGAATAATAAAACTTGTTTATAAAAAAAAATTTATATTAAAATTTTTAATATTAAATAATCAAATATTTTGTTATTTTAAAACTACTATTAAATATAATTTTCTAGATATCAAATTAAAGAAATTATTTAAAATATATACTTAAAAAATTAAAAAGGATATATACACATCAAAATGAAAAGTTATAGTTTGTTCGTCATCGATTCTGTATTCACATTCTCTCTTTTATTGATAAAGTTATACAACTTTCACTATCCTTTCTATTATGTTATTCCCTATTTCTACTAGACTATACAATTAAATATTTAAATTTATTATTTTATCTATTTATGTTTTCTTATATTATTTATTATAGATAAAATTATTGTCTATTTTATATTTCTTTTTTCATGAACGAAATTCCTATAGGAAGCAAACCCGTGGAAGTTTTATCACACAGTTTACATAAACTTTTTAGAAATTTATTTTCCTTCCTATCGAAATATAGGAAGCAATACTTATCCTTTTATAGCTCCTTTCCACCTCATTGAACACACATTTCTACTATGTTCTACAAAGAAAATTAGATAGGTAGAAGATTGAAGAATGAACTGGATACTGATTTTCTTCAACATTCTTTAACCGAGACTGTCTATGTAAACTAATAAGATATACATATTTAGGCTATTTTAGAATTTGATCTAAGGATTTAATTTAAAATATAGGAAATCAAATGTGGGTAAACTTATAAAATACAGGTGGCTAGTGAAAAAAATAAAATAAAAGTGCATTTAATTAAATGAATAATTTTATTTTATTGCATGATCAGTACCGAGAACAACTAGTAAATAAGTTGATTTAGATGAAACATGTTTCTTGAATGTTATACATAGTTATAATATAAAAAAATACAGACAACAAAAAAAAAGGAAAACCTAAAGCTACTTTGTAAAGATGCTACATTTAGTCCATTCACCTGGGTCGGTGAACATTCTAGGAGAGTGTATGCTGTTCATAGTTTCTTCTCGTACTCAATTATTGATGCAACATGTTTTGGAACAAACTTTATAGTGATATTTCATTTTTGGGAATTAATGGTGTTTACATCACGGATCAAGACAAAACAAAAGGAGGATAAAAGATGAGATTTAAATAGAGGATTCTTCTTCACACTGCTAGAAGTAAAGGAATATAAAAACTAGATGGGTTAATTTTAAGGTTATATGGTTTACAAATTGGGAAAAAAAATGTTATAGAAACTAATGCTTAAATGTATTAGGAAATGCTTTAAAAATCTATTAATAACATTTTTCTCACAGGTTTTTTAATGAAAAGTTTAAAAATGATTAATATATGAAGAACGGTTTTAAATGTATGTATAGATTCTGCATTAACAAAACATTCTTATATTAAAATATCTTGTTAGATTCTTCCATGATTAAAGAGCGGCACTGATTTGAGTTAATGTAGAAGAATTATTTATCATAAAGTTAGTAGCACTAAAAGATGATTAACGGTTAAAGGCAAAACAATTAAAGCTAATGAGTATCCGCTTTCCGTCATGTCTTAGTACACTTTACATTGTATTTTATTGTGCTTGTTCACTGTATATCATGGTTTGAAAAATGATTATGATATTTTAATAATTTTTAAAAATAAATTATGTGTCATTATTTTATTAATTCATATATTTAAAACAGACTAATAACAATTACAATTATAAAAAAAAAAGTTGTAAAAAAAATATTGTTAAAGATATATTTTTTGAAAAAAAAAAATGGCATATGGCTGACAGCTTCAACTTACTGTTCTATAGAATTGGATCCCAAAATCATTTTCAAGGAGAAAGCCATGGGCACAAAGTTGTTCCTAGGTGGAAAACATAATAATGAAATGTCGCAAAGCCAATGCATATGAAAATATAAAAAAGTATTTGTTCTACTGAGAATATATAAATATATATTTTTTAATATATAATAACTTGAACTTTGTTGGATTAGTTAATTTGTGAGTTAAATAAGTTGGAAAAATGAGTTAAATCTAACCTATCAAAAATAGTTCTTTCATTATTTAATTATCCATATAGCGTGAGAGTTCTTCAAGGAGACAACCCCAATACATACATGTTAAGTGAATCCAATTTGCAAGAAGATAATTTCTATAGAATGAAATTGTCACCAATGTCTTCAGCCCTCCTGACTGAGAATATGTAATTTCTTTGATGAAAGTAATAGTGTTAATATAAATAAAGTTTTTCTTATTGAGTATAATGAGATATGAATAAAAACTTAAGATTCATTTTAAAGGTATGTTTGATAAAATATTTATTAGAAAAACACAATAAGTTTTGTATATAAGTACAATATTTAACGTGATTTTCAATTCAAAATTTTAAAATAATGAGTTTTCAAATCTTTATTTTAATTTGATATTAAATTTTTATTATATTTAATATGAGATTTAGAATATTTAACATCTTTCTCGATCATTTATTAATTGGGTTTGGGTTTAATGAATGTTAACCTTTTAGGTCCTTCTTTGTTCCTTTTATATAATTTAACATCTTTCTCAATCATTTATTAGTTGGGTTTGTGTTTAATGAATGTAAAGCTTTTAGGTCCTTCTTTGTTCCTTTTGTAGCATTGCATGTGGTGTCGTAAGTAAGGGTGGCACTGGAGTATGATAGCTAGCAACCTTGTTTTGGTAGTGTTTGACATGATTTTTAGTGTGGTTGTCTTGTGATACCGAGGAAGAATGATTTGTTTATGAGAAATAATACAATTACACATTTTTAGATTTATTTCAAACAGAATACAAAATAACATAGTCTTAAAAGTATAAAATTTCTTATTTTTTCAAAAAATAAAAAAGTAAAAAATAAGTGAGAATAATATTAAATAAATATAAAAATTTTAAGTGTAAAAAAGAATTATTTTTCTTTATTTATTTTTCCTTTCTTTGTTGGTTTTCCTTGTACTTTTTTTAAACACTTTAAGAATGCTTGTCAAAAGTTTGAGTCCACGGTATGCTTTCATACATTGAAGAATGTTTTAGAGTGGTTGCGGTTGCTATGTTCGGTATTGCCATAACGTATTGAGTTATAAGTAAAATTAACAATACTCTCTTTATGAAGTTAGTCTTGTCTTCAGGGAATAGATTGAATGAGTATTTTGTTAGATACCGACTTTCTCCGAGATATTCACATGATTAATTCATCGTACGTAAAAAATTATTTTGGATGCAAAATATTGTGAGAGTTTTAATTTTTTCAATTTTTATTTTAAAATAACTTAATAAGTACAAATTTTAAGAAAATGTTTGTTCTTTCTTTTTAAAGTTGTTTTAACAAAAAACTAAACTTTTCATACATTTTAATGTTCTTAAATGGTGTTCCTCCAAACTTCAGTTTTCTTCTTACACTTCATAAGTATTTTTTGATACACAAAAATAATATTTTTAAATTCTCGATACATTCTAAAAATATTCAAAATGTATTCAGAAGCTTTTCATACAACAAATAAGAGAGTGAGGGAATTTAAAAGATGCATAATCCAAAATAATACTAAACTTATTCATGATTATGCATCCCACCATAAGATCAATTATCATGTTGATAATCCAAAATATTCGTAAAAGATATTCCGAAGTATATGTTCAGTAATTATATAAAATCAAGATCATTTACACAATTTCACACTAGAAATTTGAAAAGAAAATATATTTTTGTCTCATGACGATATTTCACTGTTTTCGACATGTTAAAAAAAAGGGACAAAATTCCATACGACAAATAAAGTAACAATAGATGTTTTACATGTGTGTTAAAGAAAAGGCAAAATTAAAATAAAAGTATGAAGGTGTACGAGGAAAAGTGTGGAGTGTAGGAAGAAAAAAAGCCCAAGCTCATTGCAAGTATATCTGGACTCTTACATTGATTTCCATATGCACCTCCATACTTAAAAATATCATGTTTGTCGTTGTCTCGTTATACGTTAGAACCGTGTCACCTTCCATCTTCTCATCATTTGAAAAACTCTATGCTATGTGGTGGAAGGGTGATGTTCGTGAATGGCCATTTCTTCCTGTACCTCCATAAATAATTTCTTCCCATAATTTGAAATATAACTTTTTATATTTCGGTTCTAAAATATAAAATAAAAAATCTACACATTCTAAAACATAAGATAAAAAAATAATCTATATTGTATAATCAAAAATATATTATACAATTTGAAATAAAAGAATTATATTTTAAATTATATATATTTCAAAATATAAAATAAAAATATTTTTTAAAATATTAAATTTACATTTTGAATTATATAATTTAAAATAAAAAATACACGGAAGTGTGGAGTTTTTAGTTGTTTAATTAATGTCTTTAATATAATAATTTAAACTATTACTATATTTATATATTAAATTACTTTTGTTATAACTAATAATTAAATTTTAATTTGTAACATATTAATTTATATATATGCACATTTTTAAAATAATGTAATGTAAACAAATTATTTATTTTTTTAATTTTTAATTAAAAAAACGGATTAAGAAGTGAGTCGGTTCCTTTCTACTTTTGGCCCACTAATTTAAGTGAGATAAAGCAGATTATCAGGTTAAAAATTCCAATCAAACTCTTTAATGTTGCCGGATTAAGAGATCAGTCCTTCAGTTTTTTTAACCCCTTTGTTATCCATATTTCAAAGTGGTGAAAAAAATATTCTTAAATGCATTTTTTTAGTGACTAATGCTTGCCAAATAATTTTGAGAACAATTTAAAACGTATTTCAAAATGTTTGATCTAGGAATCTAAATTTTATTTTTTAATCGAATGTCAAAACATGTATCTTAAATTGTTCCACAAAAACACTATAATGTAATAATAAAATTAATTTATAGTGTTCAAAATGTTAGGTTTGGGGTTTTATTTTGGTTTATTGTTTTGTATGTTGCGGTGTTCTTATTATTTAAGAATAATATTATTATTTAAGAAGAATAAGTCATAAGTTAATTACACATAGGCATGCAAATAGTTATTTGTTTTGATACACTGACTTTATATAGTTTATATAGTTGTTTATTTTTTTACTTTTGAATAAAAGTGAATATTCAGATCTTCTTTTATATTTTAAAATCTCTTGATATTCCATTTTTAATAATTGGTATCAGAATTTTACAAGAGATTTGATAACTTAAAAGATATGTGTGTTTTATATATTAGTTAACAAAATTTTACTATTAATTTAACGTAAGGATATTTCTCATAGTAAATCGAAATGGCAGAACAATTCATGGAATCATATATTCTAAAGTTTGATGATCATTATGACTTTTGGTCAATGATAATGAAATTTTTTTTTCTGAGTAAGGATTTGTGGAGTTTGGTGGTATACCTACAATTGTGTTTAGAAGCGGACCAATGGTAAGATGTAAAACAGAACTCTTGAGAAGGTCAAACTTAAAGACTTTTGGAGAAATTTTGGAGACTATTGTTGACAAAGGAACATTCAAGGCAATTTAGGTTTCTATGAAACAAAAGTATTGGGGTTTTGCAAAAGTTGAATTGCTCACCATTAAAGATGGATATAAAAGGTGGATAGATTTCTTAGACACATTGTGTATTAAAATGAAATATAATGGAGATGATGGAGCAAAGAACAATGGTGAGTAAAATATTGCGTTTTGATGCAGGTAAACTTGTGTTGAGATTATTCGTAAAGCTTGAGCCCTAAAATTCCCAACATCACACAATATCAAGTTTTAAAAGATTTATTCAATTGTGTGACCTATTGACAAGTGCACCAAGTCATTTGTAATACAATAAAAATGAGGCTATCGTATTCACAAGGATTTAACAAGCATATTGGTAACTTGATTTTAGGTTTTTGTATTTGGAAAACATTCATAATAATATATATTATATAGATTGAGTGGAGTAGAGATTATAAGTGGATTTCATCTCATCGCCACTGCACCACTGTTGTCTTGTCTATGTAGTTACGCAAATTATTCATTATCTTTAAATGTAACTTTAGGTCTATTCTTGACACTTAAAACCTAAAATCATCAAATTTCAATATGATTCCTTAGTCATTGCTTGAATGAATCACTTGAATTAAGATCATAACTCTATAACTAGTTAGAACCTTAGATTCATTCCTAACATCTAAAAGCACGAAGGGAATTAATTGGATCAAAAAATAACTCTATAACTAGTTAGAACCTTAGATTCATTCCTAACATCTAAAAGCACGAAGGGAATTAATTGGATCAAAACTTGGAACTAGTTTCCACTCAATATCAAGCCAATGAAATAAGACAAGTGATTAGTTCATCCACCAATAAGTACAAACTAATTCACAAATAGATTGAATGAAAGCATAAATAAATATCTAAGAAGTAGAAGTACAAAGAATTATAAATAATTACATCCAACCTCAACACAGGAGAGTTCAACTACTCATAAAATATTGCAATGCAAATCCAAAAACATCTAGACATAAGACTTACTATGAAAGATATCTCTCCAGCTTCCAACATTGTAATCCTACTAATACTACATATTCAATCCTCCATTTAGTGCCTAAAATGAGGATATGAGATATGTCTTTATAAATTATATGGAGCATGCTCAATTTTGTCTTTAGTGCTCAACCATAAAAAAATTATTCTAGATCTTTCCAAATTGCATTAGAGGTTAGGTCTTAGGTTTTTCATATTACTCCAAAAAACTATAACAAACTAAAGAATAATTACTTTCTAACCAAAACTTTTAAAAGCTCTTAATCTAAATACACATTTCCACCTATATGTTTATAGTTATTTAGAAGTACAAATTATTAGAAACTTTATAATTCTTATTAATTTATTAATGTGAACTCTGTATTATATTATACTATACTAATAGTTTTCTTCCATGGAGAGAAAAACTATTTTTATTTGTGATCCTGATAAATTTTATTGCATTATATATATGACGTATTTTGTATTCATTCAAATTTATATTCCTATAAATAATAATTATTACACTATCTTTAATTTGCTGTATGAAGATTTTTTTTTCCGTAGGTGATGAATAAAGTGGTTACTGTGTGTAATTAAGTTTGTGTTATCAGTTTTGATTATGTAGTTCGTGATATTTCTAGCACTATTTTGTAACTATGATGCCTGCTATACTTTTAAAAAGTAGTGTTATTAACATTTTAAGATCTTGATTATATTATATCAACCTATGTTAGTGAATACTTTTAGTAAAATCTATAAGACTCTTCTTAATTAGGTCGAAAATGATGTTGGGGCACAGTAACATTGGGGACCAGAGATGATGACTGATCAGACAAAGCATAAAATGTCGGTGTGAGACCAAAAAATAGGTTGCAAAGTTGTTAGAAAATTAGAGTCATGGATTTAGTTTTAGTGACTGAATTGGAGGATCTGAACTGCCAATAACTTAATTAGAAACTTTCTATAGCAAAACATTTATGTAATTAGGTTCCTTTTATATTGGGTCCGACTATATCAAGTAGGGCATATCTTAATTTAGATAATTAGATCAACTACATTAGATTTAATTTAATTAACAAAGTAAATTTAATCTTAATTTAATTTAAAATTAAAAAATTAATTTAGTTAAAATAATTAATAGATCCAATCTATTTTATTAAACACATAAAGTTTAACTTTATTTTCAAACTTTAAATTATTAAAAATATTATTTAAATAAATGACACACTCTATATCTTAAAAAAATATTATACCTAATAAAGTATAATATAAATCACTATTAATATCGGTTTTTAAAGACCTATTTAGACTTATAGGCGTATTTTTAGTTTATAAAATAAATACCCTAAACCCTAAAATAAATTAAAAAAAAAAGTACGATAAGAAGTACATGGTAACCTAAATAGATTAGTCTCGAATTTCATAAACTCTCTCCTCCCATTTAATAAATTTATTTAGCTAACCTTATATGGAATTTAGATGGATTTGATTCTTTTACGAGTTTGGTTTTTATTTGCAAATGTTTTTTTTTTGTCATATATGAAATTTCTACTTTTAATCTTTTCATTTCATTACATGCTTCGGCTTTATGAAATAAAAATGGAAAACATTTAATATTTCATATTTTTAGTCAAATGTAATTTATCTGTATATAGTATTTTATGCAATGTAAATAAACACAAATAGTTTTTTTTTTTTTTACCTCTATAAGACTTAAATATTGTTTTAGTTATTCATATATTTAAGTTTGATTACTCTCACTGATATTTTTCTCAGTAGAATCGAACATTATATATATGTAATTTTTTTTTTTTAAATTCGTGGTTTTGAATTTAAAGGACTTTGTCACGAGTTAATGATAAACTTTTTATAGACTACTATAACATATACTGTTAAGTGAAATGAGATTTGAAAATGTATAAAAACAAACATTTTGAATTAGAGGGCCATGAATGAACATCAATAATACTTTAATTTCTTTAATTAAGCATAGTCTTCCTCGTGAAGAGCTTACCTTATTGAAAAAGTTTATTTTATGAATACCATATTTTTCTTGTTATCCATCTATGCCCCACTTTCTGGATCATACAATACTGTGCCATTTATTTATTCACTCACAGGAAAAATCTGACAAGGCTTTAATAAGGTTCATTGGTTAAGATTAATTTGAATGCAATCATCAATATGGATGACACCAATTAAATTTTACAAAAGCAAATCATGATCTTCTTGAATGAAATGGTAGGAATATGACATTGCATCCATACACGTATTCATGATTCATGACACCGCAAATTTGTTTGATATCTAAACCTTTCACTCATGTACTCTCACCAAAACCAAACCATCTTGATGTAATCTTTTCTCCTTCTCCCGTTTTTCAATGCAATTAAATTGCTTAGTTTCTTCTTCCGGTTGCACACCACGTGTTTGATAGAAATTTTCTTTAAAAAAAAAGTACCACTTGTGAATTGGCCCAGTAAACATGTTTAGGACAAGAAATTTTAACCTTTCTGTCAAAATTTGTCATCTGTTTGCTTTTGTATAAATGATACTGAAAAGATTTATAATAATATGATGATATCTGGGCAGCAATAATTGAGAAAAATGATAATTAATTTGAGAGGAGCATCGTGGACAAAGTGGAGCGTGATCACATGTGGTGATAATCTGATAATGGTGTCTGTGTAGTATCCATACGAGTCAGTGCCATATAATAGCAAAACAAAATACTTGCTCCATGGATAGATACATAGACCTAAGAGCCAATCTGTTTTTGAACACTTATTGAATTTAGATTCTATTCTATTAAAAGCACCACCCTCTTCTCTTCTCTCTTTGGCTAACAATTTGTTTTCAATTTGTCTTCCATATCTTTCCTAATTAATTACACAATACTAAATCAGCATCTTTAAGACTAAGATTTTTGAGATGGGAAGCTTTCAAACTTGTGTGTCTGTCCACCCTTATTTAAACTAACAATAATTGTAGTTTTTAATACACAATGAGATGCTGAGGTTTGTCCAAATTCTCTTGTTCGGCCGAATAGTATTTTTTTTTCCTTTTACATGTAGCAATGATGCTAATTTGATTTTTAAGATTGTATTTTTTTTTTTCAAATCTTGGAAGTTGAAACTGAGGGATTGTTTTTGTCATTTTCCTGTTGACTTTGAACTACATGAATGCTTGGATAATAGTAAATTTGGATAATCTATGATAAAAAGAGGATCGAGGCATGAAAAATGAAACAGAAATTTCATGAAAATCACTTGAACTGCCACTGTTTGTAATAATGACTTACCAGTTTCCGTGCTTATGTGTGCACTACTTTAATTGAAAGGTTGGATTTCGGTAGAGGATGAAAAAAGGAAAAAAAAAAAAAACAGGGATTAGTCATATCATATTATATACTGCAAAAGACAATAACAGACTAAGGATATTTTAAATCCAAGATTTCTGAAATCAATTTGTGTGTGGAATCATGAACAACTATTTATTTACTGCATTTTTTAAGTATTCAAAAAGATAACATATTTTGAAAAGAGATTTGAGAAGAATTATGTTATGATGGGGTCAATGTTTTCTGGACAAGTACTCCCAACTCTCACATGGGCCTTTTTATGACGTGTTTTGGGCTTTTCTGCTGAAGTTAATATCTCGATAAATGCCCAGTTTCCTGCACTAAACGACAACTGAATACCAGTGTTAGCTTTATGACCGTTAAATTAAACTGTTGGAAAGTAAGCTTGATTTTTTGAAATTATATATTTTTCTCTCAAAGAACACCATTTATTTTGTAAGAACCAAATCTTAAAAGATATCACGTCTCTTGCTCTATCAGTTCTGCCATTTCCTTTTCATGTTCAACTTTTCTCTTCTTTTTTTGGCTAATATGCAACGAAGAGATATTTCATACAATTATTGTACTGTTGAAAAAAAAATGAAAAATCTAAATTTTAAAAAGATGGCTGTTATTTCACTGATTAATATTAAAAGAAAAAACTTTTGATCTTAACCAATTGCAGAGCTAGAAAGTACAATTTGCACTGTCAGGTAAAACCTCTTTATACAATACCAAGTAACAATGTTAAAAAAAAATTGCATTTAAAGTGAAGAAAATGGTTGGCAGAGATCATGACAAGAAAGTGGTCGTATCTATCCCATGTGGCGATTCCAAATTTCAGAGTGGTTGTGCAGGAGAAAGTGGAAGAGTTGAAATAAAAATAGTTTTCTTAGAACAATGTGTATTTCAAAGGAAAAAAAAATGTTTAGTTTTGAAAATGAAAAGATATACAGATAAAAAAGTTAAACATGAATTATAAATTGAGTGAAGAAAAATTAAAATTCATAGGTTTAAAGTGAAAAAAATAAAATAAAAATTGGTGTGCACTGCACTCTTTCCACCCCACAGTGGAGTCCATGAAATGTAGACAGCCATTTGAGTCCGTTCAGAAATCAATTCGTTCCCAACAACAACAAAAAACCATATCCCATAATTCAATTAAATTTGTTTGGTCTTGTAATGTAGTGCTTGGAACCTGAAAGTGTTCTTCACTCTTCAAACGAAACCAAATTTCAATTATCACAACTCAAAGCTCCCCAAGAAAGAAAAAATGCTGGTGCAATTAGGTAACATCCTATCCGTGTCATGGTGCCAAATTAACTAAGCTTTTTCTAATTGTGCAAGATTCTGACATTTAAATGGAGACAACAGCACATAGACACTCTGAATTTGGAAAGGCATCACATAGGAGTATTTATCCAATAAAAGCATTTATTGGATTGTATTTATAAAAGAAAAAAATAACCATGGGCTCTGAAAAATAAAAAATATAAAATTTAAGGAAGGTTAAGAATTTAAGAAAAAAAAAATAGTCACCCAATTCTCAATTCTCTTTTCAATCATGTACAACAATAAAGAAAAAAAAAATCCCCCTTGGATTCATTAAAAAGATAGACACTAGAGAGAGAGTGAGAGAAAAAAATAAATAAAACATTTGATTTTTTTATTTATTATTATTACTATTATTGTTTAACCAGATATTGATTTGGGTGTGTTTAGTTGCAAAGGAGAGGCATGTAAATTGGTACTGAGATTAAGAAAGATAGACTTGAACGGTTGAATTTTTAACGGTGAGGCAAACGGGACACGCCCGAAAATGCGTGTTGCACTGAGCGCAGATGCATAGGTGTCGACACGGCAAAACCACCACAGAAGCCACCCGTTTTGCACACCCTCTGCATTTTGGACCAGCTCGCTCCGGGTCAACACATGCTGACTCGGCATCTTCCGCCTCGCCCCCGGCGCATGACAGCCCTCCCCCACCGTCCTCACAGCTCATCATGGCCTGCTGTAGCTGCGCCTGCAACGATGCGGCAGTTGCTTCCTGTGCCTTTGCCTTGGCCTGCCAAAGCTGCGTCTCCACGCCAAGCTGCGCGGCGCGTGCCTCCAGCTCTGCGTTGCGCCTAGTCGCTTTCTCCACCTCTGTCTCCTTCTCCCTCAGTCGCCGCAACACCGATTCCTCCGCTGCCCTTAACAGGGCCCGATAATGCCTTTTCCTCTTCTCTGTCAATGCTCACCGCAATTGCTCGCCCTGCATCGCTACTTTTAAATTAACAATATTGATAAAATAATATTTTTTTAATCACAGGCCTCCATTGTTAACAGTACAAACATGTAAAGGTACCTGGACTTGAAGGAATCGGTCGATTTCATCGTGCTGTTGTTTGATTTGCAAGGTCAAACCATCGGGTAATAGAGATAGGAAAGAAGAGGAGTGACACCCATGATTTTGTTGTTGCTGGTGATGTAATTGTTGGTCACCAAAGGATAAGCCCAGCCCTGTGGAGACTACATTTTGATTATGAAGTTGAGTGAGGTCTACGAACTGTGGAGATTGTGATTGTGATTGTGATTGTAAAGAGAAGGAATTGACAAGGTTAGCTGCTGCTGTTTCTCTTCCTCTCTTTCGAGAATTACTACCTGTTTCATGAATCATTCAAATAGGTGATTCTTCAATAGTTTAATAAGAACAACTACATGCAGAAGTGTCGAACAGAACAGAACAGAGGAAAAATAAAAATAAAAAAGTACCTCTGTTGTTGAATAACATAGAAGATTGATTATGATCAAGGAGTTCCCCTGGCAAAGAATAGTCAAGTGGTGGTTCTTTTCCGCTTTTGCTGTTGGAAATACATGAATATTAATAACAGAAATGAGAAAAGAATGACTGTGATATGCAAAAGAAGGTAGAAGGATGGAAAAATTGAAATGGAAAAGAAGATGCAAACCTGCAGTTTAGAAAGAGTACATTGGAGGGGTATTGAGCTTGAACAGCCATGATGGTTTGAGAGAATGTGAAAGTGAAAGGAAATGCAGAGGTAAGAGAGAGAGGAGAAGACAATAATAAAGAGAAACACAGAAGAAAAATGAGAGAAATAAAGAGGGGAAGGCCTATAAGGCGTAGTGTTCAATAAGAGGATGGAACAAAATACCAAAATATAAATAAATAAAAAAAATGAAACGAGATGATGAGAAGGAATCAAAAGAGAATGAAAGAAATGGTGTGTCTTGAGAAAAGGGCAAGCAAAGGCAACAGCAGAAGCAGCAGTGGTAGTAGAAAGAGGTGGGGAAGCGATAGATGCGTTTGAAGCGAATGAGTCCAACAAATAAACACCTTATTTCTTTGCTTCCCTTCATCTCCTCCAGTTTATCTTTACTTGCCTTTTCTTCACACCTTTCCTATTATTACTTTCCCTAATTTAGCCCCTTTTTCTTATTTCAACAATAATTAACCTTTCCTCACAATATTTACTAATAATAACACCACTAATAACATTCCAGCTTCCGAACTTTTCAAAATATATGCCACACACGCTCCTCCCAAACAACACATCTTTCAATTTTACTATTTATAGAACATGCTGTTACATTTTTATGGATATCTTTCTTATTAATTATCATCTTATCTTTTAAGACCATTATTTTTTTTATTTATCTATAAGATTTGTTACTTTATATATACTCATTCTAAAAAGCATCTCCTTGCAATGCTTCCAGAAGATTTAGTATTTATTGTTATGTTAATACTTTTTATAAATAATACTGGATGCATAATTGGTTAATAGTAAAACAATTGATTTTATGATTTTGATGTGCTTGTATGATATGGTGTGAACAGCAGGGAAATAACTTTAGTCTTGTAATTTTCTTTCATCAAATCACATTCTTCTCTGTAACATTTTTTGCTACATTCCAATAAAAAAAACCCCTCTTCCTTGTCCTTAATATATATCAAGATTCTCTTTGTTTCTTATTCAACCAAATTACTTTTCGCCCATTAAATATATTTACTTTTTATATTTTAACCTCAATTTCTTATAAGTAGATATAATTACATAAAAAGCTAGTGCTGATCAAACTTGCACATAAATTTATTTGAGTGATATATTTATTAAGTTTTATGTGAGTAGTATGTAATAGCAAAATTGATTTAAAAGACTGAAAAAAAAAAGTTGTTGAAATAAGCACGCTCACTCCTTTACAATTATTTTGTCTTTGATTAACTTTGCAAAATATTATTAATTAACTTTTTCAATGTTAATTTTATTCATTCCATCTTAAGAAGACTTCACGTAGGACGATTTCAAACACTCAAAACTACCATTTGAAATCTCTCCCTTCTTTACAAAATAAAATCTCAAACAAAGTTAAAGTTTATAATTTTCATCTGATAATATACTATACAACTTATATTTATATTTTTTAATACTTAAATCTTCATACGATTTAATTTTCCTGTTTTCAAAAAATTACTTTGAAAAAATAAAAAACAGGTCAAAGAAGTAACTCTACTCTTCCACATGTTAAAATAAATAACGGTCATGAAATAAAAGATCACAAAAATAAATTAATATTAAATATGACAATATAAATCACACTGAATATCCATTATTGTCACCAAATCAATATCCATTATTGATAAAAAAATATTAAGTATTTATATGTAAATTATATAAAAATACAATCGATGAAAAAAAAGTAATGTTATTTTAAAATTTAAAAAATGATAGAAAAATATGAAAATATTTTCAAAACGCGTCTTTTAAAAGAAATAGAGATTACAAGCCAGAATATTTTTCTATAGATGAATTACATTATTAAAATAAAAAATTCATTATAAGTAAATTTATTTTATCAAAAATTCATGATAAACTAATTATACTCATGATTGATATATCTTTTAATATTAAAACTAAATTAAAAAATATGAAAAAGAGAGGGTAAAATAGGTACGGAGATATTAATGGCGTTGGCAGCATAGAAAATGGAGAGGGTCGGTGATGTTATAATTTATGTGGCTATGGCAGGTACAGTGGTTTCCCTCTGAATGATGATAATGTTATTGGCAGTCACAACAAGCTCTGTGGCTTCCATTTTCGATCATGATAATGGCAATGCCGCAGAGAACGTGGTGCGGTGTCCACAGAGAAATTGACAAGGAAGAAGGAGAAGAAGGCGAATCAAAAAGGACTTTGGGAACTGCTATAGGAAAACAATTTTTATTTTTTTTATTTCTCTCTTCTTTCTAGGTCTATTATTTTAGCTTTTCAAATTTCACTTATATATGTTTTTATTGTGTAACTCGTCAAAGGTTGGTGGTTAGAAAATAGTAAATGAGTTTTGATGAACCTGTAATTTTGGTAAAATAATTGATGGCTTTTTTGAGATGTGATTTGTTGATGGAGTCGAAATTAAATATTTTTATAATAAAAAGTGTTTAAGTTCTAAATTTAGGTCAAATATTTAATTTTTTTATCGATTAGGTTAAGTTGGACTGAGTGTTATACACAGAAAATATTATAATATTAAAGTTGTTGTTTGTCCGAATGTTACAATAATAAATGTACAATAAAAATTAATTAATTATATAGATATTAAATCTGTATTTATAAATTTTAAAAAAAAAAATTTATTAATAATAGTTTAATTATAGCTATAATGATTTAAGGTTAACATGATTATTTTTATTATTACTAATTTTATTTGTGATCTAATTGATCGGACCGTTAATGATTTTGCAAATGGATCAAGAAATATATTGACTATGCAGTTAGTGACTATGATACTTTGTATAATTTTGATATTGAACATGGGAGAAGGATTTTGTAGGTATATAAATGCAGAAAGATAAGGATGTGGAGAAGGAAGAGAAAGATTGAAAATCTAAAATTGATTTTGTGGAGTTTTCAATGTCTCTTGGTGAAGAAACAAATTATGTCATGTATAGAAAGTAGGAACATAATTTAGGGCGAAGAGGCACAAGAGAAAACGACTTCTACTGCTATAAGGAAAGGTTTATTATTATAGCAGCATGACTATGATGCCAACCCAACCATTTATTTCAGTACTAGGGAGCTCCATCTTCTGAATATTGGTTTGGTTTGGTTTGGTTGTAGCTAGCTAGCAAGCATTTTATATAGTTATTTATTTGGTAATGAGATTGATAATTGATAATGAAAAAAAGGCATGGCATGGGCTGGCATTGTTTGGAATGACTGTGGTGATAATTGGCATTATTCTCACTTTGGATGCAAACAAGGGAAGCTGCTATTGCCTTTCAAAGTTCAACCATACCAAACCAATATATCTTCTCTTTTCCACTTTCCCACTCACCTTATTTTACTTTTATTCTTCACTTTCAAAAACACTACAAACATCTCTGCCAAACTTTCCCATTCTTAATTTAACTTGCTGTTATTTTCAATGTACTCCAACATTTTCATCATCATATATCGATAAAACAAAACACCCTTATATTTTATATTTTTAACAAAAAATTATATTAAAAGTATTAGACTTATATTTTATATTACAATATCATTTGTTTTTTCACTATTGATAATTTTTTTAATATTTTCAGTTAACAAATGAAAAAGTGTTAGGATGAAAGAGATTAGAGATTGTAACATCCAAGAATTTTAAAGAAATTATATAGGATAATTAGCATTATAATATGATAAAACAGTTTAAGGATGTAATTAAAGTTAAGTTTTTTACAGTCATCCAAAATAGACTAGGAATTTAAAACTGTACAAGTATGAGAATTCTCAAAATATGAGAAAAATCTAAGAGAAATCCTAAGAATTAGGGACGGCTGCATCTGTCTCCTCCGATGTCAGCTCCAGTGAAGCCTCATCTCCCTTTGCTCACATCCAAGTGGATGATCATCGCAAAGAAAAGAGCAAAGCACATACAACACACACAAGAGTAAGGGTAAGCTAGGTTTTTTAAAAAACATGAAAGTCATCATACAACAGTTGAAAATAGAAAGGCATGTGCATACAAGTGATTAAACAAATTATCCTATCATGTTATGACTCACTAGACTCGTCTTCGACCACACATACCATGCAAAGACCATAATACAACATAGACTGAGACCGAATACATTATTCTGTTACCAATGACCGACCACGTGATTTGACCATCCGGACTTGTATGAAATGTCGAGTTCCAGGGTTTGTGCACTTGTGGTGGCCCTACTGCTTTGTAAAGTCATTGCCGAGGGCTTTCACCCGACCACACACAAGGTTAGTCCGTTACAGCAATATAGGCCTACAGTGAAAGCGCCTATCCTAGGACCTCC
Organism: Vigna reflexopilosa; assembly: GCA_027742785.1. NCBI lineage: Eukaryota > Viridiplantae > Streptophyta > Magnoliopsida > Fabales > Fabaceae > Vigna > Vigna reflexopilosa. The sequence goes on along the minus strand of CM050930.1, from coordinate 3,113,062 downwards.
TGCTATTCTCACCACATGACTCATCACTCTCTACTTGAACTTGGATGATCATTAGAATGTCAGGATAAACCTCATCGGGAACTCCGGCCATTCATACGGTCAATCACAACAAAGTACAGGGCACTGCCATGTAACCTCCCTTGAGGATCATGGAATTACGTCCAATAACCATACTTTTCACTTTTACATTACATACAACATATATATGATATTAATTACACTTCAAAAAAAACACAAACAACCCAACAAGTCATCAAAAATTTTATGAAATCATTCCATGTACACTACCAGTCAATAATAGTTCTAAAAGAACCACTAAATAACACAAAACCCAGTGAACTCATACTTAGACAAGGAAAATGACTTTGAAACCATCACCAACAGTTCCGGAAGGGTCAAAAACCCCCAGAACGACTTAAAGAACGTCCAGAACAGACATCTGGAACCCCTCAAACTATCAAAAACAAAAGCAACAGCAGAAAAGGACGCCCAACCCCCTTTAGGGGCGCCCACGCATCATAATTAAGGTGAAACAGCACGTTGAAGGGCGCTTAGCCCCCTTCAGGGGCGTCCAGGCGTGGCTTCTGCAGATTTTGCAGAACTCACCCACTCTCATTTGATTTTAGGCCTTTTGGTGGATTTCTACCATCCCTAATTCATTCTATAGGCTTATCTAAACTTGTTAAAGTGGCCCTAAACATTCCTAACATCATTCTTTAGTTGCTATGCACAAATTTACACTCAAAAACTTCAATTTCCTCAACCTATGGGCTCAAACATAGAACTACCACTTGAGGACTATTCTTGGCTATCTTGACACTTCTCACAAGTCACTTTGGACTTACCTAAGTTGTCTCAACTGCCTAATTCAAGCTATAACCCCCTAGAACTCAAAACCACTACCTCACTTCCTAAAATCTAGTCTAAAACACCATACCTAACATAGGATTTCAGCTAGTAACATGCACAAGACAATTCACAGTCCTTAACCACTCAATTTCCACATCAAACATACTACTCATACCATTACAAATCATAATTTCACAGTTAATATACAAGCGCATATAACTCAACATCCAGAACTGAAATTTATAGTTCACACAACACAATCTCAACAAAATAACTTCATACATGCATCAATACATAATCCCAAGTAAATTCCCAATTCATGCAAACCCAAATTCCCAAAACAGAAGTGAAATCCCCAACTTCCCTTACCTCTAATGCAAACAGTCAAGCTCAAAGAGGTCCCAAGCACGCCCTTCTTACTATCCAAATACTAAACCACCTACTAATAATCAATTGATGATGAAAAACAAACCTTAGAACTAATTTGAAGCTAGAATTGGGAAAGAAGACACAGGAAAGCTACATGCAATGGTTCCTTTGCATGACCGCATCTTCTAAAAGCGTGGAGAATGAAGAACGAGTTACCGATGAGGAAAATAGGAAAATTAATCGGTTAGAACGAAGCCCGCTAAGTTGAGTTTGTTGGGGCAACACCTAATTAGAAACCAATTTGCTCAATGTTGAAGGAAATTAGAGAGAACAGAGAAGAAAGGAGAAGAACTTTGAGGGTTTATGGTGTTTTTCAGAGAACTAGCACGAGTTTGAAACATATATGCTTACAAGCTAAATTTTTATGTTTAAATTATTTGCTCACACCATTTAACTATTGACACGTGTGCACCCTCAAATTATCATTTTCTCAATCCTTACATAGATTAAAGAAACAAATTCTAGAAACAGTTATATTAACACGTTATTGTTGAAAGATAAGTCTTCCATATTATTAATTCGTTTAAATTTATCTATAGACTAGAAAGAGTTTCAAGACTTGGTCCAAAGTTTCATATTCTTTTAAATTTATATTTTTTTTTCAAAACTCAGGATTTTATAATGTAACTTATTACTTAATTGCAATAAAATAAATATCATATATTTAAAGTCTTTTTTTACATTTATTCAATTATGCTATTAGTGTTAGGATACAAATAAAATTTGAAATGAAATAAAATAAAAGATAGATATAATTTTTATATATATATATATATATATATATATATATATATAAATAAAGTATTTTACTTAGTAACAAATTTTTTTAAATAATATCAAAAATAAATCTATAAAGACTTAAATATATAATCATATATATATATATATATGGAATAATCATGACAAATCATAATTATATATATAAAACTGATTCATTCTCAAAATAAAGTGTTTGGATGATAATAATAATAAGTTAAGGTAAAAAAGAAAAAAAAAACATATAATAATAAGTCTTATTAATTTTTTTTATCCTTAAAATTATGAATCGATTTAGCAACAAGGTGAATAATTCTGACCTACCAAGCCTTTAAAATCTTTTACACGGATAATGCAAGACTTACTGAGCTCTTATTAATATAACTCAATGCTATATGTTTAGAAAAATGTGATTAAACTATATGTTGGTTTTAGTCCATAATTCCTAATTTTATAACGTGTTTATGATATTAAAAGTTATATTTTGTATTCACAAACCAATTAACTCAACTTTATTTTATATTTTTATGGGGTTCTTACATAAAAAAAAATGTTGTATAAGATAAAGTATAGAATAGAAAATAAAAACGTAGGTAATGAAAACATGGCAACGAACGAAAGAAAGAGAGCATCTGGCTTACGATTTTGACAAGTTTTGGTGTTGGAATAATTCGATTTCCCAAACAAAGCATAAGTTATTGGGTAGCTGGCTCCTTCCAGCCTCCAACACGTAACATGAAAACGTAATTTTGTTTTGTTTTTCCAACCTTAGGAAACTACATGTCATGTGAAAATCCCATAACAATTTTCTTGTCGGTGTTCCATAGGATTAAGCAAACCCTTTTTGCTTCTAATTTTCTTTCCTTTCATGCATTTTCTCTTCCTTCTTCTGTCTTATCTATGCTAAACTTCCATTCCAATTTCAACTAAAACTCTGTGGAAATTTTTAGTTTTTCCATGTTTGAAATCATTTAAAAAAATTAATATAATAAATTGTTTCGAAGTTGGTCAATTTCAAACTATAATTCCAAATATATATTTTCACTCTCCCAAGACTGTAAGTTTTCACAAACGACGTCATATAATGTGATTAACATGTGACTAAGTATCAAATTCGCCATACACATATCAACAAAAAGCAAAATCATTTTTTCAGAAATAATCATTCCACTCACAATATTCGAGGACTAATCTCTATTCTTATAGATTGGGTTGAATACAACTAGAACCGCAGTTGTTTTAAATATGCATAAAAGGATTTTATAAAAAGATACAACAAAATTTATCTAATTAAGATTGAGTTAAATTTAAAATTTAGTTCTTAATTTTAAATTTTAAATATTCTTCAAGTTTTGAAAGTACTTTATCAACTATAATTGCAAATCGAAGCTTGTGCATGTACTTTTCTTTCCCTACTTGCAACGCTATACTTTGCACTTAACAGGTTGAATGATAATGTTTCTAAGCAAAGTTGTTTCCTTTCTGTTTGGTTTGTCTTTCTTTAATTATGATTCATGCTTTAAATCGTTGGTGTCATCAACATGAATGTGTGCACAACTATTTAAGCAATTGCTGTTTGGTAAATTTCCACCATAATGTTGAAAAATTAGTGTATGCGTGATGTATTAATTCATCGTTGCATTTACACAGAATTTATATTTTCGGTTTTTTTTTTCGAAGTATACTGATTTATACTTTGATGTTTTAAAATATATTAAAAATAATTATAACATATTTAATATTAGTATATTTTTAATGTTTAACAGAAAATAACAAAAAAAATCTGTGGAAAATATGGACTCATTTGTCATTTTCATCTACTCTAGATTTGGTGAAGAAAATAATAATAAAAAAGGTATTGCTTATTTTTTTTTTCTATCAAAACATATTTGGAAGATATTCTCAACTTTAGAATTTTGTCAGTATTGTATTTTTAAAACTTTTAAATTATTTGAAGTATTAATAGATTTTTTATAATAAAAATATCAAAAAATAAAAATAAACAATAATAATATCGTTTATAAAAAAAAAAAACCCCTATCTTGATTTAGTCTCGTGATTAAATTTATTTTTATACTTTTCTACACACATCTTACATTAAATAATAAAATAAATTGGTTACTATTTTTTTAATTTATTAAGCAATCATTGTTTCTATTAGTCGGGGTTTAAAAACAAGCAAATATCTAAACATAAACAACTCCTGAAATCCTTCAAGACATTTTACCTAACATAATTAACCACCCACTCTTTGATGAGATTTGCGTGCAAACTCTCGTGGTCCGTGCCATTTGACACGCACATATCACTAATATTGATTAGTATTTTGCTTAGCTTTGTTAATTGGACCATAATTTATGAAAAAAAATTGATTAAACCAAATAATAATTGTAACTGCCTATTTATTTATGATAACGTAGATTTAATCAATGACACGACATAAGAAGGCGCAACAGAATACCGTGTACAAAAAATATTTCAAAAAGAAAAAAACAAAACTTATTATTAGAATGATAAGATCGATTAATTATATTTAAATGATCGATTACGTAATTAATGCCATTATTTATTATTTTCCTTTTTCATGTCCCCTGTTATATATGTATATAAATGATATAGTGAATATATAAAAAACAGAATGAATACATTGAAGTTTATGAGAGATGCAGAAATCAATTTGCGGGGTGTAGGGAGCAAAGAACTACGTTATGCAGAAAATCAAGACCCAGCCCATATTTTATGGTGTTTCTTGCCCATTTCTTCCTGTACCCCATAATTTCAACTTGCCTATCATAAATTTAAAATTTTCTTATTTATTTTATGATTTTGGATTTTCAGTAGCAGCTCCCAATGTGTAATCTTGAAACGTTACGGATTAGAATATTGGACATTAATACTTTTTTATTTCAATTTAGAATATTATTCATTAATACTTTTGTATTTTAAAATGTACAAATAGTGATAGAAAGATAAGGATTTATAGACTTTAACGAAGCCCGTTAAAAGAATTACACACAAAGTTAAAAACTAGGGCAGAAAAAATAAGAAGAAAAAAAAATGAAAAATATAATGCAAATTGGTTATTTCACCACTCCATGTAGGTGGAAGTTGAAATGTGTCTATTTCTTTCATAATGGGGGAAGAGATAAATATTTCGTTTCACAAAAACTAAAAAGACAAGAATCTGTTGGATAAATATGATCATATAAAGTTTTAGATTTACATGATTTTTATTACAAATGAAATTATAAGAACATATAAATTAATTGAGTTAAAACACCTATTTATATTATTAATAATATTTTCTACTAAAATTTCCCATCAAACAAACATAATTAATTAATTTTTATTTCGTTAAGTTAGAAAATAGAGAGGGCTTGGTGTGAAAAGTTGAACAGTGTTGTTTTTTGAATTGAATTGATCAAAATCTGGCAGAAGGAAGACTAATGAAAGCAAAGACTTTCGCCAAACCACACATTTATCTTTCCATAATAGACTTTCAGCTTTTCTTATCTTGTTCAAATAAAACAAGAACCAAGCGAATATTCAAATTATTATATATAAAAAATAATATTTGAATTATTGTATAAGAGAGATATTTTCATCACTAATTTACACCACAAGCCAGAAAATCTAAATATACCCAAAACCTGTAATTTATTAAAATTAATATGCTCTCCCTTTAAGCACCATATGGTTAAATAGTTCATTTTTTTAGAAGTTTGATAGAAATGAGTAAATTAAAATATATTTATTAAAATATATAAGTTATACTTAAAGTCATTAGTTCACTATGAGAAAATAAAGTAGCTTTTCGTTACTCAGTTTTAAATTCAAAGTTTTTTTTTCCTAATTATTAAAAAGTCGTATCTAAATATTGCTATTGTTCTATATTGAACTCAAAAGTTAACCTTGGCTTTTTCCAGATTTAATAAAATTATCGATATGGTATTAATTGTTTTTTAAATCTTGGATCATTTGGTTGGGTAATTTAAAAAGTTCCATCGTTGTTTACTTATCAATATGTATATATCAAGTTTTATTTTTAATTTTCACTATTTTTTATATACATTTTTCATATTGTTTAGATGAAAATCAAATCGATGTAAGATGTTTTTGAAATCTTGAGAAGATGGGAAATTAAACTGTGTATAAAAATATGAGTTATAGTTTCTATATTTAAATTTTAAATTTAAATTTTCTTCGTGTCTCAAATTTTAACATATTTTTGTTTTTAAATTTCAAAATAAATAAATATAATAATTTTAAACTAATGATGTTAATTTCTTTTATATTTGTTAAACAGAATTTTAAATTGACATTTAAATAATAATTTGTTAAAATAATATAAATAACTTAAATATCACACAAAAATATGTTTAATCAATTAAAATAATTTAATGTAATTGTATTATAATGATTATATCTATTTATTTTTAAGATATGTGAATCAAAGTATATTAAAGTTTAAAACAGATAAATTTTAATTTTGCATCTAAATTTGAAAACTATAACCAAATTTAACCCTAAAATTATGAGATAAAATAACACCTATCAAACAAATATGATGTATATTTATGCTACCAAATAATTTCTCTTATTGGATCAATTTAAGTTATGTGTTTGAAAAGTTTAAGAATGGAAATAACAGTATTATTGCTATCTCTAAGTAAATATTTACCATTCATATTGTTATCTAAATTACATTGATATTTAAGTATATTTAACATTAAAAAAAAATCAATGTTTCAGGATATATATATCAATGTATGACGATTGTAAATAAGGTAGTATTCGATTTTAATACTTCATTAATATATTTCAAACAACTTATTAAGTTATATAATCTAACTTTTAGAGTCAATTTAACAACTTGTATAATTGCAAACAATTAAGTTCTTAGAAGTTAGAAATAACAAGCTTAATTATTACTATTTTATATAGTTTGAAGTTGGTTTATGTACTTTGAATTATGCAATGTGTTATATTATATATATATATATATATATATATATATATATGTTTGCATGAGACTCATTTTTCTTTAAAGGTGAGGAAATTTCACGTGAAGATTATACCTCATTTATATATACTAGTGCAGAAAGGATTTTAGACGTCTGTTATTTTTGGCTTTTAACATTACATCCAGACCTGATGTCTATGTGGATGATGTTAATTGGACATCGGTTATTTGCAGGTATGACGTCGTTATAAACGTAAGTTCACTGACATGACCGACGTCTATAAAGACGTCGACCATGACACTAACTCACGTTTATGGATTGTTATAGACGTCAAACACGAAACTACCAGACGTCTAAGGGCATTATAAAGACGTCAGATGTGGTACTAATCGACGTCTAAAGGCATTATAGACGTCAAACATGACATTAATCGATGTCTACGAAGTGTTCGTTGTATTTTAGTGCAGTTCTGCTCGTGTCTTTGGGTAACGTAGTAGTACCTCCTTCCTTTGCTTGTTTCTTTTTAAGAAAAAATTGCGCCTTTTGCATCTCTCATGACATTTCAACCCAAAGACGAACTTGGGTCGTTTCCTAGGTCCATTCCGACCGCCAAAGAAAAAGAATACAGTGGGTGTCACCGTATTCTTTTTCTTTGGCAGTGGGAATGAAACTAGGCAAGGACCCAGGTTCAGCTTTAAGTTGAAATGCCATAAGAGATCCAAAAAAATGCAAGCTTTTCTTACGAGGAAACTAGCAAAGGGAGAAGGTGCACTACACTAACCAAAGACACAAGAAAAACTGCACCAAAATACAACAAAAACTCATTTTAATCGGTTCAAATGAAACATAATACATCAAAGATTACTTTAATCGGATTAAAAGCAAGTTCAAACAGTTCAAAAGAGATCAAACGCACCTAAAAATGCAATGCAACGGAGAGAAAACGCGAAGACGATGAAGTGCGCGAAACTGCTGGCTCATAATCAATGATTTAATAAGAAATGAGACGTCAGTTGCCCAGGAGATCGATGTCTATAATGGAATATACGTCAGGGACCTCACTAATATGACGTCCATTCAATTTAAAAAATAATATTCATGGTATGTATGGACGCCAGATGTAGTGGGGACCGACGTCTATAATCAACTATAGACGTCGGGGTGGTTCGTTCAGACATCTAGATGACAGAAATAAATGACTTTTGAAATACCTGTCAAACTATAGACGTCGATCGGGAGGAGTACTGACGTCTATAATCGAATATAGACGTCAGGTGACGGGATCAGACGTCTAGATGGCGGAAAAAAATAACTTTTCACCTACTTGTGAGACTATAGACATCGGTTAGAGGGCACTGACGTCTACATAGTGGAAATGAATGACTTTCCACCTACCTGCCAGACATATAGACGTCAGTTGCTAGGGACCCTAACGTTTATATATTATAAACGTCGGGCCCCGTCCTAGCAGGCGTCTATAGGCCTGACTTATTTACAAAATTGTCACTGGTCAATAAGTTATGTCGCGTACCCCTTTAACTAACGTTTAATGGGTGACGTTAAAAGTCAATTCTGTATTAGTGATATTGTGGTTATTGCTTTCCTTATCTAATTATTATTATTTTTTAGAAAATATCTTTTTAACAAGTTCTTTTATAATTCTTTTATTATCGTAATAATTCGTGATTAGTATATTTTAAATATACAAATTACACATATTTTATTATTAAAAAATTGTTAAATGGTGGTATTTTTATTTTTTTTTCATAACATTGATTTTGTTTACTTCTAAAACGCAAACAGATGTACGTTTAAATCTTTCCCAATTTGGTTGGATAAGTATGGAAGAGGTAGGAACACGTAAGCACGTGTTATACACAGCCAAGTAAGTGTTGATTTTTTGCACTTTTCCACTTTTCGATATGGGACCTACCAGTGCTGTCAATTTCGATTCACAACAGGGTCGCTTTCTTCGATACATAAATAAACCACCTTAACACTGCAACCAATCCTATATTATTTTCTCCTTTCTAACAACACAGATACACAAAAATGGCTCTAACACTTCGTTCTTCGGTTTCCCTCGTCAACCAGAAAGAAACCAGACTCCCAAAACCCAGAGAAGACGTTTCCACAAAAGTTTCTTACCTCGGAAAAACAAAAGTAAACCAATCTTTCCGTCTCCGAACCAAGAGTTCCATGCAACAAACACATGTCACAGGAGACAACAGCAGCAACAACTTCAACGCCGAAGTGACGATGAAAAATGAGAAAAGAGAGAAGCTTCACGCGCCGTTGGTTGGTCATAGTCATAATGATTCGATGAGAGTGCCGGTGTTTGTGATGCTGCCATTGGACACTGTAACAATGGGGGGGACTTTGAATAAGCCCAGAGCGATGAATGCTAGTTTGATGGCTTTGAAGAGTGCGGGAGTTGAAGGAGTGATGGTGGATGCTTGGTGGGGTTTGGTGGAAAGAGAAGAACCCTTGAAGTATAACTGGGAAGGCTATGCTGAACTTGTGCAAATGGTTCAAAGGCATGGCTTGAAGCTTCAGGTTGTCATGTCTTTCCATCAATGTGGTGGAAATGTCGGAGACTCCTGCAGGTATATCGTACACTACTCATTTTAACTTATTTCAATGTGTTTGTACTGCTCCTGTGTTTAGATTTGTTGATAACAGAGATGGGGGTAATAAATTGTTGTGAGATTGATTTTTGTTCAAGGCAGTTCGTGAAATTTGTTGTATAAAACTTAAAAGTTATTAACGTTGTTTTGTACTTCTTATAATGAAAGGGAAAATGAAAAAAAGGATTGATTTTGATTTTGATTATAATTTTGTAGTATTCCTCTGCCTCGGTGGGTGCTGGAAGAAATCAGCAAGAACCCTGAACTGGTTTACACAGACAGATCAGGGAGGAGGAATCCTGAATACATATCCTTGGGTTGTGATTCAATGCCTGTTCTTCGGGGAAGGACACCCATTCAAGTGTACTCTGATTACATGAGGAGCTTCCGTGACAGATTCAGAGACTATTTGGGCAGTGTTATCATTGTAAGCACCACACCCATTTTTGCTTCACTTTTGGGGTTAATTTGTGGTCAGATTATGAAAGAAACATGGCTAAAACTTTGCGATAACAGTAAGCTTTTTAACTGCATTGAATACATTAACAACCACACACAGATGATGACTAAGTAGTAATATTAAATCACGTAACTAGAATCAGGTCTTTATTCACCCTTAAATTTTCAACCACGTTCATAAATTTAGAAGACTAGTTTGAAGGGGAATGGAGGGAAAGCACTTATAAATTGATAATATACTAGGAACTGAGGAATTTGTTTCAGATATGAAGTACTGAGACTAAATTCATTTGCAGGAAATTCAAGTGGGAATGGGTCCTTGTGGGGAGTTAAGATATCCATCTTATCCTGAAAGCAATGGAACTTGGAGGTTTCCTGGCATTGGAGAATTCCAGTGCTACGACAAGGTATAGATAAATGAAAGGCATGATTTTGCTTCAATGAAGCTGAAGAAGCATGTCAATGTTTCATGACAATTAGACTCATAAATCTCTGGCTTTGTGATAATAATGACATCTCAAAGGTGACAAATTACAAAATATCCTCCTTTTCTTGTTGGCTTTACTAAAATGACTTGTTTGTCATGCAGTATATGAGAGCTTCCTTGGAAGCATCAGCTGAGGCCATTGGGAAGAAAGATTGGGGAAGAAGTGGACCCCATGATTCAGGCCAGTACAACAATTTTCCTGAAGAAACTGGATTTTTCCGTAGGGAAGGAACATGGAACTCAGAATACGGACAATTCTTCCTTGATTGGTACTCCACCAAGCTTGTTGAACACGGTGAGAGAATCCTTGCATCAGCCAAAGGCATATTCAACTCGCGTGGGGTGAAATTATCTGCCAAAGTTGCTGGAATTCATTGGCACTACAAGGCAAGGTCACATGCAGCAGAACTAACAGCAGGCTACTACAACACTCGGTTTCATGATGGGTACCTAGCAATAGCAGAAATGCTGGCAAAGCATGGTGCAGTGTTCAACTTCACCTGCATGGAAATGAGGGACAAAGAGCAATCCGAGCATGCTAGTAGCTCCCCAGAGGGCTTGGTTCATCAAGTGAAGATGGCAACCAGAAGAGCAGGAGCAGAACTTGCTGGGGAGAATGCTCTTGAGAGATATGATGCAGCTGCATTTTCTCAAGTTTTGGCAACAAGTGACTCTGGTTCTGGATTGTCTGCATTTACTTTTCTCAGAATGAACAAGAACTTGTTTGAGGGAGAAAAATGGAGGCACTTTGTGGAGTTTGTGAAAAGCATGTCAGAGGGTGGTAGGAGACAAAGCCTTCCAATTTCTGATTCCTGCGGCACTCATCTTTACGTTGGACACATCACAGGATTTAAGAAGCAGCAAGAGCAAGCTCAAGATGTTGTTCTCGTCTGAACACATGTATACTATGTAGCTAAATTCAAAGCATCATAGTTTTTTATACAAGTGAAAATGGGGAAAAGGATGTAGAATTATGATTGCTATACGCAAGGAAAATGGCATATATTATAGCCAAATTCCTTAGATTGTTAGTGAAATATTGTTTTATTCCACTTCAAAAATCCAGTAAGTGTTGTGCGGATAATTCCAACATACCCATCTTATGTAGTTCGCTTGAAGTCGTTTGTTCCATTCTTGTAATATGTTCAAACTTTTCAGTAAGAGAAAGGAAAGATCTTTCCTTCTCATTTGACGGTGGCATTTCAGCATTCAGTTCCTAGCGTCTAATCTTTAAGCAAGAACAGAACAATAATACTTGCTGGGTAAAGGAAGAAGCACGAAAAAACGAACAATAAATATCATCAGAAAAAATAATAAGTTTAAAAGACAAACACTACTTAGTTGGGCAAATGTTTTTTTCATCAACATAAATCTCTTCTGCACTTTCCTATTACAGTGAACTAATCATAACCAAACTAAAAATAGTTCTTTTAATAAGATTTCGTTCTGAATAGTATTTATTTATGTTCAATTAGGAAAAATAAATGTTATAATATTTATTATACATTAATATGGGTTGATAATTTTATTTTATTTTACAAAGTTTCGGATTGTAGAAGACTAACCTTTTCAAACAAAAGCAACCACATCTCAAATCATTAATAGAAAATAACATATATAGGGTTAGTATAATATAACCCTCATGCAAGGAGAGATTAAGATCATTGCAAAACATATAATAATAATAATTATTATTATTATTATATTAATGGTTTTTTTTCTATATTAAAATTAATTATCTTTTAATATATGTGTTTTTATAATCTTTGTATTTTTATGTAATGCTATCAACAATAAATAAATAAATATTATTTTTAATTTTATAAATTAATTATTTTATAATTAATTATTTTCAAATTTAGGTTCATACTTATATGTGCTTTTGTGATTTTTATTTAACTATACGAATATTTATTTTTAAATGTACAATTAAAAAAATAAAAAATAATTTCCAACTTACTATTTTGAACCGTGTATTGCAGTATTTTATTTTTAAAGTTCAAACTATACAACCTATAAAGAACTTTAAACAGAAGAAAATGATGGTTTTAATGTTGACAATAAGTTTGAGTTGGATAAAGAAACTCTCCCATTTATTAAGGCTTTTGAACTTTATATCAAATCCTCCAAATTTCTTTCTCACGGGTGCTTTTGTAAAGAAAAATGGTAGATACCGTGCCAGGAGTATTCTCACAATTATTATTCTTTAATTACAATTAGATATTTATTTTGACAAAATCATTAAGACAAATGAATTTGTGACTTTAACTAAATTAAAAGTCAACTCATTAAATAAGTAAGCAACATACATTATATCATCATTTATATTATATTTCTTAATTTGGGCTCAATGGTTATTTTGTTTTAATTATTGTAAATGTATACTATTTAAGAATTAAGGAAAACAAATTTAAAATAAAATATTTAGTAACTAATATCATTTTAAACTTAAAAAGTAGATAAATCATGGGTTATATATTGAATAATAGCGTCAAGACTAACAATGATTGAGTTATTTTTGTTTTTTCTTCTATGAAATGAAACCTCGGTTTGTTTGCATACTATTTTGTATTAAATCGCACTAACTAGACACTTGAGAATTTTGGAAATTGTTTCAAACTTTTCCGACAATAATTTCATTGACACGACCAATCTAAGGAAGAAGAAACACTGACGTAAGAAACTCAAAAATATACAATCTAAATCAGGAGGGTGGAAATATACAATCAGTAACAGACATTTTCAATGGTATATTTCAGGCAAAACAAAATGACTTAAGAGACTTTAACCTGATGAATCTCTTGCATTTCTAAGAGATTTTAAGAACAGATTGGCTGACACAAAAGATCCCCTACTTCAGTTTTATAGAAACTCAAAAAATTTCATTTATTCAGTAGTTGAGACCAATCTGGATGGTGTGGATTTAGAAGTGTTATTAGGTGAAGTGTTTTGGGTTTGTGAATCCTGCAATGCTTGCTTCAAGGTTTCTACTATCTGATTCATGGAGGGTCTGTCTTCAGGATTCTTCTTCAAGCAGCAATCTGCCAAGTTGGCTACTTTCCGAGCTGCAGCAAGAGAGTATTGGTTATTGAGACGTCGGTCGATGATGGTGCTGAACCTGCTACTGTTGGCAGGATAATGTTTAACCCATTCTACAAGCTTTTGTTCTCCTATTGGACGGTTTCTATTCAATGCACGTCTCCCTGTGAGTATCTCATAAAGCACCACACCAAAACTCCAAATATCACTCTGAACTTTCAGATGACCCGTTTGAACATACTCTGGGGCAGCATATCCCTGTGTCCCCACTACCTGATAAGTTTTCAGAATGATGAGTCTGGTTTCTAAATCACAGATAATCAAACCACCAGAATCTGTTATAGTTACTGATATTTGCATATATGATAAGTAATTATGATTAAATTTTCATGACAAATGATGGATGGGTTTGGAAGTCTCATAGTTCAGATTTATTTTTGGAAGTGATCATGATTGAATACCAATGAAAAATTATAGGAGTTCAACTTACCGCAGTAGATACATGAGTCTTGTCACCTGTTGGACCCTCTCTTGCAAGACCAAAATCTGAAAGTTTGGGATGAAATTGCTTGTCCAGCAACACATTTGAAGATTTGAAATCTCGGTAGATCACCTTCCAATACAAAACATTAAAACAAGACAAGATTATTATAATCAATTAGAACACCTACAATGTTCAATTCAGACAAGATTACAATTGTGAAACATGTCTCAACTACAATGTACCTGAATCTCCAATCCGTTGTGGAGATAATACAATCCTTGAGCAGCACCGAGCATGATCTGCAATCTTGTTGGCCAAGGCAAAGGAGGTAAAGAAACACTGAAAAGATGATCTTCCAGACTCCTGTTAGACATGAACTCATATACCAACAACCGTTCGATTCCTCTTTTACTGTCTATTGAGCAGTATCCCAGAAGCTTAACCAAATTAGGGTGGTTAGCAACGCTCAGAAATTGAACTTCTGCAAGCCATTCTTTATGTCCCTTTACAGAATACAACATAAAAAATAACACAAACATGAGAAACCAAACCAAGTATATCTTTAAAGTAGTATTCAAGTATTGACACAATTCAGAGACAGCATAACACGTTTGACTTAGACTCTGCAAACTCGTTTTCCATTGAAAGCAGTTCCTAACAGCCATGAAAATAAGTTTTTTCTCACATCAAAATCAACTCACCCATGATTAATAGAAGTTTTCTCATTTAGGTTTTTCAGAATCTGAATTTGCCTTTCACATAAATGATTTTCGTGAAAGAACCACCTACACCGATTAAAATCGTTGTATCTTGTATAAATTGTATCACGCTTGCAATAGTCCATTATCTTTCAACAATTCTAATCTAAACAAAAAGAAGGGACATAGAATCACCAGAGCAGATAACAGTCATCAAAACCACAGATTATTGAGATTGAGAATTGAAAAAACAAGGGTACTGAAGAAGGGTGTGTGTGTGTGTGTGTATATATATATATATATATATATACCTGTAAGCCATGCGCGTTAAGTTTTTTTATTGCGACTACAATTGGAGCAGCTCCATCTTTAGGACTGATGGTTCCTCTATATACTTTTCCAAAACCACCTTCTCCAATCTTGAGCATGCTATTGAAACCATTTGTTGCATCTACAAGCTCTTTTAAACTGAAAATTCTGTAACTCTGTTCCTTCTCTCTGTACAATTCTTTTATGCTCCTTGGCGATGGTACCGAGCTTGGGGACTTCGGTGCTCCATTCACAACCTGGCTTTTCTTCTTCCGTCCCTTTGGGAGTTCTGGGTGGGATTTTGATTTCTTTTTGAAGAACAAACAGTTCATTTTCTAATCATCCAAGAACAGAGTATAGAAAGACAGAGGGTTCGTTCAAGAGAAAATGAAAACAGATGAAGCAAATTATGTTTCAAAAATGCGAAAACGAATGAAATGGAGAAAGAGAAAAAAAGGAAACGGGTTTGTTCCGTGCAGCAAAGGATATTGAACAATAAGAAGCAGGGAATTGAGAGGAAAACCGCGTGAAAATCCGCGTCTGATACACAGAAACACAACATTAACAGTTAAAAGGTTATGTTTGATTTGATGGTTATGTTATGAGACATCTATAGTCCAATTCAGGGTCAAAGTAAAATAAAGTTGATTGCAATTTTGTTTGGAGTATATTTTCAGTCAAAGATTGTTTAAAATTTACATTTTGAAGAGTGATGAAAAGATAAAAAAAAAAAAAAAACACTTCTGTTAAAGATGAATTATTAAATTTGTAGTAAAGATAGAAAAAATTATATAATAACAAAGTTAAATCTCTTAAAAGTCAGAATCAAACAAAAGTCTAAGTTTCACTTAAGATAAAAATAAAAAAATAAAATATTATATATATAAAAATAAAAAACTAATTAATTTATTGTTTTAAAATTCTAAATAAAAGACAGAATTAATTCAGATTTTATTAATATTGTGTCTCCGATAATAAAATTGTGTGAAGGAATAAACGAAACATTAAAGATTTTATTTATTTTAATGAATCTTATGTAAAAAAGCAACAATATAAAAGAAAAAGCTTAGTAAAGCTACATCAATTGTGTTTAAATGAACTTTGAGTGAAAGATAGGAAAAGAGAGGTTGAGTTTCATTAGTATTAATTTAAAAAGAAGTGAAAAAAGTAATGATAATGATAATGATAAAGATTGGAGTGGAGAGTTAGAAGGTGAAGTGGGTACACGTTTATATGATAATAATAATTATTTTATTTTATGAGAAGAGTTGAATTGACTGTACTGAGACTTTCAAACTTGGAAGAGACTATGGCGTCTTCAACAACCAGCGAACTTATAAACAATAAAAATCATTATATTATATCATTATGAACAACTGAAAAAAAAAAATGAAAATAGCGTTACCTTTATTCGTAAAATAGAAAACCTTGCATTTTTTAATCAACGTTGCAGCTTCCAAGTTCAAACATGGGTTCCACATTCTTCATTCTTCCTTATTTCTTACTCTCTTCCTTTCTTTCAAATTTTACTATTTTTTTACTTTATTTACTAACACTTTTCTTGCTTTTTCATTAATTTTATTTTCAACCTTCCTTTTTACTAACTATCTGAACTTCATAATTAAATACTTTTATCTTTTTCTCAAGTAGATGTTAATTTGTTAATAGGGTTGTGTGATAAAAATGTTATTTTAGTAAGGTTTAATATGTTATTTTTATTTTGGTCAATTATGTTTAAAATGGTTTTTCATTTTTTTAAAATATTTAAATTAATCTTAATTTTTGTATTTTTTTTTACGACTTCTAAATTATTAACAAACATTAAAAATTAATAATTTATTTATAGGTGTTGCTCCCTTCACCACTACTTAATATCACTTGTATCTCTTCAAACTTTCTCAAAAAAAATTTAATTACAAAAGTATTTTTTTTACCTTAATCATTTTTATTTACTTTTTCCTGAAAGCCTAAATCCCTACCTCATAATTTATACTTTTACAGTAATTCATTTTCACATAATATCTAACTAATCATTCACTAAATCTAATTTTTACGACATAAATAAAATCTTTAATTTTTTTAATTTGTATATTTAAAGTACTACATTAAAATATTTTATTTACAGACTTTTAACATGTCTTTTAATCTAATATGTTTACTCAACTATTTGAAATATGTTGACTGTATGACAACTTTCCTGATAAGATATAACACAAGTTATCATAATTAACATTAATGGTTAATATTTTATTTATTATTTAAAATATTTTAATTATTTATATATTTACCATTTTGCCTTATTACATAGGATTTTATAAATATATTATTTATTTTGGTGTGAAATGAATGTTCAACCAAATAAATATGAAAACATGTTAGGTAGAACTTTTAATATGAATACAATTAAGCAAATCAAGGTCTTAAAATACTAAACTCATTTGTGATAATAAATATCAATAATTTAAACAATTTGTTTTATATTGAATAGAGGTATTACATTAACTTTTTAATCAAGTGTGAAATATTTTTATCAAATATGTGTATTGATATCACGTTCTTAATAAATAGACATCCAATTTATATAAACGTAAAAACTTATATGATTTTGAAATTTAGATGATAAAATTTATCAAATAAAAAATTTTTAAAGCTTAATAGTAAAAATTCAAAAAATAAAAATAAAAAAATTATAAAATAACTAATTTATAATTCTGTATATTTTAGACTAAAAATCACCTCATATTAACCACTGCCCCATAATAATATTAATTATGTATATGCAATTAAAAGAAAGATCAAATATTTATACTTTAAAATTCATATAATAAAGTTGAAAATAAAATTCACTCAAATGTAAAAAGTTAGAGTGAAGTATTAAAATTAAGTTTAAATATTATTCAAATAATTACTGTAAAATTATATTGGTTGTCCCGCAACGAATATTATTTAAAGATGTGCAATATTCTTGACCCTACAGTGACTTAGTCTTGAAGTTGACATGTTTGAAAGTTAAGAACATGTTCAAACTATGAAGCAAATGGATAACATTCATTTTTTATTTATTTAATAAATTATTTCTTATTCAAATAGTCTATTTATATAAGAAAATTTGATATTAATAAGCATCAAAGTGCGTTCATAATAAAATAATTATCAGGAAAACAAAATTGTTGATGACTTATTAATGCTTAAAAGTTTACTAGTAAATAATTGTTAATCAAATTTAGTGATAGATAAATACTGTCGATAAATAAAAAATTTACTAATAATTTTGATAATTTTTTTATTAAATATTGTAATTTTGTAATTTTTTTTTTCATTTTTTTCTTTTTTTACATTTTTTACACTTTTTTTTCTCTTCTTTCATTCAGGTGTTATTATTGTTATTGTTGTTTTTTTTATTCCCTTTCTTTCGATTTTTTCTTCTTCCTTCTTTCCTTTTATATCAATTTAATTTATAATAAATATATAATTAAATTTAGTGAGAAATTAACACTCATTTTATTAATAGGTTTAACAATGAAATTATTAACAAATTTATAATTATAGATTTATTGATAAATTTTCAAAAAATAATTACTAACAGGTCTAATAATGAATTTAAAAAAAAATTAATTATCAGCAAATTAAAAAAAAAATATTACTAATAGGTTATCAACGAATTTTCTCATGACCAGGTTAAAGATAAAATGAAAACTCTAAAATTTGTTTTGTTGACAAAAATTATAAATGAAAATGTCTATCTATAATAAAAATTATGAATTACAGATAAATCTAATATAAATATATTATCGATAAATTTTTATGATAATAATTAAAATTTTAAAATTTATTAATAAATTTTATTTCATTAACAATTTTTTTTAATATAATCATATGGAAAGTTCTATTAAATAGTCACAGATACAGTATCTCGATTAATAAGAATGATAAAAATATCTTTAACCATAGTAATCACATGTTAGTATTTGTTTTTTTTTATCCAGATTAAATAACAAAAACGTATTTGTTTTTTTTATCCAGATTAAATAAGAAAAACGTATAATATTGCATTTCATTGCATCAATATATATAATAATAATAATAATAATAAAAGTTAAAAAAATCAATGTAATAATCATTTAAATTGAGAAAAAAAAATGATGATTTGGTAGTACAAAGAGTATAAGTTTCCTGAAACAAATCAAAGGCAAACATAGCCTCTTCATTGGACGAAAACATCTCACAAAGAAACAAAAGTGATTTTGAATTAAATCCTCAAAAGAGTAAAACCATTTCATTCCGTTGCCGGGACTTGAACCCGGGTCTCTCGGGTGAGAGCCGAGTATCCTAACCAACTAGACTACAACGGAGTTTTAGTTTTAAACATGGATTTTTTTCTAATAATATCAAATTTTGTGGAAAAAGTAAAAAAAAAGTAAAAATTATACAAATTTTTCTGAAAATAAATTATTTTATTTAGTAAGGATGTATGAACACCGTTGAATGTATTTATCATAGATTAATTAGTGTTAACCTATATAAATAAATAAATAAAAACAAATTAAATATTCAAATAATATATTAGTCTTAAAAAAATCAAAGTATAAACTATTTAGTTAAATAATATGATAAAATAAATTATAAAATTATTTGTTGGGGGATTACAAACTAACTACATAAACTCATCTAACTCAGAGTTAAGAAAGCTTAGGTTCAATTTGTCTATATTAAAAAAAAAAATCAATTCAACTTCGGTCAAATTTATACTAAATCTGATTAACTCATAAGTTGAAATATATTTTGATACCTTTAAATGAAATACTAAATTATTATTAATATTACTAATAAAAAAAATAATGTATGTGTTAACATGCAATTTTGAAATAAAAGTACTACTTTTTAAATAATACGAAAAAAAAAGCCTATATTACAGCTTCTACATGTTCACCACCCCATCCTTTCTCGTTAAAAACTGTTTCAAAAGTTACAGCTAAAAGTAAAACAATTTCACTTGTTTTTTTCTTCTCTAATCTCCTTTTCTCTCACGCTTATATTTACATCAGTTTAAGCCTTATTTTCTTTTTACTAACTTTTTTTTAACGCAAGTTTTTGTGTCCTTTATATTTAAACTCCTTTTTTTATATAACTATTAAAAAATATAAATTAATGATAATATAAACAAACTTGAAGATTTGGTAAAAAAGTTGTTAATTATCCAAGTCCATTGTTATTGTTACAACAAACTACGAAAATAAGAATCTGTCGATGAAGCGCACGGATGGGGTTCCTGCATCTAAAAACATCCATGGTTATGGTCAACAGAATTCTGTAAATAAAAAACAAAATTACTCCACTTAAAAGGTACAGGTGAATTCCATGTGATAGTCCTTAATCACAACAACAAAAATAAAAATTATTAATAAACTTAAAGATTTGATCAGACTTTATCTGCGTTTTTCATTTTTGAAATTCTTGGTTATGATCATAAAAAAATTTAAATAAAAAAATTGAGTGATTTCTAACTGACAGCCGTTAACCATGTAAACATGAGTAGTAACTAAGTTATAGTATGACCATTTTCATCAATTTTCACTAGGTCATGTACCTCTTAAACTACTAAAAATGTTACAAGTTGAAACTAAATTTGGTGAATTTTCTAAGCCAAAAAAAGCTTAACCCTTTTTTACTCACATATCATGCCCCAATTATCCCAAATCAATGATCCAGCCATGGTCTTCCAGATTCATGCTATGCTTGATACTAGCTAGAAATGCGTTTAGGAGTTCCGCTTACTTCAAAAAACAAAACCTTTTCCATGCAGTACCTTTATAAAAGTCGTTCAAACTTTTCACCTAAACATTCTCATAATCTAAATTTTACAACTAATCCTTGAACTTGTGACTAATTGAAGTAAAAAAAGACAGTAATAAACCATGGTTGTGCATGTTGGACTGGAAGCTAAGGGGTAGCCTGAAACATCGTTGACAGAGTTGGTGGGGATGGTGAGTACCCAGGTTTTGGATGGATTCAGTAAAATAAAGTAAAAGAAAGTTAAAATGTGCTGTCTGTTCAGCTAATATCCTTTGGTTTGGTCCAACTAACTGACATGTCAATCTTTTATTTCACCCATACATAGAGTATTGAATAATGCATGCACAAATTATCCATATACAGTATTTCATATTTTATGTGGGTACAAAGCACGTTCGAAATAATGATGGAAGAATTCAACAGTGTTTTTTAATCCAGAAACCAATTTTCCGTATTTAATTTTGCATATGAAATAAAACAATTTGGTTGAAATTTCCAAAAATACTTTTCCAACATCTACCAAAACTAGCCATGATCATTATCACGTCTTAGGCGGACCCACTAAACATTATAGCAATTAAATTAAAAATAAGACTTATACGTATGAACCAATTGAGGTCCAATCCACAAATTTTGAAAGCTTCGTAAACGTAGGAGAGAGCAAATGGAATAAAATAATATAAAATAGTTGGGTATCTGTAATCTGACACAATCATAAACAACTTTAAGTGAAACTAACCGCAAGAATACAATTTGCAATAAGCACTTAAGAGTGCATTGAAGTACCTAAGCACTTGTTCATGGAACTTGAAGCTCACTGAATTCCAAGCTGAAACTGAAACCAGCATTTGCATGACAGGTCGTCTGCAATTCTCTTTACAACATGCTCCTAAAGCAAAAACAGAAGCTCTAGATTTTACTGATTCTGAAAGCTTATGATAAGCAGCATGGCACAAAACTACTATGAAAGACTTTAAGAAGGTAAACTCTTACTTTAATAGAAGCTTAAAATTTCAGCTTCAAGGCTTGTGAAGTTTGAAGCCAAAAACTCTTGGAACATAGCTCTGTGATGGTTTCTGTGGCTTTAGTTGTCCATAAGTCATGAGGAACAGGTGAGGAAATGTAGTTCCAAAATAAGCTCCGTCAATGTCTAAAATAGAATTAAGGATTTGAGAACAGGATAGTGTACCACCATTTAAATAAGCCACAATTATAAGTTGCAAAATATATAGAGAACAAAAGACAAGCAATCTTAGTTAAATTCACATATTTCAGGATTTAATTATCAGTTAAAGTGTTCCTTGTTTTGCAGATTTTATCCTGGAAACTTCTAGGATTTCAATTATTATGATAAATAACATTTTTCAAAAGGTCCAAAGGTCCCTAAACTGTCGTTACGCCAAGAGATATACAGCCACTAGACAGCTGGAAGTAAAATTGCAGAATATAACACACACACACACACACACATATATATATATATATATATATATATATAGAGAGAGAGAGAGAGAGGAGGGAACAATTTACTCCCAAGAAAGTTACTCCCCATTTTCACTGTTTATTTTTGGAAATCTAACGGTGAATATTAATTATTCATTAGAATCACTAGATCTCAAGAAAATGAATGGTTACAATAAGGAGTTATTCTTATGAAGTTACTCAAGGATGAACCTGGTCCCTCCACCATATAGAGACATATATTCTCAAAAAAAGAAAACACAACAGTGTTTCCAGACGTTCACCAAACACTTTCAAGATATCTAGTATCACTTGTCATCTTTTAAAGTTAAAACTCAATTCCATTATAGACCAGCTTAGTATTGCGTAGATTAGCAATGTATTCAATTGAGAGTCATCTTTTCAGAATAAGCAACAAGAATCCCAAACTTGCTCTGATAGGTATTTGACCTTAATTAGAATGTAGTTTATGATCTACATGCAAAAACTAGACCCTAGAAAGATCAATATATGTATTTGCAGTCAAAACCAAGAGAAAATATGCATGAGCGTTACTTCCAGAGAGATGTGGATGCATAATCAACTAAAACCCACACAAGTTCAATAATATAATAGGGCCAAGGATACTGCCTTGATACTTGGACCGAGGATAGTAAATGTCTTCACACCTAGGGCAGTATATTTTCACAGTACTGGATCTAGGGATGTCTGACTGACCAACTGGAATGCAAGGTTGTCCAGAGCAGTAAACTCTTGGGCATCTGCCAAAATCATAGTTCTTGTACTTGTCCAGCTGTGGAAATTCCAATATCATCAACACTACAAACCTTAACTAAAGAAGCTGACATTAAGAGAGAAATTATTGACAGAGAGGTCTAACCATTGCAGCCATTCCTTTGCTTGTCAGTATATATCGGGCATGAATCAGACCATATAGCATCTCGGCTGCTGATTCAATTAACTCATTTTGTTCCTCGGTAAACATGTCACCTACACAATCCCACCAACCCAATTTAGATTTCAAACATTCGGTCCTGTTTGCATAAACTTTTTAATAATAAGCACTTATAGGAGAAGGAGATTAAAACATAAAATGAATCAAGCTTTTCTCATAAGTTAAAATTAACTTATGCATAAATTAAACTCAGCTTCTGGAGAAGCTAAATAAGAAATTTTTTATAAATTAAGTTATGCATAAGCTACTTTTAACACATGAAAGAAGCTTATTCATTTTACCTTCTTCTTTCTTCTCAAGTGTTCATTGAGAAATTTATCCAAACAGGGCCGAAGTACAAAAATGATCAAATACATAATCCACACTGCAGACATGCAAGTGCACAGTTTAAATCACAAGGAGTTAGCATGCATTGCATAGTTTCACAAGCAAACAGAATAAGTGATATTTTGCACTTGAAAAGTTTAAAGCATATAACCATATGCTTACCATGGGAGGACTCAACATCCAAAATCAAATCCAGAGCATAATCGTAGTAAGGCACTTGACTGCTTAATCCGCACAGGTTGAAGTCGTCCTGGATGTAATCGTCATCAACCTCGCAAAAGAACTCATTTCCTCTCAAATTGCAGAACCACGAGATCCAAGACGTGTCATCTCCATCGGAACCGCTAACATCAGACTCCTCGCTGTCTGTTTCAGACTCTTCTGCATCCAATAACGCATGAAAAACAAAGTCAGCTCAGTATTCACTCTACGTCAACTTTACCTCTCTAAACTTTTCCTCCAATTAATATCACCGTGTTTTACCCCCTTCCACGTCTCAAAAACCCTACCGGAATCTAATTCCGCGTCCCTACGCTATTCGAGCAATAAAAAACAGTAAAAACAAAGTCAGGAGTTCTACAAAGCGCGTATTAACATAACCCTAAGTCTGTGTACAGATACGGCCAGCTCCGAAAAGGATTAGGATTCGGTTGGCGAGATTGGCATCGAAAAGAGATCAGATCGTAAGAGAAAAGGAGAAATCTCGAACCGTCAGAAGCGTTGGAATTCTTGGAGATAGGGGCGGTGACAGAGGCGGAGCGGGAGTCCTTGGCGGCGGCGGCTAAGAGAGAAGAGGAGGATGAGCGGTCCTTGCCGTTGATGCCGGCGGCTCTGGATGTGGACGGCGAGGATCGTTCGAGCTGTTTATCGAGGACGTCGTTGATTCGCTTCCGATCAGCGGAAGTTACCTCCGATTTGGATCCCACTCCTCGCTCTCTGTACATAACGAACGCCGGTGCTGTCTTCCTCTCCGAGATTCGATTTGATTCGGTTCGGTAGGATTGTTACCCAATCATAACAACGTTACTGAAACGACGCCGTAGTGGCTCGTGTTGCAGGAAGCTAGGGTTTTGAGGTTGAGTTTCAGCGAGAGGGATGCAATTTTCAATTTACAGACGCAAACAATGATTCCCCGTTTCGGTTCGTTTCTATTCCTTCCAAATATTTTTCTTTTTTTCTTTTCTACATTTAGTGCTTTTCTTTCGGCCAAGATATTTTTCATTCTTCAAGCTATTTTCCTTTTATCATAATATTCATAAAACATCAATAAATAAAAAGTTCAAAAATATATACAATTTATTAAATTTGTTACCTTTCTTAATTAAAGTACTTCAATTTAAGCTAAAAAAAGTTCACATTATATCTCACACTGATGTTAAAACTGAATTAGGCTAAAATGGTTTTTTTTTTTTCATTAGACTCGACAATTAGTTTCTACCAAATAAGAATATTTAAGCAAATTTCAAATAGTAACTTATTATTTTATTTTGTGTAAAAAAATAATTTCAATTAAACGAGTCTTTGCTCTGCTGTATAGTCGCATTCAATTATTTTAAGTCAAAACAGATTCATCAAAGATAATATCTTATATTTTAAAAGGGTAATAAGTCTTTAGTTTTAATTCTCTATTTTATTATTTAATTAAAAAGACTTAGCGCCAGCTTTAGCAACAAGGAAAATTTAAAGTTTGATGAACACTGATTTAGCTGTTTCATTGTTGTTTTTCATCCAAACTACTATTCTTATTGGTTTCATCAAACCTTCATTCCATGTCTCCTAACGTCTCAACAAGACACCACCCAGTTGTCTTTATATATTTTTTTTTCTCTCTTGTTCAGGATATTTTGTTCTTTTCTAAACACACAAAGAAGCTAAAATATATGAAAAAACAAAATACCTCTTTTAAGAGTTAAGGTAGACAGTGATGAATTTTTGTAATTTGAACATTTGGCTTATAATCAAATTTCGCTTACCTTAGCACCTTCCCTTCTCCTCATAAGAAAATTAAAAAAATAGGATATATTTTTTATTTTATTTTATATGAATATCTATGTGTATGGTATGATATCTAATCCAAACAAGATTTGTTGGACCTGTAACAGTTTAGGATTTATAAAATAACTTATAAATAGAAAGTTAAACCGCAAAGTAAACAAGTTTTATTGAGTTTCTATTAAATATTATCACTATTATCATGTAAAGTCACTGACTTGAGACAATAGAAAAAATGTGTATCTCTTGATTCTACACAATTATACACAGAAACACTATGGATTTTTATTAGCTTTTTATCATTGTAATATTTTAAAGAAATTAGTAAGCCTTCCTATTAACCAAAGGCTTACCGTATATAATAAAATGAATTTTCTTGTAATCGTTGCTGGAGTACATTAATGAAAAAATTCTGAATTTTTCATATTCACGTTATTGGACTGAAGTATCCCAGTTCAGGGGACTATTAAAATGATAATTGATATTACATAATTAAATAGATATATATATTAAAATCACTTCCAAAACCTTCAGACTTTCTGAGGATTCAATAAACTTGAAGAGAAATTAACAATATACATAGATAGATATAATCTTAAACAATTTAAAAGAACTAGTTTGGTTTGAGGCTAATAAAAGTTATTATGAAAGAGTGAATTTGACTTATTTTGCATTTCCAATCGAGTTTATATGGATGACTCAACAAAAGCAGTGGAAACTGAAAAGGCAAAGGTATACAATATTAATAGACTTAATTTTATTCCTTCAAAAGGGATCTATTGATTATAATAACAAACTTTTGAAATATACGAAGAAGTTTGCTATACTTTAGGATTATTGACAAATGATGAAGAATTTATTGATGCAATCAAATAAGCAAACTTGCTTCTGAAAATGAATTTAGAAAATTGATTGTTGTTTAGTTGGTTATGAATACAATGTCCAAAATAGATGTAGTTTGGAAGGCTACTTGAAAATTAGTAATGATATCTTTTATATCAAAACATAAAAGAATTTAACTTGTCAAGTATTATTCATACTAATATTTTTAAATTAATTATATCATTTTAAATTATAGTATTCAATATTTATTGTTTTTGTAGGTCTTCAAATGGGAGATTTTGAACTTGAAAATATCTGTCTTATTCAAATTCAATAATTGTTGATATCAAATGGTAGGACTTTGAAAAATTAAGCTTGTTTATTCTATCTTGAACTTTCAGATTCAATTCTATTTGAGAATAGATTCATTATTCATGAGCTAAACTATACGAAGAAAAGATGGTTAACAAACATGCAAATCATTTGAGACCACTCACTTATGAACAATAACATGTGTATGAAAATATCCTTGAAGCAATGCTTTCACAAAAAGGAGTGTATTCTTTTTTTGGTATGAATATGGTGGAAAAGGTAAAACTTTCATGTGGAGAACACAATCAATTGTTGTGAGATGTAAAAGAATGATTGTTTTAAATGTGAGATTGCATCTTTACTACTTCGTAATGGGAAAATAACATATTATACATTTAACATCACTCAAAGTAGTATTCGTGCTAAGCTCTAAAGCATTTGATGAAACATTGAGGGACATTATGAATAATATCGAAAATGTAAACAATGATAAATATTTTTAGGGTAAAGTGGTTGTTTTGGGAGGATATTTTTATTAGAAAGTGGGCTTTAATATCTAACTCAACTCCACAAAGCCGAATTGTAAGGTGAGGTTTGCACTTCACTTATATATTATAAATTGACCTTATTTCTAGTCAATGTGAGACTTCCAACACATCCCCTTCACACCGTGTATTTCTAGTCGATGTGAGACTTTCAATAATTTTAAGTAAATTTTGCCTATAGTAAAAAAATGAACTAAATATGATGTCATCAAATAAACAATAAAATATTATTAGTTATCGAAACATTGCAAAGTGTTCAAATTTTTTAAGAATATGAGATTAAATATTATCACAGATGAAATTACATAAGATGTAAAAGAATGTGCTGATTAAATGAAAGTAATAAAAACTTTACTGGAATACAAAGAGATCTTATAATTCAAAATAGTGAATTATCTTTACTATAATTAGTCCAATTTGTTTATCTTGAATTTGTAATGAATATGATGCTTCTTGAATATTTTAACGATGGAACAATTCTAAGTCCAACAATTAAATTAAATATGTAGAGTAAGTTAATGAGTTCAATGTTTTCTTTGATAAATGACGAGAAAATTACTTATTTAAGTTTAGACATATATTGTTTATCAGATGAGAATCAAGAAATTTAAACTAAGTGGTTCACATTAGAGTTCTCGAATAAAATCAAATATTTAAAAATACTAAATCATTGATTGAAATGGAATTATGCTTCTAAGAAAACATTGATCAAGCAATTTTTTTTTCCAGTGACACAAGATTGCAATTTAACTGAGTTAGGTAAAATGTTATTTATGTGTGATTCAAAATTTAGTGTCAGTCTAATTTTGGATTCATTTTAAATTTTAAAAAACACAATTCGCAATATCAATTTATTTTGCAAAAACAATCCATAAAAGTAAAAAATAATATTTTATAAGAGTTGGATTTTACCTAAGTCTAATATTCCGTTGTTTCTGGAATAAAAAAATTGAAAATCCTAATTTTAGACAATGATAAAAATATAATACAACTAAAAATATTATCTGTAAAGAAATTTTGAAAAATCTTTAAAAATAGAAGATTTACAACATTTGCAACATAAAAAGATGTACACATTCTTCTTGATTTAAGTTTTATTTTTATTATAAGATTGTTTATCAAAATTACATTTTGAGTAACCTTTTAGATTAATTGTAGATGATATTTTTTATATAAGCATTTATAATGAACAAAAACCTTCTTATATAAATATAAAATTTTAAAGTAATGCAAAAATTATGAACTAAGTTAATTTTTATAAACATTGATATTTGACACTTTTATAATTTTGACATATATGAATGACAATTATGTAATTTTCTTATTGAAATATAATATTGTTTTTTATTAATCTGTATGTACGGATTTAAAAACTACTTGATATTACATAATTAAATAAATGTATATTAAAATCACTTTCAGAAATTGTGAGGATTAAATAAACTTGAAGAGAAATTGACAATATAAATAGATAGAGAGAGATTTAAGTCCCAACTGAATATGCAAGAATAACCTAACATATAACTTTTGAGAAAGTCATTTAATTAATATGTTTGCATCTTTTAAAAAGTTCAAACATATTAAATTTTATACGTGGTTTTCTTAATTGATAACAACTAGATTTTTTTAATTTACTTTGATCATAATTATTTTTACTAATATTAATTAGAATTTACACTTTTTAATCGGACTTTCGAAATTTGATAAAGTTAATATTGACCACCAAATAACTCTAATTTACATGGTTTTAAATTAATCCCAACAATTTCAATTATATTAATAAAAGTCTTACAAATATCAACAAATAATGGAATTATAACCAGGGCTTGATTAAAAAAGCTCTGCCTGATATTGTTGGAAAAATAAAACCAATTTACATATAGATTAGAAAAATAAATTTAATCGACATTTCAGAAAAGAAAAAAAAATGTCAGTATCTCAGTTAACATCAACTACAACTAAACCATGAGAATAGTAAAAAACTCATAATCAATAAGGGACATAAATGAGTATAAAATAGTTTTCAAATTTCATTTAAAAATATATATATATATATATATATATATATATATATATATATATATATATATATATATATATATATATATAATTCAAGTAAGGGTACTGCTAATAAAAATTTAAGTTCTTTTATAATTACTTAGCTAAACGTTATATTTTGTCACCATAAGACATTAAACTTTCTATAAATATTCCTGAATCAAACTCTAAATGGTGCATAAAACTGTCTTCTTGATCGAAACTTACGTCGCCTCTATGTCCATTCCGTAAAGGGAGATTTGGAAGAATTTAAATTCAGCTGAGTGGTAATAATGACCATTTCTTCATAGATTTTCATAATTTCAACCTGTATATTCACAAAATTCTATATTCCAAAATATATAATCTAAAATATAATTTATTTTTATATTTCAATATGTATATTTCTAAATACAAAATAAAAATATATATATTTTAAGTTATATAATTCAGAATATATTTGTATGCTGAATTATATAAATGTGTTGTCTATGTAGTGTTCTCCAATATTAGCTCTTAAAAGTAAACTTAAGTGAACGTTTTTTCCTGACAAGTTTAGAAAACAGAAGAGCACAAAGCTGAGAACAGTGAAATGAAAAACTATATTCTAACTAAACAAGGCCATACACAATATTTCAGCAAAATTCAAAAAAGTTGTGAAGGCAATTGTCAGCACTCACAGGGTAACCCTATATACTAAAAAGGTTCGTGAAATGATCAAAGTTGCCGGGAAAACACCAGAGTTGATTCCCCTTACTTGGCGTACCGGATTGTTTAAAAGATAACAGCTAAGGTCTCAATTTTCACAACAGCTCCAAATGACTTGCAATTACATCTGGGCAGGACTGGGCTTGCAGAAGCTCCAGACGGTTGAAAGGTGGAGCAAATTGCAAAATGTAATCTTCATCTGAAACAAAAATACACACGAAATAAAAGCAATCGGTCACTACTTCAACAAAACAAAAAAAAGAGAGCGCGTATACTACTCACCTTCTTTTACTGTTCCATAGAGCCAGCATAATACCTCATCTGCAAAAGCCAAGCAGACTCCTCCCTGCCAACAGATTTTGTTAATCATCATGAAAAGGAAAGTGATCACACTTCAGAACTTACAGATATAAATGTGATTTTATCCTCCTGAGATGATATTGAACGATCCTTAATTAGCTATGCAACGATTAATTGCACGTATAAGTATGTACTTTTTATCATGGATGTGAGAGAAGGAAATAACATCTGGAGCGTTCTCCGTGACCCACAGGGTGTGCTTACTGCAGTTTTAATTAACTAATGATGCAGTATCAAGCCACATAAAAGATTAGCCACCTTGCACCCTACAGCAGTTATACCTGCCAGTAGTTCTTCATTTTTACTCTCTGAGTTATATCTTTGGTTCTAAGTCTTTCTGTCCGAACAAGACGACCTGCATCGTCCCTGTAACACAGTGAAAATAAACAATATAAACACACTAAAGTAGAAACCACTAGTAGTATGAGTTTTCAGTTGTCATGCATGCCAGATGTAAGAACAGAACGTTAAAATGAGCAGAAATCAATTTCTCCAAACCTAGTTGAATTGAGTAACTTTCACATACCATGTTGGAGAAAATCAAAGATTTTGTAATGATATGAAGCAGAAACAACAGTTACCTAAATCCTATGACAATATATGGAACACCCGCCAGAAATGACTGAATCTGCAAGCACAAACAGAGTCATGTTGAATCTATCATAAAAATTGAAAAGGGAACACAAGGAGATGAAAAACAAATGATAATTCAACTGGATCATAAAATATAGGAAATTTACCCAAAATTTCAACAGTTTTTCTCTCTCAAATCTTTCCTCAGTATGATAATTCAACTGGATCATAAAAAAGACAGTCTCATTATTAAGCTAACATAAATGTGTTATTAGAAAAGAAAAATAAGAGCCAAAATTGAAATATAACACAAGACAGCCAGAACTATATGAACCTCACAACTAGTCTTTAACTCCACATAGAATCTCTTTCCGTCATTAGTTGAATCACAGCAATCCATCTCAGCACCCATTAAGATGCGGTGAGCTCCTAATTTTGTCTTAATCACAGAACAGAATTCAACATTGGCATCAACATGATTTATCCGTTCTCCATCTGCTCTTCTAGGATCTTCAGTGGCGAGGCTCTCAAAACAATATCCTACATAACATCTAATTTCCAAACTCATTAAGTTTAAGGCTTATCCCAATAAAATCAAAGCAAAAATGGGGGAGAAATTTTTTAATTTGTATACTAGTTAAAGCTTGAGCAGTAGAAAGCAGCATATCATATTTTTTTACAATATATGGCATTATTTACAATAAAAGGCATTATTAGCAAAATTCTTTTCATTTTCCCTAACATCTACTCTTTTTTGTTATATTGATTACTGCTCTTTAGCACAGTCAACATACCCAAATAATCTGCATTGATTGCTGCTCTGTTGATTATATCAAATATTTACAGATCCAAGAATCAAGAAATTCAAAGGTAGGTGAGCCTACCTCCTACGATCTAAATCACTTTGCGGTCTTTCTGGTAACTTATGCACATCAAGATAGACAACCCCATTCCTTTTGTGCACTCCCATTTCCCATGGCTCATGACGGATATAAGCTGTTGCCAGTATCTGCTGAGACAAAAGTACTTAGTTAATATGAGGCCATCACAGTACCACAACCAGAATTTGTGTCTGACTTAGTGGGGTTGGGAAAACCCAAGGCAATACCAAAAAAATGTTCATATGTTTGTCGGTTGCAACTAATTGGGTTAGAGTTTTCTAAAAATCAAAGATCAGAGAAGATTCCAACCAAAAGCAAACCAATTCAAAATGTATAAATTACCTTGTTAAGATTGTTACGGAATGTCTGCAAAGATAAAACAAGAGTGATGCACAATGATCAGAAATTAATTTAGTAATAAAAAGTTTTCAAAATATAGGTCATAATACATATCTTACCACAAAATGAATGTTTTGAAGAGGGATATTTTTGTCTCTAATGCAAGCAAGAAGATCACCAAAGCCCTCTGAGCCTATGTCTGCTTTACAAATTAACAGAACGAAAGTATTGGTAACATAAATAGTGGTGTACAACTGGACATTGTTTCTCGTGGACAAATCATCCAAGTATCATTCCATAATCCAACTAAATTCACAAACCAGAAGATTAGATTAATAGACAGATCACGTGCCTTTTTTGGGAATGAATGTATCATAACCTTCATTCAAATCAGCTCCAACATCCTCAGTAATATGGCGCTTAAAAAGTCTCTAAATAAACAGGAAAAAGAAAGCACTTAAATGAGCATAATACCATGACAAAGTATTGCAAAGAGAACGAAACAAAAAGCAATAATTTAATTGAAGATATCAAACAGCTCACCAAACTACGATCATCGAAGTGTACTTCTCCGCCTTCTACACGACTATAGCAGGCAACTTCACAAGGCTACCAGAATAATCAAGAAATCATAATGCCGTAATCAGGACACATAAATCGAAAAAGGCAATTTATAACATTACACTAAACCAATGAGTCAAGAAACCACCACAGGTAAAAAAACAGTAGCTTCAATGTTTAAATCATAGTAATTTGTTTCTACAATACAACCAATAATTCATTTCCCTTGACTCACCAGTTTAAACATAATAAGTAAAGTTTAACATTGACACATAAAATTCTATCTTCGTGGTAATTTCTCAAATTCTCAAAGCAGATTGAACAATCAATTGCTTGATGTAGCAGCAGTTAAATATAGGAAAATAGGATTCCCCTACCTCCTGAAAAGCAATGCACTTTCTTGACAGAGTTTCTTCACTTTTTGAAAGCTTCAAGTCAGAGACAAAGCGCTCATCATGGCGACCATTCTGAAACCTATTTCCGTATCCAAAATTCTGCCTCTGAGGATAAGGTCCAGGTCGAGGAAGAAGGCCAGCTCCTCTATCATTTTGATACCCTTGCTGCCAACGACCACGGCCAAACCCCCCTCTACCCTGGTTATTTGCATTGCGGGTGGCAGGCAATACTGCCAGAGAAAATCACATCTTGCCATAAAACGAATTAAGAAATAAAATCATCAATGATATATATTTTTTTTTTAATTCATCAACATGTTTAACTTCTGCAGAAAAACAGAAGCAACATTATGGGACGAATACCTAAAATTCCTGGCAACAAGCAATCAAACCTTTTTATATTAAGTAGGGCTGACTAGAAAGTCAAACGACCAACAATGATTTATAGTGAAACATTTCAGATTTACACACGAACATTAACCTCTAAATCATCCCTAATGATTTCGCTCATAATTTTTCTCGGTCTCCCTCAACCTCTAGTAATAGGATTGTCCTACGCCTCGTTCACTCTATATTTTTCTACTCCTTTTCTCTCTACGTGCCCGAACCACATAAGCTACCCCAATTTTCACTATAATAGATTCTTTTACAAGTAATACGTGTTATGTTTTTTCCTATCAGGTATATAGTAATTCATAATCGCATAACATGATTCGTTCACACGGAGCAACAAGACTAGCACTCACTAATTAATTATCCAATCCATAAATCACGAAAAAGTAGCAAAACAATTGTTCAGCGCATACTTCAACCGAAAACAGAGAAAGAGAATTTACCAGGAATAGGATAAGGACTTCTGGCGAGGGTTTTACAGTAATCTTCGTTATCGGAGTCGAACAGATCTTTGTCTTCGTAGTCGGGAGGGTGATCGTCGCCGTCCTTAGTGCTGTCTACGACGTCTCCATTCTCCTCGTCATCCTCGGCTCCGCTGCTGCCGCTGCCGCTGGCGGAGGAGGAGTCAGCGGCGCCCTCGCTGGATTTAGAGGAAGAGGCCGAAGAGGACGAGGCTGAGGAAGAGGAAGCGGCGGTGGAGGAGGAAGTGGAAGCGGGGGAGGAGTGGGACCCATTGTCATTGTCGGAATCTTCGCCGAATAGGTCCTTCTCCGTGAAATCCATTGAGCACGCTTTTCGCGTTTCAGTGGGATGCAATGCTCATCAAGCATTCTTCATTTCTAGTTTTTCTCTCTTTTATTTGGGCCACAGCTTACAACTCCGTCGCAGTAATTGCTTTTTGCACCCATCATCTAAAAATTATAAAATGCCCCTTCTTTAGTTTTTTTAATTATAAAATTTGAAAACATATATTCCACAATTTATTTTCTTATCCATAAATATATTACATCTCTGAGTTACATTCCTAAAATGTATCTTCTAAATTCTAAAAGTTTATTTTAAACTATATAATCTGAATTATATTTTTTAATCTATAAATATTTTGAATTCTACAACTAAAAATATATGCATATAAAATTTAGAATATATTTATTAATTTTAAGATTTAATATGTTTTTTATCTGTTAATTTTAAGTAAAAGTAATAACTAATTATTTTTAAAATTTTTTTATTAATTTAATCTTTGTCTTCAGAATTTAGTATTTAATATTTTTAATTAAATTTTGTTAAATTTATTTGATGTATTAAACATGTTTTTAAAGTTAATATTTGAAGAAAAAAATATATATCAAACATTAAATAAATTTATCAAAATTTAGTTACGTATTTATAAAATTAATATTTTTTAAAATAAACTAGTTTTAATTTTTAAAAGTTAAAAGTGGAAAAACATATCTAATTCTTAATTTTATATAATTTAAAATAAATTTTTTAGTTGTGAAATTTGAAATTTCTTAAAAATGATTTGCGTTATTAAAAGATGCATAAAAGTAATTATGAAAGTGACAAAAGCAATTCTCCATCCAATATTTACACAAGGACAATATTGAGAATTATCAATAAAATAAAACCATTAATAATTGATTATGAAATTCAATCAGAATTTGTCGTGCATATAATGTTATAAGAGTTGGGATGAATACTAAATGACATATTTGGTAGTTTTCTTCTCTGCTGTAGATTTTTGTTTTTGAGTAATTAAGTTTGTTTGAGTTCAAACACTTGTTCAACAAATTAAACAGCATTCCATCAACAGTTAATTATAATATCCATATAATCTAAGAGGATTTTAATGAAACTTGTTTTGGGTATGTGATCCGAGATGGAAGAAGCTTCAAGCTTCTCCTTCTTTTTTGTACGCTTTTGAAGTTCTTCAACGTTTTTTTCTATTGTGTCGAACGGTTGCGACCTATAAGTTAGCATTTCATGCTTAAGTCAGCAGAGTCACAACGATTTTTAATGTAAGTATGATCAGACCAAAAGTAAAGTACATGGCTAACATGTATGTATTTATAGGCATTATGCCCAATAATGGACATTGACTTTCTGTAACCGTTGTTCCGTGTTTCGCAAGACTTGTCCGTTACTTGTAACCGTCGCATTGTGTAAGTTTCTTTTTCTGTGATATTCGCTCATCGATGCCATTAATCATCCTTCAACACTATGTCTGCACATCTCCATTACATGATCGACCGATCAAAGATCTCTTCACGTCACACAAGCATGGTATTTCGCCAAGGACCCGACCGATGAGCCTCATTTCTATTCTTAAGTGATTGTCATTC
The DNA here is from genome assembly GCA_027742785.1 of Vigna reflexopilosa. NCBI lineage: Eukaryota > Viridiplantae > Streptophyta > Magnoliopsida > Fabales > Fabaceae > Vigna > Vigna reflexopilosa. Next base: position 3,077,162 of record CM050930.1, on the reverse strand, counting down.
AATTCATTCCTCCCAATCGATCATTCCCTTATACTACAAAACTAATAGTTTTAATGTTACTTAAATTTCTCACTGTTATAACTTTTAAAGGTTTATTTATCTGTTTAATTATTATTCTCGAAATACAACATTAATTAATAATTTATAATTCATAATCTTAATATTATATATATGTATTTATTATGATGTAAAGACAGAAAAAGGTATAATATAAAAAGTATGCCAGGGAAGAATCGTCTCATTTGTTTTACAAAACATAGAAAGTCTATTAAATATGTCACCGAAAACCAGTTCAACAAAAAAGTTGGCTTTCAAACTTGACAAACTAAGAATAAAGTAAAGAAATACACTTAAATTCAATTGAACTGAAATTAAAAACAGAGTGCTTATTAATAAGGTTTGATTATTAATAATGTGAAATTAAAAAAAAAGTGACATTGAGAAAATTCAATTCCATAATTATTTCAAAAGGTTGAGTTAATAAAATTTACTTCATGTTTTTATATCATAAATACTTTAATAGATACTAAATAGTTTCTTATTAAAAAAACTACATTATATAATGGATGATAGAAAAGGACAGAGCATAACTTATTTTAAATAAAATAAATAAAAATCATATGATACCTTTATTATAAACTATATAAAAATAATTAGAAAATTATAATGTAATGTTTAAGTCAGTATTTTGGTTATTATTATCATTGTCTGTTCATGTTTATAATAAGACATACTTACCATACAAATCAGAACATACATATATAACTTATATAATATGTACAAACTAAGTGAAACAAAAAATATATCATTTTATCATTACCTCATTAAAATATAATATTAAATTTTGTCTTATTAAAAGTTCACAAACTCCATATATCAATGTGATAAACGATTTATATAATTGTATATTAAAACTATATTTGTTCAAATAAGATGTATATGTTAAAAGTTTCTTCGTACTTGGTCGAAATCTCTTAGGTAAGTAAGATGTAAGGACTACAGTAACATTTTCACACTCAAGTTAAATGTCTTAGATAATAAATACCATAATAATTAATAAATAATGATACCATTAAATAATGTTAATTTTATAGTATTACAATGAGTTCTTTTCTGAATCGATACAGAGTGTGGTCAAACCTAATAAGACATTCTTATATCATTAACTGACTAATCCTTATTTAATGTCTTATTATCATAAATGAAATCAGAATAACTTTTTATACACATTCAAGAAAATATCGTGTACAAATATGTCATTTTTCACTATGTCATGACATAATTAAAGTTATAAGTACAAATTTAAATATAAAATCATTACACCACTCACATTTATTAGTTTACAATAGTAAAAAAACAAGGTATACCAAATAAAATACAATTATATATGAATTATAAGAATTGAAAATACCATTAAAAGTTAAATCACATCATATTGTTTAAGTGAAACATGTTTGCTTAATCAATACAACTAAAAAAATACAGAATGCATTTTACTGTTATTTGAATAAGAAATTGTCACTTAAACAATGAAACATATGTTTTTTGAGTAATAATAATATATATCACTTAGTATTATGTTCTCTTTTTGTAGACTAAATTGTTACTTGAGTAATTTAGTTCGTCACTCGAACAATAAATACATTTCTTATTTAAATAAGACAAAAACTTAAAAAGGAAGAAAGAGTTTAAAAGGGAAGAAAGAGTGAAATATAGATTATTCCAAATTATATTTAAAGCACGAAGAAAAAGAAAATAAATTCCTAAAAATAATTACAAAAAGTAAGAAAAAATAGTTACACGGTGAAATGAATAAAACAACGTAATAACATTATTCATTTGTTTATATATAATTTTAAAACTACAGTCAACATAATTTTAAAACTACGGTTGAGAATTATACGATCATTGAAGAAGATAATTGGTGAAATCGGTCTTGTGTCCAATACATTAAAACAAAAAAAACCAAAATCTGAAAAATTAGATAAAATTAGCCAAAAATTATTTCAAAATGGGTTAATAATTTTCCTTAAAAAATATTTTTTAAATTTTATTTTACTTTTTATCATAAAAGTAAAGTGTTTATTGTAAAAATTAATAAATTTACCAGTTTTCGACAGCCAGTGAAATTTATCTTTTTGTCAGGATCTTTTTTATATTTACCTGTCTTAACTTCATTTTTCCACTTTTTGGCATGCAACCAGTTTAAATAAAATAAAATTGGGTGTTATGGCAATATATTTTTTTTTTATATTTTATTGTTGATTGCAATTTATTGAAAATAATATAAAAAAATAGAGTCGTCTAAATTCATTATTTTGAGAGGAAAAAAAACAACAACCAAAATAAATAAGTTAAAATCAACGCACTAATAATATTTTTCCTCTATTAGTAATTATTGAACCACAATAAGCCCTCATTCTGCAATTTCATCCTCCACCTTTGAATGAAACACAAAACTTGGAAAAGCAGTTGTCACGTCCCTGCATTATTTCCATAATTCACGAATTAAACAATAATAATTACAATTTTAAAACAAAAGTGATTGAATTTTTTTTAATAAAAAAGTTATTCCAACATACCTCAAGTAGGGTAAAGTCATAACTTTCAACAATGAAGGGTTTTCATAAACGAAGTTTTTCCACTCATATTTGTCTATTTTCCCATCTTGATTCGGGTCAGCATCCATGAAAGTCTGCTCATAAAAATAAAATGTCAGAACATTTTTTTTAAAAATTTTGATATAGGTAATGAAAGATTAAGAGGATATTAATAGAAATAATACGAAAGCTTAAGCGTTTTTAACAAACGCTAAACTATCACCTTGTTGATAATTGTTTCTATCGTTTCCTCTGATAACTTAATTTCCGCTTCACATAAAAGTGCATTTATCATTTGCTTGACCTGCCAAAAATCATAGCATAAATAATTTATGTATATAATTAAGAACATTTAGATTGAAGTTAATTTCATTTATATGAAAAATGCATGGCAGAAAATGATTAGCATCTTATACCTCATGACGCTCTATGAATCCTGTGTTATCTAAATCGTACAGCTTAAACGAAACTGCAGGAACACTCACAGGAAATTATATCAGTTGAAAAGGATAAACCAAAAGATTAAGATTAATTAAATAGATTTTAATTCAACTTAATTACAGTCTATTTTGACTTCCATTGGTGCAGATGGGTGAAAAACATTGAGTGCTCTAACGAAATCACCAAAGTCAATCACTCCTTTCTTCTTGACATCAAATAAATCAAAGATCTGCATGTTAGAGAAGTAATTATAAGTTATCCATTTAATTAAATGAATCTAATAGTAATTAGAAGGATTAGTAATGAGTTTTGAATTATAGTACAAAAGATTTTCCAAAAAATAAAATAAAATTACACTACTTGTATTACAAAACATTTATTTAAACATATGGTGAATTTGCAAACAATTATTAACTATAATGGAAGAAATATTTAAAAAAGTAAACAAATATTGTAAAGTACCCGACTCGTAAAGAGGTTTTCCTTCTTCTTGTTATTAAAAATTGCCAGTTGAAATTCCTCCTGCAAAAGAACACTTATTCTCGTTGTCACACCAATTATAATGTAAGGAAGGAGACGATATTTTAATAATTTTTTTAATAATTTTTTGATAATAAATTATGTGTTATTATTTTATTAGTTTATATATTTAAAATAAATCAATTATGTTAAAAATAATTTTTTTTTACAACAAAGCAGAACAAAATTATGGTAATAACAAAGATGTTGTAAAAAGAATAGAGGTTTTATTTGTTACCTTGCTTATCAGACCATCGTCAGTGACTGACCTGCTGATGTTCTTAAACAGCTCATATAGTGCTTCAACATCACTAACACTAACTGGGAAACCAAAAATATTAACAAATAAGTTAAATCTATAATAGTATATATGTATGTATATATATGTATGTATAAATATGTATGTATACATATGTATGTATATATGTGTATATATTTTTGGTGCAACATATTACCAGTCATTATGCAAGGAAATTGCATATAAAACACGTAAAAGAAAATCAAGACATTGAACTCAATTAATTTGATATTTTGATAATCTTGCAATTTTCTACGTACCCAATATAAGATTTTATTGCAGAGAGTAAAAATTGTTATATATGATGCCAAAAAAAATCCAAACTGGTTGATGAATCCAAAAATTGTATGTTGTTGGTAGTTTTCAAGTTGAACAAAAACCCAGGTGAGATTAAAGTTTCATTCGAGAAAGAAACTAACATCTGCACTTTATTTTGTTTTGATCTACATAGTAACAATATCAATTTATTTTCCATTAAATAAGGTTTGGTTTTGTCTTCATAACAACATCTCAAATAACAATGTTAAATTGTGAAAGAATCATAATTTTACAATATTGATCATTAGAAAAAAAAAAATAACTTACAAGCTGTCTCTGACGCAAGAGCAAACGGATCTTCCATGGGAATTTCCCTTACTTTGGAGTGGAAACAACCCATTTATGAAGGGAATATAAGCAACTGAACACGTACTAGAGTAGTAGTGTTCGAGCTTTAGTTGAATATGTTGCTAAAACATCTTGAAATTTCCAATTGCAAACCCAGATTCAAACATCATAAGAACAAAATAGTCAATAATAAATAAACATATATATAATCACCGCACATTATTACATCAATTAACATTGTATGGAGCAGATCAAAATAGATTAAGCATCAGATAATATTTGATCACACAAAAACATGGCTAAGTGTATACGTTATCACAAAACGACAATTTCTGGATTGTTTGTTCAAAAAGAAAAACATTGCAGGAAAAAAAGATGATTTTGAGCATTGGCTTATCAAGACAACATGGACATTTACGAGAAACTATGAACGATCAATCACTAACATGTTATAGGTTTCTCGTTCTGGAAAAAAAAAACGCGCAGATGTAACAAACTCATAAAAACAACAATTTCACAGATTTGATCAATAGTTGTATAAATTAAGCATTCCATAACCAGCATCGTATCGTTAAGTCATACATCAAACAAGGAAACACATGGTAATTTATATAAAAAATCCAGTAAACAGATGATGCAATTGTCAAACGGAAACAAAATATAATCCGTTAAATTTTGAGACATTCTCGTCATGCACGCACAAAAACCTTATAGCAATGAACGTGAAACCCTAAGCAAAACATAATAATCTTGATAAAACATTTCATGTGTCATGAAAGAACACGAACGTTGGGACATAGTGTCGTGCAAGAATGACATGGGAGAAAAGACTCACCAGCTTGAAAACTTGGCCACCAAAATTGGCTTTTGATGTTTTAACTAAATATGTGGCCATTGGTACAATATTACTAATGGAAATATAAAGAGAAGAAAGTGAAATCTAAGAGTGAGATTTATAGAAGGGGTGTTGGTGTCAATATTGTCCTCAACCTAAGTAAGGTTAGCAATGGCCAACCAAAACCATTTAAGACAAATCATAACCAATTAATTACATAATCTTAAAACAAACTAGACAACTATACAATAACTTAACACATTGTAAAATCCAACAACAAAATTCACATTTCATTATTTAAAATTAGTGTAAGAAATGTGTCTGTATTAGTTCTATTATTATGATAATAAAAAAATTATTTTTTATCATAATTTTTTAATGAATAAGATCATTTTTATAATTGTATTATAAATAATTTTGTTTATTTTAAGTAGTTAATTAAATTTAAAAAATAATTATAAATTTAAAAGTTAAGATAATAAAAATAATTTATATTAAAAAAAGTAAAATGAGTAAGAAAATGTGTCGATAAAAACAGTTATAAAATGGTTGCATATTTATTAATAGGCATAGTTGTTAGACTCACTTTTTAAATTACGATTTTTTTAAATAAAAAATTTAAATTTTAACTATCCTACACAGATAAAATTATTTTATACTTTATAGCTTTCACAATTCTCGTACTTTGTATACTTTTATGCAAAAGTTTTCGTACTTTTATACTTTATTTTAACGTTGATATATATAATTTATCTCTGTGCTATGTGGCATGATAGAGTGTTATATATTAATATTACTTTTTCGTTAATTTCTTTAAATAATTTGTAAAGATAATAACTGTTGGACAAAATGGTGTTTTCAGTTTCCGAATATGTAAAGTATGCGTGCGGCTTTCTTTTAACTTTTGGGAGTATTTTTTATTTAACTATAAAAATTGATTTTTCATAAGATATATAGTATTATTTATAATACTAAAGCAGCGGCTTTTTTTTTCTTCAACACATTCCTATTTAAAAAAAAAAAACTAGAAATTGAAGGGTAATTAAAGAATATTGTCCAAAATTATAAATAACTAAAAAAAAAATACTAAGACCTTAAATAGTGGTGAGAAAACAAATTTATGTTAACATTAACAAAATTCAAAAACGGAAAACCGTGAGCCATGCGTTGAGTTAGACGAAGACTGTTTCTTCTTTTTGTTTTCAAAATTCTAATTTGATTTGATGGCTCACCCACCCACCGATGAGGTGAAGCCTAATATTTTTTTTTATATATTAATCTCTTTTGAAGTATTTACCAATAATTATTTTAATATGTTTTCGTACACAAAATGGATTAAAAAGGGAATTCTCATTGAAACTATTGTCAAATAATAAACTTAAATTATCTGAGATATTTTTTCAGAGTTTTAAATGAATTCAAATATATATGTGTGTGTGTTTGTTTAATATTTATAATCTTTTTATTCGTGAGGGATGTGAAAAAGAACAACTGTTATAACTGGAGTTGCATTGTGGGCCGTTCAGATAAACACGTTACAACAAATTTAACGGCGGAGATGAATCCATTTATGGCGTGTTCGCATTGACTTTAAAATAAAATAAAATAAAAACGTCAATGTTATAAAAAAAATAATAAGTAGAAGAAAGCTTAATCAGGTGGGACCCAGCGCCGCGGGAACGTTATTCTCCAAATTTCAAAGCGAAAGCAACCTTATCATGCCCTCCATTCCAGCGTACGCACGCTTAAATATTTTCTTTTTCTTTATTTTATATTTAAAAAAATATTTTTTCTCTCTTTACAAATTAAGAAAAATAAAATCATATTCGCTTCAATTATTATAGTTTTTTTTCTGACTTGAAAAGATTCATAAGAAGAAAATTAAAGATTAATTTTTAGAATACTAAGATACCTTTTAAAAGAACAACGCAGATTTTTACATTAACAATACATAACAATCAAACTGTTCAGTTTGTTTATAAATTTGATGTAACCCATTAATTTTAAATTCAAGTCTTTAACCTATGCACTTAATGTTTAAAATGTTATGTTAATATAACTTGATAAACCTTACAGGATTATGTTTCACACCTAATTTATATTTCTCTCATCTACATTTTTATCCGACAGAATTGGCCATTCTCATATTCTTTTGGGTATGGCTCATACTACCATCTACACTTAAAAATCCTTTCTTTTTTTTTGGTTTTTTCTCACAACATGTATGTTGGTTGGATTGGAGTGATCATCATTATCAGTTACCAATGATTAACAAATTTTGGTATGTAATGAATCCCTATCTTCTTGTCCATCTATTTATGTAACAATCACATATAAATGCCACTCCTTATCTTTGGTGTGAACGAGGATGTCGTAATGGACAGTTAGCTTGCTAGCAGCGACTAATTTCTTTGAAGTAAACTTTACTTTTGCCTCTTCAATATGTCCTTGTCTTTTACACTGTTTTGATCAAACCTCAGCACCGTACTTGGTACTCAGAACTATGAATTTATACCTAAAAATAATGAACATAAATTGCTTTTACAGTTGAAGAACAACTAAGGTAAAGAGGGTGAGTTAATTTTATTGAGTTTTAACTATTTTCCGCTTCCCTGCCTCCATTGATCTGCACATGCTTCGATTTTATTGTGTAACTGTTTATTATATTTGGCCTCATTGGACTTTTAATGTAGGGTGATAAAGAGTATATAAAGCCATATCCATTTCCTTATTTGGGTTTTCTATTGTGAAAAGGTTTGGTCTGATTTGAGGCTTTGGTGAGAGTGGATATGGAAGAAGAACGATACGAGACTCTGAAGGAGCTTGGTTCGGGGAATTTTGGAGTGGCAAGATTGGCCAAAGACAAGAAGACAGGGGAACTTGTTGCTATCAAATACATAGAAAGAGGAAAAAAGGTCATGAAATTTTATCAAACATTTGATGATTCAGTTTTTCCTTGAGGAATCTCAATTTGACTTATTCAGATTTCTCTTCTGCTTTGCATTCTGCCTTGATTCTTTTCTGATTTCATTGTTTCGGAAAGATATTTATCAATTTTGTTCATGACCACTGCTTCAAAATAACTAGCTCATCTCACCTGATCCTCCTTATCCTTCGATCAACCTCACATTTTTTGTTTTCTGAAATTTTTTTCCCAAATTCGTTCTCATCTTACATTCCTCTGAGTAAGTTATGTTTGGCGTTTCAGATTGATGCGAATGTCCAAAGGGAGATAGTAAACCACCGATCTCTAAGGCATCCGAATATTATTAGGTTCAAAGAGGTAAGAGTTTGTTTCCGTTCTCAAGCTGTTCCTTGAGTAGGAGTTTGGTCTTACAGCTTTCACCCAAACACTGCTTCTGCTTCTGCTTCAGACTTGACTTTAGAATATAAAAAAACAAAACTGTGCAGTTCATTGATGTTATTGGCTCATAAAGAAATACAGGTGTAACTCATTATAGGGTGTGTTCTATTGAGAGCTCTCTGAAGTTGTATATTCATTCTGGAAGTCAGATTTTTTCTGCAGGTATTTCTGACCCATACTCATTTAGCTATTGTCTTGGAGTATGCTGCTGGAGGTGAACTCTTCGAGAGGATATGCAATGCTGGTCGATTGAGTGAAGATGAGGTTGATCACTTGGTTGTGTGTGTGTGTGTGTAGTATCCTCTATAAGTATAAATTATCAAGTGATGGTTTTGATGAATTCCCTTTATCGCAGGCAAGATTTTTCTTCCAGCAACTAATATCTGGAGTTAGCTATTGTCATTCCATGGTATGTAGGCATTCAGAAAATTTTGATGTTGTTCATTTAAAGCCTTTGTGTAATATCATATCATGTATCCTGCTGCAGCAAATATGTCATAGAGATCTGAAATTGGAAAACACTCTACTTGACGGAAATCCAGCTCCTAGACTTAAAATTTGTGACTTTGGTTTCTCCAAGGTTTGTAACATCTCACCAAAGTGAACCTTTTTCATATATTTATCTGTTGAATTCCCTAATCAATTTAATACTCAAATGCAGTCTGCTTTGCTGCACTCTCAGCCTAAGTCAACGGTTGGAACTCCTGCATACATTGCTCCAGAAGTTTTGTCACGAAAGGAATATGATGGAAAGGTATAGTGAACTGTGCTTAATAGTTTTGCAAAGTGAAACTCACGGTATCACATCAAGTTAACAGTTCATGACAGTGTGAAAACATGCTCAATTTGGCTCTCAAATTGGGAATTCTGTAGATTGCAGATGTTTGGTCGTGTGGTGTGACTCTTTATGTGATGTTAGTTGGAGCATACCCATTTGAAGATCCAGAAGATCCTAAGAATTTCAGAAAGAGTATTGGGGTGAACTCTTACTTGACTTAAAAGAGATCCTTTATGATTAATACCTTTGATCTATAGCAGCAAGATTAAACTCTGATTCTCTCGTTGGCAGAGAATTATGAGTGTTCAATACGCCATACCCGACTACGTTCGTGTTTCTAAGGAGTGCAGACATCTTATCTCTTCTATTTTTGTTGCCAATCCTGCCAAGGTACGTAACTATCATTAGTACTGTCATATATACAAAACTACAAATGATTATGTGCAGACAGAGGCTAAATACTTGTAATTAAAAATCATTAAGTATTCCAAAACATCATATGCCTATAGTTTAGTATTGAGAATTCAAATATGAATTTAAGTCTCACGACGTTAAGTAGAAATTTGAAAAGAAATACTCGTGGTTGAGAATTTTTTTCTGAAAGGAAAGTGTATTTATACGAAAGAAACTCAATTTAAGGTTGTTGAGAATCAAGTGAGTCTAAGTCCACATTTGATAAAAATGAGAAAATTAAGCAAGATAAGAGTAGAAGACTCATAAACTCATTATCTTAAAGTCTTAGATTAAAGATAGTGTCAATCTCTTGTGTAGATTGGATTTAGATCTCATTAGTATTGTGTCTCTCGGTTGTGTCTATTATCCTGAAAGACTGATTATTTAGTTTGTCTTAAGTTCTTCTAACACTTTACTACATATTATAATGTACTTGACTAAATTCATACTTAAATTTATAATTGTCATGAAAACATGTTAGCAAGTTATCAATATTATATAAAACATTTCTCCATTTTGTTTGTGACTAATCTTTTTCCATGTGTGTTCAAGTGATTTGTTTTGTAATAATTGAAGTGTATTAGTGATTTGTATTATTTTCATCCTTGTTGAAAGAGGATCACCATGTCGGAGATAAAACAACACCTTTGGTTTAGGAAGAACTTGCCGAGGGAGATAATTGAGGCTGAAAGAAGGGGTTACGAGGAAACACAAAAGGACCAACCAAGCCAGAGTGTGGAAGAAATAATGCAGATCATAGAAGAAGCAAGGACAAAAATTCACCCTCGTGAACAAACTTCGACAGGATCGTCGAACGTTGTACATGCTGATGAGGCTAACGAGGAAGTTGACCACTTTGCCAAAAATCTAGTCCTTGAGTAATTTATGGTTGACCATATATAATTTTTTTTTACCAAATTTACTATGCCTTCTTCGTGTGTGAGGTATATAGGTTGGGTTTGGAACAATTTGTATCACTTCAATACAAGTTCACACTTTCTAAAACACCAAATTGAAAAACAAGTTTTGTGTAATGATCTTGTTTTCATATCTACTTATATATTCATTTAATTATCTTATAAACAAATTATTATTTTATAACTAGTGATTGTTAATATATTCAAATAATTAGTAATTTTATTTCAATAAATATTATATATATATATATATATATATATATAATCTTTTAAAGTATATTAAATTTTAGTTGATAAAAATATTTTCATATTTAAATAATTTCTATTTTTTATTATTTTAAATTAAAAATAAAAATTATTAAAATATTCATGTATTTAAAGTATGTCTATTTTTATGAATCGGGATTTTTTTGTCAACTAAAATTTAATACACTTTTAAGTTAAGGAACCCATTATGTAAACATGTTATTTCTTATATTACTTAATCACAATAATTTATATAACGTAATATGAAACAAAATATTACATTAATTAATTGAAAGATAAACAAATTTAGTATAACATACTTTAAAGATTATCTTATAAACTTATGGACTATAATAAGATTCACTTATTTTGAGTTTTTAACATCGAACTCAATCATTTTAATAATATTCAAAACTTAGTTTCTTAAGTTAATTAAAGTTAAAAATTTATATTTAGATTGATTTTTGAATTTGATGATAAATATTTTCATTGAATTTAAGTAAATTTATTTATAAAACATCCATTCAATATTTTTACTAATTATTTCATATTTATCCAGTTATTTTATATTTTTATTTAAAATTTATATCACTATTATTTCTTTTTCGATATTTTTTTATAAGAAAATATTTAGTTAATATTTAGACTAATTGCTTAAAGGTATACCCATTTCCCCGATAAAAGCGAAAATAAGATAAAAGACTTATATTCATTAAGTATAAAGATGAATTTAAACTTTTAAAAGATGAAAGTCAAATCTATATCTATTTCATCTCATTCACATTCTTAACAACACTTATTCATAAATAACATTATCAAAGAAGTTATAATACAATAATTATTAGAAATCTAATTATGAGTTGAAAGAAGTGAAAAACATATAAATATTGAATATTAAGATTTTGTATTAGAGTGATTCATGATCTTTTGTGAGAAACTCATAATTCATAAGTGGTAAATCTTCTTAAACTATGTTACTAAAAAACTTTCAATAATAATATCAAAATTTATATTTTATCTCCACTCAAATGAAAACAAATATATCCTATTATGATAAAACCTATCAATAATTGAGATAAAAAAAAATAAAAGAAGTGTTAAAATAAATAAACGAGACAAATATATCTTGTAGTAATAAAAATCGAGGAAAAAACTCAAGTCATACTTAAAAAAAATTATTAAAAATCCAGTAAATATAAAAAAAAATTAGTGACATATATAAAAGAAAAAACATCAACATTAAACATAAAAATAATATCATGATATCTTATATGTTAAAAACTTCTTTAACTCTACTCTAATGTTGATTAAACTTTCATCGTAATCATCTCTCTGGTGATTTATATTGTTTTTAGATTTTAAACTATAGGAACTATTGCACCTACCCATATATAAAGTATTTTATAATTTATTATTATTGTATACATTAAACAGTTAGTTATTTTGTTACAATAGATAAAATCCAACGATAATGTCTATTGACTCTAGTATATATTCATTAGCTGTACAATCCAAATATATAAAACTTAAAATTCTAACTCTCATTTAAAATAAGGTCACAAAAACCTATATGATAGGGTGGTTACAAAAGGAAAATACTTTTCAGGTCACTTTCAATATTAATATTTACTTTGTACTAATTCTTTTCCATCTACTAACTTAGGTGTAAAAACGTAATTTGCAAATTTTTCATTTAATGTTGTGTGAGATCCTTATTACAATCTACATCTCAATTTCAATTCATATACAAAGAGACCAACGATCACACTTCACAAAGAGATCTATCCAAATATGTTCACTTTTTAGTGAAAATAATTATCCAAATATGTTCACCAAATTTGAAAGTTGGATTAACTAAATTATTTAACTAATTAATTGTTTTTAAGTATCAATTTAATATTTAGCAAGCATTATTTTTAAGAAAAAGTTCATTCTATTCAACTTGCAATTGTAGAATTTACACACAAAAACATTAATGGTTCATTATTATATGAGTTATTCTATTCAACTTGCAAAAACTTAGTTAAACCTTCATTTTATTATATTTCATTATATTATAACAATTTGGAATAATGGAGCTCAATTATTTCACCACTTTCTGTTTTTCTTCAGTGTTTGGTATCAGCATCGAATCGAAATCAAACCAAAGAAACAGAACAACACGTTCTTGTAACATTGTCAAAGACTCGTTTGGGACCAAAAAATTTGGATTAAATGCCATCGATCTGAACTCTGAACCCAGAGCGTTCAATTCAAAACTCTTTTCACCATTTCTTCTATTCTATTCTTTTGAATCGCCACGACGTGATATGATCCTTCTCTCTTCCATTTCATTTGCAGTTTCACTGTTGTTTCCCACTTTCATTTCAAGGTCAACGGTCTTGGTCTTGGTATTTTCCTGACTCAATTGCTTACAAGTTTATCCTTTTCCTGCTAAACTCTCTAATGGGTCGGAGGAACAATGGACTAAACTCTGTTCTCGCTCACCGTTTGATACTCCTCTTCGTGTGTTTGGCTTCGGGCGGTTTGGTCTACGCGCTTCTCTCTGCGGTGCTTGCAAACGGCAGAAGCAGAGTTTCAGACTTTGGGAGGCTGGTTGATGAGGGTATGGCGGTGCAGAATGAGGGAGGGTGCTGTAGGGGGATTGAGAATTTGGAGCTTTGGGGTTCAGCTGTGAAGTGGGGTTCTGAGTTTAAGTTCAACAATTCTGAAGGGTGCTGCAACGCGTGCAAATCAATGTGTTCAGGAAAAGATGGGCCCTGTCTCTGTGATACTTGGGTCTTCTGTGGGGATCGTAAGGCCTGTGGATCCAAGTTCGGTGAGGTAAGTTACTTAGTGTGTGATTGAATAACATTCTGGTAAATTGAATTACCAGAAGTTCGTTTGCTGAATTTTTTTGTGTTAACTTTTATAGGAAATGATTTTTAACTTAGATATACGTTAAATTTATTTTTAACTTAGATATACTTAGATATATGCTTATTCTAAAATTACTTCTGGAGTTAGATAGACCGGGTTTGCTATTTTTGCAGTTGGCTTAGCTTATGAAGATCTCCCATTTTTGTTGATCTTTTTGGATTCATTCTTGCTGTTTAGAGTTGACTTGGGACATTGGGTTCTATTTAGGCAAACTCCTTTATTACTATTTAAGAGAGAAGAAAATAAGAAGTAAAATATATTGAATTTTTCTACAAGTTTAAATGTCCTTGTCACCTAGAGTTGCATAGCTTTCATAGCTTTCGTAGAAGTTAGAGTGCACCGTTTTCATGAGTGCATAACTTTCATATGCATAAAAAATGGAGGTCTTCTTTAAAAGTTGTGATTCTTTTGATCAAAACTTTGACATGGGACTTGGAAGTCATAGCATAATAGCATTCGATTTTGTTGGTTCAGTGTTGGTTGAAGAAACAGAAGGACAGCTTGGCACCTGAACGGCAAGAAGGAGTGCCTCCAGGGGAAGTGGTTGGTTGGAATTCTGGTCTTATTTTTGGGAAAGGAGAGGTAAGAGAGAAGTTTGGTTTTTCCATTTTTATTTTTTTAAAATGTTGTTTGTCAGTTTATCTGCAAATTCAATTTGATGAACATTGTGTTGGTGAAGTGTTTACATTGAACTGGCGTGTGATCTGATATTCTCTTTCAGATGGCTCAGAAATTCATCCTGAACCCGAAACAAAATTGTCTAGTGTTTTCTTATATGTGCTAACTATCTCCAAAATGCATGTTTTTCTGTTGTGTGTATTGAGTTTTTTTCCCCATTCTTTTCTATTTGAACAATTTAGTCGATTCTGTATTGTGATGTGTACAATATGGATCTGATTGAAGCAGTTAGGTCAGGTTGACTAGAGAGACAGGTTCAGGAAATGGGCAACAGATAGTGGTAGTACATTGGAAACTAGGAATGAGGAGATACGGTAGTAGCCACCTACCATGTTGTTCACATGAGCAACTGCTATTTCTGTTAGTGTGTTTTGACTTGACACGCACTCACTTTTTGTAGAAATGTCTTACTTGACAACTGTTATGTGATTAGTTGGATCTTTGGTAAATTACATATGCAGTAAAATGGTGTCTTCTCTTGGCGTACATAGTTATATCTCTCCCACCCCTATTTTGATATATCACGTATTTGGAACTTCATCAACTTCTGATGGGTTATCTTATTTATCCGTGTTCTTTCTAATTCATCTATTCTCAGGGTATTATTGGACTGGAAACTGAACATGGAACTCTTCATATTAAAGTAAGTGCTTCTTCTATTGACATCTAAAATACAAATGCTTTGATATTGCAGCTGAACTATTGACATGTTTGTGTAAAGTTAGTATTTGAATATTACATATAGAAGCACATGGGTACACTTGAAGAAAAAAGAGTTCCAGTGACAAATGGAAGCACCCAGTACTTGGTCAGGGTGCTTACTGCATCTGTGTATTTTCTATGTTTTGTTGGATGTCCTTGTCCTGGGAACCACTAATTTTATGTCTAGTTTAAATAGCAGACCGTGAAACTATTATTTGAATACAAAATGTTCATGAGAAAGATGCACTAAGGAAATTCATCAATGTTGTAATTTTATTGGTTATGATAATTCTGTGTGGCTCGTACTTCCTTGTTTAAGAAAATATGATAGATCAGTTGAACCTTTGCTGGATAATTATGGAGAAGGTCACTATTTTAATAGATGATAAACTAGATGGAGTATTTCTAGTAAAGTTGGAAAATTTTCTGTATTGCTGATATTAATAATTACAGAGTTCATTGACTATGAAACGGGATGCTCATGCTTCTTGACATTCTGTCAATCCTTGATGTTAACTCTGCTTATTGCATCTTATTTTTCTGTTAATACATCATGTATCATGATTGGATCTTGATTCAGCTTATTCTAAGAATCCCTGTTGCATTGTATTTTGAAAATGCCTATTCACGAGTGAGTAATATGTTTAACTCAAGGAAATTCTTTATTCACTGCAGCTTTTACCTGACTGTGCTCCACACTCCGTTGCCTACATTCTGGAATTGTTGTCTTTGCACCATTGTGCTGGCTGCCAATTTTACCGTGCAGAGAGCCGAGGTCAATCATGGGATTCAGAAGGAAACCATATAGAAAATGTAAGACTGATTTTCCCATCTGAATCTGATGGATGATTGGATGCACACACACATCTACTTCAATATGCAGTCATCTGCAAATTTTGTTATGAATTTCTGCATTAAAATCTCATTCTCAAGCATTGACAACTTTTTTTTTAGTTTCTAGTTTCTACAAATTAACAAAATTGTGTCTTTGGAACCCCTCACCACTTACTAGAAACTTAAAAGCACATTTATTACGTGAGAAACGGTGCCTAAAAAGCTGAACTACCCATAATGAAGAATTAAGCCACTTTGCGGACCACAACTTCTAGAAGTGAATCTTTGACATTCCAGAATATGGAGTTCCTATTGCACATATTTTTTACAATTTTTAAGGATTAAATTAAAATACATGATATTTTCAAAGACCCAAACTTTATGTAAACTTTTCAATTCATATTGAAAGACTTGTTTTTTTATTTTTTTTCCAAACAAAAATGAGGTTAGAAAAGATTACCGTGTCAATATGAGGCCATCCACCTGTTATTCCCAAGGAGAAAAAGATTCTTTGCATGTTCAGAGTACCGTTGTAAGTGCAAGCAATAATGTTCGTAATGTTGGATTGCAGTAACAATTAATGGTTATGGTCCTCATTTGCAGGCTGGTTTTGGTCCACCTTATGCATTAATTCAAGGGACACTAGAAGCACAAGGAACAGCTTTCAATAAACTTCCTGTGGAAGATTGTCCAATCCTTAGAAGGGGTTCTGTTGCTTGGATTGGTTCTGGTCCTGAATTCTTCGTTAGCCTTGCTGACCATTCAGAGTGGAAACATGAATACACTGTATTTGGTTCTGTTCTTCCAGAAGACATGCATATTGCAGAGAAAATCTCTTCACTCCCCACAATAGCTGATGTGTGGAACAATGTCAACGTGACGGTTTTGAAAAAACCTGTGCCTCTGTTGGTCCGTAGAATCCAGAAAAGCCACGTAGATGAAATTTGAAACAAGCTGTGCATCCATGTAGATTGCAATTCTTTTTTGTTCCAAATCTTATAGTTAACGTTTGCATTAACTTTTGTTCTGTCTAAACTTTTTCTTCATCGCTGTAATTTAAGGTAATGAAATTTTAATTTGAGAAAGGCTAGAAGAGGGAATACAAAGCTTTTATATCGCTGGAAGAAATCTTAGGAAGAACAATGATGATATCCGTGACAGTTTTTGCGACTATGTTAAATGAAAACTGCACGCATAGTATTTCAAATTTTAATTTTTTCGACTGTTGTTCATATTGCAGCTCACTACACCTCATTTTCTGCTTCATGGCAGAAACTAAGATAATTCGAGAGAAGATGTGCAAGAGTCTGAGCGGAAAAGTAAAATATATACTGAAAAGATGAGATGTGATTACATGTAGCTTACATACTTGTAGGAAACCAATTGAACTATAACAAACTGACTATGCTCATAAAGAGATAGATAATCCTTACATACAATATATGTGATACTGAGAACTGAGAAGAATTGATTTCAATATTTTACCAAAACTATGCTATCCCAATTCAATTTACAGTTCTTGTCTAAAATTAAACTTTTAATTACGATAATAGTAGCCATGAGCAACAACATTGGTCATAGGCTTCCAAAAAATCAGCAAAGGGCTACAGAGAAGCCCTTGTACTCTTGGCTAAGCTTATAGAAAATCCACGAAGTCCTCTTTTTCACGAAGCCCTTATCCATGGCTGTATGATAGTGAAATCTTCTTCAGGTTGTCCAAGAAAAACACTTAAAATAACACAAAGCTGGAGCTGCTATCAGAATCAGATTCGTCTTGTAGCGATTTAGATGCCAAGGTGAGCCATGGCGTGGATTCACCTGGCTTACTAAGGGCTTCCATGTGATTGCTTGTTTGATATGGTGCTCTGGCAGCAATTCTGCAAAACATTAATGATATGTAAATCAATTGATCGAAAATTTCACTGTTTTTCTTTAAAAAGAAGAGATAAAAATCTATTTTTCGCCCCAAGATTTGATCAAAATTTGCTGCAGTTTTAAAATTCACCATTTTAACCCACGCTAAATTTTCCATATCTTAGAAAATACATATACCAGTATCCCTGTTTTAAAATGTAAAGATTAAAACCCATTTCAAACAAAATTGAAGGCTCTACTTTTGTTGAAGGATTAATTTCTGTTACTCAGCCCACTTACCTATCCTTTCTTTTCTCCAAGAACCGATGAAGTGAAGCTTTTCTAGCCAAAGGTAGATCTGAATAAAAAGAAGCACAAAGCAAAGGATCAGAAACACATAAACCGACACAAAAATCACCCGTGTCAGAAAAAAAAACAAACAGAGATTAAAAGAAAGTTACCGCATATAACAGATTTAGATGGTGTTTGAGGGTGCTCCTGAACCGAATTGTTGGCAGTGGTAGGGATGATATTCATAAGAAAAGGAAACGGTCTGCTGGAAGTAGCAGAAATTGGAGCAGGGTACGAGCAAGCATAGCCGTTCTGGTTTTGGGACATTCCTGTGTTGGCAAAATATATGATATCCTTGGCTTTGTCAGCTTTAATATCATCAAAGACAACAACTTGGCCATCATAAAAGATTGTGAACTGCGAACCTCTGAGATCCTTGATCAAACCACTGCACACATGATGGAAGATCATACACATCAATTACTAAATCAAAAGCAGCCATAGAGTCATGAATTGAAGAAGCAAAAGAATGGTACCTGGAATTTCCCATGTTGGGAATCGCTTCTGCGTAGAGATGAGAAGGGTAAGCAAGTTGTTTAGAGAGAAACTTGGAGGATGAAAGGTTCCATGGATCCATCTTGAGATACAGAGTGGTATAAAATCTTGAGTTTTCAATGGAGAAGGTAGGTGTGAGAGGGTGAAGAAGTAGATGATACTTAATTTGTGATGAGAGTGAACATTATCTTGATTCTTTAATTTATACAGGGGTGGTGGAATTTAGGCACGAGGAATACATGGGTGTAATTTTACGTTTATTTTTGTGGTTTAACTTTTGAAGGACAGCTGCATGCATCTGGTGCAAGAGGGACAGGTCATGGGGTGTTGTCAGGTCAACTTGCATCGTACATCGTTTCGTCATTTATTTGATGTCTGTTTTCTTTTCCTTTGAAAATTCCACAACGTGTTTTTTGCGTCCCTTGGAAATACCCGAAAAACCCTTCTTTCCTCCCAATACCAATGCTGTTGTTTTTCACGTGCTTTTTTAGCTCCTCGCACGTTGCTTAACCACTTAACCTTACCAAATATACTGTGTACGGCTTTTAAAAAAACCAGTTCAAATGTAAGCATTAAAAAGTTTGCAAAATGAAAAAAAAAAAAACAAAAAATAATTTCAAATTTTTGTTTTTTAAATATTATCTGACTAAAATAAAAAACTCAACCAAATACTCCTTCTTCTATAAAATGTAACATGAACACTACACGAAACAAATAAATTTGAGAATCAACAATACTCAGTGTTAGAAACTGACTACAAGTCCAACCCACACATGAGTTGAGTAGAAAATCAAAGCTTAACGAAATAATTTGATTTATATTTAATTAACATCGTAACTTTGTATGTTTTTATCTTTTAATTTTATTATCAATGATAATATAATTTTTGTTTCTTTTTTCTTTATCTCAAATTCTCTAATAATTTTTTTTATAAAAAATTAAATGACAGGAAAAAAAAAGTTGATTCGGGAGTTGAAAAAAATAGATATAAGTAATATCAGAAAAATAAATTCATAAGATGAACATAATGGAATTTTTATAGATAATCAACATTAAATATTCGAGAAGTTATTTAAAGTTTAATTAAGTCTTTAATTTACTTTAACCTTACTTTTAATATTTTTTTCTTTTAAATTTTTATTGTGATATTGAGTTACATCAGGAGAGATGAGAAGATATTTTGAGTGAGTCTGATTAAAATAAACTTCGGAAAGAGTTTGATTGAATATTTAGAGGAATGCAAGCCATATAAAATTAAATATAGCTGATTAAGACCCTATAAATTTTAAGATAGAAGACGTGTTTTCTTTGTCGACATAAAAACATATTTTCGTTAGTAAAAACTTTTCAAACATCCAATCTAAAAAAAAAAAATCTGAAACAAGAGTTCGAGAATGTATTTTTTGTTCTAGAAATGACTACTACGGTACCTGTTTTGGATCAAGGCTATTACTTCTTCCTACACTACATAATTACTATCTGCATCTCTATAGTATTAGGAAAAGACTCAAGCATCATTCACCACTACACCACATCGAACCATATTATCACAATCGGCAACGTGACTGTCGTACTCCCGCTACAGAAATAGAAGAATGTTGAAGAAGAGAGGGAGAATGTTGCATTGCATACGAAGAAGACAAAAAACTAGTTTTGGAAAGTTTTTTCTCAAAATGTATTTCATATATTATGGATAACTCTTTGTAGGGTGTTCTAGAAAACTTGTTCCAAAAGGTATTACATATATTTCAGGAAGTTCATTCCGATAATTAGGGGTGAACAAATGAAACTGTACTGTACGGTTAAAAACTGTACTGAACTAAAATATAATTTGTATAAAACTGAATTGAACTATAAAATAGTTCACATAAACTGAACTGTTTGTTGTTTTATCAAACTGAATTGTACTGTATTAAACTACAATATAAACTGAACTGAACTACTAACTGAATTGTAAATTGTACTAAACTACAATATAAACTGAACTGAATTGTAAATTACTAAACTACAATATAAATTAAACTAAACTACTAACTGAATTGTAAACTGCACTAATTTTAACTACTCTACTATTTTTAGAGGAAAAATACTTTTATTAGAAAGAAAAAAAAAACTCACCTAAGTATATAAATTAATTAGTTTATGTATAAATTTGTTTGTAAAATTTCATCTCATTAATTTTTAAGGTATAAATTACATGTAGTTTATAGAAAAAAAAACTTTTTTTTTATTTTTCTTCCATAAATATTTATGAATAAAGCTAATGCGGCCCTACTAGTTTAAAAAGTATATGAATATAATGGAAAATAAAAGTAATATATTTAGTACAATTTATATGAACTTCATCTAATACCAAATGTGTAAAAAGAGAATGTTAACAATCAAATAGTTAAATTTAATTTATTTGAATTAACATATAACAAATTAAATTTAAAGATAAATTAACTCAACGTTTTTCACTTTTGTAACAAAGTAGACCATTTTTTTTAATAAATTTACTTGTAAATAATTACATAAGAGAAATAATAATAAAAAAAACTATAGTTATTTTAGGACGAAGTGATTTTTTAATGTAAGACAATACACTTAACTGAACCGAAAATTTATTAAGTTCAGTTTTTAAAAACTGAACCATAAAACAATATATTTAAATTATAATAAAAATGGTTCAGTTATTTTTAGTATAATATAGTACAGTTAACTATAATACAGTACAATTCAGTGTTTTTTCCCAGCTCTACTGATAATCTCATTTCAAAAAAATTATTTCAAGTTTTTTTTTAAATTTTGTTCCAAAAATTTTATTTTAATTTTATTTTTTAAATTATGTTTTGAATTTTTTTTTTCTGAAAAATTTATTCAAGAAAATCTCTGAAATATATAACTCAAGTACTTTTATGAAAAGTAAAATATCATGAGAAAACTTGAGGGGGTACGCAAAGAAATTGTTAGAATGCAGGAAGTAAAAGCCCTAAATTAATAAGCCGGGTCAGCCCAATTATTATTCTGAGTGTCGTTACCTGTAGGCGGTTGATTGGTGAAAGAAGAGACGGTTGAGAGTTGAACTTTCCTGGCGCGCAAAGCCTTCTCTACAATCGATGGTTCAATTTCACGAACACATCATCACAGAGCTTCTAGAAGATTCCAATGGCGGTCTTGTGGTTCTCTCGTCCGGCCTCTCTCTCTCTAAACTCGTCTCGTCTCTCCTTATTCTACACTCTTCATCCGAGGGAACACTCCTTCTTCTCTCTCCTTCCTCCACTTCACTCAAATCCAAAATTACCTTCCACCTTAAAACCCTAAACCCACAATTCAACCAAATCCCCGCCGAAATCACTGCCGAACTCCCCGCGCACCACCGCCACGCGCTCTACTCCTCCGGCAATGCATTCTTCATCACGCCGCGCATCCTAATCGTCGACCTATTGACTAACAAGTTACCGACGTCCAAAATCGCCGGGATCCTCCTCCTTAACGCGCACTCGCTCTCCGAGACCTCCACCGAAGCGTTCATTGTTCGGATTTTCCGTTCGCTCAACCGCAGCGCGTATGTGCGCGCGTTCTCCGACAAGCCGCACGCGATGGTGTCGGGGTTCGCGAAGGCGGAGCGGACGATGAAGTGTCTGCATGTCCGGAAGCTTCACCTGTGGCCGCGGTTTCAGGTTTACGTGTCGCAGGAGTTGGAGAGGGACCCGCCGGAGGTGGTGGACATAAGGGTGCCGATGAGCAAGTACATGGTGGGGATTCAGAAGGCCATTATTGAGGTCATGGATGCTTGTTTGAAAGAGATGAGGAAGACGAACAAGGTCGACGTGGAGGATTTGACGGTGGAAAGTGGGTTGTTTAAGTCTTTTGATGAGATTGTGAGGCGACAGTTGGATCCAATTTGGCACACTTTAGGGAAGAAGACCAAGCAGCTGGTCTCAGACCTTAAGACATTGAGGAAACTGTTGGATTATCTAGTCAGGTCTTTCCTTGCATGTTTTTGGACTTTAATAAGCTATAATAATATCGTTATGATAAGAGTTTAATTTCCAAACATCGTCAGTATAATTTACACGTTCAGTTAATCAGAAATATGGATGATATGATTTATAAACTAGTTTTTCTAAAAGTCAAGAAAATTATTATACATGGCAAATTTTAACTGTATGACAGCTTATAAATCACATGGACTATTTACTCCTATGAGTATTTGCATCTCATGCTGGGGTTGCTTAAATGTAAAAGGAAGTGAGAAATAGAAAAAAAAATGAAAAGGGGAGGCTGGCAGATGCAACAAGTGATGTGATGAGAAAAGAGATAGGAAGAAAATATGGTTGATAGGAGATGGAAGAAAAAGTAGGTATATGTTTATAGTTGTGAGAATAAAATGCCTTGATTTTTGGGTATATACATGAGATTTTAATTGCGAAATGTAGTATCTTTATTAATTTCATATATTAACCTTGGTAGTTTGTTGGATTTAGATTTAAAATAATAATCTAAAAATGTAATGTCTTTGTTGTACTAGGGACTGATTGTGCGACTTCCTCTTGACAGGTATGATGCAGTAACTTACTTGAAATATCTGGATACATTGAGAGTGTCAGAGAGTTTTCGGTCTGTTTGGATATTTGCAGAGGCAAGCTATAAGATATTTGATTATGCAAAGAAGCGTGTTTTTCATCTTGTGAGATCGGATGGCTTGAAATTTAATGAGTTGAGTAAGGGTGTCAAAAACAAAAAGAGAAAAAGTAAGGGTGATGGCAAAGACATTGAAGAAAGTAAGATATTATTACTATGATGTTTGGTGTTCTTATTCTGGCATGTATATCTTGATCTGTTGTGTTGATTAGTTCAATATATTATTAATGTAAACAATATAGGGAGAGAGTAAATGAGATTTCTAACGGCAAGTGTAGGCATGGCATTTATGTCAGCTTAATTTTATTTCGAATATGCTTGTGTAGCAGTTGATGGTACTTCGCACTCTACTTTGAATTCCGGCTTAGTTATGGAGGAAGTCTTGGAAGAAGCACCAAAGTGGAAGGTCTTACGTGTGAGTTAGTGAGTCCCAATTCTAGAAAGTCTTTGGGTCATGTTCAATTTATGAGATTTGATACGTGAGACTGAAAAACATTAATTTGGCATTTGTTTCAATTTATGTGTTTAAAGTCTACTTGTTGCTTCAACATATAGTGCCCTGAAGATAGTTTTTTCTTTTAAAAAAAGAGCAGAAAAGCGGTGAATTTAATCATGATTGTTTGATATTTTAGACTGAGGGGTTATTTGATTATACCTTTATAGGAGGTTCTTGAGGAAGTAGAAGAGGAAAGACAAAAGGCTGGTATGTCGGGGGAAGAAATATTCACCGAAGGTGAAGACACCAATAATGGCATTGTACTAGTGGCATGTAAAGATGAAATGTCATGCTTGCAACTTGAAGAATGCATCACCGGCAGTCCAGAAAAGGTTTTTGTTTCCCCACTTGTCCTGTGATAGGTTGTCTTATAAAGTGTAATCTGAATGTCAATATGTGAACTTTGTTCTTCACATTGTTTAAAAGGTATAGCAATAAAATTTATGCTCTGCTAGCTCATTAGATTCACTGCACGCTACCAAAGACAGCCAGAACCAGAACTAAGTTACTGCAAGACATTGTGGGTTGGGAAACTAAATCACTCATTTTCCCGTGATAATACTCAACTTTGTGCAGCTTTTATTGACTTTAGTACATAGATAAGACCATTGAAGCAGCCGCAGTATATTTATCTTTGATGTGATTTTCTGTTGGTTTCGATGATTTTAGTTATTCTTGTAGTAGATTGCTATTAGAAATTACTTTATCATGCATGTTATGTCTATGTTGTATGTAGCTTGGAACATTGTTTTCGTAATTATGATGGGGTTTTGCTGGCTTAAATTTCCTTTTGTAGCTTCTGTTGGTTGATAGTGGAACAAGATTTGAAGAAACTGAGTTTTGTATCTTCTTTATTGTTTGGTATTTGTGAAGGTCATGCGTGAAGAATGGAAGAAGTACTTACTAAACAAAGTACAGCTTCGTGACATGGTGAACAAGAAAAAGAAGCCTAAGGATCACAAACCCAAAGGTTTTGGGATTCTTGATGGAGTTACTCCCATAACACCTGCTCAGAATGCAGAAACCACCAGCATTAGTAAGCAGGAACATGATGCGCTTTTGGCAGCTGCCTCAAAACTAAGAAATGTTTCTGAAAATGACAATGCTAAGGATACTCCACAGCCTGATATTGGTGGACAGGGAAGTGGTAAAAGAAAGAGAAAAGTGGGGATTAGAAAGGTACCAGTTGTTCTTGATGGCGTGGCAGTTCAGAACAATGATAAAGAGGAATCGGTGAGTGATAAAATTGGGATGTCTGATTCAAAAAATGAAGTCAACGAAGATGAGACTAATACTGTCAGTGCTGGCAGATTTTCTTCTGAAGGGACATCTGTGGAAAACATAGTTCTTCGGAAGCATTCTAATCCTAATGTTGCAGCAAGAACTGGGAAGCCACTACCACCAGTGCACTTTTATGCCCTAGAAAGTGATCAGCCTATACTGGATATATTAAAGCCATCAATAGTAATTGTTTACCATCCAGACATGGCCTTTGTCAGGGAAATCGAAGTCTACAAAGCTGAGAATTCCTCAAAAAGGTTGAAAGTGTATTTTCTTTTCTATGAAGCTTCAACTGAGGTTCAGAAGTTTGAGGCAAGTATACGTAGAGAGAATGGAGCATTTGAATCTTTGATTAGGCAAAAATCTATGATGATGATTCCAGTTGACCAGGTTTGTTGGATCATTTTCATCTTTACCTCTTGTTTCTCTTTTTGTTTGCTTCTTGTGTCCATTGTTTTTCTGATTCAATTTTCCTTATTTTATTCTTATTATGGTGCATTTATTCTGCTGTGAATCAGAGTGGGCACTCTTTAGGATTGAATTCTACTTTAGAATCAGATTTAAATACTCCTCAAAACTCAGTAACCAGAAAAGCAGGTGGGAGAAAGGAGGCTGATAAGGAAATGCAGGTTTGTGATAATTTTTTTTTATCCATGATGATCATATACCTGTGACGGAATTTATAATTTAGGAATTTCAACATCTCAGGTTATTGTGGACATGCGGGAGTTCATGAGCAGCCTTCCAAATGTTCTTCATCAGAAGGGAATGCGCATCATCCCAGTGACCCTAGAAGTTGGTGACTATATCTTATCACCGTTAATTTGTGTGGAAAGAAAAAGTATTCAAGATCTCTTTATGAGCTTCACATCAGGTCGTCTATACCACCAGGTCGAGACAATGGTACGGTATTACAGAATACCTGTACTGTTGATTGAGTTTTCTCAGGATAAGAGCTTCTCATTCCAGGTTTGTTGACTGCAACACTTGTACTATCTCTCTTCTTATCTTCTACTTCTACTTCTTCTCCCTGCCGTGGCCATGTCTGAGAAACTACCCGTACTGTTAGTATTATTTAATCGCACTCATTTGTAGATGAGGATGGGAGACTGGCAGCCCATTTCTGGGACGGATTGCCGTTAATATTTCTGTCCAAATACGTATATTAATTCCTGGGCTTCACATTTAATAACGAGTTGGCATACTGATAGAAATTATTTTTTTCGGATTTGATTAAAATGGTTAATCCAATATAAAATATTTTTATGAAATTAACCTTTGATGGATATATTTTGCAGTCTGCTAGTGATATTGGTGATGATGTGACACCAAATAGCATTATATCAAAGTTATCTCTGCTTGCTTTACACTTCCCCAGGCTACGGATAATCTGGTCTCGAAGTTTGCATGCTACTGCTGAAATATTTGCTTCACTTAAGGCAAATCAAGACGAGCCAGATGAAACAAAAGCAATCAGAGTGGGTGTTCCCTCAGAAGAAGGAATTGTGGAAAATGATGTGAGGTAGGTTTCTTTTTCGTAGTTTAAACTCGAATAACTTTTTGCTTCCAACGGTTTAAGTGAAAACATGTGTTTCTTAGGTAGTGGATCGCAAGGTGCTGTAACTGTACAAAACTTTAACTTGTTTTCTTCCATAGTTTTGAAGGCATGCGGGCGCACCTCCAGCCTTCAAGTCTAAAATGTAAAATGCTATGGATTTATGACATTGTTAATCGCAGATTCGTGGGCATATATTTATAATACATTTTGACTTCAATTAGAATTGCTATTAACTACTAAGCATTGTCAGGGCTTAACTTGCTCCTGTATTTGCTTATAAATATGCACGGACTCTATGCATTATTACTATATTAATTTGAGAGCGGAAGGGCCCAAATTCAGAGTTTCGGTATCAATTTGCGTCATCGTTAGTGAGTTTTTATGCAGTTATTAATTTGTTCCTCACAATATATATTATATTTTACTGCCTTCACAGGGCTGAAAATTACAATACATCGGCTGTGGAGTTTCTAAGACGACTTCCAGGTGTTACAGACTCAAACTACAGGGCCATAATGGATGGGTGTAAGAGCTTGGCAGAACTTGCACTTCTTCCTGTGGAGAGGCTAGCGGAGTTAATGGGTGGTCATAAAGCAGCTCGGACTCTTAGAGACTTTCTAGATGCTAAATACCCAACTTTGTTGTGAGGCTAATTAGAATAATTCATGAGTACATAAGGTCCTATCAATTTATTCAAGTAGTCTATTATTTTGATTCTACATCATTGGTTATGAGGGCAACCCATAGTAGGCCATTCAGTTATTTAATATTTCCCGCCCGTGGTTAAGTCTATTGTAATTTTTATGATAAAAAAAATTCCCTTTCTTCTGGTTCATTCTGTTGTAATATTCCAATACTATTACTTAACACTGAGTTCGTTCAGTTTGGAATATTGTATATGTTTTGAGTTTTGTTCTCTTATATGACCATTTCTCTGTTTTTTCTACTTGTTTAATTTAATCGAATTTTCAAGTTATTCACTTGAACAATTAATTATATTGAAGTAAATC
Source organism: Vigna reflexopilosa (assembly GCA_027742785.1). Classification (NCBI taxonomy): domain Eukaryota; kingdom Viridiplantae; phylum Streptophyta; class Magnoliopsida; order Fabales; family Fabaceae; genus Vigna; species Vigna reflexopilosa. The sequence continues at coordinate 3,049,301 of CM050930.1, read as the reverse complement.
CGGGACCAAGTCTAGAGATAGATTATGGGTTATGCCATAGTAACGAAGAGCGTAACGGACTTAATAATCTTCCGAGACCTTTTGCGTACTTAAATACTAGTTAAATAACTTTTTTGTGTGATCTAGTAATTTGATGTATTCTTATTCTACTATAGTATCCACATGAAATTAATTTTACATTTCCTGTTTATACGGGAGGTATTGTTGTGCATTATATTTCAATTCAGCCTAACCTGGCATAGATTGAAATTTAAAGTTGATTGAACAGAACTAGTCGCAGAGCAGTAAACCAGTCTATGACCAATCTTTTAATCATTACTTTTTAAATTATTTAAGCACAACATGTTAGATTTTAAAGGCTAAATATTAAATCGGAGAGCGATAGTTGAGTGTTCATTAGCCACGGTGCATGACCAATTTGGCATCATAGGAGCTGAAGTGACATTGATGTGGATGTGTACAATGAGCATTGGCATATCCAAGTTGTTTTAACCCATATACAGACCCATCACCCATATATGTGATTTGTGCCGCCGAAAAGATACAATGAAAAAAGTGTTTCAGCACTTCTCACAATATTGTCCCCACCATTGGTCATTCCCATCCTTTTCCGAGTTGATCCCCACTTCTAAGGAATGCTATTCTTAATTGAGCTTCCGTCTTTATATCATAATTATCATCAAATCAGGAAGTGGCATATGCAACATTTCTTTAGAAAATTGATTCTCTCTTCTTTTTTTCTATATCACACCAGTTACATATATACAGAAGATTAGTCCAATGCAATTTTTAACAGTAATTTTTTAACAAACTGAACTGATAATAGTGTTGTTTGAAGGCCGGGAAAGGGAGAAGAGTTAAATTAAACTTAAAAGCCACACCAACTAAGCTTCAGTAACTATAGCACTTGAATTGACTTGATTAGCAGCAATGTCAATCTCTTCTGCTTGGTAAGTGGAGTGAACACCATAGAGTAGATAGAAGAGGGTAATGAAGCATGCCCACATAGCAAACCTTTGGAAAGACAGAACCTTTAAAGTGGTAATGAGGAAAACATTGAGAAAGATGGAGAGGGCAGGTGGCCAGGGCATGAATGGCACACACCAATCAGTAGCAGCATGTTGGGCATGGGTCTGAGGCACCTGGTGGTGGTAAAAAGCTGTGATAGTGATCATGACCCCACCAAAGAGTGGAAGACCCCACCATAGCGGATTGAATTTCCACGAAAGGGAGAAGCCCAGAGCACTGAGTGAAAAGAGAAAGAGGAAAATAAGAGTGTAGAAAGGAGGGGTGTGACTAGTAATTACGTATCGACGGTATATCAGAGCATTGGCCACCAAGTAGAACACCACCAGCGTGCCGATGTTGATCAATTCCATTATAATGTCAAGATCAGTGAACAGAGCAATACATGCGGTGCAAACTCCTACATCAACCAAAATAAATCAAGATTATGCGTTCCTTCACGTTTCTTTCTTCCCTTTTCCTATTTCTGTGCTTTTTATATAAACTACATTTTCTTCTAACATAATTTCAAATTTATACGTGTAAACGGAATCACTAATTCCTTATATTAAACTGAACTTAAGCTTACAATAATGCCCAAAATTGTCATTACCGTAACCTCGAGTACTATTCAGAAATTCACGTTTTTCAAATGAAAATAGTGTTCCGTATGTTTTCTCAAAAAGTTGCTTTCAAAGTACATTGAAATAACCTTAGCAATAACAAAAGAAGGTCAGATTAAAGTTGTTGACGTTCAATCTTTTCGAAAAATGTGAGTAGAGTGAGAGGATAATGATTAATTAATTAGAAGAAATAAAGAAGAAAAAGAAGTTTACCCAAAAAGAGTGTGGCATTCAATGGGGTGGCTGTAGAAGGATGAACTTTAGCTAACCAAGATGGCACCAAACGTGCTCTTCCTATAACACAAAGGTATCTAGCTTGGCCTAACATCGCAACCAAGAGAGAAGCCACTATTCCCAAACTTGCTCCTGCCCCAACAAGGTTGCTCTCCCACATCCCTCCAATCTTAGCAAAAGCGAATGCAAATGATGATTTATCTGATATCTGTTAAAGTAACACCAATAATTGCCTTATCACACTCAACACTCATCAAAAACCAACCTTTTTTATACTTGTATGTGTATGCAATGCAACATAGATAACTGTTGAATTCATACACCGACCTTGTTATAAGGAGCCATCATGCACAAAGATAGAGACATAAGGCAATAGAGCACTGTGGTTATGAGAACTGAACCAACAATTCCAATAGGTAGGTTCTTAGAAGGATCTTTGATTTCCTCTGCCAATGTTGAAGCCGAGTCATAGCCTATGTAGCTGAAGTAGACTTTAGCTGCTCCGTTTACAACACCTCTCACACCAAAAGGGGCTAGCCCTTTTGGACTGACCAAGTTTTTCACACTTCCAGTGCAATAACCACTCACAATGATGAATCCAAAGAAAATCACATGGAAGATTGTCATGATGAGGTTCAACATGGAACTTTCCTTCGTACTGCAATCAACCAAAACTCCTTTTATAATCATATTCTTTGGCCACTTTTCTAATAATCAAGAAAAAAAGGGAATACGTTAAGTCAATTTTAATATTTTCAAGTATTTATAAAGAGATTTATATCTACCTAGGAACTAAATCTAGTCAACAATAATAAAAACAGCTCAACTGTTTGATAAAAAAAAAACTTTAAAGAGAAAAAACTAGAAAGTAGATACAAAAGGAGTTAATCTCTTTCACAAGAAAGGATAACGTGTTAAAATATTGAATAGTTTATGTAAGGAAAACTTGATCACCAAGCTAAGAAAAGTTACAAGAGAAAAGTGGCAGACACGGTAGAAGAAAAAGTGAGAAAAATCACCTATGGCACAAGCAGAGAGTGAGAAGAATAATAAGAGAAACAGCTGGGAGATCCAACATGTTATAGTCCTTTGGCAATCCATGCAGTTTCACTCTCCACACGTTTGGATCATTTTGGCCAAATGCAAAGCTCAAATACTCTGTGAAACTCCTTGATACAGCAGCATTAGAAAGCACATACTCCATTAGTATATTTGCCCCAGCAAAATACCCCACAAATTCTCCTACACCAACAACCACACAAAAGACAAGGAAGTTCAAACAATGACAAGGAAGAGAATCAAGTGAAAAAACTTCAATAAAAAGGTTCTTTATACCAAAGGTTAATCTTAAATAGCTGAAAGCTCCTCCTGCTACTGGGACTTGAACAGCAAATTCAGTGTAGCATAAGGAGGAGAGAAGAGCTGATAATCCAGCTATAATATAGGATATGAAAACTGAAGGACCAGATTGATGATGGGCAACAGAACCAGTTGTAACAAAAACACCAACACCTAGCATTCCACCAAGTCCAATAGCTACAAGATCATACCACTCGAGACTCCTTTTCATGTCTGCTCCAGACCTTTGTCTCCCTTGGTTCAGTTCCTGATCAGGGGTCCAAGTGGCTAGCATTCTCTTTTTCAGTCTTTGAGGAGTTTGAGAAAGGGAATGGAAATAGCTTGACAAAGTTTTCTTCTTATTGGTTGCAGTGTTAGCCATTGATATGTATTAGCACCGAGTTTCTTTGCTTCAGTGGGTGGGTTGAAGGTTTTAAATATGCATTTGGGAGGGGAAACCTGCTTTCTTTCTTGAGTTCATAAGAGGCCAATCCTATCTCCTCTGTGTACTTAGCATTTCTTGAAAGTATACATACTTATCCTCTTGACTTTTTAGAAATTGAATGATAAATCAATTGGATGAAATAAGATTGATATTTGGTATTTTATAATGAAAATGAAATAAGATAAAGGTTTCATCAAGTTATTTAGGAAGTAAATGGAATAGTAAAAATATAGGAAAAAGTAGATTAATACTTTCATATCCAAAGGGGTAGAAGAGGAGGTTTACATGTGTTTCCGGTACGGGGTTGAGTTTTCTTACTCAAAGCACTTTAAGGTGTCCTGAAGGTATGATAAACACTCCTAGCTCGTTGTTCATATTTCACGCTTAAGTCAATAATATAATTGATCGATTAGCAAAACAAGTAATACATATAATTTGCATGATCTCTCCAAACCTTTATTTGTAATAATTATGATGAACTTTTACTTTTCCATGGTTTAATGACAGTCTAATCATGTCTTAATTTAAAGAGTCATCACACTAGGTATTAGAAGTAATACTCTTAAGTAGATTACTACTCTCTATGTACTCTAATGGTTAAAAAATAAATTTTAAATCTAAATCAATAAATAATAAATCTTTCTATAGCAAATAATAGGTCAAATAAACAACAAGTTTTACTAGAATACATTCTAAACCACTGTTCTCATATCGTGAGTGAATTTTAAACATAATTTAATCTTTAAAAATCGTAAAATTTACACTTACATATACAATATGGATCTCCAACCGTAATTCTCCAATGATTCGTTCTTTTTCATCTTATTTTAAACAATCTCAGTAACTTGACAAAGATTAATACGTCATAAGATTTTTCTTGCGATCATTATTGGGCATTCGATATCAAGTTTCTTGTAAAGAAGAAAATATTATTTTCAAAATTTTTGGCGAATCAGAATGTTTGTAATTAATTGGCATTTGACTTCCCAGAATGCAGAATCCTTATGATCTGCATTACATAGATCATTTATGATCTGCATGAATGTGTATGAGTTACCTATCCCACACGGAATTCTGAGATATATATATATATAGTACACTCGTGAAGATGATTACATATGAAATTCCTATTATGTGCACTTCTATTTGTTACTTACACCGTACGAAATTCTTGATTCTGGTTAAAAAGTTTAGTGAAGATGACCTAAGGAAGTTTATCAAAAAGCTTTTGACGTTGTCTTGAAGTTAGCCTGGTTCAACCAATCGCTGCATATGTATGTGTGTATATCCAAAGTGCACTACCAAGCTTACTGCACTTGATAACTTCCTCAGTAAATAAATAAAACAAATGAAAATCTGTTATAGCAGTTAGCGATATTTTGGGCATTTTCTCTATCAAAATGAAAAAGGTAATTAAGGTCAGTATTCATGTATGCTGTGAATCTTACTATCAGATGAAGTGTATATATTTAGGGTGGTCCATCACTCCTGATATCTCCACGTGTCACAATGGAAAACCTGAGAATCCTTATTGCGTTTCCTTCATTTAATCAGTGGTTATTTAATCATTGAAAAAATTGGCTGAAAAAGATAACGAGAACTATCTCATGCTATGAACACTCCAATTAATCTAATCCGCTGCTAGCTATGATCAATCCAATCATAATTTGGAAGATGACATGACATCTAACTATGCAACTTTCACATTTCAACCTCCGAAAGATCAAATGCATACTATTCCAAGTTATCCATAGTACAACCCTATTAATGAAATTTCGTGTCAAACAAAGTTATCACCTTGTTAAAATGAATCTATAAATCTATTTAAAATAAACCAATACTTTACTGATAAATAGTCCATGCTTTGTTATCTTTTAAATAATATAGATATTATTGGAAAGTTTCACAGTATATAATTCAAATTTCATTTTATAAAGTTAAGTTACATTAAAATTCACCTTTATATATATAAGTTATTATAACTTCAAATCCTTAGTCACCTAAAATTACAGAATGCACCTAGTTCTTTTAAATACTGCAAAAATATTCATGAACACCCAAAACATTAATAAACACATCAGGTGCAGCAAAAGATAAAACAAAAGTTATAAATTTATAGAATATATGATGTAATAAAAAAATAAAAACAAAAATAAATATTCAAAAGATGTATATAAAATAAAGGTATATATGTATATTATTTCCCTAAATATTATTCCAAATTTTATGCCGGACATACAAAATAGGTTTTACAGTTATATATATTAAATATAAAAATTTACTATTTGAGACTAAAAAGAATATCATTGATTGGAATTATAAAAAAATAAAAATACATTCATTAAAGAATGCTCTTAAAAGAAATAAATTTACATAGCAGTATAAGTTTCTTTTTCAAACAATGCAGACGTAAAAGTGGTAAAGTAGAGAAATAAAACCTTCATTTATAGCATAAAAATACCAACACCACGCAGCAAAAAATTATCAAAAGCATTTAATACCTTCAATAAAAATAAACTTAAACTAGAATTAGAATTAAACTTGTGTGGTATTTAAACTGTTTAATAGGGTGGAGAAAGGAAACTGGTAGGGTGCAAGAAGCAGTATCCCAGATTCTGTCTATTTTTCAAGAGAGTTCAAGTTGTGTTTGGGTTCATCCCAACCTCATTTTGTTTTAGTATTCATTAAAAATATATACTTTTTAACTATTTTACGTTAATAATAAAAATAAATATTTAATAAAGAAGTTTATGTATGGCATTATATTGGCATTGTTTTTATATTAAATTTATTATATTTGAAATATATTTACAAAAATAAAGCTCAGTTTAAGTTTTATATTTACTTTATTCTACAAATTAAGGACATGTAATGATTAAACTAACATATTCTCGCTTTCCCTATTTTATATTTTGATTAGATTGAATTCAAACTTAAATTAAGTGTACCTTCGTTGAACTTATAATAAAAAAAAACTGAGATAAAGATAAATTTAAACATTTTGAAAAAAAATGGATGAAACTAAAAATCATTTATTTAAAACTAGTAAAATGTTCAGATAGAGGTTATTTAAAGTTGTTTATTTATTTATGTGGTAAAAATAAAAACCTTTGTTAATTGCCATATTTGTAGGGTTAGAATTTAAGAACTTAGAAGTTGGCATTTAAGGCTTTTTAAAGTTTTTGAACACGTCATGCTCTCTAAGCTATTAGGACCACTTTTAATAATGATGCAACACTAATATTCTATTTGACAACAAAGATTATATATTTTAACAATTTTTGTTAAGTTATGTATCACTATTTTATTTTATTGGTTTGTATAATTGAAACAGACTAATCATAAACTATCAAATATTATAAAAAAAAAGTAAAAAAAATTGTTAAAAATACCTTTTTCATTGACAATGACATCCACAGATTCTAAGATTTCTTCCATTGTTTTCTATTATTTTCTATTCCACTACTGAGTGCAAGATAACTCAGTAAGCTTCTTCAACAATTGCTTGTTCTTGTCACGGCTACACAACCATTGCAATTATTCTTCCCACCCAATAAAAAAAATGAAAAAGAAAAAGGATTGGTGTTGGATTCAGACCAAGTGTGTTACTGAATTGGTGGACACATAACACCTTTGTTTTTCTGGTTTTTCTAGTTTAGCATAGTATGTTGTTGTTTCCAAACACGTGGTCGTTCTTCAGAAAAAGAGAGACATTGATACTGTGAAGTTTGCACGAAGGATGCTTCTTTAGACAGATAACAATGATGATCATGAACGTTGTGTATTTTGCACTATCTAATTTAAGTGTTCTGTCACCCTTTTGCGGAGAGCGAGCTAAATTTTGCAGTAACCTTTGGATCGGAGGAACGGTAATGGATGAAAGAAAGAAAAAAAGAAAGACAAAATTAATTTAAAAATATATTGGAGGTCTCACATCCAGTAAAAATAAAATTAATTCATAATATATATAAATAGATATATAAATAGATATATATTTTATTTTATAAGTCAATTTTATGAGTTGAGTTAGACTTAAAATTTATTTCTAACACAGTAACAATAGATAATCATACACACTCTCTCCTTGCACCAAAAATAAAATTACCAAATTAAAATTAAACTATATTATATCCTGCTAAAAGATTTCTAAATTTCTAATTAGTTAAGTTATTAAGATTGACTGATTTTAGACTAATTCAAGTTAGATTTTTATATTTGTATTTAATTGTAATGATATCTTTTATTTAACTGTCATTAAAAAAATTAACTACGTAAACCCAACTAGTCATAAATTCAGTATTGTCTAATCTCCCTGTTAATATTCTAACTATAAACTAAACCAAACAGTTAAATTTTTGTTGTTGTGATTACGTAGAGACATCAATTAAAAGGAAATATATTAAGGAACCGATTATAAAAATTGCCCAATAGTTCAATAATATTTAAAGTAGAAAAAACAAATAATATTTTCATTTTTATAAATATTTAAAAGGCGTATATATAATTAAAATAAAAAATGAAATGCAGTCTTAGCTATTACTCTCTCTTTTTTTTCCTGACAAAATATGCAGTTTTAGCTAACTATTTTTTTTTTCAAAAAAGTATTAACCTAACTTATTTAACAAACCATTGGACTACTTTTTTTTTAAGGAAAAGAAAACTATTATTGTGCCATATCTACAACTATAAATCATCAGTGTTTTGTTTCTCACAGCAAAATACTCCTTTTTTTACGTCAAATATTACGCAACTATTGCGAATTGAAGTGAGATGATAAAGAAAAAAGAGAAAAGGTATAAAAAAATATTAATAAAAAATTATACTCTCTTTCACTATACATGATATTAATAAACAGCCTGAGAGTAGACGAATTATACTACAAAAACTGATGTCTATGATTAATATTATTTTTTGTTTGGTATATATATTTATGAAGATTTGATTTGCCGAAGCGCGTCCAAAGTTGAATCCAGTTACAAGTTGTGCTTTTACTAAAATAAATAAGGAATCACTTCTGAGTGGACTTGGTGCGTTACAACCAAACATGGCAGCTACATATTTAAATCACTTCATTCTAATCAGCAATCTAATCCACTTTTTTATTTTCTGTTATTCCTTCACATATTAATTGATTCTGTAATGCTAAAATTTTCTCATTTTTAGATTTTGTTAGAAATAAAATTAATACTAAGTGTTAATTAAAGACACCGTAATAAAAGTCAAAATTAAGATTAGAGATTAATAATTATTTTTTATCAAATATGATCTAGTTTAGATATCGAAGTTAAGTATAATTTAAAGAGATATATTTTAAGTACGAAACGGTAATTAAATACAAACTTAAAAAAAAAAGACAATATCAACGTTTTTTAAGAAGAGACAACATGCATAAATATCCATAAAAAATAAGATATTGTTCATTATGAATCAAATTTTCGTAGATTTGTTTTTAATATCACTTTAAAATATCTCTTACCAATAGAAATATCTTATGTGTATATAAACTCATTCATTTCTTATTTTATTTTATGTGAAATTTTGTTTGTATTCTATCATATTTGATTCCTTAGACCTTTTAATTAAAGAGATTCAATCATTTTCCATGACAAACTTCAGATCAAAACAAGAACAATTTAAATGTTTATTTTCTGTTCAACTTTTCAAAACATTTTTCAAACATAAAATGGTGATAATAATATTTCATACTCAAATATATTGAATTGTAACAACTTGTAAAACTATCTAAATTTAAAAATTATAATATTTTAATCATTGTTTTTAATAATTTTTTGACTAACAGATTATGTATTATTATTTTATTGATTGGTATATTTGAAACGAACCAATCATAAACTGCCATATAAGTAGTCATAAAAAAGTTATTAAAAAAATTGGTTAAAGATACATCTTCCTAAATTTAACTAATCTTCTACAAAAATCGTCCCTATTGATCATTAATAAACATGGAGAGGTTATAGTGAATTGTGAAGATAGCTTAAGTTTACATAGTCCTCTTTCTTGTTTATCCTTTAAATCTATCAGCATTACCAAAATGGGATTTAGAGAAAGAAAATTATGGAAGAGTATCTAACAATATCTTCTTTCCATTATTTTGTTCGGTTAAAATTGCTATCAGAACTCTGAACCTTGAGTTAAGCTGCAAGTGCAGAGATCATCCAAAAATACAGTTTCGAATACAACAAAGTTAGGCCTTTTCCATTTCTGATAAGAAATTGGTTCTAATATAAGAAATGATGACCCTGTCCCGTGAGGGGTAATCAATAGGGTCTACAGCTACACATCATTATTCTAATCTTCTGCCACCTAACCCTTGAGACCAGTACTATATATATCACTCAACAAGTTTGCTTTCTATTCCATGAAGCTTTCTTTTCTTCATAGTTCTTCCTGCTTCACTTATATGCTATATTTTCTAGCATTGATCACTTCTAAAACTTGTTGCATTCCTCTGTTCTTTCTGTTTCAACATGAAACTCAATTTTAAGCACCAACTTGGCCTTCTCTGTGTCACACTGCTCTTACCTGCCCTGTGTTTCTCTCAGGACTCTTTTACTTGCTCAAGAGCAACCTATTATGGTAGCCCAGATTGTTATGGAAATCCCAGTATGAACCTTCTTTTCTATCTAGTCTTGCACTTGTACATGTATGGTGTGTACCAAGCACATTTTTATATTGTTTGTTTATATATCATGGACAAGACAAAACTTGCATCAGTGACATATAGATGTTATTTTCAATAATAAATAGCTTGTATTGAATAAGTGCTACAAAGTTTTAGATAACTAAACAGTATACCTTATTTACATTCTATTTAATTGAGTGCCATGTTTATAATATATAAAAACTATAACTTATTCATTTTTATAATAATTATTACGATAAAAATCATGTTCTTTGTTAGATGACTGTAAATTTATTTTACTGAGAAGCTAAACTTTACTGTAAATTTGTTCTTTTTTCTTTTTACATATATTAGTTCTGAACAGAAATGATTTAATAATGTTTTAGGGGGAGCTTGTGGCTTTGGCGAATATGGAAAAACAGTAAACGATGGCAGTGTTGCAGGCGTGTCCTGGCTATGGAAGAATGGATCTGGCTGTGGGGCATGTTATCAGGTTACTGCACTCGATGAACCCTTTTAGTTTCTTGGAATAATTAAGAAAAATTACACTATTGTAGCCTTTTTCATTGAAAAGTATTACCACCTTAAAACATGTTTCTTTAAGTAGACTAAATTTCTTATCTGGAACCTTCAAATCATACATTCCATAATCAGTCGGAAGTTTCAGGTCGAAATAAGAACAATTTAACCGATATTACAAAATAAATGAAAAAGTTTGTGAATCATTTGTGATATAAAAAAGGGTGATGTGATGGTGATGAAAAATCAGGTTAGGTGTAAAATAGCAGAATTGTGCGATGAGAATGGAGCATACGTGGTGGTGACAGATTATGGTGAGGGAGACAGAACAGAGTTTATAATGAGTCCACGTGGCTACTCAAAATTGGGGAGAAACATGTATGCATCTGCAGAGCTATTGAAATACGGTGTAGTGGATGTAGAATACAGAAGGGTACCCTGTAGATACGGTGGCTACAACCTCTTGGTTAAGGTCCACGAACACAGCAGAAACCCTCACTACCTGGCCATTCTCATTCTCTATATTGGTGGAACTTATGACGTCACTGCTGTTGAGTTGTGGCTGGTATAAATAGAAATTTTTAATGCTAGAATGAGATATGTTTGTATTCAGTAACTATTCTTGAATTGATGAAATGTTGTTGTAGGAAGAGTGCCAAGAGTGGAGGCGAATGCGCAGAGCATTTGGGACAGTGTTTGATGCTGAGAACCCGCCAAGGGGTGACATAAAGTTGAGGTTCCAATTGAGTGGTAATGCAGAGCAGTATTGGGTGCAATCTAAGAATGTTATCTCTGGTGACTGGGAGGCTGGAGCTGTTTATGACTCAGAAATTCACCTTGGCTAAAAGGAAAAAACACTTTCGGATTTCACGAATGTAGATGGTGACTAGATTACTAGTGTTTTGTTGTTTATGGATCGTGAAATTCTTAGAATGTTCCTGTGTGCTCTTTGTACAACTGTGGGAATTCATAATATGAACAAATAAAAAGTGCTGCTCTGTTGATGTTAATAAGAATTCCTTCAACATTGTTATGGTTCAAATTAAACTGATAGGCCATGCACATATGGCATTGGCAAATTAATAACGTAATGATAGATAATATACATTTATATTTATTTAACACATTATAAAAATAAAATAATCATAATGAAATTTTGTATTTTTAGGAAGAAAAAATAAAAAAATAATAAAAAAATAATAATCATAATGAATTTGTCTTTTAGAGATGAATTTGCTGGAGTTTTACTCAATAAATGTATATCCAAATAAATATAATTCATCTACATATCAAATATTAAATATTCTTAAATAAATGGATTTTTCAAGGACCGATCAACTAATGAAATAATATTTCATGAACCGATTTATATATTTACTAAAAAAGTTACTTTTTAATGATGTGATAAATATGCAATTTGTTTTCGATAAATTTGATGAACTTTAGCCTCTTTAAGGATGAATTAAAAGTTTTACATGTTTAAATGACAATGTCTTTTGTTTTCAACAAACTTAGTGCGAACTTAAATCTTTTAAGCATCAAATTCACAATCATAGATGTTAAGAATTGAAATATGTAAAAATAACAGTTATATAATATATAAAAGAAAATACCCACCAACAGATCAAACCTCTTCTTAAGTGAAAATCAATCTACAGCTCTCCATTTTTACAGGAGTTGAATGAGAATTTCTGTAGAAGTTAAAATACAAAATTGTAATTTAATTTATAAAACTTTATTTTATATTATTTTTAATTATTTTCTCTTGTAAATACTTGTTTATTCAAACTGAGTCTGTGGATAGAGATATCAACATCAACAGTAGTTGCTGAAATTCAAGTTGGAATTTGTTTAATATTTAATGAAGTTTGCACTAGGGCTACAAAAACACGATTCAATACATCCTGCCAGTACATTCAGCAGAACCGCAGTAACAATACTTCCTTTTTATATTACCATCAGAATCGCGGACTTGATCTAGTTCGTAATTGTAATCGTAGGTCAGCTCTTGCAAAGGAGGAATGTTATCAGCAGCAAAGAACATTATGTGAGGCATTCTGGTGTCATGATGATCATAAAGGACGTTCTGAGCAATTATATTAGGTGAGCAACTATGGTTAATGAATCTCCCTATATTGCCAAACTCAGCAGCATCAATAGTAAAACCACCATCCTTCACAACATCGCAGGAACTCGTCTGTGCATCCGGCATGAGAGTCGTAAGTCCATCCCAGAGAGTAGTACTGTTGCTCCAGTTATTTCCAATATCGAAAAGATACTCATCATTACCTGCCCTTAGTTCAGCTTCCTTTTCTTCAAGAAGCTCCCCTATATATTCACAGATATAACTTCCTGAAGGGATTGAACTCAGGGATCTCACACCCCATCCCCTTGACTGGGTTTTAAATATTTCAAGTGGAAACTTTATGCCAAGTTGGCTGACTCTATTATGGCACGTTGAAGGACACTTACAAGTAGGTCCACACTCATAGACTAAAGGCTTTGCTTGTACAATAGCCTGATTGTGATTGAATGGAATATCTCCCCCATTCTTCACCACACACGAACATTTTTCCAAATCTGAGCATCCACTAATACAATCACATCCTTCGGCGATAAGGAGATGGAATTTGGGGTATATCATGCTAGTTATGTAATTAAACGGAGGAGGTTTTTCATCATCTATGGTGTTCACAGCGCATATTGGAATTCGTTCTTTTCCAAAAGAAATATCAGCAACACATACACCTTCTCTAGTTTTGAACTTTTTAGATTTCTTCACTTCTCTCAAAGGAAGCTCTGGTTGACCAGGTTCTCTTTGCAGTCGAAATTTAAAAATTTTCTTCCCGTGTGGTCCGTGTTCATCCCAACCTGCCTCAACTACATACAGCCCATCATAAACATAAGTCCTGCATTTTCCATCCATTGACTCAGAGCCACGAATTACTCTAACATGATTCTTTTCAATACTACTGTTCATCAAAGCAAGATTGCCCCGCTCAAGCTTCTGATCTTCAGGTTCTTTATCACTGTTCATCACATTTCCACCCTGCCCTGTATATGTCAATACATCCGAATTATCCAAATCGTCAGCATAGCCCCCTGATGCAACAATACTGGTTGCAAGGATCTTACCGTTGTGTCGCACATAATCTATGCCACCTTGAATTGGACGATGAAGGCCAACTATATTAAGCTCCACTCTATATTGAAATTCATCACCAACTTCAACACCAGGGACACAGCCTAGTATTTGCTTGCCTGTGTTGACATATTTCCCATTCTCCTTAAGGATCTTTGAAGCAACTAAATCAACTCTCTTATTATTTGCTCGCTCATTTATCTTTGATTCTACTTCCTGTAAAAGCTTTCTACAAATAACTTGAAACAACCGTAATGTTTCCCTCACTTTTTTTCGGGTCACATTTGGGTCATTCTCATCACCAGTGAAACTCGAATGAGAAGAGGGAGTAAGGTTTACATCAAACTCATTTGATCTTAGAACAATTTGAAGAGAGTCATCATTTTCATTAGGGTTACGATAATCCTCCTTTTCCCAAAGTTCTAATTCACCCATACCTACAGAAGCAGGATTTCCCTTTTTCTTTTTCAAAGGTTTCTTCTCAGAATCATTCAACAAACCACTATACTCTGTTCTAGACCTATCAGGCAATGCAAAAGAATCACCTTTCTTTCTCTTGCCTTTACTATTACCAGCAACCGACTTAAATTTGGAGGTAACTTTATCAGACCTCCACGGACATTCTGAATCAGCCATCAAACCTAGTATTACTTTCCTCTGTGATGTGACCTGCAATCTATTAAAATTCCCTTTCAACATATGCTTAGATTGAGATATCTTCGAAGGCTTTGTCTCATTCCTATTTTTCTCTTTTACCACCGCCTTAGAATTTATTTTGATCTGATGATGATTACTTGTTTCAGGGGGTGTAGCATACTTTTCTCTCTCATTTTCAGGTGATTTTTTCATCTCAGACGATGGTTCACATGCAAGCAGCTTTTTCAATCTCTCTGCAGAATTTCTTTCAGAATCAAGTTGATCGATGTCAACAAGCTTCCTGTTGCAATTATATTCATCCTGAATATTACTTTTACCTTCTTTTACATCAGTAGCTACTACTTTTTTCAATGGATTGTCATCTACAGCCAGGTTCTGTTGACCTTTTGTCTTGTTGTTCAAAGAAGAGGTCCCTTCTAGACACACATGCTTGTCCTTACTGAGACGTGGAGCATTACGTCCACATAAAGGAGGGAAGTTTCTAACAGCTGAAACTTTTCTTTGCGGAAGGTACCTTCTAGTTATAGGCTCCACCATACAAGCACTCCAAGCTGATGTTTTATCAATGGATAAGTGTTTTGAACCATCAGGCACAGCCATCTCACCCACCGGTGAAGACAACTCCAAGATATATGAGGAGTTACATTTTCCAGTGTTTGCAGTTCTTGAAAACTCTGTATTCAAAGTTTCCTGGTCCATTAAAGGCACTTCTGCAGGTTTATCTTCGGCAGCAGGGCCATCCACTAGATGAGAGACCGCAGGGTTTTCCTTATTCAAACCACAGTCAGTTGTTAGCTCACCAGTCACTTTTTCCAGTTTATCTTCTGCAACGGACCCATTCACTTGATGTGATGAGACCTCATGGTTTTCCAGATTCAAACTGCAGTCCTCTGTTTGACCAAGTTTCACTTTTGCAGGGTTATCTTCTCGAGTAGACCCATCCACTTGATGAGATGAGACCACAGGGATTTCCTGATTCACACCACAATCATTTGTTCGCCCAAGAGTCACTTTTGCAGCTTCATCTTCGGCATTATGTTCATCCACTCTATGAGACGTGTCTACAGGGCTTTCCTCGTTCAAACCATGATCAGTGGTTTGGCTATTAGTCACTACCCCCGGTTTATCTTCAGCAGTAGATCCACAATCATTGATTTGGCTAATAGTCACTATTCCCGTTTTATCTTCAGCAGTAGATCCATCCACATGATAAGATGAGACCATGGGATTGTCCTTATCCAAACCACTGTCAGCTGTTGGGCCATGAGTCTCCGTGAAACGAAAACCTTTCACCTCAGAATGCCAACCATCATTTTCACATGTGGAAGTTTTCACACCCACTAAATGTTCACCATTCTTAACCTCAACAATTGTACCATTAACAGAACCACATCCTGCAGTATTTATATTTGATACTTCATCAATCTTTGAAGCAGATGGTCCACACCCATCAGGGAAATCACGAATGGCAGAAACTTTACGCCGCTTAAACACTGGCCTAACAGGGGAAGTGGCCCCATCTTTCATCAATGAGCCATATCTTTCTTCCTTCGAATGACCATTATTTTCTGGTGTTGTCATTTCTGTCTATGACTCCGGATTGAACAAAATTTCAAGCTCCCATTCTCTCAACAAGAGATAGAAAAACTCACGTGCACTGTCAAAAAGTGTTCAAATTAGAAAAAAGAAAGCAACGAATGTTTCCATATAGATTAACAACTCAATCATAACTTTCATGGGAAGAATTAAAGTGTAAAATAGTCATTTAGAAAAAACTAAACTAGTTGCTTTAGGAAGCACGGACACATCTAAAGAACAGTCTATCAAGGAGTCACATACTTGTTGGACACAGCATGCCTTCATGATATGTTGGACACTTCTCAACAATGTTACAAGTAAAAATTTAATATAAACTATAGAGAGAGAGTAATGCTACGAGGCCAATTGGAGCAAAGGCAAAAGTGGGAAATAAAGATCAGGAAAATTCTGTTATGACCTAATTGACATGTTTGTGCAGAAAGGAGGAAAAGTGTTGGTGAAAATTAACTAACTCCAAGTTGCACAATTTTTTGTGGGACTGAAAATAAACATTATGGCATGAAAAATATTCAGAGAAGAGGGGATAGTAGAGGATTTCTTCTTCTTTCTTTCAATCTTCTTTGTAAATCATATGGCCATCTCATCATATGGATATCCATTTTCTCCGTTTCATTTCATTAATAACACTAGACACTACTAAGGCACTATTTCCTAGAAAGGTTCTAGATTCATGTCTCAGTTGCACAAAGAAAGCACACCAAACAAGAGCTGACCTCACCTCAATGATTTAGAAGACCATCGGTTATCGATTACCCACAATAAAGACCATGCAACATGACCAACCATGATACTTTTCGGAAACACCCCTTTCTCCCAAGGTCATGTCATGTCCATGTCCATGTCCAATTGTAAATCCATGAGTGGGAGCGTTTGATGTAGTGTTGGGTGAGAGAACGGTGGTGGTGGATAGACAGAGCAGAGCAGATACAGAGTTGGAGGGGTGGAAAACTAGTGTGAGATAGTGGGTGTTCAAAAGACAAGAAAGCTTATCACATTGGGAACAATTAGCTTTGGGGATGATGGTGACGGTCAAGGAATTGGAAAACCACATGGATTCTTATGAAAAAATCCCTATGATCATCAAGAATTGGTAAGATTGTCCTTGGAAAAAATGCAGAAGTCCATTGATGGACTTACAGCAGTGCTAACAGCATTGCAGACATCCAAGCACGGATCTTGTGCATGCACAAATACCATTTCCTAACTTTTATGATCAAACTTTCACAAATGGAAAGGCAAGGCAATTTGATCTGGAATGGACACCGGAGATGCAACGCAGTAGGTTGCTGCTTTTATCCATGGATGGTAAGGCCTTTGTGTGGCAACGACATTACATGCAGAGTCCCACTGACAAATACAAATTGTGGCAGCAAATTATTCAAGATGCTAGTAATCATTTTTTATCTGGGTGCAATTGCCAATCCTCTTGCTGATTTAGCAAAGTTAAAGCAAGGAGACTTATTAGAGTATTTGGAAATGTATGATATGTTGTTAGTCAGGGTGGCCATTTCAAAAGAATTAGCTAAGTTTCTTTTTGTCTGGATTAAGAATAGAGTTAAAAAGTGCAGGCCATGTTCATAGTCCTAAGACAGTCCGATATGACAGATATGGATCATCTTTCTCTTCGCCCAACAGGAATTATCCTATTACTACTTTAAATCAACAATCTCCTTTAAGCGGTACACATTCTGCAATTGTATCGGATTCCACGTGCTCAACTGCTCAATCTTTAACACCGTAAGTGAGTGAAAGGACTGCCAAGGGTCTTTGTCGGTTTTGTGAGGAAAAATGGATAAAGATCACAAGCAAAAATGTCGTGGGATAAGATAAATGCTATATTTGTGGCGCAAGATCAGATATATGTGGATCTTTCAGGGGATGCAAATAGTGAACAAGACATTGATATGATTGCAATAGTTTGGATATTCACGTAATGCTTTGCAAGCAATTACGTGATACCAGATTTCCAGTGGAAAGCATTGTAAAAGACTTGGCTTAGGAAAACAGATTGTGATGGAAGCCAGAATTATATATAGGATTTGTTTTGTTTTAGAAATACTAAGTATTTTAGTTTTCTGTATCATCTACGATGTCTTTAAGAGTTGTGAGTGAGTGTGTCCGGATATAAATCCATGAGTGGGATCGTTCGGTGTTCGGTGCAGTGTTGGGTAAGAGAACAGTGGTGGTGGATAAAGTTGACAGCAGATATACACAGTCGGAGCGGTGGAAAAGTAGTGTGAGATAGAGGTTATTCAGAATACAAGAAAGGTTATCACACCAATACAGCCATGCACCTAACATTGGCATCTGAAACAAACCGTGTAAAATTGCAGCTGAACATCATTCAACACCGCGTTGCATTTTCAATTCTCGGGGATAAATTTTTTCACCTTCTAAAGGGGTTAAAGTAAAACCCCGTAATCTACCGCGGATACAGAAAACGAATATAAAAAATCGAGATAAACGAAGATAAAAAATTGAGATAAACGCAGAAAAGAAAAACAGTAAACACAAAGTGGATGAATCCTATGATATAAGAAGATGATACCTTGGGTGAAATCCCTGGTGGAGGAGGAGAAATAAGGATGGGTCCCCCGTGAGTGTGGGCAACGAAAACCGAAAATCAGAAAGGGGCAGTTCTTACTTCTGATGACGTCCTGTAACAGAGTAAAATTGAAATCGACAGAAGAACAGAGAGAGAAAATCGAAAGCAAAGGAGGTGCGAAATGAAGGTGGTTACATGGAGGAACCCTGAAATTATTGGGTTGGGAGATAGAGAATGAAGAATGCAAGAGTCTCATAACCTGTTCTGATTAATTTGTAGAGAGACATATTGAGGTGTTTCTATATGGTTTGTATATTTTATTTATTTTAAAAATGTTTAAATATTTAATAATATTTGATAATTCCTTATTCTTTCCAAAAAGATTAAATTATACCGTTACAATTTTGATTAACTGATTAGGTGTCAACATTTTCCTATTAAAAATTAACATGGTTAATCTGCTAGTCATATATTATTTTAATATATCCTGAATATATTAAATTAGATTTTAACAGTAATAATTAATATCAACAATAAAAATATGCTTTAATACAATTTTTTAATTATATATTACGTTAATTTTAATATCATTAATAAATATCATATATATATATATATATATATATATAATTTATATGTTCATAAGTTTTCAGGGGAAGTTTTAAAAAAAATCATTATTAAATTGAAAGTTACAGAATAGTGTTACAGTGATAAAAGAAAAACAAAGTTATACGTGGTATCCCTTCTCATTTTTTTTAATGTTTTATTTTTCACTTTTAATAAGTTTATTTAAATAAGCTATTTAAACAATTTTACTTCACTCTCTGTAACGATGTTTAAATAATTTTAGGAATGAAATGTATGATAAATAATTTTTTAATTAAAAATATACTTTACATTTTTCTTTAAATTCTTATTCAAATTTTTTATTTTCTTTAAGGATTTAAACAAATAATTTTATTGTTTTAAAATAATTAATTTTAAGGAAGTGATGATTTTAACATGGTATTTCATATTTAAAATAATTTTTTATTGCATAATTTGTAATGTCTTTGATAATTATTGAAAGGTGAAATTAAATTTAATTATTTGTCTAAGATTTAACTTAATTTGTTAGATGTTTAATACGACACCTACATATTATAATAATTAATAAAATAAATAAATGCGGTTAAATATATATTTTAAATAAAAAGTAAAATAGTTTTTTTAATTTTTTTAATTTAAAATAAATTTTTAAAAGGATTATGATCAAATATTTGTTTTATTTAAAAAAATAAGAAATAAAATGATTTAGTAATTATTTTAAAGATTTAATTTATTTTAACATTTTCTAAGAGATAAAATAGTTTACTAATATTTTAAAATTTTATTTTATTTTGTAGATTTTATAAGATTTATTAGACCATATCAGATCTTAAAGAGATTAGTCTGATTGCGTATAAAATCATGTTTCCTCCTCAATTGGTAAATATACATAATGTGTTTCATATATCTTAATCAAAGGAAGTATATAAACAATCTAGTCATGTGATTGAGGTAGGTAAAATTGAAGTAAGATAATACCTGTTTGTGAATTTTAGACTTATACAACTTTTGAACTATCAAACCAGACAGCTTTGAGGGAGAAAGAGAACGTGAGTGTAGATAAAAATATTTTTTTTTCTTATTGGAAGATTCGTGAGAGTAGTAGGTGCATATGAAATGACGTTCTTCTTAT
This sequence comes from Vigna reflexopilosa, assembly GCA_027742785.1. Taxonomy (NCBI): domain Eukaryota; kingdom Viridiplantae; phylum Streptophyta; class Magnoliopsida; order Fabales; family Fabaceae; genus Vigna; species Vigna reflexopilosa. The sequence goes on along the minus strand of CM050930.1, from coordinate 3,028,831 downwards.
TAATGAAAGAAAGCAGTGTAAATCAAGGAGATTTGGTGAATAATTTTTAATTAAAAAGATATGAAATACATTTCCTAATATATATATATATATATAAATGTGTGTAAATAGAATTAGATTTTGTGAACATAGAAATATAATTAAAATGTTTCTTTAGTTACTATATATAGGTGAGTTGTGATGGTGGTAAGAGACTCAAATCCACAAAAAAAAATATGGTATAAAGTGTTAAACCTGAGGAGTTTTATTTTTAGGAAAAACTTAATGATTTTGAAGTAGTTTTGAAAAAAAACATGAAAAAGATGGATGAAGTTCAAAGTAAAATAATTTAGTTTAAACATTTGAATGTTTATATAAAGGAAATTGACTTTTTTTTTCTTGTCTTTTTATTTATGCTTTTGAAGATATGTTAGATTACGGTTAATGATGGTTGTAAGAGGAATTAGCTTTCTTTTTTGTTTGTGCATGTGTTAAGATTATTTATGGAGGTTATAAGGGGAGTTAATTTGCTTTCTTGTTTAAGCATATGTTGAGATTGTGTTATGATGGTTGTAAAGGGGTTTAATATTTTTGGATTATTGGTTTCTTACTTTCTTGTTTGTTAGTTGCTTTGGTTTTTTCTTTATGTTTATAAACATGGTGAATTTGTTAATGATTATTTGTATATGTGGTGTAATTATATGATTGATGTGTGTTTATGTGAAAAACCTTGTATATTATGGATGTGTTGTGTGTTTTTGTGAGAAATCTGATATAGAAATGGGTATATTACATATGTGTTGTGTTTTTCTTTTTTTTAAAAAAACTTATATGGGTAGAGGTATGTTGTGTATTTTGTAAGTTTTTTTTTTTAGCATGGATGGGTCTTGTAAGTCTTTGTACGAGCATCATTGGGTATGTAAGTCTTTGTATTATCATGAGTCGACTCTATAAGTCATTACGGAGAGTGAACTTTGTAAATCTTTGTGCAATTCGCACTAAGGGCAACCCTATGTAGATTGAAACATTTGACAAGTTTTATAGTGCGAATAGTTAGGAGCTCTACCTGAGCAAAAATTAAATAGTTTTGTATGAGGGATTAATTTGAACTAACAATTTGTAGTTTCACATGAGCAAGATATCTAGTAGCTTTGAGAGAGCTGACCACTCTAAATGAGCTGGTGGAGATTATATGATAACCTATTGCTCGAGGGTTTGAGGTATTTACACTAAGACATTGTTTTCTTATGAGTATGTGTTATTGTGGGTGTGTTGGAACTGTGAAAATTATGTAGATAATTGTGATATTATGTATATATGATTTTTAATATGAAAGTTATGTATTATTTATATTAGTTCATTCTTTTATATGTTGTGTTTGTATTTAACTCTGATAATCGTGATCACATGAATAAACGATAATACAATTGTGAAGAAAAATGTTGAATAAAGATAATATTACAATAACAATTACCTTTAATCATTTTGTTTTTCAGAATTATTTTTAGTTGACAATTTTATATTTTTGAAACAATAAGATGTATTTGTCTCATTTCTTAATTAATAATTTAGTTTTATATTTATGTTTAAATAGTTGTATCGAGTTTGATGTTTGTTTTTTGGAATAAGTACTATATAATATTATTTTAGTATAATCTATTTAGGGTGTTAGTTTTAAAATATAATTAAGATTTGTGCACCCCTCTTTACGGTGACAATCCACAATTTCTTTGTGTACTTCTCAAAATTTCAAAATGATATTTTATCATTTGCAAAATTGACCTCATGTTTCATAAATTCTTTAGAACAATCTTTTTGAAATTTTTAAAATTAACTTTTCAGAACAAGATTTTCAAAATGAGATTTTCGAAATAAAATTATGGAAACCTATGAAATACATTTTGAAATAAGTTTTTCGGAATGTAACGTGTGTAATAAAACTTTTAGAAATGTATATAATGTCTTCTAGAATTATTTTTTGAAATGTGTATAAGTAGAAATGTGTTCCAAAAAGAGCATTATGGGTAACACTAAATAATTATGAAAAGATGTTTTTTTTCTTATTTAATCTTTTTTATTTCTTTACAACATTTTTTTTCTCTTTTTCTTTCTTTCCCCTAACGATGATGATGAATGCGACAATGATGATTATAGTAGTAGTGTTGGAAATAATATGATGTTGTAAGTAGAGATGACAAAAATATTATTCGTAGATATTTTCAGGAAAAATTTGTTACCAATAGTTAATACGTGCACATAATAAGTATTCATGAGTAATGATTAATTTAATATCTACTTGTTAATAGATTGGGTTTAGACATCATATGAGTATTCATTATCCATTAATAAAATAAGATTATATTTTTATTTTTAATAAGTTTAACTTATTGTTGAAGTTTTATCCATAAATGTCATTTTTGCTAATAATATTTAAAAAAAAACTGGATATTTCAGAAAATATAAATAAAAAATTACATTATTATCATATTTACATATAAATGTTAAAATTACTTACTATACATATACCTCTGCGTTTCTCCATCAAACTCTTTCATGATATAGAAATTAAAGAGATACACATAGATTCTTACACTTCCCCATAAAACTCATTCATTAAATTATATAGCAATTGAAAAAGTCACATATTCACATATCTTACATCTACCATAGTTTTGACATTTACACTCTATTTTAAATTTATCTTTTACTTCAAAATTATACTCTTTTGGTGTCTGAACTTGTTTTACTTTTTTTTTTAAGATTATTATCACTCAAATAATTATTTCAAGATTTAATTATAATTTTACTATTTTACATTATTTTAATTTTTGAAAATTTAATTTGAATTTTATTTAAAAACTTATAAAATATTTTTTTAAAATATTTGTGAGTATCCAGCAGATTAAAAAAAATCTAAGTTTTTTTACTGCAAGTATTCAATAAATAGCAGAACAAGTAATAAGTATGATTTTTCCATGCGATCAGACGACGAGTAGACACTGTATGTATGAGCAACAATAATAAAAAGGTACTTTAACTTTTCTTTTCATTGTAGGTGTAGGGGTTCAGGCAGCAATAGCCCTAAGTTTTTGAAATTGTGGAAAATGTTTAAATTATTTATAGCATCTAAAATATTTTGGATGGGTTAATTTGTAATATCATTATAATGTTTAATCCATAATCTATTTATGTATTTGGCAGTGTACAATAAAAAAATACACGGTAAAGTACATAATTTTATGAACAAAATATTTATGGAAGTGAATAAAACAGTGAGTAATTGGTTTCTCATGAATTGAAACAAATTAGTTTCACAAATTTTCAATTCAAGTGAAAAAGAGGTTAGCGTCTTCTAATTAAAAGGGATATTTTGTTCAACTATGAGAGCTGATGATACCAAATACAAACATCATTAGGTGAGGAGCTTCAAAGTGAATAAAAAAAGTTCAAAATTTGGCTTTCCAAGGATTTGAAAACAACATTAGGTTAGAATTAAATGCCTGAGTGTTTTATTCATATTCGTTTTTTAATTTTACGTTTTTAATAATTTTTTAAAACTTAAATAATGATTTGTCAATTCCTGAACTAAGTTAACAAATAAATTTAATCTTAATTTGTCAATTTTTTAGGAATCCAAATATGAGTCTAAGTTTCACATTGATAAACATGAAAAAGTAAAATAATATATATATATATATATATATATATAAATGAAAGATCATTAATTAATTATCTTAAGATTTTTGATAGAGAATATTCTTTTATATGGTTTGACTCAAATGTCATTGGTATTTATATAACATCTTAAGATTTTTGGGTAGAGTGATACATCTTCCAAAAAAAACTATAATTTATAACTATTTGTTAGAAAACAACCTTAATAACGTGAACTGACCCGACATAGTAGCACTACGAAAAACTTCTCTCTGGACCCATAAAACTTCATCTCATGTTACATCTCAATTAAGCATTCGACAAAGGAATGCATCAAATCAAATGCACCTTTAGAATGTCGGGTATGGGGTGTCAGACACTCTGAAACTTAACTTTAGATCTATGATTGTCCAGTTCCTCCACACACCTCCTATAATGTTGTCTTCTCATTTTATTTTTGAGTAAAAAATTAAAAAAAGTGGAAAAATTATTCACAAAAGCTCTGGATATTATTACATAATCCCTCTTCATGTCATGCTATGTTACAACCTTATACCAACCTATACAACAACAAAAAAAAGTGAAAAAGCCACCCCAACTTTCATAGTTGGCAATCCAAGCTAAAGAAGGTTGCAACTTGCAAGTAAACAAAAGCACAACCATCATGTGTTTAAGATGTAAAACATGGTCCATAATTAAGCATCCAAATGAACTGGTAAAGAGTGTGTGCTTAATGATGAATAAGATGTGAGTAGATTGAGCTGCTACTGGTGCTGGCTGCACCAATGCTTACACTTGGATGCAAGAGCTCTGCCTGAGGAAAAGAAGTGTTAGATGGCACCTCCAGCAGCAGATCCTGCTCACTGATCTCCTCCACAAAGTTCAAAGAACCAAGCATGAGTGAACTAGCATCAGTAGGCAAAGCAAATAGGCTTTTTGGACTATAGCAAGCACCATCTTCTACACCCTCTTTCACCTCACAGCTAACCTTTGTGATCATTCTTTTTGGGCTCCTCATTTCTGTATTCAATTCTGAAATTTGCAAGATCAGTTTTAAGGATCATAACTAAGTGTGTTTAACCAGTAATAACAGTAACAATTTTCTAAATGCAATGTAGAAGTTGCTACATTAGGGAGAAAATAAACAGAAGGTTTTTTCTTGGTCTTTTAGATATACGAGATTTTCAGCTAACCTGGGAGGTTTTGATTTCTGCTGTCACGCGTTCTCGTGTTTGCAGCATTAGTTGTTGCTGTGACAGCAGATCCAAAAGAATCAAATTTTCCACCTTTGTTTTTACATTTCTGCATCCATAGAAAGAAGTAACATCTTTTAGGTATCATCATACTCAAACAAGATATCTATTTGTGACATAAAAAACTATTAAATAGTACAAACCTTGAGAAAATTATAGTGTTCAACCCATTTTGACTTCGACAGATTGGATATTGCAAGTCTTTTCAAAGTCTTGCATTCTTCGGGTTTTGCCCCCAACAAAGAGATATCAAAAACCCCTTCAGCAAGAAGCTGCTGAAAATAAGTTATGTTCTCCTTGAATTGAGAACTATTGAACATGACTTTAAGGCTGCACACACAACACACAAGTTGATTGTCTCAGTCTCGACATTTTCAATTATAATATACCCTTTAAAAAAACAGAAATATTCCAGAATGACTACAACATTCAGATGGAAATCAAAGCAATGGCGGCAATTATATTCAGATTTAAAACTCTTACATAAGAATAACAAAGGAATTTGCGAGCTTTTAAATCGGTTACAAGAAAAACATGACGAACTGCAAATGAAAGAGTAGAACTCCAACCTATCAGGAAGTTTAGCAGTATCAACCACAGGAAGTAACTTCAGTAACTGTTGTTGCTCTTCACTTGTCAAGATTCTCAAAAACTCTTCATAGTTTACTATATCCTAACAAGACACAACAGCGATTACATTAAGTACTCAACAATAACATTATTTATACTGAACAAGGAGAAAATACTGGACTAAAAAGTAATTTTTTGAAGAAATATTGAGCATTCTAAAAAATCTTGAATCGGAGTGCTATCCTGTCTGATTGTTGTGTAGTTATATGAATGAGGAATCTAAGAAAACGATTAAAAAAGCTATTAAAATATAGTGCTAAAATTTGAAGCACTGCCACTGATGTAAAATCATGTCCAATTGGTTAACACAAACATAAATATGAGCATTTTTTTTATCAATTTAAGCCAAAATACAATGGGAAGGGCTATGTAACTCACATTTAAATCTATAGAGCACAGTGGTGATTCATGATTGCCAAGGATTTGTACTCTTTCAAGTTGAGACTTGTCACTGAAATTTAAAAAACAGAACATTAATGTTGACAGAGTATGTTTGTCTCTTTTCAAAACAATTCCTACAAGTTCATGACATGCACAAGGAAAATTCATAACGCGCATACAGAAACAGAGACTTTGTTTGACAGCAACAAACAAGATGTGCTGCTTAGTGTAACATTAGAACAGATTCTTTTGTCACATTAATGATAAACTATCATAGCTGTCTGCAATGTATGCCAAAAACTAGTTTGTGAAAGCGTGCCTTTTATGTTGTTCCGGCTGCCATCCTTGGTCAGTATAGTTCCTGATCTTTTCAACTTCCAGAGATGATGGCTTCAAGTAACTAGAATCATTATGCATCATAATGGGACCAACATAAGAATATGCCTCACTCGTTGGGCATTGTTTATTATCAACTGAAAGAGAACTAGCCTCAGACTCTTCATCACGGACTATATAGCTAGGATGCCTGATGAGAATGCTTCCATGTCCTATCTCAACAGAGACCATTGGTGTTTCACTTTCAAAAAGAAGATCTTCTTCGGAAGATGCAGAGAAATAAGACTGTTGTTCATGAAGAATGGTACATAAATCTTTTGTTAGCTTCTCAACAGAAGAAGCCTTTGGCCGGCCAACGCATGTCCTCTTTTTTGAAGGCACCATGGCATCCCAAACCACTGACTGAACAGGACCTAAATTAACCAAAATATCTACATTATAGTTACCCGTATTCATAAAAGAAAAAAAAGAGGAGATCATATGTTTTGCATGGTAACAGAAGTAGAAATTCTTGCCTGAAGTCAATTAATAAGGAACTAGACAGATGAAGCATATATATGAGAACTCGCATTCTATTATTAGGAGAAAAAGTTTTACATATTGATATACACTAAACAAAAAGAGAAAAAGATAAGCCCTGTTTAAATATAGAACTTGTCATTACAAATGTTATAATTAGAGCTTCTGGTTTGCCAGCAAAGTTCAATTGTTTTTCTTCGAGGAAAATTAACAATTACTAAACCATTTCCAAAATCTAATTCTTTATTCATTTTTCCACACTCCATTGTACACTACTTGATTGTGCTAATATAAATCCCAACAGGCAATAAAACCAATACTTATTCAAAACGATGAATGTTCAATTCTGCTGTAAACAGTTATGAAGATCTTGATCCAACCTGTCAGATCACAAGCATCCATGGAACCATATTGTGCACAGCTCTCTGAGTTAGAAATAGCTGATCCGGAACTTGATCGGTTGCTTACATCTTCATCTGCAAAGATTTGACATCCCTGGTTGTAATCAGGTGCAAACCCTCCAGATAGTTCATTATCATGGTCATTATTTGGCTTGAGCAATGTCACTTCTCTCTTCTTATTTGATATGCTCTTTACCCTGGAAACCCTTTGATCCCCACAAGCATCAGTTTCTGTTCGAGCATGTAAAGGGGTATAATTTGCAAGAGTTCCCTTGGTCCTCCACCGAGACCCACATGCATTGCATAGTACTGGCTTCTCGGGTGGTCCATTGCGCCAGAGTGGTGTGCCTGTTGCAATGCTCAATTGTCAGAAACCTACAAAAATTTAGAGCCCTTGTAATCAAGATTAGAGATGTAACTCAGATTGGATACACTACTAACAACCACATATTCATATTTTCCTGACAATCCAATTCATGATTCATATTGCAAAAAATACAAGTCAGTTTAGATATTGAGAAATAGCTTAAACCTCTTGGATTAAAATATTTTACATTGGTTAGTATCATTCATATTCTAGAAAGCTGAATTCAACAAAAGCTTCAAGGTTCAGATATCATCATCTGTCGATTTTTAGTTAAGCAAACAGAAACGAGAGTGCTAAGGCATCACTATGTTGTTTGTCATTCCAACTATGTTGTCACCACAAACAACATCAATCAAATGAAAAAATGTTGACTATTTTACTTTTATTAGCCGACTGGTTTTAAACTTCTGAGAGTAATACATGTCAATAACCTTTTGCAGGAAAATCAACATTGATTTGAAAAACCTCAAGAACTTAAAGGTGGGACTCAAAATTACGAACACCTGTAGACTGATGGTGAAGTCAATGATTGCAGTTTAGCTGAAAAATACACTTGTAGGCTGATAGTGAAAACAACTATTGCAATTTAACTGAAAATGCTGACAGTAACTGCGAAGTCTCATACATATAACAAAGTTGAATGGCACATTGCCTTCTTTTAAGGACTGAAAACATAGTACTTAGTTAGTGCAAGACACAGTGCTAGAAACTGATCACAAAACCAGTAGTAAAAACTTCAAAAATTTGAAAAGTGCATTGGAATTATAAGCAAAGCAATGAAAATCTTCAAGTCATACCAATGAGTGTTGCAAAGAAAATGAATAGTTTCAATTAAAAAATAATTCAAAAGAAAATAATGAAGAGGTACAAGTAACTATTATTCATCAGACAGAGAGCAAGGGAGTAGCAAGTCATGTCTGAAGGATGAGATGAATGCAATGTTTCCAATATCCTCTGGCACGGTGAAAAACTGCTTTGAAGAGCAAATGAAAACAATTTTGTAAAAGTCTTTCCAAATACATGAATGAATTAACTTCTGGCATTTTACAAACGCACGATTCCCTTATCTTATTACCATCCAAACAGCAAAACATGAACTGTGGGTTGACTCTTTGATAAAGACCTTAAATGCAGTGAGTGTTGTTCCAATTAAGGAGACCCACATTCAATGCACTCCAGGCTTAATTTTGCAACATTTACATGGTCTTGGATTTGGAATATAGATAGGGGAACAAATAGCAACAAAAGAGTACAAAAACACACAGAAATAGGAAACAAACATGATTTTTCACAACTTTCAATTACAAATACTATGGAGAACAGCACAGTTGTATTCTTTCTGATTCATATACATCCAGACTATCACACAGCACACATAATTTTTTAATAGTTTGTATTAAACATAATCCCTTTCCTCAACACATTTCAATTCGCAAATACATAAATTCTTTGCAAAAAAAAAAACAGTAAGTAGCTTAAAAGAAAATATTATATGTTGAAAAAACAAGAACTCACTTGTAACTCCACAGTGATAGCAAGGACCTTGTTTACCCATGTATCAATCTTTCCCGCAGATTTATTAAAAGATATGAAGAAATAATTGCAGGAAAATGAGAGAAAAAAAATCTTTGACAACAAAATCAATAAAAAAAAACTTTTTTTTTTCTGAAAAAATACAATAGTGATGTATAAATGCTTTCTTTTATAAGCAAACCCAGAAATGATAGCTCCCGGAAAGAAAATTTAAAGCAGGAACCAATAAACCCAGAAAGGTTGTCTTTTTACAGTCCTTTAAAGAAATTTCACATAAACAATCTAGCAACAAGCGAAAGGATTGATGTAAATGGGAATTGTACAATAAGAGAAAACTAGAGAAGGAATCTCAGAAATGGTTGTGAAAAGGGGAAAGAAAAGAAGGTTGAATGTTGAGAGAGAAAGAGAGAAGTGAAGGTCTCTGTATATGACCTCTTGTATTGCATAAGAAGTAAATGTTTCAACTTTTTATGCTTTTTTTTCTCCTTTTATTTTTCTCTTTTGTTGATTTTATTTGAAACACTTCAATTTTGCTTTTTGTAATATTAAAAATAATGAGCTCATCTTATATTATAAAGGGAGCAGAAGGGGTAGGGGAATATCATTGCACAGATCCTGTTGACTATCGACTTTTCTTCTTTGCTAATCATCCATTTTTTAAATTCTCAACAAATAATAATCAAATTTAAAAGTATTCAATCTTTGCCATCAATTCTTGAATTTTTTGTGCATCAAATAGAAGAGATTTTACAATAACTGGATTATTTTTCTAAGTGACAAAAAATAAAACCCACTGAAAAGGGAGAAAGAAACAAGGAGATGTTTTTGGCCTTTCCCAAATTTTGTTCCTGCTACGAAATGCAATGGTTTTTTTTGTTTAAGATGTGAATACCAATTCTTAATTTTATATTGTCTCGTGTGTGATGACATGATGTTGATAAGGATTTAAAATTGTGTTTTTGTTTTTTAAAAACAGAACAATAAATCTGTGACTATGTCGTGTGTGGTCAGAAACCTAATTATCATCGATGGATTAGCCATGGGAGGGTTACTGCTGAATTCCAAATCAAATAGTCAAATACTAGCATTAATTTAAAGTAATTTTAGTTTAATCTTGTGATTAGTATTTTGTTTATGCTTAAGAAAAAAGAAAAGAAAAAGAATTACATCAATTCTTTTATAAATAATTATAGTTTGATAATATTTTTCTGATATGTTAATATCATCTATGTTATGTGATTATGAATCAATCAAATAATAATAACACGTGGATAATATTAGAATATTAAGTATCATTATTATTTTTTATGTATTTCGAAAGATGTTTTTTAATTGTGTCTTCAAAGTTAATATATCAATGTAAAAGCAGCACAAAAATCCTAACTGATCATCTAAATTGTGAATAAATGAAAATAAAAATATTTAATTAAAATTTTCAAAATGTATATAGTTTTCTATATAATTAATCAATTAAATGTATATAATTATATATGCAATATCATAATAATTTTATAGTATATATATATATATATATATATATATATATATATATATTACTAATTTATGGTAACAAAATAAATAATAGTAGATAATAATTTTATGTTTACCAAATATGGATTTTTTTTTAGCGAGTACTTACTAACATGGAAGCTTTATATTGTATAAATTAAGTTAGGGATTCTAACTAATAAAAGTTCTATACTAACGAGTATAATTAAAAATTGAAAATATATCCATGTAAATGAACTGCTGATAATAGACTAAAATAGATATATAAAAACAAAGCGTAATGTAAAATATAAAAATAATACTAAGGTTAAATAATAAAAGAACTATTTAATTTATAACAACATATTAAGATTTTGTTTCCTTCTATATATACATTTCGTATTCTTATTTGAATTTTAGGTATATTTTAAAATTAAAATATACAATTTAGAATAATAGAGAAAAGGATTCTCTATTTTATATTTATATTGTACTTTAATCATATTTTAAAATAAAAGAAAAAAACTATAACTATATATAAAAGATACGTATTTAATACTTTTGTGTTACTCTTAAATGTATTTTAAAATTCGAAAAAACATCCAAATATTAAAAATAGTTGTCTTGTAATCACTTATTATTTTTATAAAATCATTATTATTAATATTATTTTTCTTAGATGGACGAGTTGTTTTCAAATAATTTTTATATAATAGTATGTAGGGTATAAAATTAATTAATATATTAAAACTTAATTAGCTTTTGAAAATTGTTTTACAAACAACCATAACTCTTTATTATGAATAATAAACAAAAAACTTAAAACTGGTTGCAATAATTCATTTTTATTAAAAGATAAATGTTGCTTAGTATTAATGTAAATATTTTTATTATAATAACTAACAGAAACCTAAGTGTTATAGTTTTTTATTTTGTATTTTTATTATAATATTTTATTTTAATAAACTAAAATTTTATATTTTTATGTTTATGTATATATGATATCTATATTATTAGGATTATCTCTTTAGTGTGATATTTTGCTTCCAATTTTACCTTTTAAATATTTTTAAATTAAAATAATTATTTTATTAATTTTATTCTTGAAGTGATTTTTTAATTTAATATTTTTTCGATTTTATTAATTTTTTCCAAAAATTAATTATTATTTTAAACTAAAATGGTTATTTATAATAAAAAATTACCTAAAAAAGTAAAAATTATCTACAATTTAAAAATTATTTAAACTTGCCTTTGTAATTATAATTATAGTAATTTTATTACTTGTTATCATGAAAAAAACAACACAGTTTTCTCGTTAGTTATTATATAAAAGAGATATATTTGTAAATCATTTAAAAAAACAAATATAATTATCGAACTTTCCCATTTAAAATAAAATAAATATACATTTTTTATTTTGTAAATCTTGTTTTCAAATTACGTTATTTAAATAAATAAAAAATGCAAGGAGTATGTTTTGGCTAGTTTAAATAAATAATATGTAATATCACTTTGTTATATTTGATATATAATTTACAATTTGAGTAAAATAACATTATAAAAATAATAAAATTACAAATTGAAATATAAGACAAAAAAAAATTAACTCCAATATAAAGTAGTAATGTCTTCCATTAATTTCAATAAATGAGAAGATTATTTTCTATGTTTTTTTTTGCTCTCTAACAAAAGTGTTAAAAATATCAAAACCTAGAAGACAATCGTATAACAATGATTATCATATATAAATATACTTATTTTAATATGTAATAAAAAAATTATTTTGACAATTTACACTCATTAATATTTTTTCATTTTACTTATTTTTTTCTTCACATCAAAAGTACAAAATTACAATTTTCCTTTCGACCAATCACAACTAAAATGGATTACGATAGACCAAAACTCAACATTAACAAATACATTTTACACTTCAAACAATTTTCTCTGTCTCTTGTTATAAATGTGTGTGTGTAGAATTAATTACAAAATTTCTCAATAAAGTGAAATATCCTTGATTATAATGCAAATAAAAAATTACAAAATTTAACCAATTTATATAAATCTTAATTTAACTAATTTACATGTTGTCTTTGTTTAAAAAAGAAAAGAATAAAATCCAAATTAAAATTCATTAGTCTCAGGCACACGTCAATGTATTAGAATTCCTCGCCACATTCACGAATTCTTATTCATAAAATCAAATTAAAATCACGAAATTTCTTTATAATATATGACTTATAATTTTAAATAAAATTTGAAAATCGTGATCGTTTCTTGCAACTTTAATTCAATTATCCCTTCATTAGCGCACAACTTTAAATTTGAAAAAGTTATATTGAAAGTCATTTTGCTTTAACATGACTTCAATTCACTTTTTGCACTACTTTTATACTTACCCAAAAACATAACTTTTATTGGTAAAATCATTTCTATTGTGCATAACTTATCTAGTATTCATAATATTTTTCAAAACTGTCTATGTAATTTCAAACAAAATTTGCACCACGTAAAAAGAAAAAAATAATCCAAAACATTGTTTTTTAATATTAATAAAATACAATGATTTTTTTTCTCATCATAAAAGTAAATGTAGGAAGATAAATATTGTGATCATGTTTAAAAATGTACTCATATATTTGACATTCATAGTAAATATCTGATTTGGTACATCTAATTTTCTGATTTTCGTCAACTTTTATTTACTAGCACTTTGAATAATAAGTTTTGTGTAAAAGTGTAACTTAAGTTCGGGTCATTATAAACTATCATTAAATTAGTAGTTTTTGAATCAACTATCATACCAATAAAATATATTTATGTACACTGATACTAAAATACTTAAAATTATTTAAAACTTAAAAATATAGTTATGCCATAATTTCTCACAATTGATGGGTTAACACATGATTACTAACGCTAAACCAGTTTTAGGAAAGAAAAATGATAAAAGGGACAAAGTCGTAAAGAAATTATGATGTTCACTGATAAGAGAAATGATATTTTTATATTAAAAATATATATTTTATCATAAATTTTTTAAAATATTATAGTAACATATATATATATATATATATATATATTTTATTTTTATTTTTTTCATTGATTATTTATTATTTAGGTTAACGTACTCTAAACTTAATAAAAAATAATATGTATTTTTTTAAAGGTGTTATAAAAAATCTGTATTAATATATTGTATGAGATATATTTTAATAAAATAGAATATAAGTGTAAGAACATGAGTGGGGTGGGTCCCACTGAAACTCTTAGCTATATGTCACAGCCAAACATGTTCTTCCGTGTGTTTCCAAATCTCATAAAAAAAAGGTGTTTTAAGGTAAAATCGTTAAAGTTAAATTATTTTAACGATTAATTAAAATAATAGATTATAACGTGAACATTTTTTTTTAAAAACAATTAATTTCGTTCTAAAAAAAATAACTACTTTTATATGAGAAACAACTATAGAGTTGAATGGAAAAAGTTTATTAAAATTATCAAGTTACGGTTTTCAAACTTATAAAAACAGTTTCTTTTCCAGATAATTGTTTTACAAATTCCAACTACATTGCCAATATTAAAATTACAAACAATTAATATTATTTTTATAAAATTGTAAAGGAATGTATACTTTCACCAATCAAATATAAAATTAATGCAAACATTGATTTTAACTAATTAAAATATAATTGATATATTTATTTAATGTACATATTTACTATATCTGTTTATTTTTAATAAATATTAATATCTAACCTACAAGAGAAATTATCACATCACAACTATTAAGCATTTTATTTTTATCTTATTTTTTACAAAGTACACACTCTTTCGAGGAGCTTGCTCCACCGTTCAGTTTAATGAAAGTGAGAGTTCACGAGGAACTTGTCCATCTGCTCGGTTTAGGACGAGGGTGAGAGTTCACGAGGAGCTTGTCTCATTGCTCGGTTTAGGATGAGAGTGAGAGTTCACGAGGAGCTTGCCTCACCGCTCGGTTTAGGACGAGAGTGGGAGTTCACGAAGAGTTTACCCCACCGCTCGGTTTAGGACGAGAGTGGGAGTTCACGAAGAGCTTGTCCCACCGCTCGGTTAAAAGCTTTTTCCTGTGCAAGATATTTTTACTCAAAAAAAATATGAGTTAAATAAAAAATTTATTTGTATAATGAGATAATGTTAGAACCTAATAAGGTTGAAAGTTGGTATAAACCTTTCTGCACTTGATATTTTTACTCGCAAAAATATAAGTTAAATAAAATATTTATTTGTATAATGAGATAACGTTAGAACTTGATAAGGTTAAACGTTGGTATGAACCTTCCTGATAAGGTTGAATGTTGGTATGAACCTTTTTTATAAGGTTGAACATTGGACTGAACCTTCTTGATAAGGTTGAACGTTGGTCTGAACCTTCCTTTCAAGGTTGAACGTAGGTCTGAACATTTCTGGTGTTGATTCGAAGTAGCGATGTCGAGACTGAGCGCTAATCTTGGTTCCTTGCGGTTTCAATGGGATGCCGCTTGGTCCCACGGTGGACGCCAAAATGTTTCGGTGGGATTGGTCGGAGGGTCGGTTGACCTTCCTTCTATGCTCTCTCTTGGTCGTTTTAATCCTTTTTGTGAACACAATCCTCTCCGATGGGTGGTGGACCTACAAAAGACACTCCGATGCTCAAGTCAGATATGTTGTATAAAGAAGTTTATATTTTATTTAGAATAGCTCAAGGTTCTTTTATGCGAAAGTCAATATGATATTCATAAGGCTTGTGGTAGCCAAACACATTGATTAATCATTAAGTAATACTATATTCTCGTGGAATATAACCTGTTAATAATTCATAAATAATGTATATTAACATTTAATATGGTCATTAAACATATTAATTGATCATTTAATGATATTTATCTTTTCTCATTATCGGTCACCCAAGTATAGTACAATTATTATTACTAAAATTTAAAAAAATATAAATTTATAATAACTCACCCACCTTACTCAACTACTTAAGTATAATTTTTTTTCTTAGCATATAAGTAAATTGAACGAACACAATTAATATTAAAAAATGCATTACTTGTGTGAATTACAGTTGAATTTGTCGGGTCAACTGTAAACATGTTATTTTGAAAAGGTCCACATTTTAAAAAATGTTATGGTTGAAAACATTTGACATATGTGTTTGGTTTAACTAAATCTATTTTCAAACATAAAAAACAGTTAAAATAAAAGTTATAAGTTATTTAGAAAATCAGTTTTCACATTCTCCAACATCATAGTTATAAAAGAAAAAGTGTAAAAAATAATCGGATTTAGTATTAGAAAATAAGTGTTTTGTTTTAATTTTTTAATTAATTAATTTTTGTAGAAGTAATAGAGAATCGTGGTGGGACCGGGCAGCTATGACATTAACATTTGAGAAGAATGGTATTAATGTGGCGAAACGCAGAAAGTTGAGATGTGTGTTGTAGTTTTTTTATCATTAAATAAAATAATAAAAAATAAATGGGTAAAAGAAACCTAATCGCATTTATTTTATTTAATTTTTTATTTTTGTAATTGAAATGGCCAAAAAGATAACTCCAACATTTTCACTAATATTCCATTCCAGCTCCAACCTAACTTCAATATCTTCTCACTTTACATGGCTGTTTTTATTTTAGTGAATTAAAAAATATAGAGCTATATTTATTTATTTATTTAAAGAAAAAATATAAAAATTTGGTTTGTGTGGTGAGAAAGCTAAGTGGGGTGGTGACTCTGCAGCGCACGCGATGAAGTACAAAAGTTTTAGGATAGAAGTCAAAGAGAAAGAAAGAAGGAACATGTGTAACACTGAAACCCTAAAATCATAATAATGATAATGATGGAGAGAAATAAAATAATGGAAGAAAAAAAGACCCATAAATTTACATACATACCTAAATACAACAGACTGGTACAAACAATTTAAGTGTAAAATGTCATGGTTTATTTTAGATATATTTTTCAAATCATAAACATTTTTATTTTATTTAATAATTTAATTATTTATTTTGAGACTTAGTTGGATATTTTAAGCAGAGGAGAAATTAATTCACTTGCGTTATTAATATTATTATACTATTTTATGTTTTTTTGAAAATAATTATTTTTTCTAGGAAGTTTGATCATTCCTTCTGTATGTTAACTCAGTAGTTACACAAAATAAAAAAATAAAAAAATAAAAAAACGTAACTTGCAAGTTTTGTACAAAGTAACTTCTTTGCTATCTATTTTTGACCAGCCATATACACAAATAACTAATCTACATTAACATCTACGACTCTCCTTTTACACGAAGGGTGAATTAATACAAACTAAAACAACACTTAATTAATGGTTAAACTTAATAAATCTGAATATAAATATACAATTAACACAATAATTATTTATTTATTTTTAGAATTAAATTGGTGATATGATATGGTTTTCCACTCACACGCTTCTTATCCAGACGGTATATTTTGGGGTTACTTTATTTAGGAATCAGCTTCGTATCTTTTGTTGAACTATTTACTGACGAAACGATTTCGTGCACCAAGTGTTTGTTTAAAGTCCTAATACATGTTTATGCTTGTATTCGCTTTTCCTTTTTTTCATACTTTCTGATCTTAAGTTTGTTCGGAATCTTTCACCCTCCAAGTCATCATCCCATGTAACAAAAACACATTGGCTAAAGTGAAATAATCCAATAATGTGGTTGGAATAGTTCCCATTTAGAAACGACAAGTTAAATGTAACCACCCTATAAATTAAGTGGAAGTTTTAGGCGCATTTGAGTGAGATTGAGTCAGATTGATAGAGGCCCTTCACGCAAAAAGAGTATTAATAATAGTAACATATATATTATAAGGTATTAATATTGGAAATGGAATGAAGTGTGCAAAGAAGCAAAAGGAGAAGGTGGCTTCTGATCAGGATTTGCATCTACCCATGTAAATGTTCTCAGATTAGAGAATTCATATCACATAGTTTCCTTTTTAACATCATCGAATATAAATAAAAATGTCATTATGTATTGGTGTAGCAGTTTGATCTATGGTTCATTGGGTTCACGTAGTGTTAAGCATTGTGTGCGTATTACTCTTTTCTAATGCTTGTTTCC
The DNA here is from genome assembly GCA_027742785.1 of Vigna reflexopilosa. Lineage (NCBI taxonomy): Eukaryota > Viridiplantae > Streptophyta > Magnoliopsida > Fabales > Fabaceae > Vigna > Vigna reflexopilosa. The sequence goes on along the minus strand of CM050930.1, from coordinate 3,011,164 downwards.
TCAGCCTATAATCATTGCATATATTTTTTAGAGGGAGCATGTTGGTGACTTTGCGTGATGATTCGAATGATCAAAGGTTGTCACATTATTGAAATATTATAATTTTATGTTACACTTGTCACTGTAGGCCTACCTTCGAAAAAAATATATATGGGGAGACTATTCACTTTTTATTATCACCACTGATTTAGAAAAAGAAAATCATGAACGAAGGTGAGTTGTCATTGAATTGACTATTCTATTGTAAATAAGTTGGGACTACTTTATTAATTTTTACATTGAAATCGATTTAAATTTATTTTAAGAAGTCGTCATTATTATTATTTATTTTTATTTTTGCTTTTTATTCAATTGAAACTGGAAATTCAATCGAAGTATTTTGTAAATAAAAATAGTTGAAGGTTTTTTGTTTGGTAATAGAATAAAAGTTGGGTATTCCTGCTTTATTTGCGAATCAAGAAAAATTAAAGTTTTTTACTCAAGCATATAATGATTTGAAAGCTAAACACTGCATACCACATATTCTTTCTAAGCATTTTTAAACTAACTAGATAAAAAAAAACAACTTAGTTTAAAAGGAAAAACTTATAATCTAAATCCATCAAATGCTTTTACTGTTTTTAAAATTTTAATATTAAAACAAAATAAGGCTAAAGGATTTGTCTTGTCTTATTTAAGTTATAGTTAAAAAATATTTATTGACTTCGTGTATATTTGTTTCTATTGTACAGATCTAATTGGTTATTTTTAATGAAATCTTTTCATAATATATTAAATTTAAAATCTTTAAGAGGCTAAGCATAATTAAAGTGAAATCAATGTAATGTTGTTGATAGAAATAAAAATTGGCAAATGTTCCCAAAAAAAAGAATACATCAATGGACAATACGAAAAAATGGAGAAGCCCATACCGTGGGCTTGGTTTTTGTCGAGCATAAAGTAAAATGACATGATATCATCAATGAGGAGTTATAATATATTTTTTTTATTTGCCTGTTTTGGATGATATGCTTTTAGGGTTAATAAAAGTCTTTGCTTTCATTAAACATAAAATTTTAACTTTAGCCACCGCCACATCCCTGTAGAAGGTTCTGGAACTTTGAAAATTAGATATCTAAATAGTATAATACATAAAGGCTTACAGAGATAAGGTGTTCTATAATTATTTAAATATTTAATTTTTATAAAATAAAATTCATTCACGTAAGTAGTACTGAAACTTTACAGCCTATGACTGTATTCCACCAAAGCTCTGTCAGAGACATTTTCTGGGGCATGCATAATCTTCTGATTTCATAATTTGTTTTTGTTCTTCTCCATCATGCATTATTTTCTTTTTCTTTTAAAATATTTTATGAAATACTTCTAAGAATGTCATCCACCACAGACAGATTTGCAGTAAGGAGTAAGCCCTTAATTAACGAAATAACTTTTAACCTAAAAAAACACTAAAACCATTTTAAATATTATCATTCCGCAGATCAAACTTTTTTTTAAAGAAGATTCAACACTCTTGTACCATGATCACGTGATGGAATTTTAATGAAAGTTTAAGAAACGGTACAATATAACATTTTTGCTACCTTATTGTTTAATTTCCAATTAAATAAAATCGTCAAGAGCTCCAAACAAGTCATAATATATTTGCGTGAAAAAAACAAAAAAAAAACAGATAAATTTGAGGTAACTAACAAACCCTTTCTTAATTTGATTTTCTAGGATCATAAAATAAAAAGCATGATCTTCGCTGTAAATAAGATTAAGGCACTTCTCATTGCAAGACGCATTATAAATCCCGTGTTATATTCACTTTCATAAATCACAATTTTTAAGTGATTTCTTTTGGACAAATATTAAAAACAAATAAACATTAAATTTACAGATTTGTTTTTTTGTAACGTGTCACATACTTACATAGTACAATTGACCCTCATAAATATCATGTTTGATTACTTACTTAAATTTCCACTATACGCACAGAATTAAAAACAGAAATAGTATGAATTACAGTAACTGATAAGCATATTAATCCAATTGCATTCTTAAACTTAAATAAATAAGTAATTTTAATAATGATTTATCAAGGATTAATGCATATTCTTAAAAGTTACAAATGGTTATATAAACATTCAAAATATATTTTAAATTGACTAGTTATTATTCCTATTTTGGGTGGGAAACTGGTTGTCCAAGACCACCTTACTTGAATATATATAATTTTTTTTTTAATTTTTAAAGGTACTCAAGTTATTTATCTTAACACAAAAAAAGAAAAGAAAAAATAATTGAACTGGTTGTCAAAGACCACCTTACTTTTTTCATTTTAATACATGCTTTGTTAAGAAGTTCAGAAGCAAACAAGTAGGAAAAAGTTCGTGAAGATTAAATCACTTTATCGTCAAGTATCCTATGTATTGAAGACCAAGGGAACAGAGGTGTAAACCGAGCAGATTGGTAAGAAATTAATCTCTCCTCTTCTTCTTTTTCTCGTTCCTCTCAGCTGAATTTTTCATCTGAAAAATAATAGTAAAAATCCCGTCAATACAAATTTGCAAGGTAGAGGAGAATCCATAAAAAAATATGCTTTAACAATCAAACTCACCATAATGACAAGAATCCTTACAAAAACTGCAACCAAATCAGTAAACAAGGTCAAGGCATGCTTTACATAGTCCAGATCGCCCAAGTGTGCTCTCTCAACTATTTCTTGGGTGTCAACTATAATGTAACCCACAAACAACAAAAGCCCAAAGTACAGCTGCAACAACATCAAATAAACTCCGTGTAAATTGAGACTTAGAATAAAAAAACAAATACTGAATTCCTATAAGAAGGGATGTTAATACTCGCAGAATTTTATTGGTTATTGGTTAATATTAATTAGAAACAAGAAATTTTGAGACCTCTTAGTTCTAAATCAAATGGCAGGATCCTTGAATGAAAATTATAACCTACTAAAGTTTGCAATTTCCACTAAATTACCAATATTAGAGAGAATGTCAGAAAGAGAGTCTTAAAAAGAATATCAACGGCATTTCTCTTAGTATATGTATAATCAAGAATCAGAATGCCCCAAGCTATTTTCACAGAAATGGGATTAATGACAATGACTTACCTCAAACTTGAAGAGAGCCGTTGAGCCTCCAAAGATGGAAGAAGCAAAGTGCAACCAGAGAAGGATGGACAATCCGGAAGAAAGCAAGCCACCAAGGTACAGGTACTCCCTACGTCTTGCAACCAAAGCTGCTCCTGAGAAGCATGCAAAGGCCAAGGATGTTGCCACAAATGCACTAAAGATAAGGCTGGAGAAACAAAAGAATAATGTCACAGAACTATAAAACATTCATCAATGCGTTAGCCAATTATCTCGAAGACTAACTATCAGTGAAGGTACTATCCCGGAGAAAAAAATAATTAACGAAGATAGAAAAAGAAAAAATTAAGCTTTTTCTACAACTTATAAACTCAATCTTTCATAGAAACTCTCATTTTAACTTTTCCAATAAACTGGTTTTATCTTATTCGTAAGTTTATATCAATACGAGAGAAGTCAAATTCATTTTTTTTTTCTCAATTTCTTCACCTTTACAAAGTCGTTAAAAGTTTACCCAAACGAAAAGTCAATGATTTAATTCCAATCAAAGGTGACGGGAGCATTGAATGTATCACATGATCCATTGACCACCACATAGCACATACCTTGGTTCTATTTGAATAGCCAAATCAATCAAGGGTCCAATGGAGGCACCTTGAAACAGTGACGAGGCCATCAACAAAGTCACCCTCTTCTTCTGCACATCACAAGAAAAGAAAAAACGCGGGTGAATAACGATCACAAAACAGAAAAAAAAAAAACAAAAACAGCGGCTTAAAATGAAAGATACCTCTTCCGAAGGAGATGTAGAGAGTAACCAAACGCTGCTTCCCACACACGCCACCGTAGTAAGAAAACCCCCAACGTTCAGGAGAACATGAAGGTAGGCCCCAACGGCAGCAGCAACCACGGCGAAACACAGAGTAAAATAAACCTACAACAATCAATCAGAAAACCAAATTAAGAAACCAATCATGTAAAATTTACCATGAAATCCAAATACATCCACTATCCTAAGATCCTACAACCCTAAATTTTGCAAACCCTAATTAAGATCGGAGAAATTGACATAAGCAAAAGAAGAGACATCGTTATTACAAAGACGATGAGAGAAAAGCTAGGAAATCCATGGCTTCCACATTTCTTTGTTAATTGAAGGAAAAATGAAATGAATCATAAAAAGGTAGAAATTAGAAGGGAACCTTCTTGAGGTGATTTTGAACGATGGGAGAGATGAGACGGAAGTTCTTGAGCGTATCGTAATTCCATCGGTTTCTTGAATCGAAGAAGGAAGTGAAGGCGTCCATTGTTTTGGATCGATCGCAAACGCAAATTGGATGATGAATGAGAAAAATATATTTGAATGTCAACACTCCCAATCTATTTATATTTATTTTAATATTTGAAAGGACAGAATGCAATTTCGCAGAAAGTTCCACATAGGATTATTTCCTCTTCCTTTAAGTCTCCTACTCTATCCTCTGCATGTGGTTGTATTATATAAATTTCGTATTTTCTGATGTCATTTCCTATTATATATATATTTGTATATAAATATAATAAGGAGAGATAAAAAGAGAAAATTTAAGGCTAAGTTTAGTGTTTTGGTTCAGCTTTCTAACAGGAACGTTTTCCATTCATCATGGATGAATAAAGCAGCAGCCAAATACATTATAATTATAAATAACTATATTTTTATTATATATATATATATATATATATAATTTTATTATTTTATAACTAATTAATTATAAAATAAAGTATATATATAATTTTGTAAAAACAGTATTAAAAGTATTATCTAATCACTATTTTTAAAATAAAACTATTTAGTTATTTTTAAATAAATATAACGTGTTTAATTATTTTTAGTATATGTATTAATATATTTTTTTATTAAAAGGTAAATTTATTCAATTAAAATATAAAAAAATGTATTTTATTTATATAATAATATAGATTTGACCGAATAAATATGAATATTAGGATTAGTAGTTTTTTTTTCCAACTTGATAACGTTATCCCTTTGATTCATTTTCAATTTTAAAACGAAATCAATATAGTTTTGAATAACAAAAGATAGGGTATATATCATATAAAGTTGGACGGGATAAATAAACAATGCATAAATATATAACACTTTATTATTATTATTTTGGGGAGTGACTACTTTAACACATTTAAAATAGTTAAAAAAAATTAAAAATTAAAAATAACAGGGTTTAAAGAAACATAAATTTTCAAATTTAATTGGTAATTGTACATTCATACTTCAAGTTTACTCTATTTATCTCAAATGTAAGTTTATATATATTTTTTATTGTAAGTCTAATGTATTTAATTTAAATTGAACTGGATAACTTTTTTTAATTTAAAATTAGAGTAACTTTTGATTTGTCGAAATCATGAAAATTTATGTTAGATTCAGATAAAGTATGATATTTTTATATCTAAATTGGGTTAGGTATAATTATAAAATAGATATGAGCTTAAGTTAAATTAGAGTACTTTGAATCTTAAGACATTCGAAGTAAAGTTTTGTTTAAGTTGGGTTAAGTCCAATAAGCCCAAATTTAAATTAACTTAATCAAAGTTTATGTTAAGTATAGTTAAAACAATTTCATATCAAATTGAGTTAATTTAGATAAGACACATGTCTAAACAATGTTGAATTAGATTAAGTTTAATGAGGACTAAATAAAATAAAACACATGTTAATCTTGGTTAAAATAGATCGAACCCATTAGATTGAATCAAGCTTAATTTATGCTAAGATTAGTCAAATAAAGTTTAACTAAAATAAAACTTGATCATATTAAACCAAACATATATGAGATGAATAGAAGTGAACTTACATTAATTCAAATATAATCAAATTAAACTTAAGTTGGCCTGGTTCAAATTAAAATTTAAATATAATTTTAAAATAATAAACCTTGATTTAACATGTTTAAAATTAGATTAGAAAATAAGTTGATTTTAATCCAATTTAAATCATCACCCTATCAAATAATAAGATTAAATTAAAATTGTTTGAGAAAATATATTGAAAAGTTGTCATGGTATAATAAAAGATTTATTAAAATACGTATATTATTATAAACTAAAAATAACTAGTAATAGTTTTGCTACCTATTATACTTAAAAATGAAATATTCAAAAAAATAGTTTAGTGAATAAATATGATATTTAACTATATAAATATATTAAAACTCTTTCTCATAAAAGATTATTTGTTCGTTCTTAACTATTAATTTAAAAATATCAAAATAAGTTTTAATTTGTGAGTCAACTTGTTTCACAATGAATTTGAATCGTAATTAAAGTAAGTTAATCTATTATCTATCAATAATAATATTTTATTATTTCTTTAGTATTTTTATAATTTTATTATTATTATTATTTATTAATTTTAATTATACAGGTTTATAATTTGATTTTTTTAAAATATTAATATGTTATTAAATAATGTTTTAATAGTTTAAAAACTTAATTTATTTGTTTATCAAATTATATATATTGATATTTTAATATTTAATTAGTATATTTATAATAATATTTAGAGAATTAAATGAACATTTTGATTTCACTTTTATAAAAAAATAAGTCAAAATATATTTATTGAAGTGTAATAGATATACAAAATAAATTGTTAAAACAAAATATTAATATAAGGGAATTAACTCATTAACCCGAATTAGATTGACTCAAAATACAATTTTTTTTAACCTATTAATAAGTAAACTAAATTGAAGTGAAATTTTTAACTTAACTCACGACGAATTGGGTTTACTCATTTTAATACTTTTATATTACTGTAATTAAATTGATTAACAAACTGTTTAAATATAATTTGTATAAATTGGTTTATAAATTTTCATATAAAGTCCATAACTATTTTTTATTTCTAAAAAAAGTTATATTTCCCCCTTTCTCGTCACCAAGATACAATAAAATTCCATTTTATTTAAAAAGAAAATAAAATAGCTGTCCTCAAAATGTACAAAAACTTAAAAAGAAAAATTATTTCATAACAAGTTTTGTAATTAAGACAGATAAATACGAAAAGACAGAAAAATACGAGAAGTATACTAAATTATGTGATAGTATAACGGAAAGACACAGATAAATTTCATATAAAATATATTGCGTGAATTATCTTGGGTAAACATTTGAACGAGTACATGATAGACACATTACTTTTAATAAAGTAAAAAAAAATATTATTGATATTATTTTTTGATAAAATTATTTAAAAATAGATAAATGTATCACATATGGTACTTGTGACCGAGTGGATATATTTTTTATATTATTATTGCATACATTATTTACTATGTTGAAATCAGAACTGCTATTTGGTACCGAGAAAATTTGCACAAATGCGTCATTTTTAAGAAATAAAAAACTCAATTATGTATTTCTGACAAACCAAGGGGATCATAAAATATAAAGTATTAACCAATAAAAACGTTAGTCGTTTTTGGTATCATAATTTTTCATGTAGTTTAATTTCGTTTTTGTGACATTCAAGAGGAAAAAACAACTCAAAAGGACATTTTTTCTTTAATTATTAAGAATCGAAACACTTAAATTAATTTCAGTTGATTTATTTATTTATTTTCAATCCAGTAAATTCAAACTCAAATTATCAGGAAACTAAGTTGTTGTTGAATTTAGTGTATATTTGTGTTAGAGGAGTATTATAATGAATAACTGTAAATTACTATGAAAGCATTTCCATTCCTCTTAGCAAGTATTTATGCATTCCTCATCCAGATAACAGTGCGGGGCGTATTGGAAAAAATTCTAATTGAAAAGAATATTAAGCTTTAAATGTATACAGTGAACAATAGGGAGAGTATGCATGGAAATTTACGGGATAGAGTCTAAATCATTCTGTAGATGGAGAAGAGAATAAGAGTTTAAAAAGAAAGCCAAGTAAAACTCCAAGGACACCCACAAAAATGGCAAAGATGAAGGAAAAGCCAGGATCACTTTTTCTGTTTCTTCGTCTTTTCAGCATGTCCTACACAGTTAACACAGTAGATACATTAATGATATTTATAAATACCTCTCAAGTCTCAGTAATCAATACAGCAGACAATTATTACAGATCCAACAGTCGCACTGCACCCATGCACCCACAAAGAAACAAGACTTCCCTAATCACTTTTAGCTCTTACATATACCTCATGTGCTCCCTTTTTTTTGAAGGGGAGGCTTTAGTTTTATTAGAGTGAATAAGGTTAACTTGAATTGATTTTTTGACAAGTGGCTCGTTAAATTGGAACCAGAAAGGCAACTCCCTCCATACTGGCCAAGTCAGTATTAACGCCCTCATAAAAATATTGGACTAACAATCAGGAAAGGCAGCTAGAAGAACTTTACATATTTTTTTGAAAGTGAAGAAATTATATAACTTATCATTATATAGTCAAGTATACAGGCTCAAATCAAAATGATGTTTGTTCACTGCATTTCATAGGTCTATTATTTTTTCTATTGTATATTGTGATTTTTTTAGGAAAGAGAAAACTCTAAATTCCTAAAGAAAATCATATTCAAACACCTGCTAGGGGTCCAGGAAGTGAAAAGGAGAGAGATTTACAGAAAAAAGAAAATAGATAATATGATATGAAATGAAAGTAAATTAATAGAGAAAATATAAGGTGGAAGATAGGTGGAGACAATGTGCATGCGTATCAATATCATTGTTGGTTGCAACTTAGGCTTCTAATTCTAATACTTGTTTATTCATCACATTCAACTGAATCACCATGAGAGCATATTTGGAACAACAACTCCAAATAAAAGCTTAACCAAAATTTTATGATAAAAGAGCAATGTTGGAAAAACGCAGAACAATTACCAGTTCCTGTTGCAGCTGTCTCGTTTGTCTGACAGCGGCATCTCTTTCTTCCTTCAGATTCTGTAAAGCCTGACTCTTCAAAAATAGAAATTTAATTTAAGCATGATCGGCTAATCTAAAGAATAGAAGTGAAAAAATAGGGAAGGTTTAAGCATGACTGGCTAATCTAAGGAATCATTTTTCAAGGTTTAATTGTCTGCAATCAACTGCCACAATGTAGGAAATGACTGACAATGAGCAATTGACGTGCAATTAGAGATAACACCTCAAATACAGAATACAACTCAAGCAACTATCCATTCGTTTTGGTGATATGCAGATGGAGTCAGTATGCATGTGAGTGGAATGAAATTAAAAGCAGCCAATACAACTGTCTTAACCTAAAAGAATAAACTGGTACCATAAATACAGTAGTAATTACTTTAAATTCAGCGTGTACAAATGATATAATCTATAAACAGTCCCACAAGAAGTAAAGTTATAAGTATAGTCTCGACAAATTAACTAGAGACCTGAGCAAGTTTTATTCCATACTCCTTTCATGGGTCAATTTGAAAGTGCACAAAATCTGCTAGATGTTTTATGCCACTTAAAAGCCGAGGAAACACCTCCATAAAATTATAAAGTAAAAACTGAGCAGAATAAACCAGATATCAAATATATTATAAACAGGAGAAGCTTGATGCAACACATACTTATATTTTCAATCAGAAGGGACCTATAGAAGGAAGTTCAAATGTTTCACTGATTTCAATTTTTATTTTGTATTTACTTATCAATCTCAATATGTTTTCTAGCTTTCTCAAATACCAAGTCCTACGTTGTTTCCACCAAATGCAGCAAGTATCACGAGTAGGTTGTGCATCAACAAAGTGGAATTAATGCTGTCACAAAATCCAAGATACAACATATGGCATTATGGGTAAACACATAAAACCACGAAATTCAAAATAAAGAAAAAATGTGGAAACTGATTTCCACGAAGGGTATACGGGGGAGGAAAAGAGACTCACAGAAGAGGAATCGAGTTTATGTGTGCTCCTTGATGCATCATCTTCAGAGCTTCCTTCTGGTGAGCCAGTAGAGATATATGCAACTCTTAATTTCAACTCCTCTATTGAATTACCACTTTCCTTATTAAACTGCAAGTGAATTAACAGTATCAGTGATAAATTTTTGCTTTTCAATCTGTATGTTGATCCCGTATAAAAGACAGTGTTGACCCTCTTACAGTATCTGGTGGGAGGTCGTCAACATCAGTATTTGGACTCACTATTGTACTCTGTAAGAGAAACTTGTCTTTACATTGCATGTCTGGAGGGTATTCCCGTTGGGCTTGGAGGGTGACTGTACAAAATAAAAATTGGACAATATGACAAATTCTACTACCATAGACTGGGAAGAGTTCTGGGTCCTAAACAAATAAATTTAACTCAAGAACAGTTCATCTAGATGGAACATAAAAAACCTGAAATAGAGCATCACAAGCTCAAATAAAGCTCTTAATCATTTATTCCTAGTCCTTACTGTTGCAGGAAAGAAAAACTTCCATTATTGATCAGTTGAAATTTGCAGTTTTCACAGACCTAAACATCCACCCTCCGTTTCCTCCTACTCATGTAATGTATGAAACGGCAGATTTCTAAAATTTACGTCCACTAGATGTGCATTCAATAACCTGTTCACATGCATATCTGCTAGAGAAGTGCTAGCAACACACTTCCTAATATCTTATGTCTTTGCTTAAAATTATTAGAAATTAAAAATCATGAGGGGAAAGTTTAATAAATACTTGTAATTAATTTCAGCAAATAAATAAAATTTGTCTTGATAACGTTTTTCCTTTCTATTTGGCTAAAAGGTGAGAATTTTGCTTTTCATTTTATCTGATCAGAGCACCGGTCAAAGATATCATAAAAGTTTTAAAGCAAAAAATAAAACGGTTTTGCTAACGTGTGCTCTCCAGGGGCTAAGGAATCAAAAGCAAAATCTATCAATTTTCTATAATCTATCGTAGTTATTTAAAGAAGACAGTATCAGAAACTTGTCTTCATTTAAATATTTAATAATTTCCATTTTTTAAAATCGCTTCAGGTATATATCTAACCCAAATAAAGATAATACGTATCATAATCAAAGAACTAGCCTTATATAAGTAACTCGGTAATATTAACATGCAGCACCTCTGATGATACAGGAGTCCCAGGGGTGTACGACACCCGTGTTAGGTCGTACAAAGTATTTCTTGGGAGAAGTGGTTTTGACCTGTCAAGGAGAAAATTAGGAAAAATAGACTGGAATCAAATGCATTGAGAAGAAAGCAAGAGCATATCGAGGAACATTAAGTTAAAAAAAAAAAAAAAACCTTGAAAGCAACATGATTCTGTGTGTTATTGAGGACCTTAAGATCGCAAAACGTTTGCTTCTCCAACTCAACTGGTTAAACGAAAATAAGGAGAGTAAATAAAGAACGTATTGGCGATAAATGTGTCTAATGATTAATATTATGAGAAGGAAGTGATGGTAAAAAGAAGAATATAGAAAAAAAGAGGAAAAATTAAACAGCAATTGGTAAGAAAGAGCGAAAGGGAATTGAGAAGAGAGAGAGGACGTACAATGGAAGCGGAGTTCGTCGGGACTAACGGAGATGAGTTGAGAGGCGGTCATGGCGAAGAAGGGGAATGGGGGAAAGGGGAATGGAGGAAGGAATGAATTAGAGTGAAATCACATCGCATGAAGGAGAAGAGGAAGAAGAGATGTGTGATGGAACGAGGAGTATGGGGGCACCGATGGCTATAAAGTCCTAAACCAAATTATGCAGAATTTTAGCCACCGAGATCGCTTTGGGCCTTCGTATTCCTCCACACTGTCTGTCTGTGCCATCTGGTTTTGGCAGAGGCACTGAATACAGAGAGAGAGAGAGAGAGAGAAACGCTGCTACACTCTCGCATCCTTTGGGGCCACCTGCTACCTACTCTGTGCACGTGTCCTTTTTAAATATTTTTATTTATTTATCACTTTTTATTTTTATTTTCTATATTTTGACCCAGCAAAAATGATATGTGAAAACTTATCCCATTCCATTATTTAAGCATTTTAGTTTATATTTTTTAGATTTAAATTAATTTAATTTAAACGGGATTTATTTTCTTTAAGAAAATACAATTAATTAGTTATATAAATCTATATGCAATTGTATAATTAATAATATTAAAAAAATATAAGCTCAATTTAAATTGGATCTATTTTCAAAACTAGATCTGAAATCCAATCCAATAAAAAAAAGGTATAGTTCCTCTGATGTTTAGCCAATTTTCAACTTTTTCAAATTTTAATTTCTTAAATTAAATTTTCAACTTTTTTAGATTAGTTATTAACACTCCATTATTCTAAATATCTCATTAATTTTCTTATGAAGTTAATGCTCAATATTATATTTTTCCAATACTATTACCTACTAAGTTTTACCTCACTTGTAATTGCTATGTACCTCCTCTCTTTTTTTTCTTTCATTTTTACTTCATAAAAAATAGGTAGAGACACTTATTCTCCTATTACCCATAACATATTCATCCAGGTATGGATATATTCATATTTTCCTTCTTTTAAGCAAGAAGGGCAATCAAACACTGAAAACGTATCTGTAAACCGGGACATACTATATTGATGATTATGAAAATAACGATTTTAAACTAAACGATGACGAAGGGTATTAAAACATCAAAATACAGATCATCCCCATGCTAACATATTTCGTCTAGATTTAGATATGTAATAAATAAAAAGTATAAAACTAGAGAATTTATAACAAAATTATTCCAGCATGTGGCTCTAGATTCTAATCCTAGTATCCATTTTAATGAACTAAAGTAATGGTTTTCTTTTTCACAGCTTCGCTTTCTTACAGCATATATTATGGTGACACAGAACAAACACTTGAAATTTCTTAGTGCTATCGAGGTTCAGCAGTACACTTGTTTCGATTTCAGGGAAGATAGGATGTAAGGGGAAGAAAAATGATATATTCTACAACAGAACAAATTGAAATAATAGAATTAAAGCCCCGCAATGGATCAGTAGACTACTTCGAAGATGAACGTAGGGAAAAGTGGGGTATCTACGTATCATTTGAAAGTGGAGAATCTCGGAAGCTTGTCTCTCAGATAGTACAATCTTGCCCTCCTGACCTTACGGTGGCTTACCACTTTGATTTCTTTTATGTTCGGTGAGTAACTGTCGCAGTAAATATAAGCATCATATATGACAATATATCACAAGAAAAAGCCGGTTAAGATTTCATAATACAATCTTCGAATATGAAAATTCATATACAATGGTCTTTAGACATCCATTTGTAACTTAAAACAGAGAACTGTTTGGGCAATCAGCTTCAATAAATAAATTCAGATATTCTCAATGATAATTTCATTAACCCTTAATACACAACACAGACAGAAGACAAACATTAAGCATAGAAACATTGCATAAGTTCGTTACCAACCAACAGAAATGTAGGTCATATATTGAAACAGATGAGTCTCACCCACCATCCTTCAGGCTGATATGTTTTCCAGTACCAATTTACCACAACCAGAGTTCTTATTCCCTGAATTTGGTATATCCAGGGAGGATGGTAGATCACACAAAAAAGGATTTGTCTTCTTTCAAGTTATAACCCTCCACCGAATAAAGCCCATTTTTGTAAAAAAAAATTGAGATGAAAATAGTCTCATGCTTCAATTTATTGTAGAACAAGGTTACCTCAAGCTACCATTGATCAGAATCCCACAACCAAATCGAGCTATGTAGTTTCAAAAGGTGCACAGTAGCAAATTGAGCAGGCATAGACGATGTAATCTAAATCTTTGAAAATGACAACTCCTAACTATTTCTTTTTCCACGGCTTAGTCATCCAAAGTCTTCAAATTGACTACAGTTCCTTTTAAGTAACAAAGATAGCTTAAGTATTCATCCCAAATTCCCAGTTTTTAGTAGGAACATGGTTTATATAATTATACCCCTAATCACAACAATAGGATAAACAATGATGTGAAGCAATGGTCCAAATAGTGGAAAAACAAATGGCAATAATATTCTTTAAAGAGGAAACTCACATTGGGAAGACTATCTCAACCCCAGTGCCGGCAATGATTCTTCGGATTCGAATAGTTGTGTGAATACCAGCATTTTGTTTTGAGATGACAATCCCCTTGTAAATGGACAGCCTACGCTTGTTCTCAGGAACCTCCTGCAAGAAGAACAAAATTAAATCACCATAAAATTCATGTCACTTCAGCACTCTTCTCAAAATATATATTAAGTAATAAAAAGAATACCAATTTGATTTCGACAATATCCCCAGTCCTAATGTCTGGCGTGGGTCTTTCCTTCTCCGATGCCTCAATTGCCCTCTGATTCAATATCTGCATCCACAACAACAACAACAACATCATGCATTTTACACTTCGTCCATCTTCTGTCTTTTCCCTACACATTCTCACACACAGACACGGATAGAAAGGGTGCAGAGTGTGGAACCAATTGGTAATTATAACACTCAAGCTAATTTATGGCGCCTCTAATTACCCCCATAACGTCTCCAAGCTTGACTCTGGCTTTTCGGGGCAATTTCGGAGCTTCAGAATCCGAAAGCTGTTCTGTTTCGCCTTCCGAAACGTCATCAACATTATCGAAAGGAACATCTTCGGTGGCTTCACCACCGCCTTCGAGGTTGGAATCAGCTCTCACGATGAAACTAGACTTAGCAGTAAGAGGAGTGCAACGCCATGAAATTGGAGTCGAAGAAACCCTAGAAATTAACGCAACGTTACGAGGGGAAGAGGAAGGAAAAGTGAGCTTAGGCGCAAACAGTGCCTGCTGCAGTACAATTTCCGAATCAGTAAGGAGACAGAGAATATGAAAATGTTTAGGTTTCCACATTTAATGTAGAGGCGAGAGAAAAACCTGAAGAAGAACTTGAGAAGCCATTATTAGGAAGATGGGAAATAGGGGTTGCGCTTCAGTGGGTAGGAGACATGGCAACACTGCAAAATGTAAGAAGAATTGGAAAGCTGTCATGGAGAAGACCCTTATCTGTTTCTATCCGTTCCACACGTGCCAACTACACTTTCCTTTTTCCTTTTATTGGGCTGGGCCTGGTTTCCAAAAATGAGGGGCCCCAATAAAGTCCATTACTTTCTGGGCCGGATCTTCCCCACCCATGATTGCATGAAATACTGACGCATTTCAGTGCACCAGAAAAAAAAAAAAACTGATTCTTCGTCAAGAACTTCTATTATCTTTGCTCCTTCTATAAATACAGTAACCATTACCATTGTTCTGCATACTCTGTTCTCTCTTTTCTCTGCGTAACCATGGCACTCACACGTGCCATCTTGGAGCTAGCCATTTTCTTCACTCTGGTAGCAATATCCACGTCTCAAGCTCCCTCTCCTGCACCCACATCTTTCACTCTCCCCTCACAAATGTCCCCAACTACCTCACCAACTCCTACACCTTCTCCAAGCCCAAGCCCAAGTCCAAGCCCAGGACCAAGCTCGGGCCCATCCGCCACTTCATCGCCGCCTTCACCTTTTGCTCCCTCACCCACTTCATCCCCTTCATCAGCATCTGCTGATTCTGTGCCTTCAAGACCCAGCAACGCGTTTCTTCGGGGAACCAGCTTCTTCATGCTACCTTCACCCATTTTCGCGGCTGCTGCCATGCTTCTTCTCTGAGCCAAGACAGACTCATTCACTCAACTCTGTGTAGGCTTGAATCAATAACTGAGACATGTTTTTTGTTCTGTTCTTTGTAAGCTACTCTGCTATTTTATTCTGTAGATGATTCTTGGATAATTGGTCGGTATTTGCTAATTGCAATATCGTACGAGTATTGTATGATTTATGATGCCATTCAAAATTTACGATTTTACCTACGAATGCTAATTCCTGACTTTTACAATTATAATATTATTATATTTATGTTTGCTCTACATGTTATATTCTTGTCATGAAGAGATTAATATAGTTTGAAAAACCACTTTGGTGTTTTTTAATTGTTAATATTAATGATAAAATAGGTCAAATTCACGTTTTATACATACGAAACCTTACAAAAACTATATATATATATATATATATGTGTGTGTGTGTGTGGCGAGTATAAAAATGTAAAAATAAGGAGACGTTCGTTTATTTTTATTTTATTATTAGTAATATCAATAGGGAATAGAACTTACAATCCTTTATTTATTTATTTTTTAAAATTCAACTAACCAACTTCATAACTCTTAAATATGATTGGGAGAGTTGAATTCATAACCCTTTTGACTCTCTTTTCTAATTTTATAACTAAGGCAATTTTATATATCTCATTTATAGCTATTAAGAAAGAAGAACATATTGAAGGTGACACTTTGGAACTGAATATGTGTGTGGAAGATAGAGTTATAAAAAGGGACATTATGCTGTGCTTGTGCATGTGATGGAAGAATAAGAACAGCATGGAATTGGTTGGTCTCCCCCTCAAAACAACTTTAGGAGAAAGTGATGTGCCCATGAAATTACTAACATTTACTAACAAATAGCACTAACGATTTTAACAATTCAAATGTATATGAAAAAAAATAAAGAAAATGATGAAAATTGTTTAGTACTTTTAGGAATCGATGTTTAACGAAATAAATAAAACAGAAATTTAAAGAGGTTCAACATACAAATGTTTAAGTATATTCATATTTTTAATGTATTTTTCAAGTTTTACGTAAGATTGTTTATATAATTAAATAGAGAACAACATATCTCATAATATTAAACGATATATGATTAAATTAAACTTTACAATACTAACAAAACAATTTTTTTTGATTTATTTTCTGAAACACTTTTTAAGAATAAATCACATTACGAAACTCTAATCTCTAAAACGATTAAATAATTTTTCTTGTTTATCTAATGAGTTTAGAACACAACACAAACATGATAGAAGATTGAGTGGAGTGAATTAGAAGCATAATGTGCGGACTGAGTTTGTTGAATGCTTTTATGTGTAAAGACGAACACAATAAGAGAATAAAATCCCAAGGTAGAGGTGAAGAACTAGCATTTGAAGTTTTGCTAATTCTGCAATGGGTATTTTGTGTTGGCCATAAAGTTACAGAATTTATTCATTTATGATAAAATTACAGATGGAGAATTTTGTACCACAGAAAATAAAGCACTAGATTCCACTCCAATGAATTAAAAATTCTGAGTACCAAACTTTAGCTTTTTATGTTACTCATAAGGGATCTATGATCAGAACTAACCAAAACTATTTATCAGAAATTATTGATGCAATATTTCCACATTTACTCATTAAAAAAATTACTTGTTACAGTATTAAAAACACAACTTTTTTTAATGAAGTAATTAATAATTCATGCATGGATTGTTCTTCTGACTCTACACTTTTTCACTGCCATTTTCTTCTCCTCTTGAAATTGGAAAAGTACCTGTTACCACAAAGAAGTTACGTTTTAAGCATGCTTAAAACTATCTTTAACTCTATTTTATTTTACAAAAAATATAATTTCACACACATATATATTTTCTTATTTTTTACCTTATTCTTTTTAAAAAATATATGAAAATTTATTAATTTATAATCATTTTATCTTTATAATGTATGTGAAATGAATGAAAAAGTGTATCATCTTAATTGCCATTATTCTTATTTTATCATTGACTAAGGTAGAAAAATGTACATGCAAACATTGATAATAACTATTATGTTTGAAAGAACTCCTTTACCATTTCAACTAAACTAAATATGTTATTATAATATTGGCGTGAGTTTAGATATTAACAACAAACAATTAAAGTATAAATATTTATTTATTTATTTTAATTCCATTTATTTCTAGCATTTATTTCTCTTTTCAAAGTTGTCAATGTACCTACAAACCTGATTTTTTAGAATATATTAAGTGTTTTTAGTAAGACGAATAAATTTACTAGTTTATTTAAGTAGTTAGTATGTAAATCTTTCAAATAATTTATTTTAAAATATTTAACTTTCTTTCATTGTTAATTATGTTTATACTTTCTTATTTCTATTTGTTTACTTATAATTACTTATTTTAATTTTATAAAGATAATTAATTATTGTTGCTTTTAGTATTTGTTGAATTAATTTTAATCATTTCAGACAGTTCAAATTAAAAAAAATATTTTAACAATAAAAATTAAAATAATTAATATTCTATTAAAATAACTAATTAAATAAATGTATTTTTTAGCTCAGAATTTATGTTATACGAAGTTAAAATGAACTTTTCAGCTGATTTTGTCAAAAGATGAGCGTAGTTTTTATAATTGTTTTTTTTTTGCTTTATTTGTGTTTTAGGGCACAAAAATTCAGTACTTGCAACCTCATCGTAATTCACCTGAAGAACTTGGCGGAAGCTTGCTGCATGGTATTTTCAGGTCCTTCACTTGCAGTATCTGGCAAAGCTTCTCATTTTCCTCCCTAAGTTCATCAATGATTTGTCGCTGTTTCATAACCTAAATCCATAGTAATAGTAATACTGATTTTTCATATTTGAACCATTCGAAAAGTTCAATGAAAAAGTATATGCTATCGACTGTGGTACATGTTGCCTTCAAATAAAAAATTACCGTCTGAAGTAGCTTGTTTTCTGACTGCATGAGTCCAGCCTACAAAGTATATCTGAATCAGATTTTCAAATTATGTTTCATAAACTTAGGAAAAGCTTAAATTATCATTTCAGAAAATTGCATGAACAAATGAGTCTGTGAAAACCAAAGTTATAAGGCATTTTGAAAGGCACAGCATCTTCTGATAACAATCTTGTATGAAAGTTAGTGCATACAGCTTTATCAAGTCCTTCTCTTTCTTTCAAAAGGGTGAGCATGAGTTGGATGAAACTGGATTTAAAATCCGTATATATATATATATATATATATATATATATATATATTTAAGAAAAACAAACAGTTTTGATTTGTTTGAAACCTGTTTTTGGTTCAATGATGGAGTTTGTGGAAAGATACTAATAATAACCTTCTCTGTTTGGCTGTCAAAGGCCGAACCGATCTTTGTAGGTTGAGACCCTACAAGACCTTGTGAGAGTTGGTGGACTGATTTATTAGCCAACTGCATTAAGCTTTCTTGAGAAATTTGGTCAAATGATTTAGTTGCCTGCTGCATCATGCTTCTTCCTGCTGATATTTGATCTGCTGATTTAGTTACCGATTGCATCGTGCTTTCAGAAGAAACTAGGTCATTCTTTGAGGATGCTGGCATCGGCAATGCACCCTGACCAAATGGTAAACCGGGAACAAGTCCAGTCATTTTTGTCATTGGTTCCTGCCAAATTCAAGATTTATAATCATGCATAAAAGGCAGAGAATACAAGACAAAACTTTTTGAGCTGAGTTAAATTCCACATACTATTACACTAGATTGAAGTTTATCCATTCCTGATTTCATAGATATACCTGCAGGTGAGTAAATGAAAAAACTCAGCAAATCGAATGAAGATTGTTTCGGTTTTAATCTATGTAAGATATTCGACAAGTAATTTGTGACAAATCCTAGCTAGCATCATTTTCTGCTTCCACGGTTTCATTCTTTAGCGTGTAATGCATATGAATGTAGAAATCATGCATATAATGCATTATAACATCTACCAAGCTGAGACCAAAAACATAACAAACACCAAATGATATAAAAATCAGATAAAGGTGAAACGTCTATTATTTGACAGAGAATTGAGAAATATGAATAGATATGGCATACCAAGTCCAAAACCATGGCGAAAACCAATTCCATATCCAACCGCGCCCTGAATACTCGAAGTTCCTAACATCCTAATCTGTATAAAACGTGAGAAAGAGGCATTTTTCCAAAAGCAACAGAAGAGAAAAGAAGGAGCAACATGGTAATGACAGCATGCTTGAAAGAGGAAGCTGATGAATTTTGTCTCACCGACGTATTGACTTGCTTGCTAACACTAGAGATTCCATCTGTTGCACCCTTGCTGACGCTCATCACTTGATCCAACATGGACATTGTATCTACACATCGAATAATACATGCAAATAACCATTGGTTTACAAATATAACCACTCAGTTATAGTTTAGTATGATTTGATTTCGCAGGTTTAAACAAATATGTCAAGCATGCAGAAGAATCAACCATGCGTGTAACTGGTTTTTGTTTCATCAACCAATGAAAAAGTACTATATACTGTAATTTTGTTCACTTCTAAAAACTATCTCGAAAGTCATTCATGACAAGTATTGATTGAAAAATGAGTTTTTGATGAGAGTAGACATGCTTGAAAAGATCAGATAGATATGAATATGATATATGAAAGTGTAGGGAAATGGGAAAATCTGATACTGGGATTTTGGGGTGTTTTTGCGTTGAAGAAGCGTTTCCAATCCATCTGGTTCAATGAAGGTTTTAGAGAGGATGGAAGTAAGTATATTTAAAGGGCTTATTCCAAAACCATCTTCAAAGTAAAAGGATTCTCACTTCAAAAGCTAAGTATTTCACTTTGTTCATTCTCAACATTTTTTTATTGGCTGTGCATAGATTATATTTTTATTTTTCCTTTACTTATCATATTTGGAAGAGAAAGGGCTTAGGTGTAAAAGTATTTGGAAGGCCTTGTAGTGGATGAGACATATTTGTCATACTGGTATGTGATGTGTTTTTTTTTTTTTTAATTTTAAAATGTAAAGTATTTTCTTTTAAAAATTAAACTTAATATAAATATTATATTTAGATTCATTAAAAATATACAAAAATACGAACACTTAGACACAATGTCTATGTTTTTTTTTCTAAATGTTTATAGATAAATTATACAATTTTATATTAAAACTTATCTATATATTTTATTCAAAAGTCATGCTAAGTCTTAATTTATCTAATGTAAAATTATTGAAGTTTAAAAAATTATTAAAATCGAACGAAAGAAAATATAAATAAAATTACTAAGTTAATATCTCTCACATAATACTTATAATGACATGTGACTGTTATTATTATCATACTATAAAACCTGGTTTGACACGTAACAATTATTTAAAAAAAATCATGAATTGATATATTTCATATAAATTAACGTTGTTAGTAAATATTTAATTGAAACTAATTAAAATTTGATAACCTAATTAAAAAATTTAAACAAATACGAAATCAACAAAAGATTTAAACACTTGTATGATAAATATATAGATAAGTTTTAAGTGTAGTCTATTTAACAGTTTGGATTAAATTAATAGACCACGTACCATCCAAAACAAAATTTTAGTCGCAATTACATAAACACATTGAATAATTTAAAATAAAAGTGCTATATTTAAAACATCGTTGCAACCCATACATTGAATAGAGAAATGGTAACCCATTTGACATAATTTTTATAATAAAAAAAATGAGAAATAATGTATCAAAAATGAATGTAGATGTGTATTAAATAATATTTTTCATTAAATAATTTAAAGAATTTATTACAAATAATTGATGGGTAATAATTCAGAAATAAATAAATAATCTGCGACTATGTTTGATATTTCATTCCATTATTATCATACTTTTTACTATTCTTATTTTGAAACCTGATTTAGCTAATTATGTGATGGAGTTGCAGGATATGTACGTGATATAGAATAATATTATATAACGTTATGATTTTACAAGAATATCTTTTGGATAGTCCAATTAAATGTCATCTATTCACAAATGCACCAACTAACCAACCGCCTTAAAAACATAAAAATATGAATGGCATAAAACCTCTCTATTTTTTTACAGAAGTAACTAGATAGACTTGGAATTTTTATTTACATTATTTTTATTTTTAAGTCACGAAACTCTTTTATTTTATTTAGTTATTTTTTTATTCTATACTTGAATCTTATCATATATTGATTGATTATTATAATTTTTTTATAAACAAAATTATTTGTGTACTTTTTTTATTCAAATATTTAATTTTCACATTTTTTACATATTTATTTCAATCTTAATCATATATTCATTCATTTATTTCAATTGATTATCAATGGTAAAATCATAAAATACAATAAGGATATATAAATACTGAAATAAAATTATTATTTCAAAATGTATAATTTTATTTCAACATACTAATCATTCTACATGACAAACTAGCAAAATTAACCCACAATTCTTGAGTAAAACAGGTTTGTTTTCTGTAGACCAAATATAGAACAAACCAAAAGCAGCCCGCGTTGTCATTTGTAAATACAATCTATTTAACTAAATAGATTATACTTTTGTTAATTTATCTTGTTTTTAAGATTTACTTTGATCTATTATAATTCAATAGATTAATCCTAGACTTCTTTTATTTTTCAAGTCTGGTTCATCCATATCAGTGTTCTTTTTTCATTTCAAGATAATTTTTTATTTTTTTTACCAATTTAATGTGCAAAACTTATTTTAATACATTTATCTACATGACAATTATACAGCTTAAGATGATAAAAAAAAAATCCCGAACGTAACAAATGTAGTGTAAAATATCATAAACATTTGATATGCCAATTTTCTAATTACTTATTAAGATCAATTTTCATGCAACTTTTAACATGTTAATAATATTTTTGAAAACATAAACGAATTTTGACGCCTAGAGCTTTGTAGATAAATCCAATTTAATGATACAAGTTTCACGTCTTGAATTTATAAAAAAACAAAAAAAAGTTCAAAATCATATATCAGAATTCTCAATTGAAAACGATAATTATTTTAGGACAATCAAATTGATCCAAAATTAAAAGATAAAAAAACAAAATATCTTTTAAACTAAGAACAAAAACAAATCTTAAAAATAATAGAAAAGATAGCCTCTATTCCATAAAAAATCTTTTACTTTTTGACAATTAGGTTACAAGCAACGAAACTATTTTTCAAATCCTATTTTAAAATTAAATATTTAAATGATAATAATAAGGATTTAATTTTGTAAGTTCCATTCCATCCTAACTCATTAAATTGAAATCTCCAAAAATTCGTAACCCAAGAAAACCCAAAAATGCAGGTGATTTTACTATTATGATTACTAACCTACTTTTTTCTTTGTTTTCTTCGGCACTCAAAGCATTCACTACACGGCACCGTATTTCTAAATCTACCTGAAGAACTTGCTTCAAGTTTGCTAGATGGTACTTTCAGGTCCTCCATTAGTATACGTCTCAGCCTCTCATTTTCTTCCACAAGTTCTTCAATGATTTTCTGGTGTTTCAAAACCTAAATCCACAAAAAAAAAAATCGTGAGTTTTTGGTCAGAAGAAAAAATAATGATCTAAGCGTACATAAAAGTTACCATTTGAAGTATTATCCTTTCTGACTGCAGACGTCCAATCTACAATGTATCTTAGAATTAGAATTTCATATAATATTTTATTAACTGCGGAAAAAGCAATAAAATACACAAATGAACATTCTATCATGCACATGCATATTGATTGGGAAAACGATGATAATTGTGTCCATCGTACACATTATAGTTTTGAAAAACATTTCATAAACAAGAAGACCTCGAACAAGATCATAGTAATAATCTAATTGCAAGGAAGTTGTGTAATAAATAACACTAAAATTAAAATACCATAATCAATCACAAAGGGTGTATAAAGAAGCAAACAGAATTTAGCAATAACAAGACTCGGTAGTTTAACTAAAAAACGATGCACACATGAAGAGGTAAAAAAATTGAACGAGTTTATACTCGTACCTACAATACAATTACCGACCGTATTTTTGCAGGCTCAAAACCAGTCTTAATAATGACAATATTTTTTATAGGACGAGAGGATGCAAAAACAAGGTTATCAACAATTGTGATATTTAGAACACAGAAATGATAGAGACATTATCAGCGCAGGAAGTTCGCATGTGAGTTTCAGGATATCACGGTATCGTGTCAAATATAATTTATAAAAAACCTAGTCAATGACGTAACATTCCCTGTTATGGCCCAACAATTAGATAGGAAAACACAAGGGTTTTTCTTTAATACCCAGCATGTGAAAATAAACATAATGACCGAACCCTCCTCACTTTTAGTTATATCCCTCCACACTTGTTAACCCAACATTGCTGCCAAAGCAATAACCATTACCTCTATTGCCACCATCCGACCATGGATAACTACGAATTTTTTACGGAATTTCACAAAAATACTTTTTAATATTTCAGGAAACTAAGCACTTTTGGCAACATATTCAAGAATCACATTCAGCCCAAGTGCCATAACTAAAGTAGCTTGGAGAGATTACTAGATTCCACTGAGGCTGAATCAACTCAATTATAGCCCACTTTCCCCTTTCTCCATACTATGTCTAGAACTTCCTAGTATTCCCACATAAAAAGAAGAAACACATTCAAGGGATATAACTGTTCCAATAGGCAAATTGTTCCTTTAGCCTAAGTTTCATCTTTCAACACTACCAATACAGAATGCAAATTATTTCGCTTCATCCACATGTAAGTAGAAGCAGTTAAAAAATCAAATCAATGGCTAGAATGATAGAAAGCATAGCATTTAATCGCCATTTATGAAAATGAGTGCTTACTGCTTCATCGAGTCCTTCTCCTTCCCCCTTCAATAGGGGATTCTGCAGAAAGTTGCTAATAACCTTCTCGGTTCGGCTGCCAAATGCAGAGTCAACTGCAGTGCTTCTTAATGGAGTATTTTCAAAATCTGAACCAATTTGCACAGGTAGGGATCCTGCCAGACCTTGAGATGCTTGATCAGTTGATTTAGTTGCCGATTGCATCATGCTTCCAGCAAAGCTTTGGTTTGTATTGACTGTACTCACAGCATTTTGCGATGGTGGAAATGCAGCCTGATTAAGGGCTAAACTGGGACTAAGTCCCAACTTTGTCGCCATCTTCGTCATTACATCCTACAAAATTCAAGATTTTAGCCATGAGATACAGAAAAGGGAGATGCAGATGTCAATACTTTTGTTATAAGAGAAAAATTCACATACTACAAGACAAGATTGAATTTGATTCAAAACCCCTGGTTTCACAGCAAGACCTGACATAATAAAAACATAATAATTTAGCTACCAACCAAAGCCGGCATGCAAAATATGGAGCCTTTGTCAACTGAAGTGATTAAACAGAAATGACCATTTCAAGTGACAATCATAATATGGCCAAGGATATATAGGTGGCAACTAAATTTCAAGCACGACCTAGTGTCCTGATATTTAGGAACATTGCAGCAATTTCTAGAGAGCATTGGCTGCTTCCACTTTCTTTTTCTTTAGTGTAAAATGCATGGCATTGTATAACATTACACTGCAGTTTCTTTAATATAAAGCATTCTCCTGTGCATTGCATAATATATCATCAAAACTGAGAAGCAGCATTCAGTGACCCATAGTTCGTCATAGTTTTAAAAATCAATTTCATAAGGCAAACGCTCCAAAGTTGCCTCCTAGGAAAAGATTTTGAGATTTTCTAAGCATATAAAATGTTGAAACACCAAAACTTCCGGTTCCACATACAGAACATTCTGAGAACTACTAAAAAAAATGTAGTAAAATTTTTGGAAAATATAAAAGCCAAACACATTGCCGTAACACAGCAGACAGAATAGTAATTCAGAATAGAACAGAATGACTCAAACAAAAAAATGGAACAGATGACATGAGTATCTAAAGTAAAGGCTAAACAAGGGAATTCGTGCAATGAACAAGAATAACTAAAATGTGATGACATAAAAATCACAAAAGGGTGAAACATTTGGCAAAGAATTTATACATATAATGAACAGATATGGCATACCAACTCCAAAACCGTGACCAAAACCAACTCCACATCCAACACCCACTTCAATATTCTTAGCTCCCAAATTCCTCAGCTGCATAAAATGCCATAAATAAATAGTTCATTAAAAGTATAAAAGAAAAAGGTTAATGAGGTTACTAAGTTGTAACAGCATTTATGTAAATAAGAAAATGATCAATGTTGTCTTACAGAAGTATTAACATGCCTACTAACACCAGAAAACGCATCGGTCGCACCCCTGGTGGCACTCATTACTTGATTCAACATAGGAATTGCCCCTAAATGGAATAATGAACAAGAATTGGTAAAAAAATATTCACTGAAATTCAGAAATATATAATAATAATCACCTTCCTGAAAGAGAATCGAATACCCAAATTTAAAGGGCGCCCAACGCCAATGCCGACTCCACAACCGATCCCAAAACCTGTAAACACTTGACCCACCTTCAAAGTAAATGGATTCTCGAATCGAATCGCATTTTTCTCGCCATTAACTCTCCCAATTTCCATTCCCCTATCACCTGTTCACCACTTCCTCTCCAACCCTAAGCCAAATACTCTTGTTTCTTCGTAAAATGTTTCTGTTAAAGTAATAACCTTAGTTAAGCTTGCAACGACAACGACAACACGTTTCTTCAACATGTTTTTTTAATCATATCTATATATTCCATTATTTATTTATATTATTTCATTCAATTTAATTTTTAACAATAAAATATTTAATTAGATTCCTCCATTTAAACAACGTAATAATATAATTTTGTAATAATTTAGTCAACTTTAGAAATACAATAACACATTTTTTTATGCTAAATTTGATATAGATAGTTATATAAATGTCCATCAACATCATAAGAGAAATAATACTTATTATTTTTTTGTAAAGGGGAAGTTGATGTAAATAGTAATATAAGAAAATTTCCTTTATTCTAAACATTTTTTATTTATACTTTACTTTTAATTATATACTAAAAAGTAAAAAAAAAAATTCAAATACTAAAATTAACTAGACATTTTTATGTAATATTTATTATTAGTATTTTTTTCTTAAAATATATAAAATCACAGTGCTACTTAATATTTTTATATTTTTCAATTAATTTTTTTTTCATCTTTTCGTTAATGAAATTATTCCATTATCTTAACATTTTGTCAATTTTATGATAAATGTAAAATAATATTAAAATAATATAATTCATTTATCGATTTATATTCTGTTATTTCATTAATGAGAAATATTAAAAGACACATTAAATTAAAAAAAAATTAATTAGAAATACATACGAAGGTTTAATAATTATACTTTTTTGCGTATTTTACTATTTAACTAACCGTTGTTTTAAACTTTAAATAATTATATTTTTATTTTTATGGTTTAAATTACAACTAATTTAAATTTATTTATTTTTAAAATTAAAATAATCATTCCATCATTTTATTCTTTTAAATCACTTATTATTTAAATTTAGTTACTAAATGAATTTTCACGACTATAATTATTACAGGTTGTTTGTTTTACTACTACAATTATTTTTTCTAAAAGCGAATTAACATAATTTTTTAGTCAGAATTGATAATAACAATATTATAAACAGATATACAGTAAAATGAATATCAAATATCCTATCATTAATCACAGAGTTCAGTTAATTGTAAGAAGAAACGTTACATATAATTGTAAAATGACAGAAAACATGAAATAGATTAAAGTTTGATGAATCCTAACACAGTGAAACTAGAATGACAGCACATGAATTGTTCTTGTGGTTGGGGAGTGCCACTGTCATAACATATTCATCCCTCACATAATCAATCCAATAACAAACATGAATAGGTTTGTTTTCCTCATTAAATCTCACTTCCTGCACTCCAAAATCTCTCATCTCATTCAATCTCATTCTCTCATTCATTGACCAACTTTCAACTTTCATCACCTCTGAACAAAATTCTGAACCCAGATCACTCTCTACCTTCCCTTCTGCTTCCTCAACACAAACCATCGCCATTTTCCTCCATATCTCTTCCATTGAGTTCATATCGTCTGTAATGATTTTGAACACCAACCTCTGAACCCCACTTTTACTTTTACTCTCAGAACGGTTAATTAATGGAAAAGACTCCGACTTTTTCGTCGGTGGGTGGTAAAATACGGGTGTCTTAATTTCTCCACGTTGGTCTGACATGTTCTTGTGTATTTCAGCCCATTTCATGATACTCACAATTCCCACAATACACAGTAAAAGAGAACTAACCTGGATCCATTGTGCACTTCTTCCTGTCTCTTCCTGTCAAATGTTCTCTCTCCTCTTACTCCTCTTACTCCTCTTTAATGCCTTCTGGATGATATAGAAGTTGTAGGATGGTTTTCTCTGTCAGTTTCTATTCTTTCCTGAGAACGTTACGTTCTCTATATCTCTTCAGAAACTTAATGTATCCATAGAAATAAAACGTTTTCCTCTTTTATGATATTTTAATTAACTTTAATAAAATACCAAAATGCCCTTTTGGAGTGAGAAGAGAGGGATTAATTTTAATAACTCTAAAATAATCCCAATAACTTTAATACTTTAATATTCTAATAATCATCACATTAGAATCCTTACATTAAAGTTATACTTTAAATTACATGAACCAATGTAAATTATTAATATAATTTAACATTCTCCCACTTGGTTCATGTGATGACTTGAAGATCTAAAATAAACTTTAAGTGCGCACCATTCATTAGAATTATCAAGTCATCTTCCTTATATGAATTGAAATGATCGGATCATGGCGGGCAAAAGTCATGATCGACAAGATTCCTTCCATGTATCACATAATCAAAACAACTCAACATAACTTTAATCAATCTTATGACTTTTATGTCTCTAAAGGAGACCTATCATGTCACCACAATCAATAATACATGTATATAATTTAATGTGGATAACAATAGAATAAAGAGAAACATAACTTTAATTGAATTCACAAGTGTCATGACAGTACAAGCATATAACTATACATATCTATATAGATAGATAACAATATCATGTTAACATTGACTTATCCATAATGCCCATACTTTCAACATGGCCAATAAAAGTTTTGGACGGTAGTCCTTTAGTTAACGGATCTGCTATCATCAAATCCGTACCAATATGCTCAATCAACACTCTATGTTTCTGCACTTCTTCTTTGACCGACAAGTACTTCAAATCCATGTGTTTAGCACCCTTTGAGTACTTATCATTTTTAGAGAAGAAGACGGCTGCGGAATTATCACAATAAATCCTTATCGGCCTAGCTATACTGTCAATAATACCAAGCCTCGATACAAAGTTCCGCAACCACAAGGCATGAACTGTGGCCTCAAAGCATGCCACAAATTCAGCCTCCATGGTGGAAGTAGCAATGACTGATTGTTTTGCACTTTTCCAAGAAATTGCTCCTCCAGCCAAAAGATAGACATACCCAAATGTGGATTTTCTTGAATCCACACACCCAGCATAGTCTGAATCCGAATAGCCAATCACTTCGAGATGATCTGACTTTCTATAAGTGAGCATGTATTCTTTGGTACCTTGTAAGTACCTAAGAACTTTCTTTGCAGCTTTCCAGTGATCCATTCCGGGATTACTTTGATATCGGCCTAACATTCCAACAGCAAAACTGATATCTGGCCGAGTACAAGTTTGAGCATACATCAAACTCCCAACCATTGACGCATAAGGAATAGACTCCATGGCCTTTCGTTCCAAATCATTCTTGGGACATCGCATTTGACTAAACTTGTCTCCTTTCTGAATTGGAACTATTCCGGGAGAACATTTTTCCATTCTGAATCTCTCTAACACTTTATTAATATAGCCTTTTTGAGACAAACTTAACAATCCTTGTGATCTATCACGGAATATTTCTATTCCTATCACATAAGATGCCTCATTCATATCTTTCATTTCAAAGTTGTTAGAGAGAAACTTCTTTACATCATGTAACATACCAATATCATTAGCAGCAAGAAGAATATCATCAACATATAGAACCAAAATAACAAACTTACTCCCACTGACCTTTATGTATATACACCGATCAACGGTGTTCTCTACAAAACCATACGAAGTTATGATATCATTAAACTTTAGATACCATTGACGGGAAGCTTGTTTTAGTCCATATATTGATTTCTTTAATTTACACACTAGATTTTCTTTTCCTGTTATGGTGAAACCTTCTGGTTGGTCCATATAAACTTCCTCTTCTAAGTCACCATTCAGAAAGGCGGTCTTTACATCCATTTGGTGAAGCTCTAAATCATAATGAGCCACCAAAGCCAAAACAATTCTCAAAGAGTCCTTCTTAGAAACAGGAGAGAAGGTCTCTTTGTAGTCAATGCCTTCCTTTTGAGTGAAACCTTTGGCGACTAATCTAGCTTTATACCTTTCAATATTGCCTTTTGAGTCACGTTTAGTCTTAAAGACCCATTTACAACCGACTCTTTTTGAACCCTTAGGCAATTCAACTAGATCCCATACTTTATTGTCATCCATTGATTTCAACTCTTCTTTCATAGCATTCAACCAATTCTCTGAATTATTGCTTTCCATGGCTTGACTGAAAGAGACTGGATCCTCATCAATGCTTAAGTCACATTCATGTTCAACAGAGTAAACCACATAATCATTCGAAATAGCAGGTCTTTTCTCCCTTACAGACCTTCTTAATGCTGCTTCTTGTGGTTCCTCTATCAATTGCTCATTTATGACTTGCTCATTGTCAACTGGCTCAACATTTATATGTTCATTTTGTGGGATTGGAACATTAATTTGTTGTCTCTGCTTGTTGTGTGATTGTGATACAACAAGAGGGATAACAACTTCAGAAGAAACACTATCAGTATGCTCTTGAATGTCCACTATTCGTGATTCCTCACTCCCACTAAATTGACCATTTTCAATGAACCGAGCATTTCCAGACTCAACTATTCTTGTACTATGGTTAGGGCAATAAAATCTATATCCCTTTGACTTTTCAGGATAACCGATAAAGTAACCAGTAATGGTTCTTGCATCAAGTTTCTTTTCATGTGGATTGTATAACCTTACTTCTGCTGGACAACCCCAATCATGAAGATGTCTTAAACTGGGTTTCCTTCCGGTCCATAGTTCATAAGGAGTTTTAGAAACTGCTTTGCTAGGAACCCTGTTAACCAGATATACAGCAGTCTTTAATGAATACATCCACAAAGATAAAGGGATATTACTATGACTTAACATACTCCTAACCATATCCATAAGAGTACGATTCCGCCTTTCTGCTACACCATTTTGTTGTGGTGTACCGGGCATTGTGTATTGTGCACATATACCCCGACTTTCAAGGTACTTTGCAAATGGACCTGGACATTGTCCACTCTCATCAGTTTTACGATAATATTCACCACCTCTATCAGATCTCACCACTTTTACTTTTCTATCTAATTGCCTTTCCACCTCACTTATGAACACCTCAAGGGCATTCACTGATTGAGATTTTTCATGCAATAGATATATATAACAATAACGTGAGAAATCATCAATAAAGGAGATAAAATATTTTTCACCATTCCAAGAGTTAGTGTCAAAAGGACCACAAATATCAGTGTGTATTAACTCAAGAAGTTGACTGCTTCTTGTGGCGGGATTCTTTGATATGTGTTTTGTTTGTTTACCCTTAATACAATCAATACATACATCCCAGTCATCAAAATCCAATTAAGGTAAAATTTCATTTTTTACTAACCTCAACATCCTTTCTTTGGATATGTGACCCAATCTTTTATGCCATAAGAAAGCAGAACATTCCTTTCCTGCACTAGAATTTCTATCAACAACATGTTCAACATTAAACAGGGATTCAGAAAAATTAACATCAAGATTTAAACGGTATAAACCATCCAATAATGTACTAGAACCATAATAGTACGAAAGTTTATACAAATGAAAAATACCATTTTCAATCCTAAAGTTAAAACCTAAACAATCCAACTTTGCAACAGAAATCAAATTTCTAGCACAACCAGGAACATAGAAACACTTTTCAAGATTCAGACAATAGCCAGTGTCTAGAATCAATCTGTAAGTCCCAATTCCTTCTATTCGTGCCTTCATTCTGTTCCCCATATATAAATACTTTTCAGTTCCTTTTATGGGCTGGATTGAAAGGAATCCCTGCATAATATTAGAAACATGAGTAGTAGCTCCAGTATCCAACCACCAGGTATTATTAGGCACTTCAACTATATTTGCTTCAAAACTTACAGAAACATAAAAAGTACCTTTCTTTTCGAACCAAGATTTTCTTTTCGGACAATCTTTCTTGAAGTGACCTACTTTCTTGCAAAAGAAACATTTATGGTCCTTCTGGATACCGCCCTTATTCACTTTCATTGGGGCTTTGTCATTCTTGTTCTTCTTTCCTGATTTACCTTTACTGAAGCTAGCACCTTCATGAGTTGTGAGATGGATAGAATGATCTCTCATTTTCTTTAATCTCCCTTCCTCTTGAACCAACATGGCTTTGATTTCTTGGAAGTTCCACTTATCCTTAATAGTGTTATAATTCACTTGGAACTGGCCAAATTCAGGAGGAAGAGAGTTCATGATGAACTGTACTAGAAAAGACTCATTCACCTCCATTCCCATTGACTTCAATCTTGCTGCTATATTAGCCATTCCAGTTACATGTTCATGTATGGGCTGTGACCAGTCAAACTTTTTGGTAGTCAGCTCACTCATAAGAGTTCCCACAATAGACTTGTCAGTTATGTCTGATTGTGAATACTCCTTGATCATTTTCATGAATTCCTTTGCGTTTTCCGTTTTGGGTATGGAAGGCTTTACGTTCTCTGCCATAGACATGCGCATCAAGTTTAATGACAACCTGTTAGACCTATGCCAAGTCTCATAAAGAGACTTTTCATCATTTGTACTGGTCTCTGTAATGGCTGCGGGCATTTCATCCATCACAATAGCCATATCCAAGTCTAGAACACCCAGTTGGAACTGGATTTGTTCTGACCAATCGGCATAATTGAGTCCATTAAACTTGACGACATTGTTGCTCAAACCTGCTAAATTCATGTAAGCTGGAAATAATACAGAAGCTAATGCTTTGATAAAATTAATGGATTCAAACAAATTACTACACTAGTCATACATTCAAGTTCACCTTTGGGTGACACTTAAACTGATAGGTAGTCAATAAAGTCATTCATTTAAGTTCACCTTTGGGTGATTCTTAAACTGACAAATTCCATATATATACTTTAATAAACAATCAATCATACTTGAGACTATATGTATGCTATCTTTGGATATACAAACATATACTAAGTACATGAAATGTTTCACTTTAATGTCATCAATTATAAACCATGGTTCACCTTTGGGTAATCCATAACATCCTTATATCAATGACTTTCAAATAATTATATTCATAATTTAACATCATCCTTTATATTATGAATAATTCATAAAACAAAACATTATATATGTCATGCACATTATGTCATGGACGTCATGCACTTTTCCAATTAAAAGCATAACCTTCAAACTTTTAATTCACATCTGCATTCCAATTATCTTACCTAACATTCACTTTCAATTCACAAAATAATTTCCATTTAATGCATAACAATGTTTAGTATTTAACATAAGCGCAACAGTAAAATATAAACTATGAGAACACTGCCGCAACAATAAAGTTGCTTCCAAATTTGAATTTCACTGCAACAATAAAGTTGCTTTACTGGATCCATGAATAAAAATTGCAATGAATAAAAAATTGCTTTTAAACTTTCCACTGGGTAAAATTCACGTTAAAAAATTGAATTGAAGTTTCTTTCATGAATAAAAAAAAAATATATATATATATATATCATAAAACCTTACGGCTTGGCTTTCATGCCAATAAAATTAATTAAACATATTCAAATTTAAAATCCCCAAATTTTACAATTCAAAAATTAGGGTTTCACAAATTAGGGGTTTCAAAAATTTGGGAATATTACCATTCAAGGAGAATCATAAAATTCAGAACCGTGCTCTGATGCCACTTGTAAGCAAATCTTTAATTTTCAATTAAATGAAAAC
Organism: Vigna reflexopilosa; assembly: GCA_027742785.1. Taxonomy (NCBI): domain Eukaryota; kingdom Viridiplantae; phylum Streptophyta; class Magnoliopsida; order Fabales; family Fabaceae; genus Vigna; species Vigna reflexopilosa. The sequence continues at coordinate 2,977,236 of CM050930.1, read as the reverse complement.
AACACACACAGGATCTTGAATTTTCATGATACTCACAATTCCCACAATACACAGTAAAAGAGAACTAACCTGGATCCATTGTGCACTTCTTCCTGTCTCTTCCTGTCAAATGTTCTCTCTCCTCTTACTCCTCTTACTCCTCTTTAATGCCTTCTGGATGATATAGAAGTTGTAGGATGGTTTTCTCTGTCAGTTTCTATTCTTTCTTGAGAACGTTACGTTCTCTATATCTCTTCAGAAACTTAATGTATCCATAGAAATAAAACGTTTTCCTCTTTTATGATATTTTAATTAACTTTAATAAAATACCAAAATGCCCTTTTGGAGTGAGAAGAGAGGGATTAATTTTAATAACTCTAAAATAATCCCAATAACTTTAATACTTTAATATTCTAATAATCATCACATTAGAATCCTTACATTAAAGTTATACTTTAAATTACATGAACCAACGTAAATTATTAATATAATTTAACACTCCACACTCAAAATTTGTCACCTAAACACAAACAGTTTCAATCCATTGAAAACCAACCAAAACCAGACAAAAACAAATACTGCATGCATTTAATGTAATATAATGTAATGATGTAATGTAGCATTTGCCTGAACATAACAAAGGGGAGAGAACTGAGGACACTGAGCCTCGATTTCCTTCCAGAACACAAGCTCGGTCTTGAGATGTTTGTTTCTTTCGTTCAGCTCAAGAAAGTGTGACAAGCTTGTCGGGTAACATGCTTCTAAAAGTCTGATACCGGAATCATTGGCCACGATTTCGAACCCTGTGCCATCTTTTCTTTGTAGGCGACCTGCGAGAAGAGGGTGATCCAACAGAACCCTGGCCAGTGACTCCACCATCCAACCAGCCATGTACCAACCATGATCATCCTCCTTCAAATTCTCGTAGCACAGAACCATCTGGTAGCATCCGTGAATGGCGTTTGTGTGCTCGTCACCGACCAAAACTTTGCGAACTCGCCGTGGCTCTGTCACCTTCAGCGGTGGCACGCTCATTGCAGTCACAATCTGCAACTCTGAGAGGCTCTGCCATGGGGCGTCACCCTTCTCATGCACCTCCATTGTTTTGTTCTGTTTGTTTGATCTGCTGCTAGAGTCACCACAAATTTTAGAGCATTGGTGGTGCATTTATATTGATGTTGCAGAGCGAAAACCAAAATGTGCGGCTGTGATGGAGAAAAGGAGTCTCGCCAACAGTAGCATGAATAATGTGGTAGAATTTAACTAAGATATTATCTTATCTGATATCGTTTTAAGATCAAACCAATTATTTGCTAACTAATGCTTAATGATTGATGTTGATATCTCCTCTGCAGTCTGTGTATATAATCAAAATACTAAATAACCATTATCTTCATTGATTTTTGTTGTCATGCAAGTTTGGAGAATACAGCAATAAATGACAATAAATTATTCTAACTCACGTTGCCATGTCTTTGCCATCCATCCCAACTAACATTTTGTCTATCCATTTAATAACGTCTCCAACTGCTAAATTTGCAAGCATGCATTTTTTGTGTATGCAGTCCAAAAGGGGTGTTTCTTTTAAGGGAATTAGATCCATTTGGGTGATTAAAAGATGAACGGCAACCACCAACTGTATAAATATATTAGTTATGAATTTTTATTTGGTCTTTTTATGGAAAGGTTAATTAGTTGAGGACTTTTCAAATTGAACCAACACCCAGCAGTACTGCTATTTTAGTTACAGTACTTTGCTCCTATTTATTACATGTCAGTTAGAAAGATACCTGACATCTTTTTTATTTACGAAAATTAAACACCAATATTAAATTTATAACATCACTCAACAATTTCAACTAAATATTTATGTAAATTGTTACACATGTGTATTTACTTAATAAATATATGATAATATTTAGTTGTATTGATGTGTGTGAGGGAAATACGTAATATATGTAATTATTAGTAATTCCAAAAATATATTGTAGCAGTTGACAAACATAATATTACCATTTGTGTAGCAGTTTTGAAAATTTAAGAAACATTTATATTGTGACTGGTAGTGTACATTTTCCCACCACAAGTTTGTATGGTCCAGGGCTGAACACTACACACCCCTATCTCCGCCCACAACCGTGATGAATATGGCGTACCTCTCTCAACATATCACAACATCTATGGCTACAACAACCTCGTCCTTTGTCTTCACGAACATTGGTGGGTTTGGACATGGAATTGGGACCCGCAGAAGTTACAGGGTCATCAAGGCTCAATCTCAGTCTGCTGTACCAAAGGAACAAGTTGTGATCGTGGGTGCTGGGATCGCAGGCCTTGCAACTGCTGTCTCCCTTCACAGGTTACAATTCCAGCTCTCTTCATAGCCGCGATCTTGTTTATTCATTGTGATGAGCTACTGTTTGATTTATGCATCAGGCTTGGAGTTCAGTCCCTGGTTCTGGAGCAGGCAGAGTCACTTCGAACCGGAGGAACCTCACTGACCCTTTTCAAAAATGGATGGAGGGTACTCGATGCAATTGGAGTGGCTGATGATCTCAGAACTGAGTTCTTAGAAATTCAAGGGTACGTGGATGCATACATGAACACTCTTTTGAAAAAATTCATCATTTTTAATCTGTATACCGGCTGAGCTTGATCTAGTTCACATTATTAGCTGTACAGGATGGTGGTGAATTCCGAGGATGGGAGGGAACTACGAGCCTTCAATTTCAAGCAAGAGGATGAAAGGTATGTTCAATGCTGTGTGGATAGGATAATGAATTATGGTTCACCCGCATGGTTTGGGATGATTAGCAGATGATCATGATATGTACAAATATCATTGAGAATTGATGCTTATATGTGTGTATGAAGCAGCATTTGTCAGAAAAGGCCATTGTAGTCTATTTCAACACAATCAAAGGAGATGAAATGAACTTTTTTTCTAAATCGGAACTTATAAAGCTATTTTTTTTAAAAAAAAATACCCTGATAATAGAAAAAAAAAAACAGAATTATTATTTTCTCTTTCAATTTGTAATTGTCATCAAGCACTGGTTATTGGTATGATAAGGCCATAAGTGAGGACAAATATTAAGTGGTAAAATGCAGTCAAGAGGTACGTGCAGTGGAGAGGAAAGTGCTTTTGGAAACCTTGGCTAGTCAGCTACCACGGGATACCATTCAATTTTCTTCACAATTAGCAAAGATTGAAGCCACTTCAAACGGGGATACCTTGTTGGAACTTGTGGATGGGTCAAAGCTGCTTGCAAAGGTTAGTCAAGGTGCCGTAATTATTAGCATAGCACTAAATTTTCTAGCTGCATGCAGTGGACATCATTCATCACATGTTTAGTTAATGAAATGACTGGCCACAATTAAAATCTTAGTGTTACAGTGTCCTACGATTTACTAAATGTTAGAACTTAAGACAGAATGGTCGATTATGAACAGAAAATCGATCTAATATCTAAACAGACTGTGATAGGGTGCGATGGAATTCGATCACCCATAGCCAAGTGGATGGGATTTCCTGAGCCCAAGTACGTTGGTCACTGTGCTTTCCGAGGACTTGCGTCTTATTCTGATGGACAACCTTTTGGACCAAGAGTGAATTATATCTACGGAAGAGGGTTGCGCGCGGGCTTTGTTCCTGTTTCTCCGACCAAAGTTTACTGGTTCATCTGCTTCAATAGTCCCTCTCCAGGTTGTTAATACGAACAAAATGCACGGTTAAATCACTGACTTTGTAATTGCAACTAGTATGATATACCATCGTCTCATGGAAAAAATTTGTGTATGTTCGATGACAGGTCCAAAAATAACAGACTCATTGGTGCTGAAGAACCAAGCTAAGGAACTAGTGAAGGATTGGCCTTCAGAGCTATTAAACATAGTGGATTCTACACCAGATGATACTGTGATCAAGACTCCATTGGTAGACAGATGGCTTTGGCCAGCCATAAGTCCAGGTGCTTCTGCTGGAAGAGTTGTGGTGGTTGGAGATGCGTGGCATCCAATGACCCCAAATCTTGGGCAAGGAGCTTGTTGTGCACTGGAGGACTCAGTGGTTCTTGCCAAAAAGCTTGCCAGAGCAATCAAATCTGAAGACCCTTCTGTGGAAGAAGCTTTCAGGTCCTATGGCGCTGAAAGATGGCCCCGTGTGTTTCCACTAACCATACGTGCAAACCTTGTGGGTTCCGCTTTGCAGTGGGAGAACCCAGTGGTGTGTTCTGTCAGGAACAATATTGTCATACCTAAGCTAGTCAGACTCCAGCCATTACTGGAGCATACAAATTTTACTTGTGAGAGTCTATAAAGAAGAAAAAGCAAGGCAATGGCAACCACATTGAAAGATTCTGTATTGACGAAGAATAAACTATATAGTTTCATTTCTGTTCAATCTGCGCCTGAATATATGTACACGCTGCATTGAATGGGTATATAAGAGAGATCTTTATGTTCATCATTCAATAGGTTATGATCACAGAATAATCCAATCTTAAATGAGTACAATTAAATTCTTTCTGGGAACTTCTCCCTTAATGATTGGCTCGCCAAAACAATTAATACAGATTTAACAGTGGAATCACTCAAATTTATTGTTATTGGGAAATAACTCCTCTGATATCATAAAACAGTAACACTAAAACTGTTGCATTCCAAAAAAAACTTGAAATCAACCAAAATAAACATTAATTTGTACCCTTAAATTTCTCGAACATAGCAATCATGTTAACCCGCACGTATATTCTTTTCTTTTTGTAAAATTAATCACATAATTAATTTGTCTATAATCACTATAATTTGCTCTCGTCTTAAGTCACGAGGATTCAACAAAGTTGTATAATAGAGTAAAAATTGAAGAGGGTTGAGGATGAATAAACATACAAGCAATCTATTGAAAGGCAATCTAATAAACAGAGGATTCCGTAAGCAGTTCAGGTATTGATCGTCGTTGCCGAGAGTCTCGTGAAAAGTGAAGGAAAGACAGAGCAGCAATTTTTATGCAGGTGTTGACCATGGTCCGAAATAGAAATCTGCAAGGGATGGGTAAAAATTAGTGAGTGTTGGTGGTAAGGGATGATGAATGGTAAGATTGAAGAGAGGGTAACCTTTAATGATGGTGTGGCGGAGAGGTTGGAGCAGAGAAGAACCAGAGAACGACGGCGCAGAAGAGAACGAGGAGAGGGATGAGATGGACAGCGTTTTGTGCTGATCTGAGACGAGAGAGGTGTCTCTGGGCAACGTGGGAGAGGGGATCGTATGTGGGTAGGTGTTGGTCGGTGTCCATGTCCAAGTCCAAGTCCAAGTCCAAGGATGGTTTCTTCCGCCAAACACTGCCACTACCACTCCACGACCTCTGCATATGTTAACGTTGTCTTGTCGTGTGTTGCTTGAACTGGAATCGATTGACACCGCAGAGGGATGGATGCTATCCTTTCCTCCAATTCGCTCTTTGGCTTCTTTCTCTCTCCTTATGTCATACTTGCGTATACCCTTTCTCACTTTAATTTTTTCCAATGTCAAATGCTACTCTTTTTTTTTTGCCCGCGTAAATCATACGGTCTGCATTGCCTGTATAATCCCAATATTTTCATACGTCCTTTATTTCATTTAAAATATGTTATGATTTAATTTGTAATTTGTCTTTTTATATTTACTTTTTTATTTATTTTATATTTTTCACTTAATTGAACTTGTTTATATAACCATGAGATATACTTGTATCTTAACTTCTGGTTAGTATAGGAGTATAAGGTACCGAAACAATAAGAAACACGTGTAAAATAAGCATAAAATTTAGAATGAGGAGATGATTGTAAAGAAGATGATCTGAAAGTTGGAAAATTTGCAGAGACAAAAAAAGAGATTTTAGCTTGAAAGACGGCATTATCTAGTGTTGAAGATATGGATGAAGAAGGAGGTGGGAGGAAAAGCTTTTAGGTGAGAGTGAAGTATATGCTTTACGTGGGCGCGTCATGGTGAATGATAGCAATGTCTACATAAACCACAACAACGTGTGAAATCAACTATGAGAAACAGATACGTGTGGGGGTGGTACCTTTTTGCAGAACAATCCACGACAATGAACAGTAAGCTTACCACCTGCGTTTGGTGGCAATCCCACTCAACCACACCTTTTTTTTTTTTTTCCTTTTCATCAAAATGCTTTTAAATCAAAATCATGAATGAAGAGAACTACACATTGCAAAATAAAAAAAGACAAACAAAATTCCGTTGCCGGGACTTGAACCCGGGTCTTTCGGGTGAGAGCCGAATATCCTGACCAACTAGACTACAACGAAATTTTGTTATTGTCTTGTAATTTATTATATTAATATCATATTAATGTAATTAGATTATAAGTCGAGAGAAATATCATAATATTTTTTAATTAAAAAACTGAAGTTATAAAATCTATTTTTGTGTGAATATATTAATATTCTATTTATATTTGTTTTACTATAATCAGTGTGTCATCTTATTTTTCTGCCAGTGAGAATTGGATCTCGTTATTGGGCCGCATATAGATTCATATTTTATTTGGTTTTTTTTGACGGATATAGTTTCTTAAAGGTAGAAATGTCCAGAATTTAACCGCGAAATGGACATTCATTCACCCTAAATTATTGGAGCTTCCTATACTATGATAGTGGAATGGGACAACTATCCGAAAACATAATATATGCTTTTTTTTAATTATTCAAATTTCCAAACAATACAAAACAAGATTCCTATCAGTGGATTTTACTACATAAATTAATATGATAAATATATAATATAAAATTCTTAAAAATAGTTTTTCCAACTTGTAAAACCTTTATTTATGTTCATATGACCAAAACTACATAATTTATTTTCACTATTAATTACAAGAAAACAATAAATCCAAATCAAACTGAATATATATTAATAGTTATAAAATATCTTGTTTCACATAAATTAACATGAAAATCATATTGAAATTGATTTATTGTATGTAGGATTTTCCTCATGATAATGAGAGAGATCATAGGTACCTGAGCATGTGTAAGAAAATTGAACAAGTTATCAACAAGAATTTCTTAATAATAGTTTTATATACACTTTTGTTGTTGAACGTTAAAAGAGATTTAGTGGAGAAACATTCAATATCTCTCTTCTCCAGTGATAATACAGAAATAATTGTGTTTCTGCTCCATGACTTGGGAGTAGTAGGATAGCAGTGATTAATGCATGTTGATGTTGTGCATGTTGATGTATATGTAGAAGAAGGGAAGCATAAGAAAAGGAAGAGGATGTATATGTAACAGATTGATTAGGATTAAGATGGACTTGGTAAACAATTAGACATGGAGATGGATCCCTGTCTAGAGAGATTAACAGTTAAGGCTTTAGCCCTGCTAGTGTACAATTTTTTTACATTGGCGCTTTGATCTTGCATCAACCTCGCCAAGCTTCTCTTTGCATTCGCTCTGAACGGACAATTCGACGCCAGAAACCCATCCACCAAATGCAAGTAAGCCTCCAAATCATGGCAACACGCCATGTCCGCGTCCGGCTTAAGGTACGGCGACATCTTCGTCTGCACGCGCAGCTCACTTCCCACGTGCGAGTACGCCAACGGCGTCGTCTCCTCCAACACTCCCCCTCCCACTCTCCGTATTTTCTCTTCAAGCTCCTCGCTCACGAAGATCCCAGGCACGCGCGTAATCACGTCCTGCGAATTCACTATTCGCAAAACTTTCACGTTCTTCGCCGTCACACGATCGCCGAAGGCCTTGTTCCCCACGCGCGGCCCGCCGAAAGAAAAAACAGCCACCGGTGGAACTCCGGCGCAACACGTGCTTATTTCGTCGGCCACCAATAGCGCCAGCGTCGCTCCCAGGCTGTGTCCTGTCACGGTAATGCTTAACTCTTCGCCTCTGTACATATTGACGAGTCTCTTCACTTCCTCCACAACGGACTCTGACAGACTCGCCACGTGTGCGCCTTTCGTCTTGTACAGACTCATGAACCCACACTCCACCTTGGGCTTTCCTTGCCCTTCCGGAACATCCTCGAGGTCAACCAATTGGGCCCTCATATTCTCGGCCCATTCCAGACACGTCGAGGTTCCCCGGAGAGAGATAACAATGTCTCTCCTTCCCATCCGTGCGATCTCTCTTCTGTCTTCGCAAACCGCCACGTACCCGACCCAGCTCGACCGCTGGGTCATCCATCCAAGATCCGGAGCCACGTCATCCACCCATTTCGGCAACCCGATCGATGACGTGGCGTAGAGGCTTTTCGTCACTCTGTATGATCTATCGGGAAGAGACACGTGGCGGGGGTGTGGCGGCTCCTCTGTTGACATGGCAGGGTCGGAGTGAAAAGCCTGATACGCGGCTTGGACGAATTCTCCGTAGCGGACGACTTCTCGCCGGAGATTCTCGTCCAGAGGATCCAACATCCCTTTCCAGTCGTTGCTGCCGTGGTACTCTCTCCACCGCCCGCCGAGGATGTTCCTCGGGGAATACTCCGCCGTCATGGAGAGCAGCCGCTGGAGGCGATTGAGGTGGCGCGGGGACATTTCCTCGTTCGCCTTCATCTCCGGCCAGAGCCTTGCCAAGTTGAGGCCTTCGAGAAAGCTTCTTCCTTTCTTTTCCTTAGGGTGGTTGATGATGGGTTGGTGTGGGTGCTGTTGGTGGTGGTGGAGTTGGGAGGGTGGGTCCACGGGCTTCTGGGTCTCGAGGAGCTTGTCGAGGTTGGCGAGGTGCAGGCGAGTTGACTCGGTGGAGACAAAGGGCTTCTGAAAGGTTGAGGAAGAGGAGGCTTGGCATCTGAAGCTGAAGCTGGGGCACCTTATCGCCTGGAACTTGTGAAGGTTGTGAGCTGGTACGGTGGAGCTGAACTGCATCATCGTGAATTGATTCGAAAGGAAAATTGGTGGTTTTGATGTGAAGAGGAATGAAAGACGGTTGAGCGGATCGAGGAAGACAGCTTCAAGGAGAGATGCTGCAAATTGAATGGATCAAGTCATAGAAGGGTGTATTTAAAGAGGTGGTAGTTGGTAGTTGCAAATTTGCCATTACAATATCTTATAATTATGGGATATATACCAATTCCCTTATTATTTCACCCCCTTTTATTCTACACTCAGTTCCTTTTAAACAAAAGCAAATGACCATGCCAAAAGAAAATAAAATAAAATTCCCTGTGCCCATTTTATTCTTTTTACTTTATGAAAAATATTTTTCTTTCTTATTTTATTTTTTCTTACGAGTATTTATAAAAAGTGATCCAAATCGACTTGTAGTATAATTAATTGCATAGAACTGTAAAAGGATGCAAAATAAATGAGAATATATATATATAGGTTTATTATATAATCAATCAGAGATGCAAAGTTGCAAATTTCAATAAAATAAATTATCTATATTCCATTATTTCTTACTAATAAATACGCGGAGAGAAAAAAAAAAAAAAAAAGGGTTGTTAAAGGTTTATAACGAAGCGCGTACGGGATGAATTTGAGCGTGAATACTGCATTCGATATTTTGGCAAGGGAAACTGAAAACGCAGTAGTTTAGTCACATTCCATAAAAGTCTGCGGGCACGGCGTAACGGTGTCACTCGCTTTGCCTTGAAATGACCCATTTGTCCCTGGATATCAAAGTATAATTATTATAATAGCATTATCTCATCATGGAATTATAGCCTGTTTGACTCGTAAAAACATCCATCTCACTATTATTAAGAAATGTAAATCTTGTCCTTTTCTTTTAAGAAATGTAAATCTTGTCAACTTGCCAAGGTCAAAACTATTATTTATTCATTCATTTATTTACTATTATTATTATTATTATTTTCATCTCGTTTTAATATAACTCTTCGTGTGACGTACGTTTTTTTAATGAAATTGTTCAAATATAATTTTGTGTGAGACAATTTTTTTTTCCTTTTGGTTAAAAAACCTATAATAATGAATAAGATTTGAAAAAAAAAATCAAATAATTATTACTAAATTATAAAATTTTATGAACGTCTGCAAACAACAATTAAGTATATAAACTATTAATGTTGTCATTGTCAACATATGGTGAGTTTCATTTATTTGATAAGCAATCTGACATCCCTGAAATATTGAAAAACCTTTTTGATGTCTGCCAATAGTCAAAAAACGTTACTTTCGTGAGACTAATTAGAAGAACAAGTCATTAATGCAATTTGGATTTTGGCTGAGCAGTGTTTGATGCAGTTAACGTATGTTGAAGAGTGGAAGCATGCAAAAGATATATGTTAGAGACAGAGATATTCCAATGTTGGAGATTTGGGAAGGCATTTTGATCCCGCAATCTGGCACTAAAGGAGTTTGAACATTGAATAAGCAACAGAAGAGAACAAGTCTGGTCAAGTCAAAAACTTGTTTCAAAAAGACGAACTGGGAACAAAAGAAAGAAAACCTCGTTGGCCTTCATGGGTGTCTGTCTTTACCAGTTCAATTCTGAGAACAGAGTCTAATGTTCTGCATACCAAAGGTAGCAGCATTTAAGTTTCCCGTGAGCAATGCTTGGACCTTATGAAAATGCCGCCGGATGCTGAGTTGAATTCGTAGTCTTATGTCATACACCTTCTTTTTATTCTTTCTTTTACCAAATTTATTCTCCCTTCTTACTTTAGCTTTATTTTTTAATTATCTCCATCCTCATGCAAACGTATTAATTGCCCTTATACCACCGTATATGCATGTATCCTACTGCAGACATATGTATTAAAAATATTAAAACTATTGGTGGAGATGCTACGTCCATTATAAATAAACTAAGTTGATAATAGTGGTGTAAAATATATAAATATTATAATAGAATATTAAATCGGTTGTCATGAAATTAATCTAATACAAAAATAATAAATAAATATATGTTAGATTGATTATAAGAAATCAATATAATATTTGCATATATTAGATGGATATAAGGAAAACTAATATAATATATAAATATTAGATCAATTAAATAATCTACCAATTTAATATTATTATGTGAAAAAAAAAGCGTGTTCTTTTTTCTTTGCGTCGTTTAATATATATATTTTCTCTTACAGTTATTGTATTTTTTTTTATTCCTTGCATATCATGATTTTTTTTTTATTATTTGTTTGATTGAAAATTCAAGTACGAATTTAAATTTCAAATTACATAAAAAATAAAAATAAAACACTATATAAAAGTGAAAGACCTATTAATTTAATGTATTAAGATTTTTGATAAGAAATGGTGTTATTCTTTTTATATGGTTATATGTTTGTCACTAGCGTTTTAGATATGAATCTTTTCGTCATCGTCAATGTATCCTTTCACTGTTTTTATCTTTTCTTCTTCCATTTTTCAAGCTCCTCCACCCATTGATGAGTTGCATTGATAAAATATATTGAATCTAGTTTTACTCTTTATGCACAGCCATAATAAAAAATTGTTTGAACTTTTTGGCTTTCTATTTGTGAGTTTTTCTTTTTCTCTCATTAGATCTACAAAGTCCTCTTCCCAACCATGCCATTATTGATTTTTGCACATTTTTTCTTTTGACGAATCTAAGATGTAATTGAGATTCAAGATGGAAGACAAAAACGATTAAGATTTGGAAACCATGATTGATAATGTTTTGAAAATACTTTTTTTAAAAATTAGACGGCGTTGTCCCATAAACAATCTAATTACATTGATGTATAATATTAGTTAGGTAATATTTGTTTCACAATAAATCTATTTTACATTAGTGTAAATGAGTATAAATTTCATCTTATAAATTAATTTTTTAAAAATTTAATTAAATTTAAAGTTTAGTTTACTTCTTATAATACCACAGCAATAAATTTAATAAAATATTATATTTGTTGAACTTATATATCAAACATTATCGAACCATTCAATAATATTTAATATCACGTTCAGAAATACTATAAAAATAAAACTATTAGCTTTCGGATGATCAAAATATTATTTCATTAAAATGGAGATTCAATTTTGGTGGAAATAATATTCCTTCCTTTTTCTTAACCTAATTTATACACTTATTTCAAAATTAAACATATCAACTTGGCATAACTAAAATATAAAATATTAATATGTTTAATTAATTTATTTTTAAAACACGTGAATAAAAAAATTTAAAAATTTATAATGTTTCTTAGTAAATTATAGTAGTGAAATGTAAATATAATTCAATCCGTATAAATGAAATTTAGAAAAAGTTGTACACGTGATTTACTTTTCTTTTTTCTTTTTCCTTTTTTTTCTTTTTTCTTTTCACACTGAGGCATGGCACTACACAATGAAGATAATCATGACACACACAACACTACTCTGCAAAAAAAAACTTAGGACAGAAAAATATGAAAGTATAAAGCAGCAACAGATTTTTCTTCAATAACATGTGTGTTTGAAAATATATGTATACCCCACCTTCCATCACTTTTATAGGAAGTGGAAGAACCACTCAAAAGCCCCACTATAATCATACTGCAAAAAGCCATGGTAATCATTTTTATAATAATATATTCAAATTATTCACATATGGAAATACCGTCAAACACTTAATAATTTCACATAAAATAAGTATGATAATTATATTATTTTATTCTTGTGTTAATATTTTTCATTTCATGTTTTTGTTGTTTTTTACTGCTCATTTTCCGGCTTACCACAGGGATGATAATAGATAGAATGCTTTTGTTCATCTTCTTATAATTTTGTAGGTCGAACTTTTAATCTGTATCACCTATCTTAATCTTAAGTACATATAAAGTACCACAAACATTATCTGTAAGTTGTTTATATATGAAGTTTACAAAAAAATTAAAATTATCAAAGAATCTTACTTTTTAACCCTACTAGAAAATTGATGGTTAACATTATTTTATTTTCATTTTATGAATATTATTTTCAAGATACTATTTTAAATTTCTGAAAATAAATCTTGTAAAGTTGAAAAATGCTTGGTTTGTTTATAAATCAAGTTGTTGATTAAAACTTTTTTTTTTCTAATTTAATTATAAAAGTGTTTTTTACGCATCGATAATCGTAGATCCACAAACTCATGCAAGATGAACATGCATGTGATCGATCTTGTTTAAGTTTAGAACAAACAAATGACATTCTTCATGGTTTGATGCAACTCTTACAGACACTTTTATAATTTGGTGAAAAAAAACGAGCCAATATAATATTCACAGACACCTAATAATTTTAGAATGGAATCAATATAAATTATTATTTATTTATTGAAAAGTGGGTTTTATTTGACACGATTTGTCGAACTGATAAGTTTTCATCACTTTAGTTGTTGTCTTTATATAATTTTAGGTTCTGTTTTTATTTGCCCTTTTTCGGGCACACTGTCCCTAATCTCTGTCCCATCACATGCATGACTTTAATATATATATATATATATATATATATATATATATATATATTCTTTTCTCATTTTTAAGGTGACATTTTATGTATTATTAGAAATAAAACAAAAACATTAGAGTAAAATTGTTACATATTATTGTTGTTTGATGCAGTGGCTGGGTTGTGTACCACATATACAAAGGCAAAAGAGTGAAAGCAAAACGCACTTTACATCATATCCTTCTTTCCAAATCTTTTAAACGTGTAATACATTATTTTTTTGGCATATACAATTTAATCTTAGTGGAGCTTTATTGCTTCTGATTAATCATTTATCTTAACACCATGGAGAAAATGGTGATCTTTTATGTATACTGTAAAAATTCAAATTATTACTTTTGTTTCATTTAAGATACAAATGGTAATGAATAGAAATTTTGTTGTACTGTATAATCGATCAGTCTCTCATTGATCGAACAGTTAAGATTTTTAGAATAATATTGTGCGGAAATCGTTTCTAATCTTAAGTTTTTGCAAACGAGACAACTACTCAACAAATCATTCCGTCAAACATCTATTAAGTACCTATACTACAAATTAAATATATTTACAGATAAAATATATTTATCAACTTTTGGGTCATGATTAAGTCAATCATAATTAATTCATTTCAAAATCTATAAATATAAAAAATAAAATAAAATGGTTGGTGATAACATTGATTGTGAATTTAAAATCCTACCATATGACTGATCAATCATATAACTAATTTGAACATTAGAATGTCTATCACAGTATACTTACTTCTGAGCTTGAAATTTAAATACTGAAAACTAAGGATAGACATTAAAGGATTAAAAAAAGTGTAAATAAATGTTTTGATTATTATCATTTTCCACTTCAAATCCGAGACATTCACTAAAAGAATAGTTAGAATTTGTGTAAAGATTTGCATAGATGATATAATATATAAAAGCCGAAGCAAGTTGTTTATATGCACGTGATCTTGCTTAAGTATAAAAAAGCTAATGTTAATGAGAATTTAATATAAGCATGACACAAGTTATCATAGTTTTGTGGTCCAATATGATATTCCGCGGAAGAGAATATCATGTTTGATGTCAAACACCGTGTATTCCAATTTCGGTTGAGTACTAAAATGTTCACACAGGGAGATAAACTATATAATAGTAGCAACAATTCGTGTGTTTATGGCACTTGGTTTTGTTTAATTATAGTTTAACTGGGGTAGTGAGAAAGACAAATCAAAAATTGATTGATTATGAGAGTTTATTAGAGAGTCAAATTAAAATGTCAGCAAAGTAAATGTGTTTATGGTTGGGTTTTGGAGAGAGGTTGAGTTGACCGATTGTTATCTAATATTTTGACATTCCTGCATGTGCACACAGACAAAATATATTATATTAAAAAAATATTTTCAAACATATTTATTGATAATATATATATATATATATATATTATTTTTTATTGATTTATTATTATATTGTCTTATTTTAAATTTAATAAAAAAATAATATACTGTATCAAAATATTATAAAAAAAATTATGTTAACATATCATTATTATTATTTTTTAAAAAACCTACTTCGCGAGATTTCACTAATTTAACATCTTATTAACCATGTTATTTCCTTTTTGACATTTGTTCTTTGGTGAGGATTTTTAAAAGGAAAAAGTTTTTTTTTACAAATTAAAAGAAGAATTTTTTTGGTGTAATAAATAGTTTGGTAATATTTTACTTTATAAATTGATGTTTTTGTTTTCTCTTTTAATTGTTTGAAATGTATTATAGTGTATGTTTGAAATGTATTATAGTGTTTACTCGTTATTGTTAATGAATATATTGAAGGGACATTATATACATTGACCAGAATAGTATAATATAGAGAAATGGTCTAAACTTTGTCTAACAAGAATGTTACAACATATAGCAACTTCCATGAAATATACCTATCAAGAAGATTGGTCTTATAACTATCAAATTATGTCTTTTTATATTTTCTTACTAATTTTACTATTATTAATATAATTTTTTTTTAAAATTTTATTTAAAAAAAATCAATTGATTGTCTATAATAAGTTGATACACATGTGTCTAGTTGTATATGTTTTGACTGGTATATATAAGGATAAATATAAATATCTTTAATGTGAAAAGATTCTCAAATGTTATCTGTATATTATAAACAGTCCAAATAAACATGATGTTGGGAAAATGGAAATGTCACGTAAATAAATTTAATGACAAAAGTAATCAATTTTATAATTAAAAATATGATGGTAATTCATACCTCCAATTAATATATTATACCACTGTTTAATTGAATCTTAGTAATCATATATTTAGTTCTAAGATGAAGATATGTGACGTGATTATTGCACGAAGATTTTACCTTCATTGTTTGCATCCATATATGCAAATGTCAAACACCCAAACACTTTTAAATGTATGATGTTAAATTGATAATATCACAATATCTTTTATGTGGCACCCCTAAATTACTAAATAATAACAAGATGAAAACTCTAAAATAAAAATTGTTAATGCAAGCAATTCTTGTATCTTCTTCCATATGCATGTCTTAAATGCAGCATCTAACGGTTGAAAGTTGATAACTATGTAACCCACTCACCAAATTTGGATGAGAGTGAATAAACGTGTAGTTGCATTCGGAGTAATGTTGTCCTCTCAATATGCAAAGTGCACTATAACATAAAGTAAAACATAATGAATAAGTTTTGTTAATAAAATTTTGAATAAAAAAGTTCTCAATATCTTCATGATTGGTTTTCATGGAAAGTAATATCTCAATTTTTTTACAAATATTCATACTCAACATTTAATAAATATGTGGATATAGTAATGTGTTGGTAAAGGACTTGTACTGTGCCGATTGGTACATATAGAGTAAAATATCATGACGGATTAGATAGGTTACAGTCGAAAATAGTTAATAATTTAGCTAATATAAACTAGTTAGTATAATTAGATTTAAAGGGAATTGAATTGTTATTAAGTTAACTATAATGAAAAGTCTAATAATAAAACTATAAATACATTTAAAAAGAATTGTTGTTAAGAGTTTTACGATGCATTTATTATAACATTTATTATTTAATTGATCAAACTTTAACTGACTTAAACATTGGAATAAATTCAATTCGTTGAAGAACAAACTATCCGAATAAGAGGATGACAATTGAAAAGTAAGCGATAAGAAAAATGTTTTAATTGAAAATTTAACTTACACCCAAAACATTTTAGAACTCCATGTGAGGTTGAGCAAAAACTTCTAAAGCCTACATGGTGAGCACAAGGAACGTGATATGCAACCCACCAGTAAATTGTTAATGATTGGATGGATTCGATGGAGATGATAAGAAAAATGTAGAGACAAATGGATGATATGCAGAAAAAGTATGAAGAAGAAATAATAGAAATATTAGTAGAAAATGTGATTTTTTGAGAAGAGAAAGGTGATAAAGACTTTGTGCCAATCATCCCAACTCTTTAAGAATCAATTAAGCTACGTCAGGATACATCATGTCAAATAATCAAGACAAATAGTTTTTATCATGAATAAAAATCACAATTACTTTGTTAACACGACTAGTTTGTTATTATTTGTCACATGTGGATCATAAAGACCAATTTTTCAAATAACCAAAAAATATCAGTGTCTAACATATATGATAAATCTACGTATGTGAATAATTTTCATGAATGAAATGACATTGTATACTACAAGTGACATCATATAATGTTAAGTTTTCTAAATTTCACTAAAAAGAGAAGTCCTATGGTGGGTTCCAAGTCTACAATTTGTTTTGCTACCATAGAAGTGAGATTCCGAACCCAATTTGACCTAAGAAAACTTCTGAAAGGTTTTGCCCATTTCCCTTCTATAGTTGTGTTGACGAAGTATAAACAGTCCTTTCTGCTGCTACCTCCTCCTGTCCTGATGTTCGATCGGATTTTTATTGATAGCTTAAATGACATCCAGACACTATGTACATAAACCAAACGTTGTTTGGATTATCCGATCTATGTCACTGTTTGTTTTACGGTAAAAAAAAAAAAAAAACTGCAGCGTGAATAGTCTTTTAAAGTAGATATATATTTCTTTTAAAAAGAAAAACAGGCTTTTACAAAAGTATTCTTAAAGAAAATCAATTTTTCTTTTTGAAAAACAATTTTCATATGTCTGAAAATAGCACTAGTTAGCTAAGGTCCCATGACTTTTTTTTTGTCGAAACTTTTAATGTTGTGTTTCTCTGCCCCATTTTGGCACCCATAATCGGGCCCCACAGTAGCAGTGCAAACACACTGACCAGAAACCACAAACAGTGGACCACACTAACTAAATTAAGGTCACAACATATTATATTATCTATTCAAAGCCTGTTCAAGACGCTTCATTGTCACTCACACTCGTGAATACTAGTGGTTCAAGGAGGATTTTTTGCTTTGATAAATAAATTAGAGCAAAATTTTAAAAAGTTAAATAGAATTTTTATATATTAAAATGATGAATAAAATGCCAATTTTTTGTATTAATTAACTAAGAGAATACACTATTTTCCTTTTGTGAAATTGAAAATAAATTAGTTACATTTGTATTTAAGTATTTTACATAAAGAATAAGGCCATACTAAATTACTGAAGCCAGCTTCAATTCCATTTTTAATATGTTATAATTTTTTTATAAATAACATTGTTTAATTTAAATCTATCTCCATAAACAAACGTAAAAGTTAAATATTCAAATATAATCTTGAAATCACTTGATGTTTCTTGTTAAATTTAAATATATTGAGTAAAATATTTATAAATGGGTTATAAATTAATGGTTGTTTATTGATTTTATAAACTTATTTGTATTATTGGTTGTCCAATTCCTCTTGATCAGAATTTATATTTGATTTGTATCTTTTTATGGTTAAATTTGTATAAATAATATTTTCCTATTAAATTAGTCTCATTCTCTTTTATACTTTTTCTTCCTCTCTCTCTCTCTCTCTCTTCTTTTCTTATGTTTATTATCAACTTTAATTCATAACATCTTATCAACAAGATGTTTTAACCAAATGATCCAATAAAAATGTTTTTTTTTTTTTCTAAAAACAGCACTTTATGTACCTCAGTCTAGGCTTTTCTTTTTCTTTGATTTCCTCGTTTACAATTTTATCTTATATTTTTTCTAATAAAAATTATTTGATTTTATCAATTCTTACATATCTTGTTGTATTATTACTTTATTACTATTATTATTATTATTAATATTTATATTTGATTATTTTTCTAACACTTAATATTGTTATTTTAATTTTATAGTTTGATATAATATGATTATTATTAATGTTTTATGTGTTAAATATAAACATATTAAACTTTAAAAAATTTAAATTTGTGGTCCTTCATATTACAATAAATAATTACTTATATTGAATGTTAGATGTTAAAATACATATAAAGGCAATGGGTTTTAGTGATGTCATTAAAGACATAAATAAAGTGTTTCAGCAATTAATTTATTTCCATGATAACATCATGAAAAATAATTTCACAAATATTTTTAATTTATTTCATATCTATCGTTGAAGTGAGTTTTGATGAAAAATCATAAAACTCCTTCAACTAACCATGCTTAATTCTCAAAAGTTAATACAACAATCATGATTCATTTTTTCATACTACATGGTTGTACTCTTGGTCATAGTCATGCTAGTGATTATGATTATGAACATAGTCATAAAAGAAATTTCAAACAGACATTTTATTGGATGAAACACTAGTTTAACAAAGGAAAAGGAAAAAAATTATGAAAATAATGACAAATAAGATAAAAATATATGTTATTATGATAACATATGTCATTGAGGTCATACTTCTAGTACACCAAAACATCTTAAAAATAAAAAGAACATATAAATATGATTTACTTGTGATTGTGATTTTGATTATGATTATATATATATAATTATTTATTGTGTAAAATCTATCTTACAAAAATTATTTTATAGAGTTTAAAACTTAAACTTACGAAACTAGTAAAATAAACAATGATTTATAATTTTTATAATTTGATTTCATGTCATGGTATAAAATATTAAAAGTGATTATATAAAGTAAATATTAACGTCCTACATTGTTACAACAAGGGAACGAGAAAAAAGAGAGAAAAAGAATGTTACGGAGTTCACTCTTTAAACAAACTGAGTGCTTATAAAAAGACGAATGACATAAAGTTTATTCCACATGGAAAATCAAATCTCTAATAATGATGCATGGTTGGAAAATAAAAACATAAATACATAGAAACATTACTTTATAAATAAAGGAAACATTAGTGGTAAGTACTGTGTGTAATTAAAGTGAGCATGCTAAAGTGAATAAATAAGTGAATGATAACATATAAGACAAATTATTTTAGACGTGAGATTAATTTTATGTAGTATTTACATGCCTTGTAATTATAACTTATTATGCGAAGAGGAATTTTAGACAAAAAAGATTAGTTTGATATATCCATTTTTTTTATTACAAATAGTAATAGAGTGATATATGAGATATTTAAAATTAATTATAGTTATATTTATTATAAATTGCATTTAATTTTATTTATAGTTGTAAAACTATTCGATATATTATTGTTTAAACACAAAATATAATTACATTAGACAAAAAATATAAAGAACTTCAAAATAATTTATTTCAAAATTAACATGCTGCATATTTTTGTTTAATGAAAGACAATTTAACCTGCATGTAATAAATAACACCATCATTCTATTGTTAAAGACAATATGATAATGAGGATGTATAAAGTTTGAGAATGCTAACCATTTATTTAGGGTACTCTTTTATTATCGATTCACTACATTTATATTGAAATATAAATAATTAATTTTATTAATTAAAATTGATTTCATTATATATAAATATAGAATAATTAATTTTATTAACTAAAATGATATAAGTTTTATAAAGACAAAATATCTGCAATCCTTTTTAAAACACAAAAGACAATAGCGTTTTTTAAAATATCTTTTTTGTCTGTTTTAATTTAAGTTTTTCTATGTTTAATTATATTTTATTTTTTAGCAACATTAAAATGAAAAATAACTTATTAAAAAGAATGAATAATGGTATAATAACATTAAAATGATTTTATTATTATTTTTTTTGTGTATATCAAATAAATGATCAATTACAACTGTATAATACTTATAGATATCTTTGTTTACTATATAACATTTAAAAACATTCTATTGTTTTTGTATTTAAGAAAATATTTCAGGCATAAAGACAAAAATATTATCATTAAAAATCTGTTATGTAAATTTATATTATTTTAATTAATAAAATTAATTATTTTATATTTCAATAATAATCAATTATTTCATATTTCAATAATAAAATTAATTATTTCATATTATTATTTATGTATATATAATAAAGAAAAAAAGTCCATCATTAATAACTCTCCTAAAATTTCCTGGAATGAATTATGATCATCCCTGGAATGAAATTCTTTTGCAAAGATTGCGTCATGAATGTGTTGGACCTCAAAATAAGCTTCTTATATTTAAAAAATATATATATATATATATATATATATATATATATATATATATATATATATATATATAAATTTGTCGTTTTGGGCTTAATTAGAGGGTTTGATGAATGGTTTTTTTGGACTGTATACAGCAAGTTGGGCTAGGAATTCAGATGGGCCGTTTTTTCCTGTTTTAGGAAGATGTCTATCCCTACTATCACCTTACGCCGTGGACCGAGTAGACCGTGATAAGCTCCTCCCATCTCCTCCGCCAGATCTCAGCATCGCCGCCGCTGAACTTCTCCTTGGCATTCTCTCTCCGTCTCTCATTCTCGTAATCTCTCTCTCTCTATCTCTTTCTCTCTTCATTTCACTTTTGAACTATAGCTGCAGTAACATTTGTTATGAGTTTTGGTGTATTGGTTCGTTTGACCTATGTGTTTGAGATTGCAACGATTTTTGTGTATAACTAATGTACGTATAAAGTGGATCTCCTGTTGTGCAGGTTGAAGCTTGATAAGGACAGCCAACATGTGCCGGCAGAATTCTCTGGCGCACCATTCTGGTGAAGAGGAAATTGCAGCTGACGAGAGCCTTTTGGTTTATTGCAAACCTGTTGAACTGTACAATATTCTCTACCGCCGTGGTCTTCAAAACGTAAAACAATGAATGCATTTGTCTTGCTGTATTGAATTTGTGCCGTGTTGTGATTTTGCCAATCTTTAATTTGCTCTTCGATGTTTCCTTATTAGAATGGTCCATCGAGACTAACGTCGTTTACTACCTTGTGGATGCTTTCGTGTCTATGTTTTCTTCTTTTATTTCTGGTTCGTTGGAAACTGCATTTTTCAGCCTCTGGTTAGAAGTTTTTAAAAAATGTTATGAGCTGATATGGCTCGAATCCAATTGAATATCCTAAGGAGAAACCGATGTACAATTTGTGTGAAACTTCAGCACATAAAGGGTCTTATATTTGTTGTTGGATTAACTCAGGTTCCAACATCTGTTTAAAGAAAAAAAAAAATCAAAGTTTGATTGATTGATTTCATATGTGATTTCTCTTGCAGCCTTCGTTTCTTAGCAGATGTTTGCGTTATAAAATTACAGCAAGGCAGAAAAGGAGGTAATTATTCCTTCCAAACACTGTGTATATGTATTATTTTATTTAGGGTTTAACATCTTTTCGGCTACTAAACTTTTCCGAATTTTTTCTCAGTACTTAAACTAATTTTTTTAGTTTGGTTCCTATACTTTTCATCTGTTAATAGTTTTAGTTACTACCGTCAAGTGACTTAACAACTATGATGGCAGTGTAGTGACTTGTCACATCTTCAAAGAGTCTGATGAGATAGCCATCTCTATTTTTTTCCGTAATTGTGATTTTTTTTTTTAATTCTTTACACGTCCAAGTTGACAACGTCAAACTAGAAAGAGCAATTTGGGCGAAGGCCATATTGAGAACGCTGTATGAATTGCTGTAAAGTAGGTATTACAACTGAATGTGAGCCATTTGGCACAACCAAGCCTCATCCCCCTCAAGGTTGAGGCTCCAGGGCTGCGTACCTTCTGGGATGGATTGGTCCTTCTGAACCTCATTGTTTTTCTTTCAAGCTTGAGGCTCTGGGGCTGTATTTTCTCCAGGTTGGATTGACCTTATGAGCCTCATTTCTCTGATTTAGGCTCTGAGACCGTGTATTATCTTAGTTGGAATAGTTTTTTTAGCCTGTCACTCGCCGAGTTTGAGGCTCTTGGCCATGTCACCTCTGGGTTTGGATTGGCCAAAATCGGACCTGAACGACCACAAACCTATCATTAATAACCATACTAAATTACACCCAAATTTGGCTTTTTTGAGCTCACAATTTATGAGGAGGATCCCTCAGTCCTCGCCAATTATGAACTATCTGGAGGACTGAGTACCTTTCCCCAATATGATCTCCAAGGCTTAGGCATATGTGTGTGTGTGTAGTACCTCCCAATGAGGAGGGGGCAGAAGAAAAAAATGGTATATAAACCAGTTGATTACATCATCTGCTAACACTATTAGTTGATGAAGGAAACTAACACTCTTAGTGGAGAAAAGTATACGGACCAAAAACACTAAAAAATGGTGTAGTAAATAAAACCTAAGTTTGGGAACCAAAAAGATAAAACCTTTTCATTAATACTGGCACCAGTCCTTGATACAAGTCACTTTAAGCATAAACACAGGGACCAATAAAAGTAATTAATTCAGTTAATTTTGTTGAATTACAAATGAGACAAATATTTCATCATTATTAATGAGTTTTAAAATTATTTTCTCATTATTTATTAATAAAAACACATATTTGTAATATTTAATACGTGCAAAGAAGGAAAATCAATAATGCTTTATAGAAACTATAAAATTCCTTATAAAAGAACGTCAATTTTATCTGAATTATTATTAAGAATCGCAGGAGTATTTAGTTTCATGACTCCATTTACACTACTGTTCATACTATTTTCTTGCTGAAAATGTGTTTTCTTGTGCGGCTGGATTATAATTATTGATTGATCAATTTAATACATCATTTCACATCTATGTTTTTCCTTTTTTGTAAAACTATACTTAAGTGATAATATTTAATAAAAGAAATCTAAATTGGGAATCTGAATTTCTCCTGCAATATATATATATATATATATATATATATATATATATATCACCTAAGGAAAGTTAAAATTTGTCTTCCTTACTCACCTAAGGAAGCCGCTTACGTCTTGAGGTGATAACGCTGAGAAACATATACATCACTGAACAGAGGCTTGAAGGTCAAGAAAGGGATAGAATAAAGTATTTGACTATTTTGTGCTATGTTTCTATATAAATTACCCAGGCTAGCATTACATCCATGGTTAGAATAAAATATAAAGCAGGTCAATTTACAAAATCCAAAGCTACTTTCTGCGTATTGTCCCAAGTCCCAAAGGTAATCCTACCAGCAATTTGTTTTCAACGTTGTGACTATTTTGCACCATCTGTAATCACAGTTAGAAAGATTGATTTTTTTTTTTTGGAAAATTTACAATTATTAACCTGCACTAAAAGAATGCAATGCCTGAATTAAACGAGAATGTGTAACTCTAAGGTTAAGCACTTCCCTGAAGGGTCAGCACCTTGACCAGTAAATAATCATTACTCTATTGCTGACAAAAGTTGGTCTTTTAATTGTATTAGATTTTTTTTTCTTTTCTGTATAAGCCAACTTCAAAAGTGTAGGGATCTAAACTTTTAAAGGTAGTGGCTGTGTTTTCATTGTTTCTGGCTGGTGGATTGGTTTCTAGTTTAATTTTAGCAATATACAGTTGGATCTTTGTTAAATTTACATTTAACAACTAGTTAGTTGTAGAAATCTTACTGAACAACAATTTTTGAAATAAGGAGTTCATATAAATTAATCTTTATCTCTTAGTTCTGTTGCACTGGGTGTAATTAAAATACTTGATGTGCTTTCTGTTTTATAGGTTGAGAGCAGGAATAGTGATTTTCAATTATAGGGACCACTACAACATGCTTCGAAAGACAGAAGGTACAACATATTATACAACACTAGGTTCAACATTGCATCTTACTCTTGCGGTCATATGCTTGCGTGGTTTGAGAAGAGCAATCAAACTAGCTGTCAACGTGTTATCATTTGTTTGTGGTTGAAAGCTTTTGACTGCAGACTTGCATATATTTACTTTTTGGATGAATAAGAATTTTTGACAGTGCTGCCATCTTGAGCTGTTTTTTTTTTTTTTTTCATTTTTCTTTATTTTTTTCATCATCCTTTCTTTGATAATATATATTTTTTTAAGACAATTTCAACACCACTGAGGCATTTCTGATCTCTTTTTGAATACAGTGACTGAAGACTTTTCTTGCCCATTTTGCTTGATGCAGTGTGGAAGCTTTAAGGTACGAACCGTGAGTTGTACTTTTATTGTGCTCTTCCCATTTATAATTTAATAATTAGGAGAATTATTGTCTCTCTTCTCTGTTTTAAAAGTAGGTGAAAACTCTAAAACCACCATACTTGAAAAATATATTGAATTTATTTGATATAATGATTCTTTTCTTTCGAATGCTAAATGTAATATTGCTTTAAGGTGGTAAATATTGGTTAGATATAATTGGGACCTTTAATATGTCTTTCTGGAAGATATTTTCCCAATTTGAGTTGTAATCTTAGATGGCTACTTAATGATGCGTTGTTTTCCACACTTCTTTTGGCTATATATCATGTGCAATTTACTATGAAATCACATGAACTTGCTGTTGAAAAGTTTATATATATATATATATATATATATATATATTCATAGCTAATATAATTTTCCATTTTCTTAGTTATTGCTCAGTATTTATTAATAGTATTCTCCTTGGCAATTTTATCAGTCTCCGTTTATCTATGCAGGGTTTGCGACTTCATCTATGTTCCTCACATGATCTGTTCAACTTTGAGTTCTGGGTTAGCAGTTGTAACTATAAGTTATCTTTAACACACTGATCCTTCTTAATGGCTTCGAGTTTATTCTTTTTATAATTTTGTAGGTTACCGAAGATTACCAAGCAGTGAACGTGTCAGTAAAAGTGGATATATTGAGATCAGAGGTCAGAACCTTGTTTAAATCTGATTTGTAGTAAATGGTTTATTTTTTCTTAGTGATTGTCAATTGTTCAATAAATATTTTGCTGTTTTAATTATCAAAAGCGTCTCACGGTACTGTTAGCAACAACAAAAAAATGCTCGTTGATCTAGCCCAATGATACAGTTGTTTGTCTTAAGTAGAGTAAACTCGACTGATGTCTTGATAAAATGATTGTCTTATTGAATGTGCTCTCTCTGATGATAGCCCAGAAAAAGTGATTTTTGGATTGCTTAGCTTCATTTTGCAGATGTGGAGGTTATCTAGGTCATATTCTCTACTACTTGTGGTGGATGTAAAATTGGTCACGTATTTGAGTAACATGTATGCGCAGAATGTTTTTGTACTGCCATATTGAAGTGACTAATAATCTGACATTAATTAAGGATCTAAATCTTATGTTTGGATCAAATGCTGATCATGTCTGTCTTGTTAACTGTTTTCCCTTTGCAAATGGTGTCAGTTGCTTGGTGACCAAGTGGGCTAGCAATAATCTGATTGCTGGGTCATATTCAATAGAACATTTTGCTTGGGTGTCATTATTTTAATTAGAATGAGATGAATTGTTTTAATATTTGATTGAATTCCCTTCATTTGAAATGTATTATTTAGTTTCTTAACTTATATGTATCTGCATGCAGAATGTTGCTGATGGAATAATTCCACAATTGCAAACCTTCTTCTTCTGGTTCGTTGTGAATATTTATTAATCAATTCATATAATTTCAGCAAGATTGCGAAATTTAAATTATTCAATGACAAAAAATTGTACAGTTCAAGGCCTCGAAAGCGTAGAAGAAAGGATACTGTTCAAAATGAAAAGCGCAGCAATGTAAAATTCATGGAGTTGGATTCACCTGAAGACATACAGAATGGATTTATACTAAAGGATGATGGTAGGAATTGTACTTTGATACCTGCTGTCTCTATAATTAGAAATAATATTTTTTATATGCATGGTAGGATTTGGTTTTTGGCGTGTACAGAACACAAAAACCACTAAGATGCCTTGAGATTTCTCCTTAAAACATGCTAGAAGAGTAAACTTTTTCTTTTTCTGAAAAATTGTAAAACGAAAAGAAAATTGGAGGATGCAATAAATATTGGTGCCAAACCGTAAAACAGAGAGGTATCGTGCACTGTTGGTGGAATATTGTAAAACGAAAAGAAATTGGAGGATGCAATAAATACTGGTGCTAAACTGTAAAACAGAGAGGTATCGTGCACTGTTGGTGGAATTTTACCAAAGAAAATAAATGTGTAAGAAAAATTGCCGCTTACTGTTACGAAAGGTTTTAGGGGAGGTGTTAGGATGACTCTTTATTCTTGTGTTTGTTTCTCCTCTTTTGCTATGTTCTCATTTGTCCAAGACACACACCACAAACACTTTTGGAAGGAATGACTAAGTTGTTGCCTTATAACATTTAATTTCAACACAGTGCTTCAAAACCTTGAATCTCCCTTTCAAAATAAAATATTGCAGTTTGTTGGATTACTTTTACTGCAGTATATATGAAATATTTCTTACTTACAAGTAATGTCTATACAATTCTGTGGGATGGACTGAAATTCTAAAGTTGTAGATATCCTATGCTGCAAAGGGGAGAATGTGTCTAGAACATCTCGTGATGAGAAGATACCGCTTAGTGGAAGAAATGATGGACGGAAATCTGGTCCTGATCATCCTGGCACCATGGACGACCTGGAGCATGTTGAATCTAGTTTCAACATTTCTGGTGTTTCGATTGCCATGCCTCAATCTTCTGGAGACCCTGAATGTAGTAAATCAATATGTAAAAGTGATCCTGCTCTGCCTGCTAAATCAAAGAAACTAAGCATGGATCGATCAGACTCTAGAAAGTATGTAAATAAAGCCTTTCTCTTTTTCTATTTTTTAATTTTAAGAATACAAGATTCAGTTGTAAATGAAGGCTTCACTATTTTTTATTTCATTCTTATTGTTTTGTAGCTATTTCTATTGTTCTTTGTAGATGTTGTCGCTATTAATAAACAGTTTATTATGTCAAGTCTGGTATCATAAGTGTAGTTTCTGGTAAAGTGGTATTTTTCTAAACCTTTAGTTGTATTTTTTGAAAGTCTAAGAACAATTTAATTGATTGATTTAAAACAATGCAAAGTCAACTACATTCGTGGATGTTTAAGTTGTAGAATATCTGTATTGTATTTCTGTTACCAATGATTCAAATTCGTCAGCATATGCAGACACATCATTACTAATATCATTGGCATCTGTGATAAGGTTTTATTATTTTTAGATAATTTTTTTTTAAACTTTGCATGGCCTTGATATTTGATTAATTGAGAGGATTGTGATACTCATGTCGTTTTTTCCCTATATTTGTCATGAATGTCCTGATTTGGGCATTTAAATTCTGTTTTTTAATTCAAAATTGTTTATCCAGCCGAATGCTTCTGCAGAAGAGACTGTTCTTTCACTCACATAGAGTCCAGGTGATTAGTTATATTTGATCTCTCAAATTTAGTATTTGCATGTTCTGCATAATCTGCTTGATGCATGGAATTTTTATATATAACTTAATTTCTAGAAGTGAATCACAGGCTTATGTGATTTTTTAATTGTAGAAACCTTTTGTTTTTATTTAAACAGCTTTCTCTTTCCTGGATAACTTTACTACTAGTCTACTAATCTTCATTTTATTTATTGCTTGTTGTAAATTTTGATTTTGAATAAACCCGAGTAATATGGGGAATCGATATTTATTAATAGTCTATTGTATTTCCTAATCTTTTAATTATGAGAGCTCATTTTCTCATATTCTAGAAACACTGATAGAATCTTCTGTTCTTGAAATTGTTGAGATTTTTAGGTAGGGAAGGAGGAAAGGAAAACAGGCTAGTGAATAATCAGAAATTGATGTGTTTTGATGTATCCTAAATATATAGTATCTGCCCTTATTTATTATTGAGAAATAAGTGATAAAATATGGAAAATACTCGTAAAAGATCATCTAAGATACTCACCTATCTAATATACAATACAACTGGACATTCATGAATTAATTCATTTTTTTATAACGGTGAAGCTGGAGTTGTTTGAGGGATTTTTTATACTGTTGCTTATTGAAGATGGTGCTAGTTATGCATAGAGAAGAGAAAGGAAAGAGGGTATGAGACTTGTTTGCTATGAATTGTTGGAACCTAGGGTTAGCTAGTTCTCTGGCTTGGGTGCCCTGGTTCTTTCTCTATACATTTGAACCCTTCATCTAGCTTAATAAATTGTAGCATTATTCTATAATAAATGAAATTGACTTTGGTAGGATTAGTGGACTTGTTTTTTTAAATGCTTATCAATATTTGATTTTCGTAAGCAGTGCCTAACTTTTGTGTGTGTTAAATGAAGCCTATGGCACCAGAACAAGTGTTGTCAGACCGTGATAGTGAAGATGAAGTTGACGATGACATTGCAGATCTTGAAGATAGAAGGGTAATCTTGAAACCTTTCAATTTATTATGTCTCTGATTTTTTCCACTTTTGTCTATGTCCTCCAAATGGTGCATTTGAATTTATTATTTCTGGGCCTTTTGTAAAGAACAGGAACATTATTAAATTTAGTATAGTGCCTCATTGGCATGTCAAATTTGACTGAAATTATGCTCTTTTCATGTTGTAAAGAATTCCTTGTTCAGTTTGGTCCTCCCTACTCTAGTTGCTTGTCTAAATCTTTGTGCATTTACCATTGAATATTTACAGTGCAACAAACTGATATTAATCATGGTAATTTATTGTTGAACTGCAATGTTGCAGATGCTTGATGATTTTGTGGATGTTTCCAAAGATGAAAAACAACTCATGCATCTCTGGAACTCCTTTATGAGGAAGCAAAGGTATTTAATGATGACAGCTATATATTAAACTTTCATTAGTTTTCTTTCCCCCTCATTAATAACACTAGTTTGCTTGTTAGGTTTTTGCACGAAAAAAAACCCGTCATTCTGTATTGTGTGTATGATTCTTGTTGGTTACGCATGTTTTTACTGTTGCAGGGTGCTGGCGGATGGTCATGTGCCGTGGGCCTGTGAGGCATTTTCCAAGCTTCATGGAAAAGCGCTGGTCACATCTCCTACTTTATTCTGGTACTCCTATCTTCCATTAATATTTCTCTAATTTCATGGAGTTTTCCTACTAAAAGCAATAATGCTGAATGATCAACGAATTACCTGTCATTAACGTCCCTCATAGCATGGAATGACGAGTTTTTGACTGAATTCATCACTTATAGCATTACTTTAGTGACATCAGATCAACCAGTCGTAGTACTTTAATTTATAAATCTTTTCTTCAAACTTCAACTTATGTGTTTATTTTTGAGTTCCGTTTTTAGAAAATATGCTTTGATGCAGCAGGTGTTGGAGGTTATTCATGATTAAACTTTGGAATCACGGTCTTCTTGATGCCTGCACAATGAACAACTGTAACAGAACATTAGATAGTTACAGAAACGAGGGATTGGGTACTAGCAAATAAAGAACGAAAAGAACGAAAGGAAACTGACTCAACTACAAAGAATATACCGTCTTCCCTGCCTTGTATTTTGCTTGACTGCAGGTTCCCGTTTTCGTATTTGCATAATTTATTATGATTTTTTTGGCTAGTATTGGCCTGTACATCGTATCAATATTCCCATTGTATTGAGATTGAAATGATATTTAGTTTATTCTCATAGAAATTACATTTCTGAATCGTATCTTGTCCTAGAAATATAAAATTTAATATAATCATAAAAATGTATAAAGTACCAAAGTTTTATTACTTCCATGTTAAATTTTTGCTGGGTATTTTATTAGTTTCTATGCCACCATATTAATTTTAATGGCATTTAAAATTTTTAAATGCTAAATGGCTCCCACTCCGTCCATTAGCTGATTTTCTGGATATGTTGGTTATCGGGAAAACAAATGTTCTTAACCCATTTTCACTGCCTACAAGATGAAAAGTTGATGACTTCACAGGTTCTTTTTATTTTTTCTTTATTTTTTCTTTATTTTTTCTTTATTTTTTCTTGAATTGCCAAGAGAAGTTCCCCCTTGCCGGAAATATTTAAATACCACTTTTAATCAATTTTAGCAATTAAAAAATATCAAAGTAATAGAAAGTATCATAATACACAGTGTCGTTAAAAATGGTGAGCGTACGTATATTCGTGCGACGCTGCACAGGTAGATACAACGAGTTGACGTGCACGACAGGTTGGGAGAAGAGAAGATCATGTGGTTGCCTCTGAAATCGGAGGATTATGCTCTGTCAATCTGTTTGAGCAGTTGATATGATCCTTTTTTTTTCTGGGGTTCAATTTGCCAGTTAAAATAGAACCAAACAACTCTTCACAAGGTGCCTAATCAATGACAGTTATTGAAAATTTTTACAATTTCCAATGCATGTGTTGGCTTTAATTTCCAAACACATTGGTCTTAGATTACTTCAAAAGAGACAAAAACAAGTCTTTAATTGCTTTCATATTCATACAAAATGCATGAAAATTGACTCTTTTAATTTGAATAGTGGATCAAATCTTCTCCTTTTCTACAAATTAGAAACTCTGACGTAAAATGATAGCGGGGGCGACAAAAATATTATTGATTTATTTCGTTAGAGGTATGAAATGGAATTTATTTGACTAAGCTAACGAAGATTGGTAAGACTCTGCATTAAATGGGTGTGGTTATGGATAACATTGTATTTTTTAATTGCAGTAAAGGGATGGAGGATGACTATCTTTTAATCTGTCTTTGTCCCGTCTCTATGTTTATTGTAATATTTATCTTTATTTTTTATCCTATTTAAATTAATAAAATTTTATTTGATAACTTAAAAATATGTGTGGATATATATTATTTTAAGAATACATTTCGTATAGAAGTGTTTCAGAAAAATTATTTTAAAAGACATTATTAAGATTCCGAAAAGTTTATTCTAGAAATCTCAACCCAAAATTCATTTTTCAAAATACATTTCTTATTTTTTTTAAATTCTGTTTTAGAAATATTGTTTTGTAAAAATTTAGAAAGCCCAAAAGTTTGATAAATATATAATCGGAAAATTACTTTTCCGAACACAAAAATGATCATTTTGAAAATTTAAAACAATGCCCCAAGAAATTATGAGAATGCAGTAAAAGCCATAAGATTATCAGTAAGTTTTTTATTAACCCATTATCCTCGTTATTTATTTATTTATTAATTATCTTTTCGTGATTATTTATTGGTTGGTATTATTAAGTTATTTATGTAAAATAAGTAGGTTAGAAATAGTTTCCGTACTCAATTTTTTTTATAGATGAATCATGATTCTTTTTAATCTATTTTGATTCTCCACATTGAGGTTAAATACTTATCTCAACTTATTTCATAGATTTATTATAGCATAATTGATGTATTCAACTTATCTACCTACACGATTATAATTAATATATTTGTATATTTTAAGAAACATTAGCCAAAACACGAGTAAAAAATAAAGTGTCAGTCACATTAAGAAATTATGAAAGATTATTTTTTACATATTGAATGGGTCAATTTAGTTCACATTTAAAATTATGTAGTTAAATCTGCTTTTCATCATAAACTATTATAAAAATTTATATTTTATTTTTAAATTAAATTATATACATTCTAACTTTAAATTTTATTAAACTAATATAAAATATTTTTTCAACAAATGACAAGTGAAAACCATATTTAGTTTTATAGTTTTTAAATTTATTTCAAGTTTAAATCTATTTTAACACTTTTAAATTTCCTATAAATTAATGAAAAAAATTGATGATAAATTTAACATTTCTTTTATCGATATTTTGACTTGAACTAATTTTAAGTTATGTTAGAGTAAGTTAAATGTGTAAAAATAAAAGTTTGGAAGTTCATATGAATTTTAAAACAACCTTTTACTTTCAAATAAATACAAAAAATACTTAAATTCAATGTGGTCGTTAGAAAACTTTATTGTTTACAAACGCGTTTTAGGAAAAGTGGCGCCAATTCCTCGGCGCCAAAATTTAAAAATTGTCATAAATACTGTAAAATTTTTGGTACGAAAAGTTGGCATTACCAGCTTTACTTTCTTGTCGTGGAAGATCGTAGCTTGATGGACGCATTTTGATGGATTCGATCCCAAGCTTTGAAGGCCTGAATTCCCAGGTATAAACTAATTTTCCCACTTTCCTCCATCACCAACCGTTTCTTCATTTTCTTTTTTTCTTTTCAGGTTCCCAGTTCGCGATCCTCGTTTTCATTCCCTTCTGGTTCGTGTCAATTACTTCTCAAAACTTATCAATTTCCTGTTAATGTTGAAAGTTATCTCCTTTTGATTTCCGTGTCTTGTGGGTATGCATGTTAGAGCCCCCTGATGTTGGGAATTGGTTCTCTAGCTATGAGTATCAATCTCCCGACCCGGATTCTAATCTTAGAGTTAAGGATTCTGCTTTCACGGAAAACGAATCTCAGGGAGATGGTGAAGAAGTTGTAGAAGAAAAGGTTAGGATTCGAGGACTACGGCCTGATGGGGACAATGTAGGTCATGAAGAAGAGGATAATCATAACGAAGAACAGTGCATGAACAAGGTGAATCTTCTTCTCATTATTTATTTACTTTTGAATCTCCCATTCGGGTTATTCGTATTTATGGGTTGAGTTTTAATTTATGGCTTTTGATGTTAGACACTCAGATGTTAAGCCAAAAGATGGAGATTTTAGAATTTTATCTGCTTTGTTTTTTTTCTTGCAGAATCTTGGACCGTTCAGTTCACGTTCACTCCTTTCTGGTTTGTACTTTGTCCTGCTTCTTGTAGGATTTTTTTATTTTCAAAATTGAGCTATGATTGTGTTTTCAGTCCTGCAAAACCAATTATCTCAGCCTTTTTGTGTGTGCCGTTTTGCTTTTTCTGATTCAGAGCCTCCGGACATCAGAAACTGGTTTTCCAGCTATGTTTACGAGTCACCTGAGTTTGATACATGTAGTATTTTAAGAGATGAAGTGTCTGAAGAGAACCACTGTGGGAAGTTGGATTTTGAAGTCGTGAAAGCAGACGGACCTGCCAATGGCCACTTGAAAGGGTGTGTTGAGCACAATGACTCCTCTAATAATAAAACAAAGGTAAGAGCAAAAAAACAGCCTTAAAGGGTGTTCACTACTCCTTTTTTATTCTATCAAAACCTTTCATTTTTCCAATTACCCTGTTAATGTCACATATTTACTCAATGAAATTACATATGCTTGTGGTTTCTGATATGAGACTGAATGAAAGTAAGCACTTCAGAAAAAACATTCTAATATGTAGATTTTTACCTCGTGCCTATGGAAATTGACTGTGCAATGAAAATTTAGGCATTAGCATACATGTGAGGTGTGTTTTCATTATTATACTAACAAAATCGCAGATGAAAACCTTAAATTAGAAAGTGAATTTGTATCTGCACTATCACATCACAAGCCGTACATCTGGGCATATATACATTCTCTATTTGTTTCAGTTTCCATGAGATAGGGACTGGACCTAGCTTCAAGGTATTTAATAATGGATTAATGAGTTGCTAGACATTACTAGACACAATACCCAATCGGAGTCACTGTATGCCCCCAAGTTTAGAGTATAGTAGCGTGCCAATGTGAACTGAATATACTTGAAAATTAGACTGTTGGTTTATAGTATTTACATTATGAAAATATCTATACTAACGTGTAAAGGCTCCAAGCCTTAGTTATTGTTTTTGTATTCTCAATTTTTATATCATTTTATCCTTTTTGGTAATGTAATATAAAAAATGGAGATAGAAACATAAATCTATCAGTCTGCTGATAATGTGAATATTTAGCTTATAATTTCATCAATGGTAACGAAACATCATAACTTATAAATCTTAATACTAATCATTCCATTCTTCTGGACGAAGTCTATATAAATTAGAAGACTTTTAACTACGATTGTAAGTATATAGATTTTTTTTGTAGTGAAAGTAAGTTTGGTTAATACATTGCTATGAGTACATGAATTGAACTGTATTATCCTCCAAGTCATCTGTCCTCACTGGTTTTCTTTGTGGTTGAAATCATAGGATGATGATAGTGCTGAAGTGAAGAAAAATTCAACTACAATTGAAACTTATCAGAAAAAAATTTTGCAGCCATGCATGCAAGTTAGAACAACGCTGCAGCATAATCATGGTCCAACCAAGTACAAGGAGACGTTGGACCTGAATCACACAAGGCCTCGTTACGATCGAGAAGGACATCCAATGTCACTAGATTCCGATTTAAGTGCTACAAAACCTCCAAAGCTGCTGCATAAGAATGATTTCCAAATATCAAACACAACTGATATCCAACATGATAAGAAGCTTGAGTTGAGTGCAAGTGCAATTAAAACCTTCTCAACAAGAACCGCCTGTACAAGCAATAAAGAAAATGACGGCTTTGTGACAACAAGGAAGAAAATTTGTACGGGAGGAAATAATGATGAAAATTGTGGGAAGAAACCTGAAAAGATATTGTTAGAGCGGTCAGCAAGTACAGTAAAACTTCCATTGCAATGTGGTGTTTCAAAGAGAAAGGCATTAACAGAAACAACAAATGTTCAACTATACAATGATATAGGGATAACAGGGAAATGGCAATGCCCACAGAAACGTAAACCTGATGTTGGGCCAGCTATGAAACAACTTAGGCTTGAGCGCTGGGTTCGTAGATTTTGAGACCTGAGAGAACATTATTCCATGAAACAACTTTTACATGGTTAGTGTTCTAAGGTAGATCGATTAAACACCAGATAAAAACATTTGATTGCATTATGTATGATTTCCATTCTGTTATTATTATACTTAATATTTAAGTGTGACTAAAAGTCTCAGGGTAAAATTAATAAAACTAAATATTGTAATAAGAGAAAAAATTCATAAATCTATTACTTTAAAATTTAAAAATAATAACAATTTTTAAAGTGGAACTTATGATATATATATATATATATATATATATATATATATATATATATAATATCCTCCCCATAAACCTTTATAAGAAAAATCCCATCACTTCTGTGTTGGGTATGAAAGAAAGTATTGTATGTGAAACAATAGGAAGAATGTATATTTAAGAATATGGAATCAAAGTTCACTCACACAATTAACGTGTTATATACGCTATAACATGGCCGTCAATAATTTGTTTCCTTAAAATAAAAAAGATGAAGAACTTTTTCATAACATGATAAATTGTCACTGAACGTTTTTTAATAATTACTATATAGCTGCCCCTGGTCAATTTTGTATAATAATCCAATCTATAAATAAGACATGCTAAAGAATGGGCTTAGATTATTTTGAGAAAGAGGTGGGCCTTGTGGGCCCATAAGAGGCGTATAAAGGCAGAGCAATCACAGGTGTGAAGGTAGCGTAGGTGGAGCAGGGAGAAGAAGAGAAAACAATGGCTTCTTCTGCTAAAAGGTGGCTTCCGCTCGAAGCAAACCCTGAAGTCATGAATCAGGTTCTCTCCGTGGATACTCCCTTGCGTATTATTATTATTTGTGCCATTGTTCTTCTTTGTTTTTCTTTAATGCGACTGGAATAGTAGCAACTTTTAATTTTAATCGAGAATCTTCTTCAGACTTTGAAGTCTTCTCACTCTTCTTCGAATTAATGATATTCATAGTTTAGCGTATAATTGTATGGGTGATTTGCAGTTCCTTTGGGGACTTGGGCTTGGAGAGGACGAGGCAGAATGCTGTGACGTTTATGGCTTAGATGAAGAGCTTCTGCAAATGGTTCCAAACCCCGTTCTTGCCGTGCTTTTTCTTTATCCCATAACCACCCAGGTTTTTATCCTTTTTCTTCTATTTCAACTCGTCATTTTCCATGTCTGGGTCACTTCTTATTTTCTACGTATTTTGTCAAATCATTAGAGTGAAGAAGAAAGGTTGCAGCAGGAAAAGGAAAAAAAGGTGAGTTGATTTTATTCTGTTACAATCTTTTCTGCATTTTCCCGCTTCTCTGAATTGCCTGTTTTGTTGGACAACGTGTGTTTTTAGGTCTCCTTACTCAGTGAACAGTACCGTAGTAAAGTTTTATTTTCGCTAGCATATGTCATAATGCCATTGAACATTAGTCAATGAACTGCTTACGGTTGTGTTCTGGTGCAGGAATATAGCAGTAGAGTGTATTTTATGAAGCAAACTGTGGGTAATGCTTGTGGAACAATTGGACTGCTTCATGCTCTTGGCAACTTGACTTCGGAAGTCAAGTTGGGTTAGTTGCTTACTTGCCACTGGTTAATTCTCTCTGTTGAGGTTTTTAATGTACTGGATCATATTTACCAATCAGTGTTGCTTTTGCCAGTTGAGGGGTCTTTCTTTAATAACTTCTTTAAATCCACTGCAAGCATGGATCCACTGCAGGTTATTCCTCCCTACCTTACCTTTTTGCCCTCTTATTATGTTCGCTCATGTAAGTATAGACACTGTTGATCAGCTCAAACTTATAAGGAATACCCATTTTACATTTTGTAACTTGTCTCATACAGCGTGCTAAATTTCTGGAGAATGACAGAG
The DNA here is from genome assembly GCA_027742785.1 of Vigna reflexopilosa. Classification (NCBI taxonomy): domain Eukaryota; kingdom Viridiplantae; phylum Streptophyta; class Magnoliopsida; order Fabales; family Fabaceae; genus Vigna; species Vigna reflexopilosa. The sequence goes on along the minus strand of CM050930.1, from coordinate 2,940,085 downwards.
AAATGGAAGTTGCTCATTCAGTGGCAGCGACTGCTGGTGATACAGAGGTAATTTATTGATTGATGCAACAATGCATTGGGAATTATGTGATATATTCGTGGAACTGGTATGGTGCAATGGTTCAGTCATCATGTGTTGTAAATTTAATCCTATCAATTTGGATTAGTTTTCCTGTTGTTAGCCTCTTTAATCTTTGGGTGTGATACATGATGCCTACGTGGTGGCTTTAGATAACGTTTATCTTAAATCGTGTTGTTATTCTTGTCATTATATAACCGTGTATCTGTTTTGTGCAATGATAAATGTTTTGCAAACGTAAAGCATTCTGATGGCCTCTCAACTCAACTTCACAGGAATATTAATTTGAGAGTATATTTCAACATATTTGAGTCAAACCCTATTTCCTGCTCCAATTTATGTATGACTTGCATGCAATGTTCACGAGGATTTACTGGGAAAATAGGGTGGAAGAAGTTCCTTTGGAAATGGGAAGAAGGAATTAATATATTTAATATGACTCAATAATTGCCAGGATATCTTATTCAGCTTCTCATCTTACCACTGATTTCTTTGTTTCAAATATTTGTAATGCAGGCATCTGACAATGCTGATGCACATTTCATATGCTTTGTCTGTGTTGATGGTAAATTTTCTATACAATTGATTGTGTGTATCACAGTCGTTTTTTTTCCCTCTCCATTCTCCTTTCTTGTGCATTTAGTTTTGTATTTTATCAGGGATTGATTTTTGCATGATGCTGTAATAATTCATATGCAGATGAACTTTATGAGCTTGATGGAAGAAAATCGTGGCCAATATCTCATGGTCCATGTTCACGGAGTACTTTGTTGAGGGTAAATAACATCTTTTCATTTTAAGGCCATCTCATCTTTCTGCTTGTGTTTGTTTTGTAAATACAAACCATATTTCTATATTCATATAGTAAAGCAGCTTGGGCAATATTTATAGACCGAACTTCCACATTTTAGAATTAGTTTCATAGATGATGCTTTTGAATTTCATTGGTAAATGACACTAGTGGCTCTGCTATAATCATCTCAGCATTGAACCCCTTCCTCTGAGTGTCTTTCCATTCCTTTACACCAGAGGGTGCTACCATCCTTAGATAGTCTCCATTTTGCATGTATTGTGCACCTGCTATAAAACCATTTTTTCTGTCAAATTTAGTGGGATTGTTGTTTTTCAACCCTGTTTATCTTATTAGTCATTTAATCACGTTGATTTGCTGAGTTTGCTGACCTTCAAATTACATATCTACCTACATTACAAAGTGGGTTTACCCAAGGATTTACAATTTTAAAATTGCTAATATATTGAAATTACGACAGGATGCAGCTAAGGTGATACAGAGCATGATCCAGAAAAATCCGGAGTCCCTCAACTTCAATGTCATCGCCTTATATAAGAAATCCGGGTAGATATTTTAAGGCTATTGATTTAGGCTTGTTGGGGTTAGTGAGTATGTTCAGATTTTACTTTACACTCCAGATCAATAGAAAGCGAGTTTTTTTTTTTTGAAAGTGAACCAATGTAAATAAAATTTTAAAAAGCAATCCATCATTAGAAGCAATACTCATTTCTCGATTGCTTCTGTAAAGATACCTACAAGGTCCTAGGGATGTCATGGTAGTCCATAGAACCAAATTACTGCCAGTGCATTTGATTGTTCTGTGAATCTGTATGACATATAATATAACTGCATGTTTTTTAGTAAAAGAACATCATTATGCAGAAGTCATAAATATAAACTGTTTGGTGAACAAATTGAAAATAGATATATCACATATTGCGCAAGCTAGCGAGATTACTATTCGTAATTACATATAATATTGAGCGTAAAATGTAACGCACGCCCCGACTTATAGCAAGCAACCTATGAGTCACAAGAACCTCTGCATGTGGAGGCTTGGATTGGAAATCATTTTAGCAAATTGAGTCTGATTCCAAATGTAATGATTGTATTCGATTATATGCTTATTTTAAGAGTATGATGGCCTCTAAAATGTTGGAAACCTGTTAGTTTATGATAAAAAATAATAAATCGAAGGTTAAATACAAAAAGTGAGCATAAATATGCATTCATAAGTGTAATTGGTGTCATTTTAATTAACTCTTAAAAAAAATATACTATACTTCTACGGATTCTTTCTTTTTGTTGTTTTCAATTTTATCTTTATATAATAATATTTTAAAATTAAATTAATTATTATACTATTTTACTCTTTAATTGATACAATTTTTAAAATTTAAATACTTTTTAAACTGAAATAACTATCTATAAAAAAATTATGTAAAATAAATAAAATTTACTTACAATAAAATTATAAATTTATTTATATTTATTTTTTAATCATAATAATAATTTTATTTTTTTATTTTATGTGTTGACATTAATATAATTAATGATAATGATATTTAGAAAACATTTTTTTGACAATATTTGAATATTATCTACGTGTCATTTTTAGATTGATTTAAAATTATTTAACAATCAATAATAATAATCATAAATACTACCATGAACTAATCATAAAATGACTTATGTTTAAATGTTGTAAAAAATGTTGTAAAAAATGTTGTGTAAGTATCGTTATCGATAATTAAAGAGAGTTGTTGAATGTGTTTTCAGAGAAATGTCAGAGCAATTTCCTACACGTAACGGCAGTTGAATTGGTTCTAAATAATTTTGAATATTAATAGAGGATTTCATTAATTTCAATATTAATGAAGCTCAACTGTCACCTTATCCTCATCTTCCAAGTATTTTCCAAAACGAAGAGTTTGTCAAGCAGTTGTGTTTTATAAGCCATCCGACATAATAACTACTCATTAACATCTCTATTGTTCTATCTTTGTTGTAATTCAACCATGGCTTCCTTAACCCTCCTTATACCAACACTTATATGTCTTCAATTTCATCTTCTTTCATTAACTTTTGCAGAAGTTAATATCGGTTCCACAATTTCCACCGACAACAATGGAGTGTGGCGTTCAGCTTCGGGTCATTTTGCATTTGGGTTTCGTGCATTGAATAATAACACGGATCCGAATACAAAGCTTTTCATGGTTGCCATATGGTACGACATGATACCCGACAAGACCGTTGTTTGGAGTTTAAAAACAGACAACAAACTTGCAACAGCACCGGCGGGATCACAGTTTCGGATTTCTTCGGCGGGGCTAACACTGGCGGGTCCCGAAGGAGATTCCATATGGGCATCAAACCTGGCAAGTGTTGTCTCCGTAGGTTCTATGCTTGATACTGGCAACTTTGTTCTACTGACTGGCAACTCTGAAAAGGTGTGGCAAAGTTTTGAGCACCCCACCGACACGTTGTTGCCTACCCAATCTCTCCAACCTGAAGGCACGCTAACATCTCGATTAACAGACACTAATTACACGACTGGAAGGTTCCAACTTTATTTTAAGGATGGTAATGTCTTACTGAGTCCTCTTGCATGGCCTTCTCCACTGCCTTACGACTCTTACTATGTGTTGGATGCCTCTGGTGCTGCTTCAACATTACTGTTCAATGAGTCGGGGAATATCTACGTAAACACCACAAATGGGACTATAATCCAACCTCAAGGTTCCCAATGGAATATCTCGGATCTCGATCCTGAGGTGAATTACTACAGAGCAACGCTCGACTTCACTGGAGTTTTCACCCAGTATTATCATCCACGGAACAACACTGCTCAGTCAGGGTGGAGAATCATGAGGTATGTTCCTGACAACGTTTGCAATGCAATAGCTTATCAGTATGGTAGCGGTTCCTGTGGCTATAATAGCTACTGCTCCATGGATAATCAGAGGCCTACATGCAAATGCCCTTATGGGTATTCGCTGCTGGATCCAAGTAATCAATTTGGTGGATGCCAACCCAATTTCACCCTTGCTTGTGGAGCTGATGTTCAAACACCGCCAGAAGAACTATATGAAATGCATGCATCTCAAGATTTTAATTTTCCTCAGGGGGATTATGAAAGGATACAACCTTACTCTAAGCAGGAATGCCAGCAGTTTTGCCTGCAGGATTGCACGTGTGCTATGGCCATTTTAGGAGGCGATACTTGTTGGCTGAAGAGATTTCCCCTTGGTAACGGTAGACAAGTAGCCATCACAGATCAGCATGTTGTCTATATCAAAACAAGAGTTATTCGCGACTTTTATACAGGTGCAAACGGGGAACCTTCTCCTCCTCCGGATTCAAAGATAGAACATGAAGCTAAGTTGTTTCTTTTGGGACCGCTAATTGGTTCTCTTGTCCTAAACAGTATTCTCTTTGCTATAGTTGCTTTGTTTATTCTTAAGAAGCAGAAAGTGAATAGGGTTTCCAAAGCCGCCCCTAGTCCTTTGGAAACGAATTTGCATTCGTTTACTTATGAAAATTTGAAAAAGGCCACACAGAATTTTCAGGAGGAAATAGGCAGAGGTTCTTATGGCATTGTTTACAAAGGACAACTAGAAGCAGGTTCTTGTCATGTGATTGCTGTGAAGAGATTGGACAGATTGGTAGACGAACGAGAGAAAGAATTTAGGACTGAATTGAGTTCCATCGGTAGAACCTGCCACAGAAATTTGGTCAGGTTAATCGGATTTTGTGACGAGGGAATCAATAGAATACTGGTGTACGAGTTCATGAGCAACGGTAGTCTTGCAGACATCCTGTTTGGGAAATCCAAGCCCAGATGGAATGTAAGGGTTGGATTTGCTTTGGGGATTGCAAGAGGGTTGGTATACTTGCACGAAGAGTGTGAGACTCCCATTATTCATTGTGATATAAAACCTCAAAATATACTCATAGACGAGTATTTCAATCCAAAGATATCAGACTTTGGGTTGGCCAAGTTGTTGTTGTCTGAGCAAAGTAGAACGACCACAATGATCCGAGGAACACGAGGATACGTGGCTCCTGAATGGTTTAAGAATGTTGCTGTGACGGTTAAAGTGGATGTTTACAGCTTTGGGGTAATGCTGTTGGAAATAATCTGCAGCAGAAGAAGTGTGTTAATGATGGAGGCTGGGAAAGAAGAAAAGGCAGTACTGACAGATTGGGCTTGTGATTGCTTTGTGGAAGGGAGAATAGATGTTCTTGTGGAGAATGACGAAGAGGCCTTATCTGACTATGTGAGACTACAAAAATGGGTGAAAATTGCAATATGGTGCATTCATGAGGAACCTCAAATGAGACCAACAATGGGGATTGTCATGCAAATGCTCGAAGGCTTAGTTGAAGTCCCTAACCCACCATCTCTCATGCGTTGATATTACTATTTTTTCATGCATTTTTTTTGTATCTTTGTTCGTATTTTTTTAACCAAATAACACTACTTTTCATTTTAGCTCTGGTATAGTTTTACTCTGTCAACTTGTTTTTCGTTTTACTATATTCTACCTTTGAATACCTGTAAGGAAATCACAGTTTTCATTATTATTGACTGAAAATATACTAGTCTAAATCGATCATCGTCATAAAATTAACATATGTACTGTTTGTTTCTTGACTATGTTTGTTGTGGGTTGATTTTTCGTAACTTGATTATGATTGATAAACACTTTCTTAAATCTAAAGTTGAATTTAATCCCTTAATAAACATAACGTGTGGGAATCTTAAAGAAGAATTAGTTTGTCTGGTGTAGAATTTAATAAACAAATCTGAGTTGTTTTACCTTTGAAATTGTTTTACTTCTCCTCCTAACCTTGCATTGCGTAGACATTTTCAATTTTTAAATTTGACACATACACGCATTGAAAATTAAAAACTTAAGGGGAGGAGAAGTCTTAAAAATAATTCAAATTTAATATGTATATCGTAGAAGAAAAGTTTAACCTAATAGGTTTTAAAATTAAAAACTTAATTCTTGTATAATTTTTAGTAAAGATATTCAATAATAAGCGAGAATTATTTTAAAGGATATAAGACAATTAATGCGTATTTAAAATAAAATTTAATAAGAATGTTTTACAAGACTTCGTATAAATGCTTTTCACTTAAAAAGTATTGTTTTCAGAAAAATATAAATCATATTGAAACACACTAAGAGCATTGTTATTAATTTTATTCTCTTATTTACGTATTTATCTGACTAATTCTATTCACCTTTTTTAGTTGTAGTAACATACAATATTTGATTCGAATTGTCAAAATCTAAGTAAGATTGATTATATCTTATATTAAAACGGAAAGAAAATCAAAAGAAGTCAAATTAAATCTACCCGTCGGGAAAGTGATTTTCTTTAATATTTAAAATCATAGGTATGAAAAGAGAAAATTTTCTACCTAGCGAGAGAGAGCAATTCTTTGTTTTTGTTGACTTTCGTAACTTTATATCAATATATATCCTGTGTTATAGTTACCAAGCAGTGAGAAATTTTACTTAATAATTTTGAAAATAAAATAATATTTTCAAATTAAGTTCTGTTTTAATGTCTAGTCTTATATAAAATTATTAGAGTTTATTTTCTACGTATTGTTGTAAAGTAGACTTATTTTGTGTAGAAACCTCAATGTCCTCCATTTTCATGCAATGAATGACATAAGCAGCTAGAAATTCTCCACAGTGAGAATATTCCAATATCATAACTGTAAATATAATTTAACTTATGTATATAATATTAAATAGGGTAATTAATGATGGAAAATGACTTAAAAAGGAAAGTTGTAAATAAATACTGTAAAGTTAGAGAGTTGAGATTTGGTGGTTGAGTAAGTAAAGAGTTGTATTAAATTAGAGTGGGAACAAATAAATAGGTGTACGTACTTATCAAAATAGGGGGTGCCTATAAAAATTGCCCCTTCCAATCCTCATTAAACTCTGCGGTTACTTCTAACCTTTCAAGTTTTGACATCTCACCTTCTAAATATATAGCATCAAACCATATTAACTCTATTTAACATATATCGAACTTAATTAAGTTAAAAAAATATAAAAACCAAAGTAAATTATAGACCAAAACATAAAAACTAAATAATTAATTAAATGTAAATTAAAAGTAGGTTAAACTTACAAGTCGTTAAATAAATTGAATCAGTGCCAACCGTAAGAAAAGCTAGAAATAGAAATTATTATCGCTGGTGAAATTAAGGATCACGCTAAATCACGTGAATAATTAATTAATATTTTTAGTTTTTGTCAGCATATTTGTATGCTTTATGTCATGTGAAGATATGGTTATGGATGGATATTCTGAAAAAAAAAATCTCATATAATTTATAAGTTGATTTCTAAAACTTATCCATTTGGAGCATATTATACTCGGTTATAAAAGTGCACAGTATATATTACATTGGATGTGGACATGATTCAACAGAAACGTTAACACACGAGTTTAAAAATGAATAAAATTATTATAATAGAAAAATGGTTAATAAAATATGATATTGTTCTTATTTATTTATTTTCATTGTTTGGATTGTCATAGTTGATTTATTTGGGATAGAAATTCACAAATTTCATAAATATTGAACCAAAAAATAACAAATATTGGGACTGTATTCACAAACCCAACAAAACCTCCACCACTAATTTCATTTTCCAGCTCTGTTTTTTTTTTTTTTTTTTTCTGGTTTAGCTTTTATGGCTGCCACTCGAATGAGTTGAGGCAACAATGCATGTTTTGCACTGTGCCACTTTCCTTTCCTTTTTGGGTTATTGATTTAATTTTTTTAATAAGAGCTTCTACCACGGCCACACGCATCTTCTCAGAATCAGATAACTACAAACCGGAATTTACAAAAAGAGCACTGAAATCCACGTCACCATAACGCATTAGTTAACCAACAACTGTTCCGCACGTGTGCACTGAGCCACTTGACTTCCCACTTGCCCTGTTCTCAACCCACTAGGAGCCGTCACCGTCGACCCCACCACTTTCTTCCGCCTCTTAGCCGACGATCCACTCTCCGACGAAGACGAAGGCTCCGGCGACGCTCGCTTCGACGTCACCCGAACCGGTTCGGGCTCGCCCGAATTAATCCGAAGCGGGAAATTCAACAAAGCCCGAGACCCGCGCATTCTGTACGCGGCTCGGTCGTAAGCCAGCGCAGCGTCCTCAGCCGTCTCAAACGTTCCGAGCCAAACCCTAGCCCCGTTTTTAGCCGGGTCGCGGATCTCCGCCGCGAATTTTCCCCACGGCCGCTGCCTCACGCCGCGGTAGTGCTTCCCCTTCGCCGGAACAACCGCCGGTGCATCCTTATGAACCACCGGGGGAGTGAAAACAGGTTCCGGTGCCGGAAATACATCCGGTTCGGGTTTCACGGTCACTTCCGGGATGAAACCCGAAGAAAAATTGTCCGGTGAGTCCGCGTTGAGGGAGGGGACCCACCCTACGTTGACGGCATCGCGAAGAACACCGTAGAGCAGCATGTCCTCCGAATCATCTTCCTTGAGAGGAAGTTCTCCCCAGTCTTTACTCAAACACGGGTACAACCTACCGAAACTGGAGCTCCGAGAGTAAAGGGAAGTGTTGCCCGAGTTAACAGTCGGGGGTCCGAATTTGAGATCCTCGGAGTCCCCGAGTAAGTGGCGGCGAATGGAATCCAAAAGAGCCAAATTGGACTCGTAGGTAGTTTCTTCGTACATTTTTGTAACCGAAATGTCTTTGTTGCAGTGTCTTAGGCAATCTGTGTTTTTTATCGTTTGTGTTGTGTTGTGTTGAGAGAAGGATTGTGGATTGTGTTGTTGAGGGATGGTATTAGGTTGTGAATTGAATATTGGAAGTTGAAAGAGAAAGTAGATGAGGGTCTTTATAAAAGGGAAGGTACATGAACTTGGATGATAAACTTGAGCTTAATATCAATGGCGTTTAGAAATATTTTAATTTTCGGGTTTAAGTTAAATTCTTTGGGATTTACGAATGTTGTCACCCTTGGCTTCTCCGAAGGTTCCCATGTATGAATCGCAAGGTTCAGGTGCAAGTTGCTTGACATTTATCACGTGCATTATTCCCCATATTTCGTAATAAAATATTTTGTCTATGATGTCATTCGACTTGCACGCCCACACAACTTGTTTCTTGTCTGTTTCTGCTGTTTTTGTCGTCTTCTCTGCCACTAAAATCAACCAAAAACTTATCATTTCTGCATTAACTAAATCTCTTGTACAATATATTTTTAGCTTTATTTTTATAATAATTTGAGTAAATTATTGAAAACCCTAATTTTGCTTGCACTGAGAGAGGGAAATGAAAAGCAAAAGTTGTAATTTTGGAAGAGAAAAAGTAGAAGCAGAAAAGAAGGAAAGTGGAAGTGGACTAAGAGGAAATGATGCAGTGGATATGGACATGTTTGGTGAGGTTTGAAATTGCAATGGATGTTATTGGTGGATATAAGTTTCTTGCAAGGTCAATAACCTCCCATTAATTAATCTACTTGCCAAAGACGACCCCACCCTCCTTTAATTTTCCATCTCACTGTAACTTCATTTTTATTTTTTTTTATCAGTGTTGCTTCCTGGAAGCTGGTGCTCATCACACAACATCAATTCACAAACCCTATCTTTTTCACATTTCATCATTTCCATCCCCTTTATCAAAAGATGCTACCTCTCTATATTCTACATTAATCAGATAATGGCCTTTCGATTATATTAAACAAATCTTTACCATATTAAATTTTACTTAAGTTAAATAATTCCTTTTAATTAAATTTATCCCATGTCAACATTCACACTGGAGTATTTTCTCAAGTCTATAACCTTTTCAGGATTTTGTACTCCTCAAATCTCAAACGATACAAGAAAAACAAGGTATATTTAAACTTCTCCTAATTCAACTCCTCAGAATAATTAATTGGGTCTAGGATTAAAGAAATTTTTGTTTCCATAAAGTTTAGATAACATAATTAGAATTTTTGTATTGATGTAATGTTTATTTTGAAACTTTTACCATTGAAAAGATTGGAGAGAAAAAATATATATTTAAACTGCGATTAATTTCGATTATTATGTTTGTAAAACTGTTAAGTATACCAGAATAATCTTATAAATTAAAATTGGTTTGTACATTCTAATTTTTGTAAACTCTTATTATTTTTAACTTCTTAAAAATCTTGTTTTAACTTGTAAATAACATAAATTTACCTTATGAGATAAGCTTGATTCATTTTAAATTTTCATTTTTTTAAAAATACTTAATGAAAAATCTATCAAAACAGAAGTTATATACTAATTTTATTTTGTTGTCGCGTGCTTTTTATATTTTAATCTTGTAATTAAATAAATAATTACTCTGTTTAAAATACGTCTCGGTCAGTCATTAATAAATCATCTTGAAATTTTATTCCTTAGTTCATATGTTCGATTGTTGGTTGCTACAACTACCACGCCACTATAAAAATAATTAATAAAATAACTGATGTAATATATAAAGTTTAAGGATTCGATTGAATGGGTAATCTAAATTAATACATTGATTTATATGTATCAGCATGAAGAATAATAACTCCGAATAATTCATTTTAATTTCTGCATTTTTTTTTTAAATTACGCCTCAACCTTGATGCTCATAATTTTGTTAGTGAAAAAACTATTAGAAAGGTGTAACTTTAAAAAAAAAAAAAAAAAAAGAACTAGCAGTTTTTTTTAATATATATATATGCTTTTTATTCAACTGCAAAAAATGAAAAAGTATTGCGATAATTAAAATAAAAAAATAAAAACATGTTAGTAATGTCCTTATTTTTACATATTTATTGGTTCAGAATGATATCTATGAATTAATATTTTATAATAAAAAATAAACATAATTTTTACTAAGTGATGTTCGTTGTGGACTCCATTAAAAATGAGTTGAGACCTCAAATTGATTTTATATTGGAGCTAAAATAGTTTAGTTTTTTTTTTTTTTAATTTAACTGGCAATAAGAGGCATATCGTGAATATTATAAGATGACAACACAATCTTTTATACATTAAAATTATAATTTATTGTATAACAATACTATTCAACATACTCAAATGCGTAACCATTTGTTGAAATATCTAAACAGATGAAACTAAGCGACTGATATCAGGAAACAATATATAGAACTTTTATTAATAATTTAATTTTTATTCTGAATAAAACAACTTCACATTTTTTTCCTTTGTTTTTTAAACAACGAAATTTAAATTTTAATAATGTCTTAATATGCATCTTCTGCTTTCGTTTCTCACAAATTGATTTTTACTTTCTCACTATCAAGTATTTGAAAAAGACCACATTCATCTTTAGAAGTGCCATGTAATATCTTTTTTATTAAAGGTAATCGATATGTTAAGTTGGAGAAAAAATGTAATAAATTTTGTAGGCAGAAGACCTAACTATTCTTTAAAAGTGTCATTTCATCATTTTTTTTTTCATTAAATTTCTATGTAAAAATCGTGTACATATTGTTGGATATAGGGGAAGGGATTAAAAACGGTGACTCACACAAATAATATTACTCTTCGATTTATTATGGGTTATTTTTATTAAACCTTACGAACATTCAAATAGCTGCAAATCAGACCTTGGAATCGGTTTATTCTATCATAAAATAATATAATATGGTACCGAAAATCATAACTACTTATTCCTATTTTATCTCTATCAAATCAAACTAAATATTACTAAACTCAAAATTAATAAAATAATAAATCTTTAATTTATTATTTTAATATTTTTATTGAAATTAAATTACACGTATAACTATTTTATCATTTTAATTTTTTATCTGTATTTGTGAAATAATTTATCTATTAAATTTAAAATTCAAACATTCTGTAGAATATTTTAAAGTTGCATGTTGTGTATATATCTAAAATATTTAGATGTTGTGCATTTGATCCCATAACTAATAAATTAATTTATGAATTATTACAAATATCAGTAGTTATTAACTAAGTTTAAGTTATAGCTAACAAGATTATATAAAATTTCAAATCAAATATTTTATCTAAACCAAGTTATTAATTTGTATAAAAAATTAAGACATATTTTTTAAGCTTGCTTGGTATTTAAAGGCATGTTTTAAAGTTTATTTTGGATATTGTGAGTATTTAGATTTTAAACGATAAATTTAATTTAAAACTTGACAATACGATGAATCATAAAGTATGTGAAATGGAAAATTAAAATGTGAGAAATACAACAGTACAAAATTGAAAATGACATTTTACAATATTATAATTATTAAAAAAGAAAACAAAAAACTTTGACTTTAGAATGTTGTATACTGTTATTATTATGTAAACAACCAGCATGTCACATAAAAATAAATATTATTTTTGTCTGACCTCTCTCAACAACTTTTTTTGCAAATAAGAAAATTATTTTACTAATTATATTACTTTTAGTATTAAAATGATAATGTCACACACAATGAAAGACAAATTTATTTAATTGATAAAAAAACTGTATTCTCAGTATGAATTTGAATCTTTATTTTCTAAATAATTAACTTAAACTATAAAATATATTTACTACTTTTCTATTTATTTTCCATTGGAATGAAAAAAAGAATCTGTGTACCAAATGGTTTAAATTTAAAAATCGGAGTGCCCAACCTTTGAATTTTGAAGCTGACCGATGACCATAACAACGTTCGAAGTTTGATTTTGACTAGAAAATTCTCATTACTTTGTTAATACACGAAACTGTTTTGTGTCCACGTGCCCATTCCTAACACGTGTATCCCACAATCTTTCAGATTTTTCCAATATTTTTATTTAGCGGCATTAATTTATAATGAAGTAAATATGTTGTCGTCCTTAACTCTAATTAAAAATTATAATTAGATTTTTTTTTTCAAATTTTTAACTCAATTTAATCAATCAAGTCAAAAACATGTAGATTTAGTTTTTTATAATTAAATTTTATTAAATTTATTTAAAGTTTAAAAGTATTTTAAAATAACATTTAAGTAATTTATTTATTTAACACATTTTTTCTTAAATATTAATTAAAAAGTATTTTTAAAACTTAAAATAAATTTATAAAATTAAAAAAAATTAAATTCACACCGTTCTTAAATTAGTCTAAAGTTAACTAGATAAACTAATTCTATAATCAAATAACCAATAGACATATTTAATCTATTTATAATAATCTTTGTAACTTTTGATGATAAATAATTAAAAAGTATAACTCATTATATTTACACTTTTAAACTTCAATATCTCGAGTTATAAATAAAATGATTAAATATACAGTTTTGAAAATATAAAAATATTTTTTTATATTCATAATTTTCAGTTTTAATAAAATTTGATATAAATAAATAAGATCATATATAATTTATAGATTAAAATATATATATATATAAGAACCATTTATATAGATTTAGTGGGCTGGAATCTGTGTTGAACCAGTTTGGAATATAACATGAGAGAGACCCTACCAAGACAAAAACTCTTCAACAGTTGAAATTGGAATTTTAAATTTTAGACAAAAAAAAAAATAAGAAATAGAAAATTCACGCCGTAAATTGTACAAATTAGTCCTTCTTCATACGTTACCCAACTATGATTGACGAAATATAAAACATTTTTCTTCTCCAATGATTCAATGTATTCAACTTTTGCATAAATAATATTTATATTATTAAGTAATAGGCACTAAATCTATTCAATTATTTAGAAAAATGAAAATACACTTTTTTCTAAAAAATCATATCTTAATGTCATCGTTTTATTTGACCATTGTAATATTTAATTAAATGAGATATATATTTTTATAATGATATATTTTGTCTCTAAATATAATTACTTGATTTCTGTTAAACATACTTGTCTAATTTTCTCACTTAAAATAACATATACATATATTTTTTAATTTTTTTAATTATTTTATTTAAATTTTAAAAAATAGTGATATGCATGTATTTTTCGAGGTAGTGTAAAACGTTATTGATTTATGCATTGCATGATCTTTTAAATCCATGTTTTAGTTTTAAAGAAACTTCAAACATTTAAAAAATTACATGATCCATTATTTTATTTTATTTTAAATTAATGGTATAATAATCACGTATGCTCCATAGAAAGGTGGTGGGTGTTCATCTCATTTAAAAATAAGTATATATAAATGTCATTCAACATGGAGTATTTTAAAAAATAATGATCAAGGATTTGACTCAACTCAGTTTAAATTAATGTAAACTCTCGAGTTCAATCCCTATATACAAAAACATTAAAGAAATAACGTATATATAGGAGTAATTTATTCGCTTTAAATTTTGGGCATAGCATATTTTATATTATTAATCAACCACAAATTATTTTAAATATAAACGAAATAAACAACTTATTATATATGGAAAAATTTAATATATAGATGAAAGCAGATACTAAATCTGCTATCAGAATGAATACTTTTTATTTTTCTTATGTATTTAATTTAATAAAATGCCACAGACTTTTTTTTACCACATGACCCACACTTCTTTTTCTTGTGTTATAAAAGGTGTATGTTTTTAATTTTAAAAAAAAATATTTTTTTAACAATTTTTTTGATAATTTTTTTCTAATTGTAATAATTAGTGATTGGTCCATTTTAAATATATAAACTAACAAAATATTAACTTATTGTGAAAAAATTGTTACAAAAAACTATTAAAATATCATAATTTTTTTAAAATAAAAGAATGTGAATGCAATATGAGTAATTCATCAGGTATAAGAAATCAATTATTTCATTCATGTAATTAATATTTCATTTTCTCTTATCCAATTTGAATACGGAGGAAATTTACTTTTAGTAAAAGAATACAGGTCCACGATTTATAAAAATAAATAAATAAATTATCAGAGTTTAATTGAGGTGTGCTAGATTCCTAGAGATATTAAAGATAAAGAAAGGTGATATTTATATTTGAAGTAAGTTTTGATTAAAGTTTCAAGAATATTTATTACAAAGATATAATATTATAATAATATATAAGTCTAATTTATACACAGGATTGTATTGTTTTTAATTTAAATTTTCAAAATAATAAATTCATGAATTTTTTTATATATTATTCAATTTAAATTTATATTTGAATATCTAACAATATTTTTAATGATGATCTAGATTTAAGTTGACTTATTTAATATGACAATAGAGTTTAATTTTATTAAACACATCATATTATTATTATTGAGTCATTAGACTATCTATAAATATATAAATTTGCACACATATTTATATATACCTTATATGAATAGTGTATATTAAAAAATAATAATAGTATTATTATTATTATTTCTTTTTTTAATTTTGTTTTAGAAGAGTGTTCTTCATTTCACGTGTATATTTTTCATATGATTTTTGAAAGAGTATATATTTTTTTATATATTTGTTGTCTATTTAATCACAATAAAAAAAATTAAATTTATTGACAAATAAAATTAGTCAGTTACCGTACAAATCTATTAGTAAATAAAAAATTATCCATAACTTACCAATAGTAAAAAATATGTCACTAAAATATTCTTCGGTTAACACTTTATACTGACACTAAGAGCATCAAATTTCAAACCAACATTATACAATAAAAAAATTGTTATTAATTTTTCTTCAACATTCAAAGATGTTATGTAGTGTACACAATAAAAAAAAATTCAATTTAATAATATAAATGTTGCCTATGTTTTTTCTATAGATTATTTATGACATGTTAAAAAAATGATATATAAATATTTCTAATTATTGTTTCACGCATTCACCATGATTATAATAATTTACTCTCATCATATGCATGGTTCCATGGGTGCAAAAACTAAACGTAATTAAAAAAGTTGTTGCAAAAATTGTTCCAAAAAGGAACCAGTTTCATCAAACAAGTTGAAAATCTTGTCCACATAAAAGTGCAGTGTACTATCTATAATCAATAATCAAAATAATGGAGAAAACAAAACCTTATCCACCATATAATAATACAACTCATTCAATGCTAAATGTGACTTTTCTATGTAACGGTCAAATTAATCATCTCTTCAAATTATAACATCTATAATTCATCAATACTTATAATAAATTAATAACCTTCACAGCACATCTAATATGCCATTTCTGCAAATCTGTAAGACAATGCAATTATAATTCGATTTCTTTGTTTTAAGTTTTTGGATATCCAATTATTTAATTTAAGTTTTATTAGGTTCACTAATTCCATCGTTTAAAAAGTTAAGACTTAGTTTCACTATTTTTTTTTATTTTTCAATGTGTTTTTTAAAAATAAAACGGTAATAGACTAGATTGAAACCGTAATATATATAGAGGGTCAGTATTTTCTTGTTTTGCTATTTTTCGATTGTCTAATACACTCCCAAAACGTAATTCATTCAAATGGATTATATTGACATACAAAAAAATACTAAAATTTAAAATATGTTTCATAAAAAGACTTTTATTTTATTATAATAGATCAAAGTCTAATTACCTGTATATTAATAATATATTTATAGACAATCAAACTCAATAATCAATTATTAATACAGTATATTTATAAAACATAAAATAATCTGATCCATTAATACAGACTAATATACTATATTTCATAAACTATAATATATATATATATATATATATATATATATATATATAATAATTAATTATAATAATGTTACATTTTGATATTTCAATCCAGATTATATTCCAAAACTTAAAAGAGTTTAAATACATTTTTCATACACATTTTAAAAGGTAAAATTATAAAAACTGAATGAAACTTCGGCTGTTGTCGGCACGACCTATTTTCATTGTAATGTTTTTGTTTAACTATTCTAGATGGTACTCGTACGACATCAAAAGAACGTGTGTTTTTATAACTTCAAATTTTTTCCACTTTGGGAAACTGAAGACTGAGTCATCTCAGTTAGAAATGTCTTCATGAGTTCTAATTTTATAACAAAATTGGGTTATGAACACTAGATCTGCACATTTAATTTGGGCTAGCCCAATAGACAATGGGAACAATGTTGAAAACTGAACAAAGATCATCTAAAGTTAATATTATAAACAAAACGACAGGGTTTAGAACATTTACAAACACTGTGCAATAATAGCATGAGACCGTTTCATCAGACTTTATCATGATATGGATGAAGTCAAACTAGAATCATTAGGGTTCCGAGGAGGCCACAGTTTAAACATAAAATAAAAAAATAGGAGAAAGCAACAGGACATCCAAATCAGCCATGACCATTCTAGAAGTTCTTTATCCATTCTATGTATTTATTTAAAAATTTTATTATACTTATACAACACTTCTGTTATTAAATATGATAAAGTTTTAGGGAATAGTTTCATCCATTGATGGGAATATTTCCACCCTCCTTAATTTCAGATCGAGAAGGTGCTCTTTTGAGAAATAATGTTGGAATCTCAATTATTCAAACATATTACTAAAATATAATATATATAAATGGAGTTACATTTATTGGGTTGATTTATATAATTAATTAAGTTTATTGTCCTATTTGTTTCATTTTTATAAGTTGGTTGAAATAATTTTGTTTTAGTTAATTATATTATCTAAGCTATTATCGATTTCTGAAATTGAAACTTTTTTTATGAATATATCTTTAAAAGTATTTTGGATAATTAAAAAATATATATATTTAAATTATTTTTTATCTTGATTATTAAAGAATGTAAAATTATTAGATGTAAAACTTCAATTAAAAGTTAAGAGGTTTTTATAAAGGCATTAATGTTTCAAGTTTCTTAAAATAGCATTGTTTAAATCATTCATGCCACTTAAAAAAATCTCTTTTCTATATTCATCTTTGATGTTTTGAACTTAAAAGTTACATGCAAACATTTTAATAAGTAAGTTTTAGAAAATGAAATTAATATGTAACTGAACAGAGAAATTAATCTCCTGATCAATAGGTTTGACCAATCGAACTCTCTAAAACACTTAAAAAATTTAAGTATTTTACAAATAAAGCATATGCTTACCATATATTAAGTCATGATTATATGATTGCATTTATCACAAATTTTAAAGTTTACTGTATTAATTGAACAGTTTGAATACTAATTTCAGATTACTTTTTGCATATTCAATCTTACATTACTTAGAAACAGAATGTCAAAATTTTTGAAAAACTATACTAAAATGACTTTACAAAACTTGAAAAAAAAAAGTGATTGAATATTTTAATTGTAATGTATCCAAAACAAAAACTCAATTATTTTACTTTAAATAATCTAGTATAATCTTTAAGTATTTTCAAACATATAAATCAATACGATTCAGTTGTTAGTAAACAGGTCAGAGGCTTAACACAGACGAAGGATACCTTTTAGGCCTTCTAGAATTAAACATTTTACTAATGACAAATATACAGATAAATTTTGCTTGCACGTTCAGTATCTTCCTTTAACCTTGCCAACACTCTAGCTTTTCTGTCTTTTGGAATGCACGATTTTAGACAAAACAAAAACAACCCGAATCAGCTAACATTATTTTAAAACTATACTAAACGAAGGAGTAAAACATATCAATAGAAATAATTATGTTCTATCCACAATGCAAGTTATCTCATTTAGTAATTAGTTTTTTTTAAACTGTATTCAACGGACAGACAAGTGACAGCAGAAGCAAAGAATGGGTATAATGATCCCTCCAAAGTCAAAGAACATGCAGTTGACTAGGGCAAGGTTGAGACAGGATTAGGTTTGAAGCAAACTGGGTCGGGTAATTGGGGAACGGAGTCAAGTTTTCGGGTCATGTTTAAGCAGAGTGCTATTCTTAAGAAAAACCTGTCGGATCGAGTTCTTGATCAAATTCAAGTATCCGACCCAATTTAAAAAAATGGATGCAGATAGAGAGAGATGATTATAATAACTGAGAAGGTAAGTTAGTGGAAGGTTCGTGCAACAATCATTGCAGGCACCTCCGTTGAAACTTGAACATCTTTTATGGCTATATATCTTCATTTTCCACTATCTCTGATTCACTCAAAATCTTCCTTCAGCTTCTTGAACATCTCAAGCACGCTCCTTCTCCATCTTCTTCCTCGTAAGAAACCATTTCTAAATCAGTATCAGAAACATCACTGATGGCAAACACAAACCCTCTTCAACTTTCTGCTCTCAATCAAATAAAACTGCATCTTCTCGGAGAACTCTCTCCTCTTCCAATCACACCCTCTTCTGTTCTCACCAAAAATAACTTCTCTTTTCTATTTGATGAACCAAACCCCACCTCATCTCAATCAAGCTCCCTCTGTTCCCAATCTTCAACTTCTCACTCATCTGCAACAATGGACCAATTTTTCTCTGACTTTTTCGACTTCCCAACTACTTCCACGGAACACCAGTTCCCTCGTTTCGAAATCGAGTCCAAACCCCAAATAATCGATCACCAGACTCCGAATCCATACCCTCAAACATCAACCTCGGATTTCACGTTTCCAAACACACATGACCGCAAGAATCCTCAGTCAAATCGAAAACCGTCGCTGCAAATCTCTCTCCCGCAAAAGACGGAGTGGATCCAGTTCGGAGAGGGTGAGGTTGCGGGAAAGGTGGTGCAGCAGGCTGCAGAAGAGAAAAAGCACTACAGAGGAGTTCGACAGAGACCGTGGGGGAAGTTCGCGGCGGAGATCCGCGACCCCAACAAGCGTGGCTCCAGGGTGTGGCTAGGGACGTTCGAAACGGCTCTGGAAGCCGCCAAAGCCTACGACCGAGCCGCGTTCAGGTTTCGCGGCTCCAAAGCCATCCTCAACTTTCCCCTCGAAGCCGGCACCGATAGCCGCAAACGCCAAAGGGAAGAGGAAGAGCCGGTGGTGGAAGTCGTTAAGAGGGAAAAGGTGGAAGATTTCGACGTCACCTGTATTAAGGATGCTCCCTTAACGCCGTCTAGCTGGCCAGGCTTCTGGGGTTCCGATGCTAACGGAATCTTCGCCGTGCCGCCTCTGTCGCCGCTATCTCCTCATCCGGCGTTGGGTTATCCACAGCTTATGGTTGTGTGAAATTGAAATCACCTTTTTTTATTCGTTTTTCCTTCTCGAAAATCGAGATCATTTGTTTATTCGTTTGTTTAAATCGAATCATTGTTTGTGCCTCTTCATTCTTACATTATTCCTGTAAGTAAAAAACATTTCCAGTTAATATGGGTCAACAAAACAACATTATGCATGGCATGATGAGGTGCAGACAACCTATTCATTAGTATTGAAGATACTGCAGAAACAAAACCTTCGATTTGTTTATTTACATGCTAATATATAATAGATATATGCAAGAACGTAAATGCGAAAATAACAAGAAACGCTTTTGGCTAAGAATAACCAGAGTATAAATGCTTAACAATGGAAGGTAACGTAGCCAGAAAATGAGAGGGGCTTCGGATCTTAGAATAGTGCTTTCGCGCTTGCCATTATGGAAACACAATCTAACACAACTGCGATTGTTACCATTTTTGTTTATCTTTTGCACATCACAACAAAAAATTAATAAAGATAATTAATTAGTGTTTCGGAAGTCTTATTCTGAGCTTATCCAAATTTTAATCATTTTTCAGAAGTTCTCCCTAAACCTTAACATAATTTATAATAACCAGGTTTATTAATTGATTACAATTAATCGTTAGGATACTCTATTAATTAATTTTTAACTACCTCTAACAGCTATATGTAGGGTAAACTCTATTGGTAGTTAATTTATTTAAACGCGACACACAATATAGTACAATTATGTTTAAGATAGTATATATTTTTAAAATTTTATGATACTGAGCTTAAAAATTATATAAAAAAAATTGGAATTATTTGATAATACAGCACATGTCAATTAATGAAAGAAAACAAAACTCTACATAGTTCTTTTTCAACTGAAGACTCTTTCCTACTTTTGACTTTATACCTTACTTTTTTTAATAATTCAAAAAAAAAAAGTTACATATTTTCGTCAACTAAACAAGTGATGAGAATTTTTTTTTAGTTTTGTTATTTTTTGAAATGAAGTTGTGTCTGACTGTGACCTTTTTATATTCAAAATTCAAGCTGAGATGACTTTTGAAAAATGAATATTTTATGTTATCCACTCATCAGATTCAACGATTACCTGAACTTGGTCATCCTTTCATGCTTTAACCATCACAGATGAGTTCTCCTCAAAATAGTTTGGTATAAAGGAGGCTCGCTGAAGCCACAACATATAAACCATGCTTATTGTACGCCCATATTTAAACTATATAATAGAATTTTAAATTCTTACAGACCAAACAACGAACAAAAAGAGAAGATACTACTTTGAATGCTTTAACATTTCCATATTTCTTGTCTAAAACATCTTGGTTCTCAGTATGGAATACGTCAAATTGATCTTATGTTACATTTTTATTTAATATAGAAGTCATTCTATTAAGAAATTATGACAACCAGAGGATACTTTTATCAATATGGACAAATCCTCTGATATGGAACATTTCATTCGGGGCATGAATAATAAAAGACGTTGCAAATAAATAGAACATATGTAAATATATATTTAAATTTGAAGTAAAAATATCTTAATAATCTAATTACGATCTTAATCACTTAATCAAAATAAAAGTGGTCTTAATTATTTGATTACAATCTTAATAGTTTGATTATGATCTTAATAGCTTGATCGAAGTAAAAAGTGAGTGTTCAAATACAGTTATAGAAAATTGTTTGATCTCAATCTTAATCGTTTGATCGAAATAAAGACAGTCTTATTGTCTGATGCTTGTTTTCATTACTTAATCAAAATAAAAGTGATTTTACTATTATAATCGTTTAATCAAAGTAAAATTGTGATTTTAATCACTTAAAGTAAAAATGATTTTAATTGTTTTATTGCGATGTTAATTGCTCAATAAAAAATGAAGGTAAGCATTTGTCCATTTTTATAAAAAAGTCATTCAATCATATATCTAAAATATTGTTTAACGATTATAATAAAAATTTATAACCAACTTCAAGATAACTTGTTTATTTTTTATTTATATATGACCTATAAAAAAATATGGTCGGGAGAGTTGTGTAGTGTAAGACCCATTTTGTACTTTTGCTTATTCTTATAATATAAAAGAATATGACTATGAGGATTATATATGTAGCATTAAAAGCAATCCTATCTTCTTTTCTCCACCATTATACTAAATGTTTAAAATCGAATCTTAATATTATTATCAAGATATTTAAATTACTCTTGATAATATTAAAAAATATGTTTACTAATAGATGCAATAAACCTAAATAACAAACAAGAAATATTTATATCAAAACAATTATCCCACATATAATATTAAATTAGATAAAAGTAACAACGAAAAAAAAAAACACTTTAAATGTTTAACTTAAGTCTCTACTCAATTAAAACAATAATATATAAATAAGATGAAATTATAAATGAAACGAGTTTTGTGATATACTATCACTTATCCTACTGAAACCATTTACTCAATGATATCTTTCATAAATAAATTTATACATGAAACTAAAATTCAAATTCTGAGAGTTAAAAAAATATATCATGATATGATTTAACACATTTTCCAGCCTTATCATTATTATTACTACGGGAAACCTTTTCTATTTTGTGGGAAAGTTACTACAAACCATTAATTTCAATTTTGTAAATACATTTAAAAAACATTCAAATCACTTATGCAAAATTAAAAAATGAAATAAAAATAATATATGTGGCATATTGAATCACTTATTAAAGTATGCAAATGTTGAATTTTATTTTTTATATATTCTAAATATTTTTATGAGAGCTTCTAGAGTCTAATTAGATCACGGTACGTGACTACAAAAACCTACATTTTTACCGGGGATTATTTTCTCCATTTCTGGCGGTTTTAACCCCCGAAAAATAGGTTACCTGCGGTTGGGAAAACCGTTGGGAAAAGTTGCGTCACTAATAGCGGGGTTTGCCAAAACCGTCGGTAATAGCGAAAGTTTTCCAAAAACCACCGGTAATAGCAGAGGTTTCATCAAAACAGCCGGTAATAGCGGGGGTTTCGTCAAAACCGCCGGTAATAGCGAAGGTTTCGTCAAAACCGCCGATAATAGCGAAGGTTTCCTAAAAACCGCCGGTAATAGCGGAGGTTTTGTGAAACCGCCGGTAATAGTTGCAAGGATAATGAAAATAATTTAATTTTTTTATAATTCAAATCATTTTATCAAAATTAATTATTTATTATATAAAATAATAAACCAGAATTAATTTTTTTACGACACAAGTGATAAATCACAATAAAATACAATATTTAAAACATGAAATATTAAATTAATCAACCATCTAAATTAATAATTATACCATCACTAAATAATTGGTTGTGCAGAAGTTTAGATTGATGCAATAAAATAGAATTATAATATTAGAATATTAGAACATTTAATACAATCACAAACTCTCTTTTATATGGAAATCTTGTCGAGTATGATTTTCTTTTAATAAAAATTAAAAAAAGTCAATTACAGTACAACTTTTTTTCTTATCCACCGTGTCTGTTGTCATGGGAAAACCTCGTTGATCAATTTCTTATTCATCAACGTCACAAAGGTATGGTACTAAATAGACATTTCTTGAAGAAAAAGTCTACACAAAATGTGAGGAAAGTCAATTATAATGCAAATTGTACCTTTATCTCTTCTCTAACATCCATGGTTATATAACAATTTTGTCTGTTTTGAATTCATCAAAGAATGACAATATATTAACACACTGAATCAAACAACCCTTGATATAATAATATTTTATTTAAAAAGATTATGGCTTTCTAAAAAAAGGGACTTAAAAAATGTGAGAAAATACAATCCCTATTTTACTTTCATATTTTACTAACATGATTAAACCTCTATCAGTTGCAAGCATATTTTTGCTATTAAAAAAAATTATAGTCAGCAAATGGCATAAAAATATTGGTATAAAGGCAGAGGGTTGTTAACTTACACTTTCATTCATCAACCACAATAACATTCTCTTTTCCACAAGCAAAAACCATGGCATAGATTCATCTGGAACCTACTTCACCATGTCAAAAACTAACTGCTAGGAATATTTTAAATTCTATAAACCTTGTTTACTTTAGTTATAATTATACATCACTAGATAAGCAGAATAAGCAGGAATCTGCCGAGCATGTTAGTTTAAGCTGAGAGTTTACAATGTAACAATGCATGAGCAATCGAAAAAAACATTGATATACAAAAACCTGTGACAACGTCCAACTAAAAATAAGATATCAAACCAAAAATTAAAAAAAGGGTGTAATATATGCATAGAGTGTGACCAAACGGGGCTTGAGATCTCAGACCCTGCACTGAGAGAAAGAGAACAAATGGTATAGCTTCATTTATGTGATATCCACCAGTCCAGGTAACTGTCATCTGCATAAGACAGACCGAATAATTATGAAATCACTTTGTAGTCATAATAGTGTTTCCAGAGTGCAAAAGAAAGGAAACTAACATCAATCCTACTTCCATAATAGGAGAAATCATATGAAACATAAACTTACTTCGTCCCAAGACTTCCCCTGAGCAAGTCGTGGATATAGAGGCACCTTAGGATTGACAAATGATATGAAATTGGAAACTGCCACAAGCTTAGGCTGCATTGTTCAATCAAATGACAGTCAGCCAAGAAATCATATACATTTAGTAAGAATGGGAGGAAGATAATAGGTTCAAAAGAAAGTTTCTAATGTTACTACCTTCTTTGTATGGTCTAGAAAATGTTCAACTTACTATTTGCTCAGTTTTGTTAGTTGTCATCTCTAGTAGCTTTTAGATTAGTAGTAAACTTGGCATACTATGTATCTATCCATTGTATTTCATCTCCAAGACAATAATACTAACCTTGTTGAAATTGAAGATTGATCTTTATAGTACACTAACAAAACATCTATAAGCTAAAAATAAAGTTAGAATGTTATTCTGCAAAATGAATTGCTGCTACTTATATGAGCTATTTCAGAAATTTGCAAACCTCAATTAAGGTATGTTAAGCATGTTTTTTTTAGAAGAAATTCCTTGCTTTATCCCCTGCCTCTGCAAAATTCATAACGTGCATACAGAAACAAAAGACTTTGTTTGGCAGCAACATTTGGTCAAATCAAATTTATCACTTTTTGAGTTTGTAACCATATTTATATGACAGCTTAAACATCATGTTTACCTTCTTGATGAGATTTTCTAGGAGAAAATCTTCTTTCTTTACTCTTCTTTGACAAACTTGGGGTGGCAGTTTGTTTTTGTCCTGTTTTCATTGTCTCACTACCAGTAAAATGAAGCCTTTGTTTCCGCAAGGCATATCTGTTCTCAAACCTCAAACAAAAGTTTAAGAAAATGAGATATGTTGGGGGAAGGGGAAACACAAACATCAAATTTGTAATGTTGTTTCATATTGTTCCTTTCAAAACATTTGGACAAATCAAATTTGTCAGATAATTAACACAGGTTACTTACCATTTGTAGTTCTTCAAGAACATAAATACTTAAAATCCAATTAAGAATAACATTACAAATAGTGCATTAATCAAATGGAAGGGTTAAAAGAAACTAAACAAGAAAAACAAAAAAATAGGGAATGCATATCATAAACTTACTTTTTAATGTCCTCAAGAATTGCTTTTGCACCTCTAGACATCTGCAGAAGAAAATCCATACACCAAGTAACCACATGATACATTAAAAATGAAAAATAAATAACAGATTTATGGATAAGACTCACAATTGATCCACAGTCACCATCACCAACTTTACCATCCCATTCGTTTAGATTGTCTTTCAGATTTATAATTGCATTTGCAGCAGTTATAAATATCTTAAATC
Organism: Vigna reflexopilosa; assembly: GCA_027742785.1. Lineage (NCBI taxonomy): Eukaryota > Viridiplantae > Streptophyta > Magnoliopsida > Fabales > Fabaceae > Vigna > Vigna reflexopilosa. The sequence continues at coordinate 2,914,294 of CM050930.1, read as the reverse complement.
TTAAATCACTTAGTTCTTCTCATATAATTATCCTGTTTGATAACAGTTACAACAGTGCTACCTCCAAAAAACCAAGTGTGTAAATCTTAAATCACTTAGTTCTTCTCATATAATTATCCATTAACACAAATCAGATGATTATGAAATATTGCTCAAAAATAGTGAATTACTACGACAACTAAATCAAATAAAAGAGAGGAATTGCAATCTAGGAATTCAAATACCAGAGAAAATTAATTGGTGATGATACAATATTGAACTTTTTTGATAAAGGACACTCTGGAGTCTACTCCACCACAATTCTCATCACGACACCCTTCGGAGGTACCCAAAGTTTCACATCAAGGACGATCAGAGCTTATTTCCCTCTCTCCTTCTTCATACTTCTTCTATTCACTGTTGCCTTTGCATCATGTTCCAACCTAATTCTTGAAATCTAATTTAGAATAAAAGTCGAGAAATGTGATTGTGGAGAAACAAGAAGAAAATAAAGAAACCCTAAAAAGGAGTAATAGAGAGATAAAGAGAGATAGGAACCTTCCAAACGCGGAGGAAACGCTCCATAACATTAGTGATGGTGAGTTTACTTCTCTTCCAGAGGAGTCCTCCATACTCATGCTTCTTCACGATTTCCATCACAATGCACAACTTATCTATCTAACTGTGTTCGTTTGATTCCATAGCGTTTTGTAGGAAAAATCCTAGAAAACACAAATCAATTATCAGAAACTCAAGAGTGAAATCTTAAATTCTTTTCCACTTTTGTAAACAATAAAACCCTAATTTATTTTCGTTCCCCCATTCTACTGAAAAATAAAATTGAAAACATAAAAGTTACCACGGGCAACGAACAGAAAGGCACAATGAAGCCAAACCTTGGAGATGAACATAGAAGTTGAATGAAAGTGTAGGACATAGACATGCTTATATTCTCCTTTCATTGGGGTAAGAAATAAAACTTTCCACACGAAGAAGAAGAACAGCGTTTTAAAAAAAAAGAAGAAGCGAAGATGAAATAGGATACGAAAAGTATTTAAGAAAATAAAAGTTTAAAACTTAGTTGCGGTATTAATAAAAGCGTCCGAAATTTACGGGAGTTTCAATAACCGCCGGAAATAAACCCCTTTTAAATTACCTTTTTTTTGTAGTAGTTTTTCTTAAGAATATTTAACACAATTGCATACACCTAAAATACTCAAACTTAAAATCACTGATTAAGTTTTATATCGAGTGTTGCACTTTTATTTTCAACTGTTTGGTATCATCATTATATTGAATAAAGGACTGAAAGTGACATGATCAATAAGGATTCCAATCGATTGTCACATAAGTTTAATTATCTTTTTAAGCACATATTAAGTGTGGGTTGAGGAATTAATTAAAAAAATTAAAAGAACTATTTGTAGTTTTAACACAATAAACAGTGATTTAAATAAAATTATTTTTTAATTCATAATATTTTATTTAGATATAAAATAAGGATTAGTGTGGGCTTATGGAGTATATGATGTAAACAATTGATTTGAACTCAAAATGTATAGTTAAGTTATTCTAACTTTGTGTATATACACACATGCTAGTATTATGTTTATTTAGAGTGAAATATAAAACAATGATATATTTTAAAATTGGTGTAGCAAGAAACATATTATATTATTAAAATTATTATTCAATATGTATATTTATTAACTTTATATTATTACAAAAAAAAATTTAAACTTTTAGAATTTAAAATTCAAAAATTATAAATTATGGAACGATAACCAAACAAAATGACAAAAATAGCAAACAATCACATCATCGTGATAAGAATGTTGTCGCCACATGTTATTATAATATTATGATGTTAAAAAAATGAGAGAAAATAGATATTTTTTATTCATTATATTATTTTCGTTTTCCATCACATAAATATACTATTCAACTCAATATTTCTCCATTTCTTACAATAACATTTATTTTTACATTAAGAGGTCTTACTAATAAGGTAAAAGCATCACTTTTATCTCTTTCTTCCTGATAAATTCAGTTGTAATTTTTTCTTTTGATAATTAAAAATAAAATCAATATGAAATATATAAATAGATTTTAATTTCATCTTGAAATTAAATTAAATTTAAAATTTATTTTTTGATATTATTAATTAAATTTTTTTACTTTAGCTGAGAATGACATTAAAATTTCATATTCTAGTTCAGCAACAAAAATGGTTATTGAAAGTGCACATGTGCAATTGGTCCATGAGTAGACCTTCCAACAACGTTTTTACCAAATATATAAAAGAACAGACTTTAAGAGTTCTTGTCGCTGTCCTTCCAAAAGAAAGTGACTTCACTGTCATCTTTTATTTGATGACTCGTTTCCCTCCTTCTCTTCATTTCTTGCAAAATGATAAATTTCATTTTCTGGGTCGGTCGATTTTTCATGTCACTTTAGCCTTTCAGGATACAATATATTTTAAACCGACATCATCAATTTAACATTGTTCTAACAATTTGCGTGGCGGTGGCTACTAGCATATTCCCGCACGGGATAATGCTCTAGTGAATCACTTTGTCTTTATCAAGCTTCTTAACTCAAACATGGGATTCAAGTCACAGAACACTACCAAGCTTTAATTTTGGAATTTAGACTGAGATTCTAATATATGTATATATTCACCTTTAATTTTCACTTCTTATCAAGCTTCTGACTTTTGATATCGATGGAGCTCTGTTCATTGTCTTCCAATTCGGCGTGCATTTCTGAGACTGTAAATGCTGGAAGAACAACAACCTATTCCTCTTTGCTCTCTAATTTCAGCAGCGTTAGATTCTCTAGACAGCTCAACTGTTTCGGAGGTAACACCAAATACAGCCTCATTCAGCCTTTTCTTTCTATTGGTTCTTCAGTTTTTGCATTTTCTTTTCCTGTATGTGTACGGATTAAAACATGCATGGTTGGTATAATTTGAATTTCTTTTTTTGTATGCATAATTTGATATGCTTCATTGTTACGGTGTGTCCATAACTTACTGAATTGGTGCTGGGTTTTTTACTCGGTATCTTCAATGTCAGGGTTATTTCTGAGGAACTATGAAGCCTTGAATAACATTTACATGGCTCATAGAGCTGTTATCAGTTCAGTTGGTCGAGACGATCTTGCGGCAGAAACGAGTTTCCATCATATGAATGGCATAAATGGCTCAACTTCTAGCTTGGGTTACAGAAATCTGAGAGTACTTGATGCGTTTGATGATGTGTATGAAGGGATTGTAGTTGATTCAGATGGGTTACCAGACGACCCCAATAACTTCGAAGCTATTCTGCGTTTTTCTCTTTCTCATTGGAAAAAGATGGTAAAATCTCTGGCCATGTTCCTGGAACATCTAGCAGAGAAAATGTTAACACCTGATACTGTTGTCGATTCCTCTGAAATTTGCTTCTTTTACTATAACAATGACAGAAGTTTATATATAATGTAATTGGGGAATGAAAGGCATGGATCTTTTCAGTTTTATTTTGTTTGTGATACCATTTGTTGTCTCATGAAGTATTGACAGAAGGTTATCTGATGATTGCAGGGAAAGAAGGGGATTTGGCTTAGATTGCCTTTAGAGAAGTGTGACCTAGTTCCAATAGCTATTAAGGTAACATAACTTCATGATTGATTACATAAAACAGATAACTAATTGGCTATAAAAGTGTTTTGTCATATATTCAGTTCTTACTGTGCTATTAATTATAGAAGAATTGTCGAACCTATGACTCCTGCTCTCAGGAAGGCTTTGGATACCACCATGCAGAACCAGGATATGTGATGTTAACATACTGGATTCCTGAAGGACCTTGCATGCTTCCATTCAATGCATCACATCATGTAGGAGTTGGGGGATTTGTCATCAATCACAGAAACGAGGTACTAGCATCAAAGTCATGTACGATGATACTGAAACGAAAACATAGAAAACAAACTTTAGTTGATTTTTTCCTTCTCTTCCCCCCAAAATGATCTCCTTATTCTGCATTTCTAAACAAAAAATGATCATTTTATTCATGCTCTACTTAGTTTTTTGCGTTTCTGTTATATGATTTCAAAATTATATCCAAGTTAATTCATTTAAGCACTTGCATTAATATAATTTCATCTCATAAATTTTATAAGGTCCTTGTAGTCCAAGAGAAGTACTGTGCTCCTGCAAACCGTGGTCTTTGGAAGATACCAACAGGATTTGTTCTACAGGTAGTTCAGTTTCACTTCACTCAAGTTTCCTTACATTTTATATTCCAAATAAAAAATCTTTACCAGTCTTAACTTTTGGCAGTCAGAGGAGATATATGAAGGAGCCGTAAGAGAAGTGAAGGAAGAAACTGGGGTGAGAATATGAGATGTTCCTCTGGTGTTACTTCATATTGAATTTGTTCATGCTGCATAATATAGCATCGTTACTTAAAGTCAGTGCTTTCTTTTACTGCCTTTTGCCCATGTTGCAGATTTGTACCGAGTTCATTGAAGTCATAGCATTCAGGTAAGAGCATGATCCACACTCACTTTTACTCACTTTTATGTAATTTTGAAAGTTTATATGAAAATTTAACCAATCGAGTACAATGTGATATATATAAACTGGTAGAAGTTCATTAACAATACTCACAACGTGTTATGTGGTCAGAAAAGCACAATAAAAGAAAAGAAACACAAAATGATTGTACTGTTTTATTGAAGTTTCATACCCATTCCACTCTTAACCAAAGGGAATGAAAAAAAATGTACAACCAGAGAAGAAAAACCACAGAACAGACAGAGAGGAAGATACCAGCATTCTCATGCCCCCCCTCTCACTTTCTCTCTCCATATATTCAAGATCTCCTACACAAAATCCCTCAGCATTCTATTTCGAGTACGTGGCCTAGCTCCACGTCTCACTCCCTGACTTTCCGGGTTGTTAGTAACTACCCCATCATTTTCCATATTTTGCCCTTCTATTTGTATATTTACAGCATTGTTTTCTTCCCTATCAGATTCTGCAGCTGTCACATTTGTTACATTGCCTTCCCCTTTGGAAACAACCTTGTCCTCAAGGTTGATGTGAGGGAAATTATTTTTAATAAACTCGACGTCCTCCCAAGATGTATCCGCATTGTTGTAGGTATCCCATTGGACCAAAACCTGAGAACGCAACTTAGAACCTTGTAAAATTGTTCTAGTTTGTAGAATGGCCATTGGTTGTAAGATGGGACCTACTTCAGAAGTTGTAAGAGGAAGTGGCATATAAGGCTCATGGCTTTCTCCTTTGAATGGTTTCAGCTGAGAAATATGAAAAACTGGGTGGATACGAGCAGTCTCTGGAAGCTCCAATTTATACACAACAACACCCACCTTAGCAACAACCTTAAATGGTCCAAAATAACGCATAGACAATTTCTGGTGCTTGCGTAAGACCACCGAATGTTGTCTATAAGGCTGCAGTTTGACTAAAACCTGATCACCAATTTGAAACTGCATATCAGACCGCTTTTTATCAGCTTGGTGCTTCATACGCTGCTGAGCTTTGGACAAGTTACATTTCAATTGGTCTAAGAGATGGTCTCTCACAGTGAGTTGATCTTGAATAACACTTGGGTCGGCTGGGCTGTATTGATAACGAGTTAAAGTAGGTGGGTCTCTTCCATACAATGCTTTGAATGGTGTCATACCCAAGCTTGTATGAAAGGCTGTGTTATACCAATACCCTGCCCACGTCAAATGTTTTGACCATAACTTGGGATTTTCAAAAGTGAAACAACGCAAGAACATCTCCAAACATTTATTCAAGGCCTCGGATTGGCCATCCGTTTGCGGATGGTACGCGGAACTCATAGCCAGCGTTGTACCCAGCAATTTGAATAAGTGTTGCCAAAAGGAACTGGTAAAAACCTTATCGCGATCCGACACGATAGACTTTGGAACACCATGCAACTTGACGATGTGTAACATGAAAGCTTCAGCCACGATTTTGCTATTATAATCTGACTTTAAAGGCACAAAATGACTGTATTTGGACAGTCTATCAATCACCACCATAATAACTGTGAACCCATATGAATTTGGCAACCCAGTGATAAAATCCATAGCGACATCGTCCCACACTTGCTGGGGTATCGGTAGAGGTTGTAACAAACCCGCAGGGAGTGATTGACTCACTTTAGCCTGTTGACATATAATACATTGGTGCACAAACTTAGTTACGTCCTTTCGCATTTGAGGCCAATAAAACTGTGAAGAAATACGGGCTAACGTTCTGGAAATACCAGCATGGCCCCCAATTGGGGAACTATGATATTCGAGAAGCACCTTGTGAATCAAAGGACTGGGTGATGGTAACACTATGCGATCCTTCCAATAAAGCAACCCATCTTGCAGTTTGTAACGCGTATCAGGAGGAGCATTGGCTGTACATAATTGAAGTAGTGCATGAAAGTTAGGATCAACCTGCAAAGCATGCTTTAACTCAAGTAAGAATTGGGACTGAGGCTCAGACCAAGCCATAAAAAAGACGCGGGACAACGCATCTGCAGCCATATTATCTGTGCCTGGTTTATATTCAATGGTGAAGTCATAGCCCAAAAATTTATGAAGCCAAGCTTGTTGCTCTGGAGTATGTAAGGACTGGTCCAGTAAACTTTTTAAACTTTTGTGATCTGTTCGGATGATAAACTTATGTCCCAACAAATAGTGTCGAAACTTGGCCAATGCTTGAGTGATAGCTAACAGTTCTCTAATATAGGCGGACTGTTTCTGCATTCTAGGGGCTATCTTTTTGGAGAAAAAAGCAATAGGGTGACCATTTTGACTCAGCACTGCACCAATCCCAATCCCTGAAGCATCAATTTCAAGAGTAAAAGGCTGGGTAAAATTCGGAAGAGCCAGAACAGGAGCGGTAGTAATGGCCTGTTTTAATAACTGGAATGCATTCTCGGCAGCAGGAGTCCAAGAAAAAGCCTCTTTTTTAAGCAAGTCAGAAAGGGATGCTGCCACGGTAGCATACGACTTGATGAAACGTCTATAATATCCTGTGAGTCCCAAGAAACCCCGAAGTTGTTTAATATTCTCCGGACGAGGCCAATCTAACACTACCTGTACTTTACTCTTGTCCATCGCAACACCAGAACCGGAAACCACATGTCCCAAATAGTCTACTTCGAGCAAGCCAAAAGAACACTTAGAAAGTCGAGCATACAATAATTGTTCCTGTAAAGTCTGCAAAACTATTTCCAAATGAGTCAGATGTGTCACCCAAGAGGGGCTATAAACTAGAATATCATCAAAGAAAACTAGCACATATTTGCGTAAAACCGGTTGAAAAATATGGTTCATCAAGCTTTGAAAAGTGGCTGGCGCATTAGTGAGGCCGAATGGCATGACCAACCATTCGTAATGGCCATGATGCGTGCGAAAAGCCGTTTTATGACGATCAGCGGGTTGAACCAAAATTTGATGATACCCGGAGCGTAAGTCCAACTTCGAGAAATATTGTGCACCATATAACTCGTCCAATAATTCGTCTACAGTGGGCATGGGAAAACTATCCTTGATAGTTACAGCATTTAAGGCTCGATAATCAGTGCAAAACCTCCATGAGCCATCCTTTTTCTTCACCAACAAAATAGGAGATGAGAAAGGACTTGTGCTAGGTTGGATAATGCCCTGCTCAAGCATTTCATGAACCAATTTTTCAATTTGCTCCTTTTGGCTATGAGGATAGCGGTAAGGACGAACTTTAACTGGTTTAGTGCCTGCTTGTAACGGAATAGCATGGTCTTGTGGTCTTGGAGGTGGCAGGCCTGATGGAGGCTGAAAAATGTTTTGATACTTGTTCAATAATGCCACCAGATCAGGGGATAAGTCAGTAGGGACTTGAATAGGCAAATCATCAGAAATCTCAGGCTGCACTAGCTGAATGGAAAAACATGCCGCTATAGATTGTGTACGCTGCATTCGGCGCATATGATGTAATTGAATTGGTTGAGGATGGATCATATGTTCCCCTTGTAAAACCACAAATTTATCCTGCTGAAAAAATTTAAGAGTAGATGTGGCATAATCTGCAATGTGCGGACCGAGAGTAGCTAACCAAGAAGACCCTAAAACAAGGTCAGCACCTGAAACTGGAAGCAGATACACGGGAACAATCAATTGATGACCCTGAATTGTCACCGCTAGTTGTTGTATCACCCCCTCAGTTGTCATGGATTGGCCATTGCCGACAAAAACTTGAAAGCCAGTAACAGGTTCAATTGGGAGCTTTAAAAATTTAGCAATGCGAGGTTGGATAAAATTGTCAGAACTTCTGCCATCAACCAAAATATTAACAGCAAGAGGACCAATATGTCCAGTGAAGCCAATGGTGCCCACACCACCTACGCCGTTCATGGCATTGAGTGAAAGATGATGTTCGGTTTTACATAATTCCTCCTCAGTTTGTAGTAAATCAGGGGGATCGGGTTCAAGATTATCCCCCAAATCCTCATCAATTAATTGCAGCAGCATCATTTGACGATTGGGACACTTATGATTAAAGGAAAATTTCTCATCACAAAAATAGCAAAGGCCTTTTTCTCTTCGAAGTGGCATCTCCGCAGGGGATACTTTGCGTATTTGCTGTTGTTTGTTGGTTTGAGACAGAGGTTTAAGGTTGGGATTGGGAAGTAAAGGTGGTAAGGTGGATTTAGGTAGGCTAGAATAGGTATCTGTTTTGGTATTATATGAGGTGCTGTTCGTGGTACTGGGTGAAGGTCTAGGTAGGTATACAAGGTTCTTGGTTGCACTGGGGGGGTTATATTTTTCCTCAAATAATTTGGCTAAGGCCACAGCCTTGACCAGGGTAGGCGGAGATAAAGCCATAACATCCCTGCGAATCTCAGTTTGAAGGCCACTCAAAAAACAATCCAATAAAGCCTCATTATTGATACCAGACACACGATTAGCTAAACCAATAAATGCTTTGTAATATTCACCAACAGTACCAGTTTGGTTAAGCTTGAATAAAGAAGCTCGAGGACATTCATATGCGGTTGGCCCAAAATCCATTATTAAGGCCTCAGTAAACTCATGCCAAGAATGGAAAGGAGCGGAGCGTTGCATCATTTGGAACCAAGGGACGACGTCATTCTCTAGATGAACCGAGGCAATAGACAATCGATCAACCTCATCAGTTGCGTAATACTCGAAAAACTGTTCAGCCTTAAATATCCAATCCAAGACATTGTGACCATCACATCGCGGAAAATCGAGCTTCACGTTTCGTATCTGAAAGGGCGGCCGAGACGAGTTCGAAACACCATGGACGGACCCGGGAGAGGACGCATGACGCTGTAGCAAAGTCTCCAAAGCCCCGGAAATTTGATTAAATCTGGAATCATTGGCTTGCACCACTGTCTCAAGGCGTTCAAAACGAGCAGCATTCACCGATTCCAGTTTTGCCATCTGATTTTGGAGGTCGGAGTAATACTTCTCCATGGTTTCAGAATGTCGTTTAACCTCTGCCTGAAGATCCTTCAATCGTGTGTTTTCCGCCATGGTCAATGAAAGCACCAATTGTTATGTGGTCAGAAAAGCACAATAAAAGAAAAGAAACACAAAATGATTGTACTGTTTTATTGAAGTTTCATACCCATTCCACTCTTAACCAAAGGGAATGAAAAAAAATGTACAACCAGAGAAGAAAAACCACAGAACAGACAGAGAGGAAGATACCAGCATTCTCATGCCCCCCCTCTCACTTTCTCTCTCCATATATTCAAGATCTCCTACACAAAATCCCTCAGCATTCTATTTCGAGTACGTGGCCTAGCTCCACGTCTCACTCCCTGACTTTCCGGGTTGTTAGTAACTACCCCATCATTTTCCATATTTTGCCCTTCTATTTGTATATTTACAGCATTGTTTTCTTCCCTATCAGATTCTGCAGCTGTCACATTTGTTACACAACGTTGTTAATAAAATGTTCTACAAGGTTTTTAATGGCATGGTTGTGGTAGTTTTCTTGTAATTTTCATAACCAACAATGTTTGATTGGTTGCATCATCAATTCCAGACACGCACACAAGGTGGCATTTGAGAAGTCAGATTTGTTCTTCATCTGCATGTTAAGACCCCTGTCAGCTGAGATCACTGTTGATGATCCTGAAATTGAAGCTGCCAAGGTTAGATAATCTTACTCATTAACGATGACAGAAATAATAACAACCAATTAAGATCGAGTAACCTTTCTTTTCCATAGAAAGTGAATAGTATAACACTGTTTCTATACATTAGAGGCACTTGTTTGTTATACTATTTTTTCATGCATACAGAAAAAATATTGTAATACCGACATTATTAATCTAATTCTAGAAATTGGATCTGAGATGGGACACACAAACTGATTCCTGTCTCAATCATGGTTTTTTGTTTGTGATGAATCATGATTGTTTTGCTAATTAAGAATAATTGACGTGATGTTTTATGCAGTGGATGCCTCTGGTTGAGTTTGTAGAGCAACCACTTATCCAAGAAGATTCAATGTTCAAGAAGATCATAAATATCTGTATTGCTTGTGCTGAGAAACGTTACAGTGGATTATCTGCACATCACATGGTTTCCAAACTTGATGGCAAGTCATCTTCCCTTTACTATAATGTCATCAACATGGAAGATATCAACTGTATCAGCAATTAAAACACTCACATATCTAAAAAGCATGACCAACTGCTCTTTTAGTGCAGCTAATACACTATACTACTATAATTCTTCTCAAATTTGAGCAACAAGTTGATACCTGATATAACCATACACTAATAGTCATACCAAATTTGTTAAGTAATGAAACTGAGATTTTACGTTGATGATGGCTTTAAGAGCAACGTTGGAATGTAGCATGCGTAACTCTCACACTTGTTCATCTGTTCCTCGTTTACTAATCACGCCTTTGCACTGGAAATTTGATTGTGTGCGTTCCAACTTGAGCCAAGCAAAATGATTGTTAATCCATTAACCAACATCCCCTTCACTCCCAAACCAAGAAATTCTTAAAAAAATATTAAGAAATAGACTTTAAATTTAACTAAACTCTAAATTAACCTTATCTTTATTTAGAACTCTAAATTAATCTTATTTTAGTTAATATAAAATTTCTAATAAAAATCATAAATTTACAAAAATTACAAGTATTAGCATCAGTTACTTTATTCTTACAAATCATCTTATTCAGAGTGAAGTTAACCGGCGGAGAAGTATATATTTTAACATAATAAATGAGTGTTGAAAATCTATATTAATTAAAAGTAAAATAAATTTATATATATATATATATAATGCAATCTTCATTTTATAAATTTTATAAACTCATTTCATGTAGTTAGATTTAAAATTCCATTATTATAAATTCTTTTATTATAAATTGTCTTGTTATAAAGTATATTTTGTTGACGTTAGTGAATAAAACTAGTAAATCTAATTTTCCACTTATATATGTTAGAGAAAAAAAATACCTAATATATATGACATATCAGACCTGAGTGTTGGATGTGAAAGGAGCTGATAGTTGCATGTGATTTGTTTTAAGTGAGTTTTCTATTAATATTTTTGGTTAAGATGCAGCTCATTTAGATTGCTACGCTGTTATTTCAGTTAATATTGATTTATTTTTTCCATCGTTTTCATCATCAACTTATTTAGTATTACAAGAAAACTTTAATTTATTACAGAGATTATTCCATGCAAGCAACGTGTCTGTATTTGTTTTTGGAATTGTAAATTGAAATCGAATAAGTTGTATTGCCACTGAATTTGGAGTCAACATGGCGAAGAACTTGGAGAGGGTTGGCTTCTTCTCCCAACCAGAGAACGACAACATCATGTGAAAACAAAGAAATTTCAAGACCACATTATTAACCTTCAATTATTTCCTAACCAAAATGGTGCTCCATGCCTTGCAGTTTTCATTCAATAAAACTATGTAACAATCAATTCTTTATTTACTTTTATATTTTAATAACAAATAACATTTTTTTAATTTTACAATAAATAAGTGGGGGAATAAGGTAACCTTTTTAAAGAAGTGAGTATCATATACATACATGTACCATCCTAAATCCATAATCATTCCTTTTTTTTAATTCAACTTAGAACATTAAATCTGTAAACACCAATATTATTAAATATTTGAAACTATTAGCATTGTGATCTAGCATATAAAAATGACAATTATTGTTATGGTTGAAGCCACTCACTTTTTATTTATAAAAGCTAAACCTTTTGTAGTTTTCATTTTTTTTTTACATTTCTCTATATTTTTAGGTTCTTGGATTTTCTCAAAGTTAATCTCATTTCTTGGATTATAAGAATGCAAAAAAAATCCCCTTTTTGTGTTTTTTTTTAAACATTAATTAGTTGGAAAATTTAACTTATAGATCACTACACCTTTACTCTTGAAATAAAGTTGGCATGCTTATAAAAATATTGGTCATATTAGTATTATAAAGGTCATGGATGCAACATTGGTCGGTAAATATTTTTTTTTTAAACTATATATTTTATATGGAATATCACCATTATGAATGTGAGTAATTTCCATCAAGAAAACCTGATTTTTGAAAAAAAAAAATTCAGGTTTTACTTATATATAAAGTTCAAACAAAAGCACTATAGTAAAAAGTGGTAATTGCAAATAACTCCAAGGAACAAGGTGCTTTTACATGATCAAATAAATGATAGAATAAGAAATAAAATTTCAAAATGGATTGAAAAAAAGTATATTATATGACAGAGCAATTACAACTATTAAAAAAAGTTATTGCTAATCATTATAAAGCATCTCTTTCACCTTCATTTATGTGAATGTGGTTTTAATCATCCATTTATTTCAAATTAATATTTTATATATTTTCTCTATTGAAAGAAATAGCTAAACAGGTAAAAATAACAACATATCATAGAGCAAGTGCCTCTTTTTAAAATTCAAAGTACATTTTTTATATATAAAAGTACTTATTTATTATAAAATAGTAATTATATAAAAATGATGAATAAGTAAAGGATTAGTGAACATTGAATTCAATTATATTTGTTAACATCTGACGACAGAAGAATCTAATTGTTGACTATTGGGCTAAAGTCTGAAAGAAAAATAAAAAAAGTTATAATTATAAATCTTATTATCCACAGTAATAAACTCAGACAAACTGAACTGTGATTCTTGTTATGAGAATAATATAGTTGCAGTGTGAACTCAAATAATGACGGCGAAGCCACTAAACCCAAAATCAACCTAATTTCAAGCACCAAAATTTCCATATCCAACTTTTACTCCCAATTCCTCTTCAATATTTCAATCCCCACTTCTACGTAAGTTTCTCTTCCCTTTCTGGGTTTCTTTTCAGCGATCCTGCTCTTCACACCTTCAATGTTCGTTTTTTCATTGCATATTCCAAATCCGCAGAATTTCGGGGAACATTGAATTGAATCTCTTTGTTTTGATTAATTGATGCTTCTGCAGGTTTTTAACGGGGAAGGGGATGGGGTTGTGATTTGTAATTGAAGAAGGGGTGAGGACACGGCCACAATGCGGTGGTTTCCGTTGAGTACAACTTCAAGCTCGGAACAAGAACGGGGTAGAGAGAATAATACTGCTCGTACTTCGGTGTATCTCAATGTATATGATCTTACTCCCATAAACAATTATCTTTATATGCTTGGCCTTGGAATATTTCATTCGGGTATACAAGGTTTGTGTCTGTTATCCTTATATTTCCTTTCCTGTTCTTTTTTCATTTCTTTATATGGATCTTTTTTCTCTTATTTTTCTTGTCTGTGCTTATTCTGGGGCGCAGCGGGATATTGCAAATTTTAGCTGGGTTGAAGGTTACCACTAATGAATGAGGAAATTACTTTAATATACAGTTTATTACAGCAAAGAACTTGTCCCACCATATGAGATTACATGTCACCATTGGGCGCAGTTGAAAACTAAAGTTTGAGAAATATTATTTAGCATGAGATCTTTATTGAGGGCTTCTTTCATAGTCTTTATTGGTGTCCCTTCTTCTTTCTTCACAGTTAAGGAGAAGGGTTCTGTTAGGCCTTCGGCAAGAAACGTAAAATTTGGCGATGTTCCGGTCATGAATTTACAGTTTATGATCGCTAACAATGTATGCTTATTAAAAGTGGAGAAATAAAGGGTAATTTTAAACGAAGTTGTTATATGATAAATGAATTTGCAGTGTGCATTGTACCTGAAACGCGGCAGGTGTTAGAGAATACGTTATTAGCCTGCATTGTGTGTATTATTCTACGATTTGGACCGCATGGTGATGTACACGCATCCGTTAGTTTGGCTCCTTAAATTTTTTTACTGAATAATTGATGTCTTTTATACTCATTCTGTCTTTATTCCTCTCTGATTTTTCATCCTTGTATTTTCAGCCATTTCTCTCTCTCTCCTCCACACCTAGTTTTCCGTAATTGATCTATTTTGGGATTTTTTACGTACTTAAAGTCCCTCAGTGATGAATTTATGAACCATAGGGTAAATTTTGACATGCAAATTTAAGCTTTCTACTGAATATCGATGTATGTGCCATTTTCGACCAGGTCATCATGCTAAAAGCGTAACTTCGTTATGTATAGAGTAGTCGATGGTTTCACAAATGTGTAATTTAACAGTTTAAAGGAGGACAAGACTAAGTGACTTTACCTTCCTTTTTTTTCTGCTTATGTTGATTGCTTCAGTTGTTTAGAACGGCTACTATTGCTTATATCTAATACTGTGAACAAACTTGATTACCTGTTCCATTTTGAATTTAGTCAGTAAGCTGGCCCTGAAAAAATTGTGGACAAGGAGCTTGGATGTACATGAATATTTGTCCCGGTTTATTTTTCATTTAGTTCCATTTTTGTTGTTAAATACCATCTTGCAACAACTTTAAGCTTATTTTTTTCATGAACAGTGCATGATATTGAATATGGCTTTGGAGCACATGAGTATCCAAGTAGTGGTGTGTTTGAAGTGGAGCCTAGAAGCTGCCCAGGCTTCATCTTCAGACGATCAGTGTTGTTGGGAAGCACTGATATGTCCAATTCAGAATTTCGATCTTTCATAGAGCGCCTTTCAGCAAAATATCATGGAGACACTTATCATCTTATTGCAAAAAACTGCAACCATTTTACAGATGAAGTTTGCCAGCATCTAACAGGAAGTCCTATCCCCGGATGGGTAAATCGAATGGCTCGTGTAGGTGAGCATCTTTCTGCTTGCTTATTCTTGTTGTAAATCACAATTTGATTTGCATTAATAATGCACACATGTAGCATACGTTAGTATAGCATCTTCCATTTGCCTCTTCTTTTTTGTTTTAAGAAGATACGGTCCAGGTTGCACAGATGTGAATTTCACATTACCACTGAAATGGGTTATAAGAGGACAAGGGAAACAAGCATGCTTACATTGGGTTTCATTTTATGAGTCTGCTGATTATGGAGACTAGTTTTGTTCTCATCTAATCATGTGTGGTTTAATCTTTTAGGTTCTTTCTGCAATTGTCTTCTGCCAGAAAGCCTCCAGGCTGCCGCAGTTAGACATCATCCAGAACGTCTTACATTTTCTGGTAAGATGCTAGGATTATAGCGGTCCAAATTGATTTGCATTTTATGGGTTTCTAAAGCTAAAGTTAGCTTATATATTAGTTATAAACAAAAACTTGGAGAAGTTATGCGAGAACATAAATTAACTTACTTTCTAATTAAAATATATGACAGTTTCTAGAAATTAGTTTATGCTTACTTTGTGTTTGGATGAGGTAATTCAAGAGAATTATTCATTTATTTGGTGAATTTAAAACTCCTTGGAGTAAATTTCAATTTTAGCTTATGAAGAAGGTAATTTCAATTTTGTTTTGCTAGAAGTACTTATTAAGAAACTAGTCCAAATAGATCCTATGTTTCATTTCATCTTGTTTTATTGGCTATCCAAGAAAGAGTATCTGTTACCCAAGGGCGCATAGAAAGCATAAGCATGGCCCCATGAACCTTAAGGACTGCAGGGCAATTGCCCCGACAAGATCTTTTTTTACTTGAACATATTTAATAATTTTTTTGCCCCAAATAAAAGAATAGGTGTTTCTCCCATGAGATATTTTTTTAAAATAAATGTAGAAATGAAAAGAAATAAAAGAGAATAAATTGATGCTAATTTTATTGCTTAATAATATTGTTGCTGCTTGCTGCTATTCCTTGGGAAAAAAATTATCATTCCTCACCTCTATTTTGCATATTTCCTTTTCACTGGGGACTAGTCTCTCAATATTTTAATAATATTGACAATAAAATCGTACAATATTCCCAAGATATGGAAGTATGTAGAGGGAAATTATAATTTTTAAGAGCTTAGATATTTTGGATTTTTTTTATCATTATATTATGCATTTTGTAAAAGCATTATTTGACGAAAATATTATTGATTAATCTCTTGTCCTCACTATTTTCTTTTCTTAATCCATCACTATATGTAAGCCTAGTATGCATTCTTATATGAAGTCCATGGACACATGTTTGACATTTTAAAACACATTGATTAATTATTGAAGAATTTGCTTTTGAATTCCTTTAATATCTCGAATAGATATCCAGCAACAACTTGTGGTGTTTTGTATAATATAAGTTCTGCTTTTGTATTGTTCATTGGATCTTGTAGCATAATGGAGTCTGGTTCCTTGTTCCGTATGTTGATTTTAACTAAACCATGTGAGGAAGGATCTAAATTTCCGCCATTGCAGATGATGATGGATCAGGATCTGATGGTCATTCCGCATCCATTGAGAGTGAAGAGGATGAGCCCAATCATCATTTGCTAACTGCACCAAATGGTGATGTTGCTTTCCTAAAGGAAAAACCAGTTCGGCTGGCGCGGGAGCACCTATGATTTTAGTTGGTTTACCTTTTGTTTTATATTCTTTCTTTGTTCTCTTGGCTTGTACCTATGTATGATCCTAGCTTTAGTGCAACGAGTTTCTCTACTGGAATATTTAAGACTCACAATGCATGCTTTGTAGAACAAAGACTATAATCTGTTGTATAATGTCCTGTACGTGTCAAAATAGACTGGTTAGGAGTACAGACAAAAATGTTCGGGTATACTGTTAAATCTGATTGAGTGATTCCTTTCCCAATCCATCCTTTTTGTAACGCACAAAATGACTAATTAATGTAAACCTTGTGTTTGCTCCTTATATGAATGAAAATTTGATCAGTTAGTGATTTGGACCTGTATCAGTTGAAAGCTTCACGCAAAGCTGGATGCTCTATTTTTCTTTTACAATGTCATCTGCTATAAAGATAGATTCCTGGTAAGTATGTCGACATACGACTTGCTCATTCGTAAGAAACACGTTGTTAAGTGCTTAAATTAATTGTACACTAGTCTTGGTTTTCCCCATACTTTCTTCTTCAAACAGGCATTCCCTGAGTTCTTCCGTTTTCTGCCTTATAGATGCCTCCATTATGAGCATAACCCTCAATATGTCTGTTGTTCTATTAAGCAATTATTTTATTCAAAATTATTACCACAATTTAGAGTTGAAGGAATTCAACTTCTTTGGATTGTTTACTTGCTTGCATCTTCCTTCTAGGAAGCTAAAAATAGTCTGTTGATGGTGCCCTGGATTCTTAAATAATTTTCTTTCCTTTCTATGTGCTATATTTTTTATTTAGATACCATACCATTATCTTCAGCCGATTGGTTGGTTTATACGGTAGCATTATTAAGTGACTCACCATAAACATTCCTAAATTGCATTCTGTCCAAAACCGTTGACAAAGACGACTACTCCAAGTCAAGCAAATTAGCCAGAGAAATTTAGTTATAATAGTGGAAGAAGTACGGCTTGGATGGGAAGCCCCTAGCTGCAAGGCGCTGAATTGGTCAACAATTGAAGTTCGGACACTTGATGTGACTTTTGAAAAGTTTATTCTACCTGTTTCCTCCTTTACAAATTGCTTATATTACCCCCATCTGAAGCTTGTTGAAGCCTGCAAGAAACCAATGCTTTTAATTCTTTTTGCAAAGCTCTTCTAGGCGGCTGAGGTTTCTTTACAAAGTCTAGATCCATTTCTGTATCTGGGTCTTCGTCCTCACCAACCACGTACTTCATCAGCATAGAAAAATAAGACGCCTCATATATTCTATTCTCTTGGTAAACTTGACCCAGCATCCTCTGCAGTCCCAACTGATGGGTGGATTCATCACTCTCTTCCTCTTCTGTGTTCTCATCTTGCAAAGCTCTGTTCTTGAGGTGACCCATGCAAGGTTCCAATCAACAAAGTGTGGAGATGCAGGTCCTGACATCCACTATCCATATCAGATAAAAGATCAGAACCAGCAGTATGAGTCCCTTCCTGGATTTGAGCTTCTTTGCAAAGATAACCTCACCATCATCCACCTTCCATCTTATGGAGATTTAGAAGTAAAGTCTATCTCCTATGACACCAAAAACATTCACCTCCTTGACCCCAAAAAATGTGTCCATCATGTCTTTCTAAACCTCAATCTCTCCCTCACTCCCTTCCACTATTTTTATGTTCTAAAAAACTATACATACCTCAATTGCTCAACCACCCTTCTACCTCCTTTCGTGGAGATTCCATGTTTAAGTGCTGCTAGCTATCATGTCTACACAGTTGACCCTGCACTACCAGTGCCAGGTTCATGTGCAGGAGTTAAAACCGTTGCCATTCCTTTTGCATATAGCCCTTATCTCTCGGACAGTAAACTCGGTCTTAGATTAACATGGAGCATGCGTGAACCTCAAGACAGGGAAACAACAAACGGTGCTAGAGGTTCCCACACATCGCGTAACATAGGTAAACTAAACTAAACTATTCTTTTTTCTTGCTTCTTGTTTGAAAATTTGGAATGAATATTTTTAACATCTCTGTTTCTTTAGATTATTACTCTTTAGTTTTCGATTTTCTTAACGATGTTATCGTTGTGTTATGCAGGTATTGGGTTCGGCATGTTTGTTTTTGTGATGGCAATGTTATTGCTTATAAGCACAAAGATTGGTGTTGCCGCGAGGAATAACCATCAGAAAGAAGGGCAGTTATTGTATAGTTAGACAGATTTCTGGCAGACAGTAATAGACTTTTCAACATTATTCCTGTAGTTACATGATATTTCTTATATTTCTCTTCTAGCTGTACCTGTTACATTTCCCACTTGAATATATTTTCTTCTTATCTCACGTCAGAGGAAACCAAACAATCACTGTATACGATATTGAATGACATTATTTTGTCCTCTTACCACTTCTTCCGCGATACTTCTTACTTCATGTTTGGATTTGAATTAAAAGATTGTTCTTGTTACATATATTACTACACAAATAAATCATCAATTTGATTCTTGAGTAGGTGAAAGACATTGTGTTTACTAATTCATTCACTTACTTAATTTTAAAAATGTACAAATTAATCTTTGAATATTAAGTTTAAATTTGACTTTAATTCGTAAACTTTGATATAAAATTAGAATTCATATCTTAAATTTTGATTAAAGTTTAATCTTCAAATTTAAAAAATGAATAATTTTTTATTTGAACTTTTTTTGTGTTAAACAGTTTTTTAAACTAATTTTTGAGTTATTTAAATAATTTAACACAAGTTAATATATAAAATAAAATTGACTGTAGGTTAAAATAGCTATAACCGTCCGTTGTTGTTTTTAAGTTTTGAGACTAAAATATATTAAATTTTGAGATAAGAACAAACTCTAATTTTCTATTCAAGATTAAAAGTTAAAAACACATTTAACCATTGAGATAATTACTTAAATAACAAAACCTTCGCTTATTTAAGATTAAAATTTGTTCTTAAACTTGTATTTTAATGATAAAATTATTCCACATAACTTAGTTAGAGGATATAATTGGATGACTTTTTATATAGTCAAGGACTAAATAAATGTTTTTGGATCTTGATAAAATTGACAATGTTCTAGGTGTACAAGAATCAAATCAACCATTTATCTCATTACTAATGAGGAAATGAAAGAAGGGAGATTACAATACACTCAATGAGAATGATGAAAATAGAAGCCAATTTATACATACTTAGGGTATGGGTCACCTTTGTGAATCCGTAAGAATAAGACAAATACACGGAGGTAGGTAATGGGAATCGTGTTGAATAATAGGCTTTGGAGCCCAATTCCAAGCCCTAGCAACTCTTTTATAAAAGGCCCGAACAAAAAATACTTTGTTATGGGAACAGCTTTAAATATAACACTGAAAATACTCCTTCATTATTTGTGTTACTTGATCTTCAAAAAGTTTTGTTAATACAAATTCTTTTATAAAACATTCATGGATTAAATAAATAAATAAAAACTATTAAATTAATATATTTAAGGTTCCAACGAGTGTTTTATTTATTTATTGTTAAATGCCATATCTGCCAACTAGACCAACCACCCAGATAAATAAAACATTTGCTGGTTGGTACTAAATCGAATTGTGTTCATTTAATCCATTCACATTGAAATTTTCTCCCCATTTTTTCATCATAAGTCAAAGAAATAAGTGTAAACAGCATCAATTATTTATGTGCTACTCACTTAATTCCTGCTTTGTCATTTATGAAACTTAACAAAAAGTTCTCTATCCGTTACAGCTCATAACACAACTTTCCTTTTTTCAATGAATGAAATTTCACTAGTTTATTTTATTTCAAATCATACTATTTTATAACATTAAAATATGCATATTTTATGACTCTATTATTTCAAAGAAAAGCTTCATTGCCTTCATTCTAAAGTCTCTTAAAATCATTAGGTCTAAAATAATAGTTTTCTTTAATTTTTAAAATATTTTTCAGGAAATATTGTAACTTATAATTACAAACAATGAAACATAATATCAGTCATATCGAAAAAAGCCATAAAAATAATTTAGTCTAAATACATGTTAATTAAATATTTTTAATTATTTTAAGATTATGTCGTATATAATAATATCTATGCTATTTATAAAAAAAATATAATATAAAAATCGTTAACGTAAATATAACTATTAATATTTTTAAAATAAAGATATTTAAATCAAAACCCTTTTAGTTCCCTTTCTTGTCTCGTGCTGCACGCTACCAATCCCAACCCAACAAGTATAGTTAGCAGTTGCTGGTAGCCTTCACTAACAGAAAACCTTCCTTTCCTTAATCTCACAGAATCGCACACTCGTTCTGTTCCTACCGTTATCATGGCTCTTCATTCAATATCTTTTTTCTTCATCTTCACCTCCTTCATCTTCTCCGTCTCACACTCACTACCCTTCATTGTAATTCACGGTAAGTTTTTTTCTTTTCAGTTTTCCAATCTGTTTATATAACCAGTACATAGTGCTCTTGCTTTTTGTCGTGATTGAACTTACTAGGGAGTCCAATTGTTTTTTTTTTTTTATTATTGAGGTTTTCGTTTCATGTTATGTCCTTGTTTGATGGGGTTGATGAAAGTCTCTTCCTTTTGCTCGCCTGGAGATTCTAACGAATCAGTAGATATTTAAAAAAAAAGAAACTATTTTCATTTTACACTCTTTTTTCTACTCTATTTTTAGTTAATCAATTGTCTTAGATTACGTTTGACCAAAACATATTAGAGTAACCTGATTCCTTTTAGATGGATGCAGCATTGTGTTATGGAGTTTTTTTGAACTCTGATTTACCTGGTTGTGCTTGAATCCTATTTTTGGTATGCCATGCCTTTTAGTTGAATTATAGACTACACTGGTTCTTGATTGCAGGAATTGGGGATCAGTGCTCTAATCGAGGATTGAAAAGATTCACTGAGGAATTGAGCAGCTTTTCTGGAGTTGAAGGATATTGCGTGTATGTTTGTATAACTTTTTGTATTAATTTCTTGTAAAGGAATTTCTTTCCACTATCTTCCCTGGCCCTTTTTTGTCCTCTGAAAGTAGACTGTAATGTAATGTTGATTTCACCACTAATAAAGTTTCCCTATTTCTTCAGCGAGATTGGCAATGGATCATGGGATTCATGGTTTGTGCCTTTGAAAGAGCAGGTAATAGGACTGAAGGTTATTAAGATATTTTAAGAATTGATTATTTTCTAACTTATCATGTTTTCCGTGGCTGCAGGCTGATATTGTTTGTGAGAAGGTGATAAAAGGATTTCTGCTATGGTGGTACTTCACATTTCTAGGCTTTTGAATTTAAACTTGCTACTCCTCTTCCCACATGTACAGGTGAAGCAAATGAAAGAATTGAAGGATGGGTACAACATTGTTGGACTTTCCCAGGTAAAGCATGAGCGTTGGGATTTTCTTCATTTTTTTCTCCTGTTATGTTCATGCAAAGTGGACCATAGTGGGATGAGACATTTTTTGTTGCAGTAGAGTGCCAGAGAGTGCTGATTATTGCTCTATCATATTGGAAAGTATTTGATCATTATTACATCACAAAATTTTAAAAAAATTAAAAAATCTTTGATGACGTCAACAAAGTGGTGAAATTATATTGAGAGAACCATGTTTGATTGTGGTAAAAACTGAAGTTGAATAGAGTGATCAATATACTGTTGGGGCAGATGACCAATATCCAATCTTCTTCTTCATTCCTTTTTATATAATTTTATATCTTCTGTGATTCATTTTATTAGTTTCTCATCTTACAGGGAAATTTAATTGGTCGAGGTGTTGTGGAATTTTGTGAAGGAGGACCTCCCGTAAGAATCTACAAATTTAGATGTGCAATTCTTTTCTTAATTCTCGTAACTTACTGCTTTATCTGTGTTTCTGCATATTCCACTGCTAATTGTGCTTACACATGTTCATAATCAGAAATACACTAGAGAATTATTCGGTTTCCTGGAACAATGAATTAGGAAGTCTGGTCCATAATTGAGAGGAAATAACTCAAATTGTAGGATTTTACTGCTTCTCTATTTTAAAGTGGGGGATTCGGTTCAAAGAAAAAAAGTGACTGGTACCAAGAAAATGAAGAGAGATTATTTCTGACAAATTCACGGTTTGTTACACATGTGCATATGCATTTTTCCATTTACAATTGGAGCTTTTTATTATGTAGTTTTAGTTTCATCTTTCATTGTTTCTAATTATGATGACAGAAATAGAAATGCTATTCTTTTATTTTCAAAATGTTATTCATCTTTCTTTGTTTCAAAATAATAAGAAATGGAAATGCTTTCATGTTCTTTCCAAATGTATCAATTTAGTTCATTCTTATTGATCTTCTCTTCTTTCTTGCACACTTGTGAAATTGTGAGTATTCTACTCTCTCTCTTTCTCTCAATATTCTTCTCTGTATATTTAGTCTCTATAAATTCCCTCCTTGTTAACTTATTCATGGGATTTCTTATTTCTTCTTTCTTATTTTTGGAACAGGTGAAAAACTTCGTTTCTTTAGGAGGACCTCATGCTGGTACTGCTTCAGTTCCCCTATGTGGTGTGAGTATCATTGACATTTTCCAGCGCGATACCTTTACAATTTCTGTCTTCTATTGACTTTGGAAATATCATAAGCTATGTCATCAATTACCTTTGTCTTAACATCACATCAAGAAGAGATATAAAGAATGTTAGTGTAAATGTTAGAATTGGAATCCAATGCTTAGTGTTTGTATTATTTACTGAACTTGTTGGACAATAGCAGAGATGATTACAAAAAAGATAGGAGTAAAACTCAAGCAAAAAGGAAAAGAAAATAGACCTTTGTTGAATTAGACCTTAGTCATCATAGAATCCTTGGCATTAGCTTAGTTAATTTTTTCCACTAAATTGACAATGGCAAAAAATTTATTGTTTTATATCCATATATATATGCGCTTCTTCCTTTTGCAGCGTACTTTAGATTCACTATTTAGATAATGCCCGGTGTTATGGTTGTTTGCATCATATTACAACATTTAACTTGATGTCATGTCTCTGAAAAGTATTGGTCATGCTGCTAATATATGCAAAAGAATAAATTAGAAAAATTCGATATATATTAAACTTCTATTTTGCCTAGTTCTAATGATTCTGAGTGGTGCTGTTTCAACAGTCAGGTATCTTTTGTATTCTCGCGGACCAACTTATCAAGGGAGAGGTTTACAGTAGCTATATTCAAGTATTATTCATTTCCATCATTTTTTATTCTGTCTTTTATCAGATCTCTACTGTCTCTGATTTACCTCAATTTTAAAATATTGCAGGAACACTTGGCTCCTAGTGGCTATCTTAAATTACCGAATGTGAGTTAGACTGTGCTAAATAATTTATAAGTTGTGATAACTAATAAATAACTTATTTCCTTATCTAACAAATGCAAATTGAGTAATAAAAAGTCATCCTTGGTAGTTACTTTGTTTAGTTCTCAATTTCAAATATGTTTTTCTGCGATGGAATAAACTGCTGAGCTTGTTGTTTTTACTCACAATAATTCCTTTTCATGTATCTTAGCTGTTCATTTGCTTTAAATTCGCTCAAAACCTTGAAATTGGTATAAATTTTGATTTCAGGCCATACCTGAATATTTGGAGAACTGTAGATTTCTTCCAGTGCTTAACAATGAAATACCAGACAAGAGAAATTCCACTTACAAGGAAAGATTCAGTAGCTTGCAGAATTTGGTACTTATCATGGTAAGTCCTCGAAAGTTATTTTTGTAGACATTGTGAGTAGAATATAGTTAATTTACTTCATGAGGAAAAGTTACATAATTATCTTCCCATGTTGTACATTAACAGTTTGAGCACGACACTGTTTTAATACCAAAGGAAACTTCCTGGTTTGGATATTACCCAGATGGCTACTTCAACCCGGTTTTACCTCCACAATCAGTATGATCCTTAATTCAACCTTGTTTTCTTATATCATGTACTTGGAAGTGATAGTTCATCAAAAAAGCAAAAATAATTAGGTGACACTTTTGTAAAAAAAAACAACAATTTTGCAAAATATTGAAGTACAAACTTTGGTGCAAGGTTTCTTACTATAATAGACATATTGATTTTGTTTTATGGTATTAATCTGCTTCGCAGACACAACTCTACATTGAGGATTGGATAGGCTTAAGAACTCTAGATGAAGCTGGTAAACTTCACTTCGTAAGTGTTCCAGGAAAGCATCTTGGAATCTCCGAAGCAGATATGAAAAAATATGTAGTGCCATATTTGAAGGATCAAACATCCCACCAAGAACATGGCACCAATAAAGCAAGGTTAAGAATGCGAGGAGTTAATCAGAAAGTTATTCAGAAACCATCAACCACTCCACTACTTGATGGATCATTGTCATATTCGTGGCCTGCACCATTCAAGGCTTTCATTGGTGAATTGATTGGCATTAATGCAGATGAATCTACATGAAGGAAACAATCGCATTGCACTTCATTTGTTAAACTAAATCTATTCAATTGAACAAACACGTGTGTTGTGTGCTGGGTTGTGACTGATCAAAAGAATTTTGTTGCATCATATTAGATAGATATAGCATAAGAAGTATCATATGTTGACATTAGTTTAGTTGATGATTATCAAAATGCTTCACTTGGAAGGCTTAGCTTCTATCTTTTGTAGTGTTAACACCTAATTTTGTTTCACTTCCTTCTACCTTATTTTTTAATATATATATATATATATATATAAACAATTCAGAATTATGTTTAGTGCCGGGCCCAAATGTGGATAATAGGCATAGAAATTGGGCCCAAATGTGGGTAATAGTCACAGAAATTGGGCCCAAATTATTTTTGGTTTAATGATAATAGTCTTTTATCATTTGATTAACATGGATCCAAACACTCAATCTAAGAACCATTCTGGGGTGTTTTTCAGTTTACCCAACATATTTCTTTTGTATAATCTCCCATTCAATTTGGAACTGATATTACTTAATGTAAAAAATATTTCAAAATAAATAGAAGTGACGCAAGAAATGTGTTGACTTTAGAAAATCATATTTAACATTTTAGTTATGGTCTTTAATTTCTTTAAAAGACTAATCAAAAACTCCTTTCATTCATAATCCAACGTATATCCATAATTAATTAAAACGATCTATTTGCTTCACTAAAATTTCGAAGCAGTTACTATGACATCCGTTATATAATTAATAAAGTCTTAGTCCTTTCTTTAACAAATATTTTTATATGACTAATAATTACAAGTTATTTATATAATATGACTAATCATTACAAATTATTTATATAATAATCCATTTTAGTTTGCATTTTGAATATCAAATATTATACTACACGCTTTTTTAAGTATTCGTTCTAAAACCGTATAGATAGGAAATGTTTAGACAGAAATTAAAACAAACTTTTTCAAATATGACATGGACTAAAAAAAAGTCAATTTTAAATTTGAAAGACAAAAACAAACTTGAGCCGAATTTGGGAAATTGAAAATATGTTAAAATCATGTCATAAATTATGTGTTATATATATATAACTTCCAAAAATTGTTCTCGTTAATAAAAAAGTATAATTATTCATGTGCGTGAAGACACCATAAAAGAGAAGCATATCTTAGCTAAATATATCTTTAAATATAAGTTAATTATTTCAATCTAACACATAATAAAAATACTATCTGAAAAGTAACCAAAATGTTCTTTAAAATTATTAGTATGTTACACCTTCGGTAGCATTTTGACAAATTAATATTTATGTAGTTTTATCACATGTGGTTCGTGCAATAACTTTCTATAGGTTCTTTAATAGCGTGTTGAAAATGAGTGAGTTATACAAACAATTGTATTACAAATGCATAATTTTAAAAGTTGAAAGCAAAAAATATTTGTAAAGAATTATACATGTAAATTCAAAATTTGCTTTGCTTTATTTGAACCAAATTCATATAAATTACAATTTGTTAGTCATAATAAAAGGGCATTAAACCACTTTTTAATATGATTTTAGGTTTTGATGGGATTCATTTGATTTGATAACCCATTATTTTTAGAAGGGTTTCTACTTTCTTACTTATTTTATGTCAAACAATTTGTTTTCCTCGTATTTTTTTAGAAGAGTTTTTACCAGTTTTGACTATTTATGTGATTATTTTTGTTAATTTATTTAGGATTCTTGTTAATTCGTTTTACACCTTAACATCTTTTAATTATGTTTGATCTTTGATAGCTTTGACCGATATATTCTTACTGAATGATGCCACTTATCCCAATCATATATAATACACTAGCTTACCAAATCCAATGTGATATAAGTGAGAGACTCCTTGTATCAAGAAAATTTATATTATTTCACTTTGTCATCCTTTCATAGGTATAAATAAACTAAAATATGTATATATCAAAATCTTATTTTTCATAAGGATCCAAACTTTCGAAGCTCTTTAAATAATAATAGTAGAAGGACGACAAAAAAAAAATCTCCAACTCTTAAATCTCCTCTAGCACCAATATAAAAAGCTTTTGGAAATTCATAGATATTCTCCCAACACCAATAATAGTAACTTGGAAGAAAGGCTTTTAGTAAAGCAAACAAGCAAGAATAGCCCCAACATGTATGTATAATATGGTAATGCAAGTAGACCACGTTTTACTAAAAATTAAAACATCCCTAGTAGGGGACACATTGCAAATAGAGTACCTTACGCATTATTCAAACCTAACAGGGTGGCCCTCTCATGCTCTCAACAAGCCACCAACTATCTTTCTAAACCAATTCCATGTGGGCCTTCTCATTATTTTGGTTCCGATCTTCCATGATACTTCAACGAATAATAATATCATAATACATTTTTACATTTATTTGATACAGATTATAAGAATAAAATGATCATAAAAATAAATTTTTGTATTATTTCAAGAAATAATTAAGATAGTAAAAAATAAAGGACCATAATATTTTAACAACTTTCTTTAACAATTTTTTGACAACAGATTATGTGTCACAATTTTATTGAATCGTACATTTAAAACGGATCAATCATAAGCTGTCACATAAACGATTGTGAAAACGTTTTCAAAAAAGTGATTAAAAATTCATTTTCCAAAAATAAATAAAGATAATATCAAATAAATAAATGTAAAAAATTTAGATATATAAAAAATTATTAGTCTACTTCAATTTCAACACCACTTCCGTCAACAAACAAAACCCATTCCTACGCAATATATACATATACTAATCACATTCGAACCTTTCATCATTTGAAGAATCACCAAACGAAATGATTGGGTTAATGCGACCCAACCTTCATGCTGCATCCAATAAACAAATCAAGATCATCAAATTTATAAATAATCATTGCACCATCATGTCCCATAATACACAATATTCTCTGCTGTTCCTCCATTTTTAAATGCAAGCTTTTCCACTCTCAAGGATCAAATCCTGCTTTAACCAAATACATATACAAAATCCCTTTCTTATTTCCGACCATACCCTTCAGCTCATGCTCCTGTGAAGGTTTTTCAGAGAACATGGCAATGAGTACGAGAAAGAAAGCAATGCACGTGCAAGGCAACATGAAGTGAATCATGGATTAACGATATAACCCAACCAATTAAATCATTCGTTTAACCGTTAATCACATGATTACCAGCTCATCCGCTCACATGGCCACGTCTTTAAAATGCTAACTAGCTTGCATTACAATATCATAGTATCATAAACCAAGTTGCCTCTGCAAATGTTCCTTCAAGTGGTCTTGCACATGCACGTGTGGAGAATCACACAATCTAAGACTATGGAAAACTCGGTGTGTTCGTTAAGAAAGTGTGAGGAAGGTAGCTTCAGGGAAAATCGCCATTAGGTATAATAATAATTACGATAATCATCATCATTACATAGAAAGTGAGGTTTGACCGTGGACCAGATCAAGCAAACACTTATTCATTATAGTTTCATTTAAGTATTTAATCAGTATGTATGCTTTTTTAAAGACATTTATTACTAATATATGCTTTTATGTGTTATATATTAGTTTAATACGTAGTTAATATATAGTATAAGATGAAATTGGACAGAATAATTTTAAAGAAAAGTACACGTGGGATAGACATTCTACACGTGCGCTTCGGTGTCCGTCGGCAGCAGTTGGACATGGAAATTGGTGAGACAAGTAGGATCCATGTGGGTTACTCACAACCCAAGGTGAAGGACATGCACACCATTGCTTTTGCAACCATGCAACACTGTTAACTTTGTTTTATTTTTTAATTCATCGTCATAAACCCTTTTGCTTTTTATCGATCATTAATTATTATTTTGATGGGCAATATTATTAAAGTTATCTCATAATGTTAATCAAAATAAACAAATAAAATTTTGGAACAATGGAAAAGGAAACGAGTGAAACAAGAGGAATTGTGTTAGCATTAGGACATTAAAAAAAACACTGTAAAAACGAGATTCATTTGAACCTCAAATTTAAACTTGATCATGGTGACATTATTTATGGTACGAAAATGCGATATAATGATTAGGGATGAGATTACTGTGGAAGAAGGAGACAATAATCAAATAGCACCATCATTTGTTTCCGAGGGAGGAGGAGAAAATAAACACCATTAGTCCACTTTTAAAGCTATTCCATTCTCATATTTCCAAAGAAAACAAAAACGACGTGATAAGTCATATATTGATTTTCGGGGAGAGAATAGAGTGGTCGTTGGTGCAATCTATTAATTGTTGAAGCATGATCACCTTTGACAACGAATATAACTATTAAATAAACAAGTCATACTTGTAAAAACCTTGTAATTGGTGTTCGTACGTTGTCGTTGAAGATGCTGACTAGATTACGATATTTTTATAATATGAATCACCCCAAATTTCTGGCCTTTGAGATATATATCGATGATAATGTAAGTCGACACTCCCTATCGTAATTTGGTTGGCCTAAGTCAATTTACATCTCTTTTGGACAAAAATTGTAGTGTTATTAAAACGGTTCGATTCATTGTTATTATACTGTCTCCATTTTCATCCTGTTTTCTTATCTCTTTTGTCGCTATAAAACACAAAGGACATGAATATAATATTATAATATTCATAATGTTATTTTCAATTAAACAGTTCAGTGTTATATCCATGTCGATAACTTTTGTTTTCTTTTTAGTGAAAGTTTCTGTTTCAGTAATTGGTATTGTATTTTATATATTATTTAGGTACATGATTACAGTGCTGGTTAAACTGTATAGTGCATATTGTGTCCATTTTCGAACAATGAGAAGAATCCCTTTACTTTTTAATTGTTTCTTCTTCATGATTTACAAAGAAGTTCTTACTCTCACATAAATTGAAACCAAGTTATATAGCGTAAAAGATTTAAAGTTATGCACCCACAGCTTCATGGTACTAAAGTTGATGTTAAAGTGCACTTTCTCTCTGTATGGTAAAGTTGGATTATTTTTTTAATTATTTAAACAAGAGATTTTGGGGTTCCAAAGTTCAAGAGGCCTTTAACTCAGAATTTTAAGGATTTTATCTTTTGTTAATTTAGGCAAGACAACAAATTTAATATGATAACGTAGAAGGAAAGGAAAAGATCAATCTAAGTTATTTCACTATGTACATTTGAATCTAAAACTCACCAATGTATACAAGATGAATATTATTAATAATAATACTTTATTATTATTATAATCGATAATGATATGAATTATATGTAGTAACCTTTATAATAGAAAAAAGAAGATATTTTTAAATAGTGATATTGATTATAATTGTTAAAAAATGGAATTCAAACAAATAAAATTTATTACATTGACAAATTGAAACGTTATTTTATTTATTTATTTATTTCAATTGAAATGGTGGTAAATATAACAATTTAAATTAAATAGAATCATAATTTTATGAGATTATGTTTTAAAATAAATTAGATAAAATTATTTTTATTATACGAATATTTATTTTTATTTAAAATAAATAGATTGGCGCAAGAATGATACCATTGAAACTGTTGATAATAGGAGTGTCATAATTTATCATGACATGGCTGTGAGAGAAGTAACTGACAGGCGTAATACGATTGGTGGGGCAGATAAAATCGAAACGAGATTCTTAAGAAGGAAGACATGTGAGGTGTGAAGTCTAATCAATTTTGGTTTGTACGCGCGCGTGTAGAAATTGACCATAACCACAACGACCGCTATTTATTTAGCACCAAAAAACCGGTTAAAAAAACAATCAACAAATTATTTTAAAATCTTTCTATAATAATTTTATTCCAAAAATAACAAAAAAATTGACTATATTGTATGTTTATCTCGTGTTCAATATTCAACATAAATCGTTGAAAACTCTTATAATATAATATAATAGCAAAAGATTCTATTGATTAAATCCTTGAAAAAAAAGCGCAGCCATGAAACGGAAAGGACAAAGCAGGGCAAGTTGGTAGTTTAATCCATCTTGGCATATATATCCAAAGTCGAAAACAAACAGTGTGGCAATGAATGAATAAATGAAGATCACAGAATCAGAGTCCGGAGTTCACGCGCGCATCACGTGACGAACGGACCCAATGGGAAAACATTGGCCCCATAATTCTATTGTCGTTAACAGAGTGAGTTTCTATTATTGGGTGCTCAATCATGATTAATTGACACAACCTTTTTCACCCTTCAACTTTTATATTTTCCTTCACTCAATAATGAATTTAGTGCAAGAATAAGTTCTTCACCCCTTTTTGACTTCCTTTATAAACTTCTCCCATCTCTTTTTAAGGAAAGAAATACATCATTCATCATTGTTATCATACTGCCACAACCACACCACAATTTGCGCCAAAACTGCTACCTAAATTTTAATCTTGTTATTAACATTAATGAATAAATAAAAAGTATTCCTAATTCAATTAACGTATACAGATTAAGTTTATTTATTGAAATTAATTATCCACCTTTTCTATATTAGTCGTTGTAGATCTTGAAGACAGTAAATTCTGACTGCAAAAATGGTACTGCTATCTCAATTTCATCATGTTGTTTCAGTTTCATCTTACTTGCGTTACAGCATAAAAGTAAACACCAATTCTCCCCGAATCCCTCGACAAAACGCCATTGTACGTGCTTTTGGAGACCATTTAGATTGCGTTTATAAACTCCTTCTGATGAAGAAAACACTTATAAAACGTGAAAATTTTAATTTCTAGCATGAAACTAAATACATGATTGATTAACATATGGCTTTTGTACAGTATATATCAGTTTCTCTTTGGCTCCATATAAGTTTGCTTAAATCCTATTCATGTTCAACACAGTTTATTTTCCTGTTCCAATGATCATTATTTTTTACGAGAAACCACTTAGTGTCGCATGCTTACACATACACATACCATTGTAAATAAATATTTTATTTTCGCAGTTAATCCCTTATCATGCGATGAAAACATAAAATTAATCAGCATTTAATAGTGAAACAATTACCATCACCATTGTGGTAAGCATGTTTATCATCTGTTAGAAGATTGACAAAACAGAAGCTTAGTAATCATGAATACTGATGTTAATGAAGGATAGTTGTTTTGTTGTAATATTAGACCTGATGACCATCCCTGGAGTTCAACTCATCATTCGGCAGAAGAATTTTCTTAATGCCTATTAATAGACTTATTAATGGCACGCGTGTAAAGAATCTATAATGCAAAACTTGCAGTCAAAACCAGCAAATTTCCCAGTATTGAAGATGCGAAGCTTTGTAGAATAAGTCGGTATCTTTGAATGTTTTTTTCTCAACAGATATTTTAAAATTAAAAAAAAAAAGAGAGTATAATCTAGTACGCTATTACATAAATTGAAAAAAGAAACTTTTTAGAATATGGATTTTTTATAAAATGTTTAGGGTGAGGAGATGAGAAGAAGAACATATTTTGTGGTTGTGAAAGGAATTGAATCGATTCGTAAGAAAAGAAAAAAGAATAGAATAGGGAAAGATGGAAAGTTGGGACGTGGCGTGGTCCAGTGAAGAAAATGGGCGAGTGGTGGTAAGTACTAAATAATGGAAAATGAAAAGGAAGGAGTTCAAATGATTGTGATGAGGAAGGTGTTGGTGCGTGAAGGGACAAAAGAGGGCGACACCCACGAATTTGTCCGAGGAGTGGGGCCAGGTGTGGAGGTGGAAGTGGTGGTTGGAGCACGTGTGATGGAGGAAGCCATGTTGGTCCACGTGAGTTGGGGCAGCTCAGGTTTTTGTTCCACACCTTCCTTCATTTTCGTAGACCCTCTTTCCCACGTGAACTCGACTCATCCCTGTCCCCCCCTCTAAATAATCACATCCATCACATGATACATTGCAACTGCATAACATAATGAAAGTAATAATAGGAATCGGGACCCACCCAGGGACATGGTAAATAATCAAAACCTTATTATCAATTTCCTTCCAATCATACCCATCTGCTGTGTTTCTTGATTTCGACAACAGGTGATGGCGGTAAAGCGTAAAACAAAGGGCGATGATGGGGTCCCTACCATCGACGTTTGACCTCAGCCGTTGATGTAGGGGAACTTCCATTTCATTCAGGTGCGACCTGCCCCACCTCGTTAAATGCTCAATAATATTTCTGATTAGACAGACATCAGAATGGAACAAAGCCACTGCCTTTCATTGTGTTTTCTGGCTGGATTCACTCCTCAAGGAATAATAATACTTTTACCTTCTATTTTTCTCCCAGACACCTCTCTTTCTTCTTCCTTCTCATCCTCTAAACTTCAACGCTCTCTCCTAACATTCAAATTACAATTAAGTGTCTTCCCACTTTCAAACTCTCATCAACTTACTCAGCGTCAACCCTACCTATAATGCCTTTTTACTATTACTACACTCCATGTCAAATAATCATTTTTATAACTTCCATATTCTAAATTCGAACAACTTGCCTATGCTGTCAAAAGTCAGAACTAAACCTTAAATTTGTTTTTTCAATTTATGTTCCCACTGTTTTCTTTCTTAATAGTATTTTACACAGGATTTAAATTTCATCAGATTTATATCATGAAAACAGATATAAATATGGTATTTTAGTGTGGGAGATATTTTCTTTTTTTGTTTGATAGTTGAAATACTTTGTACCTTTCAACAGTATTTCGTAAAATATAAAGCAGGCTGGGTTATACACGTTTAGATTATGGTGATGATAGTAATATAAAAAAGAAGTGTTTATGTGGAATAGTGGCATCTATATTTGAAGTGCATGAGAAGTGCATGAAAGGTTGTGTGTAGGAAATGGTGAAAAGGCAAAGAAAGAGGTTAGAAATGGAGGTAGGAAATAATAAGGAGAGAGAATGGAAGTTGTATTATTTGTGGGGCAAAAGCCATGATTCAGATAATTGGAGCTTCCTGACATAAAGTCATGATTGAACTCTCCACTCCCACCCATTTTCCCTCCTTTCTATATAATCCCTCCCACACACGTATCTTCTCCACTTCATACTCACCCATTAACTCTCTCACAATACCTCATTCATTTCACCCAATTTCTCACCAAAATCCAATAATCTTCTGTCACAAGGCTTATCACGTTATTTGAGATGACGGCTGAAAAGGAGGATTTGGGTTTGAGTCTAAGCTTGAGCTTCCCTCACAACGCTCCAACTCCTCTTCATCTCAATCTTCTCTCCACTTCAACTTATTCTTCTTCTCCTTCAAGCCACAACCTTCACAAACCCTCTTGGAACGACCCTTTCGCTTCTTCAGGTGTGTATCATTCCATTCCTTAACCTTCGATTCTCCGTCCCTTGTTTGTTTCCAGATCTGCTACAATTTCCTCACACGCTTCCTTTTCTTTTTACTTTAACCACGTAGTTTGCTTCTTTCTCAAAGAACAAAACACCTTAGCCCAATACTTTCCGACTTTTCTTCTTTTACATTTTCCACAACTTTTACTATTCTGCACTCCTTTTCACTTCTTTCCATGCTCGTTCAAAGCTTCCTAATTTTCCAAAACATCTCAACTTTCTTCTTTATCGATTTCTGTTTTTCCTAAACGGTGTTTTTTTTTTGGCATGAAGGTGAAGCTGGATCGTTCCTCCGCGGAATCGATGTGAACCGGTTACCTTCTGCGGTTGATTGCGAAGAGGAAGCGGGTGTCTCGTCTCCAAACAGCACGGTTTCTAGCGTGAGCGAAAAGCGTAGCGAGAGGGAAGCCAACGGGGAAGAAGAGCACGACACAGAGAGAGGTTGTTTCAGAGGCATCAGCGACGAAGAAGAAGGTGAAAATTGTAGAAAGAAACTTAGACTCTCCAAAGACCAATCCATTATTCTGGAAGAGAGTTTCAAAGAACACAGCACTCTTAACCCGGTAAGTGACAAGGTTCCGATCAATTTTGTATATGTTATGTCCAATGTGTGTGTTTTATGTTTATATTTGGTTTGTTTTTGTTTTTTATTTTCTCTCTAACTTGAGTGCGGGTGTTGCGTGCAGAAACAAAAGTTGGCACTGGCGAAACAGTTGGGTCTTCGAGCAAGACAAGTGGAGGTGTGGTTCCAGAACAGAAGAGCAAGGTGGGTTCATTTCATTAATATTTGTTCGTGTTGTTGTATGGTCTTTTTCACGAGAAAAATAAAGTAAAATAAATCGAAAACTAATTTCAGGACGAAGCTGAAACAAACTGAGGTAGACTGCGAGTTTTTAAAGAGATGCTGCGAGAATCTGACGGAGGAAAACAGAAGGTTGCAGAAGGAAGTGCAAGAGCTTAGAGCACTGAAACTTTCCCCGCAGTTTTACATGCACATGACTCCACCCACCACCCTCACCATGTGTCCCTCTTGTGAGCGTGTTGCTGTTCCCCCTTCCGCTGCCGTTGATGCCGCCGCGCGTCACCATCACGTGCCCCAGACCCACTCTCGGGCCTTCCCCATTGGCCCATGGGCCACCTCTGCCGCTCCTATTTCACACAGGCCCTTCGATGCGCTCCGTCCCAGATCTTGACTCGCGGAAAGAAAACGACAAAATTAAAATAAAAAAAAAAAAAAGTGGGGGAAACGGTTGCAATAGTATCGGAGCCATGAATTCTGCGTTCAAAGTGTGGTCTAAGATATGGTGGTTAGGAAAACTGATTTTGTGGGTCTCAAATGTCTTGTACCAGTTTGACCCTTCGTCTTTTCTTTTGGGTTTCGGGGGCATGACCTGGTCTAGCTAGTTTAGTTAGGTTTTTTTTTAGTCTCTGATACTTACTGCGTTAAAAAAAAAACAAAAAACTCTCAGCCAATTATCGGAGGAGACCTTGTTGTAAAGTTCAATGGTCTTGATTAATTAATTAATTAATTATATGTAATATAGCTTTGTTTTTGTGTAAGCAGATTTTGTTCTCGTACAAAGTCAAAATTTTTGCATGTTGAAAAGATCCTGAATTGATTTGGATGATGCTGGAAACAGTGGGGGCTAACTACGTTTTTTTGGTACGAATTTGACAAAATAAAATGGGAATTAGACCTTTAAAAGGAGTTTGCCCTGAATGACCAGACAATGGTTCAAGAAATTTTGGCGAATATGGGTCCCAATTCAATTTCAAAGTTCTACATACTTGTTTTTATTAAAATTTCCCTCTTTCCCTCGTAGGCCTATCAGGCTATTGTCTGGTTAAATTGGTTAATAAAAATGTCTTGTAAGGTGTCGTTCCCAACATTTACTGCACCATGTTCATCTCGACTCCTTAAATTTAAATAATTTCTGGTAAAAGCTAATGTTTCGGTAAGAACTCTTGCTCCCATAAAGAACTATGACCAAAACATCTTCACAACTACAAAATGAAATCAAAATTTCAACACTTGTTATGCTCTAAAGTCTCGGTGTTGTGCCACTGTATTTTAATATTCGGTTAAATATATGAATTCCTTCTATTTTAAATTTTGATATATATTTATTATCAATTTTAAATGAATAATGAAAAATATAATTATCTTAATTTAGATGTTATTTTTTTTTAATTTTTATATTTTAAATTATCTTTGATTAACATTTAAGTTAGAATGTATTAAAGATAAATAACTCAAACGTGATGAATTTTAATTTGTAACCTTTTCAAACTTAAAATAAGTATGAATTTATGTTTTAAACTCATTTAAAGTAAATTGAGAGCTCGGGTAAGGTTTTATTATTGGGATGGAACTACCAAAGTCCTTAAATCTTACATGAAAATAATATATACCTTAATGCTACGTTCTTATGGATGGATTTCTGGGAGATGATTTGGGGGAGATGATTTGAATGAATTTGAGTGGATTTGAGAGTAATTTTTTTATTGTTTTTTTGAGTGAATTTGTGGGTAATTGAGAGTGGATTTGAGGATAAAGTTTGTGAGAATTAGTGTAAGATTTGATTGATGTGACAAATTAAAAAAATTGGTTTAAAAGGTAGAAATTAAAAATTACCAAAATGCCCCTAGTTATTAAAGTAATATAAAATGATATTTTTTAATGTTATATTTAAATGTATAAATGTTAATGAAGGGAGGAAATTAATTAATAATAATTAAAATTAATTTTTAAAATATTTTTAAATATTCTAATGTAGTAAAATAAAATTTATTTTAAATGTGGTATTTTTTTGTAATATAATTTCTTACCTAATACTATCAATTTATTTGTCTACCAAAGTGAGATTCATTAATTTTAAACAAACATAATTAAACGGAGTTATAATATTACATGATTTTAAAAAAAGTCGCAACATAATAATATACAAATATATTAATAACAGTTCATGTAATGCATTCTCGGAATAGTAATGAACTTAATCATCTAAGTGGTGAAGAATTAAATTAACATTTTGATTGAGGTGAGCAAATTGTCGATTTATGTCAAGGGATAGGTTTGCCAAGTTATCTTCAATACGTTGAACCCGCACTTGCATTTGTTCCATACCCTGCATTCTGTGTTGCAAGTCTTGTACCCCCTCCCACATTTGACTCATCATATTAGGATTTGAAAGATCTGGAGGAGGTTGCACAGGGTTGTGATGATGCTGTGGTTGGTCTTCTTCTTCATCATCGCCGTCATGGTGTTGCCAAACACCGTTGACATTAACAATATTCAATCTCTTCAAAGAATTAATTGAGAAATGATGTCTGGTCCCAATATGACTGCTGGCATCAGCATCAACATGTACTCCACAATATTGCATTATTTGGGTGATGAGCACACCGTATGGTAGGGGTGTGTCACTGGCCTTGCATTTAAGCATATGTTGCATGATGTGATGCGGCCAATTGAGAGCTACATTATTTTTAAGGAGCCATATCATAAAGATATCCTCCTGCAATAACTTTGAAAAATTTGCAGGTCGTGGAGTCAGCATGTGCACAATAACATAATGTAGAAGTCTATCATTAATATTCAAACACCCAACTGTTTTAAGACGTTGACCCTGCATTTCTGGTCTAACCATAGTAGCTAATGCCATCTCCCGGTCATACGGAAAGTCATCTGGGATATTTGAAAAAGACAACTTCTGACCCTCATATTTCAAATTAGCAACATTCAACCAATCAGCAGGTTTCAATCTAATTCTTCTTTTGTTGACCTCACTGATCAAATATCCATCTCCAGAAATCTTGAGATTTGAATAAAAAACTTTGATTAAATCTGGATAAAATGGTCCCTGCATTGTAAGTAATTCGACGACCCCTTGAAATATAAGATTATGTTGGAAAAATAACTCTGAACCGGCAAATGATTCGAAATTCATTATCTTTGGAAGAACAATATTCCTACTGTAGAAATCAGCTGCATAGTTTTCCATCTGATGGCTGTGAGTAAAGAAACGACGCTGATCTAATTGTTCTTCAACAAATGGTCTGATATTAGCTTCATCTTCTGCCTCATTATGAGTTTCTTTTCCCTTGCGACTTTTTCTAGGCCTTTTGGTAGATGAAGAGGCCATTTAAGAATTTCTTCAACAAAACAATAATGTGTAGAATAACAATGTAAGTGATAACAAATTATTGAATATTAAAAATGAAATAAACCAAAATCAAACCATTACATATAATAACCATAACCATAATTTGAAATAGTTCATTCATCCAAATTAAGAAGTCATAATTACATTCAAAGTACATGGCATAATAAAGAACTAATAGAAGTAGTCAGATAAGACAGCCTAACAATCACCGTCGGAGATCATTTTGCATAATTTATTCCACCGTTTGTGTGGTGGAAGCCCCATCAACCTCTTAACACATTTGGGCTTTTCACATAAGAAGTCATAGCATTGCTCGAGCCAAGATTCATCAGATATGTTCATACCACTCAACATACCATAAATGTCAGCTTCTGTATATGTGTAGTTTGTTGTGCGGCGTAGTATTTCATTCCTTTCTTTCATCGTTGTGACTTGTTCTACGGCTGCATTAGAAATAACACCAAAATGAACATTTGATGAACTAAGGACATTGGTGAAACCGTCCAGGCTGGTAGTCAACTTCTCAAATTGGGAATCAACGACATCCACCATAGGTGCCTTTCTTTTCGAGCCTTTTGAGGATGAAGTCCCACCGGATGCGACAGAAGGCACAGATTGAGTCGCAGCTGGACTATATTCATCTACAGAGTGAGGAGGTGATGCAGAGTTGGGACTCTATACCCCATCCAATCAGGCTGTTCAGGAGTGTACTCAATATTCTGATTCAGATCAACACTAACACGAGGCGCATTCCGCCCTTGACGTATTTGACGAGCGGTCCGAACACCGCTCCCAGTAGCTCGATCGGCCGCCCATAACTCGACCATTAAATCGTAATGGCGGATACTGTTCACTCTCCACTTTGCGGCAGTTGGCCTGGACTGCACAATATACATTACAAATATATAGGTTCATATTATGTGTTATAAAATTTCTTAAAATCTTTGTATTTATTTTAAAATACCTGAATAAGGTCCATCCAAACTTCGTCCTCGGCATCAAATCTCATAGTAATGGGGTTTCAAGCAAAACCGCTTAATCCATAAAAGAGGTCATGAACATCACGCCATTTATCTTTCAAGACTTTTTGAAGGTTTTTAACATTATTTTTCGTAATGGCGACATACCCAGAGTCATGAAGATGAACAACAATGTTAGTATATGCTTGCGAGGTCCAACTCCTGTCAACCCTATTACCGATTCTTGATTCCTCAATCATAGGGTGTAAAAGACATGCGTCCATGTCCTCAGTCCACTTCATGAACTCTCTGGTAGGAGCTGAGGACTCAATGGCGGTTGCCTTACCTCTGTTCATTTTATACCTACTTGATAAACAAAATTGTAAGAAGTTAAGATTAAACATCCATAATATTATGTTATTGTCATACTCATAACATCAAATAGTCATACAAACACAATAAAATACAATAACTAAGAGTTATGATAATCTCGCCACATATGATCTGCTATGGCATCCCTAATACTACTACCCATCCTATGATCCTCTTCCCTAACTTGAGACAATGAAACATTATGCTCTTCTCTTTCATTCAACTCATTATCAACTTCATCAAGTAATGAGTCATCATTATCCATGCTACGAAGGAAGTTATGTAAGATACAACATGCTAATATAATCTCTGTCATCGTCTCCAATTCATAGTGTGGTTCAGTGCCACTTCCAATGATAGGGAATCGTTTTTTCAACACACCAAAAGTTCTTTCAATCACATTTCTCAACGATGAATGTCGATGATTAAACAACTCGCGTGCATTTTGTGGTCCTTTACGTGTATATTCCTTAAGGTGATATCTGACGCCTCTATATGGAGTCAAAACTGTGCTTTTCATCATAAATCCAGCATCACCGAGGTAGTATTTTCCTACAATTTTGCATATGTACAACTATTTAGTCACTTCTCACATATACAGGTATTTAGTCATGAACACCGCAATGTAGACACTGACCTTGGGGGATAACCAACGGATCATCTCGATCAAGAGCATTTTTTAAAATTCTTGAATCAGATGCAGTGCCTTCCCACCCAGCAAGAACGTATGTGAATTTCATGTCAAAATCACACGCCGCAAACACATTTTGAGTTGGCCAATCTTTTCTCCCTCGAAATCTCGGAGCATCGGATCTTGGCACCTTTACACGAACATGAGTACCGTCTATGGCCCCTAAGCAATCCTAAACATACAAATAAGAAGACATCTTAACACTCAAAATTTATTATCATCCTTTCATCAAACAACATCTACAAATATTTTTAAGTGAGTACCTTAAAGTACGGGTAAAATCGATTGTTGTTTTGCACATATGGATGAACCTCATTTCCTGACGGTTGAATCAGAAATTCAGATTCCAAACTTATAACTGCATCCAACACATTGTGAAAGTGTCTGCTAACCGTCGAACCCGATCGATGAAAGAAAAATGCGACACTTCGATTCTTAACATTATGACCAATTATATGAAGAAATTGAGCAACTTGTTGCTCCACTGTCGACCGAATGGCATCCTTAACTAACCCAGTCGATCTTACTCTTTCACAAAGATTAATAAATGCCTCTGGACCCATCCTAATAATGTCACGACACCGATTAGTGTGCACAAGATATGACATTAATTTCTCCCTACGACGATCTCTTTCTGGTAGGGAAATGCTTACATTACTTGAATCACTGCAGTACATTTCCAAGATACTCAACGCGTGTGCAACAATGCATAACATTGTTACCGCAGCCAAAGCAGTGGTTATTTCTAAGTGTTTACGTATAATTGAGATAATATTGAAGTCTACGCCAAGCACATCATCATCAATATCTTCACGGTCCAAATATGACTGATGTAATTCTTCTTCTTCCATCTAAATTTACTTAACCAAATACATACAATTTAACAACTTAATAAACACAACTCAAATACACAATATCATTAAATTCGTGTATTCATATAATCATATCCTAATACAAAATATTCATGCATTCATATAATAAATAAACAAAATACATTAAATATATTCAGTACAAAAACCACACATTCATTCATATTAATTAAATATACTAATATCAAACATACCTGTTGAAGAAACTTATGAACCTTTGAAGCAAGATCACAAGAGAGATTTGGAGCAATACTCAATAGGCAGTGTCAGTAAGATTCCAATAAGAAATTAATTTCAATTGCCAATATTCAAATAAAATGAGTGACAATTCCAAAAGCAACCTGAAAAAATAAAAGACATAAATATGTTATATGATATAATGGTTAAAAAAAATTCAAAACTTTGTAAGATATCTACCTTCAGAAGTAACTTTGGGAAGCTTCAATTTCAACGAGACAAACAATATAGTTTGCAATCAGTTTGCTCCAAAGCTTGCTAATTACAATAGTTTTGTGGACAAGGCAATTGCAGGATAAAGTAGTTTAGATGGTATTGGACTTCTTCATCTACATCAATGGTTACACCAATCAAATTTTATTTTATGATGCTTGAACATGGTAATTTGTTAACGAAACATAACTGTCTCACCAAACTTTTCCATTTTGCACTCAATTTCCAATTCATTTTGTACAAGTTATATATATTATCCGTAATGTTATGGTCAGTAAGACCATTTACACAGTCATTACAAAGACAATTTAATTGAAAAAACTCTATCTCAACAGAAAATAAACAAAGACAATGAACCTGATATTTATACCAAGAAATGCCTCCAACTTGCTCTTTGGAAGATGACCAGGTCCACAAACCACGATATAGAGCCTAAATACTTCTGCACATCAGACAAATTGGTGTTCTTCTCGCCAGGGAAAGCATGAACGACAACACCTTCAGCGCCTCAAACAACAACAACATGCAGTTCATCTCAAACACTTTTCAACCATTGAAACTGGACAAAGAAATCAGTATGTTTAGTGCACATGTTGAATGACTAACATGCTTCGTACCTTACCCAATACTTGTAGTTGACCACATGCACCTTATGCTTACAAAAACCTGCAACAATTACAAATGGTTAGGCTGCTGCAAAATAAAACCATACCCTTCAAGTCCCTGTTACTCTCGGCCACCTCCTGAAATTATTGCAAAAGGTTGCCCTTAACCTCGACAGAACCGTCGTCCTCCTCCTCTCCACCTCCATCTCCATCAACCTGTCCTCCACCGCACACACCTTCGTCTTCTTCTGGATGCCACAAATCTCCGTCATCTCCCTCCATGCGAATCGAAGAAGATGATAACTGTCATCCCCATGCACGAAGCTTAACACACTTCTCCTAAGCCAGCTGTCGCGACGGAGCAACCAAGCAAGGTATGGCCAACCGGTGAATGCAAGCGGAAACAACCCATCGCTGCCATCCAAACAACTCGAGTGGAAAACAAAATGCTGGAACCGGATACGCGAAGATGTATCCGGATACCCTTCCTAAGCAAAACCTTCAACAACGTCAATCCGGATACAGGAAGAGTGTATCCGAATACGTTCCTGTGCCAATCGAAGCATAACTGTCATCCCCATGCACGAAGCTTAACACACTTCTCCTAAGGCAGCTGTCGCGACGGAGCAACCAAGCAAGGTATGGCCAACCGGTGAATGGAAGCGGAAACAACCCATACTGGAGTGGAAAACAAAATGCTGGAACCGGATACGCGAAGATGTATCCGGATACCCTTCCTAAGCAAAACATTCAACAACATGGATCCAGATATAGGAATAATGTATCCGAATACGTTCCTGCGCCAAATCTTTGAAAAACCTCGATCCAGATTCTTTGTCTGCAATGGAACGTCTTCTTCATCCGCCTCTCTTGCCATTCGTCATCCGCCTGCTTCTTCTTCCTCATCCCCTCTCTACAACCACACCTGTTCAACCTGCAAAAAACACATAAATGTGGACGAGAAACATTACCTCAGCAGATGAAGATCTCCAAAGGTCCTTCCAACCACAGCTACTCTTCAGCACACACAGACAGAAATCTTCGCGCAAAGGTCCTCAAAGTAAACACAGTCTAAAACTTCCTTTCTCTCAATCGAAACACTCAAGCATCGATTTCAATACACACACCAAACTTATACGTTAACATAGTGTTATTAATAAGCTTCATGGTCAGACCTTGTTCTTCAAATTCAAACAGCA
This sequence comes from Vigna reflexopilosa, assembly GCA_027742785.1. Classification (NCBI taxonomy): domain Eukaryota; kingdom Viridiplantae; phylum Streptophyta; class Magnoliopsida; order Fabales; family Fabaceae; genus Vigna; species Vigna reflexopilosa. The sequence goes on along the minus strand of CM050930.1, from coordinate 2,870,272 downwards.
GGATTCTCTCCTTTCTTTGCAGTGAATGGTTGTGTCAACCAGCGAATCTCTCCAGCTACTTACAGTGTGCACCAGCTAGTTACAGTGTGCAATGAGATGAAAAGCAACCTGCAAAACCCAGCAGAAAAGCATGGCGAGGCCACTTCATACTGAGAAATCACATGGGCAATGACAGAAGAACAGCGCTGCTTGTGAAACCACAGTGCATCTTTTTATTAATTTTTTCAGTTAGAATCGATTCTTTAACATAAGAATCCAATATACTTTGTAAAGTTAATATTATAATATTATGCTATTTTAATATTAAGAGGGGTTGCAGAAGAAGCCAAATTTATGATAAATCGTAAAGGGCATATACGACTTTTACTTTTAAATCACTGCAAATCTTTCCAAAAGCACGAGATGCTCTCAACAGTGCAATCCACTCAAATCCCCGCTTTTTCATCGTTTCAAATCAGTACAAACGAACACGTTTTTTAAACCTTTCTTCGCTCGCAAATTCGCTTGAACAGTAAATTCTGTTCAAGCGAACACAGGCTAAATCTTACATAAAAGATAGATTTGAAATTTTAAAAAAAATGTAAAGGTGTAGGAAAAAATAGGTGGAGGTGCTCAGAGAAACAGCCGTATATATGAGCCCAAAGAAATTTAGCGTGTTGCTTTCTCCACCTCTCCACTATCTTTTTATTTCAAAAATATCCTAGTTTTTTCACTATTCTTTTTTATTTAAAAAACTCTACACCTCCTCCTACCATTCTAGGAAATTGAAATCCGTTTAAAATTAACACCTTTGTACGTCTTTTATTATCAGTTTTATTAAATTTTACCTTGTTGTTTCCAATATTAAGATTTCTAGTGACTTTATAGTTTTTATCATTTATTTTTTCTCTCCCACCTTTCCCTTTTTTCTTTTCGCTGGTCGCACTACACTTCATCTCCATGGCTCTCCTCTCATGAACAACACACAACACACCTCCCTCTCATTCTCTCACAATTCGGTGCTCCTACCTCAAGGTTGCTCCGCCAATTGTTGCACCTCCATGGTGAAGAAATGTCCAACAGAACCTCCATCACGCACGCACCTCCATATTAAGAAAAAACGTCAAATTAGAAAGACCATTGGCATCCCCGATTACCCCCATTATGCACACAACACTGAGGGCATTCGAAAGGCCATCGCTACCCACGCACGCCTGCTAGCCACCATGCCCGCCGAAAATCACTGCAACACAAAGCAGTAGTACCGACAAAGCGAACCAGATATGCAATACGCCGAAAACCCTCACCATGAATGCTGCCCACAGTGATTTTGGCTGTTGGTGCCTCCGGTCACCGTTACCATCACGACAGTGCAGCGATGGAAGGTTTCTCGTGTGACTTTGAAGAAAGGAGGAGGATGAAAAACAAATGTCTCTCAAATATGTGGTTCAACAGATGTTAACCTCCGTAGACCTTGATTCTTCAACGATATCCATGAACGAATATCCACATCTATTTTAGTGAAGGGTATAAAAGGAATGGGGAGGTGGAGGAAGTAACACCCAGAAAATCAATATGGATTGAAAAGAGAATAAACTGACGTTTAAGCCCAAATAGAATTTGAAATGTGGTCTCAATGCCCCGATTACATTGGGCCGTAACCCGACTCATACGAACCCAATAAAATGAAATGAAATGTTAGAACGAAAAAACAAAAACAAAAAAAGTGTTTCAAAAACCCTCCAATTCCAATCTGTATTTCCCTCTACGAGACACAGAGTAGTTCTGTTGGGAGCATGGACGCCTTCCTTCACTGAAATAAATCCGCACCGTTTTGTAACCTCGCACCTCATTTCGGTGTTCTGCAAAATTTATCTGAGGTCACCGTTTGGTTATCTCTGAGACATGGACAGGCGGCTCAACGGACTCACTGTTCCGTCGAGTTCCAACGGCGGCACCGCCGCAGTAAGATCTTCATCTCCGACGCTGCAACCGAACTACAGTAGCCGACTAGTTCAGGTACGATCTAGTTCTCTCAATTTTAACTTCCGCGCTCCTTGTTGCTGAACTACTTCGTAAACCCTAGCTGTCTGTCACCAACATGCTGTTTGGTTGGGAGTTTTGTATTCCTACCTTTTCCTTTCTCATTTCAACTGCTACAGATGTTTTCTTAATGTTTGAATTATGAAAGACTTCTGCTGCTGTTGCTGTTTCTGCAAGTCTAATTAGCCGTACCTGTTATTATTTTCTTTCATTGAAATCATGTGCTTCAGCTATAGTTTTACTCTTTCGGTCGGCGTGCTAACGTTGGAGTGGGCTTTTTTTATCCTGTTTGCAATGCTTTTAGATTCGTAGTTGTTGAGTTAGACTCAGGTGTCTACTTTGAGCTGTATACTGTGAATGGAGATCAACAGTGTAGTAATTTAGGAGCCAAACCTAATAAATAATTGAACATTTGTCGTTTAATTACATATTCTTAATTTTATAAAGTTTTTACTTCTCCATCCTTAAAAGACCAGAGGGGATGATTTGTTATTGTTTGTGGCCTGAGTGCTTGTTTTGATACGATAATGAGCAGTGCATCCTGCTTAATTATGTTCATGGATTTGGTTGTATGGCATTTCACTGTTTCTTTTCACATGCTGGGAAATGAAAAATTGTATTTAAGCTGCAAAATTTAAAAATGGATTACTTCTTGGTTTGTGAGATGACAGCTTGTTATGGTGGGATGATGACCAGTGAGTTAACCTGATAATTTTGATTTTAAGAATAATGCATCCTGGTTATTCATGTCAAAGGCTTCATTTGGTTGGTTTAAGTCTGAGTGCCTGTTGTGCCTTTTTTCCGAAGCTGGAAAATTACAACATTGAATTTATGCTCTAATTGAGTTAATTATCACGTTACTAGTGCAATATAGAGGTTAGTGTTTCAAATTTGTGAAATATATAACTATCATATTTAGATAATATCAGAAAATAAATCACTTTTGATGTTTGATTTCAGGATACACTGGAACACTTGGCATCCATCGATCTGATTGACTTGTGCAAAGAAGCCAAAGTTGAGCGCTGCCGGGCAACTCGAGACTTGAGAAGCTGTGGTCGCTATGTCCATCATGTCTTGAATTCGTGTGGGCATGCCTCTTTATGTGAGGAATGTAGTCAACGGTGTGATATCTGTCCAATTTGTAGAGTCCCAATATCTAAAAGTGGTGCTAAACTGCATCTCCGACTTTATTATGAGTGCATTGAAGCTGGCCTTATTTCAAAAAGGTTTGATGAGAGATTTCAGGAAATAGAAGACGGGGAGAAACAACTAAATGCTGATGTCCATCACCTTTATTCTTTGTTTGATGTTGCACTTGAGAATAACTTGGTTTCTTTAATTTGCCATTGTATCCTTTTCTGCATTACTCCTTTTCTTTGCATATTTAATTTTATTAGTAATTCGTTTATTAATATTTAAAAAATAAATGGATATCAATTGGTAAGTACGGTGAAATGATACAAATACATTTTTTTTTCCAATTAATCCTATCTACCAAGAAAATTTAACTTTACTTTTCTCCTCTATCCTCCCCCTTTTCATATTTGTCCCACTGTTCTGTGGCGTTCCCTTGTCTCCACTTTTGCATTTTCTTGACCATAACTTTTATAGACATCACAGATGTCTGTATGGATGAAACTGCTGTTTCCAGTGATCCAGTCATAGCGTTTCTGTTGGATGAAGTGGTAGTGAAGGACTGGTGCAAGAGAACGTTCAAAAACATCATTACTGAACTGCAGGGAATTTGTATCCTTAAACCTTGTTTTGTTGTTGATTTCTAAAGCCAATTATTAGTATGACCTTTTTCCATAGTATAATTTATGGTCCCTTACATTTTTCACTAGATAATATGGATGTTGATGCCATGAAAGAGAGATTGAGTTTACTTCTGAAATTTTCATTACACTTGAAAGGCATATCAAATGTGCTAGACATTTTAGATTCATCTTTTAAGGGTACTCTTTCAGCACAACTTCATGATTTGCACCATCTCCAAGAGAGCATCTTAAAGACAAAGCAGGTTTAATTTGTTAGAATTTATGTTCAATGGAGTTATGTATAACTGTTGTGCTCGTGGCTTTAATAATTGAGCTTTTACACATTCCTTGCATGGCTGATGGGCTGTCAAGTCATCGGGATAAAAAACTTGTGCTTATTATCTAGTTTTTAAATGGTATTGCTATTTTTGTTTGTTGTGTTGTGTTCTTTAAATGATATCCCTTGTTTTTGTTGAAAGGCGTTCTATACCCGATCTTTAAAATTGTGGATCGCATTGGGTAACTTTTGTTGTGCTGCAGCTCACTGTGATGTAGTATGTAAGAGGGATGTTTGTAGAAATGACTGATATTTGGCCTTACATTATTATTAATCTTGCTTATAAAGAGTGGTTGACTAGATTTATACTGCCTCTTTCTGTCTGTATATTGCTTAAAAATAGAGTATCTCATCACAATGTTAATTCTGTTAATTAATTTAAATGTTGTTCTACACAGCATATGGATATTAATATTTGGTGTATAAGACATGGATTTTTGGAGGGAGTGAGATCACGTTTTACTGATAGTTCATCATGGTCATCGGATGTTCGGATGCGGAAATCAGAAGCAATAAGACGATCCTGGCCTGATGCAATAAATCAATCTATGGAGTCATCGGGACATGATGGGTCTCTATTTATTGAAGATGCATTGAATAATCTTGATCTGGAGGAGGGGTTTATGAATGGAACTGTGGAGGGATTAGAAATTGCATCCTTGCAAAAGGATGGTGCATCATTTTTGGTGTCAAATACTGACCAGGTGCTGGGTTACTACCCATTCAAAAATCTACGTTCTGCTGCTGATTTGCTCTTTTTACATGGAGGCTCTGATATGGTGATTGCTAAGCAGGCCATTGTATCCTTTTACCCGGAACTTCTATTGTTAGTGTAGAACTATGTTTGTTTCTGCTAAAAAGAGTTCTTATTTAAAATACTACTTCTTCCATTCCTTAACATCTGTAGTTTCTGTATTATTTGTATGATCGTCACTGGACAATTCCTGAAGAAGAGTGGACATTCATACTGGAGGATTTCGCAGCTACATTTAGTATTAGTAGGCACTCATTACTTGAGTCTTTGACTTTTTATCTATTGGATGATCACACGGAGGAGGCTTTACAGGTAAACATTTTACCCAATATTAAAATTATTTGTATCCATGTTACATTATAATTAGGAAAACGTATGGGGCCCATATGGTAATAATCATGTTGGAATTTCATTCGTTACCTTGATTCTAGAGCTGTAAAGATGTGATCAGGATTTATTTTTAGGTGTTATTTGGGTCTTCCTTTCATCTCTTTTATTTATAAGGCATGTTATCTTGTTTTTACTAAAAAGTAAAACGTGTAATTTGATAATGGCTCTGCGAGTCTCCTCTTCCCCATATAGGAGGTTAAAAGGAAGCTAGGACTTTGCTGGAAGTATTTTGTATCATGTTAGTATTGGATATAGAAGGGCACCGGTTCCTTCTACATTTTTTTAGTGAATTTAGGCTAATAATATTATTATTCTGTTAGGAAGCTTGTCGCCTTCTTCCTGAAATAACTGGTCCAACATCACATCCTAAAATTGCCGAAGTACTGCTAGAAAGGGGTAGCCCTGATACAGCTCTCATGGTTTTGAGGTGGGCCGGGCGTGATGGTGGACCACATATGACTTCACTCAGGGATGCTGTCACTGCAATGCGGGTGAGGGTTGAGTGTGGGCTTCTGACTGAAGCATTTATGCATCAGAGAATTCTCTCCACCAGAGTGAAGGAAAAGAATTTCAATAAAAGAGCATCTGGGGATGCCTCTCAGAAACTAAAAGGCCAATGTAGTAATTGGGTGGAGGTCCTGGTGACTGAGATTTGTTGCCTCTGTATTAGGAGGAACTTGGTGGATCGAATGGTAGAATTGCCATGGAATTCTGAGGAAGAGGTGTACATACATAAATGTCTTTTTGATTTTGCCATTGAAGACCCGATAAGGACAACTGGAAATCTACTTGTGGTGTTTTATTTTCAGGTACTTAATTTAATTAGTTGGTTTCTTGTCCAACATTGCTGCTCCTGGTTTATTGATCTTGTTAATTAGTGCATTTGTCTTACAGTCTTTTCTGGTTTTACATTTGGAATTTTGACGTGTTATTGTGCCAGCCAATGTTGAGTTCAGTAAAAGATCATGCATATGATACAACACTATTGAGCATCTATTTTACATGGCTTAATTTTTTATAACAAAACAATTCCTCCTTCATCAATCTTTAGCATCTACCATCTTTGTTATCAATCTTCCTATCTTTGCTAGGAAAATCCCCCATCCAAGGGCTAATATAATTCCTACTCCCTTGACCTGTTTTGATCTACTGCTTAGAGAGAATCATATGCCAAAAGTGCATGCGATCCTTATGCTGAATTTGTATTCTGTGTTAGCTTAACATGGAACTTGCTTCCTGGATTTTCTTTACAGAATCCTTCTCTAAATCTTGTATATGGTCAGCTCATCCATACCTACAACACAGCAAAAAATATGGATACGAGTGATGTAGCCTGACCTTTACCTCTTTCTTGTATAGATGTTATATCTGGTTTCTGAAGCTTGATCTATAGATCATAAAGTTCTGTTAGCCTCAATGTCAATATGAAATTTCTACATATCCCACTTCTCTACTCGATTATCATTTCCATTGTAAATATGTATGAAGTTCATTTTGCTTCTTAAAAGGTATATGCGTAGTTTAGCATACCTGTGAAAGAATTTCTCCCTTATATATTTATCTGGGTTTCAGCGCCACAGATACTCAGAAGCATATCAAGTTCATATTAAACTTGAAAAGGTGGAGCAAGACAGCATTTCAAAAGGTTCTGTAAGTGAGGAGTTTCTGCCAAAATTAGAAAAGGCTATTCAGTGGAGAAGCAATTTGATTGTAAGTGATTTAAATTATTTAATTATTAAGAAAATGTTCTCTGCTGCAAACTTTTTATTTAAGCATGTTCGGAGAAAATGTAATTCTTAGACTGGATTTTTGGTCATTTGATCTTTTGAATAAAACAGAATAGATGCTTGGAGTTGTTACCAGAAGTTGAGCAGCAGCAACTGAGGAGTGGAAACTTGACTGAGGGTGCTGTGAGTTCTTCTGAAGAAGTTGAAGTTCCGGACAAATTTGATATTCCTCAGATTCCGGATTCCTTGTCCACCAGTTTATTGATTCCTTCATCTGTAAATTCTTCCCTCTTGTTGCATAGAGACCATCCAACTGGCTTGTTGAGTTCATCGACTTTTGGAACTTCGGCCAAAATAGGCATGTCTTTCCCCAATGCTGGCCCTGAGCTTGGTAATTTTGGTTCCTCGTCTCATCATCATGATGGGTTTTTTACCAGTAGTGACAGGGTTCTAAGTCATCAAGGTAAAAATGCCAAAAATTTTAGATTTGATAATACTCCAACGAATAATAGGATCCATTTCATGAATGGTTCACCTCTCAAGGGATTTAGGAGGACATCACCAAGCAATTCCCACGACAATATGTCAGATAAAGTCTCTCCTGGAGTTGAAAGAAACCTACGTTTTGGACATAATCAAACTACCAGTAGTCCTTTGTACTCATGGAGGGCTGCAGTTAACCCTGTTATTAGATCCACACTTAGCTATCCTAAAGAATTTGCAAATGATCTCCCAAATGTATCTGGTAGGAGTGTCCGATCACATAAAGATGATAGAAGTTGGAACGTGGGGTCCACTGATGATCCGATGGATGTTTCTCACGGGTAAATATCTAGTTACCCATTTCTTTCTCACATTTTTTTGTCATTGCTTTTTTTGAATAATCTGTGTCTAAGAAGATATTTGCGCTAATATAATGCTTTTTAATATTCACCGAAAATGGTGTACTATTTTCGTAAACTGAATCCATTGTGTATTTTATATCTTTAGCCTCGTGGAGAATAAATTAAATACTGAAGAAAACATCAATGGTGGTCCTAGATGGAGATCTGATGAAGCGAGTGATGAGGAATATGATGTGAATCTGGGAGGAGCTATGGACATGGCTTATTATGCAACTCCTCTAAATCGAACAACAAGACGAAGCAGAGTGGTCAGAAGATGAAAACTAAACTTTCTGGTTAAAGGTTTCGATTAAATTTTCTGGGAAGAAACAAGAAAATGCATGTTAGTGAGTTGTTTTTAAGATGAGAGCTTCGCTTTTTCGGAACTCGGGAATTTTTACTTATAAATTTATGCTGGTCTCCGTTGTGCAGTTGATATTCGATGAAGAAAATTTTAATGCAAAAGATGCATTTTTGTATCCCATTCCTTCAATGTTAATCCACGTTATTTATTTTCTATTTTGGGAGAGTGGTTCGGTTAAAATGAATGAGATAATATCGTTTCGTGTTGACGACACTTACGTGTGTGTGTGTGTTTGTCGATGACATCATTTAGGTTCAATCCTATACATTTTTCATTTTAAAGTGAGGCAAATTTAACCTATCTATCTATTATTATTATTTATCTAACATTTCATAGATTATGAAGTTCGGGTTTAAAGGAGAAAAATTGAGAATTTTTTTGGAAGCTTTTTTATATTATGGTTGTTTAGTTTATGAAGATATTGAGTAGAAAGTGTGAATTTAAGGATTTTGGAGGTAAAAAAAGAGATTGCTGAAAAAAATTGTTTAATTTAAAAAGAAAAAGAAGTGAATTGCTTCGAAGAAGTTTAGAAAGTCAGAATTGCGCATAAAGTACAGGGCTGGTTGATGTTCTGCATAGATAAAGTAGAAGGCGAAGCTTCCCTGTTTGAAAAAAAAATGAATAAAATAATATAGGTATACAATAAAAAAACAAAATGATAATAAAATGATAAAATAAAATAACAATAGAAAACGAATTTAGATATGGGCTGATCCATTTTAAAATTTCTTCTACACCATACGATTTCACATTACACCACAACATTTTGACTATCTATCTGTTGTTTGTACCACAATTTTTCATTTACTCCCGTTTCACTTTCTAGTATATTTTGGGCCGTTGGACCGCAAATTTTTTAGTCTCTGACTGTGTGCAGTATTTGTTCTGCTATTCCCACTCCCATTTTCCTTATTTTTATGTCAGACTTTATCATTCCATATTTTCTTATATATCATTTTCTTTACTATTAGTCAAAATTACAAATTAAAATTGTTATGATAATATTGGAAATATTTAACTATCATGTTAAAAGTCTTTGAATTAATTGATAACTAGAATTTTTATTTTTTATATTAAATTTTTATTCGTTTATTTTTTTTTTTAAAAACATTAAATATCATGTTAAATCTTGGACTTTTTGATAATTAAAGTTTTCATTCATTTAATATCTTTAAAAATTGGTTATCGTGTTGGGTTTTGGATTTGTTTGTTAATTAAATTTTCATAATAATTTTGAAGATTACTAATCAGCATGTTAAGTTCTGGATTTGCTTAATAATTAGCATCTTCATAAAAATATCAAAATATTAAAATTTTCTAAGTTAAAAAATATCTCAACCTTCAAACCTATTTCTTAAAACAATTAAGAACTACGTGTTATTTTTTATTAAATCATTTTTCTAAAATAATTTTTAAAGAATTACATAACTCGCATTTCTTATTTTGAATTGAAAATATATACAGGGGTAAACTCAATTATTGTCAAAGTCCAAATAAAAGTTTAAAAAATACTTTTATTATTTGCTCGTACTTGCTAGTGAAATATTAATACTTTTTCATCCATATGTAACTAACTCTCCAACTCGATCTACCTACTATCATAATTTAGATTTTTTTTTATAGTTTTCTTTAATAAACTATGATTGTGACTCCTATATATTTTTATATAAAATTTATTATTTGGGTGCCAACGTGGGTGTTGGTTAATAGTAATACATAATAACTAGGAAAACATGTGATAGTTAATGTGTGTTTGAATTTTATATTGCTTTAGCATCTTTGTGTTTTAACTTTTTTACTATTTTATTTTAATAAATTAATTTATTTTGCGTTAAAGCAGAAGATATATGGTTTAATTTCTAACAATATATATTAAAATATTTTTATTTGTAGAAGATAGATAAATTACTTTTATGAAGTAGTGGTCATTATTTCCTCTTCTGTTATAATCATTCCCAGTTTGTGTTATGATTTTAATTAAAGTATTATTAACGTAGAAATGAAAAAAAAAATACTGTGTATACTAAGAATAGAAATCTTAGTTAATAATTGGGAAACAATGGTGCTCAATCCCGCATATCTCGGTTTTCATAGCGTTTAGAAAAAACAAGACAGATACATACACAAGCAACGTTTAAAAAATAAATATAAAAAAATAAAACGTTTATTGTGTGCGATTTATTCGTATGTTCTTGTAAAGAAATTATTATGATAATATTGCTGATATTTTGATCATGGTGTAAAAGTCAAGAAAGTGAAAGGAAGAGAAACTGAAAATACAATATAAAATAAATATAATAATATTAAAGGGTTGAATCTTTGATTACATCTTTTTATCCATGTAATAGGATCATTAGGAAGGATGAATGGAGCTTGAAAAACCTCAAAAACTATGCACTACGTGAGAATATAAGACAATTTCAATATATATAAAATAAATGAATAATTATGGAAAATTTTTAACTTTAGTTTTTATCGGCAATATTAAGTAAAGCCAAAAACTCCTTCGTAAGGAAACAAACCCCATATGACACGCATTGCTATTAATATTAAGAAAATTGGAGGCAATCCCGAATCGTGATCTTATTTCGTAAGGAATAGAAACATATACAATATAATAATATTGACATTAATATTAGGGTTAAATATGTTTCTAGTCCTTATATTTTGGGGTAATTTTAAGTTTAGTCTCTCTTTCAAATTAAGGTACAATTTAGTCCTTCAACTTTAGAAAACTCTAGTTTTAGTCTTTTTTACCAAATTTTTTTAACTTTATTTTCTGTTTCAAACACATTTCATTATAGCATTTAGATTGTTTACACTGTTTGACACATGCTTTAATGTTTGAAACAGAAAATAAAGTTAAAAAAATTTGGTAAAAAAGACTAAAATCAGAGTTTTCTAAAATTGAAGGACTAAATTGTACCTTAGTTTGAAAGAGGAACTAAACCCAAATAAGGATTAAAAACATATTTAAAAGATAATCATTGGAGAGAACTACATGTATATACATTAATTTGGCAAGACTGAAAGAAGGAAGAAGAAGATATGAGCAACATGAAGCTCCCTGTAATAGATCTTTCCTCACGTGATTCTCTTTCCACTGCCATTGCTATTCGTCAGGTTCTTATTACTTTCTCTTTTAATCATCAAATAATGTTCATAATTACCATTGCGTTCATTCGTGATGTTTTTGAAGTGTGTTAATATAACGTAATAGGCGTGCATTGAGTATGGTTTCTTTTACCTTGTTAACCACGGAGTGGAGAATGAACTGGGCAAAGCTTTTGATGAGAGTAGAAGTTTCTTCTCACTTCCAATGGATGAGAAAATGAAGTTGGCTCGCAAGGAATTCAGAGGTTACACTCCTCTCGATCCTGCTTTAGGCCTCCATGGTATATTCTTCCTTTTTCTGGTTACTTTTATTTCAGATGGTAATACTCTTTTATTATTTAGAATTACTTTTATTTCAGATCTTACTTGGCAGACTTGGAATGGAAGAAGAATACTTCATTTTCTAGTTACAAATACACCTAACTAATATATTCTGATGCATCATGAGCAGGTGATTCAAAAGAGAGCTATTATATTGGTCCTATTGCAGATACAAATGCTAAGCTTAATCAATGGCCTTCTGAAGGTTTAGTTCTGCTGTTTTCGTTTTACATATATTTTTGGTTTCTAACATCTACGTCAGCTTTATTTGAGTTATTGTGTTGCAAGGACACCTCAGAATCACTTGGAAATTGGAGACCATCAATGGAATTATTCTACTGGAAACTCTTGTTAGTTTCTTTTGCTTTAGCAGTCAAATATATATATATATATATATATATATATATATATATATATATATATCAGCATTTCTAGACTATATATATCATGAATGTTGTTAATGACCAACGAAATAAAAATAGCAGCATTTTTTGTTCTTTTTCAGTTTTTTACCCCCTTTTCCATGTAATCTTCTCAGAATACTATTTCTTTTTTCTGAACTGTAGCATTTTAATTGATGTATTTTATTATTATTATTATTATTAACATTTACATGAAATATTATAGTTCTCAATATATATATGAAAAAAACAGTGCTTATTGATTGGAAAAAAGTAAGAAGAACAAAAAATGTAGTCTTCTGATTAGAAATTCTGATTTGTATTTAATTGGAATTAGAATTCTATTAAAGAATCCTCTCTGCATGTGTATTTTAGAAGTTATCAATGTTGTTTTCCTGCGACACAGTGAAGCTGGAAAAAAGCTGTTTTCTCTTATTGCCCTGTCCTTGAATTTGGATCAACATTTCTTTGAAAAGATTGGTGCCATTGATAAACCATCAGCTTTTCTTCGCCTTCTGCGCTATCCAGGTTCATTTTTAACCTACAATTCTCTTTCCCAACTTCTTCCGGTTACTCTGATCATATACATAGCATCACACATGTTTGTTAATTTGCTTCAAAGAACCTGCGCTTTTGGTAGTGCTTTATTTATGTATCTTATTAACATAAATGGTTACACTTGTTGATATTGTTGGTAGGTAAAATGGGAGATCATGAAGAGATATGTTCTGCACATTCAGATACTGGGGCACTCACCCTTCTCATCACTGATGGAGTCCCGGGACTACAGGTTCTTCTCACTGTCCCTTTTCCTAATCCTTTACGCTTATTCATATTTATTGTTACTATTTCATCCACTAATTAATTTCTACTATTTGTATATTTTTAATTTATATATCAAAATCAATTCTTATATTCAAGGACTTGAGTATTTCATTATCCTATTTTCAGATCTGTCGCGACAAATCAAAGGAACCACAAGTGTGGGAGGATGTGTCTTACATGGAGGGGTGAGTTCATGAAGATATATGATAAGTTTGTGCAGAATTTATTGATACTTGGAAAACAGTTTGAATCACGGTCAAATATGTTATCTACTTACACAAATGTACAATTATAGTGTTCATGATTTGAGTTGCATGTTCAGGGCATTTGTTGTGAACATTGGGGACTTGATGGAGAGGTGGACAAATTGTTTATACCAGTAATCTCATTACCCATCAATCTTATCTTGTTTGTTTATTTGTTTTACAAATAATGTTTATAAATTTCAATTATCTGCCATTAATTTTATAGGTCAACACTGCACCGGGTTAAACGAACTGGAAAAGAACGCTACTCAGTAATCCACTAATCAGAAACTACTGTGTTTTTTATTCACACCAAAATTTTGCAATTTTTGTGGTTATGTTTGGTAAATTTTGACGATGTCTATGGTGAATTTTTTCACTTAATTAACATGATTTGCTAATATGTTTGAAACTTGTTTTTGGTAGATAGCTTTTTTCTTAGACCCTCATCCTGACTGCGTGGTTGAATGCATCGAAACTTGTTGTAGCCAATCGTCCCCTCCAAGGTAGAAATAAGTTCGTTCTCTTACTCTGATTCGAATATCTCATAACAATTCATAGAACATAAACATGACCTAACAACATTATTTTAGTTTTTGTTTCTAGTTTCATACATTTTTCTTAAATTTTAGTTCCTGGTTGATAGAAACTTTTTCTGTGTTTCACTGCAGATTCTCTCCAATCCGCAGTGGAGACTACATGGATGAACGTCTTGCAATCACACCAGTCTGAAATTTATTTCAAAAGAAATATGTTATTGGCAAAAGACCGATTAATAACGAGAATTTGTTGTGTATGATGGTGGTAACTACGTAAAATTGGAGTTGTTTTATACATTTAGTAGTACTAATTTTAAAAAATATATTTATAATTATTAAAGTGAAAAAAGAGAAGATATAACCATCATTCATTAATTATATTTTTCAACATTTATCTATTTTAATAACTTTTAATGAAAATAAAAAATAAAAAGCATTCCTCGTCAACAGAAGGAATAAAAGTCTGTCAATGCCTTCTAATTTTTCCCATTTTTTAGTAGAGAATTTCATTACTTTTTAGGATATTTAAATTGGCTTTATTTTAACTTTTCTATTTTTTAAAATATTTTTGTTTAAAGAAAAAATTAAATTCATTAAATTATTATCAAATCCAAATTCAAAAAATATTTAAGTATTTACATTCAAAAATGTTAATGGCAATTATATACACTAATATTGATAAATATGTTTGTTGAAAATTTTCTAATTACGATAAAAAAATTAACAAACTATTAAGAGATAATAAAAATTATTTTGATAAAAAAATAATTTTTTTAGATATAAAAATAATAATGATGATAAATGTTAAAAGAAACATTTACTTTATATTTGTAAAAACATAGTTCCTCTAATAAAAAAAATAATATCAAAACGAACAATAATTATAATTTAGAATAAAAAAAATAACCTTAAAAAACTAAATAAAAATTAATTTCTATTAATGTTAATAAAAAAAATTTAATCAATGTTAACTGAAAAATAATCATATCAATAATGTTTTAATTTTATAAAATCGACAATGTCTCGCCTAAAATTCAGTTAAGAAAATAATACTAAATATAAAATCTGAATAACGATGTATTATAAATTATTTCTTTTTAAATTCAAAACCATCTTATTACAAGTATTTCAAATAATCTTATGAAATTTTAAAATTTAATTTATTTTAAAATATCTAACTCAAATATAATTTTTTTTATCATAAAGTATTTTAAACTTTCCGTGAAAATCAATTATTCTCTTAAAATTTTCGTTCACGTGAAAGTTTTACTACAATGATAATAAAAAGGTGGCTTAATCAAATTAAGAAATTAGATTTTGCCAATAAATTAAGAATATTTTAAATAATAATTTAAAGTTAGTTAGTATAGAAGTTGATAACATTGATGATCTCATTTTGTAAAAAAAAACAGTCCATATTAATATATTATCAACATTTAGATATAGAGAGAAAATCTATATAAGAAATTATATAATATGATAAAAATAAAATTATAGAAAATAATAAATATTTTAAATAAAAATTTAGTTAATTATTATAAAAGTGGACAACATTAATGATCTTATTTTGTCCAAAAAATAGAGAGAAAATGCATAGAAGAAATTATATAATATTATAAAAATAAAATCATAGAAGATAATATATATCAATTAATCATATATATGTATGTCAAGGTTTCTATAAATTATCAAGAAATGTGTTAAATATTATTATTAAATGTGTTAACCAAAATAATTGTTTTGATTAAAAAAACAAGATAAAAATCGATGTGAAAAAATGTGATTTAGAGACAAACATGTGAATAGTGGACTTGGATTTCAATTTCATATTACCTATGGTATATTTGTATTTAAAAATATTAAAAATCAATATCAATTTTTTTTTTCTGAAAGTAGTCAATAACGAGAGAATATTATATATATATATATATATATATATATATATATATATATATATATTCTTCTCTCAGTTATCTTTCTTCTTTTTATCCTACTAGATTGAAGTTAATTAATATAAGTATGAGATGGTTGTTTCTGAGTTTATTATTAAGATAAACATTATTTGTTTAGATTCATTAATTAATTGCTTTTATCATATTAATTACTTTTCTTTTATTTTCTTCCTTCTGATTCGCAGCCGCCCAAAAAAATGTCGAACTTGTTATAATTGGTCTTCTGATGAAGTCATTGCCATCTCAGCAGCCAAATTAATACCAATTTCCTTTGTTTGTCACCGACCACTAGACAGCCGTTATTTGCTATATTTGTCACGTTTCTCCATTTTTGTTTCTTTTACATAAACATCAAACGCAAAATGAAAACCCAAAGCAGAAAATATTATAGTGACGATAAATGCGAAAAAGAAAAAGATGAAGGTGGTGACTAAATGAAAAGAGTGAAAAATATTAATGAAAAATGAGAGGATGAGAAGAAAAAAGGACAGAAATATCTATTTCCATTTAGGATTGAGAACAACGAGCATGATTTATACCAGACCAGCGTGTCGGCCAACACAACACAAGCCTATGTTTTTGGCAAAAGAGTCAACATTATCACGTTTATTATTTGTGTTTTTGGTCCTTTGAAAAAATGGTATAAAACAAGACAAACACTATTTTCGTTCATTCTGAGGGAGGTATTCAGATTTCAGAAGACGTTGTTAGGGTTTGGTGTGGGGAAAATGGAAGGTGTCGACCACTTGGCTTTCGAGAGGAATAAGGCTCAGTTCGATGTGGACGAGATGAAGATCGTTTGGGCTGGTTCTCGTGAAGACTTTGAGCTTTCTGACCGTATTTCTCGCCTTGTTGCTAGCGATCCGGTGAATTTCCTTCTCTACTTCTTCAATTTCAAAGTCGTTTTTTTAATCGTGTTGTCAACTTTACTGAAAAGTGATCTTAATCATTTTATGGTACCAACCAACAATTTATCTACAAATATAGTTGTAGATTATTGGGATCAAATATTAATAACCTCATCACACACTCGCGGTTCTTGAAAGAAGAGAGGAGGAGAATTGACACGAGTGTATCACTCTATAATTGATTCCAACTCTTGCAAAATACATGTTCGCAGGCCATAGAATTTTAATAGGCGAAGAACATCAATAAAAAAAAAAAAAAACTATATTCTTCACGGTGAAGAAATGGCAGTGGCCGGTGTAGCCGAGATCAGAAAATGACGAGGCAGTGTGCAGTGAATTTATTTAATTATATTTAACAAAATTAATTGAAAAGAAAACAAGTTTGTATGCTAGGTGATGAAATATATATCTTTTATATTAACTTATCCATAGTAAAAAGAAAATTTACATAGGTCCTATTTGGATTAGTAATAGTAAAGTAGCAGTAAATAAAAAGATAAAGTGAATCAAGTTTCTATGTGCTCAAGTACAAGTCAAAATCAACTTTCCGGAAAGTTAAATGTATTAGTTTTTATAAATTAATTTATATGTAACTTAAATTTTATTCATGTAAGAAATTAGTTGTTTCTACTTTCTTCCTTTGTAAGAGCTTACTGTGAAGTTTATTTAAACAAAACTCCACTGAAGTATTTCGAGCTACAAGCGGATAGTTAATGTTTCACAAATCACTGTTCAACTCGAGCATGTAAAGTAGTTCAATTCTATTTCCTTCACTTAAGCTATTAGTTTGGTGTGGTCATGGTGTCTTTGAAAATCTGAAACCTGGACTGGATTGTCTTTGTTTTGTAGGTGTTCAGAAAGGATGACAGAGCTGCGCTTGGTAGAAAGGAATTATTTAAGAACACTTTGAAGAAAGCAGCTCATGCATGGAAAAGGGTAATCGAGCTCCGTCTCAGTGGTGAGTTTTCTGCTCTTGGTATTTTGCATTTGTTTTTGGATCTTATTTTTGTTCCTTTGGACGCATATAGTTTTCTATTATATTAATATTTATTGTTCTCTATAATTTGGCAAACTGCATTCTTACAGAACCGGAAGCTTATAAGCTCAGAGCTTTTGTGGATCAACCTGCATTTACGGATCTTCATTGGGTATAATGCAAACTCTTGTCCTGGAAGAAATATATTGATAATATAGAAAATATAATGCAAACTCTTTTATCTTCCGTGCTTGTCTTACTTATCTGTATGGAAGAAATATATTGATAATATAGAAAATATATATTGGTGAGAATGAACTTAATATTAGTTTGAGGATTTCAAAGGAGTTTGTGTTTGATCAGAGAAATGTAATATTGACCAGTTACTTTTTCTTTACATGGGATAAATCTCGGGGAGGGGGTAGCATTCCTTTCTGTACTAAGTTTTAGTTATTTATATTTTTTTGCAGGGAATGTTTGTTCCTGCTATCCAAGGACAGGGCACTGATGAGCAGCAGAAGAAGTGGTTACCTCTAGCTTATAGAATGCAAATACTTGGTTGCTATGCCCAAACTGAACTTGGTCATGGATCCAATGTTCAAGGGCTAGAAACAACTGCAACATTTGATCCCAAAACAGACGAGTTTGTTATCCATAGCCCCACATTGACTTCCAGCAAAGTAAGTGAAATGGATGATGACTATGTGTGCCTTTACTAGTCTCTTACAATTTTAACCCTTTAAGAATCTACGTCTTACATGTTGCCTTGTGCTTAACAACTACATTCACGGAAAAAAAAAATTGGATTTTTCTTATGCATTCACTATTTGTACTTTTTTAAAAGGTATTTGGGTATATATATATATATATATATATATCATGCTTCTGACATTGATTTAAACAGTGGTGGCCTGGTGGATTGGGTAAAGTATCCACTCATGCTGTTGTTTATGCCCGTCTAATTATTGATGGTCAAGACTATGGAGTGCATGGTAATTTCCAACCTTACCCATCCGGTGTTAGATTCAGAGGCAAATTATGTGACTATAATTATTTGTCCAATTTGAAGGTTTCATTGTGCAGCTGCGGAGCTTGGATGATCATTTACCTCTTCCAGGTATTACTATTGGTGATATTGGCATGAAATTTGGAAATGCAGCTTATAACACCATGGACAACGGAGTACTGACATTTGACCATGTACGAATTCCAAGGAATCAAATGCTAATGAGGTATTTCCGTTTTACATCTCGTCCTTCTCTAGCCTGGCCAAAGGAAAATCCAATAATCCAAGTTTGTGGTTTTATGGTGTAAAATACTAATAATGCTTAAATAGGGAATGTGTTGAAATTAATGTATCAAATAGTGTTTCTAGCAGTGCTCTTTTGCCAATTCTATCATGGGGTGACTGCTCTGTTCTTTTAATCTACCAGGGTTTCACAGGTTACCAGAGAAGGAAAATATGTGCACTCCAATGTTCCAAGACAACTAGTTTATGGCACCATGGTAAATGTGAGACAAAAAATTGTAGCTGATGCATCAGTTGCTTTGTCTCGAGCAGTTTGCATTGCTACAAGATATAGTGCTGTTCGAAGACAGTTTGGGTCGCATAATGGAGGTCTAGAAACACAGGTAAGCGTTAAAAGTCTCAACATTGATGCATGTTGTTGCTTGTTGATAATTCTTATTTTATTGAGATGTGCTAATGAAAATCTCTTTTAAAAAATATTATAAATTTTATAAAGCAATAAAAAAGGAGGCTAAAACCAAAATTACATTCTGAATTTTAAAGATGTTTGCTTTAATGCTAAGTTGCCCTCTGATTGTCTAATTCTGGAAGTCTCACTTTTTAACATTTTTTAATGATATGTATAATGGGAAGTGTGACGACATCCCTCCTTATCTGGTGTATTAAATTTAGTTGTGTGGCGTTTAATTCTCTATTTATATCTGTCAAATGGGAAAAATAAAAAATGTGATTCTAATTAGTTTCATTCAAAGTTTGGTCTGCTTAATTCGTGGTTATGCATTTAAAATTTTAGGTGATTGATTACAAAACACAGCAGTCTAGGCTCTTCCCTTTGCTGGCTTCTGCTTATGCTTTCAGATTTGTTGGTGAGTGGCTGCTATGGCTTTATACGGACGTGACAGAAAGATTGAAAGCTAAAGATTTTTCAACATTGCCTGAGGCTCATGCATGCACTGCTGGATTGAAATCCTTGACTACCACCGCCACTGCTGTATGTTATCACTTCCGTATTTCTCTACTGATTGGTCTTAGACTTACTCGTTTAATTTAATTAACTGATAAGCTGCTTTATATAGCATTTAAAATATGGTTTTATCTTGGGAATTTTCCCTAACTTTATATGCTTTGCTCTCCTAACTGAGAGTCCACGAGTGATATTATAGGTCCTCCTTTTACTTCTCTCCATATGATGAAACTTGTTTTTATTTTCTCATTTTTTTGTTGTACCCCTTATACATTTAACTTTTTTTGCTTGAAATATGTTATTAGTATTAAGACATTGATGGGTTTGACTGTTCCTCAAAGCTAAAACCTTTCAAATGAACTGTGTGCAGATTTTAAGTGCATTCGTATGGAGTTTTGTAAAAAGCGCTTTCATGATTTAGTTTTTAGAGCTTGCTGTTACTCAAACTACATTTTTCGTTTAAATTAAAAGTAGTAAAATAGTTGTCTTTTAAATTAATATAATTGTTGTAAAAACATTTTTTTTTTAATTTAAAAAGGGGTTCTTTTTTATATAAACACAAACAAACAGGTCCTTACAATAATGACCCTTCACGCATTACAATCCTGCATCTGCTAGTTGTCAATTTGAAATAAAAACTAACACCACAGCAGCACGATAAGGTCTATATATTTCGCAAGCTCAATTTTGCATAATAGTTATTTTAAATTCTGGCTTCTGATAAAAAAAGAGCTTAATATTCCTGAATTGCAGTACTGTAATATATTTCCAATAATGAGTTACTCAGTCTTCTATGTGTGTGTCAGATAATTCACTGGATGAGTAGTCCTTTCATATAAATGGATTAATTGTTTCTATTGTTGTCGTTTTGCTATTATCCTTTTATGGTATCCTTATAAAATCATTATGTAACTCTGAACTTTTATGCTCGATTAAAGTTAAATTGAGTCAATTTGCAGGATGGAATTGAAGAATGCCGAAAATTATGCGGTGGTCATGGTTATCTTTGTAGCAGTGGTCTCCCTGAGTTATTTGCTGTTTATGTTCCTGCTTGCACTTATGAAGGTGACAATATTGTGCTGCTTTTACAGGTCTGTTAAATGTTAAATAATGCATTCTATTATTTTGTTAATCATTATTTAATTTAGTCTTCACCGAGCCCTTCCCCCGCTGTGAGTAAGATTTAGTGTGCAGCATGACCACTAACTTCTTTTTCTTGAGAGCTACGCTTTTGTTTGTTTGACATGGATTCATACATTTTGTAAAACACCTATATTTTGGGGCAAAGCCCTCATGTTTGTGCGTTTCGTATGGTTTTAAATTCGAAGTAATACTATTTTTTTATGAGTGCTTCATATTACATCCCCATGCGGTCTGCTTTTCGAGGTTTTCTTTAGGAATAATTAAGGAGTTTTGACAACTTCTAGAAAATATGATGTAGGTGGCAAGGCATCTCATGAAGACGGTTTCTCAGCTGAGCACTGGAAATAAGCCTGTTGGTACTACAGCTTATATGGCTCGACTGGAACAACTGTTGCAATACCACTCTGATGTTAAAAAGGGTATGATATCCAAATCAAATGTGGTTTTGGTTAATATTACTAGTACTTACTATGAGTTGTAATATTATACTTGTTTTTATTCCCTGCAGCTGAGGATTGGTTGAAGCCTAATGTTGTGTTGGAAGCATTTGAAGCTAGGGCTGCTAGGATGTGTGTTGCCTGTGCTCAAAATCTTAGCAAGTTCTCTAATCCTGAAGAGGGTAAATGATTCGATCATCTTTTAAGTCACAAGTTATTTTAAAGGCATAGATCATCTCAAGATGTAAACTAATTGTAACTGGACATTGATTTATTGTTGTAATTCGTGCAACAAGGATGTACATTATTTCGCAATTTGCTAATGGCTTTTCTGACAACAGGTTTTCAAGAACTCGCAGCTGATTTAGTTGAGGCAGCTGTTGCTCATTGCCAGCTAATTGTAGTTTCCAAGTGAGCTTCTTCCATTATCGCCTCTATAGATTTGCAATTGCATTGCTTAGTCTTGGTATAGAGTGAGTCAAATTCTTATCGAGCTAAACACATAATAAGATAATACTAGGCTCCATTCCTCTAAAACTTTATGTAAACGTTAATATTAGAAATATAGAGTGATGGACTTTCTTTAAGGTGAACAGGAGCATCAAAGTGAAAGTAGTCCAAATAAAATAAGCAACTGTTTTTGTTATTTTATAGCGTACATTAGAGTTCGTTACTTAAAACCAGGATTTGCTTGAATATTCTACACTTAAGTTTATCAAACACTGTTGAAAGTCCTACACTAATTATAGAGAAGGTCAATTTACACTAATTATAGAGAAGGTCAATTTACACTATATAAATCAGTGTAAATCTCGTCTTAATAACTGATTTTGTAAGATTGAGTTAAACTTAAAGTTCACTTCTCAACATGGTACCAAAACCATGAGTTAGAGTCTATGATGAGATATGTTAGAAATCTTACATCGACTAGAGATAAGACCAATTTATACTACATGAGTGACAGTTTTGTAAGATCAAGTTAGGTTTAAAGTCTATTTTTTAACAAACTTTTTTTTCTTCTAGATTTATTGACAAGTTGCGGCAAGATATACCTGGAAAGGGAGTGAAACATATATTAGAAGTTCTCTGCAGCGTGTATGCTTTGTCTCTACTTCATAAGCATCTTGGTGATTTTATTTCCACTGGCTGCATTGACCCAAAACAAGGATCACTTGCCAATGAGCAGCTAAGAAACTTGTATTCACAGGTTTGTCCTCAACGATTGAATAGCATCTTCTGGTTTTTACATTTTAGTCAATTGTATGAACACTAATTGATGATTTTACGTGTGGTCAGGTTCGTCCTAATGCTGTTGCACTTGTCGATGCATATAATTACACAGATCACTACCTTGGTTCAATTCTTGGACGTTACGATGGAAATGTGTATCCGAAGTTGTACGAGGAAGCATGGAAGGATCCTTTGAATGATTCAATTGTTCCTGATGGCTTTAAAGAGTATATTCAACCCTTGCTTAAGCAACAACTACGCAATGCTAGACTCTAAGAAATTCATCCTTAACGCCATAAATAAGGTCAGTGAAGTTCTGCGGAACGATAAATAAAATTGGGCGTTCATACGTACAAATGAAAACAATTTTTCATTTGTTAGCAAGCTTGTTTTCTTCGCAGTTAGGTGCATCTGGAACTGAAAAAACTTATTTATTGCATTAATCATACTTAATGTCCAATTTCGTGTCTATAATTTTTTCTTGTGTCGTACTAATTCACGTATGTTTATGGTTACGTTATGGGTTACGAACTTAAGATTGTTAGTTTAGTTTATTTTATTTTATTAATTTGGTTTTTGTTCACAGGAGCTCTTTTATTTTCAAATTTCCAACGTGGTGCTACGAAAATTTCCGATTTCTAAATAAAATTTATTTTATTAAGTTATAGTTTGACTGAAAAAAAAAATCATGTTAGTACCTTGATGAACTACACATATATAAGTAAAACTAGTGTTGTTAAAACAGGTCACTCTGTACAATCCGGTCTGGTCCATCACTGGTTGACCATTTAGTGAGTCAACACAATTCGACTCATTTATTAGCGAGCCGAAAAAATTTGAACCTGGTTTGAACCACCTTTGGTTGGTGGGTTAAACGAGTTGGTTTATTGATTCACTTAATTACAAATTTTTTTTAAGTCCAAAAAATATTACAATTGTTTTAATTCAAATTTAAATAATTTTAAGTTAAATTCCAAATACAATTCAAAATAAAAAAAATTAACATACAATTCAAATGTAATCCAAAAAAAACAAAAAAAAACGAATAAATAATTTTATAATATTAATAATTTTTGTGTTACTTATTTATGTATAATATTAGAGTCTTGAATAGATAAATTTATAATATTTTGTTCTCTTGAAACATATTTTTCTTTATTTCTATTTATATTACAATAAAAAAATGTTAACTAATAACATTAAAATACAAAGTAATAAATCATCAAATTAAATTTAGTAGGATGGTGAGCTAACTTGAATCACTACGGATAATGAGTTAGATTCTAAGTAAGTCAGATTGAAAATTAATCCGTAAACAAAAAAATTCATATTTTTAAAGATAACTCGACTGAAACTCATGATAAATCATGTTCTAACTCATTTTGAGATATATAAAATTAACTTATAATTGAATTGAAAGAAAGTAAAATTAATTAAAAAAAATGGTGTAAAAATTGATTTTTGATTAAAATGTATTATGAATTTATTGTTGATATTTATGAACGAAAATTTATTTAAATGTGTTCCAACTTGTAACAAATCTAATGATTGAACTCAATTATTTAATATATTTTCTTTGATCTTATGAAGTGACGTGGTTGATGCAAACGTGCATATGCCTCTTGGTAAGTTTAAGAGACATGAAATAATCCATTATTATTTTGATAAAATATATTAAATAATAAAATTTCAAAAGAAATAATATATTTTACATAAGTAAAATATAATTAAACATAAATATGAAATTAATATTTACTAAATTAAATAATATTTTCTATGTAAAATTAATTATTGTATTTAGTAAATTTAATATAAAGGAATCTCTCTATATTAAAATCTTATCAAATAAAATTAAAAATTTAACATTTTATTGTATATTTTAACTGAAAATCTGTATTCCAGAGTACTTTAAAGAATACCTCGTAATCGTTTTAAACTAAATTTACGTTATTTTCGTTCAGACGGTAAATTAACATTTATATGCAGTTAACCTTAAATTATTTTACTAAAAATAATTAAGAACATAAATTACTGTGTGCATTTTATTTATTTATTTATTTTATTTTTTGTCGGTTTCTCACAGCACACAACAATAATAGCTTTCTTTATCCATCACATCACATCAACCAAAAAGCTAATCCACATCGGTCAAGGCATTTAATGATGTAGGACATCTAATTAAGCACGTTAGAATACATAGGCAACCCAACAAATAATACACTTTTGCCAACTAATTTTGGTAATGTCATAATTAATTCAAACAAAAACAATACATTGTTCCAGTATATTCTTACAGTACAGGATAATTGATGTAAAGTGTTAAATTATTAAAATTTATATTATTTAATATTTTCAAATATGATTTTAATACACTCAACTCATTATATTTGTTTTCTTTCATAACATACTTTTTTTTTTAATTTACAAAAACAGCACACTGTAGCTAATATTTATATGAGTAGCACGGTTTTATAAAAATTCAAAATTCAGTTTTCGGAAAACCTAATTCTTACTTTTTATTTCAAAAAATTTCACAAAAAATTATGTTAGAATTCGGTTTTCTGACTTTTTTAATCACTTTTGCGAAAATAATTTATTATTATTAATATTATTATTTTTATTTTTATTTTTATTATTACCATATAATTTCATAATAATTATTAAAATAATAACATATATTAAATTATATTAAAATAAATTAAACATTTTCTAAATTTTATAATAAAATTAATTTAAGAATTTTGTTAAATTAAAAAATATTATATTAAAATATTAAAATAAGTTAATTATTAATTAAAATTTAAATCAAAAACAAAATTTTAAAAATTATGTTAAACTTCAAAAACCGTTTAAATATTTTTTTTAATTTTGTTTTTAAATTAAAATTTTAAAAAATATGTTAAACTTCAACGGTTTTCGAAAACCGTTTAAATAATTTTCGAAAAAAACCTTTTAATCTTTCATCAGTTTTTAAAAATCGTTAAAACTTTAAACGGTATGTGAAAATTACGGAAGAATTCGATTTTCGAAAAACCGAATTCTAATTTATTTTTTTAAATGTTTTGAAATTAAAAGTCATAATTCAAAAACTGAATTTTAAGCTTTTATAAAAACCGTGCTATAAATATTAGCTAGAATTTTGACAAAAATATATTTATTTGGTTAAAATAATTTGTAAAATAATTGTGTAATGAATTAAATAAATAAAATTAAATAATAATATAATCGTCCGTGAAAATATTTGAAAAGAAATTTAAAGTAAAGTTAAAAATTAATAATATGAATGTAAAATGTTTAGATTTATTTATAAATAAAATTATTTAAAAAAAGTATGAACAAAATAAATTATATATTTTTCGTTTAAAAATGTATACTTTTTGCTATATTTAAATTTATGTATTTTTTTAAATAAAACTTAAAAAAATCTATAATTTTTCAGTATTTACTTTAAATAATTTTTTCATAAATAAACCTAAATGTATTACCTTCATATTACTAATATTTAAATGTACATTAAATTTCTTTTCAAATATTTTCACCTACAATCATATTATTATTTTATTTTATTTTTCCAACTTATTGCACGGAAATGTTTGTTATATAAATTATTTTAACCAAATAAATATACATTTATTAAACTTAATTTAAAAAAAAAAACAACTAAAATTAAAATATGTAATTATGATAATTTTTTTATTACTATAATTTCAATATATTTAAACTATCTTACATATTACAGGTGTATTTGTTTCATACAATTTTGAATTTTTTTTTTTTTTTGTATTTTTTTCACTGTGTAAGTGATAGGACTAGACAATTGTGTATAGTATTGCTTTTGTGTGTAACTCTGAAAGATATTTCAAGATTTTAGTATTGTAGAGTTTATAATTTTTAAATGCACTTATGATCTTATAGACTCTTGTTTTTATAGTGAAATATTAACTCGAGTTGCTAGAAATTTTAAGTAGAATTTTAAATAATGAAACCAATATAAACATTGAAGTTTCTTATTTATTTTTTTCATCGTCTTTTTATTTTGGGTTAATTGCAAAGGTTCTAAAACTAAGAATTCTACATATGCTTTATTAATTGATTAAATAAGTTTATAAAAATGTGTTTCAAAACTTAAAAAAAAATCAAATTTTTAGAAAAACCAATTCACTCCATTTAATGGGAAAATATTAATTACATCTTTTTTTAATAAAAAATTACCAAGATGACTTCTCACTTCAAATTTGTTATTTTGTTGTTATTTTTTTACTTCAGATGTTTAGGAGTTGATAACTTTTTTTTAGTGAAGTTGGATATAATAAATATATTCTATATGCAGTTTTTATTTTGCAATAGAATTTTGTTTCATAATCTTGGATGTCTTTTTCGGTATTTTATATTATATTAAAAAATGTTTTTAAAATTTGATTTTCAAGATTGAACTATTTATATATATGATTCTAAATACGATTTTATATCTTTTGGTTATTCTAAACACACATTTCTTGTATAAAATATTGTGTAAAAAGAACTAGAAAGTAAAAAAGATTAGCAATTTCATTTTAAGATTTAGAACATGTTTTTTAAAAAATAAATCCATAAAATTGTGATGAGAATGTTGAAATTATACTAAAAATACAATGGTTAAAAGAATTGTATTGAATTGAATTCATAAAATCTAATCTTCGAAAATTTTTACTCCTCACAAGTAATAGAATTTTAAGTTGATAGTTTTGAATGCTTTAATGTTAAAATGATCAAAACTCTTTAAATTGGTATGAATCAATATTAAAATTAATTTCACAATAATTAAATTAATACTGAAAATTTCTTTAGAAAAACAATACTTAAACTTTTTCATTTTGTTTAGTTGTCAGAGAATTAACATTTTGTCCGAACTCATGTTATAAAGAAATAATTAGATATATTATTTCTTTAGAGGTAACTAATTAGATTTATTTTTTTCTTTAGATTCTATGCATAGTTTATTATTTGAGAATATATTTTTTGTTTTGTTTTATAATATACGCTATATACAAATACTCTGAAATCTTCACATTGAAATATATACGGTGTATCTTGTATTAAATAATACATTTCACTACACTACTCTTTCAGTCTACACAAAATACATGAAAGGTATCCCGAAAAAAGTAATGTTCTACTAGTTGCAACTTGACATTTGGAAATTCGTTGTAAACTAAATATGAAATAGTAAAGGATATTTTTACTTGAGAGAAATATAATATATTTACCAAAAAGAGGAAAGATTGAAAAATAAAATAATATATTATGAAAAAAGAAAAAATAAAATAAAAATAAAAGCGATGTGTTCATTCGAATTTTTTTTTTCAGCGACAATAAAGAGATTTAAGTCCATAATTTTATGTAAATGATCTAAATTTCGATTGTTGGGTTTTCTTGAAAATAATAACTATTCACTTTTATTAGACTTCTCTTAATTATTTGATAACATTTTGAAATAAAAGATTCAATTTAAATTTAAATATTATTAATCACGTAGACTGAGTACAAACCACGGTATTTATGAGGGGATACTTAATTACTATTTTTTATTTTACAGGTAAACAACAAATGGCTTTACTGTCTGGGGACAATGTACAATATAGTATTATTTTTATGGGCCTACTTCGAACAGAAAAAAAACACGTGCGAAATTGAAGATAAAATATTTTTTTTAAAAAAAGTGAAAAAAAAATGATATTGGCTTAGTGGTTCGCATTATCTTTTTCTTTTTTGCTATTTTGTTTTTCATTTTTAATAACTGATGATTAATACAGTGACGTGGACAGAGTGACACCTAACGTTTAACACGAACATCGATTACGTTGCAAAAAGATTTTACTTTATGCATAAAAATACAATATCATTAGTTTGCACAAAAGTGTGATAGTTACAACTTTTGCACTACACTTTATTTAATTAACTTTCCACTTTCTTTAGAAAATTTGTTTTTTCAATTAAGAAATGACTATTTAAACTCAGTAAAACAATGTATTTAATCAGAGAATCTCACAAGGTTATTTTAATAAATTTATTTTTACAAATATAATAATATTATTTTTTATTTCATATACCTGAAAATTTGTTAAGACAACCGGTTTAGTACACTGTAAAGCTTAGGATTTGATATGAATATTAAAAAGTGAAATAAATATTCTAAATTTTATAAAAAAAAATGTATTATATAACTTTGCATATATTGTAAAAGAAACATTTTGAAAATGATGTAGCAGAATAATAAAACAACAATAGAATAAAAAAATTGATAAAGTGTCATTCAGTTGTAGAAAAATGTCATTTCTGTGTTGGAATAGGACCCATTTCTTAATGTGGAAAAATTGAAAGTAGCAGCAGGAAGCATTATTTGAAGGCAGCTAGCTCCATTAACTCCATAACTTGTGAATCTAACCGGCAGCCACATGGAAGAGAAGAAGAGAAATGAAGCAGACGAAGCAAAGAAGAAGAAGAACAAGAAACGAGAGAGTGAAGAGAAGCAGCGAATGTACCGTGGGGTACGCATGCGTCAGTGGGATAAATGGGTGTCGGAAATAAGAGAGCCCAAAAAAAAGTCCAGAATCTGGCTTGGCACGTTCCCCACGCCAGAAATGGCGGCTCGAGCCCACGATGTGGCGGCGCTCACTATCAAAGGCACTTCCGCTTTCCTCAATTTCCCCGAACTAGCCTCGCACCTTCCGCGCCCGCCCACCACTTCTCCTAAAGACATTCAAGCCGCCGCCGCCGAAGCTGCTGCACTCAATTGCGACGCCCAGCCTCAGGCCCGAGCTCAAGCCCAGGCCCAGGCCCAGGCCCAAGCCCAGATTATGCCCGATGGGGATGACGCGTTCTTGGACCTCCCTGATCTTTTAGCTGACTCAAGTCAGAGTGCATGTGGCTTTGGTTACTCTGCGTCGTGGTTCGTAGCCGCACCTGAACATCTTGACTCTGCTTTTCGGCTCGATGACCCTCCTTTCCCCTGGGACTCTTCACTTTAAAAATTGCGTATATATCTTTGTTTTGTCTCTTTCTTTTATCACAGAAACTTGGGTATATAATTCTTTAGGCATGTTTGGCATAATGTTTTTCAACTTCTTCACCAGCCACTCTTGTGCCAAACCTAATGCATTGTCTTTATTCTATAAAATTGTCTCAATAAACTATTTCAACCATGGTAGACAACTCTTTTATTCAATATCAAAACCATTTTACATTTGTGAGACAAAAATAATATTTGATATTACATTCAATAGTTTTTTTATCGTTTATGAATTAAGATCAAATATAATTTAAATATTTTTTTTCTTCATTTTTTAGATATATTTTAAATATAAAATTGAAATTTTAAAGTAAATTATATTTTACATAATTTATCTTAACAATATGAATTTAAATCGGATCACCAACATTTATGGTGAGATTGATGATAAAATATTGGATTTTTGTAATTAATTTTAATAATTAAAATAGTATTATTGTTACTATTATTAGTTTTGTATTGATGTTGATGTTTGAGGGTTAATTATGGAATTATGAGAATTAGATTGAGAATGTGATTTGACGAAAAGGAGTGTGGGGACGTGGCATATTTGGCTGCATGCCGTTGTGTAATGGTAACGAGTGAAAAATGACAGAAATGGGTCTCTCTATTATTGGGTTTCATTTTATGTTAGCCACCACAGTGTAGCCACGTAGCCACCAAGTTCGTACTAATGCATGTGTTTGGCCATTGTAGCTACGTAAGTCATCCCAAACATGGCAACTGTATAAGAAAAGATAGTCCCATCACTATCAGTGTCATTCATTCTAGTCCCTAACCAAACAGGGTGCATAAATGTTGATCTCTCTTTCTTTCATATTCATCACCCACTTTACATATTATGCATTATTTTCTCATTTCCAATTTTTTTTATTTTTGCATCATTTTATATTTTAACATCGAATATGTTAAAATAACATTGTTTTAGATATTACTTATTTTAAAATTTATTTCTTTTCACATATTTATCTTTAAAAAATAAAAAAAATATATTGAAAAAAGAAGGAAGAATATTATGTTCGAGATCATTTTAATTTTTTGTTTACGCTAGAACCGAGCACGATGTCTATAGGAAACTCTGTCTAATGCTTGAATTTAAGATTACCAATTAAACAATGTATAGTTAATCCCTACCCAATGAAATATATAATATTTAGTTATTTAATATTAAAAACCGAACTTTCATTTATATCTAATGTTTTAGATTGGGCCTTAGATACATATGAGCCCAACATTTTCAATTGGGACTACTACTGTACTTCGAATGGAGAAAAAAGGTTTGGGAAAGAATAGGTAGTGATCACGGGCAGTTTTTTTGGAGTTTAATACCTGATAATTATTGCGATGTGAAAATTACAAGTGCCAATTTTAGTGACAAAGGTTTTAATTAATCTAATGTTAAGAAATTAAATTAAATTCGTATGTAAAAGCAAAATTAGAGTAGCTTACAAATACAAATTAAGAAATTAGGCATGTTTATACAAAATTAAATTTATGTTTTATTTGAAACCTTTAGTAATTAATCAATACAGAAAAAAAAATAAAGGTATAAAAAGAAAAAATATTTTTCCTTCATTTATAAATTAGAATTTACCACAAATATCTTTTCTTTTTTGATATGGGTGCCATGTGGATGTTGTGTGGTGAAGGTTAGTATGTAATTCAGGGTTTTGCTTTTGGTTAGGTTAATTTGTTTCAATTTGTTACTTTTTGTATCTTATCCTCAGGTTTTTCAGCAAATCTCTGGGACATTGTTGGTGTTAGGTTCATTACAAGACAAGGATAGCCCGTTATTAGGTTTTTCTCTAACTTGCTTTTCTAATTGTTGATATGTTTTTAAATGCTGAAGGTTAAGCTCAAGTGGCAGCACCTCTGCTATCTATCTAGTTTAGGATTGTTTTCTATGCAGGAGCATTCTCGGTGATTTTCCAAAAGTTAAAGGTGGAGTAAATTTTTTACTAAATCATTGTGATTTATTATTTGATTTAGTTTGGCAAAGCGAATGTATATGATATGGGATGTTGAGATGTTCTTGAATACTAATTTGGAGACTAATGATTTATATAAAGCAATTAGTGATGGTTTTGTTTTGTTCACCAAACAAACAGTTGAAAATTGTACCTTGTAGGATCCTCTCTAGGATTTGTTCGTAGGACTTAACTATTATGTCACAAATTTTAATCTAAATAGAATTCATAATAGTGATAATTTTTTTTTTGTAAGTTTCTTGCTAAGCAGTGCCCGGGGCACATTAAAAGAATCAAAAGCACAAAGTTTTTATTAAAAGTCATGTGGCCATTTAATGTAATCAATGCTTTGTTCCTTGATTGGAGTGGCTTTCTGCTTTGATTTTTCACTGCTGTATTATTGTTCTGATTTTAAAAGCAGGAAAACTGTCAAATTATTAAACTAAACTTTTTTTTTTAAACTGGCTGTAGGACCAAAGAGCTAGAGCAAAAGGGTTGGAGTGTATTCTGTCAGTTATCAAAACTGGTTTCCGATTTCTGAAGTTGTTATTGTGCTTCAACAAATACAACACTTGTTGGGGATACTACAATATTAGGTTTGTGATTAACTTACAATAGCCAATTATGGAAGATGTTATTCTTATTATTGTTTAAACCTGTTAATTATTGAGTCACTTACAATATATTATTATCTTTTAGATTAAAGATTATGGACAAAGAGTGGACTAAACTTCCTAGGTTTAGTAAAGAGTATGTTAGTGGTATTGAGTTATTTTCAGATTTTGCATATTCTAGAGGAAGAGAGCTCCGGGGAATGAGATTTTATGCCCTTGTTCCAAGTGCAGAAATCTTTATTGGGCAATAAGAAATGTGGTCTATGATCATTTAATAGGTATAGGATTTCTGAAAGGATACAACATTTGGGTAAAATTGTTTTGATTCTGCTCTACCTTGAATCTGCTCCCTTTCTATTAGTTTGCTCTACTTTGATTTTGCTTCCATTCTGCTTCTTCAGTTTTTTGTCTTGCCTCTGTTTTGCTTAGGATTGACTCGGGTCTGTTTACCTTTATTCTTGTCACTTTCTGTTACTCTGCTGTACATTTATTTACCTTTATAAAAGCCCAAATGTAGGACTGTAATGACTATTGGTTTATTGAACTGGCTGCCCTGCTTGAAATCATGCCTACCTACTAGCTTATGCACCCGTATCATATGACAATACTTGATGTTCAACTTTTTGTTTTATTTTCCTAATTCATATAGAAAGGAAGAAAAGAACAAACGAATAAGAGAGACAAGAAAAGACATTGTTTATTAAGCGCGATGATGATTTGTTAAGCAATTTGGAGAATATGCAGTTTTATCATTTAGAAAATCCAGAGGAGACAGTGAGGGCTACTCTTTTTAACCTTTTTCAATGTACAAACAAGGGTGCAATTTTTACTAGGGCCTACAATATGATACATCAGTATTAACAAAATTTGACATCCATTTAGAGTTGATTCATAGACAGTTTTATATATTTAATTATATGAAAAGGTTTTCTTGTTGCATATAGCAATAAAGCAATACGGGTTTCCTCAATTATAGGGGTAGTAATAGTGGGTCTTGAGTTTTATGCCAACTGAACTAAGTTACCAAGTGATGTTAATGTTTCATCTTCCTTATTTTCTCTGCAGTACGGAGTAACTATTGCCAGAAAAAATTACTAAGTTTAGGAATCATTGTATAGTTTTATGAGTAGTATTTTGTGGCCTTTAATCATTGGTTCATGCCATAATACCATAAATGCTTAACATAAATTGTCTGTCATTCTAGAGTTTGAAAGGTAGGGATTTGTTAGGGACTATGATATTTCCTTTGAGAATTTTAGGAAGTTCATTGTTATTGGATTTTGTTTTAGAAAGGTGGGAATTTATCAGATTGTTTGATGGCTGGAAGTGTTATTTGTGCTGACAAAGTTGGAGTGTAGGATCTGATAACCTTGTTTACTCTATCCTGTATATTTTTTATACTTAATATTCAGATCCAAGGGATTTTAAATTGAGTTGGCCTTTTGGAGGGGTAGTTAATTGTTTTAGCAAGATGGTTGTTTATGCTGCATGTCTGATTTTGGTAGTGCAAATCTATTTGTGATCTCGCGTACACCAACCAGAAGTTAAATATTGGACAGGTTTGAGCTATGGCTGCAGGCACTACTAGAATGGTATTGGTAGTGAAGGAGATGTTGCAACTCTCTTCTTCGACACTTCCCTTTACTTCGCTTCGTCTTTGCGGGGTTTCTCCTCCTTTGCACTTCTCTCTTCAATTACGACGCTTGTTGCCACCTGCAATACGATGTGCTTCCTCAGACTCCGATGGCGCCAACAGAGTTTCGGCTCGGCTGTTGCAGGTCAACCAACTTCTTCAACAAGCCGAACACCGTGCTCTCTCCGCCGACCAAACCCCTCCTCCTAAAATCACCATAGGTTCCTTATCCATTTGTCAATTTAAAACAAAAATAACCAAAAAGATAGAAAGATAATAGTTTTTTTTTTTTTTTAATTTATTTCAGATCATGTTACAGTGAGCTTTGCAAGAAGTGGAGGACCTGGTGGTCAGAATGTCATAAAGGTTGTATTCCTTGAATGTTTTGTTTGTTCCTATTATATCTCTTTGTGCCACATTGGGGCTCATTACGCTGATTATTGTTTGGACAGTGAACACCAAGGTGGACATGCGCTTCAATGTTAAAAATGCACATTGGTTGAGTGACAGGGTTAGGGACAAGATTTTGCAAACGGTATTTTCTGCTGCAAAACTTTTTCGTCATCTGTTTACCCAAGCCTTAGATGTAGTGCACAAATTGCATACTGTGTATGTTGTCTGGTCATCTTTTTTGGCCTTAAATATTGTTGTTCTACTCTTGGTTTGAATGATCATCTGCCTCGTCTTTTTGAATAATATTTAGTTTTGTTTGGTTCTGGGCAGGAGAAGAACCGTATTAACAAGGACGGGGGTCTTGTGATTTCATCAACCAAAACTAGAACGCAGAAGTTTGTTTCTTCCCTTTTATACTATTTGCTGTCTCTTTCCGTTGTATGTTGCAAGCTTGGTTGCCTTATTCTACCATTTTTGTTTTTTTCTCAGGGGTAACATTGAGGATGCTTTAGCAAAGCTTCAGGTAACATAGGAAAGCTTAGTTTTTATTGAAATTGTTCAAAGAATATTTTAGCAAAGCATCAAGTCTTATTGTCAAAGTGTATTTTTGTACTATAATTCTTTGTTTTTTGCTTCCCTATTACTTATTGGCTGTCTTTTCCTTCATTGCTGAGTTTGTTGATTTTCATTTCCACATTTTGGAACTTCCATTCCAATTGGTCACTTGTAACCCAGAATACCCATTAGCGTCCCAGTATTGAGACCTTGTGGAACATAGGACAGTGAATTTACTCTGCTTCTGCATATGTGATGGGTCGCTGCTTCTGTGTTTGGGAAGGCTCTGGAATCTGTATCCGGAGGAGTTATCTGATCTCCCCCTCCCCCTCTCCTTTTAAACAACAGAAATTGATTCTATTCGCATCTTTTCTTGTTCCTGAAAGCTGGCTTTTACTTAGCAATGGTGCTTTTCTGAGTATTTACTGGCAAAAAATAGGAAATCAATTGATGCAGCATCATATGTCCCGCCACCTCCCTCAGAAGAGCAAAAAGAGAAAATTGCCAAGATGTAATAGCACTTCGCCTTCTATGTTTTCTATTTCTTCCGTTAAATACAATTTCTTATTTTGGGTACAATTTTGCTTGTGTCTTCTATTACACTAGAATCAATTTGTGGTGAACAACATGTAACTGATAGCTGTTAATCAAATTTGAAAATTTGAAGGGCTGCTATTAAAAGCATTTAGGAGGAGTAAAAATAGCTGGGACTAGCATGGCCAGAATCTTGAGACTGTTATATCAATTTAGTAAATTCTCCACTATTGGTTGCTTTAGATTCATTTATCAAACATTAGATTGTCGATTTCATTTTGTATATATTCTCATTTGGTGTCATTTCTGAATCACTGGGCTGCAGGTTGCTGAGAAGCACAATCCTCTTACACTATTATACTGGATACAAACATTAGATTATAATGGATGATGAAATATAACCATGAATTCGAGGAACATTTGAAAAAACTTATAAGAAATGTTCCTGTGCCAAAAGGCCTTTTGCTCGGAGAGTCTTGTCGGTCTTATGGTTTGCACACAAATAGAAAAAGTGATTTTGAATTTGAAGTCATGATCAACTACTAAAGAAAACAACTTTGTATTACCAGAGTTCAAACTCAAAACATTTTTACTAACTCTAATTACCATAAAAAGAAAGTTGTAAGAAAATTATGAGTAAACAAAGGAATCCTCCATCCCAAAGACTCAAATGTACATTTCGACTTTTCTTCACACGCTTATTCTGAATTTGCATAGCAAAGTGTAATAATGTGGAAAAAAAGTTTTTCTTTTTATCAACAGGTAAATATATACGAAATAAGTTCGTGTTGCTCAAATATGCTTGGTATGAAAAGTAGGATGATGATACTCTTATTAAAAGTAACTATTTAACAAATAAAATACATTCATATTTTAATTATATTTTTTCTCAACATAACATAGTAATGTATATTATTATAATATTATTAAAATTAGATGTGAAAGTGGATTTTTAGAGGGTATCAAGCTATCATTTTTCTTAAAAGTAGATCATTTTTGCTCTCCCTTCTGTGTTTTCTGTTTTTATCTTTGCCTTTTTTCTTCTTTTTTCTAATATGGTCAATGACCCAATAACCGCTGACCTTACTATTTTCCACTATATTCTTGTGTTTTCTTATTAATTCTGGTTTATTAGACAATACGAAGAATAAGTGCTACAAATTACACCATTTTCCACTACATTGCAAGAAAACTACATTAATTCTGGTTTATTCATATATATTAAACGAATTTATCTATTCACCGATTAGACCTGTATTAAAACAACTACATATTTAATTTATGAAAATATATTTTCTACATCTATTTAAACTTAGTCCAAGATAGAAAATACTTTCCGATTACCAAATGTAATTAATGTAAAACCTCTCCAAGATATAACCATTTTACTTTTTCCCTCCAAATCCTCCTCCCTTTCCGAATACCAGCAATCTACTTTAACCCAATAATATACAATAGTTAATATAATTATTGTATTAACAGCAAGATGTATGTAGTTTTCTTGCTGGAAAACGGTGTAATTTTTAGCACTTATCCTTCGTATTATTTAATAAGCCATAATTAATAGGAAAACACAAGGTCAACTGTTGTTGGGTCATTGACCATGTCAGAAAAAGGAAGAAGAAAAAGCGCAAAGATAAAAAGAACACAGAAAGAAAGGAGAGCAAAAGTTATCTATTCTTAAAAAACCACTTTCGCATCTCATTTCAATAATATAATAATATATGTTACTATTTTAATTTAAAAGAAAAAATATAATTAAAATATTAATGTATTCATTCGTTAAGTAGTTACTTTCTTTAATAAGAATATCCTCATCCCACTTTTCATGCAATACATATTACAGTAAAACGAACTCATTTCATATATATATATATATATATATATATATACTTCATCATTAGTTGTTTTACTTTTGAAATGTCTTAAAGAGATGATGAGGTGGGTGGGAAGAAGAATTGAAATGAGACCAGAACAGTGCATTGGAAGCCAATAGAACCTGCGAAGTACAAATTCCTTTTTCAACATAGAAACTTGTGTTCTTACTGTTCAAACGTTTATTTAAAGCTGCTATCTTGCATGTTGCTGGATTCCCACTCCCTCAATATGGACAAAGCCACTAATTATTGTTATATGAGACCAATCTTAGAAAACATTCAACTTTTTTGACAACATCGGATACAAACAGAAGAGGAGATCAAACTACGAATGATCCGAAACAAAACGTGTACTCATACCTGTTATTTTTCATCCAACTTATACCTTTTTGACAATTAGCTTCTTCAGAAAGTTTATCTCACTAATTTAGATGAAGTAATAAACCATTACTATGAGATCTATGTTTGAATATATAACTCTAAAATGTTGTCATGCAAAGGATTGTCTTCCCCTTCAGTCCACAAACAGAAGAAAGAGAGAAAAAGACACCCGAAAATATCATTGGTTGTTTTGAGAAAAATACAGTATCAAGTGGAGAATCAAAAGACATTATTGTACTTTTCATTCTTGAACCGACAACAGTAGTGGCGCCTCGTACTTAAAGCATTGGTATCTCATTTTGAACCCCGAATGAGTGACGAACAATGATGAACCCATTGAACGTTGAAGCCTACAACTTCAATCAATCAATGGCCAGACTCTCCCATAAATAATGCCATAACCAAACTCTTTTCACAGTTCAAGGGTTTATCCCTCTCATATATGGCATCCCCCAAGAAAACTAACAGCAGAGGAGCATGGACCGCGGAGGAAGACCAAAGACTAGCTCAATGCATTGAAATTCACGGTGCAAAGAGGTGGAAAACTATTGCAGTTAAATCAGGTTAATCATTCATCTTTGGAAAAAATTACTTTGACTTGCATGCATTAATTCTTCTTGACATGCATGTGTTTCCTTCCATATGTTAATTAACAGGTCTAAACAGATGTGGAAAAAGTTGCAGGTTGAGATGGTTAAACTATCTCAGACCCAATATCAAGAGAGGCAACATATCAGTTGAAGAAGAGGATTTGATTATCAGGCTTCACAAACTGCTAGGAAACAGGTTTTTGTCGTATTAAAACCTAGGATATTTAATATTTTCTGTTGTTAATATGAACATATTTATGGATATTATTGTTTGTGAAGGTGGGCATTGATAGCTAAGAGACTTCCAGGGCGAACAGACAATGAAATAAAGAACTACTGGAATACTTGTTTGTGCAAAAAAGTTAATCATCACAGAAAGGTGAAAGCAGAAACTTCAATGGCGGAACCAAGACATTCGACTCAGAATACCGAGGAAAAAGTAGCAGTAGAGCATAAAGTAGCCACTGATGATGGAAGTGTGCGCTCAGAATTTAACTTTGATGTCAACGAATTCTTCAATTTCTCCATTGAAGGACTCTATTCGTTCGATTGGTTCAGGAGTGATTAACTTTACGTGTCTTCTTGGTTAAAGTTAACCTGTGTTTTGTGTTCAATATTACATCTTATGTGGTCATAAGTAGAGTCAAGAAATCCATGTTTGAGTTCCATTAAATAATTTGAACTCACATCATTGTATTTAGTGGAACTTACATCACACACACACATATATATATATATATATATATATATATATATATATATATATAATTAAATTAACTATAACAACAACGTGTTAATGAGTACTTGATAAAATTGTTAAATGCCTTTTCCCGTGTTTATAATAAATTTATGAACAATTTGTTAACTATTATTTATTAAAAATTTGATGAGGAATCTCGTTGATTTATTTATTTACGGATTGCAAAAATAAAAAAGTCATCATTAATTTGATATAAAAGTAAGATTTTCAAAATTTGTTTTGAATGAATTAATATTAATTTATAAATTACATAAATATATAATTTATTGTATTGTATCCTTCGCTTATTTTTATATTTAAATTCGTCATTGATAAAATAAAAAATAAAAATATACGTTTAGAAAGTGATTCTTGAGTAGTGATGGTTTTTTATTTCATAAAATTGTTAGCAATTAGTTGGGAAATTTTGAAAATCATATTTAATAATTTAAATGTCACCAAATCATATATAGTAATATAAGAACTTTTTTTTTTCACTTTAAGTTAACGATATTACTTTATCAGATTTTTTTTTATTGAATTAGTGGCTGCGAAAAAAAAAACTTATCAAGGAAATATGATCATTCGGTTTAATAATTTTTTTTCTCAAAAAGATAAAAACGTTATTCAAATTTTCAATGTTTAATTTTCTATATTACTAAGGTGATATTATAGTGAAATGAAACTTTACTAAGTAAATGTATTTTTCAAAAAGGAAACTAAAAGTATGTTAAGATACTAATTAGCTATTTATTTAATAAGATTTCAATATATTGAATTTCTTTATTTAAATTTTAATTATTTTTAAAAATGAAGTTTATGTGTAAAAATGATTTTCTTAAAATTTTCTAATTAAAAAGAAGCACATAAAATATTAATGGCGGTGTAATAGTTAATTGGTAATAATAAATACAAAGATAAATAATAAATAAATAAAAAATACTCTGTGGTACCCATCAATCATTCTTCACTTATAGGTTTAACAACTAAGTTTATATTATCAAATACAACGAAAATCTATTTCGAGTTGATTTTTGGAAATTTAGAATTTTCATTAAGATTTTTATGCTGTCTCTTTAGCGTGTCTTCAAAATACATATGTACATTAATTTTTATAGTTTAAAACATATTAAAACAATTAAGATACTAAGGTGAATGTATTTTAAAAATGCAATGAAAAAAATGATCAATAGAAAATTTACATTAGATTTTCTATTCTATGAAATTCAGTGACATAAATCATGCTAAGCTGATTAGATGATACTGTGATAAGAGGACAGGAATGTTTGAAAATAGTGATTGGATGAACATGACTGTTTTTTTACCTAAAATAACTGAAAATATATGTTGTTTTACATAGAAATGAAACATAGACATGACATAATGTATTATATGAAAAGTTACCTCACCAAATTTCATAAACTTTTTGACTCTTTCGTCTTTCTTTTTAAAAGCCTATAGATTTCAGGATTTCAAACGTTATGGTTGTGTTGACCATCATGCTCTCTCATTCTTCTCCTATAATGATTGAATTTAATTTATCTTCTGTCTCAAGGGAAAATTATATTTTCATTAAACTGAAATTAATACTAAATAAAAAAAATGTATTTTGTTCAAATTATAAGCCATACAAGATAGGACATAAAAATGAGTTTCAATAATTTACGAGTCACGGTTACTTAAGTAGAGTTGAGTTGTAAAAATATTTACTTTTTTAAAATGTGAATCTTTAAACACAATTCTTTAATTTGTAAATTAAATTATTCAAGTTATTAGATTGAGTTGAGTTTGTAAATTAAATTCTTCAAAGTTAGATTGAGTTGAGCTGACTCAAAAACTCAATAATAATGTTATTATTTTTTTTATCACTTTTCATATTTTTTTATTATAATTAATTTTTTATTATATATGTTGATAATTTGATATCTTTAAATTATGTTGTTTAATAATATTTATATTATTTGGATAATTAATTTAATTGTTTCTTAAGTTATTTCAACTAAAATTTTTGTAATCACCGTGTGATAAAATATGTGGATATGTTGATTATATTATCATGAAAAATGAAATCACAAAAAGTATTGAACAAATATATATATTGTCTTGTTTTGGTTTCTTCAATAAATAATAATAAAAGTACTAGGTATCAAAGAAATATCAAAGAGATAATTATTTCTTTTTCACGGTTTTCACATTTTGCTTTGCAAATTCATAATGGCATGTGAAGAAAAGTTGCAATGTACATACAGTCTTTTACAGTAATTCTCATAATTCAAAAAATAAATAATTTACCATTTAGTTTTTAATAATTTTAAATAATAAATTTTCTATTTTGCTTTATAGTTTGGATGAATTTCATTGCATCCCTTCATAAATATTAATCATACATAATAAAAAAATTAACTCACTAATAAAATAGTATACTTAGTTTGAATCATCATGATCAAAGTTTAATCTTTCTTAAAATATTTATACTTACACAAATCTAACAATTATAGTTTTTCATTCTCTTTTAGATTTGTATAACTGCCTCATCAACTTTCTCATAAATTTATTTTAAATTCTTTGATT
This sequence comes from Vigna reflexopilosa, assembly GCA_027742785.1. Classification (NCBI taxonomy): domain Eukaryota; kingdom Viridiplantae; phylum Streptophyta; class Magnoliopsida; order Fabales; family Fabaceae; genus Vigna; species Vigna reflexopilosa. Next base: position 2,828,828 of record CM050930.1, on the reverse strand, counting down.
CCTTTTTACTTCTTCAACCACCACTCCTATGTAATAATATATACATCTTTTGACACCACATATAAATTTTAATATTTTTAAAATATATTGAATAAAATAGAAAGATCTTATCATTCTGATAAATAATAATTCATAAATAAATATTTCCTTTAATTTTCTAGAAAGAGAAAAAAAGACATAGTTGCACATTATAGGTAAGTATATATTTTCTGAGAGAGGTTTTAACTGGTTATTTAAAATTTTGTAATTTGTTTTAGACTTTTTTTAGAGTATAATTTTTTTTTTCACCCATCTTTAAGTATCTCGCACATCAAATAAACGGAAAAAACAAATTAAAAACATGTTTATTTTCTGTACACCTGTTGATTATAATATTTAATAATTTTTCTATTAAAAAAACGTGAAAGAGAAACAACAAAAGCTCCCTGTTTTCGGTTACAGTAAATTAATACTTATATTAACTAATAGTTGGATGCTAAATAAATAGTTTTTTTTTTTAATGAAATAAGGTATATGATTTGGTATTCTTAGTTAAGATTTTTTAAGCAATATGTTTCATTATTTAAAGATGATTTTTTCAATACCACTTTTGCATTGTCAAGATTTAGAAAATAACTTAAGATAGTTTATCTAATATATAATAGAATACTATAATATTTTAGTAATAAAAGATTAACTTGTATAAACGTTTTTAATGAGAAATTTTTTTTTTTATAAAAATTATCACTGTTTTAAAGCCATTTTTTTCACATTGGTTAAGTTATATAAAGTTTTTTTAAAAATATTTTTATAAAATCACGATTATTTTATTATATTCTTATATACATTATGAACTGTTGGGTACATACACTATGGGCTGTTGGATACTAAAAACAAATCCGTCAGGACTTAACTTAAAGTGGATAATATCTTATTAAATGTGGAGTCTTATGTATATGTGTGAATGAGGACCGAACTGAGATTTTCACACAAAAAATAAGGACCAAAAAGGAATTAAGCCTAAAATAAAAAATTCATCCCAGCATCAATTAACGTCGTTTGAGACAACTTAACGATTAGGGTAAAATGTGTGCATTTTTACAAAAATTATGACCCAATTGAGACAATTTAAAACTTGAGGACCAAAATGAGATTAACAAACAAATAAGAGGACCAATGAAGGTATTAAACCTTATAGAAAAATATAAAAGTTAAAAAGTAAAATAATAATATAAATTGGTAAAACAATTTCAGATGTGAAAATATTAAACTTGCTACATTCTGTGGAGTGCAAACATGAAACTTTTACTTTTTCTTTACAGAAGCCCTTCTTTCTGTTTTGTTCTCTGGCAGTGACGTGATACAAGATGCTGCACCAAAAAACATTTATCCAAAAGCTTCTGTCACAGATCAATACTCATCATTTTCAATTTGATTCACTCTAAGAGCTACTTCTCTTCTCACTCCAATGTCTATTTTAATAAATTATAATTATGTGGAATATTATCATGGAATTCTATGTTGTTTAGAGAATAAACATTATAATTCTTAATATTATAAACACTCTAATTCTTTAATTCCCTGCTAATTCTTTTTTATATTAAAATTTCACATATTAAAATTGTAAAGAGTAATAAAGGGAATAATACATCACAAGCATAAACTTTTAATAATATGTCTGCATACTTAACATCAAGACATTAATGTTAAAAGAGATTTTGAAAATACTTCAAAGGATTTTTGAACATATTAAACCATGTCATATGACTCTCTCTATATATAAGAAAAATATTTAAATAATTTTATAGTATCATGACGTTTTCTGGTAAATATTATAAATAATAATTTGTACTATTTAAATTATTGGTAACCATTGCTTTGCTTAAACTACTTTTTTACCATTTAAAACAAATATTATTTCATATAAAATATAATAAGTTTTTTGTTTAGTCACAAATTTTTTGAAAGTCTATAATATTATTGTATAATACATTGAATTATAATTAGACTAAAAGTTCAATGATTTGTATTAGGTCGGACCAGCGCCTTGGATAATAATCTAGCAAATATTAGTTTAAATTAACATTTAAATTTAATTATTTAGTATCATTTTAGTCATTATATTATTACTTGAGTTTCAGCTTTTTTTAAAGAATTAGACTCACGAGATTGGTCATGTTTCCCCTCAACTCAATTGTGTGTGTGTGTTTTTTCTAATTTTTTTTTTAATTTTAAAAAGTAATAAAATGAAAGAAATAATGGATAATATAAAAAAAAACGTCATTTTCCAAGGGATAAAACTGAACTTTTTGTTTGTCGACAAAAAAGAGATTTGAACCAAAGTCTAATGAACTTTAATCAGCACCGCAGGCCCGGCCCAAAAACTAAAAAATAAATAGAAGCCCACTTTTGAAACTGAAGGCCTGTACTTGCAGTTCTATAAAGTATTTGAACTCATTCTGAAACCCTAGTTTTCAGCTGGCTTGGGTGAGGTAGAACCCTTCCACTGTGGTGACTGCGCGATGGGTATGTTCTCTGTCTACCTTCCCATTCGGATTATGATTTGCTATTGTTTGTCAATTATGTTATGTTGGATCTGATGCATGAATGTGAATGATTATTTGGTTCCATAACAACGATTACTCAACCTTCCCTCCATTGTTTCGGTAGAGCTTCCTGAAGAGGGTTTAGGGTTTTAGTGCAAAAGCTTAAATAAGAGAAACACCGTTATATGTTCGCCAAGTTCAACCATCTTGGTCGCTTCTTCCTGTGTCTCAGTGTTAATGTTTCTTTGTTTTTGCCAGTGCTATCTGGCAATTAAGGTTTTAATCCTGCAATGCTCAATTTTTTCTGGTCTGAAATCGTGCCTTTTTTTTCATAAATTGTTCTTTATTTTTTTTAGTTTCACGTCTCTTGTATTGTTTAATGGTTGTAAGTGTAGGATCTGATAGCCTTGTTTACTTCCACTATTTATATTTTTAATAGTTGATAGTCAGATCCAAGGGATTGTAAATTGAGTTGGCCTTTTGGAGCGGGAGTTAATTGTTTTAGCAAAAATAGTTGTCTATGATGCAAGTCTGATTTTGGTGGTGTAAGTCTATTAAAGTTAAATATTGGACAAGTTTGAGGTTTATCATTAAATTAGGTTTAAGGACTCTTTAGTGTCAATTTCGAATCTAGTTATTAATCTTAAGTATGCTATGCTCTTAATTTGTGGGCATTTGTCACTTGTAAATGTGGAAGTTATAGTGTGTGGCCATTAAGGTCGACGAGTCGATAAATATCTCTTGGTTATATTAATAAAATTACGTGGTGTCTTTGTTGGAAGTGGTATTGATAGGGTTTTTTTGTTGGTGTGATTGGCACAGGTGCCTACAAGTATGTTTCAGAGCTATGGCGCAAGAAGCAGTCTGATGTTATGCGCTTTTTGCAGCGGGTGAGGTGCTGGGAGTACAGGCAGCAGCCTTCCATTGTTCGTTTGACCAGGCCAACCCGCCCTGACAAGGCTCGTCGCTTGGGCTATAAGGCTAAGCAGGTAACTATTTCTTTATAGTTTTATTTTATTGATTACTTAAGTAGTAGTATACCTTTTTATTTCAACCACTGCATTGTTTCAATTACTTATTTCAATAAAATAATCGCACTTGGTAAATGCATTTAATTATAATTGTGAGTATTGGATAATTGTACCCAGTGTGTATTTGTTGTTGTAAAGCTATTTGTTTGAGTCCAGTGACGATTGTGGTTATGACACGACAGGGTTACGTTGTGTACCGTGTTCGTGTGCGTAGAGGTGGCAGAAAGAGGCCAGTGCCCAAAGGTATTGTTTATGGTAAGCCAACAAACCAGGGTGTTACTCAATTAAAATTCCAGCGTAGCAAGAGGTCTGTTGCTGAGGAGCGAGCTGGACGGAAGCTGGGTGGACTCAGGGTCCTCAACTCTTACTGGGTGAACGAGGTTTGTTGCTCACTTGTTGAGATTGAAATTTGATTGTGAATCATGTGCTGGTGTTGGTAAAATCTCACTATTGTATGTTTCAGGACTCGACTTACAAGTACTTCGAGATAATTCTGGTAGATGTTGCCCATGGTGCTATAAGAAATGATCCCAGAATCAATTGGCTCTGCAATCCAGTGCATAAGCACAGGGAGCTGCGTGGGCTTACCTCTGCAGGGAAAAGCAACAGGGGTTTACGTGGCAGAGGACATCTGTACCACAAGGCTCGTCCATCCCGCAGGGCAACCTGGAAGAGGAACAACACCCTGTCACTTCGCCGCTACCGTTAAAATTTCTGTTATCTTATTTTTGCTTCAATTTATGAATACTATTTTGAGGACATGGCACCTGTTTGATGTTTTGACTTTGGAATGAGTTTTGAACGCTGCAATACATCCTTTTCGATCAATGTCGAGTATTTTTTTTCCAATGCTTAAAATGGATATTCTTCATATTAGCTAATCTACCACCCTTTGAAATGGGTGACGAGGGCAGTGCATATCTCTGGGGCACCTTATTTACGAATTTAGTATTTTTATGAAAGAAAACGATTTTTTATTTATGGTCTTGTTTCAACTGCCAATTTAGATGAATCATTCGCTTCAATTAACTTCTAAAGCCAGTCAGTATAAAGGTTGTTATAAAGTAAATGTTTTTGTAAGTACAATTAGGCGAATTTTGTTATTAACAATGCTTATAAATTATTAGAATAAAAAATAATTAATTATTAATTATATCTGTAGTTCGGGAAGTTTCCGTTTATTTTAGCTTTTCAACATTATTTGTATACTCTATAATTCTCATTAATTTTTTTTTCATTCTCTTAAATATAATTAGTTTAATTAAAAATTTAATACGGCTATTTTAAAATAAGATACTTTAATCAATAATTTCCTTGTAGTATTTATATTTTATCATTATTATTTTATCTTTAAATTTATATATATTGTTATAATATGCTCTTAAATTATTTCATAATGATTTAATATTAGGGTGATGACAAACACCCAAAATTCAAGTACACACCTATTCAAGTTCAACACCAATCACATCATATTTTTATTTTAAAATATATAATACGAAAAATCACCTACAAAATTAAAAATATTCTTTTTAGGTGTTATAGGGATGGTAAAATTTAAAAGTGTTTATGTAAATTTTTACTGAATATTATACTATCAACTTTATTCTGTAGAAAAGTGTTATCTTTAAGTGAAATATAATGATACAAATATTATAAAAAAAAACTATATATTAAAAAATATATCATTTACCTAAACTAGGAAAAAAATTTTAATTGTTGTTTCAATTCAGAAAAAATATAATCCTTTACTCGATAGACTTTAAAAAAAAAAAACCCCAATGTATAGTTTTATGAGTAAGAATAGAGGTGACAGTTTATTAAAAAGTAAATCCGGGGTTTACGTGGATTTCAATGGTTGGTACAGCTTTCTTTAAGATTCCGCAAAGCTTGCCGAATCGTATCCTCATCTTGATTGCAATATTTAAGGCATAGCAAGCGCTGTGCAGCATGGTATATCCTCTGGATTGAATAGTGCTGTATACAGTTAACTTCCATTCTCTTCTCTTCCTAATCACACCAACAAGTCCACACAATATGTCAGTACTAGTTTGTATTTCAATCTTAACAGCTTCTCCACAACTAATATCAATGGATATGGACCAAATGCATCAAACCAATATTAACGACTTCAGATGAATTTTACTGTTGACAGTTTAATAATGACACATTTTTACATTTATTTGATATATAATATAAGATTAAAATGATTATATAAATATAAATATTTATATTTTTAAAAACTTATAAATATTTAAATTTAAAAAAAAAGAAAAAAGTAAAAAATAGAAAAAGAAATTGTTAAATAAATATAAAAAATTTAGATATTCTTTAATAAAAGCTAATCCCCCAGTACGCGTAACTTACGAATGGCTTATTTCAGTGTCGTTGACGAAATATCTACAAGCGCTCATTGTAAGAATATAAATGCACAAAGGCACTGATAAAAAATCAAAACACCTTTTCTGCAATCCTAGTTGTGATCGTTCTGGCAGTCTCAATAACCGAACTTGGTAATCCTGCCACTTCTGCTAACAGAAGGCCATAATGGGGGATACGTGTCGTTCCTTCCTTAAGCTGAAACTAAATTGAAGAAAAACAAAAAATTGAAACTAAAGAAACCATAATTTCAGCTATCAGATAATTGTCCCAAACAGAAAAAAACAAAAAAACAAAATCATATTATAATAATATAAATAAATAATTGATTAGTTAAAAAAAATATAATATTTTATATTCTGAAATAGGATTGTTGATAGTATCATTATTTAAAAAGTATATAGAAATACCACCTTGAAGTCCAAGTGGTTGTTTTTCAAGTCCACATGAAAGTGAAGAATTTTCACGTTGGGATAGATAGTTGCTAACTCTGATATGTTTTCCATATGACTGGCAAATATGGTATACCTGAAGGATGGAAAAAAAAAATGATTCAGGGAAAAGAAAGATCATCAGTTCGATAACAACAATATGTTATTTGGATGTTTGATGAAAACTTTACTAGCTTTAAGCTTTCCTTCAATTAACAATTTAACACCAAATCCATGCAACTTTTTTTTTTTATCAGTTGAAACCCGTGCAACCAATAACAAGTTTAGGATTTCATGTGCCTCTTAAGAAAAAAAAAAAAAAGTCCGCAAAAGAACGTATTTCAAACAATAATTGAAGTTTATAAATTAAAAGCTGGATTTTAAAACGGAAAACTTAGTCCAAATAAAAAAAATATTAATGTTAGATGAATTTAAATATAAACAGAACTTAAACAATTCAATGCTAATAAATAATAGCATAATCTCCAATTAAAATAATTAAGTAGCGTAAAAAATACCTTTTCTTTTATATAAAATTAAACGAACTTAACAAAAAAAATCTAATACTTTAAATAAAGTTTCTATTAATGTTTAGGTCCGACAATAATAACAATTTCTACATCTTCAATTTTTTAGTTTGAAACTTATTTTTTATTTTATGTTAAAATTGATTCCATTATTTTATTCCAATAAAATTAACTACTTTAAATTATATTTAACATACTTCTTCTAAAAAAATAATTCTGATTATATTCATTTATAACATAATAATTGGATTTTTGTAACTTGCGATCGAATTACACTCTAAGATATTATAGTGCATATTGATAATAAAAAAGGAAGAAAAATTACGCTTTAAGTGACAAAAGATGCTCGCAGCAACTCCACGCCATTGCAAATCCATCTGTGGATGAAGTAGCCCTCCCAAGTTCATCCATAACAATCAGACTCCTGCGTCCACCAAAATTTTTTGTAGAAAAAAAATTAAACCTGTTGTAGTGAAGCAGATAAAAGGTGCAGCATTACCTTCGCGAAACATTCTGCATGATAAAAGCTGTTTCTTTCATTTCTGTTGTGAACTACATATCCATATAACTTCATCTTTAATTCTAAACCACACGATCATGATCAAATTGTCTCACAACGTGGTTGTTTAGAAATTGTACCGTGCTAGAGTTGGACTCAAGATTATCAACTGCGCCCATCCTTGTAAACATACGATCAACTACCCTAAGAGTTGAGAAACGAGCAGGTACATAACATCCAACTTGAGCAAGAATAACTATGAGACACACTTGTTGAAGGTACGTACTCTTTCCACTCCTGGGGGAAGGGAATGTAGAAAATAAATCTCAATTTGATATTCTTCATGTAAGCAGATATCTATACAAAAAGAAGGTACTTTTTGCTCTAGTTCATAAATAATTCACCTCAAACTGTACATCAGAAAGACATAATGATTAATATTGATGCCAGCTCCTCATGACATTGTCTGAAGGAAAATACACCAGGCATGTTTTTTTTGTTCACGTAAGTCTAGTTTCAGCTTATATTCATCAGATTTTTCAAAGTCACAAGCTTATATAAGAGGCATTAAGTAAAATTGGTCGGTATCCTTTTTGCTTTTGGCTCATCATTGTGAGATTTACATTAGCATATTACTAGTATGTCCATTACTGTTCCCTTATTTACATTAGGTCATGATTCATGAATAGGTCATTTTCTAGTCTAGCAAAGCAAATATGAATTTTATTGTCCTCAATCTTCCTTTATTTAAATGTACACCTCAGATATGTAAAATAAATTTCTTACATATTGGGGCCCATTACAATCACCATGTTTGAGGCTTCCGACAAAAATATATTATTGGCCTGAAATGCGAAAAGATTAATTACTACCAAAAATGGTGCAGAATACATCTACGGGAGAAAAATGTGGTCCTGTGGAGATAAGTTATAGTGACTATTGGATATGTTCATTACGTACAACAAAGTCATTGTGTATGCTCTCCAGGATTGGGTGTCTACCAGAATCAACTGCCAATGGCCCATTCTCTATCCAAGAAAAATATCAATAAAGAAATTTCTTCATTGATGAACAAAAGAATTATAGAAAAGATCAATTTTATTACCTGTAAATTCTGGTCTTGTATATCTATCAACGGGCTTAGTTGATATCATATGAGCAAATGAATTGACAATCATATCCAGCAAGCACAAGACTTCAGCAAGTAGTGTCAACACAGAGACATTCTCACGAATGTTATCCATAAGTTCTGCATTTTTTTTATTACAATATATATAAATTCTATACTTGAAAACATGAGATAAAGCAAGTCCAAGGAACTAAATAGTAGCATCTTCGTCGGGATATGTTGGAGTTAATTTTACAATTGTTAATATCTACAAAAGATAAAATCCAATCTAAATTAGTACATCAGTTACATGCTAAACTAGATCAATTTAATCATGTGAGGTTAGATCAATTTTAAAATAATGCTAGCAAAAAATGGTGATAACAAAAACATTGCATTATGTTTGTTGCATAAATGCAATGCAACAACCAGAATTTTCTAACTAATGCAGTAATATTTCACTAGTTTCCTTTCTTGTCAACAGCCGAAGTCAACAAAAGTAGTTTAATATATGCAGTCATTCACAAATAAACAAAGAGCAAACATGCCAAGCCTTTGAACATTTGTACTGGCAAATGGCAGTGCGTCAAGTACTACCTTCCAGACAAACCTCTGTTCTTGTATAGCATTCTGCAGCTGCAGATTTATTCCTAGCGTTCAACTGAAATTTTCATTAAAATAAACGAAAACGGAGATTTTCAAGAGCCTAAACAAGCTTCTGAACAAAGTAACAACTTATAGTGTGGTATCATATCAAACAAATGCAACAGCATTTTGTGTCATACTTCTAGCTAGAAGCTTTAGTAATATTTGCCAGTTTGGGAATCAAAATCCGTTTTGGGGCCAACCAAAAAACTAGAAGATGATTTCCACAATTAAAAGCCAAATGTCTAATCAACAGGACAACTTTCAAGAGTCCTTAGCACAGGAGCCATCTCATATAATAAAAGAATCTCCATAAACTTGAAGGAGGCAGATGGAACAGAAATGTATCCTCATGTAAATGAATTTCATGATTTATTCAGTGGTGAAAATTAGTGAATACCCCTTTCTTCATGGACATTCACAAACTTTGATAGGGCCTCCACCTATTTAATATTTATGAAGGGAGAGATACACAAATTTTTCACGAGAAGATCCATTCTTGATTAGAGTAATCATTTTCTTCTTGGGATAAAAGAGTTTGCCTGACCATGATCTCATCAAAATTAATGTACACACAGTAAAGTCTTGATGTAAGTAATTAAAAGTATATAGTCAACAAGCACAGTTTGTCAATTTCAGTTATCGGTATTATTTTATCAATTCATCAATATTGTAAGGTCAATAGAATTCTTATGTTCATGAAATCCAAATAATCAAACTACTCACAGATGCTAGTTCCAAAGTCGAGCAATGAATATTGTTGCCATGTTTAACAACCTAAGGCCAAAAGAACATTAGGTTCTTAGAAAATATAACTTTTAAAAGGATATTTTTCAAAATATAGCAACAAAAATTCAATCCCCAACCTGAATGAACTTGCTTGGAAGCTTTCCTTGAATATTCTTCTGTGGTATCACAAAGTGAAATCCTTGTCTATTTTTAAAGATAAGCTTTAAATTGGGCAACTTAAAATCCTCTCGATAATTGTTTGCAAGATTGTGAATGGCTGTGAAAGTAACACCAATGTCTTTGAGAAACATATATGATATACTGCATTAGGAAAAATATTATACTGGTGACTGACAGGAAAGAAAACTCATGTAAGAAAATTATCAAACCTTCACTGGTTTCACAAAATGTTCTTCGTGAAATATCCAAGAGGCCATCAATTCCAGCCTTAACAGCAAAGCATTGTTGAGTACAGGCAACAAAAGGAACACGTGCATGAAGTACATCTTCATCAATAACCTCCCCTATCCTGTAACAAAAATAACTCCTCAATGCATGACCTGATTGGTCCTCTTGTCTTGGTAAATGCAGCATATAAGCTTTTCTTTCAGAATACTACTTCGCAAATATTTTCTCATAGCATATGACCCTATAGGGTATACAGTTTATTTTATCAAATATGTTGATTCAAATAATGGGTTGTAAAAATTGACCAATTGTTAATGTGCAAGTATAATGAATTAGGACGAAGTAATTTCTATCAGTAAAATATAGAATTGTTGACTATTTCATGTCATGATATTTTACTCTGAATATTCTGATCAATTTCTTTTTTCGTCATTATAACTTGAGAATTATACAAACTCAAGTAGACAATGGATTTACAAACAACATATTCATCATCTAACACGTAACTGTTGCACATACTCATACAGAAAAAAATCTTAGCATACCTTTTCTTAATAAGATCATATTTCTCATTTTCACATACTGACTTGTAGATATTTGAAAGAAGGGAACTTTTCACATCCTTGAGCACCTATATTTTTAGCAGAAGATATGATCATCTGTAACCTCTTTTATATATTCAGTTCCTTCAGAATACCTCCCTGATTCTAGTGTGAGCGGATGAGAGAGAGAGGTACCTTAGATAGTAAAGGAAGGGCGTCCAAGGCAGTCTTAAGGAGGATTACGCCAGATACTAGCACTTGACTCTTTTTAGCCCGTTCAACTGCCAAGGCCTCCGCTATAACTTTTTTAGGCTTAAAGCAGAAGTGACATAAGACTCTATCTGAAACCATACAGTTCTGCGTTACAACTAAAGATGTATAAACTACTTAAATACTGATATCTGCTGCTCTTAATTACCAGTCTCTTTTGGAAATTTACGCAAAATCTGACAAAGGCCAAAAAATAGTTGTTCGTTGCTCATCAACTCATCCTAAAATTAAATATTAGAAGGCACGTTATGAGTAATAAATACAAAACAACTCAGTTAAAATTCTGTCAGATGGTTTTCAAGCTTGAAAATTAAAACCAGACTACAAATATGAGTGTATCTATTAACACATTAGTAAGTTTCAGACTAGAGCACTGAAGCTTGATGAAGAATAACATCTGGACAGAAATCTATAGGGTGGACTTGTAAAATTGGTGGAAAATATAAAGAGAGTTGTTAGGCTAGAAAATGAAGGAAAGAACACATCTAAATCTTAACTAATAAACGGAGCATATGGCATAGCACAAAAAGAGAAAAATAAAAAATACGATTGACACTGACTAGGCAATCAAGTCGAGCATTGATTGTCACAATGTCTTTTAGAGGCTGCAACAGATTGGCACGAAGTAGTCTAGTCCTGAAGGAAACAAATGTACAATGTCAAACAATTAATGCTGCATGAAGAAACTTGTGTGAATCATCACATACCCTCCAATAGTTTTTGTTGTCTTGAGCATGTGAAACAGACTTCTCTTTTGTTTGCTTGTTCCCACTAGGGTGGAATGAAATGGCTCAATAATTTCCAAATTATGGACACTGTCATTAAATTTTAACCAAGAAATTCATAAGCATAGACTAAACAGATAACAATGAAAAGTAAATTGGACATTATATTCAAAATACTTCCCCTGAAAGAATATTCTATAAAAATAAATCCCTTAGAAAGTGGCTATCAGTTCTACCAATTATCATGAAATCTTTCTTTTTTAATTAACTATGTCTGTCTGCTGAAAAAAAACATTTTATTTTGAATTTGAACTTTAATCCGCCACATTATAGGCTGGTTGTAATATTAATTGCATCTACCTAGATTATTTGTAAATAGAAATTGGAGCATCATTTTTTAGCACCCTCTTTACTGGATATAACTCGTGAAGGTTCCACAAACAATAAGTCCCACTTTCTATTTAGAATGTCTCATTTTCTATTTATTGAGTCACAGATGAATTTCACTTAATAAATATTAGTACAAGACAGAAGGCAACACTAATTAGGGTTACTGCAAAATTAACCCATGACCACTGTTAGGATTTTATCTTCTGTTTAAAAGCAGTCAACATATACATTCAACGTAATTATTGAACATTATTATGATTCCTAAAATTTAGTTTACAGCTTTAGGAATGTTACAAAATATGAATGTATGATCTATAAATGAGAATAGTTTCCCTAAATTATTCGTGAACAAATTGTATTTAAGGTCTTTATAGTAATGTTAGAATGTCCAAAGAGGGTGCCATGTTACCATTTTTCTTACAAATATTGGTTTTCCAAAAATAGAAATTTATATTATAGTGATTTAGGGACATATTTCTAGATTAACTATACAGTTAATATTAAATATGATTACCTTGTACTTAGGAGTTTCTTTTATATACTTCCTTGTTCAGCTTCATCATGTAATGTAACCATTTCCTTGTATAAATTTATAAGACTGGGTCCATACTATATCAGAAAGTCAAACTAGGAACACTTCCAATTTATTGTTAAGGTTCAATTACTGGTTTGGTCTTTATACCTTCTAAATTTGCTTTAACATTATAGGTAAAATTATGAGTTTTAGTTTGTAGAGAGGCAAATTTTAATCATTTTTGGTTCCTACTATTAATACTGTCAAAGTGTGTCGCTATTAAGACTACTACAATTTTTTTGTAAAGGTTTTTCACAGCCACAAAAGTTTTAATGATGTTATAATAGCCAAAGTCAACAAAGTTAGAAAACAATTGAGAGTAGAAACCAAAATGAATTAAATTGAGGATTCACTCCGCTAACTATATAATAATATAGTCTATTACTGGCCACTAAAGTTTGAGTCAGTGCCTTTAAGGGAAAGCAAACCAATTTGTATTCACTGGCCACCGAAACTTCTTTTTCTTTTTACTTTCTTCTACATTTTAGCTTTTCTATCTATGAATCTGAATGTAATGCATTAGCATTCATTAGTAAAGGACACTTAATAACTCAAAATAGCGAGCAAACTCACCTAGTTGCATCGATATTCATGTGATCAAATGATCCATTAAAGGTAACCTGAAATAGAGAAAGGCACAAAAGAAGGATAGAGAACAATCTTCCATGAACTAAGTGCCGATTAAAATTTATATAAAAATAGATACAGGATTTGCAGCTAAAGACTTAAAGTATAAGAGTTTAAACATTAGCCGCAGTCTAAAAGAACAATAGTAATGACAGATAATGATTGGAAGTTAACGGTGAAACATCTTGTGTGTGGAAAAAATATCATAAGGAATGAATGTACATGCAAACTAAATATATTTAAAACCACATATATAGTTATGAAGAGTTTTAAATAATAAAAAAATTAAAATATACAACCTTATTTCCTTCAAGGGACAGAAAATGTCAGTGATAAGATAAGCACAATAATATGGACTTAAAATTAGTATTAACTAATTAAACTTTTAAAAAATCAATAAAAAAATTGTGCCTAACAGAACACGTACCAACAATGAGTGATTGGTAACAACAATCCCCTTTTCTGCTTCCGTCCTATTCAAGTACAGTCAAAACTTAATTGCTGGCAATCGAACGATACAAAAATAAAAATTTAATATGCATACATGTAAGAACTTGCCAAAATAGTGTAAATACAGACACATTAATCCCTAGACTTCAAACCCAAAAAAGTATCTTATATGAGAAGGATATGGATCAACAAAAGCTTGAAGAGCAAGAATGAACAAAGCATAAACATTTAAGCGCTTGAAGTTCCTCCTCTAGCACAATAAGAAGACAACAATGTGTGTGTAGTCAAAGTCAAAGTTCAGAATCCCTGTTAATTCAATATAGTTCGCTCGCTAGGACCATATTAAATTAATATCTAGTACGGGATCTTCCATGATGCAGTTTTTCACTTGGGCCGTAAAGTGAACTTAAGTCTTATGATAGTTTGATTCACAATTACACATTTTTTTGGAATAACTCCCAATCCCAAACACACTTGTAGTTTAAATTAGAGAATTTTATTTATTAAGTTCTTATGTAGTTAATATACTATAATGTAACTTTGATATTTTAGTCAGTGGAAACAGTATGAAAATGGGGAAAGAACGCAAAGGAAATATTTTGGACTGAACATTAGTCAAAACAGAAGATGCTATGCAACTTTCCTTAAACATTAGTCAAAACAGTGGAAACTGTCCTATGCTATTAAGAGTCCAAAATGAATTCAGATTATCACAAAAATGGACGGGTATACAAAAAATAAAAAAGCATAGCAAAACTCAGAGAAGATTTGATTTCTCCTCAATAGATAATCAAAGAAACTAACACAACTATTAAATGTATCAAATACAGGTATTACAATCAATTAATTATCAAAGTTCATCATTGGATATAATCTTTATGAATATTTGGGAATTGGAAATACCACTTTAAAGTGGCAGCAGCAGCAGCAAGGCATAGATAATACTGTTTATAATAAGTGTCCAAACCAAGTGCTGAAGGTTCCTTGGCAGCGAGGTTTTTTATCAAGATAGCACCCTAAAGCACAGAACTTCAGTGCATGTATGAGCAAGAAATATCGTTAAAACTTCCTAAAACCTGAAATCAACTGAAAGACAATAGGTAATTGATGAAACCTTTGTGTCATCAAAACAACCACGGGCCAGCACTACCTGCACAAATAAAGACTTCAAGGAAAATGAACTCTGTAGACAGATATGCGCCAAGGTTTTTCATCTAAAGTATATGGGAAAAAATTGTAGGGACAAAGAGAGATGGTGATATTACCTTCCTGACCGAACCATAAAATCTATCAACCAAATCTGTAACTGCAGATGCTAACTTGTTTGGAGGAAGAATGATCACTATGGGATCATAAAAATGCAGTAGTGTCTTTGTGTTTTGATATGAACTGCTAGTTTCAATATATTGAGAAAGGTGCAGCGAAGCTGATCTCAAATCAAAAGCAGCTAATCCAACCTGTTAGATAATTGATTGATTTGATTCCATTTAGGCATTAAAAAAATCATTTATTTGCTGAAACCCAAAAGTTCATAAAAAAAATGCATTCAAACCATCTCAAAATTGCTTTAAACCATTTGCTATATCTTACGAATAACATAAATAAGGGAACTTCAATCGGTGCGTCCCTGTTTTTATTTGATAACTGATAACCGACACAATACAACATAAAGCCTCTCTGTCTGATTCTTCTTCAACATCTATGATGTCCCTCAGGACAATACAAAAATCCTTTCAACCAAAAGTGCCTTGGTCATTAATTAATGGAGGATATATTTTTACCGTAGAGTTTACAATTTGTCTTGTTAATCACATCGTTAATAACATACTTTTTTATATTTTTTCCAATATCAAATACCATGTGCCATTCCAATTTTTTGTTTTTGTAATGTTAAAAAATATTAGAAGACTGTAAGCAAGAAAAGAACTGCATGGTGGTTGATAGATAGATTACTAATATCATGAAATAAATGGCCGCAGAACCCAAAAAAAAAAGCGGGGGAAAACGTTAATTACACAATTAGCGGAAAATGTGACGATTCCTTGAGTTAACTTCACGATAGAACAATTAAAATGGCATTTAGCTTTAGTGACAAAAAATTTGACCACCAAATGGTACATGTAATTTTGGTCGTTTACAGACAGTTCAGAACAATAAGTAAGAATTAGGGACAGAAAATTAAACAAGAAATACACACATTTTGATACAATTAAAACTAACCTCCGATACACCCACTCATTCACAAAATAACTATTATGTGGTGGATATGAAACTAATTTCCACCCCTTACATGCACTCAGTGGAATGGCAATTTGAAAATCATATCTATATTTGCGTTTCCTACGCTGGACTGAATTTCCCACCTCAAGTAAGTTAACAAGAACAATTATAACCTTAGTATAATCCTGGTCGTTATGTGAGTTTCACGCAATCAACTACAACAAATATTACTAGCCGAAAACGAAATAATATGTGACTACGACAAACGACTTGCAGCTTGCAAGATTAAATAGAAAAATTGAAGCAAAAGCAAACGAGAAAAAAATGTTTATCATAGAATAGATTTAGCAAACCTCTTTCGCTCGGTTCTCGATGATACCGATTACGAAACTCGAACTCTCTCCACCGTCGTCTTCCATTGTTGCCTGCTTTCAATTTTCAGTAAAAATTTCCGTATATCCCTCCGTAATTTCTCATTTATAGAACCGTTTCTTTACTATGCTTGGGTGGATTATGGCGGGAAATTTAACTTCGACCATAAGTCACTTTAATACAGAGTGCACATTTTAATGATAATTTATCGTTGCGTTATTTAGACGCGATTGATATTTATATTCAATACTGTTAATTTTTCAAAATATATCATTATTATATGTATTTTCAACAATATACTGTTAGTCTGCCTTTTACATGTTAACTATCTCAGTGTTATATTTTAATTTTAAAAACTAAAAATTGAAAACAAATGTACACTAAAACAGACATTTCTTTCATATAATAATAGTATAAATTTTAAAAAAAATTATAAAAATAAAAAGGAAAAATAAATATGTATAGAAAAAGTGAAATCATTATAATTTTTTTTTATGTGCAACTTTGTTAAGAATAAAATTATTTTTGTGCTACTCAAAAAAAGGTCTTCGTTTGGAATTGAGATCACTGGAGGTTCACTAATCAGAACTATTGGTGATTAATTAGAGGGATTACGATACTTTGATACACACTTTTGAATTGCAATCTAATTACTTGGTCCCTGACAATTGTCAAACACTAAATCAAGTTATTTCTTAATTAATGTAACTAATTAGCATTTTGCCTTAATTAATGTAACTAATTAGTATTCTGCCTGATTTCCTAGGATTAAATAAGCTTGCAAATTTGCAAAAGAATATGCTTTAAAGAACGGGCCCATTGTGAGTTAAGTTTTTTCATTGTTATGTATTTTTGAATTTCTCTTAAAATTAATTAGTCCTTATTGGATGGTACCTAACACTTTCATAACCTATAATGTGACATGACCATAATTTAATATGAAATAGTTTATGTTTTAAAAGAATTTACTTTTAAAATAAAATTTAAAAGTATTGATACATGATATATGTATAGACATAACAGTTAAGTTAAAGAAAAAACTAAATTAAATTATTTTAAAAATTAAATACGTTTTTAATCTCTTAATTTTAGAATTAATTCATTTTCAAAACTTTGGTTAATCTTTCAATTTTTTTTAGAAATGTATGAATTTAGTTTTTTTAACTAAATATTATTAAATTTATTTAATATTTTAAACGTGTTTTTCAATTAATATTAAAACAAAACATGATTAAAAAAATTAAATTAATATATTTGTAAATTTTAAAGATTAAATTAAACTAAAGTTTTAAAAATAACTAATTCCAATTTTTACCACCAAAAGTCATATTTAAAGAAGCAAATCAAACCAACTGAACAAATACTAACAAAAAAAAAAGTATAATTAAACTTGATGAACACTGGCCTACTCCACGCCTCTTCAAGGCTTGCAAAAATGAAATATAGGGTTTCACACAAGTTCCCAGTGTTTCCTCACCGCACCCATCCCTTTAAAAATGCTCGTTACATCACATCCTTCGCCAGAAGGTTTCTAATTCGTCGACCTCGTGCTTCTATCAATGGCGGAAGTGGAAATTCCCAAGGTCAGTACAGTTGCTTCTCCATTTTAATCCATACACAAGTTAAACTGTCATAACTTTTACGGACGATGAATACATTTACCTACGATAATTTACAAAAGCAATTTATTTATTTATTTTTGAAAGGGAATGTTTTTGCTGTGAATTGTGATGGTTATAATCTTCGCAAGAGTATAGGAATTGCCGTGGATTTTCAAATTGAACGGAGTTTTGAATATGTTGTAATTATTCATGCTCTGAAGCGTTGTGCTTATTTGCTATGAGAGTGTGCAGGGGAGTCTTTTCTTGTACCTGGCGCGACGGTTGCTACCATACTTATGCTTGGCGTTCTCCATGGCCGTAGACTCTATGTTGACAAGAAGGTACATTCAATTTTTATAGTCTTAAGACTAATTGGTAAGGCAAGGTTTAGTCGCCAAACTGATTCTTCTAGCAACATCAATGGCCACATTTATTTTTGTCCACTTGCCTACATTGGCTCTGATGGACCTGAAGCTTCCCCCGAATATCCTTATCCTGCTTAACCAAGGCTCACATGCTTGGGGTATGCTTACTGGTTTATCAACTAGTAGGGTCTAATTGCATTGTCTACGAGCCTGTTTATTTTATGCGAAACCATGGTTGCATTAATATCAACCTTGATAGCACACACAGAAACCCGGTTAAATGAACGTGGTATTTTTTTCCTTCCACAAAACATGCTGGAGACACTATGACTTGTCAGTGATTGATCATTGCCATTCCTCCTCCTTTTATAAGTCCGTTGTTATTTTGGGTCATTGAAAAAGTAAAATAAATAAAGAGAAATAGAAGTATATTTTTAACATTCTAGACAAGTTAGAAGTTGAAGCTTATTTTTTGGTAGTGAGGCCTTCAGTCTTTTCCACACTGTTTTCAGCCATGATGCTGGAAATTTTTTCGCACTTCAGTAGTACAATATTTTTTAGGTTCTGTTTACTTAATTGAAATTCTAGCCTTAAATGCTTTGTAGTTTACATAGTCTCTACAGAATAAATTTGATTACCCCTGTGACAGACTGAAGAGATGAAGGAGAAAGGAATTGAAGTGGAATTCCAGCCTGATATAAAGGTAAAACTTGTGCATCAGTACAAAAGGGAAACATTTGAGTTTTTGTATGTGTTTGTATCAGTACATATTTGTTTTGATTCTAAGACATGTGCCATGGCTTTGTCAACACTAGGCTACATTTTTGAGATTACTGCCTCTTCGTTCAATTTCTAGATGCTGGGGATACATGACAAGCATGGTAAGAAGTCAGTGTGATATTGGAATATCCTTTTTTAATATATATTTATGTGTATTAATCAGTGAAGCTTTATCTTTTTATGTTTGCAAATTTTTTTGCCTTTTGTTGCTACTGGTAGTAAGTATTTGGAAAGAGAAACAATATTCAGAATTTATGAATAATTTTAGCATTAGAGACCTGATGAAGAAATAAAGTGGACTTTTAATACGTGAAAAACAGCAATATTATTAGATGGAAAGAAGCGAAAGTAAATAATAAAGGATGACAGACAGAGCAGCACTCCTAATCAGAAAATAGAGAGTACAAGATAAAAGTAATGCAGCATATTTTAAAGTACATTTTTCTATGATGTACTTCTCTCTCCTTTTATCAAGTCAAAGCTAACTCTATAATTTGAAAATGGTTATGCATGTTACATTATTTATATGAGTTTACTTATTCAGGAAATACCAATTTGGCTGAGGCCTGTTATCTATAAAGCTTGGGCTCGGGCATTTCATTCAAGTATGATTTATATATCTTTTAATCATTTTCTTGTTATTTGCTCCTATAACCATCATCTCGTGAAACTGGCAGAACTTGCTCATGATAAACTATGATGTATAATACATGTAAGAATACTCTTAATTGTTATAATATTGTTGACACCTCAGATTTAGAAGAAGCCGGTTTACCTCTAGACCAGTATGCCACTTTAAGGGATTTTTTTGTTCGCACATTGAAAGAAGGTTCCAGGCCTATTGATGTTGATCCGCAGTGTCTGGTAACTGGTAACAGCTATTTGAAATTCTCTAATGCCTTTGTGCCATTTCCAATTGATACATAACCTGTTTGACCATACTTATTTTCTGCAGGTTAGTCCTGTGGATGGTACAGTTTTAAGATTTGGGGAGTTGAAGGGAGCAGGGGCAATGATTGAACAAGTTAAAGGGTTTTCATATTCAGTTTTTTCTCTTCTTGGTGCAAGCCCTTTCCTTCCAACAACAGCAGATGGTGATGTGCAAGAGAAGCATAATGAATCAATAACAAGTACTGAGAAGAGCAAGAAGTCATGGTGGAGAGTTTCATTGGCTTCACCAAAAGTTTGGGACCCAAAATCATCATGGTAATGTGGTGAAGTATTTCTAATTGCCTTCTGTTACCAATGTCTCAGTGTATCTGGTTGTAAGCATTTTTAGTTAAGGAAGGGCCTCTTTATTCAAGAAAATCATAGATGGATAAATTTATCTGTTCAACCTCTCAAATTAACTGCTAAATTTTCATCATGCATCTGCTCTCAATTTTTCCATGATGCATATTATCATTAAGATTTGTGATCATTATTTGAGTACTTCTGGTAGGTTTCAAAGGTATTTGAGATTCTATCGTAAAGTGGCTTATTGATTTCAATTGATAGAGACTTTATGATTTAGCAAGCTTGCTGCAGCTGCAATTGAAATCAAAATTGTTTTACATAATTGGAGGAGTCTTAGGATTCTGTAAATTCTATGCAATGAGATTTTTTTTTTCTTTTTTAACTGAAAATTACAATTTTTTTGTCAACTTTTCAAGAAATAATCCCTGCTTCTCTCTCAGTATAATTCATACTAATTTTACCATTATAAAGCAAACATAAGAGTAGTTTGAATTGCTTTCATGGTTTAGGAACATGCAGTCCATATTGAAATATTTTGTCTATTATCAAGAATGTAACCTTTTCACAATAAATGCTGATTGTTGTTTTTTTTCTATTTGAACTCTGGCCCTGAATGTATCTGCTATACTTTTATCGTCAAAGAGACTGAATGTGTGGCATGACAATTCATTCCTCATTAAATTTTCCATTTCAGCCCAAAGAGAGGACTTTTTTACTGTGTGGTTTACTTGAAGCCTGGAGATTACCATCGAATACACTCCCCAGCTGATTGGAACGTTCTTGTGCGCAGGCATTTTTATGGTAAACCATCTCATGTAGGTCTTAACAGTCTAAGAAATTGACAAGAACACTTATTAATCTTCTGTTTATCCAAAATAGCCAAGTAATTTATAACTTTGATCATAAAAAATATCCCATGCAAGATAGCAAAGAAAAGATTCATATAACATGATTTTCATGTGAATTTTTTTACCTTTTTTTTTTTAATTTTATTTTCCTCTAGGAAAACTTATAGATTTCTTTGGTGATGGGTACAGGTGCACTTTCTAGAATTATCATGGATAACTGTTTTAAAAAGCTCTGCGAATCTATTTCTTCCACGTACATAACATGAAAATAATTATTTGAATCAGGTGGGAGAAAATAATGAAGTAGATGTGCAGATTTTCAAGTTTTGCATTTATTGTATATCGTGCTGTACAATAAGCACGTTAATTATTTCTATTTAGTTTTACTGTATTCTTATTATCTTTTTGGCTTATTGTTTATGTTGCAGGCCGTCTTTATCCCCTGAATGAACGTGCTACTAGAACAATTAGAAATCTCTACATTGAGAACGAGAGGGTAATTCATATCTGTTTGCCATGGTCAATGTCAGAGTGTTGTGCTTTTCTGTTAGCTTTCCTTTCAATGTCCTCATGTTTCTATTTATATATTTATTTTGGCGATTTGAATAAAATTGAACTTCAAGACTTTTCTACCTTAATTAATCCGACCCAACATTCACTGCTTGAGTTAAACTAAGTGGCACATTGATCTAATTTTATTTGAAAATAAATCTATTTCTGAAAATAAATTAGATGTTGTTGCACTAATGTTCTAAGTGCAACGGGACCCTTTATCTGAATTTACCTATTTTTCTCATTTGGATATTTTTCTTGGGAAACAATTAAGTCACGAGTTCAAGTTCTTGGTAGGAGTGGCATTCTTTCTAGTTAATACTCCATATGAACTCTGAAGACTTCTCTAATCCTCTTTTACCACCGTCTTGCTTTTATTTTGATAAGAATAATGGTTTGTTGATGAACTCATTCATGAAGAATTCAATAACCTAGTAGTGAATTCTGTCATAAGATCATTATTATTTGCCAATCAGCTCGAGTAGTTAACGATTCCTTCATAAATAATTTCATCACAGTGGTCTTTGAATTATAAACTTTATTTTTTTCTTTGATGTTATTTACTTTTTCAATTCTTGATTGATTTGAATTGAATCATAAACTTAATAATTCTTGACTGACTCTAAATTCTTCAGGTCGTTCTTGAAGGTCTGTGGCAGGAAGGATTTATGGCAGTTGCTGCAATTGGTGCAACAAATATTGGGTCAATTGAGGTTTGTTCATTCTTCCTTAAGGTTGTAACTATTGTACTCTAATGTCCATTGAAAAAAACAAGGGTTATATTTTAGTGTTAACAACTCTGGGAAAAGACTAATGTATCTGTTGATTTTTAAAATCTTATTTTTCTTTCCCAGTAAGTTCACTAAATATGCTTTCATGAATCACCAGCAACTTTTCTTTTTAAGGATAAGAGGATACCAGAATTAAATGATAGAAGCCATCTGACCCTATATTTAGAGATAACCGATTGACTTGGGATGACTTGTATTTGCAGTTGCTATATCCTTTCGATGTCATTGACTGAATTATTTATTAATGTCTTCGGTTTAAATTTTAACATGACAGCTTTTCATTGAGCCTGAACTTCATACAAACAGGCCAATAAAGAAGTTTCTACATTCAGAGCCTCCTGAAGAACGGGTTTATGAATGTGAAGGTGTAGGCAGAGTGCTCACCAAAGGGGATGAGGTTAGAAGTGTTTTTACCTTTTGGAACTCCTGCGCTTGATTCACTGTTATAGATTGAAGTAACTCGGAGTACAAAATCTATACAACTATGTGTGAGGGTCATATGATTGAATATTGGAATCAGTATACTTGCGAAAAGTGTGTTATCTTTTATTTTAAGATTAAGTATTGTCGACAAGCTGTTGAATTTGGGTTCCATTTGTTTATTGTACTTTAAGTTTAGCTTGCGAACTGAAGAGTTGACAATACATTTTGCATAACTTAGTTCCTTTTTTCTTTTCTTAATCCAGTTAGGTGCTTTCAACATGGGATCAACAGTTGTACTTGTTTTCCAAGCTCCGATTTCAAAACTCAATGAGGGCGATTCATCTCAAGAGTTCAGGTTCTGTGTCCAACGTGGGGATAGAATTCGTGTTGGTGAGGCTCTAGGAAGGTGGCATAGTTCGTGACATGGTTAATTGTGTGCAGCTCATTATTATATTTGTTGTACGCTGCCTCAGACTGTTCGGTATTGAAACTTCAAAGCATTTTGGGTAATCTTAAGGAGAATCATTGATACCTCTTACTGGACATTGTGATTAGTGATTAATTTATGGAAGTGGTACATGGTTAATTTAGTTTATGACCGTCTGATTTACTATGGTAAACACATCTAAGAACGTAGAATTTATACTATTATGCTTGGAAACTCTACCGAAGAAATGAAGACAATCGTGCTTGAAAAATTGGGATATGGTTTAGGATTTTAAAGTAAATGCTAATTGCTACTAGGAAGGCCTGTGCCATGTGTGTTTCTAAACAATGCCCAAAAGTATCCAAATAGCGCCATTGTTATGTCATAATAAAATGATGCATGTTCAGAAGTTATTTCTATGAATCTCTGGATCTTTAAAGTGAATTTGTTACTTGTTAGATGATACTGAAGAAAGTGATTTCTTAATACATTTCAGTTAGTATAAAAAAACTATTCAGAAAATGTATTACTTATAATTTTTATATTTTGGTTATTAATGAACATCATAGCGAACGGAATCTTGTTCAAATGAAGTGAAATAAACGACGGGAGAGACTGGCTTTCAATGATCCATTTAACCCACTGACGTAACTTTAGATGGATATTGTTTACCAATTTTAAAGAATTTACATCACAAATTTTTAATTTCATGAACAATGACTAATAAGAAACATCTTTATTCAAAAATATGTAGGAATATGTTTAAAAGATATTTAAGTATATCGAGTTCTTGTAAAAATCAAATTTGATTTTGATTCATATATAAAAAGAAAACTGTGTATAATTTTTTGAAATAATTAATTAGTTCTAATAAAGTCTGCGAACTTTAATTCTAATCCATCTAAAAAGTTCTAAAATTCTAAATTACTATTTTAAGCTTTTATATTTACTAAAAAATATATAAATGACGTTAGTTATAAGGATGTTAAGAGTGTTTAGGTGTTATTAACATAAGAATAATGATATTTAAAGAACATTTTTTTATAATATTTAAACATCATCTTCGTGTTATTCTGATTAATCCAAAATTACTTCAAAATCAATAATAATCATAAACACTATCATGAATCAATCACAAAATGAACACATTTTTAAATGTTATAAAAGAAAATGTTGTCTAAGTATCATTATCCTTGAGATAATATCACAGCAATAGAATGGAGCTATGACCATTAATCCTGTTCTAAAGACGACGAGTATTACGATTCCGATCATCATCATTATGATGGCTTCGACTAAGTATCTGAGTGGGCTTGATGGGCCCACGGGCTCGGTGGGCCCACATTCATAAACGTCCTAATCTCATAACTTCAAAATTGATCACAGCAAAATTGGTGGTGATGAATTGAAACCACAACATAATTTTATCTTTATTCGATCTACTTTGTTCACAGATGATGGAGACTACACTGCGAAAAACGACTTGGACGCATTATCCAAAATCTACAAGGTGAGAACCAAACAGAAAAGGGATAAAATATATATCATAATTAAATTTATTTTTATATGCATGTAAATATTTATCATATGCATTATCCAGATAAAATTATAACTTTAATGCTAATTGCACTGAAAATATCTGAAAAATTATATCCAAGTTATTATTCTAATATGCACTTATAACGTTGATTAAAATTTTTAACTACAGACACGACTTGCATCCATTTCATAAAAAAATGAATTTATTCTCTCTGATTTACTTTATACTTTTTATTGGAATTTTCTTTTTCTGTAATATGTTTGTGTTGACATGCCAATTTGTCGTGTAGTCGAAGTGGAATAATATCGTGGAACTTTC
This sequence comes from Vigna reflexopilosa, assembly GCA_027742785.1. NCBI lineage: Eukaryota > Viridiplantae > Streptophyta > Magnoliopsida > Fabales > Fabaceae > Vigna > Vigna reflexopilosa. Next base: position 2,803,495 of record CM050930.1, on the reverse strand, counting down.
ATCTAAAGTATTATGAACTTTATTTTCGTATCCATGTTCTTTTCTCGATATTTAAAAAGGTACATATATTTTCACCCATATTCTTATTTTTTAAACACATAAATTAATGTTTAATTACTTGTATTTTAGTTAATATTTAGTTATTAATGTCACTATCCTAATAAGCTTTTTTTTTAAGGAAAAAAAAAGTATAGCACCGTCAAGTATTTTCTGAAGAACAAAGATAAGATTTTTGACGATGATATATCTCAGTCATCAAGGAAATTATCTTATACTGCTATTTACGTTGACGCGATCACTGCTTCCACTGTGTTTGAGAATTTAATTTTTATAATTTTTTTAAGTTTAAATAATGCTGCAGAGAAATAATAAATAATATAATTAAAATGTAAAAAACATTTTATTTTGATGCTTTGTAACAAAAATTATAAAATCTTATTAAGAAAAATGTGAAAAAAAAAAGAAAAAATTGTTTTTAAGCTGTAAAAAAAATGTAACTGCTTATAAGAACAAGTTCACCAACTTCATTCCGAAACCCTAATAATTAGGGTTTCTTCTCACACATCCCATCTCATCTATGTAACATTATTCACATTTCTAACTAATAATCAAAACCCTGGACGCTCCAATAACCCTTCTTTTTCTTGGATTTCATTGATGTCAATACATTCATTACTCCACTATGTTCCAACCACATTCAACAACATACACATCACCCTACCTCTCATCCACCAAATTCAATTATTTTATTATGTGTTCATCTCACAGCAAACTTAAATATCATCCTTTTGAAATCAATTTTAAACATAATTTAATATTACAAAATTAACTTTGTAAATTTATATTCATTTATATATTTTATATTGATTTTATTTTTATTTGATATATAACTCATATACGTCTGGTGTGTGTAAATATTAATAAATGAAATAATAAACTTAATAGATAATAAATTTTATTAAAATAACTCTAATCATGATTATATTATATTAAAAAACTAATTTTAAGTTTAATTCAATCTTAAAAACTAACTTTTGAAAAAAAAAGTAAATATTGCATAAAAAAACACTTATAAACTCATATTGTCTTAAAAAAAATAATTAGAAATGATGTGAATGTCTTGTATAGATTTGACATCACTAAAAGTACAAATTTAAATACTTTAAAAAATGGTTTGTCATTCAGAAAACTCTCTGGAGTGTGCTGAATTAAGTAAACAAATTAATGTTTGTGGCATGTATAGCATGTAAGAAAACTTGAGTAATTGAACAGTGTGTAGTTCACATACTTCTATTATTATTATTATTATTATTATTATTATTATTATTATTATTATTATTATTATTATTATTATCTGTCAGTGTAATGGTACTGATATGTTTAATTGTTGCCTGTCTTTGGTGGAAATATTTTCCCCATTCCAAAATAAATTCTGTTAATTATATTGATTTTACATTAATTAAAATGGCAATAAATAGTTTTTTATAGAAAAAAAATTACCAAAATAAATCCGTTTTTTAATAAATACATTGAGAAAGAAAAATAATTAATTTGAAAATAAATCAGAATGACAAAAGTATTAATTTTATTGAAAACTAAGAAGACGAGTCAATTTAATAATGGAAAAATCTGCTACCATTACGCTGTGTTCACTTCGACAGTCGGTTCACACGTATTTTGTGAGCAAGAAAATTAAGATAAATATTATAAAATAAATGTAAAAAAAATGCGTGTTTGTGAGCAAGAAAATAAAGATAAATATTATGAAATAAATGTAAAAAAAATGTGTATAGAAAAAATTATGGTTTTTATTTGAAAAGTGAAGGAAGGGTAGGTAAGATGTAACTTTCAGTTATTTGGGGGTGAAGAAGTAACAGTGGTACGTGTTTGAAGACATTGTCACATGAATGTGTATTTTGTGTGCCTAACTTGCACGATATAACCTCTCTCGTAACATCACACATTCTTCTTCTACCATTTCGCTCAACACTCACCTTTCACACTGGCCCGTTCAAACCCAAACTCATCTTTGCATATACTTTTTCTTTATAAAAAAGGCAAAGTGAAAAGACTCATACTTCATATATATATATATATATATATATATATATATATATATATATGTTCAACATATATACACCTTATAATATAACACACAGAAAAAAGAAAAAAAGAGGCTTCAAGCATCTTTCTACATTGTTGTGATGTTTGGATAAGATCGATGCAGAGAAACATACACTACAAAATTAATATATAGTACAGTTTAGGTAAGATTTATTAAGATTCCTTCACATATATACATAGTTACTCAATTAAATAAGGAAAATATTTTTTTGACATTATAAATGCTTGATAATCTATTTTTAAAGATATTTTGATTCTTGAAAAACTTAGTTATTGTAAAGAAACAAAAACTGAAGAGTAAAATAATAAATATAAAATGTGACTAAATATTTGTTTGATGCTAAAATAAAATTATATCAGATAAAATAATTTTTTTTTTCTTGTGACAATTTGTAAAAGCATATTTTAATGCAGAAAACGCGTTCCAAATAGTCTAATAAACAAACTTTGATTTCAAGAAAAAACACAAAACCTACAATAATACAAGCTTTAATTTTAAAATGATTGAAATCTATATAGACTTTGCTTCTACAATGAACCCTGACATTCTTCTATTTAGGATTAATTTTTATAAAAATTATTTTCCTATCACAATATTAATATATCATTGTAGAACATTTCATTAAAACTGGGAAAGCTCCTTTTTTTTTTCCATGTTGCAACTAAATAGGTTATTATGATCTTCTCTCCTGACAAAACTCTTTTCCATTGTTATAAGAAAAATATTCTTTCACGTAAATTTTTTACATTTATTTAACATTTTTTTCTTTAAAAAAATATAAAATTTTACATTTTTATGATATTTTATCTTTATATCTTATATTAAAAAAATGTAAAAATATGTCATAATTTTTATTTTTGTTATTATTGATTGTTAAATAACCAAAAATTAAAACCTTCATTTTTATCTCGTATTGTGGACTGTACAAGTAAAATAGAACTCTAAAAATCATCAATGTCAAATACATTCTCTTAGTAAGTGTATTTAGAGAATCATGACAAATAAATGATAGATAAAGATACACGTTGATTTGTTATTATTAGTAAATTAATTATACAATTTATTAATTAATAACTAATGTGATTTATAAATGAAAAATGATAGGCAACAAAATCTAAAAGTTAAGAAAAAGAAGAGAATTGAAACCTGAAAATAACAGTTAATTAATAGAAGTAAAAAATCCTATAGTTAAAAAAAGAAAATAAAATATATTATTTATACATTTACAGACACACACGACTGTGTTGTAACTCCAAAGCATTTGTCTTTAAATTTATATTACTTATGGGAAAATGTTATGCATATTTTTCATCTAAACTCTTACGATTAATTAATTGTATCAGAATCAGGAGGTTGACTAATTGGCACACTGCGTTTGACTGTCACAGAAATTCAAGTTTATTCATACATGAACATCACGTGTAAGCAATGGAAATTGGACAGGTCTACTAGCATAATCGTATAGTTTCTCTCTGCCATTCTCGAGACATGCAAAATGCAGCTACACTTCAGCATGGTCGCTTTAGTTTCTGCTTACGTTGGATCCGTATGTAAGAGTCCATGGTTTTAAATACTATTACTCAGATGAATGACAGCAACAGGTCGAAGCAAACCAAAACAAGCGTTGTTTCTTTTTTACTGTGCTTAAAATAACAAATGATAAACATTCTGAACTTGTGCAAACGTATGACGTTGTTTGTATTGGATTGTACACTCGGAGACACTTAGGTTTAGTTATTTATGTTTGCATCAGAAATCCTTATCAGTACTTCATTGGATTGGAGTCTTATCCCAATCGAATAGTTCAAAACTTCAAATTGTTGGGGTTTGCATGGCTTCCTAACCAATGCATACGCCAAAATACCAAACATGCGTTGTAACCTTGAAATCTCGAAGCCTAAAACTTAATGGTGTTTGGCGAAAGACTCATAATATTTGTTTTTGGCGCATTACAATTATATGAAGACGTACGAAGAATTAGAGAACATAACCTTGTGATTTTGCCACTCTCATTATCATAAATTGTGTTTGGTGATGATGAGTATTCTTACTTACATAGCGAAAGAGAGAGATTAAGAATATATATGACAACACCGACCTCCACCGTCATTGACTATATAGTCTTGCACTGCACTAATTTCATTCCAATCTCCACCAACCGAAATTACTTACGTAGCGCATTAATTAAATCCACGGCATTAATTAAATCTACGTTGTAAAACGACACATCACTCATCTATCTATATCTGTATCTATATATCAGGTAATGTATTCTTCACCTTTAATTCTAACTCTATCATCGTACTTTATTTTCTAAATTATCAATAATCTTTCTGTTATTGACAACAGTGTCTCTCCACGAACCAATACCCGCTTCTCCAGGATTATGTCTTCTTAGCATTTACACCAAACGTGGTTTTTGAGCGGAGTTGTGTATACTCACTCACACCTGAATTTGTGGTGGTTCAGAACCCAAGCAGGTATCTTTTTTCATTCTCCATTTGGATATTGGAAAACAGAAATTGGTTCATCAAATTTTCTTCTTTTCGATTGTTGAAGCTAACTGGGTTAATAAGTTCGTCTTTTGTTAAAAGGTTCTACAGAAGAAAAGAAACATGGAAGGTGGATTTTTTCCACCTTGGAAAAATGGGTCATGGCTAGAATTAGCTTCAGAGGATGTACAGGAGAATGAGCAGTTCGAACTGGTATCATCCTTGCCACCGTTGGCTGAGCCACCGACACCGCGTGAACCCATGGAGTTCTTGTCCAGGTCTTGGAGTCTCTCTGCCTCAGAAATCTCAAAGGCTCTCTCTGAGAAACAAAAGCAAACTTTTCTCGATACGGGCCCCGACACATTGCAAGAACCTATTTCTGCACCTCATTTGGCAGTAAGTCACACAGTTTCAACACAATACTAATCAAATTTGATTAAACTCGAAGAGAACATTGTTCTATATGCTAGGAATCGGGAAATGAATATACGAATCAACTGCTGCAGAGTTTGTTTCCATTTACCTAGTTTGAGTTTTGATAATACAGCTGTGTTGTTATTCTAACTAATTCAATCAAATTTATGTCTCCCGTTTGATGTTTTCTTATTCAATAAAAAATTTCTTTTCATAAATACGAAATAAAATAGTAGATGTTCTTGGTTCTGATGGCAGGGAGGGAAAATGATGGTTTCTGGAAACTGCCGAAGGATGGGTGCGATTGGAAAGTGGTTACATCAGAAGCAGTATGGGAGCACGAACGTTTCCGTTAAGAAGAAAGATCGGGCGCGTGCGGAGAACGCGCGTGTGCATTCGGCGCTTTCCATTGCGGGGTTGGCGTCTGCGGTGGCTGCGGTGGCCGCAACAGAGGACCCTCGCGGTGGCTGTCGTTCTAAATTAGACATTGCTCTCGCTTCCGCCACGCAACTCTTGGCTTCTTATTGCGTTGAGATGGCGGAGTTAGCCGGCGCGGATCGGGAGCGTGTGGCCGCCACCGTCAGGTCCGCGGTGGATATTCAGACCCCCGGTGATCTAATGACTCTCACGGCTGCAGCTGCAACAGGTAATTAATTATTACCAATTGTTCTATCGCTATGCTTGAAAAGTGTTTGTGGAATTGTGAGTGTGGAATATTCAACAGTATGTTGAAATACCGATGATTGGTTTGGTACATTATGTGTACATATATCAGCTTTGCGAGGAGAAGCAGCTCTTACAGCTAGATTGCCAAAAGAAGCAAAGAAGAATGCGTCAATAAGTCCGTATGATAAAGTGATAGCGGAAACGCAATGGCTTCGTGCGTTTGACGGTCAGATGTTGGAACGTCATCCACCATGTCTGGGTGATTTGTTGCAGCTGACAGAAAAAGGTAATTCTTGGTTTATATCTATTCATAGCATTGGATTCTTTTACTGAATGTGAAACTTGTTTCTCAGATTATGAACATTGGTTGATTTGGATTTTAGAGTTTCGAAAATCTTAGTTTAGTCCTCACATTAATGAAAGACAAGCATTTCTGATACCTGATAGCCAGTTCCATCCCTCAATAATCAATGCTTTGTCCCTTTTTAAGTTTTAATATCTTCAAGAATTGAATTCCTGACATTGGCCTACTTTAATTGCAATACTTATCAGGTTGACATTGTTTCCATGTTTGATAAGTGTTCTTTTCTTCAGGGACTTTACGATGGAGACATGTCCATGTTTATATCAAGAAATGTCAGGTAGCATTTTAAAAGCTGACCTACAAACATTTTTCTCTTGGGGTGGCTAGTTCTTTCCTGTAGATTGTAGACAGCAATCTGATTTATCATGTTCTCAGGTCAAAATTAAGATCAAAAGTAAGCACGTTGGAGGAGCCTTCTCCAAAAAGAATAAATGTAAGTCCTTCTAACATTAAAAGCTCTCAACAACCACGCACCTATTCTTTTGTAGTTATTTATTTCAACTACAATAAGAACAATATGCTGCAAATATGTCATCTAATTACGAATTGTCATATTATTAAAAATTATGGATTATTTTCTTATGTTGTGATTTTTCTTCTGGTTCAAATTGCTGATAGTTATTCCCTAATTCTGGGTAACATATGTGTTGTATACCAGGTGTGGTTTATGGAGTGTGTGATAAAGATAATGCATGGCCATATAGAAAAGAAAGGGAAGCATCGGAAGAGCTATATTTTGGACTCAAAACTGCACAAGGTCTTCTGGAATTCAAGTGCCAGAACAAACTCCATAAGCAAAAATGGGTTGATGGGATAGAAATGTTACTTCGTAGGGTGAACTCTGTTGAAGCAACAGAGCATTCTCTAGAATTTTTAAGTATTAGTAGCAGTACATGATTTGTTTGAATTGTATATTCCTCTAGGATCTAGAAGAGTGAACAAAAATTTTTTGTCAAAAAAATGCTACCTCTACAAGCCTACAATATTACAGAAGCAAAGAAGCACTACTCTTGTGTGCAGCAGGGTTTGCATCTGACCATCCTTGTTAATAGCAATACCAAATTGATAAGTGTTAAAACCCTGTTTAAGATATAAAAACTACCTCCGAGAAACCTTATTTCATTCAAATTATTTAATAAAAAGTATTATTTTGACACACCTATTTTAATTTTTTTTTTTCATTTGATACTATTCTTATCTACTTTTTATTTTTATTTTTTTTGAAAAAAATACAAAATTTTATAGTTTTATACTATTTTATTCTCGTAGTGTTAAATGAATGTAAAAGTGTGTATCATATTATTATTGTTTTTTTTTTAATTAGAAAGCTTACAGATTTATTATGTTTAGAACGCAAATGATTTCTAGCAGCACAAATTAAGTACTAATAGTATCTGTTGAATGTTCGTTTTTAATAAGCCAGAAACCGATGTAGTATTCGTTTTTTATTTTCATGTAAGAAAAGTTATTTATAAAACGTGGTTTTTATACTATTTCTCTTCAAATTTATATAAAAATATTTTTATGTTAGTGTGAAGTTATACACTAATAAAACATACTTATTCTTTTTAAATCTTTTTATTTAATGATAATGTGTTCGGATGCATGCCACAACCACCAATAATGGGAGTCACGAATTACTTTAACATTTTTTATAACAATTATTATTTTCTAAAACTCTTGTATAACGATAAGAATGCTATTGCGCGGCAATTTAAATAAATTTGCTAGGTTAGGATTTTATATTTTTTATAAGTGAGAATGATACTGACATTAAAAAATATACATTCGCTATTGATGATTCGAATAAATAAAAATATAAAAAATTGACTAATACTTTTATATAAAGTTTCATGTAAGTTTTTCTTTTTAATTTGTACTAAATATCGTACTTTCGGAATTTACTATTGTAAAGTAGAAGATATAAATCTTGAATGGACAATCTTTGATTCAAATTTAGATAATTGTTGAATCCAAATCTTACTTTTATTTTAATAATCAACTCTTACAAGTGTAATTTAGTTCTTGTATCTTTGCATCTGAATTTTTTTTAATGGGTGTAATAACTTTTAAAAATTCATAAATACAACATGTAGGTTTAGATATGGTAATAGATACCCCTTCTTAAATTGCATATATGTAAGTATTTGATGCATGTAGTTTATTTCATTCTTTCCAATTTTTTTTCACTTTTTAGTTGATTAATAATAACTTTTTAACTAAATTGAATATGGAAATTAAAACTAATATTTGCATAGGCATAAGATAGAAACTATAAAGTTGGCTTCTTGCCCTGTTTTTAAAGCTTTTATCTTTTGGTTTTCGCTACTTTATTACTTCAACCATAGTTGAATATAAGTTTTGCGTAAGTAAACTTCTCAATAATATTAAAGAAAAACATTCAAAAGGTAAAATAGTTATATTAAATTTCTCTCATAGATTAAAATCAAGTTATATATAGAGTAGGTTATAAAAATTCTTTCACTTAATTTCTTGAAAAATTAATTTTGATTACGACAATAAAAAAAATTCAAAACAAATATTTATCGAGAGATTTATCGCATGGTTATGAATTTGGCTTTGTATGGATTTATAGGGATTACATAGTATAATTGATTTGCCGTCAAAATACGACAGTTTTGTTTTCTTCGTATGGCAATATTCGAAGCTCGCAATAAGATCTGATAGCACTTGTCAGACACTGTTTCTCAAGGTTCTCTGATTTCTGCACAAAGCTCTGCAAATCATCTCTATGGGAAACTCTTTCAACCTGCAATTCACATTCAGCCACATCACCTCAGAAAATACACTGAAAAAAAATACAAATTGAATCTCTACGATAAGTAATTGACTAAATGTAAATGTTCTTTCTCTTAGAATTAGACAACACCAAAAATTCTATTCTATTATTATCTGTAAGGAAATTCACCAGAAACTGAACTGCTATGAGATTTAGCTAGCACAATATTTCTTTTCAAAATATGAAAAGAAGAACTGATACTTGCTTATTTCCATCTTATGGCTATGATAATTCTTGGTAATGGCATGTATTCAAGAGATAAACAAGTACTAAAAATTTTGTGTTCACCATCTGTTCAATAATAGGTCCAGTATCAAGTCCTTCAGTCACAAGGTAACTTGTTGCACCGATTAATTTCACACCTGCATCAACGGCCTTGCCAAGACAATCAATCATATTAAACGTTTCACAGTTGATTAGGAAGGAAGCATGATGAACATATATAATTTAAGCAATGAAACGCTACCTGTTTAGATGGATTGATACCCTTAAATGATGGTAGCAAGCCATGGTGGATGTTAATTATATCCTTCCCATAACTCCTTAAAAAGGTGTTTGATAGTATCTACAATAATAACTTAATAAACTCATGTTCACCTTCAATTTAATACTCATCATCAATGCAATCAAACAGTAACAGAACATATACTGCAGATGATAATCGTTACTAAAACTCGTGTTTTCCCATCTTCAGGAGCAGATAAGTTCTCTGAGAAAAAAGACTTGTAATTTGAAGAGTTTGAAACCAATTACAACAATCTTTAATCAAGTTATTTACCCGAATATACCTCGCAAGTACTAAAAAATCAGTGTTCTGAACCAGCTCCAAGATCTCATCTTCCCTTTTATTCTCTGCTGTTGCTTCTAAATAATGATATGGAACACCGTGCATTTCAAGAAAACGAATCACCTCACTTTCTGGAGCTCTGTAATGGTTACTGTTGAAAGTAATTCAAAATAAACCAATTAATTAAACAGACAAAATCAATTTAGCTACATAATTCTGAAACTCAACCTAATCACACAAGTAATATCCACTGAGAGTCTTCCATCCTGCCATCCATGCAGCAAATCAATCAAACAGTGGTCCTGCAACAATAGAAAGAAACCTTTTCTTCAACAGACGTTGCATGACATAAATATATCTACATTAAAAAATGTTTCTTTGTTAAACATTAATGCATACCTGCTTTGATGCGAGAATAGCAACCTTATATTTAGGATCCAAAGCTGGCACCCTTATAACAGATCTCATGGCATTGAATGTTTTAGAGATCCTCAGGAAATCCTCCTCCATTTGCATTCGTGGCCACATAGCAGGATCAAAAACAAAAACACTGCAAATATCGAACACTGTAAATAAATTCGATTCTGTGTACAGAACACTACATACATGTATAAAACATTATACTGAGAATACTTTCTAGAGTAGAAGACTTGTTTATTTTGAGGTACAAAAACATCAGCAGAGAGAATGTTTCCACCCCTAGTGGCAATGCAATCAGATAGCTTGGCTACAATTCCAACCGTATCCTATCAGAAAGACATAATATTAGAAAAAATTGTGAAAGGTGACTCATAATGGTATAAAAATAGTGTAAAAATGAACATAGAAATATTATAAACAGACGGAGAATGCAGCTTACCGGGCATTGAAAGACATGGATTCCATGAGTGAGGAAGGAATTGGAAGACGATGGGTTTAAGGGGTCAACGGATATATTACAGGTAATGAAATTATTATAACCGTAACTGTTCCTGTTGCTCAATCTGAAAACTTTGAGGTTGTTCAAAGTAGAACACAGTTTTCGGACGATGCCCATTTCATTTGGCTATCCAAACTAAGGTATTTGGTGGGTTTGTGCTTGTTTTCTCATTCCGCATGTATTAGCTTTATGGACCAAGAATAATAGGAAAAGATATACGTGGTCTAGAACAATGGAAAACGACTTCAATAACCTGCATAAACGTGGTCTGAAACAATTCAAAAATTATTCTCCAAATTAGAACTTTGCATGCATTTGTGGTCTAAAATAGTGGCGGTTTGATACAGCCACTCTAATTCTTTCTATTTATTTATTATTATTATTATTATGGATTTTTATAGGTGATAACAGTTTTATTTCTTTTTAATACGTAGAAGATGGTCATGGGTAGAAAGCTAAGAAAATTCCCCATTAAGTAAATGACTAATTAAACCATCTTAACTAACTGACAACTGTCAAAAATAAGGGTTTTTTGGTTATTTCCGTTGACCCATTTGAATTACCATTTTAGCCTCACCTTCTTCACAGTACTATCATACTAATCAGTGGAAGTACTGTCTTTTCCCACGCTTCACCTATTGTCTTTTCTCCCGCTTCGCCTCTCGGCAGTATTGTCTTTTCTCCCGCTTCACCGCTTCGTAGGTGAGTCTGAATGGTTTGGACCATCTGCTTCTATACAAGACCTTCTCCCTAACTCCCGCTTCATGTTCTTCTTTTTTTACCTTTTCTGTTAACAAATATCAGCCTTCAGCCTTCATTTATGTCATCATTTTTCGTGTTACCTGCATCTTTGGACGTGGACGTGTGAAAGGTTAGTCATTTGCATATACTTTTCCTTCTTTGTCCACTTTTTCGCTTTCTATGTTTATCTTCTTCTTCTTTTTGGACCTCGTCTTTCAACTTTTGGCTTTTTTTGGTCTCTTTCGACTTATTCTTTCTATTTACATGTATAGAACCCAGTAGCTTGACTTCTCTTACTTTGTTTAATCGAATTCTGTTTTTGTTTATACAAAGTGTTATCAAGGGTTGAAGATTTGGTGAACGTTGAGTTTATCAACTTACGTATTTTATAACCCAACTTAAGCTTTTTATTTCGTGTGTATCTTTGGGGTTTTGGCTTCAAGTTTGTATTTTTATCTCATTAAACTAATTCTTCAACTATTTCCATCATGTATTAGACGAAAAAGAAATTTGACATGATCAAGGATCTTGATGGAACAAGAGAAACGTTGAATCTTGCTGTGACAATCATAGATTTATGCTTTCTTGAATCATGGGATTCCCAACGACATATGGAGATGATTCTTACATATCAAAAGGTAATCTAAAGTATCAATGCATGAGTTAAAATTTGCTTAATGTATATCAAATCTTCATTATATATATGCATAACATGATAAACATTATGATGATCAGGGTGATACCTGTAATGATTAAGAAGGAAGATATGGGTTTGTGGGAGGAAAAGAGGGTCAAAGATATATAATGCATAATTTTAAAATCTTAAAGAACAGAGCTCAATTTAGTATATATATGCGACCGTTCTTTTAAGCTATTGTTCATAGAAGCAACATCTATACAAGAACCCATTGCAAGTGTGCCTGCCAAGATGTGGAAGTCCAAAAGTATAAAGAATATCATTGATGGAAAGTACTCTGTTGATTTCTTGATTGGTGAGTATATATGTTCTTCTTTGATAGATATATTTATTTCTAGTTATTTTGCTGATGTAGTTTATAATTTTTTACTTTTTAGATGTCATTGGTGCGGTGTGTCAACAAGAAACCCCAGACCAAAAATATTGTATTTGACTGGAAGGATTTGAGGTTGGTTATATTATGTAAGTTGTTTATATTTTACATTGCACCTTTAATATATTATGTTTATTATGTAATTAATCTTTTATTGTCATTTCCTTCATTAAGTGCTTCTGTAATATGTTTGCATTTTGAGGAACTCGTATTGTGTAAAATTCATGACTTCTTGGAAAACAAATCGTGTACCACTTAATCCTGCATAAGGTAACTTATTCGTTGTTTGTGGGTTTGTGGGTGACAGTGTCTCTATGTGTGATTATGGTTGAAAAGAAAGATCACTAGACAATGCTTGTTCTTGTTTTTCTTATATCAAAGGTATGGATGTCAAAACTCTCTCTTATAAAGAAAGATCACTAGACAATGTACTAAGCTTTTCTATTAGAGGCTGTTGGTGATGCTTTTAACAAAGGTATCTATAAAGAAAGATAATTATACAATATCGGAAGTCGCACATCCACTATAGATAAGACAAATTCATAATATATAAGTAGTACAAACATCAATCTTATTAATCGATTTTGTAGAGTTCAATTAAGCTTAAAGTCTTTTTTTAACAAACAATACACTAAGCTCTTCTATTACAGGGCCGTGAGAGTGAAAAATAAATATTAAAATAATATTATTTATTTACAGTTAATTTATTATAAAAAAACTTATAATTAATTATTTACTTTTTTCATATTATCTAAATCTTTATTTAATTATTATATTTATAATTATACATAATTATAACACTTAAATATAATTAAGTAAGTAAATTATTGATTTGAATATAATAATAATTATATTAATCCTTTTAATACAAAATAAAAACAAAAACAAAAAATAAAAAAAAGGACGTCCGGTCTCATACTAGTTAATTTGAAAAAAATCATTGAATTTATTAGCCATACAAACTATTGATTATTAAATAAAAGTTGCGGTTAAGGATTCGATTTTAAAAATTAAGAAAAAAAAGTGAAAACAAAAAAAAAATGTAATTACTATTTAGGGGATGAAAATAACACAGATAAAAAAAATAGTTAAATAAGATTATTGTAGTTTCAAAACTACAAGCATCTTGGTGTAGTGTGTGTTGCTATACAGAAATATGACACAACAAAGATTTGCATTAATTCAAAAGTAACATGATATCTCTCGCCCAAAAAATATATTTATTAAATGTTGAATATAAAAAAAAAATTGAAGGCACCAATTTTAATATAGGTCAATATTTAAAGTGCCAAAAAATTGTTTAACCTGACAACAAATATATATATAAAATTAAAAATTGAGAATAATTAAGATTTGGTACTTCCAAAATGATCTATATTTAATTTTATCACAACATAGAAGTTTGTCAGTGTTAAGATCTGACGCAAATTTTTAATTGAATCATTTAATTTATGCTCAAACTCAATACGATTTAGATATAAAATAAGTAAGACAAAATCGAATAAACTTTAATTTACATTAGATTTTACAATTATTTATAGTTAAATTTTATAATAATAAATATAAACATGCATTAATATATTATATATCCTGTACAGATCAATTTTATGTGAGATCCCAATAAATTCAGTCGGCCCATATTCGTTCACCCTTTTTCCAACTAACTGCATTACTTTTTTAATATAAAAATTTCAGATACAATGATGTAATAATATTACTTATTACATATAATTAAGTTTATTCAGTCATAAAAGAATTCCGGGTCATAAGACAACGTGGTGGACTAAAGAAAAATGTCTCTTTTTTTTTAATATAAATTATATAGTATAAGTATTAGTCAATACCATGTACATATTTCTCAATCAAAGTTTCTGGAATGTTGTTCAAGAATCCCATTCGAAAGCTTCGTTTTCACAACTCCACAACCCCATTTCTGCAGTTTTTTTCTTTCACCAAGATTGGAGGTGTAGGTGAATCTATTATGATGCAGGAAGTAATAGCCCAAATATAGATATAAATGGGCGTGTAAGCCCAAATAAACGGGCCGAGAAACCCGACCCGAAATTGGAGAAGCAAGCAAAACCCTCGCTCTTCATTTCTATCCCGCGCCTGGTTTTCTACTCTGCATGTTGTTGCTTTGTCGCACGCAGTCTCGCCTCGCTCACTCTGTTATCCGTGTTCAAACTTCGGCTGTACACAGGTTACATTCATCTAAAAACGCCGTTTAAACTTCCGTTTTTCCCATTTCTCCGTTCCTGTTTTCGATCTGAAACTCATTGTTTTCGGTGCTTTGTAGCTTTCGTCACCTGACAGATATGGCGAGCGATGGTGGGAAGAGCTTCGCGCGCCGGGACCGTCTTCGCGAGATCGAGGTGAAGGTTCAGAAATGGTGGGAAGAGAAAGAGGTCTTCAGAGCCGAACCGGGCGAGGTAAACCCTAAACCGGGCGAGAAATTCTTCGGCAACTTCCCATTCCCTTACATGAATGGTTACCTTCACCTTGGCCACGCCTTCTCCCTCTCCAAACTCGAGTTTGCAGCCGCATTCCACCGCCTCCGCGGTGCCAATGTCCTCCTCCCCTTCGCTTTCCACTGCACCGGCATGCCCATCAAAGCATCCGCCGACAAACTCGCTCGCGAGATCCGCAATTTCGGTGACCCGCCCGTCTTCCCCACCCAAATCGAAGAAGAAGAACAGCAACAAGAAGATGAACCTTCTGGAGATGGTGCTCCTCCTGATAAATTCAAAGGGAAAAAGTCAAAGGCTGCTTCGAAGTCAACGGGACAGGTTTACCAGTGGGAGATCATGCGAAGTGTAGGGATTTCTGATGCCGAGATATCCAAGTTTCAGGATCCTTATAAGTGGCTTTCTTACTTTCCACCTTTGGCTGTTGAAGACCTTAAGGCTTTTGGATTAGGTTGTGATTGGAGAAGGTCGTTTATTACTACCGATATGAACCCTTATTATGATTCCTTTGTGAGGTGGCAGATGAGGAAGTTGAAGTCCCTGGGGAAGGTTGTGAAGGATGTGAGGTATACTATTTTTTCTCCATTGGATGGTCAACCTTGTGCGGATCATGATAGAGCCAGTGGTGAAGGAGT
Organism: Vigna reflexopilosa; assembly: GCA_027742785.1. NCBI lineage: Eukaryota > Viridiplantae > Streptophyta > Magnoliopsida > Fabales > Fabaceae > Vigna > Vigna reflexopilosa. Next base: position 2,788,017 of record CM050930.1, on the reverse strand, counting down.
TCAGCCTCAAGAGTACACTATTATCAAGATGGAGTTGGTTGCTCCTTTTCCCGACAAATTTAAGGTTTTGGAGGGAAAGAAGGTGTTTCTTGGGGCTGCAACTTTGAGACCTGAGACTATGTACGGTCAAACCAATGCTTGGGTGTTACCGGATGGGAAGTACGGGGCTTTTGAAATCAATGATAGTGAAGTATTTGTTCTTGCTCATAGGGCAGCGCTCAACCTTGCCTACCAGAACCACTCGCGGGTTCCGGAGAAACCGTCTTGCTTGCTTGAGCTCACTGGTCGTGACTTGATTGGACTTCCATTGAAGTCTCCACTTTCTTTCAGTGAGGTTATTTATGCGCTTCCCATGTTGTCTATTTTGATGGATAAGGGTACCGGGATCGTCACCAGTGTGCCCAGTGATGCTCCTGATGATTACATGGCTTTGCATGATTTGAAAGCAAAACCTGCTTTCAGAGAGAAGTATGGGATTAAGGATGAGTGGGTGATGCCGATTGAGATTGTGCCAATCATTGAGATTCCACAGTTTGGGAACAAATGTGCAGAGACAGTTTGCTTGCAGATGAAAATCAAAAGCCAGAATGATAAAGAAAAGCTTGCAGAAGCCAAGAAGCAAACTTACTTGAAAGGGTTCACTGAAGGGACGATGATTGTTGGGGAATATGCCGGGAGAAAAGTTCAGGAAGCTAAACCCTTGATTAGGACCAAGCTTTTGGAAGCAGGTTAGCATTTACTTACTCTTATTTTTACTTTTTTAATATTGTGTAGTATTGTTGTTCTTGTATATCTCAGAATTTATAAACATCGCCACTCACTTCCTTCATGCTTAATACAACAAAAATCGAAGGATAAATTTTTAACCGGAAACATCACCCCTTGGTTAGCAAGGACCTTCTCTATTCTAAAATATGTGTAACGCTTTTGAAATTCTCTTAAGAAACTGAACACAAGATTATCAAAACTGGCTTAAAAAGACAAGACTTGTACCTTACGTATTAGTTATAATAGAATCATCAATACATCTCCTCCTCGTGTTGAAAATTGGTCATATTGAACGAGTCTAAATATCTATCGTGGTTTGATAGGAGTTCAATAGTCTTATCAAATTTTGTTAAGATAGACATTCATGCTTTGATACGATATTAGAAAGGGAATTTTTAATCTTAACTTAATCTCACAACTTGATCAAGTTTGTGCATTTGAGTTTGTAACCTGTCCTAGAAGACCTAGTTTGTTTGTCCTTGGGCCATGCAATTTTGGTAGGGTGTGTCCCCCATCAAATCTTGTTAGGATAGACATTCATCCTTTGATACGAAATTAGAAAGTGAACTTTTAAGCTTAATTTAATCTCACAAAACTTGATCAAGTTTGTGCATTTGAGTTTGTAACCTGTCCTAGAAGACCTAGTTTGTCCTTGGGCTATGCAATTTTGGTAGGGCGTGTCCCCCATCTCTTTTCCCTGTATCTCAGACCAGTTGCTTCTCCGTGATCTTAAGCTTAAAAGCTTAGAGGATGAGGTGACGGTGGCCAAGATATGGACTTATGCTGTCTGTCCATGTATTATAAATATCTAAGCTTCTGAAGGAGGGCTGTATGGGTCATAGTCGATTGGTAGATTATCAGATTACCCACAATGGTACAATAAAATGGGATATTTTTAAAATTTTATTTGTTACATTATTAGTGTTTTCAAGGGATAGCAGCGATAAACAATTGAATAAAAGATTGAGATTTTTTTTTGGTTTACTAAATACATTGAGTTCAATCTCGCATTTATTCATTCTGCCTTTTTTGAAAAATAAATATTCATCTTAATTCTAAAGTATATGAATTTAAAAGTATAATTAAATTTGGGTAATTTAAAAAATATTAAAATTTGTTTTTGTATTACAAATTATCTATGAACAATTATTTATGAATACTGTGTATCATGTAAACTTCGTTGCTGAGGCTAACGACTTGCATGTCTTTTGGAATAGTGTTTACCTTCAAATCTGAGTTGATAATGTCCCCAGCAAAACAGTTTTGTTGTTTTCTTTTTACTATTTTGAGATTGTTGATTTGTTCTGCAGTTTTTTCTGTTTTTTTCAATGTTGTGTCTGTATTGTTCTCTTTAATCTTGCCACCACTACTAATTATTCTGGCTCCACCTCCCAGGTCAGGCTATTGTCTACAGTGAACCAGAGAAACGGGTGATGTCAAGATCTGGTGATGAATGCGTTGTAGCCCTTACAGATCAGTGGTACATTACATACGGAGAATCAGAGTGGAAGAAGTTGGCAGAGGAGTGCCTTGCTAATATGAGCCTCTACTCAGATGAGACACGACATGGATTTGAGCACACTTTAGGCTGGTTGAACCAGTGGGCCTGTTCACGATCGTTTGGTCTTGGGACACGCATACCTTGGGATGAACAGTTCTTGGTTGAGTCTTTATCAGATTCCACCATTTACATGGCTTATTACACTGTTGCACACCATTTGCAAAATGGTGACATGTTTGGATCCAGCCAGTCTGCCATTAAACCACAACAACTTACTGATGATGTATGGGATTATATTTTCTGTGATGGACCATATCCCAAGTCAACTGATATTTCATCATCCCTTTTGGACAAAATGAAGCGTGAGTTTGAGTATTGGTATCCATTTGATCTTCGAGTCTCTGGTAAGGACCTCATCCAGAATCATCTTACCTTCTCCATTTATAACCATACAGCAATTATGGCCAAGCATCACTGGCCTCGTGGGTTCAGATGCAATGGTCACATTATGCTCAATTCAGAGAAAATGTCAAAGTCCACTGGAAATTTTAGGACATTGCGTCAGGCAATTGAAGAATTTTCTGCCGATGCTACACGGTTCTCTTTGGCCGATGCTGGTGACGGTGTTGATGATGCAAATTTTGTCTTTGAGACTGCAAATGCTGCAATTCTACGGCTCACTAAAGAGATTGCATGGTATGAAGATAATCTGGCAGCAGAATCTTCCATGAGAACTGGTCCGCCATCTACTTATGCTGATCGTGTATTTGCCAATGAGATTAACATAGCTATCAAGACAACTGAGCAAAATTACTCCAACTATATGTTTCGTGAAGCTCTCAAGACTGGCTTTTATGATCTTCAGGCCGCTAGAGACGAGTACAGGTTCTCGTGTGGGGTCGGGGGTTCCAATCATGACTTAGTGTGGCGCTTTATGGATGTGCAGACACGTCTTTTAGCACCCATCTGTCCACATTATGCAGAATTTATTTGGAGAGAGCTTTTGAAGAAGGATGGTTTCGTGGTGAATGCTGGCTGGCCAACAGGTGATACACCTGATCTCACACTGAAGAGTGCAAATAAATATCTGCAGGACTCGATTGTTATGATGAGGAAGTTGCTTCAGAAGCAACTTTCAGGCTCAAAGAAGGGTAACAAAAAAGGTCCTCCAGTCACATCACCGACAGAAAACAAGGTGACAGGCTTGATATATGTAAATGAACAGTTTGATGGTTGGAAAGCTGAGTGCCTCAGTATTCTTCAGAAAAAATTTAATAGAGATACTCGAACTTTTGCACCCGATTCAGACATAATGGAGGCCTTACAACAGAGTTCTGTAGGTCAGTCTTCTAATTTTAAACAAACCCAAAAGCTTTGTATGCCTTTCTTGAGGTTTAAGAAAGAGGAAGCAATTTCAATCGGCGCACAAGCCCTGGATTTGAGATTGCCATTTGGTGAAATTGAGGTTCTGAAGGAAAACTTGGACTTGATCAAGAGACAGATAGGTCTAGAAGATGTGGAAATTTTATCAGCATCAGATGCGGATTCCTTGGCTAGAGCTGGAAAATATGCTACTTTACTAAATCAAAATCCTCCATCCCCTGGAAATCCAACTGCCATCTTTTTAACTCAGTAGCTACTGGGTGAGTTTCTAGAAAATTTCCATTGTACTATTTTCATAGTTTCCTCTTTGTTCCTGTAATCTAGACAAGAACTTTATTTATTTGTATTTGGAAAACTTAACCTTTCAAATTATTAAACCTTTAGAGTTTGTTAGCAAGTTAGGAAGTCACCATTCTCGTTATATCTGAAAATATAATTGCTCCACTGATATTGCTATAATTTCCTGTTTTAGGAATTGTTAGCAAAGTGTTAATATTACTATTGTCTTGCTCAAACGTGCTCATGTTATTGTCTTTTGCAGGTTGTCACTGTATTCAACTTCACCGAGATGATGTAGCATGATTAACCCGATCTAAACTGTTCTTTGTTGTGGTTGGGAAGCATGAACATTTTTTGTGGATAACGAGATTTTGGTGGAAACTACCGATGTAGAATTCAGTTTGGCTCGTCCTCCTGTCCTGTATCTTCTCAGCTTTTAATTCTATTACACCTCCTTTGTTTGCTCTACATCTTTTGGCCAAGTTGTCAATTTTCTGATTATAGAGAAAAGTACATTTTGTACCATAATGTTCTTATGGTGATGGATTATTTTATTTTACAATAGCATTCAATCATACTGAAATGTTGTTCAAATTATAGTTGCTGGATTTAGGAGTTCATTTCCTGACATTTTATTGTTTAGATTGAACATAATTGAAAGCTCTGTCTTAGATTAATTGCTAAAATTCCTTGTTTTAATTTATTTTAATAGTGGAGATCAAGCTAGTAATACTCTTAATAAGTCATAGTCAATGATCGATTGAAAATTATAGATTTAGGCGACGTACTAATTAAATGAGATAAGACCCACTATTTGAAATTTTGAATAAATTTCAGCTACTAATAATGAATGTAGTAAAATGTTTTTTCACGCATTTCTTTGTGGCATGGCGTTGGGTTGGACATGCTTAGTTTGGATCTTATTATTTTCATTGCAATTTAACCTACCTTTTTTTTTTCTTTCGTGAAAGGTTAGTTTAAGACATAATAAGTACGTGATATGGATTATCTAATTTGTAATTTATAAGGGTCTTTCTTTTTACTGCGAAAAGGATAATGTGGAATTGATGTTTTATGGTTGGACAAAAATAACTTATCATGGATTTACTTTTACTAAAAATTTTGGTTGAGTTAAATGTGAGAACTATATCTAACGTTATTTAATAATAAAATATTAATAAAAAAACTGTTTACATAAAAAAATAATAATTAATTTTTAAAACAAATTTTTTTATCACAAATTTTTATATTTTTTTATCAATAAACATATTATTTTTGAATAATATTATTTTAAGTAATAAAAGTAAAATATTTTTTTTTAAATTTAATTTTATTAAATGATTAAGTAATGAAAATCATAAAAGAAAAAAAATAATATAAAAAAAATAATACTTTAAATATATTATATTTTTTAACATATTATTAAATATGTAAAAATATGTTAAAAAAAACTTTTAATGATATTAAAATGTGTGTAAGCGCACACACTAAAATAACTATTTACTTTAAAATAAATATCAATATTATTATTTTAAAATGATAGTATTTTACAGTCTAAAACTAAAATATATTTTTTAACGTTAAATTTATTAAATGACTATATAATGAAATATCATAAAAAAATAATAATATAATAAAAAAATAGTAATATAGCAAAAATAATTAATATTATTGAAATATCAAATGACAAAAAAAAATTAATAAATATATTATAATAATTAATAAATATTAGTTTAATTTTTACATAATAAAATATTAATAATAAATAATTGATTAATAGAACAATTTTATGAGACAATAAAATAAATATAAATAAAAAGTTATTTTAAAATAAAATAAATAAATAAAAAGATAAAATAAATTATATACACATATAAAATAAAAAGTATAAATAAAAAATTAAAAAAATAAATATAAAATTAAAATAATATTCATGACAAAATAAATATAAATAAAATAAATAAATAAAAAATAAAATAATTTCCATACACATATAATAATAAAAGAAATGTAAATAAAATATAAAATAATAATATCAAATAATTAAAAAATTAATTTGTAAGACACCTGTGAATAAAATAAAATAAATTTTAATTAAAAAAACATGTATTGTTATACTATTCAGTTTAAAAACTAGTGCAATTTGGTTTAAAATTAGTAAATTCAATTTAAAATTAATATAATTAGTAGTTCAGTTTATATGATAGTTTAGTACAATTTAGTACAGTTCAGTTTAGTCCAGTTTAATAAACAAAAAACATTTCAATTTGTTTGAATTATTTTACACTTTAGTTTAGATAAATTAATTTTTAGTTAATACAGATTTTAATAATGTTTTATTTGACCATTCCTAATTAAGGTGAGATTCTTGAGATGTCATAAGAATTAGACTGTTTTGTTGTATAACTTCAAGTTCTCCTGTTAGAGCAGTCGGAAGAATGGTGCCTGGATCAAACGAAAACATTCAGTTAAAATATAGATGAATATAATTGTGGATAAATTCTGCATTGCCCGAAGAATAAAAAACGTTGGTCGACAATTTTTTTTTTATAAAATACATGTAAGTTATACTGAAGTAGTGGTAAGGTAACTTAAAATCAACTCGACACTTCAAAATTTTAATAAATGTGAAAAAAAGGGATTGTTCAGAAGAACAAAATGAGAAAAAGGGATTTTTCAGAAGAACAAAATGTGAAAAAAAAAATATTAGGGACAAAAAGAAGAAGATACATGTAAGTCGTACTTAATCACTACTATGCATTTAATAAATATATCATCGATGTCAGTTAATCCCGAAGATTAAAATAAATAAAATGTACAAGATCCAAAATAATTTTCTATTGAAAATCATACGAAAATATATAAGCGTGTGAGAAATCATAAAGTTATTTAAGTAAATATTCTCTCTTATTCGTATATAAGGATTAAAATAGATATTAATGATCTCGACATTTAAAATTTGGGACAAGGATTACAGATCCGAGGAAAAGTTTTGTTAGTATTTATGTTTCAGAATATAGCAACGTTTTAGATTACAGAGGCAATAAAGCCACTGGTCAGTTTGACTGTCAAAAAAACTATTCGGTCGCGGTTATTATTATCGTTAGGATGCAAACGGAAAAATAACGCCGGGAGTTCCATCAAGGCATGCTTCGAGTTCAATTTAAAATTTACAGAATTATTACAAGCGGTGAAGGAAAATTGAAGGTACAGGACAGCAAACGTTGAAGAAAGAGAAAAAGCTTGAAGGAACAAACGAGAACAATAAGTGATGTTTTTTAAGGATAGGTTTCAGAGGCTGGAACAGCGGCATAGGAACCAATGAAGACATCTCCATAAATGAGCCCAGCCAAACCTCCTCCAATCAATGGGCCAACCCAGTAGATCCAGTTATCAGCGAAGTTTCCACTGACCACAGCTGGGCCGAATGAGCGGGCTGGGTTCATGGAGCCACCACTGAATGGGCCAGCAGCTAAGATGTTGGCACCCACAATGAACCCAATAGCAATGGGTGCAATGGTGCCCAATGAGCCCTTTTTAGGGTCAGCTGCAGTTGCATACACTGTGTAAACCAACCCAAAAGTGATAATAATTTCCCACACCACACCTTGGAAAGCGTTCACACCATAAGCCAGTCCATGGGTTGGAATGCTCTGTGTGACAGCAACCAAAACAGCTAGCATTATTAGAAGTTGAAGATATAATATATTCAATTATTGTGAAAATAAAATAATATGATTTGGAAATATTAATACGTACCTTGTCGGTAACCAAATTGAGGAGGAGACATGCAAGGATAGAACCCAGCAATTGAGCAATCCAGTACAAGAAACCAGTTAGGAGGGTGATGTTGCCTCCGATAGCCAATCCAAATGTGACAGCTGGGTTCAAATGTCCACCTGAGATGTTGGCTGCAACAGACACACCTACAAACAGTGCGAATGCATGTGCCACCGCTACTGCCACCAGCCCCGTTGGATCCAATGCAGCATCTTTCGTCACCTCGTCTATGTTAAACAAACACAACCAACCACTTCATTATATGTTCCTTCTCCCAACACTAACATGCATGCACTACCATAAAACAGTTATTCTATATTCCTTTTCCTTCTTCTTAATTAATATTTTCACCTAAGAAAATTTTTTTTTAATAATTTTTGGGTTAAATATGATTTTAGTCCCTATGCTTTGGAGGAATTTTGGTTTTAGTCCCTCTTTCAAATTAAGGTACAATTTAGTCCTTCAACTTTAGAAAACTTTGGTTTTAGTCCTTTTTACCAAATTTTTTAAACTTTATTTATTGTTTCAAATGCGTTTCTCAGTTAACATTGAAGCAAAAATGTGTCAAACAGTGTAAACAATCTAAATGCTATAATGAAATGTGCTTGAAACAGCAAATAAAGTAAATTGACTAAAATCAGAGTTTTCTAAAGTTGAAGGACTAAATTATACCTTAGTTTGACAGAGGAACTAAAACCAAAATTGCCCCAAAATATAGGGACTAAAAACATATTTAACTCATAATTTTTTTATCACACTTGTATGATAATTTATGATTAATCTGTTTCAAATATACAAATCAATAAATTAATGACATGGAAACTATTATAAAAAAATTATTAAAAAAAATTGTTAAAAACTAGAATATTAAAAATTGACAAAAAAATTTAAAAAATATTTCATTCATTTTTCAATCTTTACAAAATAAGAGTTTTTATTTTTTTCCTTTTAGTTTTTTTTCTTTATTTATCTTCCTAGAATATAAATTATTGTCATTGGTCCTTATAAAAGTAACACTTGTAAAACAATTTTTTATTTTTGTTCATTCTCTTCATTTATATGACCAAGAGACAATGATATGAGAAGTATGAAATTATTCTTTAAAGTTTTACTTAGATTATAAATAAAATTAATTTAGAATATATAAGTAGATATAAATTTTATCTGTATAGTTAAATTAGACTTAAAATTTAACCGTTATTATTTTGATTTGAGTGTTTTGAGTTGGATAGTTTTTTTAACAGAAAAAGAAAGACACTATATACATAATTAGTGGCTGTGAAGACTTACTGTAAGCAATGGCTGATCCAACACCAGCGAAGACGAAAATGAGAGTGGCATGAAGCTCTGCAAAATAGGCCTTGAGAGAGGCAACGCTAAAAGAGTCTTCAAAGCTACCAAGAGTGATCTTCACCATTTTTGGCACCTGCCTTACTTCAAAACCAAACAACCTATCTTTCTATTATTAACTACTGCTACTACTTTGCCTCATAAATCTTTGCTTAGGTTTATATAACAACAATTCACATAATTATAATACGCATGATTACCAAGGGACAGCCATTGTTGGCTGTCACAGCACCGACCATGGCCCACGTCAGTGGTTGGATAAGGCTTTCATTAATAATCCAAAACCTAACTAATCCCATACCTCACTCTTTTCTCCATTTTAAAACTCCTATCATTTCTGTTCATCTTTGTTTTTTTTAGTCATACGCTCAATAGTTATCAGTATAATATATTCAACAATAAAGGAAAGAAAATTGGATGGATAAGCATCCTAGGGGAATATTATTATAGGAAACTCCACTTGCACTTAAAAAACCATCTGTTAATCGTCGTTTTCATTGTAGCCAAATCAACTAAAGGTGGCCAAAATTAAATGCTAATGATAACAATGGTGGCAAGAACATGTTATAGAGAGAATTCTATACATATACATAATATATTTATATATATGATTTGTGGCTCATAAACTCCCATGATGGTACATTGATATATGCTCATGTTTTTATTCATTGACTACTTATTAATAATGTCAATGTTTCTTTTTCTTATCAATAAATAGTGAAAAACAAACATTTAAATTGTCTTGATTTTTATCAACTGCAGCTATCTTTTTTGACAATGATTTTATTTAAATTAGGTAAAGTTTTGATAGAGATATCAAACTTTAAAGTAAATAATTTTTCAAATATAGTGATTGTAATGATGCATTAGAGTTAGGACTTCTACCATTGTTTTTATGTTATATGGTTGAGTTAGAAAATTTCATAAGGTTATGTTTAATCGATTTATATGCATCTAATTTAGGTGTGAATCCGATCTAAAGGATAGAAGAACAATATATAATAAATTATATTTTTTAATGTCTAATTTTACATATTCAACACTTGAATTTTAGATTATTTAAACAAATCAACGTCAGTTTACTGTAAGATATGAAGTTTTTTAATGCTATAACTATGATAAGTAGTGGTTGGGCGGCTATAGAAACAGTTTTTGTTTATGTTGTCTTCTATTTTTGTACAGACTTTTATCATATGAACATTCTGGAATTATACCTATTAATTGAAGTCAAATTTCTCTTATAGGTACAATCATTTGGTAGAAAATAACATCAATCAATATCAGTTTCGTAGAAAATATATAATATAATTCTTATGACTTGAAAAAGTATTGATAATTGATTTCTCTGTTTAGTTATGATTAATTGTTGTAAACATGAGTGTCGGGATAGGATTAACATATATTGTTTTTTAACAAAATTCTTACCAAATTCAAGTTGTAATGTTTCTTCTAAAATAAGTCTAAGTTTATTAATAGCTTGTGCTTTAGTAATTAAAATTATAACCATTACAAGTTTATACAAAATAAGTATTTTGTGTCAATCAAATTGTTAAGTTATAATCATATTAATCCTTTAATCAATTTTTGTTAAAATTAAAAAATAATTTATTTTTTGTGTTTTTAAAGCACGTGCATAAAGGACGAACCATTAAATAGTTGTATATTAATATGAAACATTCTTAACATGGTATGAAATGAATTGATGGATTTTGAGATAAATTATATAATTATAAATTATAAAATAATATTACTATTATTATAAACTATATGTACTGTTTAGGATTATTTAGGGTTATGTCAAAACATGAAGTATCGCAAAATCACTATCGATTAAGTTAAAAATTGAGTTGGTAAAAGTACTTCTTAAGATGGTTCAACTGATCTAAGATGTTAAATGGCAAGACTTATTTTTGGACCCAAACTGTATAAGATTATATTATACCACATTAAAAAGGAAATTTTAATAGATAGAAATAGAAAAAAGAGATAATTTTCTCTTCTTAACTCGCCCTTTTATTCATTTACATAATAGAGTGATTTTTCTCTTTTTTTCCTTATTATTTATATCTTTTTAAAATTTTTTCTTTCTATTTTACTTCCAATTTTAGTCTGTTACAAAATTTTAGATTTTTCTTACACCAATTATTTTCTTTTCTTTCATTAATTCATTATCATAAGTAATTTATTGCAAAATTTAAAATTGACACGTTATGATAATTTATTTAACTTAAAAAAAATTAAAATTAAACAATAAAAAAGAGAAGTATAATTTTATCTCATTTCATATAAATATGGAAGAAAATCATTTAATTGCAAATTTCAGCAAGTAATTTTTATCATTTCCTATTTTTCTTTCAAATAAGTAATAAATAAAATTAGTGTTTTAACTCAGTTTTTATATGTTTTGTTTAGACTAAAGGAAGAAGAAAAATGATAAAATCATCTTTATCGAGAGAAAAAACAATAACAAGATAAGGAAACTAAGTGTAGAAATGGGTGATTTAATTGATGTATATAATAATTAATATATTTAAATCTTAATTTGTAAAATAAATTAATGTAGAAATTACATTTAAAAAATGTAATATATTAATATATTTTAGATTTTAAAATAAAGCAATAAAATTAAAGTCAATCCACTTCTTCCACATATTTAACACATGGATAATGATACTTAGACAACATTTTTTTTACAACATTTGATCATTGTCTACGTGTTATCATTATGTGATTGGTTCAAAGTTACTCCATACAATTAATAATAATAATGATAAACAATATCATGGACCAATCACAGAATGACAAGTATTCGATGTTCAAATATTATAAAAAAAAATGTCTTTTAAGTATCATTATCCTAATTATAAACACCTTCATATACCAATCACAAAATAACACTTAAAAATGCTGAAATATTATAAAAAAAATGTTTTCTATGTATCATTATCCTTAATATATTGAACTGGGTTAAAATGGCTATTATGAATTCATGGACACAATTATACAGTGAAGTAACATAGCTCAAGAATCGCGTCAGTGGGTACCGTTATCTGTTCGGTTAAGTTTTTCACGTTCTAAAAGTACTTTTAAAGTCAGTGTAATTGCTTTTGGGTCCTCCATTTCAAAAAGATTATTATTTGTTTATTATGAATAAGGATTACAGGGAAAGAGGCCAACACTTGATAGTAGTGGCAAAAGTTGAGAAGATCAAAAAGAGGTAAAAGTAAAAGCTAAAATCCAAAAGTGTGAAGGATGAGAAAGGGAAAAGTGGAAAACAGAAGCGAAAAGGGCAAAAAGAAATTGGCGGGTGAATGTGTGTGACCAACATTTCCACTTCAAATTCAAAGCATGATCAACGAATCTGCATTACTCATAGTAGTAATGCTTTCCATTTCCATTACCAACTCAACATCGATGCATGTGTAAGAGAGAGAAAGAGAGGGTGATGAAGCTGTACGCGAATTAAATCGCAACATTGAATGCGTTCAACAACTCAGTGCCCATCCAATTCAATTCCGATCAGTGCAGCCAGCCACTTTCTCTGATCATCGCAGTCTTTCGGTAACTATTGCTATTTATTTCACTTCACATTCTCCTTCGCCCAAAAAACGGTTTCACTGTTTCGCATTTTTGTTTTTTATTTATTTCTTTTTCAATTTGATTCCTCTTCTATGTGAAGCATCCTTGTTTGTGTTATGCTCAATTAATTATTCGAGGCCCACACTCGCCCTTGCGTTTGAAACTCGGTCCCTGGTGTTCCGTTGTGTAGTAAATACAGTGTGTGGGATTTGATAGTGTTGTTGATGGATGGATAGATAGATGAAGAAGAACTCGGGAGGGTTTCTAGATTAGTTAAGAATTAATGATGGGTGAGTTTTACTTTCATAGTGTATTTGACAAAGACGGTGATACACAAGTGGGTGCATATGCTGAGCCTCAGGGTGCAATTTCTAGGGTACACAGGCGCTCTAACAGGTTTTGTTTTTGCTTAAACTGAAACTCAGTCGTGCCTCCTTATACTTTTTAATGAAATAAATAAACATTGGGTAATGAATCTCCACTTGTGTGAAGAAGTTTAACTATTTGGCTTTTTAAATGAAAATTGTAATTTTTCCCCTTTTTTTGTTAATTTGAATTCAAGAGCATTATAAAAATAAAAAGCGGAGAGAATGATAGGTTCCGACTGAATATATTGATGAAGTAACGATTTAAGAAAACTTGGTTTGGGTGGGGTACTTTGTGGATTGTGGTAAAAGGTTTTAGGGTAAATGTTGATGCTTTTCTTTGACAAATTGCTATGATCGTTTTGAGCTGCTTCATTTATGTGATTTGTTGTGCACTTCTCAGTGCTTCTTCTGACAGGAACCTGAAATTTTCAAGAGGTGTAGTTTTGCATCCTTTAGAGAAAGGCCATGATGAATATCTTGTGAGTTGTGAGATTGAAGTATAAATTTGATCTTTTACTTTTTAAGTCATATCTTATAATCCTATGGAGGAAACAATGGTTATAGAGTATCGTAATTTTGAAATTAAAGTAATTCATTTGCTATTACTTGAACAGGTTTCACCAACTTCAGTGTCGACTTCCAGGGTACCAAGTCCTTTACATGACAACCTCACCTGTAACAGTAAAACTTTTTCAAATCATAGATCATCATTGGAAAAAGATGTAAGTTATATTTGTATTTGTATATAATCACAGTGGATCTCCCTCCCATTTTGGTTTGGTGGAATCTCTGGATACCTAGATTCTTAGGTATTTCTCGTGTAACTATTCTTTCAAGTTTACCGAAGCTGAGATGACTCAGAATGACACTACTGCTTCTAGGTTTTCTCATCTTTCCCCCGAAATTGAGTTAATGTGTTTTCTTTTACCTTTAATGTATGGTAGAAGTTATGTTTAGAAGTTGAAAATTTGAATTTCCAAGTTCCAACTACACAGGAGTATAAACTTTGAAGTGACCTTTAAAAGGAAAGAAATTGAGTATATGATCCGGCACTAGTTGATATAAAGTAATATGATTAGTATTTGACATACTCTTTTTTGATAATAAGTTTGAAAATACTTTATTGTGGGAACAGAGATACAATTCTTCTGAAAAGATCGTTGTCAATATGAGAAACTTAGAAGCATCTTAAGATCAATAAATCACAATGGAAAAGAATTGTAGAAAATATTCATATGGATATAAGCTAAGCTTAAGAAAACATATTGTGTCTTTGGGGAAATGCATCTTTTCTATTTTATCTCTTTTTATGAAAACACATATGGGAAACATGAAGAACTCATTATTGAAAGGCAATACCAGATTGTGTGGGTTTTTATTTTCCTGTAAGATGACCGTAGCTTTGTAGTTCATTGACGCCCAAACCATATGGTGTACTTATTTGAAGGTTGAGCAACTACAGCTACGCCTCCAGCAGGAAAAATCTATGCGTATCTTGCTTGAGAAAGCAATGGGCCGTGCCTCAAGTACTTTATCACCTGGACACAGGCACTTTGCTGCTCAGGTAATTTGACATTTGATACTCAGTCCTGTGTTCTATTCACACTCTTAATCTGTCAAGATAGTAGTGGACATGGTAGACAAATAAACCATTCATGGACATTGGACACCCACCAACAACTGCTTTCAGGTTAATTTGGTTATGACTATTATAATGTGCAATTCTGTGTATGTGTAGTCTTCAGACTGAAGTATTATTACATGTTATGTTACTGAAGTGTTCAAGTTTAAACAATCACGACAAAACATGGAATAAGCTATTTAGGATTGTAAATTATTAGGACAAGAGGAGTTCATTCACTTGCAAAAGAACTCTAACTTGTGATAAGCATAAAGGGACACTATGCTTGAATTGCAAACTTTGATTGACATGTATAATGCTAATGCGCTATGTTTCTCATTCAAGATATGGCCAGAAGTAAGAAATAATCATCAGTTTTATAGAAATTAACTCTTTTTCTTTTCTTCCCCTTTTTTAGACAAAAGATTTAATTGCTGAAATTGAGTTACTTGAAGAAGAAGTTACAAGCAGAGAGAAACACGTGCTTGCCATGTACAGAAGTATTTTTGAACATTGTGTTAGCCGGCCACCATCTGAACAAAATTCTGGGGTGGCTTCACCTGCTCACACTAAGCATGAATCTAGGAGGCATCCAAGTATAATTTCAAGTGCTTTCTGTTCGTCAAAAAAGTTTCCCATGAGACCCTTGCAAGCTCTGGTTTCTAACAATGACTTGAAGAACAGAATCTTTGGGTCAAGTTATACTCCTTTATCTTGTGGCAAGGGCAAAGTTTATTTTGGGAAGACTTGTCCTGATTCCACTAAGGTATAACATATTACTACAATTACTTGTTTTCTGTCTTTTCTGTGAACGGAAAAAGCTTGTAAGTAATATCATCCAAAAGAAGAACCCAATGTACTAAAAATTCTCTTCTGATGTTTGTTCCGACATTTTGACCTTAATCTTGTCAGGTTCATGAGAAGTTTACCAAAATGGAGAAAACTCCAGTATTGCGAACTTTAAAGGATCATCTAAACTTGTGCCCGAATAGGCTCTCTGAGGAGATGGTAAAGTGTATGGCAACTGTATATTGCTGGCTCCGTAGTGCAACCTCTGTAAATACTGAAAAGAGTAGGTCATCCGCTCATGCTGTACGGCCAAGACATGGTATTTTTGTAGAGGATCGGGACTGTTCTTACAAATCAGTGGTGGAAATATCTTGGATTGCTACACGTAAACGCCATTCTTCACATGCTTCTTACGCCATTGACAACTACAGGTCAGTTCTTTAAAATTGATGAGTTTAAGATGATGCTATATTAAAAGTGTGAATACCAAGAAGGTGCTTCTCATGCACTTACAAAGAGTCTTCTTAATGCAGTGGCATACCATGAAATATTTTTTGTTGATTGAAAAATTAGAAACTCGACAACTAATAGTTCTCTGGCAATTTTAGTAAGAGTTATTTACAATTACCCTCTATTATATGTTTATCATCGTCTGTACAATGATTTGAGACAATTTCTGTTATTTGATTGACAGTTCTTTTTCTAGACATCCTAAGTAGTAGTATCAAATACAGTTGCATTAATCTTCTGTGATTTATGTTTATAGTACTGCGGCCAAAAAAGAAAGTCCGACTACTGGAAGGCCGTTAATAGATTCTAAAGTTTACTTAAATTTCACACAATTTTTCATACAAAATCTTTATATTGTAGAATGTCAATATTGATACAATGGACTCCAAGCTTAACAGTTAAAGCTAGTCAAATGACTTTATTGGTTCATGATGCACTTTATTTTATTTGGTGTGTGCTCACTTAATAATGCAGCACATAAGTGTTAATACAGAAAAAGTTAATATCATATATGAATAAATTGGAAAGTATGTGAGAGCAACAATCTTAAGAAATAAATGGCAAAATTTTTGCCTCACAAAGGTCCTGCTAAATGTAGTTCATCATATGAAGAATGAGCCAATAAATAAAATAGGAAAACATCAATAATATCTCTTAAAGAAACTATTTGAAACCTTTCTATAAACATAATGTAATTCCTTACAGTTTAATTTTTTAGAGAACACAAAAAGTTTGCTTAATCTGCTTAACTGACAGTCTATTAAGGGAAGAAATTTCAGTTTTAGTTCTGTGTAATTGTTATTTTTGTCCAACCACTCCCTAGATTATAATGATTAAATTGTGAACTTAACCCGTTCCTTCCTTCCTCCCTTCCTTCAGAGTACTAGTTGAACAGCTCGAAAGGGTGAATATCAGTCAAATGGAACATGATGGACAGATTGCGTTCTGGATCAATGTGCATAATGCTCTTGTGATGCATGTAATATTCACACTCACATGACTATGATTTTTATTTAGCCAACTTTCAGAATGTATAACTTTATTTTACTGATAATAGGCATATTTAGCATATGAGATTCCCCAGGGTTCTCTGAAGAGGCTGGCCTTGTTTCATAAGGTAGTGTATTTCTTTATTCAATTGGATATCATACTTAGTCAGCTCCAAGTTATTAACACTTTAAAAATGTTTATTAAAACTTACAAAGGATAATACTCTCCTGAAGTGCCTTCCATTAGCCAATCTTTGTTGGGTTCACTGCTGTGCCTAGACCAGGAACCATATGTAAATAATGTTTCTTTCAATTTTTTTAATCCAACAAATTATAAAGAAACCATGTCCGAATAATGTTTATTTCATTTTTTTTAATCCAACAAATTACAAAGAAACAGTCATGTCTACATGGAACATAAACTAAATTCTTCCTTTGTAGGAGGAAGAAAAAGAAACTCCTATTCACCTACTCTTGATTACTTGTTATCATTTACATGGATTAAGTTGTCAAAAGGCATATCATCTAAATATGCTTGGCTATTTGGAGGCATTTAGATTCCGATGGGTAGTAACTTACGTTAGTTAACACATAATATCATAGAGATACACCTTTAGACCTTCCAATTTCTCACCGGTACAATATTGTTCTTAATTATTTTTTAATTGATACGTTGTGGATAATGTGAAATGATAAGTGCAACTGTGTAGTGCAGGCAGCTTACAATATTGGTGGTCATATCATAAGTGCAAATGCCATAGAACAAACAATATTTGGCTTTCGAACCCCCCGCATTGGACGGGTACTCCTCTGACCCTTATGTAACATATGCTCCTGTAAATATTTAAAGTGTTGCCAGTTTATGGTTGCATTTAAATGGTGGAATATTTTGATTGATCCAAATAGTGTAACTCTATATGTATGCTGTATATATGCCTTTCTGTTTTGACCCAAAGTAATAGGGTTGTTTTCTGGACAGGATTAGACAAGGGTGGATAAGAAAGTTATGTCAATGTAGGCAAAAAGATATAAGCTAGATAAGATAATCTAATCTAGTGTTTGATAGGTGTCATACAGTATGGTAGATAAGAATATAAATTGTGCACAGATAACAAAATTCTCCTCACGAAAGGAGGGGTGACAGTGATGGTGGTAATCGGGAGAGGGATGGTAGTGGCACTAGATGTGGGACAGTAGTGGTGCTGGTGGAAGTACTGGGGACAGCAATAGAAAAGGAAAAACAATTGAGCAATAGTTCAAATAGTAACACTCGTGATAGTTATAGTCTTCGTTGATAAATTGTTATTTTTGTTGTGAGAAAGACGAGACATGTGATTTTGGTTCTCTGGAGATGAGGTTGAAAGGGAAAACATTGTTTATCTATGTAATTACTTTTCCTAACCCTACTTCCTTTTCTATATAAATTTAACTTAATGAACAGAATAGGATGAGCTTTTCCTGTTTGATTAGCTCACTAGAGGGAAGAAAGCAGAATTGGACTGTTTCCTCTAATCCTTATCCTAAACCAGAAGGGCTCTAGGGTTTGCTTTTCATTTGGAAAGAGAAGACCATGACTCCACAAGAAGTTTTAATATAATTATTTTCTGAGCGAGATGCTTAGAACTCCATTAGAATCTTATTTTCCTTGTATTGTAATGATCTTTTTAAGAGAATTTGAAGTGAAAAATTCTAATACCAAATTTTGATGTTAGGATGGCTTCTCATGTTTCATCTGATTATTATTTTTGTTTATCAAGCACAGTGGCTCGAAAGCTTTGTGGCTGCAGCTCTGAGGAAGAAAAATGGTGAAGAAAAGCAGTTTATCAGCTCAAAATTGTATATTAATGATTTTCAACCCCTTGTTTGTTTTGCCCTTTGCACCGGGGCTTTGTCTGATCCTGTGGTAATTTTCTTTTATTTACTTTTTTCCAAGAATTGCAGTTTTAATATCAATGGCAAAATGTGATGTTAGTTAGGGCTTTGCTCTTCTTGAGTCTGCATCCTGATCAATGTTTGATGCATTGATGAAGCATAGTAAGTAAAAAAAAGGTAGTAAATAAGAGAAATTCCAAAAATATAGGGTATGATATTCACATACGCATCCATATCAGTTCCTGCTCCCTTATAACATGATTTTAAATTGTTGATCAAGACTCTTCTTGTTACTGAGCTGCAGCTAAAGGTCTACACTGCATCAAATATAAGAGAACAGCTGAATTTTGCCAAAAGGGAGTTTCTTCAAGCAAATGTAATTGTAAAGAAGTCAAGCAAAGTTTTTCTCCCTAAATTGGTGGAAAGATTTTCTAGAGAAGCGTCAATCAGTTTAGATGATCTCCCTGGATGGGTAATGGAAAGTGTTGACAAGAAACTCCATGATTCAATACAGAAGTGCCTTGGTCGTAAATCCAATAAAAGGTCATCTCAGATCATCGAATGGATACCTTATAGTTCTCGGTTCAGGTACATGTTGTCGAAGGATCTACTAGACAAGCCATGGTGGGTATAATTATGACATCTTACTGCAATGAAGAGGTCATTTACTTCTTTTAGACTTCACTGTTCTGAGGAAAGCGAGGAAGTTAATTGTAGGTGTTCATAGAAATTTCTTGTACATTTTAACACTAATTTTTTCTTGTGTTAGATTTGGTACTTACTATCTAAATATTTTTATAAATGTAGCCGCCTAACTTGGAAGTTGTAGAATATAATAATAAACAGTAATATGTTCTTGGTGGATGTAGGTGAGCAGAAGATAGAAATGTTGATCACTCTACTATCATATATGGTTAATTTTTTCTATCCTAAAATCGTAAGGTCAAATATATCTAATTGTTTTGCTCTGGCAACTTCAGTATCACATGAAGCATACTTGGATTTATTTATTTTTTGTCGACAATAACAAATATAAATAAGTACTTGGATTAAAGGGCTGAAAATTTGTTTGGACATCGCTCCTTTTAGTTGTTTAGAATTAGTGCTAAAAATTTGACTTTATTGATGAATAAAGGAAGAATATCTAATAAAAGAATCTTAGTTCTTAAATTGAGAGTTTTAATTTTATAACTTATGCTTCGTGTTAAGGTTTTCTGTTTATAAAAAAGATTATAAAAAAGTGAAGGGGCTACGAGTAGCATGCAGCAGTTTTTCATTTTTTGCATGAAGTTTTGACGAGATGACATGCATGTTATGTATGCACATAGATACATAGTCAGAATGAGAAAATGGTACTAGTAGGAGTAGCAAATTTAAGGACCTACAGAGAGTTCGTACAAACCCTCTTAATTCTCTTTTATTCCGTGATATTTCGCTGTCATTTAAAAAAGTATGTATATTCTCATTGATCAGACTTGTATTTGACCTAATCAATCATCTACAAAGCCCTATCTCATTACAATGTTTGATAATGTTTAAACACTGTTATTAGATGAAAATAGTTAAAAATTTAAAATAAATGCAGTTCTTACTTTTTTGTATGATTCTTTCAACTTTGTGTTCAATAAATTTTAATAAATAATAAAATGCATATTTATAGGAATGTAGAAGTTACCAATAAACTCATCTTAACATTTCAATTGTAGAAGTTACCAAAAATATTTGTCTTTAACTCAGTTGCATAAGATCTATGACGTTGAAAAAAGAAAATAAAATGAAAGTCTTTCGTAAAAATTATACTAACTTTTGTACTCTCCAATCTGAGTTTGAGGCACCCCAAACAGAAAAGTGAAAGAGTCCGAGCTGCTTTTGAAATTTCATTTTTCGTGATGGCAATATTTATTCAACTATAACATCAACTAAAAGTACTTCGATTAGTATTATCCAAATAAATGCTCATCAATATACTTTTGAACAAAAAATATCCAAACATAAATAGTAAACATATTTTTGTCAAACACAGTTCAAACTTAAGAAGGCGGATTTTAATCCAAACATGCACTCAATCTTAGCGTTGAGGACAAAATTGGAGATCATACCTAATCATGTGTCACACTAGGTATCTTGAGTTTGTTATATATATTTGAAGAGAAATACAGGGTAACATAAATTGTAGGATTCAATAAAATCAATGAAATGAACAGTGTTTGATGGAAACAAGTCAAACAACTCGGCTTCTATGCACAATGCCTCCAACATACACCATGCAAAACAAGGCGTTATACCACAATAGTCATATACAGTGTTGAATGAAGACAACTCAGCTTCTACGCAATGCCTCGCACATACTGATCCAACGTTGTATTGAACAGCTCACACCTATGAATACCCATTAAAAGTTTATCCAGTCAAAAAGCTTTTCGTGGCAACAAGGAAATCTATGAAACCATAAAATAATTCCTCAGACTATTTTAGCTAATGGGGAAAATAATTAACTAGCACAAATTAGCTTAGATAAAAAACAAAAATATATCAGATTATAAACAGAAAACAAGTGTTACACTTATTGATAAAATATGACAACAATTTAGACATTAATTACATAAAAATCTACTCCATGTTCTCAGGTTATATGATGTTGTATTAGTTAAAATCACGAAATACAACATATAAAATCATAGCAAAATGTGCAGGTGAATAGGCTGTAAGCCGATATTCTGTCGTGGATGAACACATCACTAGCCAAAGCACTGAACTCAATTAAGGTCGCACCAGTAGTATCCGTGTGGCCTTAATTGATATACGGCAATCTATTGAGCATAGCCGTACTGCACAAAATGGTGTGGCCACGACCAGTAGTGGCCTAGTTAGATGACAGTAGTTACTAATGAGAGGGGGTAGGTTCTATTCTTATTTACTGTATCAATCAATATAAATTGTTCGTAGTTTGTTTGATTTTACTAGATAGCTCTGGAGTTACTGGGAATAATTATAAAGATTGAGTGATGATGGCCCTGCCCTACTTTTTCTTTTTCGAAGTCTAGTATTAACTCAAGTGGTATCTATGCCAGCTTACAAACATTTCAACTAGTCTACTTCCTTGAACAGACACAATCTACATTAGACTCCCACTGGCCTAACTCCATACATTAAGCAAAGTTTGGGTTTGAATCTATCAACAGTGTGCCTAACCACGTATCACATGCTCACCTTCATCAGTATTGCACCTCGACATTAACTTTTTGTCTGGTACAGAGAAGAGTGAGGGACAAAGTATTTTTTGTTTGCTTGGTGAGGAGTACTGTATCTTTTTTCTCATTTATTTTTATTGATCTCTCTATCTCTCTCCTTATTTTCTATCAAATCAAACAAATTAGATAACCTTCAAAAACACTTTATTTTTCACCTATTTCTTCCCTATCAAACAATTAAACATTCAATTTTACTTTTTACCTATTTTTTCAATTTTTCTTTCATCCTCTCCATTTCTTTCCTCAAAACCAAATGCATTGAAGACATAGAACGATGCCAACTAATGATGATATTGTCCGCGGATGACACTATGAAACCACGTTCACAGAACAGATATGTCGTTCTTCTCATAAAAGGACAAAAATGTCATTTAGAAGGAAGAATAAATTATGTTACCTAATAGGAGATCCAGGTGTATAAAGCGGGTTCTTGACAACATAATCAACATACAAATTGTAGATACGCTTTAAGGATTCCCGTAGATCACCAGTTCTAGGATGAGTCACCAAGATGATCTGTATAAAGCAAGAACAGAGTCACAATAGGTACTTTATAACAACCACCTATATATGAAATTATGAAGATCACTACATTAATTTATTTTCCAGAGAGTATAACATGATTAGATAATATTTATCAGTGCTGTAATACGTCTCTTTAATTGCTAAAATAGATACCATTGTTGCTGGTGTTAAGCGGTCCATCTTACTTTGCACAACTTTTTAAGACAACTACTAATGCTCTCTTTGGTAAAGATGAGAGAAAAAGGATGGATAAAAGTAAGTTGGTAGAGTGGAAATAAATGGAAAAAAAAAGTTAAAATTAAAAGTGCTTGATTGAAAGAGAAGTAGAGAAGCGATCAGAAGAGAGATGCATAGTTTGACTAAAGATAAATGAGAGAAATAGTACAGTAACTCCTACCGTTTTTCAAATTATTCCCTTCTCTTTCTCACCCACCAAACACCCTATCTGAATTTCGTGAAATCTACTAAACTAAAATTCACTACTATTTATACCCATATCTGAAGTTTCTAAACCATTTTATCACCTACGCAGCATGGTAAACACTAACCTATGCATCTTATAAGCAAGTTTATTGTTCTTGATTTTAACAAACACGCTTTAAAAACAATGAAGTGGGACAGAAGCTGTTAGGGTTTGGAGAGTGTATGAAAGGAGACGGGTAAGGCAGAATAATAACTAACTGTTTAACAGTTAGTTGAGAGTGGGAACAAGACTTATATAAGAACCCTTTTGTTTGTTTCAGAAGGGGGGTTAGATACTTTGAGTTTTGTTGACCGTCTATGAACCAGGTGAAGGAGGTTAAGCTCCTGTGTACATTGTATTCTTGAATTCTTGATGTGAATACAACTAGTTTTTACATTCAATTCTGTTCTGAGTTTTACTATTGTGCATGTGAGAGAAAGAGCTAGTTAGGATTCTTACCCAGGTTCCTAATAAAGTGGTCCGACCTGCCGGATCGAAGCGGGGGTGAAGGATCAAGCACCTGCCGTTTTCCAGGGGTGAAGGATCAAGCACCTACTGTTTTCCAGAAGCTGCCGGATTATCAAGAAACTGCCGGATACGCTTGGGAGGGGACTGTGGGATCCAATTGAAAGGAGAAGAGAGCAATGGAGGGCAGACTCGATGGAAGACTGAGTGTGGTGGAGAACAAGCTGGAAGCCATGGAGATAGCGGTTGACGAAATAAAGGCTGAAAACGTAGCACTGCGCCAAGATACGATGGTGATACGACAAGACTTGCAGGAAGTCATGCGGATTTTGGGAGGAAGGGCGCGTGACCACGATGGGATATTTGACGGTAGTCAAGCGTCTGTAAACGCTAATCGGAGGGCGAGGCGGGAAGACGAGATCGGAGGAAGAGACAGAGAGCGCGGCAAAAGTCATGACAGGTGGCGAAAGTGGGTAGAATTGCCCCTTTTCGAGGGTTTGGATCCGCTAAATTGGATCAATCGTGCGGAAAAAAATTTTCAAAGTGCAGGGCGTCTTGGAGGAGAAGTGCGATTAGCATACATTAGTATGGAAGGGAGTGCAGGATACTGGATCAGGGTCTGGAGAACGAAGGCCAGGAACCAATCCTGGGAAGGGTTGAAGGATGTGTTGGTAATGAGGTTTGGGGATCGAAACAGAGGGTCGATCTTGGTGCGATTACCGGCGACTAAACAAATGGGAACAGTGGATGAGTTTGTCCCAAATTTCGAGGGTCTAGCGGGACAGACGAAGAGGTTGTCGGAGGAACAACTACTGGAGTATTTCCTCACGGGCTTGCAGGAGGATATACGAAATCAAGTTCGAATACAAGATCCCCAAGCACTGATGGTCGTCATGCGAATCGCCAGGGAAATGGAGGAAGACCGCAAGGGAAATAAGGATGGGGGTTGGAGCGGAAATAAAAACCCATCAGCGCGGGGGTAGAGTGTAGGCGGAGGAGGTGCAGTGGCAATGGTCGAATCAAGTCGAAGCAGTGAAGAAACAGAACAAAATAGGTGTGCAGAAATGGTGGATGCCAGGAAGAAGATGGCGAAGCTGGACGTTGAGCGGAGTGTGGAAGAGAGGAACTTGTTCTCTGTGCGATACAAAAATGTGGTGGGGTCACGAAGAGTTTCATGGAGGATCTTGTCATCGATAGAGCAGAAAGAGGAGTCAAAAGGGAATGAGTTGAATGTTAAGCGCATAAGGGATTATAGGCACAAGGTCGAGAGGGAGCTGTCTAATACTTAAAGTGCTATTAGGATAATTTTAGATGAGCATCTTATCCCATCCACAAATATCGGGGGGTCAACGATGTTTTATTATAAGATGAAAGGAGACTATTACATGTACTTGGCAGAATTCAAAGCTGGTAATAAAAATATGGAGGTAACAGAGCAGTCACTTAAAGCATATCACACAGCTGCTACCACTATTGAGAGAGAATTACAACCTACACATTCTATTCTTTTGGGAGATTACTATGATATAGTAGGGAGATCAAGTGACAACTATTTGTTTTTTGCTGATGAAGTAACTTGCCAAGAGCACCCAGATACTGTTGGGGGAGCTATGATGAATGGATTACGAGAGTCTTTTCGCATAATTGATACATTCAACACGGGAAATGATTATATTGCATCGGTGGAGGATTTGAGGTGTAGAAAGCTGGAAGTTAATAGAATCCAGGAAGAATGGAAGACATTAGAAGAGGATTTGCCACCACCCAAGCCTCCAGACCTGAATTGGAGGGTGCCACCTAAGAAGAGGAGCATTACATCCAATAACAATTTCCTGACTTCAACCTTGGGGACAAGGTTGATTCTCAAGGGGGAGTAATGTTAGGGTTTGGAGAGTGTATGAAAGGAGACGGATAAGGCAGAATAATAACTAACTGTTTAACAGTTAGTTGAGAGTGGGAACAGGGCTTATATAAGAACCCTTTTGTTTGTTTCAGAAGGGGGGTTAGATAGTTTTGTTGACCGGTCTATGAACTAGGTGAAGGAGGTTAAGCTCCTGTGTACATTGTATTCTTGAATTCTTGATGTGAATACAACTAGTTTTTACATTCAATTTTGTTCTAAGTTTTACTATTGTGCATGTGAGAGAAAGAGCTAGTTAGGATTCTTACCCAGGTTCCTAACAAAAGCTAATCATGCTCACAATTGATCAAATATACATGGGATTTGTAAGTAACTCAAAAAATTAGATCAGGCCAAAATTCGTAAATCCAAAGATTATATCATGGTGTATAATATTTCTTTCACTTTATCCTGTTCTCTTTTTTTCCAGTTCTATGCCACTTCAGTTTTCATTTAAAATTATGTCAATAAACCTATTTTTCTGGCCAAAAAGAGATTAATAAATATAAATATAACATACAAATAGAGAGAATAAGTGTCAAATAGCTACAATTATCAATGAACAAAAGCCAAGGTGCAAAACATTTCCGCACTAGACTTTAGGACCAGAAGTAACTTCATCCATAAGGCTCTCGAACAAACATACAAATAAAACCCAAGATTTATTGTAGCTGACCTTTATTCCAGAAGGACTTTCCATGAAATTAAGTTTGTATGTATTAGTGCGGAAACTGTGAAATGAACAACCTTGGCCAGGTAACTGAGGCATACCAAGGTTTCCTTTCTCAGCAGCACTGCACAACAATATGGAGCATAATTAATTAAACTTGCAAGTGCAACATGCAACATGAATTCCTTTATTGATTACACCAAAAGTCCACCATACAATCCATGACTTGTTCATCTTTACTCTGGCAGTAATTCAGTAAAAATATTAACATAATCAATTACAATCATGCAAAGCATAAAATATTCAAGACATGAGATATGATATAAGGGTATAAGGATAAGGAACATGGGAAACATTAAAATAAGGATAAAGAATAAAAGAGCATTGGAACAAACAAATATCCTATTAAACTCCTGGTGATCAAATTAACCAAGCTTGGTTACTATGAAGGAAAGCACCATCAAACAACATCAACTTACATATGTTAGCAAGGTCTACAGTAAATAAGTATTATTCACATGTTTATTTTGCTATTTGCAGAAAGAAGCAAGTATACGTTTTAAATAGCAGGTTTGTCATTTCTTACCACTTTTATATTTTACACCTAAAAGCAATTTGAATGCAACACATAAGAAAATAATATATGCCGCAAAACAGTTCTTCAGAGAATAAGAACAGCAGCTAGAAGACTTAGCATGTGTTTGATTTATCTTATTTTGAAGAAATAATTGCTCATTTATGCCGTCTTTCCTAGAAAACTATTGAAGAACAGCGATTAGTTCACCAGAAATATCAAAATAACTTGCTAGGCAACATAGCAAATTTTGCAACAGACATAAGGTTCATTTCATTTCAAACATTACTAGTATATGCAGTCTTCAAATTACTTTTAAGGAGATAAATTGTTTTTTTGTATTCAGAAGTTAATCGTGGAAGTAAAATTAAACAGTAAACATAGGATTAGAATAGCTGGAAGGATGATTTGGCACTTATTCAAAATCCACAAGACAAACATACCTAGTGGGATCCATCTTGGCAGTTAAAGACTTCAGAGAGAAAAGCAGACCAAACATTAACTTATGGTCTTGTTGGGCATCCAATGTCCGCAAGGGGCGATTCCACTCCCTATAGAGAAGGCACACACCATTCCTATTAAACACATACATCATATGGCCATTGTTTCCTGGAGCTGCTGGAGCAGGAGGTGAAGGACTGATCTCAGAACCGCCAAAGAATTGCATTCTTGATCAACAGGGATGAAGAATAGTAAAACCAAAAC
The DNA here is from genome assembly GCA_027742785.1 of Vigna reflexopilosa. Taxonomy (NCBI): domain Eukaryota; kingdom Viridiplantae; phylum Streptophyta; class Magnoliopsida; order Fabales; family Fabaceae; genus Vigna; species Vigna reflexopilosa. Next base: position 2,760,675 of record CM050930.1, on the reverse strand, counting down.
CCTAACACATGTATGCTAATCACATTAATACACCTTTATAATTGGCCAATAACCACCATATACATGAGGAACTGTTGTTAGTTGGATGGAAAAATTACACAGAATTGGACACAATTAAAAATTGCATTGGCACACTCCAAACAATGAAGAATAAGACCATATTCATAACACACTCCAAACATCATTTGTTTGGAACACAGTCATTGTTAGCTGCCATTGTCAATTTATGCAACTTACTGATTCATTAAAAAGACCCATAATACTGACAATATTGTCAGCAATTTCAAACAAAATAAGAGTATAGAGCTCTAAAATCAAAGGTCAGTCCCAGGTCAATTGTGTGACATCCGAAATTGCAGTTTCAAAATTACCAATGGACAAAATTTCTTCAAAATCCAAAATATAAAGAAGGAAAGAGAAATTCATGGTGAATGAAAAGTAGAACTAGAAGTACATTCAGAGATTGCTGGTGATAAGCAGCTGCCAAGATGTGTGCCTAAGGTTTGGTCAAATGTAAGTGTGGATTCTTTCCATAATTGAATCTACAAGATTCACATCAAATTGGGGTTCAACTTGGGCTGGATCCTGTTTGGAATCAAACTGAGTAAGGTGTCAAATTAACTATTAGAAGTGGGTGATGGCGCTGAGAAAGATTGGGAAGGATAACCATTAAATGCATAATGATTAAAAACACAATGGCCGAAATAATAGTTGAATACAGCCATGCAATGTATACGTTTTCAGTGTCCAGGTGTGGAAAAAAAGTAGAACAGTCAGAATCACCTTAAACTGAGTGAGCTGCATTCTTTATTTAGACACTGGATCAAAAGACATATCACCAATTCCAAAAACTAAATACTTACATTTACTATTATTAAATCAAGGCAATGCATGATATGAGAATGAATAATATATTTGCTTCAAAGGATCTCAAGAATCATAAACACTCAGAAAATCTAAAGTGCATTGGTAGTAGGGGTGCTCCAACTAATTAAACATTAATTTTCTATCTAACCTGTCAATCATGAAGGTAAAAAAAAATCTTAATTATAAGTAAGGTATATCACTATTTGTGGAATACAGTGCTCTCTTGTCGTGAAAAATTAAATAAATAAATAAACAAATAAAGAACCACCTTAACAAATACATCGAAGAGTAGAGACTGACGAATTAAAAAGAATATGAACTTATTGCAAAGATTTACTTTTTCAGTGTTCTGTGAGAGGCATAGCCAACACGGCAAGGATGGCACCGGCTGTGTAGCCTGAGACTATAGACAACAATGTAGTGTAAAGGAATAGGAGAGAGAGACCAGATCTGAGGCAGTGGAAAAGCAAAGTGAAAAATTAGAGATCAGGACCCATGTGGTTCCACCAATGACAAGGGTAAACTAGACATTAGGTTTCTTTATAAAAAAATATAGTTTTTTCAATAAAAAAAGAGAGTTTATTCTTCTATGTACTTTAAAAATGTCTTAATTTCATACATTATAGTCCTCTCAATAAACTAACAAATAAGCTGACCTATTAGTTTTTCAATTTTTTTTTTACTTTTTTATTGTTAAATAGACCTGAATGTGTTTGTTCAGTTTTTTATAATATTTTTGAATGACTAAATGGGTTTCTCACAAACCATCCAACCTCACCTTCTTCCTAAGAAATTCTAAGCACACTTTCTTCTAGTACTCACAAACTCTCAGATCCATACTGTTGGATGTAAGGTTGGTGTGGTCCGGCCGACCGAAACCGCGAGCGACCACAACCATTAGGTTCTATTCTGGTATGGATTGTCTGTGCTTTACACGAAGTCGGCACACCCGGAGATTGGGGGAGGGGAGGACGGATGTGGTGGAGAGAGTAAATACAAAAAGGAAATACCAAACTCCCCCAATTTCAAGCCTTAATTCACACATTTCAAGTCCAGAAGACTAACCTGCTGGCGGCAGATGCTCCGGCTCCGCCGTGCTTCCTCTACTCCGTTCTGAGAAGATGGATTTCTGAGAAAAAGTGGTGGGATGAGATTTTCGCTATGAGAGAAGAGTAGGATCAGTTTGGTTATGTTTTCTCTCCAACAGAGAGCCTGAAGCTCATCTCAACAGTGGTGGCGGATTATATAATTTGTTATGTAAATAAAGTTTAAAGTGTTTGTAAAATCTTGAGATAAATTAGATTTTATTATACTTTTATTTAATCTAATCAAATTGTAATAAACAAGTTAAATTTGTGTATTTTAAGCCAAAAGACTCTAATAAATAAATATTGAGTATATTTAAACTTTACAAACAAGTAGTTTTTTCTATTTGTAATAATTTTAATAACAATTTATTTATTTATTTACCTATTGTATCTTTTATATTTCTATATTTATAGAATCACTCTCATTATCTGAAGAAGTCACCCATATAAAATGATATTTTTATTTATACTGTTTATCCCATATTTTATTACAATTTTACCTTTTATATAACTATACTATTGTAAACAATTAATTAAAGATTATGTTTAGATTGTTTTTATGTTAATATATTTTTTTAATTTTAATATAACTTTTACTGATTTTAAAATTATTTTGATTATCCTGATTATTTTTAATTATATTTTTTTAGTTTTATTATCATAACAAAAATATGCACATATGTGTAGGCAAATAATATTTATAGTATTAAATTAAATATGAAGAGAAATTAAATTTCATATTTTGTATACCAACAGAAAATTTAATGTCATCAAACAAAATGTTGTGTTTGACAGTTAACTGGAATATTCATATATTTACTTTAGTTTTATGATTTATAAACAAATTATGGTCTTCATTTTAAATTCACAAAACAAACTAAGATATTTTATTCAAGGACAACGAAAGAGAAATTATTTTTTTATATTAATTTGTGTATTTTTAAGAAAAAGTTTTTATCCTTTCTTTCACATATATATATATATTTTTTCGAAAGTAAATCTAAGTTATTTTTTGAAACTTTTTTTCTATTTTTATTTTTAAATAAACTTACTAGACATATTGAAATTTGGAATGATCATACTCACAAATAACTGTTAGGGAAACCTAAATATTTACATTCCTGTATATTTCTTCAATCACACTTTTATAAACATTCAATAACTTATGTAAATATATTTATCTATTTATACTCATTAAATAACTTGTCTATATATGGAAAATTATTTCCTATTTTTTTTCATCTTAAAAAAACACTAATTTTTCTTTTATTACTTTAAAACAAAGACAAATAAAATATAATTTTTAGAATAAATTAGTGAACGTGGGCTTATAATAAAATAATATTATAAAAATAAGTATAAATAATACAATTTAATAAATTTAAAAATCCGTTAAATTTTAAAAGTTAGTTAAATTTAAATTAAACAATAATTTGAAGTACAAAAGTAAAAGAAAAGTGTAAAAAAAATAATTTATATATATAAATATATAGGTATAAATAATTAAATTTAAAAAAACAGTTAAATTAAAAAATTACTTAAATTTAATTAAAATGGTACTTTGAAGGGTAAAAAAAATGAATATTTTTCTTTATAGATATGGATAACATCACAGTAATATTATTATTATTATTAAGTTTTATGTATTCAATTCAACTCATATACTTTTAAATAATCACTAATTAAACTGGATTCGATTAAATTAAGTTGAGGATGACTCATAATGTAAATAATGATAATAATAATTCATAATAATATGTCAGTAGTACTTTTTATCTACCTTTAATTGAACTAATAACTGGATTAAAATTGAAAAAATCACCGTGGATGAACAGCACCGTGATCTCTGATTCATTTATTTAAACCTCCTGGAACCGTTGGATCAAAGCATCTGAATTTGAGGGACACTTATTTGCCCCTCTTATCTCCTTCAATAACAAATCAGCCATCCTGAGAAGTGACACTGTTTTTCAGGGACGGTTCCATGCTTAACCCTAGAAACTAGATACTTTACATGCGCCAATCGGGACCACCCACGTGTCAAATATCACCCTCTTTGTCCATTCCATCTTCACTATTTACCTACAAACCCACTTTTTTTGTTTTTTTTAATTTGGATTCCCATCGCTGACACTTATTTTCTCTTCATTGGGAAAAAAACAAAATTCTCCACTCACTGCTTTCTCCACAGCCACACCCAAAGAACAACAAAACAAATCCACTCCCACCCCTTTTCAGTTTCCTCTGCGTTCTTCCTCGTAACTCTCACGGTCATAGCCGGAACCCTAATTTGATCTGCTAGAAATCCACCGGTGAGGTTCAATTGACTCTGTCAGTGTTCCTTTTTGTTTTTTTTTTCTGCAGTGAAATTGCATTCACACTCAGATTTCTGTGTTGAAGGGAGTAGATGACTGTACGATTGGGGAATAGGTGAGATCACGAGGGTTGGATTTCCTCGCCGGATGGAGGGAGGTAGCGTCTCTAGACTTACTTGTTCTGGTACTGTTCATGTCCAACTTTGGGTTCTTAATCTTCTCCTTTGCTGTGATTAGGTTAAGACTTTTGCTTCCTTTGCTTTGAAATGGTGAGTCTTGTTTGAAAAATGATTACTTTCTACTTAACTGCTCTAATGGGCTAATTCAGGCGTAAAATAAATTTTCAACTACCCGATACTTTACTATAGTTAAATCCTGTGTGTAAATTGTTTTTTTTTCTTTTTTTCTTCTCATACTCAGTAGGAACAAGGAAACAATTCAATTGTATCCAAATTTTATTTTATTTTGTACTCTTGTTGAAAAGAATTGTCTGATGTATCCATGTTTGACCTTGCCATGTCTTTAATAAGACTAATAGATAGGTTAGTGATGCTCCTAAAGCCCTAGCATAAGAAGTTTCTCACAGTGTGACAGTAAAGATTAAACTGTAGGAATCGTTTATGGAATCTTAATTTGGTACTTAGTTATACAGGTCTATCTTCGACCTTTAAAATCACATTTCTAATCAGTAGGCAACCTTTAAATATTAGGGATTGGTTTCTACTTTCTCACCCTTCAAATTGTATCATTACAATGACAGAATCTGAATTAACAGTACTATTATATTTGTTTTCTTATTTTATTTGGTTATATTAGGTAGTGTGGCAGCCTTGAAATTTTGAATTATAGGGTTGTGGTTATATGCTTTAACTTGTGTTGTTTTCTTGCTCTTTTAAATTGAGTTTCTATGTTTTTTTTTTTTGCTTTATGTTGGTGGTGTAATTTTCTGGAAACTTGACAATTTATTCTTTAATTTCTATGCATTTTTTGCTTCCTTCCCTGTGTAATGTGTAATTTATTGTTTATCCTTGGATGATGAATTTGATGGATCTTGTATGTACCTCTGACTACTTTTATGAATTTGTATCTTTGGATGTCTTTCTGTCTATGCATGCACACACTTTTATCAGGTTTAAGGTCTCTATCACTGTTGTTTCTCTTATTCTTATGTGCATATCTGTGCATATTTGTTCCAGGGATTCACCCATGGATTATGATGACAATGATTTTCAAAACCAGAATCTCCATTTAGCTGGTGAAGGTAGTGCCAAGTTTCCTCCAGTATTAAGGCCATATGCTCTTCCCAAGTTTGATTTTGATGAAAGCCTTCAAGCAAATTTAAGATTTGATAGTTTAGTAGAAACTGAAGTTTTCCTTGGCATTGAAAGCAACGAAGATAACCAGTGGATTGACGCATTCTCTCGAGGTGGTAGTGGAATAGAGTTCAGTTCAACTGCAGCTGAATCTTGCACTATATCAAGGCATGGCAATGTTTGGTCAGAGGCCACTTCCTCGGAATCTGTTGAAATGCTTTTAAAATCTGTTGGACAGGAAGACTATATTCCTAGACAAACAGTTATTCAGGAATCAGATGCCTGTGATGAACTGGCTTGCTTAGCTAAGCAAATGGACACCAATTCTAAATTTGAGGACAAAAATGAATTTACAGACAGTATTTCAGATGTACATCCATCTAGTGGTACTCATGCAAGTTTTTCTGAATTGAAAGAAGATGTAGGAATGGATAAGCCTCAGGATGGATTCTCCCAAGGCCGTGAAGGGGAATTATCCTTTGATGGAACTTCAAGTAATCCTGAACTAAGTGATATCAGTAGAAATTATGACTTGCCTCTGTCTGAAGGGAGTTTGTCTCCCTATATTAATGAAAAAAATAAGAATTCAAGTCAAAGAGAAGTTGAGATCGTTAATGACGATTCATCTCCTATTAAAACTCAAGGTGATTCATCTGCCATGCATACTAATTTTGCTGAATCTTCTATGAATAATATGCATGATGAGAAGCAAGGTCCTATTCAAGAACATACTAATAATCAAGATTTGGAATCTTGTGTGATGGATGACGCTGTTTTGGTAGACACACAGACTCAGGAAAGAGATGCTGTTGGGGGTGATGTGCACCACCTGGATAAGTCCCTTCATTCAATCCCTACAGTAATGACTTTGGAAGGTGGGGATGTAGTTGATGGTCTTCAGGGTGGGTTAGGTAGTTTAGAGAATTCCAGTAGAATGGAATCTGTTGCTGTTTCTGACTTGCAGAAAGCTGAAAAAAGCAGTGAAGGTGGTGATCAGTCTCAGAACAATGCAAGTGAAGACGTAATGTTGCTTAAAGATGTGGTAATGGCTGATCAGTCTGTACCAAATACACATGATTTGCCAGAAATATCAATTAAAGACTATTCAATCTCTGCGGGGCAAGTGGTTGAGGTTAGTAATTCCAATTGTGAAAATCTTCCCAATATGCAGCAAAATATGGATGTCACTAAGATGATATATGGTGGTAGCAGTATTACTAAGGAAGTTGAGCTGTTGAACACTAATGTGAACACAGTGATTTTATCAAGCAAGGTTGAGGCATCTATGGTCACTGTAGAGGGAAATAACATTTCCAATACTGGTGAAGGAAATGATGACAATAGTGTAGGTTTTTCAAATAGCAGTGTGACCGACCTTTCAACAAAATCTTCCATTTTGGGTGAGTCTGCTCAATTATGTGCAAACAATGATCCTCAGAGACAAAATGAATATGGAAAATCCGAGCAAGTTGTCTCTGTCAATGATCAGGATCAGCTGCTGAACACTGCTAATCATGTGGATACAAATATTTTGTCAAGCAAATTGGAGACATCTGTCTTTACAGAAGAGGAAAATAACATTTCTATTATCAGTGAAGGAATTAGTGACAATAGGGTAGGAGGTTTTTCAAGCAGTGGTGTGTTGACTGTTTCAACAAAATCTTCCATTTTGGGTGATTCTACTCAAATGTGTGTGAGCAATCAATTTGACAGACAGAATGACAGTGATGAAAGTAAAAGAGTTCCTACTGATTCTAGCCAAATGGATTGTGATGTTGATCAATCCCATCTTGTGGATAAGGGAGTGGTTTCATCATGTCGTAGTGAAAGTAGCTTGGAAACTGAATTGATGACTTCCTCAATATCAACCCATTCTACACCTGTAAACAAATCAGGTACGTTATAGGTATTTAATCTTTGTATTTGCAAATCAAAATGAATATTTTAAAAACCTTGCACTATAGGTGAAAATCTCAGGCCTGTTTGGGTTGAGAAAATATCATTTCTGTTTTCACTAATAAATACTACTATGTTGTTCTCACAATTTCTTGTATAAATCATTGAAAACTAGAATACAGTGTAACTCTTAATAATTACTAGCAAAAGTTAGATATGCAAGAATTGTTTTTCTTAAAACCAAACAACGCTTTAGGTACCACAATGATGTGTCACTTGTCAACTGATATAGTAAAAGGTTCTACACTAATCTTGGATCAGATTCCTAATAACTCATTAACTTAAAAGGTTTCTTTTCATCATCATTTCAGTTTCACAAGTTGTTTTGCAAAATAGTAGTTTGACATTACATGAAGCAGACATTCCACCTTTTAGTGAAGTTGTTTCCAGTCATGAAGGTACTAGTCACAACGATTTTCAAGGGATAACTCCTGTTGGATATTCTTCTGCCAAGGGAAACGAAGAATCTGCAGGAAAAGAAGCTGAGGAAGCAGGCCCAGCTACCATTATTGGATCTTCTGAAAGGGAAACTGTTCCTTGTCCTGTTGTCACTGGAGCGGAAAAAACCCAGTCTTCTGATATTTCTAGTCAACTGTTATCAGAGAATTTAGGAACTATTAGTGCTGTAAAGATTGGTGAACCTCAAGGAACAAAAAATGATAAAGTTATTCAAGAATGTGCAAAAGAGATTAGTATTCCTCAAGTTATATGTGCATCTTTGGACAACAAGAGTGAAGGTGTTGCAGTGTCTTCGATTAAGGATGACAAGGAGACTGTGCAGGAGAATCCTGACAAGCCTTCCTCAGAAAAATTAGGTAATCTTTTATCCATTTTTGTTGTCCACTTATAACTTCCTTATAAGTTATAAAACATAGACAAAACATATATATTACATGGTGGCAAGTCATTTAAGTTTTGTCTAAATTTAGTGACTTTGTCATTGATTTCTTTTATGTATCCATCCTGAATTAACTCTATCTAATTATGCATTACAACACTCAATGATTTTGATTGTAGTTTATGTTTTTTTGTTAAATTTTATGTTGAAGATCACCTAATGATTTCTCAAAATTCCGATTGTGTTCATCCTTTCTTTCTATTTATGTCATACAATTTCTAGAAAGAGTATGCATTACAACTGTCACAATGATTTTGATTGTAGTTTATGTTTTTTTTTGTTAAATTTTATGTTGAAGATCGCCTATTGAAATTTTTATTGTTTCACTCATGCCTAACATCATCATGGTGCACACTAGAAAGCCCCTTGTTGTGTGATGCTATTACTCTAAACTTAAGAATTTACTAAGATAATAAAGAGTCTAACTTAAAAGAAGAAAAAATAATAGGTAGCAGGGTAACAAAATGATAGCATTACCATGGTGTTAAGAGAATTATCCAATTCCTTTGGATACATGATGAAGTAAAGTCCTACCTTAAGGTGAAACCCATGGAAGGATAGAAAAATTTATAAACTAAAGCATGGTCACTGCTTCTCCTAAACAGTCAAATAAATTGGGAGATAAAGATATCTAAATGGACAGGATAGGTCATCCATAAATTTCAAGAAACATACATACACAACTACCAGTCAATAAAGGGTACATTTTTGGAGTAAAAAATGCCGCAGCGAACAGATTTGAAGAAGTTGAGTTTGCATGGGAGGAATCCTGTGTACAAATACAGGAGCAATTGGAGCTTTGTGCCGGTAGAAAGTTTAAAATCCAGAAATTTTATTTGAAAATAGATATTGACCACAAATCCTTCCACAAGGAGAATCTTCAGGCATAAAATGTAAATAGTAGAAAAAATGTGTTGATCCTAAAATGGATTTATTCTTCTAGGTTTCATGTGTCTTATGTGTCAGTCTTGGCTTTGTTATGATAATGATGACCACTATGTTTTTCATCCATAGCTTTATGTTATATATACTTTCCTTTTTATGAAGATGCTACACTATTCTATCTGTAACAAGGGTGATAAATAACCATGTCATGATGGTAGTTTTATTTTTTGTTGTCTGACTCTTAGTTTTTTATGTTCATTGTATGTTTTTTCTATTTTAAGATCTTCAAATGTTTCCATACCCATTACAATGTGAACTTTGTAGATGACATTGCACCTGGAAACCAAGATTCTACATCTTCTGCATCTGTACCGAACTCTTGCATTGATTTACGTGAGACTGGAGGTAGAAGCTTTCCTGCAAACAATAGTTGTGATCCTTCCAGCACACTTGAAAGCCCTTCTCAAACTGAAAATGATAAAAATCAAATCAAGGCTTCTGCTAAACAGAACACCCAAGTTTCTGAGATGATAAATGGTAGTTCAAAAGATACATTGTCTACTGCTCAAGATTTAAAGGAGAATACATCTAAAGATGAAAGAAGCTCAACTCCTGAGGTAAATTCAGTGACTGATTTGTCCAAAAAGGATGTTGCAGATGTGAATGTAGAAGGTGCTGACAAGATGCAATCAATTCCTGTTACTGAAACAGTAAAAAAATCATCAGTAAGTCTTGTTGCAGTTTACAATCCAAACTAAGGGATTTCTATCTTATTGTTATCATTGTTATTGCCTTTGCTTCCCAATTGTGCATCTTCCTGAATGTATAAAGTGACTTCTTGAAAGCTTATTTATGTGTAATGTGTGGCTGGTATGATCTGTTGTGTACATTATATATGACAAATGATCTTATACTTTTCATGTTTTTTTTTCTCCCTTTGCACTATTGTTGAAGGCTATGGTGGGATTTCCTACTTCTGGGATAGGTCCTTCAAAAACCAAAGCTGTTAGAAAATCATCTCATGGAAATCAACAAATATCAGATGTAGGGATTGTACACAGTGCTTCTAAAGCTACACCTGAGCGCAAAACTAGGCGAGTATCTAATAAGAGTGCTGGAAAAGAATCTTCTAGAAGAGGAAGTCATGCGAAGGACACTACTGTGGCTAGACAGTCAGACAAAGGTGATAAACCAACCAAAGTTTCCCTGAGCCCGTCTCCTGGTTTCCAGATGATGCAGTCAAATGAGGTGCAGCAGTATGGGCACATTGAGCCAAATAGTACAAAGTCATTTGCTCTTGTAAATACTTCAACATCTAGCCTTCCGGATTTGAACACTTCTGCTTCTCCTATTTTATTTCATCAGCCTTTCACAGATGTGCAGCAAGTACAATTACGTGCACAGATCTTTGTCTATGGAGCTTTGATGTGAGTTCAAATATTGTATAGATCTTAGTTGTTATGGATGATACACCAATGTGATGTGTGCATATGGTTATGGATCCAAAATCTGCATTTTTTCACTTACTATCTTCTTAAGACTTCACATAACATCCGCACTTCTACTTTTCCCCTTTCTTTTAATCGCTGTGTAGAAATTAAACCTATTCCTTATTTGATAAAAGATATTTGAGGCTTAGGTCACCATATCCATTTAGATCTGCATGATATTGCTATTAATGTTCCACATTTTGTGGAATAACAAATAACTTGCTATTTATTTATCTTATTTATGTTGCTGCAGTCAAGGCACAGTACCGGATGAGGCTTACATGATATCAGCCTTTGGGGGATCAGGTTACGTTTTTTTGTTTTTCATGACTCCCTGACATGTCCTTCACTGTTGTTTGATCAAAATAAATATTGAGTTCCTAGACATTGTGTTTAGATGGTGGTAGGAGCCTTTGGGAGAATGCTTGGCGTGCCTGCATGGAAAGGCAACATGGTCAAAAATCTCATCCTGCTAACCCAGAAACACCTGTGCAACCACGATCTGGTATTTTTTGTCATATAGCTTGTTCTTTGATGTTATTTGACTTTTTTGATTAACTCCTGATAATTGAGATCTGCAGTTGCTAGAAGCTCTGATTTGCTGCCTAAGCAAAGTGCTATTCAAGGGAAAAGTATCTCCTCACCACTTGGTCGAACTAACAGCAAGGCTACTCCACCAATTGTAAACCCTTTAATACCTCTTTCATCCCCCCTTTGGAGTCTATCAACTCTGGGTGTAGGTGGTGATTCTCTGCAGTCTAGTGCCCTTGCAAGAGGTTCTGTTGTGGATTATCCACAGGCAATTACTTCATTGCATCCTTATCAAACTACTCCTGTAAGGAACTTTCTTGGACCCAACACACCTTGGATATCCCAGACACCCCTCCGAGGAACATGGATTGCTTCTCCAACTCCTGTACCTGATAATAGCACCCATATTTCTGCATCACCTGTCTCAGATACAATTAAGCTAGGCCCAATCAAAGTATCTCAGTCTCCTTCCTCTAGCATAAAGAATGTTACTTCTGGTGCAGGTTTTCAAAGTATCTTTGCAGGAGCTGCCTCTTTGATTGATGCAAACAATATGGCAGTATCACCTGCTCAACATTCTTCAGATCCAAAGCCCAAAAAAAGAAAAAAAGTTGTGGTATCTGAGGATTTTGGCCAGAGGGATTTGCACTCACTGGCTCCTGCTGTTGGTAGCCATACATCTACTTCTGTTGCAGTTGTGGCCCCAGGTGGGAATGTGCCAATAACTACTGTTGAAAAATCAGTTGTGTCTGTATCTCCTCTTGTTGATCAATCAAAAAGTGATCAAAATGTTGAGAAAAGAATTATGTCAGATGAGTCTCTTATGAAAGTTAAGGAGGCAAAAGATCATGCCGAGGAGGCTGCTGCCCTGGCTGCTGCTGCAGTGAATCATAGCATAGAGTTATGGAATCAGTTGGATAAGCATAAAAATTCTGGCTTGATGCCAGATATTGAAGCTAAATTAGCTTCTGCGGCAGTTGCAGCTGCGGCAGCAGCTGCTATTGCAAAGGCAGCAGCTGCAGCTGCCAATGTTGCATCAAATGCTGCTCTTCAAGCAAAATTAATGGCTGATGAAGCATTACTTTCATCTGGTTATGATAATTCAAGCCAAAGTAATCAAAATTCTCTTTCTGACGGTACCAATAACTTGGGTAAAGCTACCTCTGCTTCCATCTTGAATGGTGCTAATGGAACTAGCAGTCCTGGTTCTATCATTGTTGCTGCCAAGGAAGCTGTTAAAAGGAGAGTGGATGCTGCTTCAGCTGCCACTAAAAGAGCTGAAAATATGGATGCCATTGTTAAGGCTGCTGAGCTGGCAGCGGAAGCTGTATCTCAAGCAGGAAAGATTGTAAGTATGGGTGATCCTTTGACATTAAGCCAGTTAGTAGAAGCTGGCCCGGAGGGATGTTTGAAATCAGCCCGGGACTCTTCTCAGCAATTTGGAAATTTCAAAGACAGTAACAGAGATATGGTGAACATTGACAATGTGATAGATATTCCTGAAACTTCTTATGCACAAAACAGAGACATTTTATCTGGTGGTAGAATTTCGTCTTCCATTAAGGTCAATGAAAAGAAATCAAGAGGATCGAAGGGGCGCAAGGTTAATTCTGATTTAATCAAGCCTGTTGATAAGGTTCATGTATCTACACCTGAAACTGAGGCTCCTTTTAATGTTCTGGATAGAAGTAGCATCAAGGAAGGCTTACTCATAGAGGTTGCTTTCATTTTTATTTATTGTTTATTTTTTATTTTTTATTTTTATGTAGAGGTAGTGAAAGTAACCAGACTGATGGCCATTCTTTCATTTTATAATGTTTGCTTTTGTGAGCATTGGCTTTAGTTTACTTATTTAAATTGGAATGCATTCTTTTCATTTTGAAAAATATATTACTCTTTCATTTTTATAATCCTAATAAACTGAAGCTATTATATGTTTCAGGTTTTTAAGGATGATGAAGGGTTTAAAGCTGCATGGTTTCCAGCCAATATTTTGAGTTTGAAGGATGGTAAAGCATATGTATGCTACAATTCACTTGTAGCTGCTGAAGGTTGGTCAAGTATCTTTATGCCTGTACTTTGATTAGAACAGCATCTTATTCATTAGTTGGCAAAGTTCATAAATTAATTCATACTTTGGGCTAGAAATTAATTTTGGATAAATCATGAAAAAAAAATTGAGATGGTTTCGATGTCTTGTGGGCCTTCGTACATCTAGATGACAATGAATTGTGAGCTATTTTCATTTACATTCTATTCAATTTTGTATTAGTGTATAATGTATTTATTCATTATTATGATTAAAAATATTGCTATCTTTCAGGTGCAGGACCCTTGAAAGAATGGGTATCACTTGAATGTGATGGAGACAAACCCCCAGAATACGCACTGCTCGCCCTGTTACTGCTTTACAATATGAAGGAACGAGAAAGAGACGCAGAGCTGCTATGGGAGATTATGCTTGGTCAGTTGGGGATAGAGTTGATGCATGGTTACAAGAAAGGTTTGCTAATACAGAGTTCTTTTAATTAGATGTCTATCAATGATGGCCATTTCTTCAGTATCAACTTAACTTATTGTGTATGGATATGATATTTTCTCATTTGATTTGCTTTGTCATGGAGATGGTGTTGATTTTGTTGTCATATGAAATTAGGTTTTTTTTTTTTTATTCATCTTCTCCAATTTAATTATTAATTATATCATTTCTCATTCTTTCTGTCCAAGTAATTTAAATATATTAGGGTATGATGGTTCAATTAGATATTGTATTTATGAGCAAATGACTATTCCAATAATTTTTTTAAAGCATAAATATTTAGGAAATTAAAACTGAACAAGATAAATATCTGTTAAAGTTCTCTCATGTTAGTTTTTGTCATCAGCTGGTGGGAAGGAGTAGTCACAGAGAAGAATAAAAAGGATGAAACAACATATACTGTTCACTTTCCTGGTATGTATGTTATTTAATTAAACATTTTGGTATTCTGTGTTTCTTAATTATTACTAAGGTATAAAACACATTAGTTCCATATTCTTGGAAAATGTTTATAATGTTGGTTTTATCCAGCTTTTGGAGAAACACTGGTTGTCAGAGCTTGGCATCTCCGTCCATCCCTTGTTTGGAAGGATGGTAAATGGATTGAATCTTCCAAAGTGGGAGCAAATAATAGTTCTACACATGAGGTACTTTATTTTTAGGTTCTTCTAGGGTGTTCTAGTGCCCCAATTTATGTTTCTTTACCAGCTTTCACGTTTTTTAATACAGGGTGATACACCGCAAGAAAAACGACCTAAACTGGGTACTCATGCGGTAGAGGTAAAAGGGAAAGACAAAATGCCAAAAGGCGTTGATGTTGTGGAGTCGGCAAAACCTGATGAGATAACATTACTTAATTTGACTGAAAACGATAAAGTTTTTAACATTGGTAAGAACATCAAGAATCAAAATAAACTGGATGCACACAGAACGGTGAGGAGCGGTCTTCAAAAAGAATCAAAAGTAATTTTTGGTGTTCCTAAACCCGGGAAGAAGAGAAAATTTATGGAAGTAAGCAAGCATTACGTGGCACATGAAAGCAGCAAGGCCAATGATATAAGTGATTCGGTTAAACTGGCAAATTTCTTGATGCCTCCTAGTTCAGGGTCCAGAGGTTGGAAAAATGGTTCCAAAGAGAAACATGGAGCCGATTCCAAGGCCAAGACAAGTAAGTCTGGAAAACCACTGTGTTTTTGGGTAGTAATTCCAGCAAAAGACATTTCTTTATCAAATGCGTTTTCTCATGCCATTGAGCTGACAGGTACGACGGAAAGGATAAAGGATTATTCAAGTCACTTAAAGAATGCTTCCCAGAGCGAAAGTAAGGTGGAGAGAGCACCACACTCCACGACTGATGGAACAACTCAAGTACCAATTTTGTATTCATCACTGGTTGATGTCCTTCCACCTAAAAGGGCATCCTCATCAAGGGCAAGCAAAGGAAAACTAGCGCCTGCCCGGGATAAGATGGGCAAAGGTGACACCGATAAGGCTTTAAATGACAATCCCATCAAATCAGCATCTGATGTCATTGAGCCCCGCAGATCCAATCGCAGAATCCAGCCAACATCAAGAGTAAGTTTCAATAACTGAGTGGTTCTTTTTCTGTTGTGTAATCTATTTTATTCTCTCTTCGAAGTAGAAATCCATTTTATATATGTATATGACCTCATGTTTTTGAATCTGATCTGGTGTGGTGGCTGGTGGCTGGGTTGCAGCTATTAGAAGGATTGCAAAGCTCTTTGATCATTTCTAAGATTCCTTCGGTTTCACATAATCGTAATAATAAGGGTGAGGATCATCATCTATTTGACTCTTGTGAGGTTAATATGTATTTATGGTGGGACTGTTTTAGTGACTTAGTTGCAACAGCAGGTTAAATGGAAGAAGGAGCTGGGAATTGCAATGATGGGGTACAGTGAAAAGGAGCGGGCTGTGACATAGCTAGCTAGCATAGATGTGTATATTTATAATAGAGAACCAACCAACCAACTTAGGAATGGAAATTCTTGCTTCATATGTTTAGACAGACTATAGCTCAGTAGACGGTCGGTCATGTTGATTTTAGTATTTATTTAAATGTGATTTGATCCGTAGGCTGTGCTGTATATGGAAATTTCTCCCTCATCTACCTTGTTTGTAGAGGTTTGTTCAGCAAATCATAACGTCATGCTTTGCATGCCAATCGTTGCATCGCCTTTCCACCTCTTCTAATTATTTTTTGGTTTAATACATCATTTGATCCCTACTTTTATGGGTTTGATTTAAAATGATCCTACATTTTAAAAAAGTTCAATAAGATTCTATATTTTGTTAAAAAATGTTCATTCTGATCTTTTTTACTGACGTCGTTAAAAGTTTAATGGTGTAAATGTCACTCACAAATCCGAGTGAATTGTAAAGTTTTATAAATGCGTGTTGATGCAATGTGTAAATATTTAAAAAAATTAAGATGACGGAAGGTCATCATTTTCCTCTCACTTTTCTTTCTTTTTATTTTCCTCTTCACATATGCCAAAACCGTGTCGTTTTCTCTTTCTTTTTCACATCCTTTTATTGATATTAATGTAGAGCTGCATATTGCAGTAGCAGGCATCTGCAAAACTTGATCGGAAAAAAAGTAACACCATTTTTTATAATATAATCTAAAGTCAAGTTCTGAAATTCTCCTTTTTCTCTGTCATCATAAAAATAGCCACAATGAGAATAAGAAGAAGAACAAGTCATCTTAAATTAAGTTTTAATAAGAATTTCATAATTTCTTTTTTTTTATGAACCAGGCATGGGAATAATTTGATGGGGATAGAATATTAGTTCGATACAAAAACTTAGCACTTAGCAGTGGCCGGTGACCTTAGAAATAGAGGTGTAGAATGTAGTGGCTTTCACGGTAACAAGAGAGAATCAAAGGTTGGAGATGGAATTAACAGCTGGAAACCCTAATTACATCATGGTCCCATCCGCAGGAACAGTCGTGGCGGTTGAGCCACAGTCACAGTTGCCTCCTGCAATGACATCAACTCACAACTGTAAGAAAAATCTCCTCATTTCCAAGGAGGCCAGCCCTCAGAGTTACATCTGTGTTCGACAGTGAAATCGCAGTCTTCTTCCATAAAATTTCTTGCAAGTTGTTGAACAACCTTGCCAAGTTCAAGTTTTCATTCAACCACTGTGGCAAAGGCAACATCTCTGAACCCCAAATCAGCTTTGTATCCAAACACCTTAGCCTCCACTGCGACCTTTGAAGACCATAATGCTCTCATTAAGACTTTACAGCTCACTTAGGTTTGGCCACAGTGGTATTTGCACCGTTAAGTTTTTAACGGCGTTAGCGAAAAGGACTAGAATGAACATTTTTTAACGAAATGAGACCTTATTAAACTTTTTTTAAAGATAAGATCATTTTGAACTAAACCCATAAAAATAAGGACCAAATGATGTATTAAACCTTATTTTTTACAACTTACCCAGAGTAATGCAATGTTTGTTTTCGTAATAAATATTTTTCAACATATCTATATCATAAGTAATTATTTTATTACAATAAAATTATACTTTATTAAATTAGGCTATTGATTGTTTTTAAAATTTTAAGTTTAAATCAGAATTAAAAGGTTAAGAAACGTGAACTCTTGAGTATTTTTAAAAAAGTTTGGTTAAATTAAATTGGAAACTAGCCTAACTATATGAATGCTTCTCAATTATTGGTATTTCAAATTTGTACTATAAATCAACCCCGTTACTTGGAAAGTTTACTCGAGAAAATCAATCTCTTCGCTCTAACTTTTCTAATGTAACAATTTATTATTTTTATATTTTACATTCGGAGTTCTCATGATATATATATATATATATATATATATATATATATATAGGCCTACGCCCACACGTAAAATATATACATATATACATGCCACTTGCACTCCAGTTTTTCAATTTTCATTTTTCCATTCGTAATTGCACCTGAGCACCGAATGGTTTCAGGTATTTGGAGCGGTTTGATCGTTGAGGATAGAGAATAGGTGAACAGAATGAGAGAATGTGTTACCCAATACTGAGGAGAGAAGACGGGAAAAAAGATAGGAAGGAATATCTGAACTAAACTAAGCATATATATTCATATATATGTATGTATATATCTACAGTTTGCAACGCATCGACGTCCTTAGGATCTAAACTGAGCCACCTTCCTAAGAACTGGACCCCTCATGATTTACAAGGATCGATCGTGCGAAAATGGACGCATTGCCATAGCATTCAATTTTCAATTGACGTTCAGTTGGCATAACAGAGAGTGGCAACTCTGATTGCCCCCCACCAGACGATAACAGCTCTGATTAAAAGTACCTTCACGTACTGCCTCTTCTTCTAATTCCATTCAACGAGGAATCAGCTTTTGTCAGGTTTATGGCACCGAGTTCTTCAATGTATGGTCTCTTGCAGATGCAAGAGCTAGGAAATTCATGAAATTCACCTCGTCCAGGCCTCATCTCATCCGGTTCTCCCATGAATCCTCTCTGACATGACTTAACCCTTCTACAAAAGGTATCCCAGTCCATTTGATGCCTTGCTTCAAATAGCGTGCTAAGCTTTTTTGCATTTGGTCTAATTGTTCTTTTGTGGCCCATATATCTCCTGTTGAAAACAAAATGAATGGTTATCAGCAGGAGGCAAATTAGCCAAAAAAAAAATGAGAAAATGCTAGTCACTAAAAGCAAGCATAACGTGGCAGCAAAAAAAAAAAAAGAAATCATAATGCGCATGACAATAAAGAGCCTCTGAGAATTGTTAATAGCATCAAGTATCGAATTTTCGGTTTATAAAAATAGTTGTGAAAAGCAAAGGCTTTACTGGAAACCTACTGAAACAAGTAATGCTTTTTCCAAGAGCATTTTTACATTACCAAAAGATAACTGAAATCAACTACATGACTGCTTATTTATAAACGAGGACGTCCGAATCCCCTCAATTATTGACCCTTTGAAAACATAATTAGTGACAGTATACATTAATCAAGTTAGTTTAAATGCTTGAATATAAGCAAAGATTTGGCTTCTCAATAGGTTTTGTTATTTTCAGTTAAATCAAAGTGCCAATGGTCTAAACCACACTAGGAAAATGGTCCTTAGCGAAGGACATCATCAATTAAGCTAAATATAAAATACAGCAGTAATTTTTCTTGAAGCTTTCAAAATAGTCCCTATGGTTTGTCAGATTTTTCTAACTCCAAACATCTCAAAATAAAAATGTGATTTCCCAGTACAAAATCAACTCCTCTCCAGCATTTTCATGTTGGGAGAGATAGTACAGTGATCAACAATAGAAGTGGGAAAGTAATAAGATAGAGATCTCATCTTATTTGAAGTCTGAATTGATTGAATTATTATCACCTAGGCTATTTTCAACCCGATCTGCTTACTATACCCTGTATCTTCTGATAATTTTGAAGTTCAGGACTCCAGATGCTAAATGTATAATTTATTCATTTTCTTTCTACAAATTGCGATATACTCCTTCCAGACTGAACCATAAGCAACACAATAAAAGGTTTGATGGACTCAAATATAAGTAAATTTTTAACTACTTTCATCCTATTTAATGATACCATTCCAAAAGTACCCTCTAATTATTTAAGATATTTTCAGTAATCTTTAATTCTTGATAAAGGGTACTTTAGGAAAATAAGTTATATTTTCAATGAGACTTGTAAAATTATGATATTAAATGACTTGTTTAATTTAAGTAAACTTTAGTTAATTTTGCTATTATTTCAGTTCAAAGGAGTGATATGCTTTCATAAATCCAAGTAAAATAAATATTAGGAATATAATTCAAGAGTGATTAATCCAACATAGTTGCTACATTCCATAACAGAAAAATCATGATTATGATTCCGGTGTTTCCATTACATGTGGAGAACCATTTATTCATTGTCTTTGTTCGAGTTTAACAGATAAGTTCACTGATGCACTAAACAAACAAAAGGAGGACAGTAGAGAAATTATATGCACTTACCTTCGACCTGCAAGAATCTTGGCCATGTTACCATTGTTGTTAGTGACAAATACATCACTTTCATCACAAACAATGTAGTCAATAGCAGCAAGGCGTGAAGAGAATGGAAGAAATGGTTTCAGCTCTTCATCAGCTAGCATCTCCTTTGTATAGATGTTGGGGAAAAGATCTTTGAGAGGCTGCATGGTTTCATCTCCCCCATATATTTCTCCCGATGCAACATAGAGATATGTGTCATTTGAAAAGCCAAGTGCCCGTAACATCAAACCCACTTCATAAGGAGTGAGAGGGCATTTCCCTCGCTTTCGCTCTCCATCTGGGCTCAAATCCTGTTTTATCACGTGAAAATAATTCATTCATATCATTTCAGTGTAAAAATAATTAGCTTCAACTTTTAGAAGTCTTATATGGAATGCGTAAATTTTTAATTAGAAAGCACATCAAGCAATGCGTCTGGAATAAAATATTGGTCTCAATGCCTTCAGGAAGCCACCACGGTTAAGGATGGAACGTTATAATCTTGTTAGTTGAATGAATCAGATTTTACATTTAGAAGTCCATGGATTGTGTAGTCTTACAGGTAATGTTGTCCACCTTTTTCTGATTTCACCAAGCTCACGTCTCTCCTTTTCTCCCCCACCAAAATAACAACGTGAAAATGCTAGCATATCCGGTTCAAACCTGTCATAAATCAGTCATGAACACTGTTGTCAGTGGCAAGGTTGCTCTTTGCATCCCAAACTTGTGTCATTTATAATATTTAATAATTTTGAGAGAACAAGAAGTTGAACTTGATATTAGGGAATAATATATTGAATTTGAGAAGTTCCCTTTCTTTAGCACCCAGTATAATTAAACAAATACCTTCAAATTTCAGAGCACTATAAGGAAATTGTGCGCAGGGAATCATGAAACAAACCTCAAATGGACAGCAATGAAACGCCGTGCCATCTTCTGCATTCTCATAACAATTCTTTGACCAAGTTCTTGTATAGGTTTTGTAAATCTCAAAGCATGAAAATTGACACGGCAACGTAGTTTCTGTAGCTCACCATCGAGGTTATTTGCAAGTCTGTAGTCAAATTTTGTCAATTGAACAACCTGCAAAATCTCCTACATGTTTATTACCTGGGCTAAATTCAGAATTATTCACTAAATTGACAAACCCTGTTACTAATGTTTCAACTTGACAGTTATTTAATAAATCTAAATATCTTTTAATGAATTAATAAATTTCAAATAAATAGTAGCCACATACCTGTCGTCTCAAAAGTATGGGCAAAACTTGATCAAGATAATAATCAGGCTCTGATTTCCTTGGCACACGCATTGTATATGGTGGTTTCTCCATTGACCGCATGAACTTATCAGGAACTCTTTTGACAATGGTAACATCTTTTGCGAGATGAGAAATGAACCAGTCAACATCAAAAATATGGACAAAGTCACTGTATCCAAACAACAATGTCTTTATTAAATGAACCAACAAACTTTTTCTGATTGTGAATCTATGAAAGGAACTGCAAATTACCTGTCATCCTTCCAAAAAGAATTATGATCCAACTCAGGTACAACTAGTGTGGCATTAAGAATTCGCGCAACAACAACAGCATCTGTTATCTGGACGCAGGAACATGATTGCGGTCATGTCCACGGAAAGAATATACTCATTGTTTAAAAAAAAAAAATAGCTTATATGCCTGACTAGGAAAGAAAACTTCTCTGCAAACAACGGATTCGGTCATCTTAGTTGCTTAAGCAACTAAGACAGCAGATCATCACATACAACGTTCAAATGATCAGAATGTACCATATCAGGATCGCTATGTCCCACTCACCCCAGTTCTTTGTTGGTTCAGTCCTCCGCTAGTTCCAATAAGCAAGTATCCATTTGACCACCGCTCAAGCACAGCAGCTGCATTATCCGGTTACCCAAACAAGAGAGAACAAGACACATGAAAAAAAGTTAGTATACATATTTCTCATCAACTCTTTAGGATTCATTCATGCCCAACCTAATCAAATTTAAAACAAAAACCCTTCAGTCTATTCTCGCATAACCTAAATTTTTTCACTCCAACCCTCATTCACGTGCATAGGTCAGCGAGAACCATGTGCGAGTATTCAAAACAAAGTGAAAACATTGAATGCTATGGCACAAGAAAACACCGGAGTGCAATTCACGAAATAAGACGCATTCAAACGGAATTGCGAGGAGGAAACTCACGAGCATAACCGCGTCCCCTTTCACTGCATCCGTAGTAATATTTAGAATACTGCGATTTCCAAACATCGATTGGCGCGCGATAGTTCCCCTCCTAACAAAACATTCACATCAGAACCCCGCATATTGCGATTACAGCGAAACCGAAACAGAGAGAGAAGGAGAAAAATGACGAACCACAGAAGAGTAGAGTGTGCGACGGACCAATCGCTGAGAGTACCATTCAAGATCAGAGGCCATGTGGCCCGTCAAGAGGGAAATAAAACCCAGCACGACAAGCATGAAAACGCAGAGCACAGACCAAGAAGTCGGCTTCCGGTGCCGAAACGGCGTCGCATTGGATCTCCAACACACATGCTTCTTGCATTTGCCGTTGCTTTCAGCTAACACAGCCAGGTCGGTCGTCGATAACAAGCTCCACTTCCCCACACCCACACCCATTCTCTTTCTTACATAAACAACCAAACCAACTAACCCCAAACCCTCACATCCTCTCCTACAAAGAACTTCGTAATGTCGCTGTGTAGGGAGAGGAACCCTAAATTAGTAGGGACTTTCTTTCTCACTATTTTTTTTTTATTATAATCGATGGGGATGGAAAGAGAAAGCAGAAGCAATGCCGATTTGTCCTTTCCTCAAACGGAAACCCGGAAAATCACAACGTTCCAAATAAAATTGAAAAACTATGATTGCTTTTTTATACTCTTTCAGCGCCAAGGTTGCCCTACGAACAAACAACAGATCTCATCCCAATCATCCAACAAAACAAATTCTGACAAATTAGGTTTATGAATTGATTAAGTAATTTGCAGAAAATCAACCTTGTTTATCCCCCTTTCAAGAAAACACCACCACACTCCTTTCCTACTTCAGATTCCATTCTGTTAAAAACCACTTTTTATATTAATACATTTTTACTCATAATCATTAAATATGATACTAGACTGCCAAAATACTGAAAATAGCATGTGTATGCAAAATTGGTACTTGCGTAAAAAAAAAAAAACTAAAATCAAATTTCAATAAGGAATATTTATACAGTACTCATATATATATATATATATGGAAAAGAATTCTTGTGCCAAAAATTAAAGAAACCTCTGTAATTTATTCAAATTCGCTGGCTGTTATTTATTGGGAGTTATGGTGTATCGTACCACTACCAGCTGCTGGAACGCCATATATGAAAGTTACTGAATTTCTGCTCTGCCATGTGAGTTGCAATTTCTTGCTTTCGATAAAAGAATACTTCTTTACAGGAAGAAAAAAATCATTAGGAACAAAGATTTTGGAAATGTAATTAAATATATTATTCCACTTCAATATTACACCTATTACTTGGGAAATTAAATTCTAAACCTTACCTGTAAAAAAATTTGTCCCAATTTACTCTGTTAATAATATTTAAAAAAACTTATTTTGAGGGTGTGTTCTGTATTTGTTTATGTGAAAAGCAGCAAAGAACTTTGTCGTAGCAGTGATTATATTTTGGTTTTTGATGAGTGGGTACTCTGTCCCAAAGAAAAAGGATGGGGTTGAATTTGAATTGGTGGAATGGAACCAGAAACAATTGCTAAAGGAAGGAGACAGATTTTCAAACCTGGTAAGGGACAAAAACAGAGTAGCAGCTACAAGACAGTTTAAGGAGGTACTTTGTATAAATTCCATTTAAAATAAACAAAAATCTCATTTTTCTAATAGGACCTCTAATACATATAATTAATTAATATTTCGATTCCAAATTGATAAAGTGATATAATTAAAATTGATTCTTATATACATACATAAGAGTATTTAGTGATGTAAAAATAGATCACTCTATTCTGTACATTCTAAATTGACAATCAACTTAATTTAGTTTATTTATTAATAAGTCAAAAAAAAATTAAACTCATGACAATTTCTTTTTAAATTAAAAAATAATAATTTTTTTCTAATTTAAATCTAAATAAATTCTAAAAATAATGTAAAATAAAAAACTATAATACAATCTAAAATGATTTAAATTTTAAATCTAATTTAAAAACAAATAAAAAAAAAACAAAATCAAATAGTTTGACGAGTTAATGAAACTCATCATGAATTCAAACAAAGTGAACCAAATTCTATCAGACTTAAAATTAACCCATATTAAAATTTTATTTATTTTTAATTCAATCCAACTCTACCTCATAATAACCAAATTAGCTTACATGTTATTTTAACAACACTAAAGATATTATTTGTTTTAAAACGTAGTCATTCTATAAAATATATCTCGATAAGTAAAAGAAAGGAAAAAACATTTAAATGGTCTAAAGTCTCAAATTCGACTTAAAAGAAATATAAAAACTGGTTTGATAATTAATTAATTATTTTGAGGGTATCGAAAGTTAACGTAATGGTTAGTGAGTTACACGTGAAGTTACAGGCTTTTGAGCTATAACACTAGAAATGAAAAATTCCTTGATCTGTATAACACGTAAAATGTGGTGAATCCTTTGCTAAAAAGGAGAAAAAGGTGGATAAAGAAAACTGAAATGTTCGACTTCCATCATCACCAGTGTTTTAAACTGTAAAAGTTTACGTAGTGTCTGGAAAAGTACCATATTCTGGATTCAAGACCCTTCTTAATCGTCTGATTTCAAACGCAAAACAGTAACCAGTGGAAACTAATAATAATTAAAGATGTAATGAGTTTGATTTTTCTATTATAAGAATAACCCATTTTATTTATAGGATAAAGTGTAATAATTTTTATTTTATTAATTTTAACTTTTATTAAATATATATTTGGTTTCACCGTAGTTTTAAATTGTTGATTATAAATACTCTTTTTGTCAACTGAAATGTACGGTGCAATTCTTTTTTAACATATATGTTCTAATATATTTTTATGTATTATTTTTTTTTGGATTACAAAATTAAAGTTTGATTAGTTAAATTTGATTGAAAATATATAATTGTTGTGTTTTACGCAAGAGTGAAATTCAAAATATTTTATGAGTTTTAGCAAATTTAAGTTAAAAATAAAAAGTATTTTCGAAGTAACATGTTAAAAGAGTTGTTTTAAAAGTTAATCTAGATCGTTGGACAAATAACTAGTTTGGTAACCTGTCTAATAACTCTAGAATAAAATTTAATAATCATGTTAAAAAATGTAAATATCTGCATATGAGAATTGATCCAAATTTTATTAACCCAGTCAATTTGAACTACTGTTTTTAATTTTTTATCTAATCTAAAACATTTAAACGAAAAATAAATATCTATTCAGTCCACTTAAATCACTGCAGGATAATCCGCGTTGTTAAATTTGGGCCTGAATTCATTCCATTACTTTTATTAAAATACCTATCTTCCTGCACCCCCAATAAATAACTAGTTCACTCTCGTACACTCGTAAGCCCTTTGCAAGTTTATGAAAGGAGTTCCATTCCTGCGAGTGTATTTCCTTAGATGGACTAAAACAACTAAACTTTTCTTTCAATCACTGCTCTCAATGGTTTATTGTCTCTTTTTAGAAGTTTATTTATGAAAAAATTCATTTCAAATTTATGAAATATGTTTCTTTTATTGAAATATATAATGTGAAATACAAAAATTTATATAACAATCTGTATTTTGAATCACATACATTCAAAAAATTGCAAAAGAAAACATCGTATTATTAAATATTTAATATTAAATATTCCAAATTAAGTATTCAAATAAAATTTCATAAGAATCAAAATATTTATTAAAATTACAAACATTAATAAACAAAATTTAAAAATATTTTTTAAAAAATAATAAAAAAATATATATTCAAATTTAAAAATATTTTAAATATCTTTATACTCTTTTTATTTAAATTTTAATGAAATATATTTAAGAGAATGTGGAAGAAATGTCTTTTCCAAGGATGAGGATGAATTGAATTTTGATGACTCCAAAAACGCAAGTTACACATTTTTTTGGGATTCCACAATCCCAGGTTCTTTTTTTTTTCTTCTAAAGGGGCCCATGATGGAAGACCGCTAAATTGAAATATGTTAAGCTTATCCAAATCCAATTTCTGGAATGGGCTTACCGAAAC
Source organism: Vigna reflexopilosa (assembly GCA_027742785.1). Lineage (NCBI taxonomy): Eukaryota > Viridiplantae > Streptophyta > Magnoliopsida > Fabales > Fabaceae > Vigna > Vigna reflexopilosa. Next base: position 2,734,497 of record CM050930.1, on the reverse strand, counting down.
TAAAAATTGGATTATTCGAATTATTACCCGCCACAAAAAAAAATGATTGAGTGGTATAAAAAAAGAATAGATACTCGAGACACCGAATTTCCCGCCGTAAATCAACAAAAAACAAGCACAGGCCCTCAAATCTAATTTCTAATAATTAAGCAATTGAAAGTTACATTTTAGAAGGTGGTTTTCAAAATCATGGCAGGTTTACCACGCCCACCTTTGTGTTTCCACTTAGTTCTACCAATTAACTAAATATATTTTTTTAAAATATTACTAATATATTAATCAATCTTTACTACGATTGATTTTTAAAGTGTTCTTCTCACTTACCGTTCATCGACACAAAAACTCACAATACTTTATAGGGATAAACAGAATAATAAATTTAAAATTACATAAAAATTATAAAACGTCACATAAAAACAGTGAATTATTCCTTCACAAATGTGTTAGAAATTATTGTAAATTTTGTTTGATTCTATTTTGCAATTGATTCCGACGTCGCACGTGTCATCTGTTACGTGTTTGTTACATTGCGATCATTAATTACTTCAGCAGCATAGTTTGATGGTTTTTCAAAATATATTAAATAATAATAAATATATAAGTGTTAGGAAAAAAAAAAGGGGGTTAAAGTCGCTGCTTTTGAGATATAGAAAATTGGAGTCAAGCTTTGAATAATACAGTGAATTGGTGAGACCAATTCCATAACCTTTCGCAGGTTTGTTTATATACAATTAATTGAACAGAGTTTCAGTTTTCAGAGTTTCGTCACAGTAACAACAACGTTGAGACATTTTTAATAGAACGAAAAATAAAATTCGGAAATGTGGGGACTGAGAAAGCAACCCATTATGAAATAATTCATGAATGCCTAGTGCACTTCCATCATCTAGATAAACCTAATTAATGGCGTATTATTCAAACTTAATGCATACATCACTACGATCTTAACCGTCCCCATACAATAAAACATTAACTCAAGTCAACAGCAAAAGAACCAAAATCCTTAACCATGTCTCTTGTTTTGGTCATCTTCCCAACTTCATTGTTTTGAAAAGGTTTAAAGAGTGTTTATGTGCTGTAAAGTATTTGTTAAAATATATATTTAACACTACTCTTGCGTTGACCCTTTCCCTCCTGTTTTTTACTGTTTCAACTAACAGTCTGATCCTTGGTTGTTCTGTTAATTATACTTGCTACAATAAAATACAATATCCACTCATTATGTTTTCAATTATTACCTTTATGAATTTGAATTGAATTTGGTTTGAGAAATTTCATCTTAAAATACGACAGTGTGTGGGTGAAAAGGAGACGCAAATGAGGAGGACAAGATATGGAATAGAAACCACCCAAACTACGATCGCCTTTTGTTGAACGTAGAATTCTGTTCTTCGGACCAAACTCGCAGCACTATCTGACCTATGAAATGGAAAAAAAAACCCAATACACAGTTTCAATTATGGGCCATATAGTTATTTGGAAGATCAACGTATTGTAGGGCACCATATAAAAAAAAGAAAGGAGTTTTAATTCAGGAATTTAAGTCTTATTTGTCACCATTTCCTAGTTATTTCTCAAACATATCATCACAACCTAAAAGCGTTTTCCTCAAACCAAATTGGGTCAACAAACATAAGTCTTGTTCTCCGTCAACCAACTAAACTGGAACTAACCGTATCCAACTGCGAATTCAATCAGTCACAACACCAACAACAAGAGGTAAAATTTGAAGTAATATTTATTTAATTAGAAACAGAAAGTAGAGTTTACCCACCATCGTCACTCTTGAAAAGATGTCACGATCCCCCATCCAAAAAGGCAGAATCTTCTTATCTTTGTAACCCTAATTTACTTCCATCACCAAAGACAAACTCCATACGCATACATATATATGATTCTAAACTCACAGTTATGATAACACCGCCTGTCACATATTCTGTTTTTCAATAACCTTTCTTTTTATTCGGGGTTTAATAATTCAGCTCTTTGCTCCTTCGATTGTTCCCCCGTCACAACATAACTAACTACCATAGCGAATAGTTATGTTTCTGTTTTTCAGTTACTTTAACTTGTTCTTCCTCGCTGTGGCCATCTTCCTTTGTCACCCTTGTTTTCCCGCCAGGATCGTACCAGAATCCGTAACCGTAATAACCTCCGAATCCCAAAAAACACAAACGCACAACGCCACGTGGCACGATTTCTCCAAGTTCTTGTACGCCGAGCGAGGCAGCCACGTCAGCGGCATGTCGGAACTGAAAAAGTACTTCCACCGTTTCGGATACCTCGCTCTCCCCGAAACAACGACGAACTTCACGGACACCTTCGATTCCCAGTTCGAGACCGCCGTCTTCCGTTACCAGAAGCGCCTCGGCCTTCCGGTCACCGGAAAACTTGACTCCGATACTATATCCGCCATCATGGCCCCGAGGTGCGGCGTCTCCGACGCCACCACGCATGGAATCCACGCCGCGCGACACTACGCTTACTTCAACGGGAAGCCGCGGTGGACGCGTGGAACTCCGATGACTCTCACGTATGCTTTCTCTCCGTATAACATGATCGATAGGGTGAGCGTGCCGGAAATTCGAGCGGTGTTCGAGCGCGCGTTTACGCGGTGGGCTTCGGTGATTCCGGTGAGCTTCCGGGAGACGCCGGAGTACGCTAAGGCGGACATAACGATCGGGTTTTATCTCGGTGATCACGGCGATGGAGAACCGTTTGATGGAGTTTTGGGGGTTCTGGCTCACGCGTTCTCCCCTCAGAACGGGAGATTCCATTTGGATGCGGCGGAAATGTGGTCCGTGGATTTCGAGCACGAAGATTCGAGGGTGGCCGTTGATCTGGAATCCGTGGCCACGCACGAGATAGGTCACGTGCTTGGGTTGGGTCACTCATCGGTGAAAGAAGCAGTCATGTACCCAAGCCTGAGCCCCAGGAGAAAGAAGGTTGATTTGAAGATTGATGACGTGGCAGGAGTCCAATCTCTCTATGGCTCTAACCCAAACTTCACTTTTAGTTCTTTGTTGCAGTCCCAAAATTCATTAAACGCTGCAATTGGCTTGGAAGCCCGTTTCTTCAGTTGCCCTGGTCGTATTATTTTTATGTGTTTGATTTTTTCATTACTTGTATTTTAATTCTTTGATCATATATATGTGTATGTAAAAAGGAAAAGAAAGCACAGAAAGTAAAGTTCAATCACGTGGGCGAAGCCCTTGTGATTCATCTTATATGGGACCTTGGATTTTTTTGGGTTCAATAGATGTTTTTTTAATTTCCCTACATAGAATATGAGATGCACCACAGAACTTTTCTGAGGGGAAAGGTGAGTACACTTTTGATTGGATTTGAGGAAAAATTGCAGGACAAGACCGATGGAAAAGGAAAGATTGAAATGAAAAGGTTTGTGGAATAAAAAAAGAAGGCAATGAAAAATGAAGTTGATGTAAGAGGATAGAATAAGATTCCGTATGTTAATGGCTAACCTAACCTCAGTAGCGGGAGGAACTAAGGAATCTATATGTATTGAAGATAGACAGAAGTATAACTGTCACATGGTCGTAAGAGGTATCAATCTTAACTAACATTCCCGCCCAAGGCTCCTCTTATTTTGCTATTTGGGGTCTAATTTTCTATCCAGTGGATTGGTCCAACTCCACAATTTCCAATTATTCCACATCCCTTGCCCCATCAGGTTCGGAAGTTAGAGACGGAAAGTAATGTTATATCAAAGCACACTCTATAGACTACGCTCTAGTTTATATGAAAATTATATAAAAAACATATGAGTTTCTTCGTAGGTCATTAGAGTCAGATTTTTCCAGAATCCTTCTCCAAAGTACTTGACACTAAAGTTATATATTTTTAAATTGCCAGACATAACGACTGTTATTTTTTGCCTCTCCAAAGTGAAGTACAAATAAGCTATAATAGGAAAGACACAGATATTGAAATATTATCCAGTACGTATATAGTTCACCCAATGAAATAAATTATTTAATTAAACAAAAAAAAAAGAGAGTACAGGGATGGTAAGTGTATAATATAATATTGTAAGGTTTTATATAAAAGTATAATACAGTATTTTCAGGATTTATGTGAAAACAAAATTTAATATTATAAGTTAAAGTACTTTTTAATCTCTTCAGGAAATTCAATTTGAGGATTCTGTTTTTAAAATGTTTATTTTTGCTCCTTTGATCTTCTAAAAAAATTCAACGTTCTCTGTTTCCGTCAAAATTTAGCTAACGACACAAGAATATGTGGAAATTGTACTGAAATCAATCACTGCATCTTTAACTATCACTGCTAGCTTCATTTGAACAGAAGTTATAACATTGATTTTTTTATAAAATTATGTATGCCAACCTTGTATTTATAATAGCATCAAATAGAATTTTGAAAATAAATAAAAGGATTAAATAAATAATGTGAATAGTATATATAATAATAATGTTGTATGGTTAACCGCTCTCTCTCTCTCTCTCTCTCTCTCTCTCTCTCTCTCTCTCTCTCTCTCTCTCTCTCTCTCTCTCTCTCTTCCCTCAATACTTTTTTCTCTTGCACATTTTCTTACCCATTGTCATCACCAATGGTTGATGCTTAGTTGATTCTCTTCGGGATGAGGTAATCGGAACTGTACTTTTGACAATGCTGGCTGTTTCAATATTTTGTTGATTCCTGGCTTCGAGAACACAGCTCCCTTACTTTGGGTTCACAGAGACGAGACTGAGCTATCTATTTCTATCCAACTAAAACCCGCTTCTTTCTTAAGTCTTTTCTTGCTCATGAGTCCCCTAATTAAATTTACATCTTCCCATCTTCCAAAAGATGCATACATGTTAGACATCATCACATAAACATAATCTTCATCCCTCTCCAATTCAATCACCTTGGCAGCTGCAATCTCTGCTACTTGTAAATCTTCCTGAGTTCCACAAGCACCAAGCAAAGCCCTCCAAACCACTCCACACGACTCAAAACCAAATTCATGTATCATCCTTTCTGCTTTCCTCAGCTCACCTTTTTGCCCCATGAGCCGTATCATTGAACAACAATGCTCAATGGAAGGCGCAATCTTATATTCATCAATCATATATTGAAAGTAATCAATTGCAACTTCTAATGGTATTTCATCGTGGGAACAAGCGGATATGAGGTGAAGAAACGTGATACCATCAGGTTTTATATCTCTTTCCATTTTCAGCAACTTGAAGAGACGGATAACACATCCATAATCACCATTGCGAGCATAGCCAGATATCATTGCATTCCAGCTCACCAAATTCTTGTTACACAGTGAATGGAAGATTGATTCAGCATTCTTAACTTGCCCACATTTTGAGTACATGTCAATTAGGGCACTCCCAACAACTACAGAAACATCTAAACCGCACTTTACCGTGCAGCAATGAATCAACATTCCCCACTTTAAGGCAGCCAAACCCGCAATTCCACTTAAAATGATTGAAAATGTGAACTCATCTTTCTGTACATTTCTCAAGTGCATTTTACAGAACATGTCCAAAGCTTCCCAAGCTCGATTCCTATTCACAAATCCCGTAATTACAGAATTCCAAGAAGAAGAATTTGGATTTGGCAGACTTGACAAAACCCGAACAGCATCTTCCATGTTCCCCACCTGAGCAATTCCATTTATGAGGCCATTATAGGAAACCGTATCAGGGTTGGGCATAAGGTGCAAAAGCCTGTAAGCAAGTTCAATGTATCCGTTGTTAGCACTTGCCGCTATGATTGAGTTCCAAGAAATATCGTCCTTCTCAACAGTTTCGGAGAACACCTTTACAGCATGTTCCACAGGCCCGCATTTCCCATACATGTCAATCAAGCAGTTTGCAACCACAGTGCTATCATCCATGCCCAGTTTCACAGTCTTGCAATGAATTGACCTTCCAAGTTTGAGGAGACTCAGTTGGGAACAAGCAAACAACACAGACGTGAACGAAAACGCGTCGGCACGAACGTGGGACCTGTATAGGCGCGTGAAATACGTCAAAGCGCTTCGAAACTGGCCAGCGTGAACGTACCCAGATATCATAGTGTTCCAAGTAACGATGTTCGGTTCAGAAATTTCATCAAACAGTGCGTGTGCGTCACTAAAAGAGCGCATTCTGACGTAAAATTTGACGAGGGAGGTGGAGACATGGATGTGGGAAAAATAGCCGGAACGTGAAGCGTAACTGTGGAGTTGTTTTCCGAACGAGGGACACTTCAGTTCATTGGCAAGTCCAATTAGGTAAACAAGTGCAAAAGAATTTGATTTAATTCCACGAAGAGCCTCAAATAACGCTAACTCAGCATTTGTTCCACATTCGGAATGCACAGCAGCAACATCCACCAAATGAAAATTACCTTGTCCGATATTACCGATATGATTGAAGGTGTTGGTACTATATAGTAATGGCAATTTGCGTGCTTCATTGCATACAAACCTTCGCATGCCTTAGGTTGTGATCAGTGTTTATAATATAAAACTGTAAGTAGATTAAACACTACATATTGTTAACTTTATTTTGCACTTGCTCTTATATTACTTAGATACTTTCATATACTTATCATTATTCTAACTGTTGTACACTTCCCCATCTGAAAAATAATATTTAAAGCCAATATAATCTAATCAATTATATTTAATTAGGTTGGATATAAATTTTTTTATTGAGAGATTTAATTCAATTATAATTGGAAGGATTGAAATATTTAATTAAATAATTTAAAAAAAATGAACTTTTAAGAGAAAAATGTTAATTGAATTAGATATTTTATAATAATTATAATTAGGTTTCTTAAAAATCAATCCACCTAATGACTAAATCCAATCAACAAAAATATAGTTGAGTTAAAGCAGTTTGTTGCAGAGAGACATCTTTATAAGTAAAAAAATTAGAAAAAAAATCTGCTATGATTTTCTTGTGATCTGTGAATCAGGATAGAACACACTTTTTCTAATATATTCTCACTCTGTGAATTAGAAAAAAATTTGACTTTTCAGATTCTGCCCTTCAAGGGTAAAAAATTGTTTGCAGGTGCAAGACTAGATTATTCGAACTCACTTCCACACCGTTGATTGAATCTATATATATAGAGTTAATCGAACTTTTCGAAATATCTGTCAAAATTTCTCTTTCATCTGTTGAGTAGCAAAAAGGGAGGGATGATAATCTTCTATTATTGTAAAGGAAAAAATCTAGATTTAGAAAAAAGAACCATATCAACGCCAACCAACCAATCATCACTATTTATGTACGGAAAACGGAGCAATAGTAAAACAGGTCTGGCCATGGTTGGTATGGACACAACCATCGTGAAGGTTGGTTGGTTCAAGTATGTTATGAACCGAAGATTTACCAAAAGAGGCAAATGCAGAGGAATCATAACAGTAAGCACACGCATTACTATTTCCTGAAACAAGCAAATGCAATCTGACTTTGGAAACAGAATTGAAGAGGAGTCAGAAGAAAGGTGTTGGTGTTGAGAAAACGAAAAGAGAGACTGAAGAGAGGATAAGTTCCTCTCTCGGTAACAGAAATCAAATAACCCTTTTGATTGTTTGGAGGAAAAGATGAGTAGGGGAACTATAGAAGATGTGGCAATTATAGGAGGATTGGTTGGAGTCCAATTTATCTATGCAGGGAATGCTGTGTTCATGGGTTATGCATTATCATTAGGCTTCAGCTCTCTCACCATTATCATTTTGACTTCTTTGGCTACATTCCTTGTTCTGTTCCCCGTTTCATTTTTCTTTGAAAGGTTCTTTCTCTCTGCTTCCATTTATATATAAACCATAAAAATGCTTCTGCTTTTTTGCTTGGATGGGATTTCTTGAAGATTAATTTATGTTGCATCTATTGCAGGAGCAAGTGGCCGAAGAATTGTGATTTCAAGTTGATTAAACAGCTATTGTGTCTATCGTTTGGAGGGTAAGCAAATGTAATTTAATTTCCTTTTTGATAAAACATTTGTGTTTTTCTGTACACTGGCATTGTTATGCAGACTGTTGTTCCAGTATTTATTCCTCAAGGGACTCGATCTAACTTCGCCAGCAATGGGAACTGCTATGCCAAACATTGCCCCAGGTCTTATCTTCATCATTGCATGGATTTCTGGGTAATCTTATTTTACTTGACTTTTGGTACTTTTATTCTAAATTTAAATCATCACCAAATCGGTGAATGTAGTAGGTAAGCCAGGAAGTGAAACGGGTTTATTACAAAAACAACATTTTGTTAGAAAAGAAAAAATTTTAACTAAGAAAATGGTTAATCTTCCAAAAATGGAGCTTCAACTAATTTACCTTTGGTACTCAAATGGAAATTCTGTATTGGGCAGGTTAGAGAAAGTGAACTTAAACAATCAGTATAGCAAAGTAAAAATCATGGGAACAGTGCTTTGTGTCTTGGGAGCTCTCACAATGAGCATAATGCAAAGCATTTCGACTGGTGCACCCGAGCAAAATTCAACACTTCCATTATCAAAGAGTCCATCAGGTTTTGTCTTTAACACTCAAAAGATGATCGGTTGCTTCTATCTCGTGGTTGCAGTCGTGATTTTGTCGAGCAACGTCGTTCTGCAGGTAACTTGTTTTATAAAATGTTGGAGAGGACACAAATCTACTTAATTTCGTAACTCAATAAAAATTGTTGTTCTTGAAGGCTTTTACTCTTGGAGATTTTCCGGCACCGATGTCCTTGGGTGCAATAACGTCCTTGTTGAGCGCATTCATGACTGCAACCATTCAGGTGCTTGAGAAACACAGGCTGAAAACTGGGCGGCTACTTCTGAGGTCTGGAAATTTAATTGGCTATTTTATTATGGTAATTCCCTTCTCTCATCGTTTCATAGGAATGGTTTGCAAGTGTTTTTGTCTCCAAATAGAATTTTACCTTGACGATTCACATTGATATTTAACACAAACCTTTGCTGCGTGAAATTTAGAAATAAAACTTCCATTCTCATTGAAAAGCAACACTAAATCGCATTAGAAATTTCTACCAACCATTTATGAAACTTAGTGTATTTTCATTGTGAATGCACAGGCAGGTGCTGTGAGTGGAATATGCCTGAGTTTCAACGGGTGGGCACTGAAGAAAAAAGGGCCAGTTTTTGTCTCCATGTTCAGCCCCATTGGTACAGTGTGCTCTGTCATTTTCGCGGTTATTAAACTTGGAGAAAGTATGAGTACTGGAAGGTGCATTGCTAAGATTCCCAGCTAGTGTGTGAAGCTTCTGACTTTTGCAAATGGTATTCCCATTTACAGTGTCTCATTTGTTCCTTTTCACAAACACTTTGATTGCAGTCTTGGAGGCATGTTTCTCATGTTCACTGGACTCTACTTGGTTCTCTGGGCCAAAGGGAAAGAAGGACTGCCAAATGGAAATAGCTTAGAGAGTGAGTTTGACATAGAGAGGCCTCTTTTGTGTTAACGTGTTTTTCAAATGACAACGTGTAAAATGTACTTGTCTCATCCCACTAGAAGCAGAGCAAAAAACGAGGTTTGGTTAAGTCGGTTGAGATAATAACAATGAATTGCTTTAACGTGGTTAATATAATTCAACTCCTAAACAAGTACTGCACTTAAACAAGATTAACAGTGTCCATACTCAATATGCAACCACGTGTATTAACTAAACTATTCATTAAGGAAACCATGCTCTCAACATTTTCAACTTTTTTTTCCCTCTTTTGCAGAACATTGAAACAGCTGCTTCCTTCACGTAGTGGTGACAGAGAATTCCCAAGAGCATACTGTAAAAAGGCAGAAGTCTCTTGGGTTTGAAAAAAATATATACTTAGTTTTTCACGTTGGATCAAGCAAACATATTTTCATAATTCATATTCAAGTTATGCTACTATGAACACCTTCTATTTTGTTACAATTAAAATGTAGATCCCGATGTTTTGTTTTTGTCTTTATGAAACTCCTGGGGGTCGGATAGGTGCAACATTTTAAGATGAAAAATGCAAAAATATGTAAAAATATGAATAAAATGTTTCAATTATCATCAAATACAAAAAATAGTACTTCGAACTATGCATTTAACAAAATAAATAGCAAGTACAGAATTCAATAAAAAAAAAATAATACGGTTGACATCTACTAAAATATGGTTTCACTAATATTGTTTGAGAAACTCTATCAAACATCAATTTAAAAAGAACTAAAACTTATTTTGATGAACAAATCATTTTAACAATATTAATTATAAAATTGTTTATACAATATATATTAAAAAATGACTTCTATTAACAAAAAGATAATATAATTAGTATTTATAAAAAGAATCATATTTAACATTGTAAAAAAAACTTATCTTGTCAATATTAATCAAGAAATTTTGGATTAACCGAAGTTAAAAACTAATCGTAACTCGTGGTTAAAATATTATTTTTAACATAAGTTGGAAAACATTGTTTATATTTATAAAAAATACTTAATTAATGTAAATTTCTTAAAAAAAAATCATTGAGATGCCAAAAGAAAAAGAGAGGTTAAGTTTGTTTTTAATTTTTAAAGTATAACTCGAATTTTGTTTTCAGTTATATTTTAAAGTTTGATTATATTGAGTTCTCATATTTAAGAAATAATGAATTTATTCTTTTTTGTCTAATCCAACAACTTTAACTTTATTTGATATGACAAACAGTGAATTATTTCAACTCTTCGCGTTTAAACACGTAATATTTTTTAAATGACAAGATGGATTTTGTCAACGAGAAAAATGTTTTATTAATAAAATGTAAAAATTAAATATTTTACAATTTAATTTATGAGCAAAACATATTTTTTTATTATAATTAAAAAAACTTTTAAAAATATATAATAACTAAATTTAGAAAAAATATATTTAAAAGGAATGTAACAATCAAATTATAGTCCTTTAAAATTTAAGTTATTTTATTTTAAGCCTTCAACACTCTTGTCCAGAATTAGTCTCCTGAAAATTTAATCCATCTTCAATATTCCGTTAACAAAGTCGTTGACAAAATCTCTACAAGAATAATGTATAACTTACCAACAAATAACAACAATGTAGAGAATGAAAACTTTAAAAAGATAATTTCGTAACTGAAATTATTGTTATATTGTTTAATTAATAAATTCTAAAAACTTATTACCCTTTTATTTCGTATTTTTCATCGAATAATTTTCATTAAAAAAGTACAGGTTAGGTTGAAGTATATTAAGGGGCGGTTTTACCATATAGAGTATTATATTAATCTAAAATATTTAAAATTTTTAATATACATTATTGTATATATATATATATATATATATATATATATATATAAATATAAATTTGAACAATTATATATATTTATATATATAGAAACAGTTTAACTATACATTTATTAGTCAATCTCTGTAAATAAAATAAAATAATTCTAGAGACCAAACTCATGTATGTATGAAATAAAAATACAAATATTATCTTGTAAGAATAGTATACCTAACATAAAACCTATAGTTTTTTATACAATAATAATTATATTAATCCTCTGTTCAAAGCCAACTTCACCCAAGCCAAGTCAATTTCATGATCTTCATAATAAAATCTAATTTTCATCTAACTACGTTGGAGAACAAAGAAAAACAAACCACAAAAACAAAAATCTCACCAAACCACAAAATAGGTATGTAAATATGTGACAGGTCAATACGAGATAAATCATGTAGCATGGTTCGTTGTCATGTCTGAGGGATAGAATAAATATTTTAAATAGTTAACATGTTTAGACTCATCTCACATAATTTTATTTTACTTAATTTATTTAATTTTTATTAGTAATGGTAGACTTATGGAATACAATAAATATGTGAAACATTGAAGCAAAATTATTATAAAGTTTATTTTTAAGATTTTATTTTTTCGTTTCGAATATTTAATATATTGTCTTCGAAGCAATGTAGTAGAATGTTAATATTTTCTATGTACGTAATGGAAAGACTCGAAATTTGATTTCATATATCAAGTTTTTATCTTTACTATTTTTCATTATAAACTATGACATTGACTATTTTTTTAAAATAAATATAATTTTGATTCGCCACGTGTCATGATTCAGTTGCTTTTATTTGGATTTTCTTTCCAAAACCAAAATTGCAATAGGCAGCAGAAAACTCATTTACTTTTGCAAGAAAAACCATGTAATCTATGGGGGATTTGGTTAAACGCCAAAGAAGAAGATGCATTATATATCAAATATCAATTTCTAGTTGACCCGCCAACTATATGTGCATCGCTTTCTATTTGTTTATATAATGCTGTCAATATTCTTTTCTCGATAAACGCTGACGTTTCATAGCACAACAATAAATGAAAATGTATATTCTCTCAAGTTCCAGCCTTCCTTCTTCCTTTGCTTTGAATACTATTCTTCCATGTACCTAATTTTAGGGATTTTTTTTTAAAAGTGTTTTGAAAAGTAAATATCAATTTTGAATATTCTGATATGATTGAAATGTGGTGTTTAAGTGATCATCAAGAAAATGTTTATTGTTTTCTTAAGAAATTTAAGCTCGAGTATATATTATGGAATTAAATTTAAAAAATCAATTCTTTTTATAATACACTTCATTCATTTTAGTGAATATATATATTTTCTTATATGTATTATTCATTCTGGTTTATTTCTAAAAAGTTTTTCATTGACTTTACTAATTTATGAATTGTTAAGTTATATTTACTAAAAAAACTTCAACTATACATGAAAATGAAATATTAGTGTTATGGTTAGGGATGACAACGGGTCGGGTCAGATATAAATAGTGTCTACTCACAAATTAACTCAAAAAAACATTCACCCGCACATATATGTGTTTAAAAAATATTCATGGATATTTTAAAATCAGCAGATACCTACAAATATTCGCAAATATGTAAAAAATATATTTTTATAAATTATTAAAAGAAAATTTAAATAAAATTACAATATATATATATATATATATATATAATATAAACTAAAATTTAATTTTAATTAAATTTAACTTTATAAAATATAAATTAATTTTAATTTTAATTAAATTTAACTTAATAAAATATAAATTAAAATTTTACTTTTATTTTTTGCGGGTAACATATATATGTAGGTACAAATAGTATAATACCCGCATCCGACCCGTTTATAAGCGAGTATTAAAATACCTACAATTTGCGAACACCAACTATCTGTCGCGAATTTGGCATATATTTTGTTGTCATTTCTAGTTATGATATAATATATGTTTGTATTTGGTTTAATAGATATATTAAAAAGTGTGATTTAATAAGATTTTTAAGTCTTTTAATTATGGAATAACCCAAATTTAGATTTATGTGAGTCATATTTATATATTATAACTAAATCTCGATAGTTATGAGATAGTTTATTATGTTGTTATTATACTCTTCACATAAATATTGTTTCAATAAAAACATAAATTCACTCATCATCATGTTACTCATATAAATATGACCAGTATTATTCAAAGAATATATATTATTTCAATCTATCATAAATATTGATACATTAAGTTATATACAAAGATACGATTATCGTTTCATAGTACTTTTAATATTCAAGTAAGATCAATATCTTTTGTTTTATTATTTTTCATGTAAAAAATATTTAATTGATGTAATGGAAAATAGTTATAATAAAATGGTGGAAGATTTGGTTTGTTTTGGCATAATGGGATAGGAAAAGTGAGAGGGTATGTAGGACACATCTAAGAGCTTATCTTGTTATAACAAAGTTTGTGATAGTTGGAGCAGACAAGAGAAGAAGAAAAGGTAAAATGGGTTTAAGTGAGTGGTGTTTTGGTGTAGGCATGTAGGCCATTCCATAATCTCGTTCTATGTCTTTCAAGTTTACTCCATTGCACCAAATCATGGTCCCTCTTCATTCAATTCAACCCTACGTTTCGCATGCAAATGCAATGCTTCCACCATCACCCTCATGCCAATTATAAATAGTTTTCTATTTCACTTACATGCCATACACAACAATCTTATTTGTATGTATATTGCTAATTGCTGTTAAAAGAAATGGTAAGATTATAATTTATGGTTAACCTGCTTTGGACCAGCATTATATTATATAGCCTCCACCCACTTTTTTCCTTCGTCATTGCTCCTAATTTTTTGCTTTCCTACAACCCTTTTAATGGACAAAATCACACTAATAAACCAACTGAAAGCAAAAAAATAAATAGATAATAAAATAGCAAACACCTTTTTCAGTCATTAAAAAGATTAAAATCGATCACAAATCTTTTAGATTTGAAAGAATAACAAAAAAAAAATGAGGCAGCGAAATTCTAATCCCAAACTAATTAGTGATCGAATTAAAAGTTTATTCTTGAATAATCACCGCAATTTCAGTCGCTAATTCTTGACTAATTCAATTACAAAAATAAAAAGATTTAACAATTTTTTTGTTGCTAATTTGAAAATATATTATTAAATTTAAAAAAATTTCGGTCGCATGAAATAATATAGTGATGTTTATCTTTCCGTCGCTAATAGGTCAGTTTTCTATTTTAATTAAAATATTTTTTTGGTGGCTAAATTGGTAGAGAAAAATAAATAGATTTAGTGACTAATATATTTCAATGGCTAAACGAGTGAGAACAAAAATAACAATAAGTATATTATGGTGATTATTTTTATATGTACATAATTTTACTTGCTTATTATATACAATTGTAAATAATTTTGTAACCTGTTTATAAATACTATAAATTTAATTATGTTAAACAACAATAAACTCAGATATATAATGTAATAAAAAGTAATATAGAAATAAAAAAGTGTATTACATGATCTAACTTAAAAGTAAAATGGAAATATCTCTAAATAAAAATAAGAAGTTTTGAAGTTTTTAGTTGATAATCTTCATATTAAACATATTTTAATCCATATTTTCAGTCATATATATATATATATATATATATATATATATATATAAATGAATGTTAATATATACTGAATCAATCGTTATTTTTTAATCATTAATTAGCTACTATTATTTAATAGTTATTTCGGTTACAATTTACGATCAACTTTATTCTTAATAATTTGTGATCAACTTTTTCCAATCACTAATTTTGATTGCTAAATTGTATTTTTTTTTTAGTTCGAAGGATTAAAAATGAGAAAAAGAAAAGAAAAGAGAGTTAACAGTGAAAATTATTGTGAACAAAATGAAGTTGACTAAAGTAATACATGAAGTTGCTTTTATAAGCATGTTGAATATAAGATTACAAAGATACAAATATTTGAGTTATGAGCATCAGTTGTATGATGTTAAAGTTAATCTTCTTTTTTTAAATAGGTGAGTTAAAATACATCTTCTAATGGAGAAATCAATACTTTTATTATTTTAAAGAATTAATTTATGGAAAGACGTGGCATCATATTATTCAAAAAGAAAGTGATATGTCTGGTGGCGATAGATGTTGTGGGTATGATGAATTGCGACGTCAACAAGGCACGTGTCAATCAACAATGGCCTATGCATGGCATGCTAAGTAAAGGCTCACGTATCAGATGCTCACACTAAGACAAATTTTTATGACACTAATTAATTAATTAATCATGTTATGCCAAGAAATTCAAATTACTCATCTTCCTTTGATTTGTCCCACATAATGAGAAGGAAGAGTGGGTTATTTAGAATGATGAAAAAAAAAATGATTTCTTGCACTGTTTGTTTTCCAAAACAAACTACTCTACCACTTCAAAATTAGGATGCAGTAGTACATGGGTTGAAATTTAAGAAACTGGACCAAATTCCTCTTAGATGCAAATTAATTTTGATTTATTATTTGTTGATAATTAGTGATCATTTATATCTAATCGGTAAAATATAGAAAAAAGGAAAAAGTTTCCATAATAGTGATACAGTGTCCCAAGCACCAATTATAATAATATTTATTATAATTTGGAACAGAACACCAACCATTTACTGTGAGAGAGTTGCATATCACACATAACCTATTTTTTTTTTTTTTCTGAAATTAATACACATGATATGAATATATGTTTGATAGCAGTAAGAGTTAGAGATTTGTGACAGAAAAAAAGAGTATCTAAATGAGGATTAGCAGCTAAAAAAACGTTGCTCTTGAGATTGAGAAACAGAAAGCAGTAAATGAAAAAAAAGTTATTCCATAGGGGCAAGGTTTGCATGTTCGCTGCTGCTCTTTTCACTGTTCACGATCACACTTTGTTAGTTTTTGCCACCGAATAATGAATGTCACTGTTGGAATTTGTTGTGTTGACGCTTCACAATTCACAGGCTTCACAATTCACAGCTCATATAAATACGCAGTATAATATATAGTATATATATTTATATATTTATATTATTAATTGAATAATAATAATAGACACATATGCAGAACCATAACTTTTGGGTCGTGTGTGTCCTATTGGTGGAAGAATGCTTGTTACCTACTCCTTTTTAAGTTCCCAAATACCCCAAAACCAAAGGTATCTCTGAGAGCATTGAGATGGAACGCCACAAATGCAAGCTCTGTTCGAGAACATTCGCCAATGGCAGAGCCCTGGGTGGCCACATGAAGGCTCACTTAGCCACCCTTCCTCTTCCACCCAAACCCCAACCTCTTCCTCAATCTATTAACACTTTTTCTTCCAATTCATCTTCACGTCAACATATAGAAGAAGACCCTCATAATGAACAACAACAAAAGGCTCTCGTCAACTACGCCTTGCGAGAGAATCCCAAGAAATGTTTCAGGCTCGCAGATCCCGAGTTCGACTCCGGCGCCGTCGTGCAAGACAGGGAGAGCGAGACCGAGTCAAAGAACCCAACCCGCCGACGATCCAAACGCCCACGCAGGCCCGTCAATTCCCAACCCAAGGCCCGGCCCAAACTCAGCTTCATGGAGTCCCCCGAGCCCGTGAGCTCCGTCTCCGATACTTCCCCCGAAGAAGACGTCGCCATGTGTCTCATGATGCTGTCCAGAGACCTTTGGAGCAAGAACACCCACCCTGCTGTCAACAACAACCCCGTGGAAGACGAAGAAGAGAGATCACTGGAAGAGATCAAGTTCAGAAGAGTTCGCCGGAAGCACCAGTGCCAGAGTTGCGAGAAAACGTTTCGATCTTCTCGCGCATTGGGCAGCCACCGAAGCATTTGCGAAGGCTCGGGTAATGATAGTAAAATCTTCGAATGTCCCTTTTGTTCTAAGGTATTTGGGTCTGGTCAAGCTCTGGGTGGCCATAAGAGATCTCACATGGTACCTTCTTCCTCCTCCACTGCCAATGATTCCATCCGTTTCAAAGAAAGCTTCATAGATCTCAACTTCCCTGCTCCACCGGAAGAAGAAGACGACCTCAGCGTTGTTTCCGATGCCAAATTTGATGACTGATGAACTCATTACATGGGTAAAGTCTTATCTTTTGGTATATTATTTTGATTTTTTATAGTAGGTGAGAATTAATATTACATTGGGTTCATTGTTAGATCAAATGCTTTTGATGGTACAATGATAGCTCATAATTTATGTTTTCACCAACTGTCTGTTGTGCCTAACTCTGGAGTTATACATGCCACTGAATTGTGCTGGCTAACCATTAAAATCTGATCATCATGGAGTGCGTGAATCAACTAACATGACATTTAATAGCACTCTTAGCATTGTTCAAGGTCATGATGATTTGCTAAGTAACACTGTTAAGCAAAGGAAACCCAGTTGGGAGTGTTTTTGGGGATTTGGTTCATTGGTTGTGGACCAACAGCTTTGGGGTTTGAAAGTACTAAAGAGTTAAATTCCATTTTTGTGCTCTGGTTCTGTTTCACCTGTCCTTCAACTTTCTATGAAAAAAATATAAATCATTTGGTTTTCTTGGTCATTGTCTTTTGGGTGAAATAGATATGGAGAAGAAGAGTTAAATGACAGCAATGTAAACACTGCAATTTGTTTCCTTTACATGAATCTGGAGTTAGTTCCGTGATGACCGGCAGGATATATTGGGGGAAAACAATTGCTCATGTTATTTCTCTCTTCTTTTTAATTTTTTTTTGTTGGAAAGAATAGCTATATTTTTGTTTTATTATCAAAGACTTATCTTTGTTGAACAAAACGAAGAATCCGGAGTACAGAGGGGTGCCCCGCAGTCTACTGTTCTTTATCAAAGAAATAGTCAGATTAACAGAAAAAGAGAATCATCATGTATTTACAGTTAGAATACTTGCAGTAAGATTTTATTCCTGGGTTGTTTTTTTATCTATATATTTAGATTTAAAATCTTATTTAAAAGATTGAATTCAGTTTTTGTTAGATGAAGAAGTGTTGGTGTATATTTTTACTTTATGACAGTGATGACAGTTGGAATGGAATAAAAAAAAACTGTGGATTTTTGTTGATCATGTGATCTTGCTTCATAAAAACTTAACGAGAATAATGACAGTGTTATTTGATATTTTGAGTGGGAAGTGACAATTACAGATGAATAAGAAGAGGTTTGAATCTAGATCAGTGAAAGATTGAAAAGGGTGTAGTTTGTGGTCACAAAATATCAAAAGGGAATCGACAAAATTTCCGTTACAAATTTGTCCTATGTTTTCATTATATCTCTTACAAAATGCTTATGGCCAATCCATACCATGTTAAAAAAGATGCTTTTTAAGAATGAATTTTAATTTTAATTTTGTGATTTTAAATTATATTTAAGATAAAAAGTATTTCATTTTATTATTTTATGGGTTTATGTATCAAGATAAACAACTTCATTTTTAACTCGTAATAATATGACTCATTTAAAAGCTTGTAAAATTAAGTGTAAAATATTTCTCTTACAAAAAGTATTTTTTATTACAACCTCACTATTCAAACTATAACAATTGATTAAGTTAAGACAGGAAGATTTTGTTTGTGTTTTTTTTAATAAAATAATCAGATTTTATTCTTTATATGTTTCTCCCATCTACTTATTTTAAAAATAAGTCATTTTTTTTTAACTTTTTAATGAATAAAAATCTATCTACTTTTTAAATAATTTGTTGTTTAAAAAATATTTATTTAAGAAAAATAATAAATTAAAATTAAAGAATTTTAAGATAATACTTTAAATAATTAAAACAATAAAATTTTAAATTCACTTAAAAAAATTAAAATTTCTTACTTTCTCTATACATTCATATACATTAAAGAAAATATTAATTATTATTTGAATATTCAAATTTAACTAATATTATTTTAAGTTTTCAAAATAGAATTTTACCTTAAAAGAAAAATTCAGTTATTTTATAAAAAAATAAAATATAATATGTTTTAATTTTATTTTCAAATGAAATATTTATAAAAATAAAAATTCAATGATTTTCTTAAAGAATTGTAAAGAATTCTCTTATCCAAACATAACATTAAGTATTATTTCAGCTGAGAAAATTTTATCTGATATGCTTATTTTTAAAATAAGTAAATTTTTGTTATTTTAATATAATCAAATTCCATCTATTTCTTAAATAAGTGATTACTTAAAAAAGTCAGATTAACTTTAAAAATTTAGAGATGAAAGATGCAATTACAATTTATAAAGAACAAAATTGTACAAAAAAAATGAGTTTATTATTGTTTTAGCCAAAACAAGGATTTGACTCTTTACAGAATATTTATATATTGGTAGTATTAATTAAAAAAAGGCAGACATAAACTAGGATAGAATAAAATATCTAGAGTAAGAAACGTCTTAAGTATTTTGAGGGGAAAAAAATCATTGACAATGGCAGTGCAGTACATGGGCTATTCTCTTTCCATTTGTCATTTGTCAGACCCAATCCAATAAGAACATCTTAGGTTCCCTTGACAAACAAAACTACTATAGACTAGACAAACAAAACTACTATAGACTAGCAAGAGGATTTCTTGGTTGTCAAAGTTGCCGAAGATGTGATCTTTAGAGGATATGATATGAAGCTTTGAACATGCTGGAGAAGCATTGGAGCTGTTCTCTGCAGACTCATTGGAACTTTAAGAAAATGGGATATTCCTTACTGATGGATGGAAAATGGGATAATTATGACATTCAATTCATTAAAAGTAAACTAAAACAATAACTCTGTAAAGTTGCAATAATAAAAAAGTTAATTACTTTAACAAAATAAAACACTGATTACTTGTACTTGTACTGGGACAGATCACCTACTTACCAACATCAACAACAGATAAGCCAATGATGTTTTTTGGGGGTAACTTTATTTACATATTTTCGAATTGTTTGCAAAAGATTGAAAAATGATTTGGCTGGACGTTAGGTACAATTATATGAAGTCATTTTAGCTAACAGCAGCAATAAGCATGAGCAGGAGGATAGACCAAAGAATCCTACAACCCGTAGTAGCTTACCACAACATAGCAGCGGGTGCTGGTTTTAGACAACATTTTCCATGTAGTAAAGATTCAAAGAGAACTTTGTGTGAGACTGGCTTGTCTGCAAGAAAAGGCTAATGGCTGACATTGCAAGGTGAAACAACATTAAAGGTTGAAGTTCTGTTAGTCCAACACGTACCAACAAAGATTTCAGTCTCTTAGAGCATGGCCTTACTCTTGTTTGATCAGGAACGCTTATTAAGGCCATGAAAAAAACGGTGTTTTCTCCTCTTCGAATGCCTCCGTGATTGTTTTGTCATGACAAAGGGTGCAAATTGAACCTATGCAGGAATAAATTACCATTAAATTACACTGTGTTAAAGATGTCATCCAATTAGTGGACAAGGGATGAAAAGCAAAGGAATTCTTGTAAATAACTTTCAACAAAGAAATAACAATACAAAAGAACAAAAACAGCTGCATAAACAGAAACTTCTTGTAGTCAAATTCTACATTTCATAAAAAGAATGGGTAGGACAAACTAAGCAAAATATTTCTATATGAAATGGCATGCACCATAAACTAACATAATGCAAAAAAGTAGGATGCAAGGCAACCATATCATTTTCACACAAAAAAAGGTTATCAAAGCTTTTCTCAAGACTGATTTGAACATAAACATAATGAGAATCAGCATAATAAAAATATGCCACAGAAAGAACGAGTCTTTTAAGGATATGTAATACGTAAATCCATATATTGGAAAAAGAAAATATAAAGAAGTTAGGAGAGAAGAGATACAAAATAAATTTGAACACAGAATAATGCAAAGAACATACCTGAGAATTATTTCGTACACCAAAATTTTGGACTGCATCATTATCATCTAGGAGCTTGTTGTTATGGTATGACAAACAATAATTTGCCCATACATGTTTCCTGCAAATGCACAAGTTTTTTAAATGTAGAGTGACACAGAATCAGGATTTCCTAAGATGAACTTTTGCACTCTAATCAAATATTACACCATTGTTAACAAAATTACTCACAATGACTAAAGCGATATTGCTATGAGCAATAACTTCTGGAATACAGTAAAGAAGTTCACTAACTATTTTTATCATTTTGAGAAAGGAGAAATGATTGTGGACTAGAGAGAAAAGGAAGACCGTAACTCACCAAGAAATGTGGCGGTGACCCATGCCAGATTGTTCCATGTCATTTACCTTCCTCTTGATGGCAAGTTTCAAATCCTTGACTGTTGCTGAATTCATCACGATCACGTCTTATACCACCAAAACAACTAGTGAATCAGAACTTTAAACACGACATTTAAAATTTTCAAAACTTATTAGTAATGTGAATATTACCAAGAGTAGACCCATCCAATTTCAAGACAGAAATGCGCATGGCACTACCCAATTCAAGGCTAATGAGAGTGTCAACATCTGCCAAAGTTGGGTTCTTGGGAACATCAGAAAGTATAGGATCATCTAGCAAGTTTGTCAGCAACGAGTTCAGCCTTGCCTTCTTCATGCTGCTCTTGTTATATTCTTCCATTTATCTTCTCTCAAGCTTCCCTAAGGAACTATCTTTCTGGTCAGCCTGCATATAATTGAGGGAACACACTAGTCCTTTAAATACATGTATTCAAATCCAGAAATACATATTCTGTTTGACCTAGACATACTAAAATGAATATCCTTTATTACCAAATAAATCTGGCTACAAATTATTTAAAAAAAAAACACCAGCATAATGCAACAACACATCAACCTTTATCACCATTTCTTGAATTATATCATGAAAAATAATTACTACAAACACACAGGTTATTTGAAGAGTACCAATTATTCTAAGTACACAACTTCAAATGGTGTTCAGGATATTTTTTCTTATTTAACCCAGATCAATAAAGGATAATATGATATCACCGAACGCCAAAATCCACATGGGTTTTGTTAGGAAGCTAAAAGCTACACTGCTCTAAAATATCTCAAACTGCCATTAAAGCTATGAAGAAGCTAAAAGATAAATATTGATCTTTTTCATTCCTTCCTCTTTGTAAAGAGAAATACACTTTTATAACCCAAAATATACCAATTGAATAATAATAACCTATAAATATCATCATCTAACAAATTTTGGAATTAGTTTGCAGTGCCGTACATGTTGAGATAACGTACCTTCTTTTTAAATTATTATTTTTTCAGAAATAGACTTCAACTTCCTTGTTATAAGTCTTTCTAGTTGGTCTTGGTCTAGTCTCCCATTTTTTTTCTCCTTTATTTTATAGATTGGGCAGCAGCAGATGATTTTTGCTAATTGTGGCATCAACATAGTTAGGATGTCAATTAACACTGTGATGCTTTAGCACTACAATTCTATTAAAAAATATTATAAGTACGAGAAAGCTAAGAAATATCCAGTATTAAAAAGGGGTTAAATAGTTTATTTAGGAAAGCTTATCACATTCAGTCATATCAATTTGGCTGTGTCCAACTTGCTTAGAGACATGCAAGTCAATCATTTCACTCCTTAATCGCTCAACCTCATCCCATCTCTCAGCTTCAGCATAAATGTTAGATAACAACACATAATCTCCGTCTGATAGACTTTTCAATTTGGCAAGTTGTAGGAATGACACCTTAGCCAGCTCCATGTTCCCTTGTGTCCTACAAGCACCCAGCAACGTTCTCCATAAAATGGCTCTATTTTGGAAAGGAGAAGTCCTGATCATCTGATGTGCCTCTTCCAGCAAACCAAATCTACTAAAAAGATCAATCATGCAACCATAATGCTTGATTTCGGGCACAATTTTATACTTCACCATATGATCAAAATACCATCTTGCTTTATCTACCCAACCCTTATGACTACAAGCAATCAAAACACCAATAAATGTGACTCGATTCGGCCTAACAGTACCAAGCCCGCATTCCATCTCTGAAAACAACTTCAGAGCTTCCTCACAGTAACCGTGGACAGCCAAACCAACAATCATAGCATTCCAACAACTCGTAGTTTTTATCCCCATCCCTCTAAATACCTCCCAAGCTGAACTCAAATTTCCACATTTAGAATACATATTCAGAAGGGCGTTTCCCAAATACCCTTCAATCTTATGCTCAGACGCTTTGAGAGACTTGTGTATTTTGCTTCCCATTTCTAGTGCACCAGTTTCGGCACAGGCACCCAGAACTGAAATAAACGTCACTTCAGTGGGTCTTATTTCGGCATTTTGCATCTCAGAAAACAGTGTCAATGCTCCTGCATAATTCTTAACGGACACAAAACCAGCAATCATAGAATTCCAGGACACAACATCCCTCTCGGGCATAACTTGGAACACCCTTCTTGCACCCTCAATATCACCTGACCTGATGTACCTTCCAATGACAGTGTTCCATGAAACAACGTTCTTGAGTGGCATTGATTCAAGAAGGTAATCGGCTGACTTAGAATTGTTGACACGATGGTATGCCGATATCATGATATTCCAAGAAACCAAACTTCTGTTACTGATTTCATCAAACAAGTGTTGGGCAACATGGACCAATCCACATTGAGAGTACATATAGAGCAAAGAGTTCTGAATAGAGGGGTCTTGATCAAACCCCAGTTTGAGAACAGTACAGTGGACTTCACCCCCTTTGGAAACAATAGTCATCTCATCGCACTCACCAAATTCTTGGACAAACTTGTATGCTCTAGAGCAAGCCTTGAGCACAAAGTTGTAGGTGAAATGGTCAGATACAACATCTGAGGTCTGCATGTGGCTGTAGATGTAAAGAGCTTGAAGAGGGAAGGAAGACTTGGCAAAGGCTCGAATCATAGTGTTGCAAAGGAAAGAGTTGTTCATAGAAGTTTGTAGGAAGAGGGAATGAGCATGGGAGAGGTCTCCCGTAGGAGAAAGTGCGGAAAAGAATATTAACCTATCAATGAAAGGAGTATGGGTTTGAAAGCCTGCTTTGGTGATAATGGCTTGGACTTGTTTCAGTTCCAACATGGAACAGAGGTGCTCAAGCACATACCTTATGCGCGAATATGTTCCCAACATTCGTGCTGTGTCTCACTGTCACTACAAGTATTCATATAAATAAACTATAAGTATTCATATGAAAATTGAGTGGTATTTATATGGAAAAAATAAAAAGATTCTATAAACAAGACTGAGCATTGTAAAGGTTGAGGATGTGGAAAGCTGAAAATCCAAATTACTATGGATTTGAACTAGATATGAGAAATAATATAACAGAGGCTTAAGTGCATGTATGAGAAATATCGATCACAATTCTCGGGTTTTTACTCTAATTATAGGGTTACTCCATTATCTACCATGTAACAGATGATATCAAATTCCACCTTGTTAAAAATTCTCAAACTTTTTACCACATTGGTGCAAAAATCTTAAGGCAGAGAAATTACCAGGCAATGCAAGTTCAAAGGCTTTCGTTGTAGATCATCAATGTGATTGATTGCTAAAGCCCAACCCAAAAGCACTGATTTCCTTCCAGCATGAAGGAGCAATAAACTAAGATAGAATATTAAAATTGTATACGAAGAATCTGGCTTGATGTTTGATAAGCTAGCAATAGAACCGTTCACGCAACATGATAAAAAAAATATGCATTAAAAAGGAAAACAAAGATAAATCAAATAAGAACGTAGTCACATATTCTTCAAGCCTCAACCTCACTTCTCAGACGAGTTGGGACCCCTCTTCTTGCCAAATCCCACCAACAACAACATAAACCAAACCCCTCGTCAGAGACCGCACAATTATCCATCTTCTACTTTCGTAACACACTTCGTATCACTCAATAGTACGAAATGGGAATTGAAGCGAAAATTAGGGTTTGAGAAAATACCGGCGGTGACGAATCGGCGATTGTACTGCATCCTCTTGTGGGCGAGTCCACGTGGCTTCTTGTTTTGGTCCTGCTTAGCTACTTTGGGGTTTGGCCTCTGACTTTGCCGGCACGTGCATGTGATCCCTGAACCTTACCTGCAAACTGCGTTATGTGTGATTCGTCGTTGTGCACGAGAAAGAAACATAATCATACCTCATTTTCAAACAGGAGCCATAACTTAACTCACCCGCGACGATGAATTTCTCTTCTGATTACATTGGGCTCTACATTGAAAAATTGGGCTGCAGGAAATGGGCTGATTTTGGGTTTGGGCCTGCGTTTAAGTGAAGCTGTGCGTTTTGGCAAATGACATTGCTGCCTTTGAAGGGGTCCAGACTGCGCGTCTCATTTGAAAGAGAAGGAAAACCCAGCAGCGAGGGTTCCAGAGAACGCGAGCAAGAAAGAAGAGAACGAGGGAGGAAGAAGCTTGGCTTGTGCTCGTGTGCCACTTGCCCAGAGAGAGGGAAGCCAAACCAGGGCACGTGCGGGGGAGATCAAATCGGCGGAGGGCTGAAGGTGCAGCTCAAAGCGAAATGAAGAGAGGCCGTCCGATGAGTTTGAAGCGTCGAAAGTCAAGGTTTCCCGTTCCCTTTTCCTTTTTTTTTCATTCCTTCTGTTTTTGGACCCTATAAAATGGCATGTAAATAGCTAGACAGTGTGTAACGTGGAGGGTGACAGACTCCACACGGGAGAGGTTCAACTATACAAAGTGTAATAAACCATTAAACAAGAAAACATTAATGAAACACTGATCATCGAAAACAAATTCAATCATTTCTAGTGAATAAAAAATACGCATAATTTGATTTGTTCTGACTATATATACCAATTAACTGTGGTTTTTTTATTAGTTCTGTCTGATGTATTATTCTGTTTCTAATACACACAATTCATTGCAGTTTATGTTTTCCATCAATGATGATCTCTAGTATTTATTAACTGACCTTCAAGGGAAGGATTCAGTGAGCAATGGTTATAGACAAATTTACTGGATCTGTTAAAGGTAAGAAAACTTTTTCCATCCATAAGTTGTAACTGTGCTTCAACATATATCTATACAATAGTAAATAATCCTTGTGATGCTTAGGATTTGATTATTTTTTTTAAACCTTCATATTTTTTTATTGTTATTATTACATCAAAATTTTATCTGCTTGACGTTTCCTTTTGACTGGGCTCTCTTTGTTTCCATCAACTCTTGATAACTGACAATATCATTAATTACTCAATATCATTAACTACTCAATATCTCTCCTCATCAGCATATAATTTAGTTATCCATCTTGTGCTCTATATTCTTTTTTAACTCACAGGTTTAGGCTTTCAGTCGTTGAACATATCTACAATTTCAGAGCTGTTGAGTAAACAACACTGGTCAGAGCTCAGACCCCTTTTTAGAACAACTAAACCTGCAATATTCATTGACCAATTGTTCAATGCGGGGGTTGATTCAGAGCTTGTTTTAAGGTTCTTTCAGTGGTCTCAGAAAGAGTTTAGAATTTCATATGGTCTTGAAACTACTGCCAAAATTTTACATCTTCTAGCAAATTCAAAAAGGTACTCTAAAGTCAGGTCCTTTTTGGATAAATTTGTGAAGAACGAGAAACATACAGTTTCTTCTATTTTTCACTCTCTCTTGTCTGTTAGTGTCCGGCCGTATACAAATGCTCTAATAATTGATATGTTGATCCTAGCATATGCAAGAAATTTGCAAATTCGTGCTGCCTGTGAAACATTTAGGCAATCTCATGATTATGGATATAAGTTATCACTGATTTCATGCAATTCGTTGTTGAGTGGTCTGGTGAAGGAGAATGAAACAGGAGAAATGGAATACGTGTACAAGGAAATGGTAAAGAGGAGAATTCTGCCTAACTTGACAACATTTAATATTTATATCAATGGTCTCTGTAAATCTGGTAAGTTGAATAAGGCAGAGGATGTCATTGAAGACATTAAAGCCTGGGGATTTTCTCCAAATGTAGTTACTTATAACACTCTGATTCATGGGCATTGCAAGAAGGGCAGTGCTGGAAAAATGTACAGAGCTGATGCCATTTTGAAGGAAATGCTTGCTAATAAAATTTCCCCAAATGAGAGATCCTTTAATTCTCTTATTGATGGTTTTTGTAAGGATGAGAATGTGTTGGCTGCAAGAAAGGCTTTAGAAGAGATGCAAAGACTGGGACTAAAACCTAATTTAGTTACTTATAATTCGCTGATAAATGGTTTATCTAATAACGGGAAGCTAGATGAGGCCATTGCTTTGTGGGATAAGATGGATGACTTAGGTTTGAAGCCAAATATTGTTACTTATAATGTTCTTATTAACGGACTTTGTAAGAGGAAGATGACGTGGGAAGCAAGAAAACTCTTTGATGATATAGCTAAGCAAGGTTTGGTACCCAATGCAATAACATTTAATACATTGATTGATGCATTCTGCAAAGACGGGATGGTGGAAGAGGCATTTGCTCTGCATAAATCGATGCTAGAAGAAGGGATTATTCCAAATGTTTCAACCTATAATACCTTAATTGCAGGTTTGTGCAGGAACCAGAACGGGAGAGCTGCAAAAGATCTTCTTAATGAAATGCTGACCTATGGCCTGAAAGCTGATGTTATAACATATAACATCTTAATAGATGGATGTTGCAAAGACAATGAATCAAGTAAGGCAGAAAAATTACTTGGTGAAATGCTCAACGTCGGTGTCAAACCTAATCATATAACGTATAATACTTTGATGGATGGATATTGCATGGAGGGAAATGTGAAGGCAGCATTGAAGGTCAGGACCCAGATGGAGAAAGAAGGGAAGTGGGCAAATGTTGTTACTTATAATGTACTGATTAAAGGATTTTGTAGAACGGGTAAGCTAGAGGATGCAAACAGGCTTCTTAATGAGATGTTGGAAAAAGGTTTGAATCCGAATCGAGTTACCTACGATATTGTAAGATTGGAAATGTTGGATAAAGGTTTTATTCCAGACATAGAAGGGCATTTATATAATATTTCTAACATGTCTTGACATGAAAGAAATTTCATTTTTAGTGTATTAGAGTTGGGCTTCATGAAAAAAATTTACTGAATTGGTATATATATTTAGAAAGTTTACAAATCTTATTTTCGGCCGTTTTCTCTCTTGGATAAGTGTTATACCGCGTTACCTTGTCGAGTAGTAAAGTTGAAGGTTAACTTGGCGTTAATGTTACGATTTTGACAGCATGAATTGACATGCATTTACATTGAAAAAGACTGATTTTTGTTAGAAATGTTTGTTTGAACGGTGAAATAATGTTATATTTAGACCTGTAACTTTAACCATGATGTGAACAACTTCCTGGGTAGAACATCAATAGTTCGGCCACATAATGGAAGAAAGCGTTAGAGTGTTTGTTTCAAGTTATCTAATTTTATTCCTAGGTAGAACATTAGGAATAACTTTATAAAAAATTTTAAAAGATGCTTGATTAAAAAAAATAAAGTATGTGCGGATATTTTTTTACTTCCAGAATAATTAAAATGTGTTTGGTTAGCAACATTTTTTGTTAGTAACATTGGAGTTACAAAATACCTCAATGTAAAAGATATTCCTGTTACTGCATTAACAGAAAAAAAAATATTATAATTATTATAATTTACAATAATGATTTTTATTGAGGTAAGGATTTCGACAGCTCACCAACATCTGAGAAACCACACCCTCGTTTGACATAACCCATAAGAGAATTCACACCTTGACACCCACGTAAGTTCCCCAGTTTCCATTTCTAGCACTATAACATCTCATACATCCATGCCGAACCAACCACTGAGAACTGAGAAGTAATACATGACACCCTTCAAGATTTATACTCCCATCTTACAATCATTTTTCGTTAGTTTTTTATTTAATAATTTAATTAACATTTTAATTAAATAACTTAACCCAATATTTTATTATTAGTTTTGGAGTTGTTAAATGGTTATAACAGAGAACGTAGGGTTACAAAATAGTTTTTTTCAATTCATTTAAAAATAGAACCGTTAATACAATATGACCAAGACATATTATTAGGCCTCTACAGAACATTACTTAATATGAATCGAAACACACCAATGGACATCAAATTTAGGCATCCAATTATACTGCTGAAAGCCTAAATAGAAAAGGCATATTTACGAATTTCCGAATAGAAAAGGCAGAGGAGAATCAAATGAGATACAGAGGCTTAAGTGTATATATGAAGAATATCGATCACAATTCTCGGGTTTTTACTCTAATTATAGGGTTACTCCATGCTTATTTACCATGTAAACAGATGATATCAAATTCCAACTTGATAAAAGTTCTCAAACTTGTTACCACATTGGTGCAAAAATCTTAAGGCAGAGAAATTAACAGGTAATGCAAGTTCAAAGGCTTTCGTTGTAGAGCATCAATGTGATTGATTGCTAAAGCCAAATCCAAAAGCACTTATTTGCTTCCAGCATGAAGCAGCAATAAACTAAGATAGAATATTAAAATTGTATACGATAAATCTGGCTTGATGTTTCATAAGCTAACAATAGAACCCGTTCACACAACATGATAAAAAAAACATAAAACAAAAAGGAAAACAAAGATAAATCAAATAAGAAAGTAGTCACATATTCTTCAAGCCTCAACCTCACTTCTCAGACGAGTTGGGACCCCTCTTCTTGCCAAATCCCACCACTACAACAACATAAACCGAACCCCTCGTTAGAGACCGCACAATTATCCATCTTCTACTTTCGTAACACACTTCATATCACTCAATAGTACGAAATGGGAATTGAAGCGAAAATTAGGGTTTGAGAAAGTACCGGCGGTGACGAATCGGCGATTGTACTGCATCCTCTTGTGGGCGCGTCCACGTGGCTTCTTCTTTTTGTCCTGCTTAGCTACTTTGGGGGTTTGGCCTCTGACTTTGCCGGCACGCGCAAGTGATCCGTGAACCTTCCCTGCAAATAGCGTTATGTGTGACTCGTTGTGCACGAGAAAGAAACACAATCATGCCTCATTTTCAAACAGGAGCCATAACTTAACTCACCCATCACAGCGACGATGTATTTCTCTTCTGATTACTCTATTTTCGCTTTGATCACTTGCTGCGGCAGACCCGAATCCTGAGGGAGTTATGCTATTAGCATTGTTAGGATTTAGGGTTGGGTCGCGGGTTCAAATATCCAAAGTAGATGGGCCTGGCCTTTGCAGGTTCATTGGTCCAATTAAGAGAGAGAGAGAGAGAGAGAGAGAGAGAGAGGAAAAAGGGAGGGGCTAATTTTATATTAATTATTTAATACTGGTAAATAAATGTATATTTTTAATTCTCCATAGACGTAGGTTTCATATACTTGGGACTCTCAAACTGCTTGTCACCCTCTTTAATCTACCATACAAAGGGGTTAATCTATTTTATTTTATCCGTGTTAAATAAATTGATATGGGTAATGTTTGATTAAATCTTTGAATTTGTTTTAGTATTAATAAATATAGAAATTTTTTTTAAAAAAATTTATCTTTTGAGTTTAGAGTTCAAAAAAATAAAAATAAAAAAAATATATATATATATATATAAAGAAAGATATATAGAGAAATTGGATTAAAATTCATGTAATGTAATAATATTGAAAAAGAACAAACAACAAAATTAATCTAAGAATGACAACGAGTTACATCAGATAATAACAATGTTTATTCATTATTTGACTGCAACAAAAAAATTTATTTATTATTCTATTTAAAAAATAAGTATTTTAAAATTTGTAAATATTGATAGATAATGTGAGTATTTAAAAAATATATATTATATAAATTTTTAAAATAAAATAAATATATATATATATATAATTAAATAAAATGTAAATATAATTTTAATTTTAATTAAATTAAACTTAATAAAATATAAATTAATTTTAATTTTTTTGCAAATAATGAATATTTACGAACATGAGTAGTATGATAACATATCCCACTTATTTATAAATAAATATTAAAATATTTCTTATTAGCAGATAATAAATACTCAGGATATCAAGTATTTGTCGCAAACTTTATTTACAAATACTTATTTGTACATGTATTTTTTTTATTCCTAAATAGATTTATATTTCAATGATTTAAACATATTTTTAAATAAGTCTTTTTGGCAAGTAAGATGTTGGAGAAAACTATGTAAACCTTAGAGACTATAATTTTAACTAGTTTATTAATGCATTTATTACTTTTTCTTATAAATGTGTGAGATGGTAAAATCTATTTTTCTAATTCTTAATAAGCAACATTTCCATATGTTCCTAAGATACAACTTTCAAATTAAAAAAAAAAAGTCTTGGTTAGTAAAACGAAGTCAGTTTTTAACCAAAGATTCTATCATCACCTCAAACTTTATGGTGATAAGTTCTTCTCTAACGACAATAGCATTACTAATAAAGGTTGAAAGTCCTCTCTTATGTTACCTATTTGAAGTGTCCGTATTGATGTCTCTTCAAGATTAAAAAAATAAACCATTTTATGAAATTTTAGAGATTTTTGACTAAATTCATCCTAAATTGGAAGTAAACACAACTTCTTAAGGTGAAAGTGATAAGGAGATGCTTGAAAAACTAGTGAATGTTTGACAATACAAAGTTTCAAAATTAATTTCAAATTGCAAAAATCATCATTAATACTAAAAATCTTAAAACAGCAATATCTTCTAAACCCTTCTAACATGGTAGATCAGCAGTATCACAATTTTCAAGGTATACAGAAAAATCATATTTTCAAGAAAATGAAACGGATCACCCATAAGTCGTCAAACCTTATTTTCTTATGAGCAATTCTACGTGCAACAGCAGATCAAAACGAAAGATGCATAATGATCTATCCTTTTACGTCAATTTTGGTCACGCTTTAGAATTCTCTCCACCAACTTCTAGCGCTTTACCAGGGTTCTTTCCTGGAATTACAACATCAAGAAACAGAACATTATACTGAGAATCAAATTATTAATATCAAGCTGGGATGCTTGATTATCCATTGGGCTAGATAATCTTGAGAGTCAATGTAATTTTAAGTTTTATAATTTTTGTTATTTTAATTAAATATATAAAATGATGATTTATATAAGATGTAATGAATAACAAAAGATGTAATGAATCGATGGGAAATAGATATTGGATAAGATTAATATAATTTAACAATCTTGGATGAACATGCTCCATGAACTTGTAGAAGGGTGTTAAAAAAGGATAAAATTCTGCATGGCATCAGCTACAATTTTTTCTACCCACAAGTCAAAGCATTATTCAAACAAGGAAACTGGATTTTTATTACACAGATAATAATAGCACCCATAAATGTCATAAGTCCAACCCTCTTGGCGTTGACCCTACAACCTTTACTATCTGCTAACCCTCTTGACATTCTACCTTCTCTTCCAAGGATGATGGCCAAGGGTGGGAAATATATTTTAATGCAGCTCGGTTTCTTTATGACAAATAGGTATAAAGACGAAGGAATCAAGACATGCTTGTCGCATTTCGGTTTCTTTTTTTTTATCAGATCCGGTGTTTACAAAATGCTTGTTGATGTGGTTCCTATTTTATGTTTCAGAGTGATTCCTTTGAAGAAAGCTGCTGAAGAAAAGATTCAGGCAATGCGTGCAGCTGCAGCAGCCAGTTTTAAGTCACTGCTTTGAGAGCTGGGAGATATATCTTTTAACTCGCGTTGATACAGGGTCTGTGTTGTTAATAAGAGATAAATAACTTCTGGGATATTTTCATTTGCTATAGTGTTACATGTGCTTTATAATTATGTTCTTAACTGATAATTGTAACAATGACAATTGAATACGGAGAGGGTTCAATAACAGCATGAGTATTGTGTGCTACTTCAAGATCAGTGACCATTGTGATTGGGCCAGCACGGTGTTTGATCTTAAAAAACTAACAGTAATGGACAGAAAATGGGTTTAGTGAAAATCACAAATAAATTGTATTACGTAAAAAACAAAACAATACAATCAATATTCCAAGATATGCAAGTAGCACATAAGGAAATTTCTAATGAAGACTATGAAAAGAGAAAGCTCCCAAAGGCACTCCGAAGACAGAAAATACTACAAAATATTTTACTGCAGTTTTCTGTTATCCACTTTACCATATATTTCTTCATTTTCTCTCACCTTCAACGGGTTCCTTATGAGTACAATTACTTGTCCTTGGAATCTGAAGTGCCTTTTTTACCTCACTTTCCCTATCATTCGAATCTAATGACACCAGCCCATCTTGCCGAGACATAATTTCTGAATAACACTCGGTGCTCACAATTTAGGGTGGTTCTCTTAGCACAAGTCTTTACTTCTAAAATTTGCATATATCATGAATAGCGGATGGAAAAGCGTGCATACAAGAAAATGAAATGACCGAGAGCATGGTTCCAATAAAAGAAAGAGAACTCTGGACTGCAATCCAGTATGCATAGAAAATACTCAAAGACGGCCTCAGGGTCGAAGAGAAGAGTAGTAAAATGGAGTCTGTATAAAACTTCCATTGGATTCATGTCGTCGCTCGAGACGACTAAGTTTTAAAATGATGCTTATTAAATAATATCATGCCATTGCATAAGAACAATTTTATTAAAAAAATTACATTTACAATGTTATAATAAAAATTCATTACTTACTAGTAACAGAACAAGGTTAGAGTTTCTTGTGTTTTCGAAGTACTGCTCTGCGACAAAAATTTGAAGAAATATTAGACAGCAACGACTTCTGCTTTCAAAGTAATGATTTTTCTTTGAACAGAAAAAATAATTTTATTACAGAAAAAAAAGTATAATAGTACAAATGATTGAAGGATAAGCAACCCTCAAGCCCCATCAAAGATAATACAAAAAGAGGAGGAAAAGAATGGAATGCTGTAGGAGAGTTGTCATATCCTTTGCATACCCAAAAATACTGGTACCATTAAGAAGAGTTACAAGACCATGTACAACTAAGAAATCCATACCATCTAAAAACTCTGATATTGTTCCCTAAGAAGAAACGAACCAAAACTTTATCGATTAAATGTCTGTGGCAAGGAAATTACCAAGCAGTGTGCTACCTGTACAAGAAATAAAGCATGATTTATGCAACAAGTGGTGCAAGGCATAACAGAAATGGCAACAAACATCAAACAGAAGGAAAAGGAGAGAGTACCTTCAGGCAAAGTTTGAAACGAGGAAGACCCTTGCAAAGGCTGGAAAAAATCTTCACAAAACCTGCAAGAGAAATTGTATGATATCGTTGAATTTCAAAGCAGTCTTAGAAATTCTAGTTTCAGTCTATGCGGATTTAAAGCTTTCCAATAGAATAATAATATTACTGAAGTGACTGTATTTTTTGAACTGCAAGATATGGAGCTATAATAGAGTTTAAGCACAACAAATTCCTTTTTCTACCAGGTGGGTTTGGCTTCATGAATTAAAAAAAGCTTTATTTTTATAGAACTGCAAACTCATTTATTTTGTACAAGGAATATATGCTATACCTCCAAAGGTCCAGTTTGCTAGCATATTACACATAGAAAACCAAGTTGGAGTGTGCTAGTAATTCCATATCAAGTGAAAAATTGTTTTCAATTGTCATCATGGGAAAAACAAAGATGATACAATTATATATTTGTCTCATGAGAACAAATATCATCCAATATGGATTCTTAAAATGAATAGAAGCAAAACTGGTTTCTTCTCGTACAGCATAGCTACAGTCCACTGATAAACAAACTATGTTTTGCAAAGCAAAAGAACTAAGAACATACATTACGACAAGCTGATTCAGGATTACTCATCTTTCTGCATTCGTCCATGTGGGTGAGACATGAGCTCTTATGATAGATACAAAGCTTCTAAATAATCATCAATGTACGCTAAGCTCGGCCAATGATCTGTACGCATACGAACTAAAGTTGAAACATCTCCAACTTCCATTTGGAAAAGGAGATGGAACCGCGGTGGAAGGAATATTAGAACATGAAAACAACCTAGGTTTCTTTTCCTAGTATTGCTAATAGCTCCCTTCTCATACTCTTCATCATTGTAAGTAAGACGGAGTGGACCTGTATCCTGATGAGAAACAGAACTAGCATCAGGAGAAGCATCTTCCCATATGACATTTTGAATGATTCCCCCTTCCCATACAGCATCAATAAGTGGCTCCCCACTCACGCCTACAACAAAGTGTGCCAAATGGCGCTCAGTTGCCTGGATCAAAGAGGCTGCAGGGACATCAAGAAGCTTGACAGATTGAGTTCCACCGATGGCAGCAATCCCTTTACCCCCTTTCAACTGAAAGGTCTCCCGGCCAGTGCTGGAGGATGAGCCACATGCCTCCCATAAAGTATTGAACAGGTTAAAGTTGTATCGAGGTGTTTCATCTTCTGGAATATCTGATGGGACAATAGCCTTGAGAAACATGTCTTCTATGCCTACTGTGATTCCTTGAAGTTGACCTTGGATGATTTGACCATTTTCTGCATTTGCTTCAATGTGAACATCAACTATACCTGGTGTGGGTTCCCTGGGTTCCAAATCAACTACAACAGTAGCTCTATATTTTTCCTCTTCTGTGGAATCATTGACACCAACAGGAACAATACTTAGGGAGACATTTTGAGATGCGGAATCTTTATTGTAAGGTTCACCAAGAAGAAAAGGTATACGACAGGATGGAATTGATCCATATGGTGCAGATGACGAGAAATTTAACACAGTAGCATATATAGCTGGAAGTGTGTCTATCTCTTCCGAGGATGGGACAGTTTTATCAATTCCCAACATCCGATTAAAAGTATCAGATTCAAATCTCAAACTGCATGATATTCTGACTTTGAGACCTGGCATATATCTGAAGTCGGGAATGCAGGAAAAATACTTTCTTAATGTATTCAAAATTTCTGCGACTTTAGAATCCATAACACGGAGTGGCTCTTGTGGCTGATTTATCCTTCTAGTTTCAGGAATGATCTGTATATTGGAACTGTCAGAAATTTCCTTTTCCTCAGCAGGAGCTTTGAAATCTCTTATGCTCTCAAGATAAGTAGGATTGGCGTTACTAACAACTAAATTTGACAACGACAGAGACCAAAATTGTTTGACTAGCAATGGGCGCAAACGCTCAAGGTGAATGAAGGATGGTAAGTTTTTAAATGAATTGAATTTCTGAGAAGGTCGAGGAGACTGAACGTTAAAAAATGAGGTTGGATGTGAAGATGGCGAAATTCCAAGGATCATGTCCCCGAGGTTCAGGATGTCTCTAAGCTTCTTCCCTGGAATACAGACCAGCATACGCAAGTAAATCCTGAAAAATACCGTACATCAGCACAGGCAGGCAATAACTTTTACAGACCCTCTAAACCTTCCAGTTATCTTCAATTTCAAGATATAATTCATAAGCCAGAGGAGAAAACTAGAAAATATGTTATGTCAAAGGCAGCACTATGCCAATACCTTGAATTATCACGGACCTCCAGATCAGGAAAACATAGACATGTAAATGCAAGCAGCCGAGACAATCTAAGGAACAATCTAGAGCTATGGTGGCGCATAAGCATAGTTCGGCAAATTCCAAGAGCTCTGCTTCCCTGGGACCAAGATTTCATCCCTGTATCTGGGCCATGTTTCTCCACAAGGAAAATCATGAAATTCGTAAGCAGCTCTAACAATCCACGAGGGGGTATAGTCTGATTTTCAGCAATTCTATCAAATATTGGGAAGCAATAAACCAACTTATAATCCATTCTCACTTTGGGAAGCAAGTGCTCATCAAATTTCTGAAGTAAGCACTCACCCAACCAAGAATGCTTTTGACAGGAGAGTAACCGGTCAACAAATGCTACGACAACAGGAACCAATCTTCTACTTTCCAACATCATGTTCACAAGAAACCCCTGGAAAACAAAACAAAGAAACTTGAACACATCATGCCTAAACCACAGCAGTGATAAAAGAAATGAGTCAGCATCGGCAATTAACCATGGAATCTGAACTTTTCAGTAACTAACATACACGGCGTCCTATAACTAGAACGCAACTTCTAAAATAGAAACATTATTAGCACCTGCAAAGTGCGAAAAATGGCAGAGTCCAACAGATTTCTGGCGGTGGAAGGATCATTGTCAGAATGAGAAGAAGAAGCAATCAGAAACTTATGGAAGGTGCGGAATGCAACAGCAGTCTCGGTGCTCGTGGGAGGCAGCCATTTGAAAGAAGAGACACAAACAAGACCATTTTCAAACAGCTTCACTGGATCAATCAACTCATCAGAACCACTTTTCAGCCTCAACACATTGGCACAAACCGAGGAAAACGCAAGAAGGTCAAGCTTCAAGGCTTTCAAAGCCAGAGGATCAAACAAAGCGGGATAAAAAGTGGAGCACAATTCGATGGTGGGCTTCGTCTTCTTGAAAATGAACTGATTGAGACCCAACAACCAGTGGATAGCCAACAAGCGAAACACCAAAAAATGCTGAGATTCTCTCGAAATCAACAAGATCCTGCGAGAAACCTCTCCCTCTTGACCTTCAAAGGCCTCCAAGAAATGCACATACATGCTCAAAACAGCATGGCACAGAACAGGGTCAAAGGAATGAATCATCCCGAACACCTGCACCTTCAGCATGGAAGGTTGCAATTCCAATGCCAAAGCCACGGGAATTATCATAGACACAAACTCCATAATCCCGCAAGGAGTCATCACATGCGGCCACTCCAACAAAAATGACAACGCCCTCCTCAACTCCTTCACATTCAATCCCGAACCTGACTCCGAACCCGAACCCGAATCCGTCACACAGTTCGGCGCGTAGAAAGGGATCATCGGAACCGATGTGTTGAGAATCGAAACGCTGAGTTTCCGAGCGACGATGCTGTGAATCACCGATGTGAAGAGCAAGAGGTAAGACTGCGAAGCGTGAGTTCGTTCGCTCTGGCACAAACTCCACAGATGTCCAACCACATCGGAGAGCAATCCCGGTTTCCATCGCTCCAATTCCCTCAGGCATTCGCACGCCAGGCCGCGCGTTTGCCGGTCCGAACCGAAATTAGGCCGGTTTACAACTGTCAGCAGCAGCTCGACCAGGTTAGTCTCCGTTTCGGCCTCGACGGCAACGTTTTCCGATGTGCAGATGAGAATCGAGGTAGCGGAGACCATGAACTGGTCTTTGAAGGCGGAAGCGGCAACGTCGAGCGGCGCATGAACAACGGCTTTGAGCGCTTCGACGAGGCGATGGAGATGGTGGTGGGAGGTGAGGAAGGAGAGGGAGAATTCGTCGAGGAAGACAAGGAGTTGGAGCTTGAGAAAGAGAGGGAAGTCCTTGCGGAGAAGAGAGGAGAGGAGAAGATCGAAGAGAGGATCCAGAGAGGTCCATTTGTGCTGGACGCCATTCTGGAAGTCCTCGATTAGGGTTTCCCACTCTTGAGATGTCAGAGGCTTCGACGGTGGTGGTGGCGCCGCCGCTTTCTCCGCCATGCCGTTCACGCTTCGGCGTAGCTGCTTATCTCGTCACTTTACCCATTAAAAAAAAACAGGACCTGGACTCTGGTTACTTTGGATATTTGAACCCGCGACCCAACCCTAAATCCTAACAATACTAATAGCATAACTCCCTCAGGATTCGGGTCTGCCGCAGCAAGTGATCCAAGCGAAAATAGAGAAATTCATAGTCATGGGTGAGTTTAGTTATGGCTCCTGTTTGAAAATGAGGTATGACAGTGTTTCTTTCTCGTGCACACCGAATCACACATAACGCAAGGTTAGTCACGTGATTTTACAAAAAAAAAAAAAAAAAAAAAAAACTCTGGGCCGGCATGTAGGAAAAGAAAACCCTGGTTATAACATTTTTGTTATATTCAACAACTTGTGTGCTTGTCTTGTAAATTATGGGCACCATTTTTTGTTGTCCAAAAACAACACCCTGTAGCTCCGTTTTGAGGCACACTAAATCAGAGAAATTTAGGGCACACAATTGCTTTGTTCCTCAAAGCCACTGGGAGCGATGTTGAAAACTACCCATTCTCGGTACCAAGGCAAGCCACTGCAGACTGTTCACAATTTCATCCTCTTGGGTGTGTGTGCTCTGATATACTTTGTTTTTTCTAAATTTATCTTCTTTCATTTGTTGTGTGATGCTATAATAATTTATATTTTATATTTTTTTTTTGCTATATTATGTCATTCTCCTCCATTCACGTATGGTTGTTTTTGGTACAATTTGGTTTTATATTGCGTCTTTAAACGATTATGAGATATAATCTGTGATTTTGTTGTATGAGTAATGGACTTTAAATTATTATATAACCTCAATGCCATATTATCGATGGTGTGTTATACGTGTATGACACAGTATGATGTAATTTCCTTTACTTTTAGTTACTAGTTTATGTAAATTATGGTGTTTGACAACCTTGGCAATACTGATAAAGGTTCAACTATACAAAGTGTACTAAATCATTAAACAAGAAAACATTAATGAAACACTGATCATCGAAAACAAAATCAATCATTTCTAGTGAATAAAAAATATGCATAATTTGATTTGCTCTGACGATATATACCAATTAACTGTGCTTTTTTTATTAGTTCTGTCTGATGTATTATTCTGTTTCTAATACAAACACAACTCATTGCAGTTTATGTTTGCCATCAATGATGATCTCTAGTTTTTATTAACTGACCTTCAAGGGAAGGATTCAGTGAGCAATGGTTATAGACAAATTTACTGGATCTGTTAAGGTAAGAAAACTTTTTCCATCCATAAGTTGTAACTGTGCTTCAACATATATCTATAAAATAGTAAATAATCCTTGTGATGCTTAGGATTTGATTTATTTTTTTAAACCTTCATATTTTTTTATTGTTATTATTTTATTACATCAAAATTTTATCTGCTTGATGTTTTCTTTTGACTGTGCTCTCTTAGTTTCCATCAACTCTTGATAACTGACAATATCATTAATTACTCAATATCGTTAACTATTCAATATATCTCCTCATCAGCATATAATTTAGTTATCCATTTTGTGCTCTATATTCTTTTTTAACTCACAGGTTTAGGCTTTCAGTCGTTGAACATATCTACAATTTCAGAGCTGTTGAGTAAACAACACTGGTCAGAGCTCAGACCCCTTTTTAGAACAACTAAACCTGCAATATTCATTGACCAATTGTTCAATGCGGGGGTTGATTCAGAGCTTGTTTTAAGGTTCTTTCAGTGGTCTCGGAAAGAGTTTAGAATTTCATATGGTCTTGAAACTACTGCCAAAATTTTACATCTTCTAGCCATTCAAAAAGGTACTCTAAAGTCAGGTCCTATTTGGATAAATTTGTGAAGAACGAGAAACATACAGTTTCTTCTATTTTTCACTCTCTCTGATGACGTGGGAAGCAAGAAAACTCTTTGATGATGTAGCTAAGCAAGATTTGGTACTCAGTGCAATAACATTTAATACATTGATTGATGCATTCTGCAAAGACGGGATGGTGGAAGAGGCATTTGCTCTGCATAAATCGATGCTAGAAGAAGGGATTATTCCAAATGCTTCAACCTATAATACCTTAGCAGCAGGGGCGAGAATGGAGCGACAACCAACGCAGGAACGAGCAAAACCTGAGCGTAGACAACGAGCAACCGAATCTGAATCGAGGTGCCACAAGAGCTAGAACAGTAATGATTGAAAACTACGAATAACTAAATCTGAAATGGGACGTCACTAGAGCTGGGAAGGAACAATTGAAAACGACGAGCGACCATATCTGAAACGGGGCGGCACCAGAGATGGAGTTTGAACGTTGATGCAAGAGAGGAGGCCGAGCGAGAGAGGCAGCGAGTAGTGACGAGAGACCGAGTGACTATTATAACTCAGGGCGTATCCTGCTATGATAGAAAATAGCATAGGGTAGTACTTTATTTCACAATGAAAGATAGCTTATATAAACTTTACAATGAAACTGAAAAATTAAAGTGCGAATACTGCACAGCAGATAAATAGGAGGAGTACTTAAACACTCCTAATATCTAGTTATTAAAAGACTAATTCACCCTATAAAGTAGGGATCTTTTACCGTAATTTAAACAACAAAATTAAACTTAATATTAACAGTGACATAGGGGGCGAGCTCCGACGAGAGATCGTTCACGAGTATGGTTGCAACGATGATTATAGATGCTACAAAAAATGGGTCCTGAAGGTGGTGAGAGAGCCAGTGGGTCGAGAATGGCGTGAAGAGAAACTTCAAAATGCTTGGAAACCACAATGCACACAATAAGAACACTAAAGACCCCAAAAATATTGAGAACGAATGAGAACACGGAGTGAAAAAAATATGAACTTCAAAACTTTCACAAAAGAATCTGAATTAATCACCCTTCTTATTAATGTATAAGGTTCAACTCTAGTCACTCTAAAGATAGATTGAATGCAAAAAAACATATTTTTTTTGGTTTTTAGAAGTACACAGAGAAATTGTAAAAACAGAATGTAGTAAACAATTAGTAATATGCAATGTGTTAAACTTAAATTAAAATCAATGGGACATAAATTAAAGGAATAATAACTAAATTAGTATGCAACAAGATTAATTAAAAAGGAAAATGAATTATGCAAACTTGGAAATGAAAGAGATCTTGAGAAGACTATAAACCAAATAAACTGATTATCAAAGTAAGGATCAAAAGCTAAAATGAAATAAAAGGTTCAGTTGGTGTTTAAAATTAGACATACTTGTGATCAAAAGCCAAATGGAAAATTCAAATAGCAATTATAAATAGTACCAACTAAATCTTCGTAACTAAAACATGTCATTTATAAACCAAAAACTAAAAAGAATTGAAGGAACAATAAAATAAAAAGAAATGGAACCGTGAAAAGGAAAACTTAAAACATATGGAATCCAAAAACTAATCTCAAATCAATACAATAACATTGCTAAACTTGGAAAATAAAACATGCCAAAACAGAGAAGCCTTGTACGACTCCTCCTCTCAACACTTATAAATGTGACAGTGCACGACCCTATTTTAACTCTATTTGGGCACTTAAACGGAAAGTTGAGTAAAAATCTTTCTCCAGACTGAACTTTTTCTCAAATGGCTGGACTTCTTTTCTGTTGACTGAGCTTCTCCTTTGCCAGTCAAGCTTCTCCTAGTTTCTTGAGTTCATTGGACAACAAAACAACATAACCTGTACCAGCTCCAAGTATTTAATTGACAACTTTTGGCTTACCTCCTTACACTTGTCACCTCATCCTTCTCGGACTTCATCTTGGCTGCCTCCTAAACTCTTAGGCCAACCTTCTTCAATAGTTTCAGGTCAACCTGACAGACTAATATCAACAGCTTAGGGGCACAACAACTTAAACTCGATAACTTAACAACACGATACCCCGAACTTGGTAGCTCAGCAACACAACATCTCGAACTCGACAACTAGGAAACTTAGCAGTACGACACTTGAACTTGTCAGCTTAGCAGCACAACACCCCGAACTTGTCAGCTTAGCAATATAACACCCCAAACTTGTCAGCTTAGCAGCATGACACGATAGTGTAAATCTTAAAACCTATACAAATCTAAATTAAAATTAAAAGATAAAAGAAACAAATATGTTAAAGGAATGCAATAAGCTTCAATATAAGAATATGGAGATTAAGTTATCCATAAAGAGTAAACAAATAAGACAAAACACAAAAATAGAAATGCAAAATATATGTATAATGACAATATGAAAATAAATGATACTCATACAATGTAGAATTTATTTTTCTAATTTTTAAATCTTAAAAAACACACTACATCAATTCCCCGTACCAATAGTATTTATAATTTTTTTTATATTTTTCTAAAAGAAGGGATATTTAAAATATGGGAAACAACATATGTTATATTTTTGTAGGGTTAAATATGTTTTTAGTCCCTATATTTTTGGACGATTTTGGTTTTAGTCAATTTTTAAACTAAGGTAAAAAAAATTGGTAAAAATTACTAAAACCAGAGTTTTCTAAAGTTGAAGCACTAAATTGTACCTTAGTTTGAAAATGGACTAAAACCAAAATGGTCCAAAAATATAGGGACTAAAAACATATTTAACCCATTTTTTTATAACATTAGTTCAAATATCAACCAACTTAAAATTATTCTCATAATTATAATCATGCCACCATATTAAATATGTATAAAACAAAATTTATTATATTTTTCATTATACATTATTTGTCTACATATAAGTTAATTGCATAAATAATATACTTAAATTTTCTAAATTTTTCTTTTGTGTGTTAAATTGTGATTTAAATTACATAAATGTATCTTCTTTCAATAATAAGTTGTAATATTACAAACCATAACTTGGCTAGACACTGTGATATATCTTATCTTTACATATTCAATATTTATATTACATATCTA
Organism: Vigna reflexopilosa; assembly: GCA_027742785.1. Classification (NCBI taxonomy): domain Eukaryota; kingdom Viridiplantae; phylum Streptophyta; class Magnoliopsida; order Fabales; family Fabaceae; genus Vigna; species Vigna reflexopilosa. Next base: position 2,690,814 of record CM050930.1, on the reverse strand, counting down.
AATTATTGTTCATGCGTTACATCAACTCAGTTTTTTCAATTGGTCAAATTACTATTTAAATAAGTTATCGACTACATTAATCAAATAGAGTAATTTTATAAATAATTGAATTTATCATCATTATTAATAACTAATTGTATTAATTTTCATAATTTCAGTATCAGTGAAAATAACATAATCTATAACACATCATTCACATCCTCAATAAATCAACATTTTCATAACATCTAAATTTTCAAAAATTACTCCAAATTATGATTATTAAAACCCAAACACTTTAAATGAAGTTAAAATATATATTAGGAATCACTGTAATACCATTTAAATGAGATAATCTCACTTAACCAATAAAATAAGTTTTGATGTTGATGCTACATTGCTTGAATTATTGTTTATTTCTCAAACTTAGTTGTTTTCCTCGTGGTTCATCATTCTTTTTTACTTGAGTTGTGGTTTATCAATCAAACTATACGATCTTCTGTAGTTGTTCAGTCATGTAGTAATCAGAAACTTTAAAATATTCACAAATTATCAAAATAATAATTTTTTTTATAAATAAGTTTATGTTAAGTATTATTATGAATTTTATCATCTGACTAATTAATGTATCAAAACTCATCTATCATTTTCATCACACGAAAAATTATTAAAAAAACAATATAAAGTATAAATGACCACATCAAACACATGATAAAAAGTAAATTTCACATTCTGTAAATTATGAAAAAAAAAAATACAAATAAATATATGAAAGCAAAATATTTATTAGAAAGTAGATTTAAGCCTAAACTCAACTACACAAAACAGGCTTTATAAGATAAGGTTTGCACTTCACACGTATTATAAATTGGTTTTATTTCTAGTCGATGTAGTACTTTCAATAATATTAAATCACTTATCATTTTATGTGAATAGAAGATAGATTATAACTTATCAATAATAAAAGTCATATTATACAAGATACTTTGTTTGCTTGGTTTTGAAGTGTGTGTAAAAAATAGTTAATGAATTAATTTACCGGAATGGAAAGAAAGAGGAAAATGTGATTGTTTGTTTTAAGGAATGTAGAAATGAAAGTGTAAAAATGTGGAGAAAAATCGTCAATATGTGTTTGTTAATAATTTGATGAATGTGATAAATAAAAAATGCTTTAATAAATTAAAATGTATTATTATAATTTTGTCCTTATGATTGTGATTAAGTTTAATATAAAATAAAATAAATTTAATTTAAAATAGAATATAGATGATTAACTTTTAAATAAATTAATTAATAAGGATAATTATCATTTAATAATAATTATCATAATGATTATTAATATAATAATAATTATTATTCTTATTATAATGCAATGAAAGTTTCTCCAAAATTCTAAACCAACAACGATGTGAGAAAAATCGATTTTCGTGGACATTATGACTAGTTTCATGCAATACAATAGAGACGATATTCTCAACCATCGGAATCACTTCTCCAGTTCTATATTTTTTCCATTTAACACAAAATCAGTTTTCGTTAACAAAAATGTTTCTCTCATCCCTTTCTTGGATACTTTTCCATTTAATAAAAATGTATTTATTAATGTCATAATACATTCTCAATTTTTCTATAATCAATGATCGACTTACCTCACCAACAAACACAATTTGAATGCAAAACCTATAAACTAATAGTTGTGTGAAGAAATCTTTGCATGCATAAGGGTATGGATGAACACCAAGTAGAAACATTCCAAATTACATAAAGAAATAAACTAAAAATAATTAGATAAATGAAAATTAATGACACAACTTTCTCTTCAAATCTTCTCGTCAAAGCAATGATCACATTTTCAATATCTCCTTCAGATTTGTCCATCGATGCCAATCACTATAAACAATTGCGCTACACTCATTTGTCCATATGCCTATCCAATAAATACGTGGAAACAATCACAATATTACAGTTTAAAATTTCATTTAAATATTTTATTGTTATATATTTATATAACAATGGTTGTTAAATTTAAAAAGAATGAAATAATAATTTATTATTGTAATTTTTATATGGTTATTGTTACCATACTTTTTTCTTAATTGTACAGTCTTCTGCGTACCATTAGGTCAACCGTCTAAGACGACCACTCAGGCCGATCATCCGAGCTGATCGATCATCCAGGGTGACCAATCACCATGTCAACCATCTTGACCGACTAGATGGTTAGATTATAAACGATAATAGTTCATTAAAGCTTCTAATGAAGATTAAGGTGTGATTGGACCATCACCAGCGAAAGGTAAATGCCCATTACAACTTGGGTGTTGCTCCTTCCACCTCCACACCATGCTTCCTCTACCTCCCCGAATTGATTTAGAATTTTTAATTAATTTAAAAATCCTATTTTTACTCTTTATTTTTGTTGGACAGCTACACCTCCACACTCATCTTTCACTCATAGATTTCACTCTCTTCCACCATTTCCGTTTCACATCTTCTCCTCCCCAAATTATGAATTTTGGTTTGTGATGAATTGAGAAGGATATCATTCTCAGTACATATTTTTTTTTTCTTCAATTGAATTGAAACTCTAGAAACATAGTACCAATAATTATGTTTAGTTCCAACTGGATTTGTATCCTCTGTGATTTTGTAATGTTAGATACAGTTCACATCGGATAAAAGAAGATAGACATAAGTTTATATCCATATGAGAATTTTCATGTTATATATCCTAATTGATATGTTCGTTTCTTATTTTTGTTTCAAATTCCATAATTTCTGGATTTATTATGCAGATGTGAAGTGGCGTGGCACAGTAATGTCGGAAAAAACAGAATCACCAATGCAGAACAAGAAGAAATAAAAGACTAATAGAGGAGCATGAGAGGAACAGAGCAATAAAATCTTGATCTCTTAATTGCTCTATACGAAAGAGAGGATTGGAGAGAATTTTTTTAAGTGATGTGTGAAAAAAAAAATGTTGGAGAAGAGAAATGGAGAGGAAAAGATGTGAAACGGAAATGGTGGAAGAGAGTGAAATCTATGAGTGAGAGATGAGTGTCGGAGTATAGCTGTCCAAAAAAAAGAGAGAGTAAAAATAAGATTTTTAAATTAATTAAAAAATTCTAAATGAATTTGGGGAGGTGGAGGAAGCATGGTGTGGAGGTGAATGGAGCAACACCCTTACAACTTGTAATGGGTCTTTATCTTTCGCCGGCTTAATGACAGTCAATCATACCTTAATTTTTCATTAGAGACTTTAATAAACTATTATAATTTATAATGTAATCGATCAGAGTGATTAGTCTAGTGATCGATCGGTCTGGGTGGTCGGCCAACTTAGATAATCGACCTGAATAATCGTCCTGAATTATCAACCTAGTGGTGCGGTACAATGGAATCGGTACCAATTATCTTGAAATTAAAATCCTGAAATTAAAATTAAATACTCATTTTCGAACATTTATCCGGTGTATATCTTTCCAAAGTTTGATTTTCTGATCATTACCATTGGATAATACATGGCACAGAAGAAGGCCTTTTGACTCCACCACACCCTCAAGACACAAGCGAAACAAAATAGTACGTGGTGGTAGATTTGCACATTTTTCATGCCACTTTTTGTCATTATCTTCTTTTTTTTTCAACGACGGTACACAGAGAATTTGTCACCAACATTGTTTTGTAAATTACCGAAAAGTTATAATTTGTTTAAATTTATACACAAAAAGTCTGTTCCCAAAAAAAGAAAAAAAAGAACGAGAAGAAGAATTACATCAGGTGAGTAAAATATTAACTCAACAATCTTTTTGTTTTTATATATAGCGATATATAAAAAATGATCTCATGTACTTTACGCATTTCATATATTTTACTTTAAACTATAATTTAAAATTAAAAAATAAAATAATTATCATGCTACGATTTTTCTTTTAAATACAGATATACATTTCTTATTTTTTAATTGTATATATAAATTAAATAACAACTTTTACCGGATAAATTTTCAGTAATGACGTTTTTTAAAACGTTATATTATCTCTTGCTACTCTGTAAAAATCCGTCAAGTAGACCAATATAATTTTATATTACAGAATAGAGTATAAACTGTTTATCATAGATAAAAAATAAATAATCTAAAATTGAAAAAACATAGTTGTATTGTGTTCTTGGTGGTGAGTGGGAATTGCGAAATCGAGGGCTTTTCCTCTCTCTCCAAATACTCTCTATACGGTTGCCTGCAAGATTGATAACATGGATCGCGAAGTTGTATTGTTGAATTGAGGCTCGTAGGTTTTTGCAGTTTCGGGTACGTTTTCATCGATTTATCGTCATTGGATTGCGTGCGTTTCAGAATTCCCAGATCTTGTTTTCTGTTTTGGTTATTGAACCTTGTACTGGAGGTTCATCTTTCAAGGGAGCAGTAGCTTCGAGAGTTTTTGTTCTGGATCTCGAGGTTTAGCTTGACGTTGAGGTTAGGAATTGCGAGAGGTGAAATCTGAGGTTGATTGAGCGTGTTTTTGTGGGATCGAGGATAATCTGTGAAGGATTAGGGTTTTAGGTCGATGGCTTCGAATCCTCCATTTCACTTGGAGGATCAGACGGATGAGGATTTCTTTGATAAACTGGTTGAGGATGACATGGAGCCTATTAATTCTGGCCACGATGAAGGGGATGATGATTCGGATGAGGCTAAAGCATTTGCAAATCTGGGAATCAGTGATGTTGATGCTACTGCTGTATTTGAGAATTCTGATGTTGGCGAGAGTGAGGTTGAAGTCAAAGGAGAATTGGGTACTGTGGAATCCGATGTGAGACTTGAACAGGAGGGGAATTCTGTACCCTCCTCTAGTTCAGCTGGATTTGATAGTAAGGTGGATCCCAGTCATGATGGGATTGGGGTGAGATCGGAAATTACGTCTTCTTCAGCTGTTGGCACAAGTGATATAGTCGGTAGTTCTGGGGTTAAGGAGGTGGGTTGGAATTCTTTCCATGCTGATTTGAATGGAGGTGATGGGTTTGGATCGTATTCTGACTTTTTCAGTGAGTTGGGAGATCAGTCTGGAAATTTTCAAGGGAGCGTGTATGATAATTTAAGTAGTGAGGTGAAGCCAGGTAATGAAGTTCAAAATGTTGGCTTAAATTCCTCAGGTAATTATGTGCAATATCAGGAGGGTGAAGGTTATGAAGCATCCTTAGAAAGCCACTCAAATAGGCAAGGTGATGACTTAAATGCTTCAGTAAATCATGTACAATATCAAGAGGGTCAGAATCATGTTGCATCAGAAAATCTCACAAATGGACAAGATCTGAGCAGTAGCCAGTACTGGGAGGATCTTTATCCTGGCTGGAAATATGATCACAACAGTGGGCAATGGTATCAAATTGATGGCTATAGTGCAACAACCACTACTCAGCAAAGCTCTGAAGCCAATGTATCTGCAGATTGGACTGCTGCTTCTGCTGGAAAAACAGAAATCTCTTACATGCAGCAAACTGCTCAATCTATCGCTGGAACTTTAGCTGAAACTGGCACAACTGGAAATGTGTCTAGCTGGAGTCAGGTTTCACGAGGGAACAATGGGTATCCAGAGTATATGGTTTTTGATCCTCAGTATCCTGGTTGGTACTATGACACAAATGCCCAAGAATGGCGTTCATTGGAAACTTACAATTCAACTGTCCAGCCTTCTGGTCTTGGACAAGAAAATGGGCATGCTTCTATCAGTACTTTCTTGCCCAATGATAATAGTTTGTATAGTGAATACGGCCAAGCTGATAAGTATGTACAGCAGAGCTTTGATAGCCAGGCTATAGATGGCAGCTGGAGTGGTTCATATGGCACTAACCATCAGCAAGGTTTTGACATGTACACAACTGGAACTACTTCAAAAGGGGATAAAATAAGTTCTGGGGGCAACCAACAAATTCATCATTCTTATGGTCCAAGTATTTCTGAGAACAAAGATCAACAGCATACTTCTAGTTCTTTTGGATCAGCTACATTGTACAATAAAGTAAACCACAATCACGGTTTGGCTAATGGAACTTTTGAACCACGAAGCTTTGGCCCAAGTGGGGACACTGTTCAACAGTTTAATTACTCAAGCACCAACATTGGGGAACAAAATGTTTTTTCAAATGATTTTACTGAAAAAAAAATTCCATTTAGTTATTCTCCTCAATCAATTCAGGGTGGGCATCAGTTTTCACATGCCCCTCATGTTGAGAGATCATCAGCTGGACGTCCTGCTCATGCTCTGGTAACTTTTGGATTTGGAGGAAAACTCATCATAATGAAAGATCGTGATCTTTTGAGCTCATCATACGGAAGCCAGGTTAATTCTTGATTCCTCCTTTCAGTTTTGCTCAATATTGTTTCCTTTTTATTCTCTAATTTTGTATGAGTATTTTGTCAAAACAATTAACTCAGTGTATTTGTTTATATCTGAAGGATTCTGTGCAAGGTTCTGTTTCTGTGTTGAACTTGATAGAAGTTCTCACAGAAAGTATGGATTCTTTGAGCACTGGAAATGGTACCAGTGATTATTTCCGTGCTCTGAGCCAGCAATCTTTCCCAGGTCCATTGGTTGGCGGGAGTGTTGGAAGTAAGGAACTGTACAAATGGTTGGATGAGAGAATTGCGCATTTTGAATCACCTGACTTGGATTATAAGAAAGGTGAAAGATCGAGACTCCTTCTTTCCTTGCTTAAAATAGCTTGTCAACATTATGGGAAGCTACGATCGCCTTTTGGTACAGACACCCTACTAAAAGTAAGTTACTTCTGTAGTTATTCAGTTTCTTTTCCCACTTTATGCAATCATTGTCAACTGAATTTGCTATAACTTTTCAAGGATGAAGGACGTTCTGTATAGAGCTGTACCATTCATCTTTAAAAGATATTAGAAGCTCACTATTGTGCATTATTTCTATCATGATGCAGACGACCATTGTCCTTTATTTCTCTACTTTTGAATCGTTTGGAGTGGGTTATGACATCATAATTCATAATTGCTTTGCAAATGGCAGTGTGGCTTTATCTTCTTTTCTTATCATTCTCCGGATAGTCAGTGCTTTTGTCATTTATTGCCCGAATACTATTCTCATGCGTATGTGACCTTTTGGGGTTTGGCTTTGATACAGGAAAATGATACTCCTGAATCTGCAGTTGCAAAACTTTTTGCTTCTTCCAAGACGAGTGGCACACAGTTCCCTCAATATGGGACAGCAAGCCATTGCCTGCAAAATTTGCCCTCTGAAGTACAAATGAGGGTGTGTATTTGACTCCTGACCCACTTCCACTCCCAGATTGTTTTGTACGCTTTTCTGATTTTGATTTTGATATAGGCAATGGCTCTTGAGGTTCAAAATCTTCTTGTCTCTGGGAGAAAGAAGGAGGCTTTACAATGTGCGCAAGAAGGACAATTGTGGGGACCAGCACTTGTTCTTGCCTCACAACTTGGTGATCAGGTCTGATATTTTCAAACTGTTCAATACTCTGCTGACATTTGATGCCTGGGCTAGAGAGTTGCCTTTGGGGTCTTACAGTCTTGTTCTCATACTGCCTTTGGCTGTTGTTGTCCATATTTGTGTTGCAGTTCTATGTTGATACAGTGAAGCAAATGGCACTACGCCAGCTGGTTGCAGGGTCACCTTTGCGCACATTATGCCTTCTAATTGCTGGGCAACCAGCTGAAGTATTCTCTATTGATTCCTCAATTAATGGGCACCCTGGTGCTTCTAACATGGCCCAGGTGTCAGCACAGGTAATCCTAATAGAACAAACTAAGAAGTCATGCAAAGTGTATGCAATCCACATGTACTGTTTCATTTTTCAATAGTTTCAAGGGTTATCAGTTTATATTTTATTTGGAAGTCAAAATTTTTTGTTGTTTTGGTATTCAGGTTGAGTCCAATGGTATGCTTGACGATTGGGAGGAGAATCTGGCTGTAATAACTGCAAACAGAACCAAAGGTGATGAACTTGTAATTATTCACCTGGGTGATTGTTTGTGGAAGGAAAGAAGTGAGGTACAGTTCAATCTTTGATTTATTTTTTTTGAAGTCTTTAAGAGTTTTCCTTTCTGGTTCTCATTTAAGATTCTTATTTTAGATTACTGCTGCACACATCTGCTATTTAGTTGCTGAAGCAAACTTTGAGTCATACTCAGATAGTGCAAGACTCTGTCTAATAGGAGCAGACCACTGGAAATCTCCTCGAACATATGCTACTCCAGAGGCTATCCAGGTATTTGAAATATCTCTAGTTCTTAAGTTCCTTCATCCACAAAATTTGGCTTTTTATTAATATATATTTTTGAGTCCTTTTCTCACAGAACATTTTGTATGCTGTCATTGTTGTGTATCTACTGAAAAATCTCTTCATCTCAGAGATTGTTGCCAATTCTTATAGTTCTAGGATTCAGGTAGACTCAGACGAGGCTGTTTCATATTCTGTACTGTATTTGTCTAGAGGCTTAAAAGATGGAATCTGCCTTTTCTAATTCTTCTTTCTTAGATTTGTTCTTCAAATGTAAGAATTTTATTTTTCTTATTCAGCCTTTTGTTTAAGTAACCTGTCTGTGTGTTATACTTGTTCCACCTCACGATCTGTTGCTTTCTCAAAAGAACATGTTCAGTATGATCGAGTATGTTACATGATGTGTTTATTGAATAACTCAAAGTCGTCTTACCTGATTGGTACTTGGACAGAGGACCGAGTTGTATGAATATTCGAAAGTGCTTGGAAACTCTCAGTTTACTTTGCATCCACTTCAGCCGTATAAGCTTATATATGCATATATGCTAGCTGAAGTGGGGAAGGTTTCAGACTCGTTGAAGTAAGTTTGTGTAACATTATTTAGTTGCTATTACCTTTTATACGATCTCTTATTATTATCATTTGATTTCAGGTACTGCCAAGCACTACTGAAGTCCTTGAAAACTGGCCGTGCTCCAGAAGTAGAAACATGGAAACAATTAGCATTATCTCTCGAGGAGAGGATTAGAACTCACCAACAGGTACTCGTCCTTCAAAAAAATTCATTTTCTTATAGTGTTGATACTGATCAGTTATCATTTTGTTTATCAAAAATGTTTCAGGGTGGATATGCAGCAAATATGGCTCCTGCAAAATTAGTTGGCAAACTGCTCAACTTTTTTGATAGCACTGCTCATCGAGTTGTGGGTGGTTTACCTCCACCTGCTCCAACATCATCTCAAGGAACTTTTCATGGAAGTGAACAACATTACCAACAGATTGCACCTAGAGTATCCTCTAGTCAATCCACAATGGCTGTGTCATCCTTAGTTCCATCTGCTTCGATGGAACCTATAAGTGAGTGGACAGCTGACAATAATAGAATGACAAAGCCTAATAGAAGTGTTTCTGAGCCAGATATTGGTAGAATCCCTAGACAGGTGTGTGAGTACTATTAAAGGTGTAATGTTGATTTTCATCTTCCTCTGCATTTTTTCGGTTATTAAGAGTTCTTATCGAGAAGTTGTGGTTGATGTTTTTTAAGGAAATGACCTCACCTGATGCACAAGGGAAGGCACAGGTATCAGGGGGTACTTCCCGCTTTTCACGCTTTGGCTTTGGCTCACAACTTTTGCAAAAGACAGTTGGGCTAGTCTTGAAACCTCGCCCTGGTCGGCAGGTGTGATTAGTTGTTTTATATTCTTTTTAACTGCAACAGTGCTTTGACGTGACTTCTCTAATGGTTCTTATTTTAATCTATAAATATGTAGGCTAAATTGGGTGAGAAAAACAAGTTCTATTATGATGAGAAGCTGAAGAGATGGGTGGAGGAAGGTGCGGAACTTCCAGCTGAAGAAGCTGCACTGCCTCCACCACCACCAACAACTGCGGCTTTCCAGAATGGGTCAACTGAATACAACTTGAAATCTGCATTGAAGACTGAAAGTTCACCTCCTTTCGAGGGATCAAACGCAAGAACATCTACCTCTGAACTGAGTCCAGGGATGCCACCAATACCACCCACCTCAAATCAATTCTCTGCCCGGGGTCGATTGGGCGTTCGTTCAAGGTAAACTTTGTCTATATTAATTATGAGTAGGGTTTGTTGGCTCCTAAGCATTGTAATGTCAAACTCCTATTCCTTTGGTTTCCTGTTTGATTATAAAATTTGAAATGAGGAAGGCCTTTAAATTTAAAGAGTGGTAAAAAATGTAGCTGAGCTGTCACAGTAATTGAATCTCAAAATGCAATATACATTTTTCTATAGACCTGGCTTATGGAGGATTGTCTTGTAAGCCTTACTAATATGTATCTTAAAATGCTACACGTGAAAAGAATGGAAATAAGGAAGGACCTATGGGTTCTTGGTATTCTTTTGCAGTTAGCTCAGTTTCCGGAAACAAGAAAAATTTATTATTCATTGACAAAATTTGAAAGGCATAATATTGATTAAAATGTTTTATGGACTATACAGGTATGTTGACACCTTCAACCAAGGTGGGGGAAACTCTGCAAACCTGTTTCAATCCCCTTCTGTTCCATCTGTTAAACCGGCTCTTGCTGCCAATGCAAAGTTTTTCGTTCCTAGTCCTGCACTATCGTCAAATGAGCAGGCAATGGGGGCGATAGCAGAAAGCAATCAAGAAGATAGTGCAACAAATGTAGATCCTTCAACATCTGCCACAAATGAGTGGTCATACCAAGGTCCACCCGCACATGTATCGGCAACAGCCATTCAGAGGTTTCCGAGCTTGGGTAACATCCCAAAACAGGGAGCGACAGAAGGAAGTAACTCTCATTTTTCTAATTCACGCCGAGCAGCTTCATGGAGTGGGAGTCTTAATGATTCATTTAGCCCTCAAAATTCAGGCAATATTAGGCCTTTAGATGCCTCAAGATTTATGCCCGATGAATCTTCAATGCACACTCCAGCAAGAAATAGCAGTTATGGAGAAGATCTTCACGAGGTTGAACTCTGAGTAGATGCTCAAGCTGTAAATATAATTTTTGTTTTTGATGATCGGAATAGCTTCTCTGGATGAACGAAACAGTGGTAGACACAAGTGGGGTTCACAGAAAGAGATCAGACAATAACAACAGATATGTACCCTTTCCTCTTTTCAGTATTTTTTTATGTCTCCAACTTCCAACTCCCAACCTGGTGATGTATGATTAAATGTGGTCGACTGGAGTGTAGAGTAGGTTTTCTTTTTGTATTGTTTTAAATGCCACGGGAGTTGGCAGTGGACACCGTCTGAGGATTATGGAACTGGTGTGCTACAACAATGGATAGGACCACCTACTTAGGTGAGTAGTACAACTCATTTGTTCATTTCATTAAACAAGGAAACTCCTCACGAGGAAAGATCACCTCAACAGATCAACCATAAAAGAATAGTGTACTGAATTGTGAAATATAATTTTGTTATATTGTATTTCTTTCTACCATCAGTTATTAAATTATATCTTTTCAATACTTCCAAATTTGTATATGACGACAACAAAATCCATAAAATTTAACTTATTTAATCTTTCATTGATTCGTATAATTTGGATTAGAGCTAAATTGAATTTCATATTATTTTAATAAGATTCGTTTATATCTGTATAAATCCAAATTTAGATAATTGGATTGAAATTTAAATCTATCTTTTTTAAAAGAAAATGGTTTGATTATTTATAAATCGTTTTTAAATCTTTATTTATACATCTAAAACTATTTCTAATTATTGATAAGAATATTCCAGGAAAGAACAAATTTTATTAAAAGTTACTATGATAAAATTAAAAAATAATTTAGTAAGAAACGATTTTATGTATGAATTAATAAAAGTAATCTATTTAAATAAATGTTAATAAAATATCTAAAAAATGTGATTTGACCTAATTCAATTTTTAATTATAGCAATATGAAGATAAAAAATAGATATTAATAGTATATATTTTATATTTTTATTTTTGGCTGTTTTTCCAAATCTTAATAAATACATAACATTGTTTCCTAAAAGAAAAGCCTACATATTGAGCATAGGTAACTAAACTACACGTTATTTTCATACTTATGTGTTTTTTTCACTGAAATATAGTAATTGATATTGCTTGATCTTTACATTTCTAACCATAAATATTTGTTATCTTACTATGAAGTGATGTGCACTCACATTCAAGATATATCAAATAATTAGTTCTAGGCCGAATATATTACAAGTATAAAAAACTATTTTGTTTTTTAGATTATTAATTCACCACACATTTTAAGAAATACGAAATATTCCACCAAATTTTCATTGTAAAAAATATTCTTACAAAATATATATGAATTTTAAATTTAAAAGCGATTTTAGAATTAGTATCAAACTGATTTATAAATACTCAATATTTAATTTCAGAAAATGTGGATTTGTATTTAAAATATAATCCAATTATTTGGATTTCCTTCAATAAATTTTCAAAATGTTTATTTCAAATATAAACTTAATTCAATTTCAATTTAATTATTCTTTTTTTTTACTTCTTTATTTACTCTCCCCAATCCAAACAAACCATATATTAGATTATATTACACCCTTGGATTGGATTTATTACTCACCAATGCACATGAAATAAGAATGAAAGACAATAAGTGAGTATATTGACAAAAACAAAGAAGTGAATTTCTATAATGACAAGAACAAATAAATGAAAGAATGTGAAAAGTAATTGTTGAATGGTTAACGGTAAAAGAAAAAAAATTATGTTATGACTAAGCATCAGATGGTGCAATCCAGTGTCTGCCATTGACGAAACTCTTCCTGATAAATGGATGAGCCGTTTCAAAATCTAAGTCTCGGGCCAGTGAAACTCCACGTACAGCCTCTGCTCCTGGTCCCCAACACTTGTACACTCCGAAGAACACAGTCCTGTAATCATCACAAAACAGATACCACCATCTTTTACTTTATTTCTTCGTCCAAAACTTACATTGTAAGATATAGACATAAAGATAATGATACTTTAATAACATTTTCTTTAATAACATTTTTATATTATTTTGATTCAAAATTATTTTATAATCAATAATAATTATAAACATCACTATGGACAATAATATAATAACACGTAAATAATATTAAAATACTGTGAAAGTATCATTTTCTAAACATTACAAAATGACTTTTCATTCATGATGCAATTTCCTTTTGCACGGATGTCTCTGAAAGTTGATGGATAGAGTGTGTATGAGATAAAGATAAAACAAAAAGGAGAAAAAGATTAGAAGAGTTACTTGTTCTTATTGTCTGCATGGTCCCAATCATCCCAACCACCATGTGCAACAATGTCATCGAAATATGTGTAAGAGTAGACGATTCTAGAATACTGTCCCATTGCTCGTCCCACATAGAGTGGACCTGTACCTGTCACCCTGCATCCTACGAATGCGAATCCTGTCTTCTCCTCCTCCTGCTTCCTGTCCTGGGCCGCTATCGACCCAAACCTGCTTGCTATTGAGTGCAGCCAGCAATCCTGATCCATCAACCAATCAATTTCCTCACTCGGCCCATTTTCATCAACCCAACCCAACACCCAACAACTTTTATTTACTTTCACAATTACTTTAATATTTTTAAATAAGAAAAATGTCGTTTCACACCACTAGTCATAAAAAAATTAACCTTTTGTAGTGAAAGACAATATAAAAGGATGTAAAAGAAATTGGATAAAAAAAGTAAAAATGACATAATTTTAAGTTTATTTGACATGCAATACAAAGATAAAATAGTTATAGAAATGTAAATTTTTTTAAGAAAGAAGAGAGTAAAAAGTAAAAAATAATATGTTAAATCAACCTAAAAAATTTATGTATATAAAAATATAATTTTTCATATCAAAATACCATTAAACACAATGTGCACAATATAATATGCTGATGATGTTGAACAATTCAATGTCCAGTTTTGGATCTCTCCAGCTGAATCCTAAGTTTGCTGACACAAAGGTTTAATGGGCAGAAAAGCTTGCTTACTTTTCCTGGCACAACTAATCCCTCACCCAAGCCAACCCTCTAATATAAAAATACATAATCAATCAACTATGCAGTATGATATCAGTATTCTTTTCCCATGTTGAAAAACCATAATAACAAATACTACCTAAAAAATCAATAAATATAGAAAAAAATTGTCGTTGAAATTGCATGGAAAAAGAAGTGTACTCAGTTTCTTATCCGGTGTCTATGATTTTAATTGAAAAGAAAAAGATGGACGTTACTTTTCTATAGTAAAAGTTCACTTTATGTTTCTTTCTGTCTGCTTACTTTTATCTTTAGTATTTTGTATCTCTCTTTCCTTAGATTCTCTTTCTCTTGAGAAATATACACAGACCCTGAATATAAAATAAATTTGTAGTACCTTGTACATGGACCTGCCATTGCCAAAAATGAAATCGATGGATCCTTCAATGTAGCATTCCTTGAAGTAATGTCTGCCAGCATCGTCACAAAGTGTGTCTTGTGCGCCGTAGAACCCGCAGCCGGAGAAGTATGCCTTATCGCCGGATATGCGAAACGCCACCGCTTGCCATCCCTGCATCCCCGGCATTGGTGCAGGCGCTGTGTTCTGCATGTATCACCATATAGTAACTTTTTATCAAAAGTTGTAGATGTCATGAATTATGTAACAAAAAGTATATGTAACATGAGTATTGAAAAGGCAAAAGTATAAAAAAATTGGCTTTTTACTTAGCAAAATTAAAAGGTTCATTTTCTGGTATAAGTCTAGATATATGGACTCCAGAACTTCGGGTTAAATTTATGGAAATTTGATTGAATGTTATTATCTAAATAAAAATAAAAATGTAAAACATTAAGTGCAACAGTTGCAGTAAAAATACCTTGAAGCTGATGTTTCTGGCAGAAAAATAGCTGGCAAAAACAGTAACAGAAGCGGTTCTGTAAGTACGAAGCTGCTGTCCACTGGGACCAGGGTCACTGGCTCGATCATGCCATTCTATCACCGTCACTTCTCTACCTGCACCCTCAAACGTTATGTACGGCTTCGTCACGGGCACCACCACCTTTTCTCTGCACCATATTCAAAACAAACAAATCAAACAAAACACCACCTAATATGCATACTATCAAACACCTAACGTACTAATTATCATTACGCTATAATTGCTTATAATGAATAATGAACTCTGTTTAATATTTATATATATATATATATATATATATATATATACTTGTAGCATCCGGCGTTGATTTTAATGAGGATATTCCTTCTGTTGTTGTCTGGGACGGCATTGACGGCGTCTTGAACGGACCGGTAGTGGCCACCGCCGTTAATGTCAACCGTGATTCGACGGTGGCCGATGGGTCCAACCCAGGGCTGGTTCTTGGAGAAGTTGGCGGAAGAGAATGTCTTGAAGATAAGGTCGTGGTGGGGTGTAGACGTCACTGTTGTTGCATGGAATATAGAGGTGAAAACCACGAGCACTACTTGCAGTGACACCATTAGATAGCAGACTGTAGCATCGAACGAACGCGAAGAGAAAGAGAATGTCGAAGAAACAGCGGAGACAAGTGATTTTATATTTGTATGGAAGCAAAAAGCGAGAAAAAACAGAGAGAGCAAGCTGGTATATTTTATAGGTAGAGAGATACTATTTGGGTCTATTGTGACTAGGGGTTATTGGGGTGTTTTTTTTTATATTATTTTATATATTTTTAAGAAAGAATAAAAGGAGATGATGGTCTTTCCAACGGTCATTTTTACTGACTTTTGGAAATTTGATTGGTTGACACTGCGGTAATGCACGCAAAATCTTGGTGTCTCTAAGTAAGATACCATGTCTCTTATGTCCCATATTTGATCATCATTAATAATAATAATTACGTTTTTTCATGGTAAAATTTTAAGTGTTATATTAAATAAAAATAAAAAAATACAATACACTCTTTAAGATAATAATAATTTGATAAATTTTAATATTTACGTATTATTTTATGATTGATTTATATTAATGTTTATAATTATTATTATTATTAATTATGAAATAATTTTAGATCAATCATATAAATTATTTAAAATGTTATTAAAAAACGTTTTCAAAGTATCATTATCCGAACTAATACTAGGAAAAGGAAAAAGTATTTGAAGTAGTTACTGTTTTGAATGAAATTAGGATTCTTTTTTTAGGGATTGAAGTGTCTGATTCTTGTAATGCTCTCTACAATGTACTCATTCAACCATTGTATTTCATTGCCATAAAAGCATGTGTGATAGCTTGGGAGTTATTTATTCCGTTCATTGATTACGGATAATATGGCATAAAATGAAGGTAAAAGAAACGAAATGCAAAGGCCAGAATCCTCTTTCTAATAAGATGGTGTGTTTGGCTTATTTTGTATGGTTATCTTTTCTGTCGATGACACTGATTCAGCACCATGTATACCATTCACGTCGTGCTAATTTCAAACGGTCATTTTGGTGGGGATGATACGTAGTTTTATTATGACACACGATGGTCCCGGCATGGATTAAACAATATTTTTTGCACCAGTCCCAGACAAGTGGGGCCCACCAGAGCCCACGTAATTTTTGAACGTTGGGCCCGAATGAGATGAGACAATATTCTCCCAAACTTGTGAAAAGTGGTTCATTATGATTATTGCGAAAAAGCAAAAAGAAGAAAATCAGGGAAGGTAACCACCGTCGTCTCATGCTTCTAATTTCTGCAAAGACGTCACTATATTATAAACTATTTTGAGATATTAAATGTGCTTTTTTTCTGTTGTATATGTAAAACCAATCTTTTCATATTTTGTGATTAATAGCAATATCACACACGTTTACCTTCATTTTACACATATTAAAAGTGTAAAATAATCATAAAATAATAAAATTTTATATTTTTTTAAATAAAAAAATAAGAAAGTAACGTTAGATAAATATAAAAAATTTGTGTATCAAATATCATTTATCTTTTTCTTGTTAAACGATGATAACCTGTGAAAAAAAAAGGAAAAAAATTACTTTATACCTTTCATCCTCAGTTATAACTATATAACTACTCTAAATAATAATAATAATATTGGATTACATTATTAAATAAAATATTAATGAAAATGATTGTAAGAACTTATTATAAATCTTCGAAGGTGTCAAGTGATGAAAAATCAAACTATATGAAAAAGTTAAAGATTTGTTTTAGATGTTTTTATAAATTAAAATTACCTTCTGTATAAATGAAAATCATGTCAAAAGTGACAAACTAATTTATTCATAAATAATTTTAATTTATAAAAAATAAAATTTCATTTTCTAAACAGTATTTGTAATATCGGCTTTTCCAAATATAATGTTCAATTGCTTTAATTTAAATTCAGACTAGAATTTTCTTTATTCTGAGATCAAAAATGAAAATGAATTTGTTAGCAGTGGACTTTAAACTTAAATCAATCATACAAAACGTAAGATAAGATTTGTATTCACTTATATACATTAAATTAGTTTTATCTTTAATCAATATGATATTTTTAACAAAATTTTTAATAAAGTATATATTACATTCATTTGACAAAAATGATAACAGTGAGGCCTATGTTATGTCTTCACTTAATTAGAATGTGACCGATTTGATCTTAACGCGACCTTTCTACTCTAAAACTTGGTTATGCAGACAACTAACATGAAAACAATTTGAATTGACCCCAAAAATACGAATAAAACTTTTATTTAAATTAAAACAAAATCATTTTAGCAATAAAGTAAACCGTATATTATGATATCATATTATTAATAATGAGCTTAATTTGAAAATTGTTAACATAAATTAATATATATATATATATATATATATATATATATTTTTTTTTTTTCAAATTTTATGTGAATATAGTAAATACATTTTTTTCTCATATTACACAAATATATAAACCAATATACATGATTCAAGATTTGTCCATTTAAAGCTCGATTTTTAGCTCAAATTCATTTAATCGATGAACAAACTTCAATAAATTAACCAGTCACATCTTGAACTAATGTATCGCGCTCCCTTCCGTTTTTGCTGAGCTTGCCAAGAACGTCCTTCTTTGACCCAGCCTTGTATTGTGTCCAACTGAACAACTCAATATAACTTGTTAAACCATGAATTTGACGAAGATTCTACCAATCTTCCAGGCAGAAAAGCTTCTCTTTCTAGAGATAACTGAAGACTTGCCACTATCCTCACCATAGATGCCCACAAAAATGGTGCAGAACAGAAGGCATAAACAAAGACTGACAGAGCTCTCACTACCCCATCAGGGTACCAAGGAAATGCCATGACCATAAGGACCCCTACAATTCCAAGCCACGGTACCAAAACTGGTAACATTGGTAGCAGAAAGACATTTATTGCAATGGAGCAAAGTGCAAAAGCACCAAGTAAATAGAGGATCCAGCCCAGAAGAGGGTGAATCGTGTGAGGAATGATAAAGAATGGTGTTACGTAAGCAGCAAGGATGCACCACAAAGCTACTATTTTGAGGCTGTTGTGGACAAGGTTGATGCTCTTATCAGAGCGCCTATAACATAACTTCGAGAAGCTTGGCCTTGCCAAACGAGTCATTGCTATTACTCCCAGATATATTGCAGATTGGATTAGTATCACAGCCATCTCAGCACCATACCTACACCAATGATTGCATGAAAATGAATTAAAGTAAACATCTAAATCTATCTCAGGGAACAAAGGTATGATTAGAAATTAGAAACTAAAATGCTACTGAAATGAACATAATGTACATGGATAATCTATCACTTTAAGATATATTCTGAATCCTGTTTTTCAAGTATATAGACCCCGTTAATGACTTTCTATCAGAAACTCAATAAAACCAGAGGGCACTAAAACTGATTACCCCAAAGTTTGACGACGCTGTTCATGCCACTGGATACCTAATGGCAGGACAGGCCACGACCACCAATACCATGGCTTCAACCACGGTGCCCCTGGGAATGTGATCACGCTATTTGGTCCACAAGGCACGCTCCAGCGAAGTTTAAGATCTGAATTAAAATAAACATAGATTGATTTCATTTAGCCCTTCAAAAGTTTAGTTTAAAATATATACCGAAAGAACTTACAGTAGTATGAAGCGTCCATCTGATAACCTAAAGGAAGCCTATATGCTCCACGAAGTTTGGAGCCATTTGCAGGTGGATGAAACATTGGCTTATCAAGCAACTCCGGGAAGTAGCTAGCTATAAAACCCTGGTCTGCACCATCTGGGTTTTCTCTCCCATTCTGTAATTCATGAACCATGTCCTTGAACACCACCGTTGACGGCTGCCAATATCAAACATCAGAACTAATTCTAATAATGAAAAAGTATAACAAATATGATTTTTATAATAATTATTACAGAAATTGAAAAAAGAATTTGATACTTTTTAGTGCATCATGATAATGAATTTAAAAAGGAACAGGAATGTATGACATGGAATTAGGTAAATATTACCTGCAAGACGAAGAGACCAGTGTGGAAGACGCAAGGATTGATAAAGACCGCACAGAACTGTCCACATTGAAATAACTCATCTGTGTTTTGAAGGAAGAGATTGTCAGCGTCCAGCATGACAACCCTGTCATAGTCCACTAAGCTCCATGCATACAGTTTGTTCAATGATAATTTAAATCTCTTGTCAAAATTATCTTGATGCTTGTAGGGATTCTCCATGTTTTCCACCCTAACCACTTTTGCACCATCTTCCTCTTCACTGATAAATAAAACCCACACTGCCTATTAATTAATTTACCCCACCCAATAAATTCATTACAGTGCCAAGTGACCCACCAAGTAACAAAACTTGGAAAACTCTGTGCCCCGCTCTCATCAATTTGGCTGCCTGTTCAACCCAGCTAGTGTTTTCAATTTAACAATGCAAAAACTACGGGTAGTTTTGGAATCTCCTCAAAGTAACATGTGATTCCTCCTTTAACATTAAAAATGTTATTTATTTAATATTATGCATCTTTTTATATCTTGTAGACATTCAATAACTTCAAAAAAATTCTTTGATTTTTGAACATTTCTATAAAATATCCAAAAGGTGGACCAGAGACTGTTATAAGATGATGAAATGATGCTGCTGTGTTATATCTCAAAAGTACATAAATCAGTTGCAAATCCTCTTTGTTAATTTTTATTATCAAATAAAAAAACTATAACACGATTTGTGTTTTCAAGAATGTATCAAATGTAGTCATTATTGCTATTTATTTTAATTGAATACTTAGAAAGTTATTAAAAGATAATCTAAAGAGCTGATAAAAAAAATAATAAGATAATCTGAAGAGACATTGCTTCCCCTCGAAGAAAATTAGAGTGTCTATTACTAGAATTACTTTGGATAATTGGAGCAATTTTTCCATTGAGAAGGTATCATTTAACACTCCAAAGCAATTTTTCATAGACAAATATCTCGCTGATTGTTGATTGACCCAAAATAGTTCGAAGCTGAAGGGACTTTGACAAATTATGAGACGGAAACTCATAAATGGTTAATTTAATAACACGATATTGTTGATCAAATTTAACATGAGCAGTAAGAAGTTAGTTGCACCCAAAACTATGAAACGAGACAGCACCTAACCCCCACCACTGTCCCTTCTCAAACTATAGGGACTGGTCTTTAATGGTAGGCATGTCAAGTGGTCATGCAATAATCTATTTTTTTAACTATTTTTATGTACACGTTATAATCATTTACGATATTGCACTTCCAATCACAAGTTTACTAAATGTTTTCTTGTAAAAGTTGTAGTGTTAACTGTTATTTTGTTTTGATAACTGCAGAAAAAAAAATATAGTAATGTTTCCATAATAATAATAATAATAATAACACTTGTAACTGTTAGGTGAAGCAAAAACGGCTAGAAACGGTATGCAGAAAAATGGTTGAACCCGTCGTTTCCAACTCACGTCCTTAACGCGCAAACTTAAATTAAATACTCCCATACCTCTTACAATATAAAAATATGTAATGTGCCAGCTAGCTCAAATGAGGATTTCTTTAATAATTATTATAGAATTCACAAAATAGTATTTATATTATCAATATATATTTTCTCAATTAAATAATCCCTATTTACGTTGCTAACTACGAATTTTTCTAAGCAAAAATAAAGTAAGAGATAAACTTGATTTCAACTAGGCGGGCTTTGCTGGGAACGGGGCTTCTGTTGAACCTTCACTAGGTCGTTGGACATTTATCGATTAATAAAATAATAATAATAATTTGATTATGCTAAAGCATATTTCCCAAAACCCCAAATACGGTGAGGTGTGACTACGTTTTTCGCAGGCTTTAGCTTCATGGGGAAACAAACATGGGAGAGAGCTAGATTAATGTGCATAAACATAATCGAAGCAAAGGCATTGTTATCTACGCCGCGAAGAAAGGACTAAATCGAAAATATAAGAATATTATTATTAAGAAATTTTAAAAAAAGGAAAATAAGAAAGAGACTCACAAAGCTCGAATCCATCGGAGAGGGACGTCAACGGAAGCAATGACGACGAGATCGGCTTGGACGTTAAGTTTGGAAAGGGATTTAAGAAGGACGCGAACGGCGACGTAGAACTCGTAGTCCCTGGGAGTGCCCACGTACATCATCGTGGCGTAGGCATTCCTGAACGACGTCGCTTTGGTAAACGGCAAATGGCACAGGCCCAGGCCCAATAAGAAGAGCATCGTCGAGCATCTCAGAAAAGCTGCATTGCAGCCCATTTTTGTGAAAAGTGGTGGTGGAGTTGGAAGTAGAAGGAAGGGAAGGGTTGAGAGAGAGAGATGAAAATGGAATGAGGACAAGGAAAGAGAGACAGAAGAAGGAACAGGTTTTAAATGGTTGCTAGCTAGGCCGGTACGCACAGTAACAGAGAAGGAATCAACTCACATTTTTTGCTTTAACACGCGAGAGAAGCAGCCAAGTTTTCAGTAACGTGCCAATACATATTTAAATTTTGGAATCTTTATGTAATATTCTTTTTCTTCTGATCCTCCGCCAAATAAACACAGCTTCACTCACACCTACTGTGTGACGAAACTTGAGTTTCCCTCTCTTGCTTTCTTTTACCAATTTAGTCTCTCCATCAAAATCTTCTCACAACTGTCTGTCATTTCCCTCTCTTTACACTTTTTATCATTTACATTCACTTATGTTAAATAATTTTACAAATTCACTTAATAATTTTTTTTAATAAAACAACTAAAAATAAAGTTAATTTAAAATATATAAACGAATGTAAATTTTATTTTATAAATTAATTTTGTGACGTTACTTATATTTAATTTTTTCTTTTTAACATATATCTTACAAAGAATCATTATAGAATATATCCTAATTAGATATAATGTTTATTATATATCTAATCTCACGCAATAAATATATATACATCGATTTTAATAACAATTTAGTCTCACAACTACCTATCATTCTTTATACACTTTTTATCATTTATATTCACTTATATAAACCAATTTTATGAGATCACCAAATGATTTAATTTGGAAGTCTTACTATAACTACATACAACATTAATTTAGTCAATTACATATAAGACTAATATAGAATATACAAATGAGTGCAAAGTTAGACCAATTCTGAATAGTAAAATTAAATTTAAAATTCTACTTCTTAACAATTTCTAATGTAATTTTTAAAAGTTTTAAATAACTTTTTATTTCCAAAATTGTCATCCCAGTTTAATATGTTATTATCTTAAATTTGCATATATAATTGTGATAATTTCTTTTTGCCTCAGATGTATTGTAACTAGTTTTTTTTTTCATAAAAAAAATTGACATATGGATTATGCATCAAATGTGTTATAATTAGTTTTTTTCATAAAAAAAATTGTCATGTGAATTGAGTTACACTTAAAATAAATTTCTTAACAATTTTTAATGTAATTTTTAAAAATGTTAAATAAATTTTTATTTCCTAAATTTTCACCCAAATTTGAAATTTATTATTATCTTAAATTTTTATTAATATATTTATGCGTCAAATGTATTGTAACTCAATATGTAGGTTTTTTTCATAAAAAAGAAGATTGTGTCATGTGGATGACTAAATTCATGTAGGTACTTTTTAAAAGAATGAAATAATTAAATAATTTAATGAATAGTAAATAAATGTCTATTAATAATAAATCACTCGTATTTATTGAAAAAAAAAACATAAACATAGATAAATAAATAAATGTTGCGTTCGGAATAATCAATACATTACAATATGTTATATAGCACACAGGTATAATGTATAACTTTAATATAAGTGTATAAAATATTAATTATATAGTATATTTGTAATTATATAGTTTATTTATTTATAATGAATGCAATATCAATACATTTATTTATTAACTACTTTTTTTCATTAATTGTATTAGATGTAATTAACGATCGTGGTAAATGTCCCAAACCCTGTATTAAAGTTAAGTAACTCCATAGTATACAAATTTAAAAATAGTGAAATGTAATTATTTCAAGTTATTAAATTGATGAAGAATGTAGTATCTTTATTTTAGTAAAAATGAAGGACGTAGTATCTGATGAAAGAAAATTTGAAAATCACATGAAAATATATATGTTAGAAGAATATTTCAAATACAATGTCTGCAAAATTGACTCATTTCAGACGTAATAAAAATATACAGTGCATACGATTTGAAGTTGACTTTTAATTTAAAAACTGTTTTATTTTATTCATTTGTTATTTTTTTATTTTAACTAACATGCAAACATAGATTTTTTTTTTAAATAACATGAAATATCACATGGAATCCCATAGTCTGCTTCGTATTTTTATAGTATGTGTTAAGTAAACAGATAATTCCATATGAGAAACTGCCCAATATTTTAAAAATAAACATGCAAAAGTTTGGATAAAAAGTTTTAATATAATTCCAATTTAATTTAATAGTTTGTTTATAATTTCATTACATGTTTGTTTCTTCTTGTACTTGTATTCTTACTTTAGTTTGGGTGCTAATGACTCATTTGGCTATTCACCCATCCCCCACATTTGCGACTAATGTGAAAACTAATTTATCTCATACATGTCTCGTAGCATGCAAACAATATGTCAAAACCTAAAACGAACATAGTTTGACTATTTTTTATTAGTGTATAAATTGTTCTAATTAAATTGAGTCGAATACAATTAAAGCTAACCACCAACTAAGTGTTAAAATTTAAACACGAGTTGAAAATTATATATTAATTAAAAATAAATAAAATGAATAATATATAAGTAAAATAATTTATAAATATATTATTTTAAAATTTTAAGTTTAAGATAGCATTTTAATATCTTTTATGAATTTATCTAAATATCTTTCATAAAAAAATAAAAAGTAAAAAAATAAAATAAAATATATATATATATATATATATATATATATATATATATATATATATATAACTCCCCTGAGATTTTAAAAAAGTTGAATTACATCATTAATATTTCAAGAATTAATTATATTTTTGTTTCCCAAATTATTCTTTCAAACATTGGTTCTATTAAATTTTATACTAAAAAAAATCGTTGACGTAATCTTCAACGTTCAATTGTATTAATTATTTTGTTGTGTGACAAACAGTAAATTAGAGTAGCCTTCTCAAAAAAACTAATAAAAACAAAATTTATGAACTGTATTCAACATAATAAGTCGTTTCTCACATAAAAAAATAGTATACGTAGGGTATTTAGTGTAGACCGAACGGTAAGCATCTAGACTACTCAGTCTACCTGATACATCGAGCAAAGGTCAATTCACGTTAATAGTTTTATTATTGGGCCGTAATTGGGTTATCG
This sequence comes from Vigna reflexopilosa, assembly GCA_027742785.1. NCBI lineage: Eukaryota > Viridiplantae > Streptophyta > Magnoliopsida > Fabales > Fabaceae > Vigna > Vigna reflexopilosa. Next base: position 2,666,007 of record CM050930.1, on the reverse strand, counting down.
CTTAAGTCATGAGCAACATGTTGACCAGTATATTTTATTATTAAAATCAATAAGTTTGGATAAATAAACGGATAATAAAATAATAATGGAATGATTATTGATAGTTGATAAGGAATTTGTTTTTAAGGTAACAAACCATATTTTAAAATAAGATTGTTTTATTGAACCTGAGCCATTTTAGGATTTATGAGATGTTCTATAAATAAAAAACTAAACCGTAAAAATAAATTAAGTTGAAAAAATATATACTAAATTCTTATACTCACAAAGAAGAAAAGATCATTGAATAATGTCTAACTTGAACACTGAAAGAGTATAATATTATTGAAAAAAAACTATACGTCCATGTAAGATAAAAGTTTTAAATAGAGATAAAAATCAAAATCATGAAAAACCAAATTCACATTCTAGATTAATAACAAAAACCTAGATAATCCATATTTTAATACCTAAAGCAATAAGCCTTTTCAAAACGTAAGTAACATCTAGTTGTTGCTTCAGAAACAAAAATACGAATAGCAGTCATGAGTTATTAAAAAAAAAAAAAAACTACTATATGAGAAAGCATGTAAGAAAGCTCTAATTAACAATGGTGAGGGAATAAACCATGTTAACTTTATCAAGGTTTAGGTTTGCATTGATAAAAAAAGAGACTACAATATTAGATTTAAGAAAAAGGTATTATATGCTAGATTTATAATTATACATCGTCTTCACACAATTGTAAAACTTAAATCAAAACGTAATTCAACCCAATTTTAAAATACAATTGAGTAATCTGGTTGTTGGTTCCAAAACAAATGTGATAAACCATGACATATATGTTGTCTTTCACATAATATCTAAAGAGTATAATTACCCTCTTTATATAATCATTTAAGATTACTTCAAAATATATTTTCTATAAATACACGCACCCAAATGTGCACAACGATCATATAACTTCTCCATAGCAAAATATATACACACATTTTTTTATCAACAACAATGATTGCTACTGTTATTATTATCATACGTTAATTTTAAAACGTGAAATAAAATTTGGACTCTGAATTTTGAAGTTATTGCAATTGGAATTTTATCGGGATATAATATATATATATAGAGAGAGAGAGAGAGAGATTTTTTTTTTCAGAAAAAAATATAATTTTTCTTTCAAAGAAATAAAATAAGTTTTCTAAACTAAGGTATATTTGGAATGCGTTAAAGTAAGTATACGATTAAATTGTCTGGATATTTTTATAATCGAAAAGAACAAATATTTTGTTACATATGGATAAAACATACGAACATTACAACATTTTTCTTAATTTTTTTAATTAAATTTTCATGATTTTGATAAGTTATTATAGATGTTTAATTGCTCCTGAAAATATAACAACGTGGTTTTTCAAAATTCATTTTTTAAATTGGATTTTTCATTATTTAGAACAAAGTTTACTGCTTTTCGAAACAAGATTAATTCCTAACTTACTATCCCAAACGGAATGAAAAATCAAAGTTGCTTAATTATTTTCTAGAATATTTGTTTGATTGAGAGATTTGGATTTTTCATTTTTTAACTTTTTAATTACTTTTTATTTTAATTAATCAACCGTGTTATTCAAAGTTTTTTCTTTTTCATGCGTAATAATATTTATTTAAAAGGGTTTTCACGGCAAAAGTAGGAGACAAGTTTAACTTTTTATTTTTTTTTTTTAATATCAAAGTGGAAAGTATGTAAGACAAGAGAAAGTAGGACCAATGACATTATGGAATAAATTAACAACCGTATACTTGTAATTCTCCAACAAACCGAAGGTTGAGGCAAGTTTTTAGATATGTTCTACCACTCCCACCAACCAAAGGATTTAAACAAAGATGTTATGTTTTTGGTTGGTGTTTCGTATATAGGATCGGGACGACAATCAAATGTTTTTTTACATTTTGTTTATAATACAGTAAAGTTTTAAATTCATAATAAAATATAATTATTTATTTTTTTATTTTAAATTTATATTTATAAATTTTGAGATGAAATTTATGATTAGCAGTAATCTAATTACAATTTAATGCTTAATAAATAAGATTTATCTATAAATTTAATTAGTGATTGAGCTTAAAGTTTTTTAGAATTTATAATCACTTCATCGTAGTATTTTAGTGGGTGATCAGTATTAGTGTAAGATATCTTTAGTAATAATTGGTTAATCTTGTCTTACGATTTCATTTAAATCCAATGTCAATGGATGAAGATATTACGCAAAGACAATGTGAAAGAACAATTAATTTCCTATATAAGTATGTGTTAACTATGAGATTTTAAAGTTAGCACCAAATAACATGTTGATCAAGTTTTTTGGTGTGAAAGGAAATGGTGTGGAGTCAAAACTGCTCTAAGATTTGTTGTTGTGTAGGAGGGGCTTTAAATGAACGGTAGTTGTTTGTTTTCGTTATATGATGAGTTTGCTAATTATTGTGTTAATTAAATTTAGGGCTGGCCACAATTTACTTAAAAACTGTGAACTGTAGTTTATCCGAATTCTTTTATACCGAAAAAAACTTAAACTATTTTTACTAAAACCTAATTAACTATTTAATAATTCAATTTAAGTATACTAAACTTACTTTATTTTTAATACAGTTAACTGTACTGTACTGTGATTTAGGTTTCATATTTGGATCGAAATTTTCTCTCTCCCTCATTACGTTCCTTTCTCAGTATGTCAAAGGCTCGTACGGTTGAAGGCTCGCGGCCCTTAAGACTCGCCGCCGTGGAAGGTTTGTCACTGTGAAAGGTTCGCCACCGTGGAAGGTTGCCGTCGGTGAAGACTCGTCGATGTCGAAGGCTCGTTGTTGTCGAAGGCTTTGCCGCCATTGCCGAACTGTCGAAGGAAGGTTTTGAGGACACTTCTTTTTTAGCGAGAAGCAAAGGCATATTACTCTACAACTAAAGGTACGAATGTTTTTCTTTACCCTTTCAAAAGGGATAAGTAAAATTGGAAAGTGATGCACATGAGGGTGTATTCCTCTGGGATGAAACCAGTGGGTAACAAACAATTGATTTTCTTTTAGATTTTGTGAGAGATTTAATTGTTTAAGAAGATTTAATTTTATTTGCTTTATTTGGATAAGGGTAGATTCTCTAGCCTAGAGTTCTAGATTGATTGATAAAGAGAGGGGTCAATGACTCATGCTATGTTTTGTTTATCTTCTTCATTAATTTTAGGTTTCTTTCAAAACTATTTATGTTTTAGTGTTGTATGTTGTTCAAAGCTTAGACTTTTTTATGAAGAATTTGATGGAAACTAATGAAAGATTGTTGCTTTGGAAGGGTTTTATATGATCTTTTTGCTTTTTGTCCATTGGGTACATTGGTTAACTCTGTTTTTTATGTCAACTCCGTGTTTAGACAGGCTTTCAAGGGTGACATTGGATAATTAGTTTGTTTTGATTGAAGCAGGATAAAGTTTAGGAGAAATCTGTGTGGATTTTGGGGAATCATTAAGTGGTTGTATGCTTTTAGTTTGTATTTGCTGGCCTTAGATTTTATTCCAAATGCGGTAGTAATGTTGCTAATGTTCATAATCAGATGTAATTGTGTAAATAATGATGCGTAATTAATTGGAACAAAGATTAAAGAAAACACTAATAAGATGGTAAGGATGGGTTGGAAGAAGTGAACTAATATAGTGCTTCTTCTCATTTCTACGTTAAGCATTCAATTCTTGCAGGGTAGTAAACATTAAACAGTGCAAGAGATGACCGTAGAAAACATTCAATGGGCATATCCAACACTAACTTGAGAAGAAAGATTTAGCTATTGTCACCACTTTCTAAAAGTATCATTGAATTAACTATAAAGGAAATGCGTGCCAGAGATAGCATTCCTGGTCTTGTTCATCTGGATGATGCAAAAAGTTTTTACATGTCACTAAATGAATCTAATAATGTGAAGGTAGATAGAAAATTGTCACGGGGAGTGGTAGGAAAATGAAATCTCTAGAGGGTTGTGAATCCTCAATGGAAGTCAAGGGTTCTACAAAGAAGAATGGTCAGATTGATGCTAGAGTGTTGTCAAGAAAGGAACAAAGTACAGATGCATCAACTATGAAGGAGCTAGTTTCAAATACTATGAAGCTTCCACTTTTATCCAGTTCATATTCATTCAGTGGTGAGTTGGTTAGGGCTGATGATGGGCCGTGTGATTCTTTGAAGGAAACCCACAAAGTTATGGTGAGGGAGAAAACCTTACTAGTCAGGGTCAAAAGGAAGGGCTGGAGCCAACATCTACCGAGGTGAATGGTTTCCTTTAACATATCACCAAGGGTAAGAGGGTGTGCTTTGTATGCTTCATTCAGAGTATTCATTTTCGTTAAGCTCATATGCAGAGAGATGTAGAAATAATGTACTTGAGAGAAAGTACAAGTTGTTTAATGTGGGTGATGAAGAAGGACTTCCAAGCGTAACTGTTAAAATAATTAATTGTGGTGAACATAATGAGGGTGAGAATTCCTTTGACCTTTAGGCAGAATACTAAGTTCTACTCTTGATGTGAACTAATATTATTTGAACTATTAAATTCTTAATAATCTGTTGAAAGTTTCAAGTACAACTATTAAAAATGCTGAAGCATAACATTATTTGTTCATTTGAATGTGATGCATGTTGATTTATATTTGATATGTTGATTTGAATCTTTATCTTTGTAGATGGAAAGAAGATAACTAAGTCAAAAAAGGGAAGAATTGGATCTACTAAAACCCATAGTCCTGAACTGCATAAGGGAAAGCACAAAAAAGGTCAAGACGCAAATCAAGAAGGTATCGATTTTGATTTCGTATTTGTCTATGGTTTATAAATTCCACATTCTAATTATAAATGCTTGCATGTGAAGAACATACAATAGTTGTGTATATCTTGTGGTTTATTTATTTTATTAGCACATTACATGTTGTTTGGTTGAGTATTCATAGCGCTGCCGTCTCATTGAATGATAGTGCATTTATTTTTCTTGACATAAACATGTATATGTATTGAAGGGGCTATAGATGTAATCTTTAGTGCAACACTATCAAAAAGTTGGCTGACACTGAGATTGTCTTTGGTGTTAGGGAATTGTCCTGTCATACTGAGATTGTCTTTGGTGTTAGATCTATTTTATCACTTCTGCTATGCTTTTAATTCTTTTCTTCATTTTTTAATTTTATGATGAAATATATAACTTGGTGAATTATATGCTCGGGCATTTTTAAGAGGAGAGCCGTATCCAGTGGAGCCTGTTATTGACAACAGTGGGTGGTTTTGCAGACTGTTGATTCATGGTGATTTCATGGACAGTTTTCAGTTCAGTTTAGTTAAACTGAACTAAAAAATAGTTCAGTTCAGTTACTCTGAACTATTTTTTAGTTTAGTGCAGTTTTTTTGAACTAAATTATAGTTAATTACAAACTTTTATAGTGCAGTACAGTATAATACATTTTGCCCACCCCTAATTAAATTTAGTTAACACAAACAAAAAAAAAACTATAATTAAGTTATTTGATGAAATGAATTTATGTAACTGCTGCTACTTATGTTTTATTAATATGAAATTATTACAATGTCTATTTTTAATTACTTTTTACATTTTTTGAAAGTAATTGTATAGCTTAATTTTTCAAACAAAAAAAAGGTTGTGTAGATAAACAAAATCAAAATAATAAATTAATTAATTTAAAAAGTGAAAAGAAAATATTAAAAAGAAAACATCTGAGAAATGAGGATCCTACTAACCTTCCCAACGTCATCATAAATGGGGAAAAATGAAAAATATTGATGAAAGAAAAAGAGAAGACCATTGAATTGCGGTAGATGAGAAAATATCCTGTAGTAGACCCCAAACAAGTCAGATGTATCCGGTTTTTCGTTTATAAAAAAAAAAGGGGTATATTTAGCATTTTTTTTAAAAGAAGTATAGTTTAACTTTCATGCATTTTAATATATATTTTTATAATAACCAATCAATTAAAAAGACACGTAATGTAGCTTCAAGGAAGGTAACAAAAACATTTTTGCTCTAATACGCACTGTTATGTTAAAAAAGAATGAAAATTACTAAATTAAAATAAGTAATTAAATAAGAACTGAGTCCACTCTGTAAGGACCAAGCAGTTGTGGCAACAAGATGTAGAAAGAGGAGGGAATCAAATATTTATTATTAAAATAAGATTGATATATAAATAGAATTTTTAAAAGCTTCGTCCAATTTTCTTATATAGCTATCTCTCCAACATCTTCTACTTTCTTCTTTCTTCTCATTCTCTCTAGATTTCCTCCTTCTCACTTTATCTTTTCAACAATCAGGCAGTGTCTAAGCTATTTTGATGTCCTGAACTTTCATTCCCATTGATCAAATTTAAGTTTATAGTTGGTAAGTTTCATCCTCCTAAATCCCTGAGAAATTCTGAAACTTTATGATACATACAAACCAAGTTTCTAGTTGCATGTGTTCATTAGTTCCCTTTTTCCATTTTTGATCACATTTATGGTCTTTTGGTTGGTTTATCTTCATCAATCGGTGAAATTATAGGATCTTAGGATTTTTTGGTTTGTGAGCAAATTACTGGAGTGTTGAGTTGTTCAGTCCAGTTAAAAAGATAAGAGAAGCTAGTTAATTTAATTAATTGGTTTATGAAGTATGAAAATGTTGTTTGATGACTTTGCATGTATTTAAAATTGAATGATTGTGTGTTCGGCTTGGTTGGTGTGGACTGTTAAAAGATTGTGCTCATGTTGACTGTATTTCTCTAGAATTCTGGTTCATGTCCAAGTGAATTGTGAGGAAGTGTGGCAGTGAAAATGGGGAAAATTGTGTCGGGTGTGAGTTTGGTCTGTATGAAGAATCTGGGTAAGTTGTGTAAGACTTGTTAGAACCCTTAAGTCACTCAAAACTGTACCAAAAAAAGGAAATCTGATTTTCGGTACTTGAGTTCATGATTCTGCAGAATTGACTCTCAAATCTGAGATGAAACTCTCTAAATGATGTTAGGAACGTTTAGATGTTCTTAGTTAAGTGTATAAATATGTATGATACAAGTTTGAAAGATTATAAGTTGGGAAAAATGAAGGAATTTGGTAAAGATTGGTGTTGATCATAATTTTGCAATCATTCTGCAGAATTATGCAGATCGTTAAGGTCATTCATTGACCGTTTAGCCTTCCTCTTGTGTTCGGTTTTAACTGAGTTCTGCTTATGTGGAACTTCAGTTAATGACCAATCGGTTTTGTACTAGTATTCGATTTTAATATAGTGTTCGGTCTAGTATTAGTATTCGGTCTTAATCTTGTACTCGATTTGTATTGGTGTCGGTCTTAACTATGTTCGATCTCTTGTAGGCCTTACTTGTTAATGACCGTTCGGTCATGCTTTAGTGATTGGTCCTAATAAAGTATTCTGTATAAGTCCAAAATGTTTGGTCATAGGTGGATCCTTTGTCTTGCTAGTTTTTGGATTTATATTAGTGTTCGGTCTTTCCCTATTAGTCAGTCCTAAATAGTGTTCGACCACTTCCTCAGCTTTATCTAGTATGAACTGTTTGGTCTTACACTAAGTATTCAGTTTAAGTTATCCGTGTTTTGTTTAAGTTCTTAGTATTCGATCTACGCTCTGAGTGTCCGGTTGTTTTAGTGTTTGACCTGTAAACTGTATTCGGCTCAGGTTGGAGCCTTACTCCTCAAATTGACCGTTCGGTCGTATTCACGAGTAGTTGTTACCATTTAGTTTGAACTTATTAGGAAGCCTTCGGTCTGTACAAGGATTGTGGTTGTATTGTACTTTGAGTGTTTATTTCAGTGGCTTAAATGTATTATGCATGAGAAATAATGTTGATATTGTAGTATGGTATGAGATTTCTAAACGTGGATATGAAAGAGAATTCCAAAGAGGAATGTCTTAGTGGTTGGTTATAAAGGTGGTGGTAAAGTATGAATATGGACAGCGAAATCCACGACATTCATCCTGACGTTCTAATGATTATCAATTCTCAAGTAGAGATAGGTAAGTCATGTCGTGAGAATGGCACGAGGCCATAGTCTAAGGAAGGGACCTCAGGTGAAGGATAACGGGCTAACCTCGTGTGGCAACTGATGGGTTTCCAGTTACTTCACCCACGAGTGCACGAACGACCTCAAGCTACATATTCATACTAGTCCGAACAGTCAGAGTAAAGTGGTCAGTCAATACGTGTTTGTAGGTTTATACATGTGTATGAGTGTTTTATCTGTTTAATTGAATTGTATGTTCACTTGATTATTAAATTACACTAGTTTACCCTTCTTTTCTGTTTTGCCATGTTTACTCGTTTAGTTTATCCTTTGCAATAATCATCCTGTAGGCATTAGCAGGGGATGTCTTTATGGAGCAAGCTTTGGAAAAAAGGGATGCACCCGTTTAATATAAGACTATTCGTTCTTGTACATAGTTTTGTATCATATTAGAATTCTATATAAAGTTTTAATTTTATAGTTGTTTTTGGATAACTGTACTGTTAACACTTCATGACTTTTCATGTGATGATTCTACTTCGTAGTTTATATTATATTTTGGGATGTTATGTAAATTTTAATAAATGATATAATGGTGTAAAATATGTTTAAAGAATGCATTTTGAAAAAAAAAATATGCTTTTTTTTAAAATGATTACTAAGTTACATTTATTATCAGATTTATAAAATAAATTTTACAATAAAGTCATGGTAGATAGTACTAATAACTTTATCACATAAAAAATATTAAAATAAAAAAAATGAAGAAACTACACCAATCTCAAAATAGATTAAATCATATAAATTAATACAATATAAGTTAAGAAACTCATAAAATATTTCCACTACTATCATGTGAATGATTATGCTACAAACTACTTTGAATCATAAAACTAAGACTTGCACACCGAAAAGATTTAAAACGAGATATATATTAATTTTTAGAAAAACATTTTCGGTCTAGATATTCTAAAAATAATAACTATAATAAATGATACTATTTCATTTAGATATTCTATAAAAAAAACATTATATTATTAACTAAATCACGCAATTATAAATTATTTATTGTGTTATAATTCAAGAATACTATGAAAATAATACACACTATTTTGTGTGTTTTATGTCACATGACAATCATAAAATAATTAATTTACTTATATATAAATACATAAATTAATATGAGTCAGTATAATATTAATAAAAACAATGAAAGACAAAAGTATATATATATATATATATATATATATATATATATAATTCTTAAACAATACAGTTAGACTAAAATTAAATGGAATATTGTTTATTTATTTATTTTTGTTCATTTAATTAAAAACTGGACAGAGATTGAAAGTAAATTATATTTCGTATTTATTTATTTATTTTTCCAATTAATTAAAATCTGCCAGCTAGGAAACGGGTATAGTTTTAAATCATATACGAACCTTTTAAAAAACAGAAGATTCAGATGAAGATATTTTGAGTGTCCGTTTTATCCTAATTAATATTTATTTTTATATTTTTTATTATGATTTATGGGTGACCATAATGAGCCTTTCAAAAGGGTTAGAAAATATTGAAAATATATTAGAAGTCATAATAAAATTATATAAGAAGATTTTTTTTGTTGTCGCTGTCTTGAAATTTTGGTTACAAGCTTTGCAATTATTTTAGATAAAAAGTTAGTTGAAATATTCCTAACAATAATTTTATCTTTTGACATATAATAATAAATAATCTATTGCTTTCTAAGTTGTAGTGTTAGTATAAATCATTTTTCGTCAAATCAAACATAATGACTAATCTAAACTTTTCTGCTGACAAGACTCACGATTTATTTCCTACTAAGTATAGTAATATTATCAGATTATAACATGTAATACAAATTTACTTTATTTATGAAAATATATTAACCTTTAAATAGATTTCAATATTTAAAATATTAATGTTTAAATAGCCAAGCATACAAAAATCGCGAATAGGGACGAATAACTTGCCAATAATGCATCTCTGAACTCTGTTACCCGTGAAGGCGTCCTCTAGAGAAGATTTACTTTTTATCAAAACGTTTTCTTGTTTTATTTTTAATTATAAAATTGCCTCTAAAAGAAAAAACTCCATTAAAGCAAACAGTGTCAGTGTTAATGAGATCCAAAACACGAACAAACAACAAAAATGCCAGAATCGAACTGATAGAACCAACCAAACCATACATATATATCACAGAACACATATAATTATGCACAATGATTATTGCGACTCGTGCTATTAATAACATTTAATAATCCAACTACAAGAAAAAAGAGAAACAGAAACAGAAACGATTAATTAAAAACAAGAAAGTCATCAAAGAGTGAGCGACAAGAGAGTGTTGAAGGTGTCCTCGTTGAGTTGTTCTTCCTGTGTTGTCGGAGAACTGTTGTCGCCGTCGTTGTTAAGTATTTGGAACATTAATCGGAAGGCTCGCCCCAGCCTTGTGCCGTGAGCAAAGTTTGTTTCTCTGTTGAAGAAAATCCGAGCCATTCTGAAGAAGAAGAACCTGGTTGAATAAACAGCTTCATCTGTGAACAGGCGCAGAGCCAGAAAGAGTTTGAGCGCCAGAGGACAAATGGTCCAAGCCACCACAGGGCCTATACTGTGTCGGGAAACTATGAAGTAGAACTTGGTCACAGCCACCATGTGCAACCCCATTGTTCATTCACCTTCACATTTAGGCAAAACCTGGTTTTTTTCAATCAGACATTTTTTTCGATGTCTCTTCGCATAGCTATGTTATTATAGTATACAGCTATGCTTTTCTGTGGGGGGAAATAAACCAGTGTGTGTATATACAACTCTGAAGGTGGATGCGTATGAACAAGATTCAGTACATTGTGTTTATTGATTTGTACGATGTTTACCATGTCAAGTTGTTATATAATAATTATGGAAAAGAATCATATACGAATACTTTAAAAAAATAAATTAAAATAATTCTTTCAACTTTTTCATTACAATATTCAATAATAAATCAGATTGTTTTAAAAAATTCAAATATAGCTTTTTGCTAGTAAAACATAATGTTGTAATAATTTTTTCAATTTTTTGAATAATTATTTTAAATGTACCTGATAGTATTTTCTAATCGGTGTAAAATAAATTATATTTAAACTCTGACTTTATAGCATCATTAAAAACAAATAGTTTAATGTAAAAATAAATAAAAAAAATAGGGACGCATAATAATTTTTTTAACTATGGTTTGTTGCAAATTAATGTCTAGTGCATAAATGCTAGGCTAAATGAATCATAGGCTTTAATAATAGAATTTTCAGTAATCAATTTAACCATAATTATTTTTATCACAATGCTTATTGGAATCCAATTAAAAAATAAAGTTAGCTCAATTGATAATCTTGGAGAGAAATTTTCCATATATATATGGATTGCAGGAGCTTAATGGAGCACATTATATGATTAATTCATCCAAATTTATTCATAATACATGAATGAAAGTTGTTTGAGTGATGAAGGTAGAAATAAATGTATACAAAAATTAAATTTTATTTATTTTAAACGTTTAAGCAATTTAGGGTTACTTTACAAAAATGTTCATGCTAGGAAAATCTTTACTATTATCATAAAGTTTTATTTACCCATTATGATAAATCATCAATACTCTATTGTTATATAATTTGTTTGTAAAGATGAAATTTTTTAATTTTTAAATAAAATCATATTAGACATCATAATTAATTTTGGTATTTTAATTAGAATGACATTAAAAAATTTATCAATTATTTTTTATCACATAAAATATTATTAAAAAAATAAAATAAAAAATACAAGTGAAAAAAACATTTTCATCTTGTAAAATGAAACTATATAATTGTAACCTGGCTTTCTGTAACTTAGGAGGAATGGTCTATTGTTTCTATATTGCATTAATTCATTAACTTCAATAATCCATTTTACATAATATGAAATGACAGTGGTGTATACTATACAGTATACGTTGTCCATACAAAATGGCATACGAGGTTTTATGTATAAAAATTAGATTAAAGGTGCATTGTGAAGGAGATTTGATCCTAGTGGACCACTGAAGAAATTTCCTCGAACTTTCGTGGAGGCGAGTGAAGACGAAATTTTGTTGTTTTGTTGTTACAGATAATATCATGCCAAAGTACTGATGGCCGATGGATCGGTAAATCAGTTTTATTTATTTTTCCCTAAATATAAAAGCTATATATTTATTTATAAAAGTTAATTTAGTTACTATTTCAACGTTTAATATTATTTTAATTCAAGATTCTTTAAAATCATATTATTTTTATTCATTTTTTTGTTCTTTTTTCTCCAAAGATTTGTAGCTTTAAACTTTAGATTTTATTTTATTTTATTCTTTTATCAGAATTTTAACCTCATAAATTGCGAAATGGATTTTAACCGTTGTGTCATGTTACTGACTATTAAATTAACTTGTGTAGATATATATAAGGGTTAAATATGTTTTTAGTCTCTGTATTTTTTAGTGATTTTGGTTTTAGTCCTTTTTAAACTAAAGTACAATTTAGTCTTTCAATTTTAGAAAATTCTGGTTTTAGTCATTTTTATCAAATTATTTTAACTTTATTTGCTGTTTCAAACGCGTTTCTCAATTATGTGTCAAACAGTGTAAACAATCCAAATGCTATAATGAAACATGCTTGAAACAACAAATAAAGTTAAAAAAAATTGGTAAAAATGACTAAAACTAGAATTTTCTAAAGTTGAAAGATTAAATTATACCTTAATTTGAAAATGGACTAAAACCAAAATCGCCCAAAAATATAAAGACTAAAAACATATTTAACCCTAGATATAAATATAGAGTGATTGAACTAAATAAATATTCATTATCATATATATAGTTCTGGCCAATTACTGGTAAGCAGATGGATTTTTCAACTGAAATACAACTTTATTAACTTCACATGAATATTTTCATATTCAAAACTAAAATTTTTAATATTCAATAAAATTAGCAACAATTTATTTTTATATTTTACCGAGTGCTCTATATATATATATATATATATATATATATATAATCAATTACGATGTTTGTATGATATAATTTAAATTACTTCACTGGTATTTATAATGTTCTATACTCATATAACCCTTCTACAATTTAAATAAAATACTTGGAATTATATTAAATTGATCATGTTGGTTCTTATTAGTATAATTATTTACAAATTTATTTTAAAAAAATTCATAACTTGGTACACAAATCTTACTTAAATAAAAATAGTTTAATACATCATTTGGTCTCTACTTTTGGGGGTTTGGTTCAAAGTGATCATACCTTATAAAAAAATTGAGTAAGACCCCATATTTTGTTAAAAAATGTTCAATAAGATCATTTTCGCTGATGCCGTTAAAAACATATAATGACGTCATCTAGGTTTAACGAAATGGGTTTAATCAAATTATCTTTTTCTAAGAATCCTATTGCAATTTATGGGTTTAACAATATGGTGAAACTGGTCTTGTAATCACTATGGCGTTGTGATACATTGAAAGTCAAATTTGAAGAGCGTACATACGTGAGATAAGTGTTGGGTCTATCAAGGAGGAGGTTCACCGGAGAGATACAAACACCAATGAGATATAAGCTCAACCATATAAAGGATCGACACTACTCTCTACCCAAAACCTTAAGATAATGAGTTAACAGGTCTTTCATCTTTATATAGTGCTCCATTTTCTCATTTTTATCCATTGTGGGACTTGGACTTGCACTTGCATTCCCAACAATCTCCCCCTCAAGGGTGAGTCCCTTCCACATTGGTACACTCCCCCTCCAGCGGAAGCATTCCCATCTAACCACAATCACGAGTAGCCCTTCATATTGCCGTTTTGGGTAAAGAGTGGTGTCGATCCTTTATATGGTTAGGCTTATATCTCATTGGTGTTTGTATCTCCCCGGTGAACCTCCTCCTTGATAGACCCAACAGTAAGTGTTGCTAACCCTAGCCTACTTACTTGATGTTCTTGTTGTTGGATTTGGGGGTTAGGGTTTGAGGTAGAAATAGAGGAAGTGGATGGTGGAGTGCAGGTGGACAGAGATGATGGACTGAAGGTGGAAACTAATGGTGGAGAGGAGGTGGTTGGTGGAGTAGAGGTGGACAAAGATGGTGGACTGGATGTGGAAACTAATGGTGGAAACTAAGTCAGATATCTATCATGTGTATTTTGTTGATATCCATTTGGGACCAAAGTACACAGTTTTAAATTGAAAAGGGGACCACATTGCACATTTTTTTACCAAAGGGGAAACTAAATTTAACATTACATATAAACAACTGAACGTAAACATTGAGCTTCACCTTCACATTGTTTTTGCATTTTTTGCTTGTGCAATTTGTAGGTTGATGCCCATGGATGCTGCTTGCAAACTAAGATTTTTGCGATTTGGGTAGTGATTATGTATGTTTATGATTTGCTGCAGGTGTGAATTTGGGTTTCTAGGTGTCGCGATTGCGATTCTTGTTCATATTTGGGTTGGAATTTTTGGTTTGCAGGTTAGGGATTTCGATTCTATTCTTGCTTAATGGTGGTGAGGCACAACACATGATGGAGATTTTGCCCTGATTATTAAGGGTTTCATGGTGGCTAGGGTTTGATTTCTGGGTTTTCTATTGTTTTTCTCTGCTTCGAATCGTAGGTATGTGTTGATGATGGTGACGACGGCATAGTGGCCTGAGGGTTTGGTGGTGGCACGTTTCGTTTTGCGACAACGGTGACAACACTAATTAGAACACCACTTTCACCACAATGTTGAACCCAGAAATGGCGAAATCACTCTTAGATAAGGGTAATTTTCTTTAACCTAAACTTAAAATCCTACCACCTACCGTATGTCATTTAAAATTTTTAAAAATATTTACACAGTGCAACCTTTTCACAATGTCACGTATTCATAAAATTACACAGCTCACTCAGGTTTGACCACGATAGCATTTGCACCATTATGTTTTTAACAGCGTGAACGAAAATGACCTTAATAAACATTTTTTAACGAAAAATGGAGCCTTATTGAATTTTTTTAAGAGGTAGGATCACTTTGAACCAAACCCCCAAAAATAGGGACCAAATAATATATTTAATCAAAGTGAAATGTACTTCATAACACATCTTCTACATTTTTTTTGCATTCTCTGTCACATGTTTATGAATAAACCTCTTATGCAACAATTTATACGAGTGAGTACCCAAAATTGTGTGTTAAAATGAAAATTTTAAGATGCAACAAATGTTAACAATCAAGAAAGGATTATTTTGGTTTTTTTCTTTTTATTTGGTTGGTCTTTTATTTTGGTTTTTTTCTTTTTATTTGGTTGGTCTTGACTTACTCATTGAAAACAATGGTGGATCTTCAATAAATATTTTATAGGTAAGTTGATATATAAAATTTGTAATTAAATATATTTTTAGTTCACAAATTTCAACATGAAATTATAATTTATTTTTGTGTAAATTTTTTATATAATTTATTTTTCAATCTTAAAATTATACTTTTTTTAATCTAATTATATTTTTTTTAAATGCAATTGTCATTTTGGGTTATCTTTGAGTTGCTTAGATTTAATGTATTATATCACAAATGATAATTTGAAACACCTGACAAAATTCACAATATTGAATTAAAATAATTATATTAATTTGTTTCTAAAGTTGGAAGACTAAAGATTGACCAATTTCATATCTAAGTTTAGAAACTAAAATTCTATTCAATTCTAAGAAATTTTAAAGTACTAAATATACAAAATATTATACATATATAAACAATTTGAGGGATAGGGAAGACATATCTCCCTCAAGACACATTAAGCTTTGCCATCATAGGAAATCAACCACAATTGGCTTATGAAGGTTCTTAGAATGGTTAGGATGAATTTTAAGGTAAATTTTTTAGGGATTCACGAATCAGGCATGTAGTGTTTTGTGAAATCTAGTATTGGATAGGAATAATATAATTAAACAACAGGAAAAAAAAATGAAATGAAAAAGCATGAAATATATGTACATGTGGAATGAAAAAAGATAAGATAGTTTGGTGATTACTTAAATATAAAATCATGAAAGTTTGACATAACATTCGAAGGTCCTTCAGGACTCTAAAAAAGCGAGAAAACGAGAGACGATTTGCCACAAGTCAATTAAGCAAATAACACTTTCACAAAATAAACACAAAGGGATTTTTAACATCATACTTCATTTGATTTATATTCAATGGATGATTTTTGAAGACATGTGTGATTCCTTTTAGAATACAAAAATTCATATTTTATCCACGTATAGGGGAAACTTCATTTTATACATAAACATATATGTTAGTTATTACAACATAGTTTGATCTAATACCGAAACAATTTATTATAATATATGTCTCTTTTCAATATGTGAACACAATATTTTCTTTTATGTTTATATATTGTTCAACTTTATTGACGATTTTACAATTTATTGATGATTTTACATAATTTTACATTTGATACATGAATATGTTGGTGATATTTTTCTTATTTTTTTAATTAAGAAATTTGTTTTTATATAATGATATGATTATGCATGCAAATTTTAATACATATGTGAATATTAACAAACTTTCCACGACCTAAATATAAACTAAGTCCATGTAAGAATCAACCACATTCTTTTGAGAACTTTGATAAACATTAACATTGATGAGTCTTTTTAACAATATTAAGGGAGACTAACACAGCTATTGGATAATGATACTTCCCGGTAAGATATTGTCTTATTTGAGTTAAAGCTTCAATAATTTGTTTTTGATATCATTCTAAAAGGTCTCTTATTAGTAAATATATCTTATGTGTATATAAACTCATGTCTATCTCTCTTATTTTATCGGACTTAAAACTTTGTTTGTACCAACACTTTCCTTAACAATATTTTAATTCCCACAATGCTACTTTCACTTTTTAATTTATCGATTCAATTTAACACTAGATCTTAATATCTCACTATAACTAATGATATACTATCTCTTATTCTACAGTTATTACTTTCACATATAATCATAATTGATTAAATATATAATTAAGCATGCATAAACATCAAATTTTCATTACTTTCAATCAACCAATAAAAAGCATGCAATTGTAATAAATTTAAGGTCATTTGTTTTTTTTTTCCTGAAATTTTGAAACTTATTTTAATGGTTTTTATTCATATATTACAAAATTTTCAATTTTGTTTCATTTTTTTTAAACCTCATTTTTTCAACACCAAACATTCGAAAATAGGATGAGCCTTTTAAAATAGGTTAGCATACAAGTATTTGTTAGTTAATTATGTAATGTTCTTTTATTAAATAAACTAGAAAAAATGCTATTATTATTGTGGTTCCAATTAATAACGGAGATAATATTTTTTACTATTTGTTTATTTAGATGAAAAACGTGTAATGAAAAAAAAAACATATTATTTTGATATTCAATAATTTTATATCGTTTATAACTTGATATCTATACTTATATATAAATGAAATTATTATTTGTTCACTTTTCTTTTCTTTAATTTTTTTTATGTAACCTTATTTTAAATTTGTTTGTAATCATTTCTTAAAATTATATAAATAAAAATTAAATATAAAATAAATAAAATTTATTTATAATAAAATTATCTATATTTATTTTTATAGTTATAATTTTATCATTTTTTTTGTTATCATAAAAAATATATATACGCAAATACATAAGTTTTCATTAGTTATGAATGATTTAAATATAATTTTTTCTTTTTATTTCATCAAACGTTAGAGATCAAAATATGTTGTTCTAATATACTAAATAATTTTATATATTTTTAAAAAATTGAAATAAAAATAATTTAAATGCATATTTTTTATCTTGTAAAATCATTTTTAAAAACAAAATCATACTATAAAGCAAATAATAACTCAAATACACTGAGTAACTCTAAATATGCTATCCCAACATACTTAATGTAGGACCACAAATACATTTTTTTAACAATTAATGATCACAATATCATAATTAAAATAAGTTTTAATTCCAATATTTAAGTACAACTGCAAAGAAAAAAAAGAAAAAGCAAGGAAATACCGAATGGAAGGTGGCTCCTGGTTTATTTATGTGTTTTAAGTTGACAAAGGGAGAGAATTGAGGCGTGACCTCGCGAAGACTAGTTAATAGTAACACCTCAAGGGGGATTCTGCTATTCCACTGCATCCACGGTTAGCGATAGATGGATTTGGACCATTTGTGACGTAAGCCAAAAACCCTTAAACGCTAAACCCTTTCATCTCCAAACTCAGTGAGTCAGTTCGTTCGATTATCTGCAAAACCCTAGCCTCTAGGGGTTCCAAAATCCCCCCTACGAGGCACCGCAATGGCGGAGCAGAATGAATCACAAGACAACAGAGAACTCTACGCACTTCTCAACCTGTCTCCGGATGCTTCAGATGAAGAAATCCGCAGAGCGTATCGTCAATGGGCGCAAGCTTATCACCCCGATAAGTACCAAGCTTCTCACGTAAGCCTTCTTCTCTGTCCCGTGCTGATTCCTTTTCGTTTGTACTTTCTTCACTCGTTTTGTTCTCTTCTATCAGATGAAGGATATTGCCACGGAGAACTTTCAACGCATATGTGAAGCGTATGAGATTCTGTCAGATCCACATAAGAGACAAATATATGATATCTATGGAATGGAAGGTTTGACTTCTGGTTTGGAGCTTGGTCCAACGCTCAATGGAGCTGAAGTGATCAAGGCAGAGCTAGAGAGATTAAAGAGGATGAAGGAAAGGGAAAAATTGGCGGCGCATTTTCTACCTTCTGGTGCAATTATAGCCAATATGTCTTTGCCGCGCTATTTAGACGGTGATGGCCTCCTCGTAGGGTATTCCTCTGTTCATCATAGTTTCCCCCGCTTTTATTTATTTATTTATTTATTTTTTATATACATATAAATCTGAATGTGGACGTTGAACAACTCTAGTGCTAACTGTTCAATATGGAAAATGAGATGCTTATTGTATTTTTTAATTGTATATTGCTAATGCCTAAAACAAAATGCCTTGATATAGAAATGGCTTGAATGATGCTGAGACTCAATGTAAGCAATGGTGGACAGAAAGTGGAGCGTTCTGAAGGACATTACACCTTAGTTTCTTGATTTTATATACAAGCCTTTCCTGAGTCCCGACAATTAAATATTAGTTTCATAATGCAATCTGTATGTTTGGTTACTCTTTGTTTTTTTATCTGATCGCTTGTCTTTTATTACATTTATGAGCATCAGAATGGCTATGACAAGTGAAATCCAGTCTCACTTATCCAAGCGCAATGCTTTTACAATTGGTGGTAATTTAGCAGTGAACGGAGGTGAAGGCGGTGGAGCTGCGAATGCTCTATTTAGGCATCAACTTTCAAAAGATTCGTCAGTAGAGTTTGTGGCTTCAGTTGGTTTGCGTGCACTAATTGGCGTGCAAACAACTCGGTTGGTAATTTGCATTCTTTAGATCAATTTGAATTGCGCTGCTTTACCCATTTTGGTGACCCTTTATATGTTTCTTGCGATTCATATTCCAGTAATTTGTCATCACACTCAACAGCAACAATGGGCGTAGCAATGTCTTTGAGAGATGGTTCATTGAATCTTTCAAATTTGTGGACCCGCCAACTGTCAGAAACAGCAAGTGGACATGTATGATACTCTGTAGTCTCTACCTCAAACTCTTTTCTCTTCAATGGCACGGTAGCTAGTGCACATGGATGCAAACGTGACAGGGAGCTGAGATATATGGTTGTACATAACACGGTGTCAACATATAGCTACTCAAGTATTAGATTAAGATTTGTATAGCGTGTACTTTTAAATCAAATACTTTTTAACTAGAATTCAGATTTGTTGATATCATTAGAGTCAGTAAGTGTCATGCATTCTTTTGGAAATGCAAGACTATACTGTACACATAACCGATTTATCATCATTTGATTTTTCAAAATCCAAGGAACAGAGGAATGATCTGTATGTTATTGGTGGGGAGACTTTTTTTTTTTTTTTTTTCTATGGATTCATAATTCAGTTATTTCTTTGGTACTTTTAAATATCCAAATCTGTAGTATACTGTTGTCGTAAAACTTAGCGTTAATTGCATTCCTTCGTAGCCTGCCTTAAATGTGGTCTGTCTCTTTGGTGTTTGCCTTAATTGCAATCTCAAGGGTGGTGTTTTATTTCTACATCGACTAGAGATATAGTTTAAATACAGGTTATGATCAATCTTGACCTTTTAAACTGGTTTTGTGAGATATAGTTAGATCCTAAGACTAATTTCTAAGATGATATTAGTTTCTATTTTAGATTCATTGTTGGGTCTACCAGCATCTACCTCACGTCAGGTTGTTAGTTCTGAGAGTCTGCAGGAGTCTTGAAAAGTAGCCTTAAATGTGATTACCCTAACGTGCTTTATTTGTGGCCGCTTTAGGAATTATCCTAAGACTAATCCTACGTAAACTATATGTATGACTTAAACAGATCTTATAAAACTTGGGAAATGACACTTTACGAGTCAATTTTGTTTGGTTAAGTTTGACTTTAAGACCAATTTATAAGACCATTTTACAGCACTGAATTGGTGATTTTTTTTTATTTTTTATTTTTGGAAAATCTTCTATATTTGATCATCTTTCTTATCATCTGTTTTATAGATAGAGCTTAATTTGGGACAGCAATCATCTATAGCTGTTGCGTGGCAAAAGAAAGATGAGAGAAGGTCTGCCTCTGGAGAATTAAAGGTACTTCTATCTTACCTTAATTTCCCGCTTTCACAATCCATTGTTCTATACCCAAAAATCAGAAAAAAGTTGACAGGTCTTGGCCTTCAATCTTTAAACAGTGCCTTGCATATTGGCAATTTTTATAGGACTATTATATCCATCTTTTCCCATTCTGAATTAACTCTTTCTCAACTCTTTTAGTTTGGCACAGGTTTGTTTGAAGCAGCAGTTCATTGTACACATCGTTTTTCTCGTAAATCTCTTGGTTGCATTGCGGGAAGAGTTGGGAGGTAGGTATACAAAATCTTATTACATGTAAATTTAGTCTGGGTGTTATCTTCCTGCTTCTGGTTTTGATTTTGGTTACTAAATGCTCACATTTTCATATGATATTGGCGGGGAAATGTTTCTGTAGTTGTATCTCAAGTTAATATTTGATTATGCACACATTGTGCAGATTCAAATCCTGACTCAGAACCCAACACTTTGTATCAATATTTCCTTTGCTTCTTTACTGTCTTGATGAACATCTTCTAAAAGGATGAAATTATTGCTAATACTCACTATGAATTGTTTGAGAATTTAGTTTAGCTTCATAGCTTATATGTTAAATTAATGAACCAACTTGTGTATCGCATAACATTCCTTTTCTGTTCTGAATTACTCCTGTATTATATCTTTTCTTGCTCGAGTATAAATTTTACTGATTGGATGCAGAGAATTCCTAGATTAGTTATATTTAAGATGGGACTAGAAATTGTAAACCTTTGTTGTGGACTCATTTCTGCGTGCCACTGCTAAACGAGAATTGGGTTCTTTTAAATTCTTACTCTAGTGTGTAATTTACACCGACCGTTTTGGTTTTAGGATTATATAATATAGTTGTAGTATGTCGTGACTGATTGTATCATCTTTTAAGGCGTTTGAAACTAGAAAAGGGTAGAGGAAGACCACAAACACATTAGAAGAAGCCATAAAATTGATCGTAATCTAAAAATGTGCGTTGATTTATTTATTTATTTTGTTTAATAGATCTCAATGGTGTTGGTTGATCCATCATTGCAATCCCACAGTCCTTGTACGGAAAAGGCTTGGTTGTTCAATAGATTTTTGTATTGTGTTTTGTTCAAAATTGATTTGGAAGTTAGTTCAGATTTCTGAATACATGCTTGTTTAAGTCCCCTTTAGCTCTGGATAACAGATGAAGTTTCTCGGTGCTACAGTGATCACATGTTTTATTGGTTTACATGTTTGGGATCTATTTTCTTGTCTGGCAATGGCATCACACACATGCATGCTCAGAGAATTTTTTATCGTGATTAGAAATGATTTGTTAGAACTAAGTGTACACCTTTTACAGTTGGTTTTTTGAAGCAAGGGAGTATTATGGATGTACTATTGGTTCCACAATTTCTTTATGTGAAATTGAATTAATATTCCTTTGTTATGTAAAAAAAGGGTGAGTAGAAACTCTTATAATGCTAATTTTAACTTAACCTATATTATTTGATGACTACTAATGCTGATTATGCATAATCACCGGAATAATTATCATCTATATATTCAGTTACCCATTGATAGTCAATGTCTTAATTTGTTTGCGAGGTTTTGAAATTAAGCCATTTGTTCTTATAGTTCTTCCCTCGAGATTGAAGTTGGTGGTGGTAGGAAGTTATCCAAGTTCAGCTCAGTACGGTGGTTGTATGTAATAGGAATTCAGGTAATATAGTTATCAATTTTTTGTTGTTACTCAAGTTGTTTATATCTTGGATCTTTTATTTTCCCCGTGATTAATAATTTGGGCTAGGCATTAGGATGAAAACTTGTTTTAATTACTACCATATAAAATTAATTTTCTTGACACAACCAATTATTCCAAAAGTTTGAACTTTTAGGCGAAAGGTAAGTGAACATTTTTTGTGTTTTTATGGCTTATATACCTTCAAAACGTACCCTTCTGCAACATTCTCTTGGTTTGAAGCGTGGATTCAACTCTAACTAGCCTGTGTTTCAAGTTTTTTCTCTTTATTTAGAAGAATGAGCATGTCAAGGAGTAGTAGTTCATCATAAACCAACTAAACCAAACAATAGTATCATCATAAACCAACTATCCCAAAACTTTTAAACTGTTAGGTGAAAGTACGGGAATGACCTCATCATAGTAGTTGTCAATAATAGAGGATCCCGGTCATCTACAAACACTATAGCAAAGAGTGAACAGTGCGCTGATACCTAATTAGATATCTAAGTGGATTTATGTTACAGAATGTATAGTATTAATATTAATATATTTATATATAGATATACTGAAAAATAATTAAAAAATTCCTAAAATTAAAATCATATTCGTAATTGGTGATTAGAACATCAAGCTTCATAACCAAAGCAGCAAACACATCAATTTATCAATTAGAACAAAGAAAAATAATCATGCAAATTTAGTGTCTTAGTCTTTCACCAGCTTCAAGGTTGGCCACCTCATTCTCATCTACACACGAGCCTAAACATGTAATACAGTAGTTTGCAAAAGATGTGCAGTTACCCCCCAAAAGAACGTAAATAGTGAAGTAAACACTTTGAACATAATATAATGTTTAAAAAAGTTCTAATTCGAACAATTCAAAGACGGCACAAATTTTGAAGGAAATCATGCTTTAGTTCATTTAGTAATAAACCAACCAACCAAACAACTTCAGATTAAAATTGGGCATTATGCATGGACTGATTTGAGTTGGTATTGGGATATGTAACAATTGTACTTATTAAGTACAGGTGCTATTTTGGAATGCCCAAGTACCGTAAAATTTATTTTTGGATAAAATATATGGATTGTTCTGAAAATTTACTTTCCTTCGTAATTTTTCCTTGTACCTGAAGTTTAATGTTTTGTGAATCCTCCTCCGTCGCACTTTGTCATTATCTGTTGTATAAGGTGGCTTATATTATTTTCTAACCTTTTCAGGGTATTTCCTGGAAATTTGAACTCTATCGTGGGGGTCAGAAGATAATTCTTCCAGTAAGCACTTAGTTCTTTACATGTTTAGCTTTATATACTAAGTAAATTTCAGATTTTGACCTATATTTAGATATACTTTGTATTAAGTAGTTTATACTTACCTTCTTAGACTTAGTAAGTCACAAGCTTGCACAATATTATTTCAGATGGTTTTAGACAAATAATAACTTAATTTTTTAAGTTATCTTAGAAAGCTGACAAGTAAATGCAATAATTTTTCTAAAATGAAGCGACGAACTGAACCAGACATTCACATACTCTGTTCCTTTGGGCAACATGCACAACCCTTTTTATTAACATAAGTTTATCTTTAAAAAGTCTTGTATTTTTTATATTGGACGTATTACTTGGCTTTGAGCTGGATTTTTGTTTTATTTTAGATTTTAAATCTAATCCTTGGTATGCGATCGACCTGAGCAACATGTTCTTGATCAGTAACTTTAGATAATATATCTTTTGTTAAAAACAAGTATCATTGCAATAAAAAATAGTTTGTTTGACTTCTTTCTAATATATGGGCTTTTGCTTGCAGATTTTGCTGACAAGGCATCTTAACCCTGTGTTTGCTGCTGGAGCATTTTTCATTCCTGCATCTCTTTACTTTGGTCTAAAGGTAAATTCTATCTAACTTTACATCTATCAAAGTGCTTCCTGCCATTTTATTTTTATGAAGACTACTCACCTTTAACCATAAATATCTGCACACAATTTTTTTGTTAGTATGCCAGTGAAGAGGAAAAAATTTCGTGGTTATATGCTTTCCTCTCAATCTGAATAATTCTAACTCCTTTGGATTCCTTAGTTCCCCCCTGTGCCATGACTTCAAATAAAGCCATCATTATATGGTGTAGGGTCATATGTACAAAACTATAAATAAAATAATGTACAAAATCAGCTTCATCAATGGATATGAGCTAGTTGTAGTAGTGAGGTGTTATCACAAGTAGTGGATGGTAGCCATGGCACTGAGCCAAAAACCGCCGTGTACAAATAGTGGGTGGGATGGTGGACTGTGGTGGAAGCCATGGTGGACAAAATAATAATATATGTGCATAAAAAGTCAGAGCATGTTAGGACATGGAGAGTTTACAAGAGAAGGAATAAACATTAATTGCCTAACTGCCTTGGCAGTGAGGAAAGGCGGGAATAAGTTTGGGAATAAGATTGTATAAATAGTGTTAGAATAATTATTAAGTCTACCTATGATTAGTATAGTAGGGCCTAAAGTAGGTAGTTGTGTGTTGGGTTATCTATAATGATTGTTCCTAGTAGTCTAGGACAATCTCTTCATCTTACTTCTATCTATTGTATCAGATCTTTATCTATATAAATAATAGAACTGAGAAGGGTCTTCCAAGCCCTTTAGAAATATTTTTCTCTCTTTTAGATCTCAAGTAATAGCTTTTGTATAGCTGTTAGGCGGGACTTTTGATTGATTGTTGTTTCTAACAGGAATTGTTATCCTGTGGAGGAGGTTAGGCTCTCATTGTTCTCTGTGTACTGCATTCTTGTTACTGTTAATACAAGAAGAGGTTATTCATTGATTTTGGTGTGTGCGTTTGGTACGTTGTGTGTTGGTTGTGAGGTTTTCTTGAATAGAAACCTATCAGAGCAGGAAACAGCAAACATGAAATAAAAACATCAGGACCGTAGACTAAATCTAAGAAATCATTCAAAGTCTCGAATTTGATTTCTGGTTCTTTGCATTGTTCTTTTGCTGAAAGAGAATTGGGAACATCATTATTGTATATACTTTTAATAGAAGAAAAAAAATTCTGAAAGTGTCAAAATACAGATAACTAAATACAACTATTGTAAAAAAAATAGATAAATTCTTTAATTTTGAAATAAAGCACAAACAATTGAACAAATGAAGAGCGACTACTTTCACTTTCCAACTTCCAAAAAAAATAAAATTAGTCCTTATAAAAGTGTGACGATCAAGCCATATCTGCCCTCATTAAAATTGTTTAATTTGACACTTCAAAGGAGTGTTTGACATGTGTCATACACATACATGAAAATAATTTGTTTTATTGAACCAGAAAAACTATGGAAATAATATTTATCATTCAGATAAATGTAACAGTTGTTTGATTTATTGAACAGTTTGGTGATATTTCCTTCATCTTTTGTAGTAATATTTGTGTTGTGTTTGCAGAAGTTTCTTATTAAACCTTATTACCTTAGAAGGAGTAAGCAGAAGGCTCTGGAGGAGGAGAAGGAAAGTTCTGCTCAGGTACGGGTGATCAATGTGCCTAAAACAGACATTGACTTCTATTATTACTGCAAATCTTTGTTTCTTACTTGCAACTGTTACACTCCTCATGTCAAACATTGTATAATCTATTTACTGTGTGATAAGAATGATTACATGTTCTCTTTCCAGATCCGCTTCTTGTCAATGTACGATACTTTTGTGTGTCTGTATGAGGGCTCCTCAACCCACTCTCACTCTAATAATCTATGCTGCACCCAAGGATTGAACTTGAAACTGCCCATTGTGATGTCTGAAGATTAGTTTGTTTAACCATTGATTGTGGAGAATCCTTTATGATTTTTAACAATTTGATGTGGATTCCTAGATGGTTGCAACTTGCAATTATCATCCTTTTGACATTGTTATGTAAGATATACTTGTAACTTGAACATAAGATGCCTAGAATCCCTGCATTTCTCTATTATCCCATGCTTGCCATGTGACTGGGGATCCAATATAGTGGTTCTGTTTAATATCCAAGTGTGATCCAACTCGTTTTCTGCATTTATTTCATAGTTCATATCCAAATATGTCACACTAGTACAAAATACCTGTGGAGTTAGGATTCTATTTCACCATGTGCCTTCTTGTAGTTCTCAGTAGTTATTTTCAAATATCATATTCACAATCTTCTTCATTTCCTCATGTAAAATGTCCATACGTAATTAAGTTTTAATTCATAGAATGAGATTTTGTCTTTGGAGGTACATGTCAACATTTCTAATGAAGTCTGTTGAATATCTTCGTTAATCATCTCTCCTCCCCTATGCAGGTTAAGGAAGCAAGGGCTGCAGCAGAGAAAGCTCAGAAATTACAACAAAATGTGGCTAATAGGAAAAGAAACAAGCAATTAGAAACAGGTGGACTGGTTATTACGAGAGCTCTATATGGAAATCAGATAGTTTTGAGCAACTTAAAGTCATCAAGTGAAACAAGTTTTGAATCAACTTCTGATGTCATTGATGTTACGAT
Organism: Vigna reflexopilosa; assembly: GCA_027742785.1. NCBI lineage: Eukaryota > Viridiplantae > Streptophyta > Magnoliopsida > Fabales > Fabaceae > Vigna > Vigna reflexopilosa. The sequence goes on along the minus strand of CM050930.1, from coordinate 2,638,961 downwards.
ACCTCTGAATTTTCTTGTTAATGATTCTGGCCAACTCAAGGTATGCTTCCTTTTCTTGGTGCAAGTTCTCACAAAATTATTATAGTTAGCTTGCGAGGTCTAACAAATTTTTGTCTCTGCCAACTTATCCATCTTAATATAAATTTGCAGTAAATATGGGATAAGGATAAGATACAGAATGCATCCTTGATCGAACAGTACTAGAAATTAAGTGATAGGGTGATATGTTTCTCTTTAATAATTAGAACCAAAAATCTGAACCTTGAGTTTTACATTAAGAGTCTCAGGGTTCAAGGATAACTGGTCCTTAAACTGTCAAGGTAATCTCTCTAACTACACTAACCATCCGCTTTACTAACCTGACTTCCACGTAATCATCGCCCTTTACATCTCATTGATTCCTTTGTCATCTCAATTGACATAATGGACACAGTGTTATGATTATATATGTATGAAAATAACTCTGGAATCTTGGACGATTAATCAAAAGTGTACCCTTCCCTCTTAGTCAAAGGAAGCTGCAGAAACCTAGTTGGAAGGTCAAGCGAGGGAGAACTTCAGTCAAAACTTAATCCTATAAATTCAATTTACAAGCAAGCTGAAAGAAGCAACCGATTTATGTGTTTAATGTTCAATATTGATTTAGCCATCACTGAATAAGAATTTTCCTTTTTTATTTAATTAAAAAAATTGTGCAATTATACTGTGACTCGAGAACAGTCTTACATAGCTGAAGTTTTCATAAATTAATATCGCACAGTTGAAGACAGTGGCTTCACCAAAATAAGTCTTTTCAGATAAATGCACGGTTTACCTATCGAGACTGTTTCCTTTTTTAATTAGATGATGAATGTCCTATTTGTTGATGCAGCTTCATGAAGGTGTGAAAAAATCAGGCATTATGGGTTTTTGTGATCCATGTCCAGGAAGACCTAAAGAGTTGTATGTAGAGTACGTTTATGCTGGCAATCAATTCAAGGTATTACAAGTTGGTTGTTACGATTCAAAATTGTTATAAACCTTTCGCATCTGGTTGATCCAAGGGCTAATTCAAAATTTGAAACAGGTTTGGGTTGGTGATTATGAAGAATTACAAATCCCTAAGGGCAGCCAAAGGATATAAAGGGTTATCATTAACACATCAATATTCCATTGTAACTTTTTGCAGTTTTGCCTGTTTTACATGTTTCAGGTCTAGAATATTATACTGTCAGATGGAAATAGAAGAGGTACCTTTTACAATTTTTGGGCCAGTGGTATCGTCGATTATTTTTTAAATCTTTTCTTTTTCTCATAATTACTACCCCCAAAATGTATGAAATAAGGACAACTTGGGAGTGCGTTGCATTAACTCTGCTGCTGGTGGATACCAATTTTGGTTGGTTTGTCATGATCCTTTTATTGTTGATTCGTTGCCCATTCACATAAAGCTTTCTATCAGTGCAAAAGCTGTAATAATACACTTTATATGGCAATGACATATGGGAACAAAATTAGGAGTTTGTATGATGATAATACAATCAAGTTGTCATTATAGTAATAATACACTTTATATGGTAACAAAATTTAGCGCCGAAACAATTTTGTTCGCTTGTACCTGCCAAGGCGCTAATTATCTGTGATGGCTGTTTCATGCAACTTCCAGTTGACTACGATTAATTAAAGATTTAATACTCTATATCTAATAATATAAAAAAATGAAGTTTGGCTGTAGTTATTGCAATTAAAAGAATGACAATGTTTAACAAAATTGGTAATAACGAGTTTTTACGTGTACTTGTATTTGAAATGTCAAACAAGCTAACTTGTGTACTTGTATTTGAAATGTCAAATAAGCTAACTTTAAGCTTGAGTTTATTTAATAAATTGGACGTGTTTTCATGTTTTTGTCCTGTTAGATGGTGCATTATCATTGTAGTATAATTAGGGTGTGGAAAATGTAATATTTTAAGTATCATGATTTAATTGCCATTTGGTTCTCTCTTCTTCCGTGAACGTCCACGGTTACGTTAAACATATTTTTAAAATTTAGCATTTTAACTTTCTGGAAAAAAGAAAGTATTTTGGAAAAGTGGGGTCTTCTTTCTCTTATTCTTAGATAATTTTGAAGTTAAAAGTGAAAATATCTCCGTTTTATTTATTTTAATATTTAACCTATAAATATATTTAAAAATAAAAAGAGGGGCGATTGACATGTAATTTACTGTAGGCGACTATATTTTTTAGTAAAAATCAACTTGGCTATCGATTTCGTTAATTTTAAAAATCCGGACGATTTTAAAGTCCGTCAAATAACCGATTCAAAATACTTGTAAAATTTTTTTTTCAATTGATATTCTCTAATCTTTGTTTCACAGTGACTTTTATATTTAATATAAAATATTTTCTTATAAATTAAATCACATTTAATTAAAGATGAATAACATATTACACACGCACAGTCAGACCCGGATATCGTATTTTCCACCCAACGCGACAAGATTGGCAGAGATAGTGCAAAATAATGGCGGGAGCTACTCCGTCCTGTGTTTTCTGTGCAATTGCCGCCAACTCCAACCCTGACCATATTCTTCTTCATTCCGTTCGTCTCTCACTCACTCTCTCTCTCTCTCTCTCTCTTCCTTCAATCTTTAGTTTCCGTTTCCTTTCTGATTCAGTTCGTTATCTGAAATAACAGGACGATAAGGTTGTCGCATTTCAGGACATTAATCCTTCCGCTTTCAGGTGCTCATAACGCGTCCATATTTTAATTTCCAATCTTAATTATTGGAAAGAACAATTTGATTCGCCAATTTCACGATTGACTATTTTTTCAAATATTTATCTCTTTTTACATTTAATTGAGGTGACCGATTTGAACCTGTCAACTTTTAGGCATTACTTAGTAGTTCCTGTGGCGCACATTCCTACTGTTAAAGATCTTCAGAGAAAACCTGACGACCATTCTTTGGGTAAAGAAACTCCTTCCTGGGGCCAGTTCAGATTTTTAAATTTATGTATGTATGTGTTCAATTTTTCATACTCGAATTTCATGACTGGCTATTTTATTCAGTGAATCACATGTTAGAGGTGGGAAAAACGTTATTACTAAGAGATGCGCCTCAGGCCCAGCAGTACAGGTATTTTCTTGTTTACAATTTACAAAGAATTTGGGGGCGTTTGTTATTTTCTGATGTGTTATTAGATTTATCCACGATGGTGATTTTATTTGCAACTCCTCCCACTAATTGCACTTTGATTATAATATTTCATTTCTATAAGGCTATCATTTGCTTGCATTCTGATTGGATTATACGCTTGTAACACGAATTGTATTCAGTTAGTTTTTATCAAGAAGAAATGTTTATATTTGTCAAAATTACCGGCACAACTCAAGTGGCTTCACTTTTTTGTGCTGCAATAAAATACTGATTTTTATTTTTTTTTTGCGCATGAATCATGGTAACCGGTGAGTTGTAGATATATTTTTGTAGGTGAATCAACATTTGAGGGGTAATACTTTATGTTTGTGAGAAATGGTGTCTTGTGTGATAACTATGTAGAGAATTTGAGTTCAAAAATAAAGGGTCAGTCATTTAGGTTGAGTGCTCATATCGTTTAATTTGACTTTACCTTCATCGAATGGGTCAATCACCCTACGATTTGTTTTAACAAGATTTTTAGCTTTGAACTATTGAGACTTGCTTTGCTACTAATAAATTCTTAAAAAGTGGGTGTTTGTCTAATTCAATCATACAGGAGCTTATATACTACAAATTAGTTATATATTTAATCGACGACCTTTAATATAAACAAACTGTTAACTTCTTGAACAAGGATTGAATCTTAGGACCATATAAATAGTAATAGAATACAGGGAGCTACTGCAATTGTTTAAAACATTATGTTAATTTGATCTGAAGTTAATTGTTGGACTTGAACAAACATCGCAATGTGATTCTTTATGTCTCGTTTCTTTGGAAGATTTGGCTTTCATCAGCCTCCACTGAACTCTGTTAACCACCTACACCTGCATTGTTTGGCGCTACCATATACGCCCAGGTACCTATTAATCTTTATGGTTACGGCGTGTTTAAGCTTGTCATGTCTGCTGCATGTGGATACTTAAACTTGCTACTTCATGAGCTTTAAGCAGATGGCGATCAATAAAATACTTATCTTTTGGACCACTTGGCTTCATTGAAGCGGAGAAGTTTCTGGAAAAGATAAAGCCATCGTCCACATTTCAATGAAAAGTATAAGGCTCTGTTTGATTTCCAGTTACTCCAAGGTTTAATTCTTTCTGATTGAAGATCTAGGAGGGTCCATTAATTCACTGCCTAATAGTTTGCAGTTAAAACAACCAGATTCTAGGTAACTTAAAATTACTGCTTAAATTATGTGTCCTTTTCATTTTTCCAGAAAGATGCAGTAGATAGATTGGATCTCATTCAAACTTACCTGTGATAGATTTTATGAAAAGCAAAGTTTGTAGCTATCGTTCTGGATCTGTTGATCGTGATGCCTGATATGATATATTGACCTTCTTATGGTAAGAATAATGATGGCAACTAACTACTATACATTGAAACACTACCCCTACTGACAGATTTTTAGCATAGCTGTCTGACGCCTTTGTTGGAACTTCAGGATACTGTTGTGGTGAGATTAGTAATTACCATGTTGTCATAATACGCATAGGCAAATTTCTTTGGCTTTCTATAAGCGCCTGGAATGGCTAGAGAGCGAAAGACGCATCTTGGTCCTTTATTTACCAGCACTTCTTTATTCTTTTGATACGACCAAGAAATGCTGTATCCACTAGTTGGGTTTTAAGTTTGTGATTCAGAATCTAGTGGAATTTAGTGATTGGGTATCTCCAGTATGGCTTACGATATTATGCACGATATTTCCACAATTTGAGAAGCTAGGAGCTAGATTCTGTCATTTTTTTTTTGTAAAATTGTAAAATCTCGAATCACTTAAAAGTGTAAGCAATTTTTAGGGGAAAAACGTATATACCGAAGTCTAAATGCAGGGTTGTGTGAGGGATTGAGTAAAAACACGAAGAGTTCCCAGTTTCCATGCCAGACAACCACGGCAGAAGAAAAGGTTCACCAATAATTCCTCTACGAAGCATTAAAATGCCTGGTCGATTATGTTAATTTTTTTTTGTTAAAACATTTTTTAAAAGCTATCCTTTTTTTTTTCTTTAAAACATTATTCTAAAAACACAGTTAAGTAATTCTTAAAAACGTTAATGATCACTTTACCCAAAAAGAAAAATGCTGAGTAATAAAATTTGACGCACGTTTGTTCTATCTTGTGTCTACACACCTTTTACGTTTAATCGTCTAATCATAACTGCATTTATCTCGTTTTCTGTACTTTTACGCAAACACTTGCAACATGGATATTTGAAAATACAAATATTGAAACTTGTTTAGCGTAAATAAACAAAAAAAGAAATGGACGGATTGCACATGCAAAAGTGTTTAACCATATCCAAAAATATATACCAAAAAAACAATGTTTAAAAGCCTAAAGCTAGGAAGCATATTTCAGATAACATAACAGAAAAGTAAAAGACATGGTAGTGAAACTGTGAAAGGCTTCAATGCCTTGTACAATTCTGGCGAATATTGCATGTAATTCTTATATTGAATGTTTTGCTAGAACATTCACGTACATATTTTTAACACCAATGACTAATAGACAAACTTCTCTGCCAAAATCTCTTCTGCTGCTCCCCATCTTTAAAACGTAGAACTAGTATACTAGCTTTTGGATTCACAAGACGACATCAAATAATCAATTTATCCATCATGAATTCCAAAATAAGCGGGTATGCCAACAGCTGTAAAATAGAAATTGTAGAAAACTTTAATAAAAGTGAAATTATTTAATTCTGCGGTTGAGAAGAATCAAGAATATAGATAATCCACACCACCAAGAAACTTTAGCTAAAACATGTAATTAGTGCATAGTAATTTTTTTTTTCTGCTAATGAATGAATGAAACCAGCAATGCAAAAGGATTTGACCCATATATTTAATGTCAGTATTGGTTAAAAAGCTACCATATATTATGTAGAGATGAGTTGGGTTTTCTAGGATTGGCCTACAAAATAACGAATTCTAAATAGCTCCTTCCTACTTGTCTATATACTCACCAACATCGACGAATTTCTTTGTGCTTCTTTTTTTGTCGTAGCCTATGAAAGCATTATAATTTAAAATTGCTACACTGTCCTCATTTCCTTCGTAATGCAACTTCTTTCTGGGGATCGGTCTACCATCCATTAGGTAGAACATCAATATTTGATAGAAGCAGCCAATCTTATGTTACTTTGTTGACCCTATTCATGATCACAGAATAAAGATGATTGGTGCTTTTCCTTAATGTGTCTAACCACAAAGAATGCAAGTTATATATTTATGTGTCACCCAAACTTCGGTGGAACCAAAACATGAGGAATTTCAGCGAAGGAAAACTGCGTTTTTTTTGGCTTGTTTGGAGACAAATAATTGGTGAGACCGACCCAAATAGTTATCATCCACTAATGACATGATAGCGACTTTAGAAGGTTAAACAACAACAAAAAAAAAGGTTTATTTTTTTTCTTACTGCATCTCATCATAATGTCTAATTATGCTCCTTAGTTATATAATTAAGTTGTTTTCTCAAAGCTGAGTTTGTGACTTCAAACTTATATCTCTAACTATTTTATATTGTCGTGGGGTTCATTCTAACAAACTAGAGTTTAAGTTAAATACGATTTTAAAGTAATTATTATGTTACTTAATAATAGTTACACGATAATATATAATTAGGTGATAGTGAAAGAGTATTGAAAGGTATAGTTGAAATATAGAGAAGGATAAGAATGAAAGAGATGAAGATAAGTTTCTTTTAGAAAATTATGAGTTCAGTAAAAATGAAAAAAATAGATAGTATTTAATAAAAATAGGATTTACAAACATTTGAATTTTCAGGTTTCATTTTTAATACGTTATGTTTATTTTAAATAAGTTATAGTACAAGTAAAACTAAGCTTAAATAATTTCATTAAATAATTCTAATTCTCTCAATCTAAATAATAAAATTATAAAATCAGACTTTTTTTTTTATTGTTAATATTTTTCTGATGATTGTATTTTGATAACTTCGTTCTAAATAAATATATAAATAAAAATGACTAACATTCAATATATAAATATTATAATAATCATACTCTCTATCAATATCAAAGTTATATATAATTATTTTATTTACTAAAATTAGCCATTTGATTTGTTTTTCCAAGTATGTAAGCAGATCTTGTTATCATGCTAACAGAGAATAATATCCACCCATCATTTTCATTATAGCCTAACAAAAATTAAAAAAGTAGTCAAAGAGAAAGTAATTTTACTAAGTAGTGTACATTATTAGGTTAATACTTTGTATCTAAATAATTGATCGAAATTGACTTTGACAGATTCTTTGAATCTCTGACATAATTTTGTTTGGTCAATTCAATGATCAACATCTTTGTTTTCTAATATAATATTTTTGTAAAACAATTCCAACACATTATTTTCTTTTAAAAAAATTCCAACATAGTATGAATTTCAAACCGAGAGTAAAAATCTCGTATATTATAAGACTAAATTTTATTTAATTATATAGTTTATATGTAAATCTGGCGAATAAATATTTATTACGTATTTACAATATAAGTTTATTTCTTAATTATATAAGGATGGAATGACATGTGTACGCAATTGAGGTATTCCAATCAACTTTTTTTTTTTTTTAGTTTTAACTTTATCAAGGTTATGTTTTTCTAAGAATAGTACATTCATGTATTTTATCAAATGAATTTAATGATATTATCTTAATAGTAGAACGTTGTGATTGTTTCTGGGAATAAAGTACATTTGTAAAAGCAAATATTAAAAAAATAAGTTTAAAAGTGAATATTTTCAAAATTTACCCTTTATTAGAGAGTTTGTTTGAGTGTGTTGAAAAGTTTTTATATATATAGCTTAGGAATTTAAATGAGGTATATAATATATATATATATATATATATATATATATATATATATATATATATATATATATATATATAATTTTTATAATCCATTTAAATACCTTTGTGGATAAAATCGTGAAAAAAATATTTAATGTCAACAAAAAAATCTTTTAAATATATTAAAAATATATATATATTTAAAAATTTGTATTCCTAATAAATTTATTGACAAATTTTACTAAAGAATATAAATCCATATATAATGATTCACTATTTAACAAATATGTATTTATATTAAAATAATTTAATTTAAAAAACCCCAACCATATTTTAAGTCCATCCATTTTGAAACATTGCAAAAATTACTCTAATTTGAAAGATGTTATTGTATGAAAATTTATAAAACTACACGACTTTTTCAATTTAAGAGAATAATTCTATACTTATTTTTAGTTCATCAGAAACAAAGCAGACTGTAAGTTTTATCCATCTTAGAATGTTACTCGCAGTTCTCTAAGTTTAACTTACAAGTATTTTTAAATTCAGTACTAATAATTAATTTAAACAATTATAAGTAGAAAAGATAATCCAAAATCAGGTTGACGTTGATTTCTTCAAAGTTTTGGGTCGTTTCTTTGTTTCTTGGTCGTGCCTTCTGTCTTTATCTGTTTTAGCAATAAATTCGTTGAAAGAAAGCCTTTCAATTGTCTAAGATAACAGCATTGGACTAGAAAATGCTACCTATTCCTCTCAAAAAATTACAAAACAATAAATTGCATTTAAATTCTTAAATAGTTAAGGGTTTTATACTTTTGATAAAAGAGTAGAAACAACTTCCTTCAAAGTATGTGAAGAAAAATTCTTAACATAACATTGATTTAAAATACCAACCGATGATGAAAAAAGTAAAAGGTCGTTATATGATCTGCATGTGAATTTTAAAGTTATCGACTGTCTTGGTCTAAAAAATTCACACGAAATCATCTTACAAATATGAAAAAATGTAAAAAAAAAAATTAACTTTTTTGAGAAATATTTTACGTAACATTTCAAATACACTATTGATGAATTATAAATTTATAAGAGAATATTAACCATTCTAAAACTAATAATGGCATTATTATTATTATTATTATTTTGATAATATGAATGGTGAAATTAAATGATGGAAAAATGTGATTTTGGAATTTAAGATTTGATAGGAAAGCTAAGCTTAAGGATGAGGAGGACTAGGTAGAGTATTATTAGGAAGGGGTCCAATCCCATTAATATGTTGGAAAAAGATTGATGCCCACTTCATAATACTTAACACCCAAAAAGGTAACAAGAAACAAACCGAGACACAGAGGAATTCTGTAACAGATGATAATTTTATCACAATATTTCTACAGACAAACAACTATAAAAATTAAAGAAGCTTCTCTTATCATATACTTTGCTTAAGCTTAAGCTCAAGCTAACAAATCCCAATTATTGTTCCAATTCCAAAGCTGCTGAATTTTTAAAGTCTTCTTTACTTGAATATTGAGTAATCATCAATAGACAATAACACCTTCCTCGTATATCACCACCACCAACAACTTACTATAATACATTCTCTCCTTCTGCAACTATTCAAAACCTGTCTCTCACTCAAACCATGCCTCCTCCTCTGTTTCTCCTCTGTTTCATGCTCTGCATTTCCCACACACACCAAATCATTATATTATCCTTAACAAACTCAATTTCGAAAACCCAATTCAACAGTACCCATCACCTTCTCAAAGCCACCTCCACTCGCTCAGCCTCGCGCTTCCACCGCCACCGCCACCGCCAAACCCAGAACTCAATCTCTCTCCCGCTTTCTTCGGGAAGCGACTACACCCTTTCCTTCAATTTAGTTTCAAACCCTTCTCAATCCATAACCCTTTACATGGACACGGGCAGCGACCTCGTCTGGTTCCCATGCACTCCCTTTCAGTGCATTCTCTGCGAAGGCAAATTCAACGCTACAACACCCCTCAACGTCACGCGCTCCCACCGTGTCTCCTGCCAATCCCCTGCATGCTCCGCAGCACACTCCTCTGTGTCCTCCCATGACCTCTGCGCAATCGCACGTTGTCCTCTCGACAGTATCGAAACCTCTGATTGCTCTTCTGCCACCTGTCCACCTTTCTACTACGCTTACGGAGATGGAAGCTTCATCGCGCGTCTCTACCGCGATTCTCTATCCATGTCCTCTCTTTTCCTTAAAAACTTCACCTTCGGTTGCGCCCACACCGCACTCGCCGAACCCACCGGCGTTGCAGGTTTCGGTCGGGGCTTGTTGTCACTCCCTGCGCAACTTGCTACCCTCTCTCCGAACCTTGGTAACCGTTTTTCTTACTGTCTAGTTTCTCACTCTTTCGATCAACAACGAGTTCGCAAACCGAGTCCACTCATTCTCGGCCGCTACGACGATTCCGCAGAGGGTAGTGAGTTTGTTTACACGTCCATGCTTCGGAACCCGAAGCATCCTTATTTCTACTGCGTAGGACTCGCCGGAATCTCCGTCGGGAAGAGGACTATTCCGGCGCCGGAGATGCTGCGAAGAGTGAACCGCAGAGGAGACGGCGGCGTGGTTGTTGACAGCGGAACCACGTTCACAATGCTTCCTGCGAGTTTGTATAACTCGGTGGTGACTGAGTTTGACCGGCGAGTGGGGCGAGTTCAGAAACGCGCGAGTAAGGTGGAGGAGAAAACGGGCCTCGGGCCGTGTTATTTTTTGGAAGGGTTGGTGGAGGTGCCTACGGTGACGTGGCACTTTGTGGGGAATGATTCAAATGTGGTGCTGCCTAGGGGGAACTATTTTTATGAGTTTTTGGACGGTGGTGATGGGGTTAGGAGGAAGGTGGGGTGCTTGATGTTGATGAACGGTGGTGATGACAGTGAGTTGAGCGGTGGACCTGGAGCCACACTTGGGAACTATCAGCAGCAAGGGTTTGAGGTGGTGTATGACTTGGAAAACCAGCGCGTGGGTTTCGCTAAGAGGCAATGCGCTTCGCTTTGGGATAGTCTCAACCGTCACAAAAGCTAGTTTTACTGTGCTCTGTGCATCACAGGATTACTGCTCTACAAGTGGGTTGGGTCCGATTGTAAATCAAAATAAGGTGGCGGGTTCGGGTTCGGGTTCAGCTCCCTTCCCCAAGTGTATGATATGGAAACTAAGAAGTGAAGTACATATGCTTAGAAGTTTTTTTTTTTAATGATTTTTTAATAATTATTATTTTTGTTTGAAATTGTGTTTATATATTACAGATTCTTTTGTGGTGGGGCTTCCTGGAATTCGATCTAAATAAAGATGTTTGCTGTGTTTTATTAAAACATCATGAGTATTTAATGTTTTAGTTAGTTTATTTTGCTAAATATTTTGGAGGGAAACTATATGTAGCATAAAGTTTTAACACTATTTTAGGAAAGTGTTACTCAAGCAAATGAATATTATTTAACACTATTTTAGGCTACATGTGCACAGTATTTATTTAAATATTTCTTTTAATTTTTTATTTATCAAAATGTAAGTAATTAATTCGTGTCATATAATATTAACGATCAAGTGATAATTTTAACTTTTAAAGTAAAAAACAAAGAACTTTTTTTTTACGGAAACCAAAAACTAACTTTTTTTATATAAATGAAAAATGTATTTAAATCTTAAATATAATGCATAAAACGTGTAATTATAGTTCATATTTTAAAAAAAAAAATATTGTCTAACTTTAACTACAAAATAATAGAAATGTAATCTTGAAGGCAAGAGAAGAATAAGAATAAAATATTGTATTGTAGTTGGTGGAGGAAGAACGATAAATATATACATGCATGAGTTTTGTTGTCAGAACTCTCCACAGGCGCACGTGTGGTTCTAGACAACATTGGATCCACCTCCTTCATACTCCAACTCTGAACAATGTTAATAAAAAGGTTTTCGTCGTTATTATTATTAACCAATTTGGACCACGTAAAAGAAAGTGGAGAATACAAATTTTAAAAAGATAAAAAATTATTTATTCTAATGATAGAAAACTCGTATGAATGCATATTTATTAATATAACTTAATTAGAATGTCTTTGATTGCTTAATTTTTTAATATATATTTATAAAATAAAATTATTCTATCTAAGCATTATAATTAAGAATTTGAAAATTTAACCATACATTACAAATTTTTAAAAATATTGATTTAGATTTAATTTAGGAATATAATTATAAATACTTTTAAAATAACAACAATCTAGTTAGCTGTATTATTTACTACTTTTAGTAATATTTATTTTTAAATAATAACAAAATAATTTGTCACATATAATGTATAAAAACTAAATACTTTGAATTTTTTTTTTCTGTTTGATGTCTCCTTGGGCAATTAATTTCTTTTACTCTAAAAATATGAAATGAAAAAATCACTATCGAGTAATTTTTTTAACGTCGTAGTACTCTCACAAAAATATTATCATTTCCAGACAGAATCATGGAACAAACTAAACATTTTGGAACATTTTGTAATGGAGTCTAAAATTTATCCTAAAATGATATTTTCAGAATGGATAGGTGAGACATTCCACAATAAATTGAACATATTTTTTTCAAAGATTATTATAAAAAAACAATTCTAAACTATTTGAGTTACTTCGTAATGGTAAATCGCATCACATGGCATTCTAAAATGATTTTCTAAAAGGAGATAAATTTAATGAGAATGTGACACAAGGTGCATAAGGAAACATGGGGTGCTGAATGAAAGAGCCGAAGAGAAAAACTATAGGATGCTTTCTAATTGGGCTATGAGCCCAAATATGGCAAAACTGTTTATTGGGTTGTGTCTGAGAAGCCCAAAGGGAGAGGTCAAACAGGCTTCCTACCTACCCTCTAAGATAGGCCGTTTTAGCATTCACGAACTATAAAAGAAAGAAAGATGAACACATTTAAATCACACATTCAGTGAATTCCCGTAAATTAATAATATCAGGATCAATAAATTGGCAAAAATTTGATTAAAAATAATATATTTTAGATGTCAATGTTAAAAGCAGCTTCAAAATTTGAGAGATAAAGTAGCTTCAAGGAACTCAAGAATTTTCTTCCAAAAAAGAAATTCACGAATAATTTTAGTCACCACAGAAATATTAACGTCAAACATTAATCGATTATGATAAATGTCCAAAGTTTCATTTTTAAAAAAAAAAAATCACTGGCAAGCAGTCGTATAAAAGAACTAAAAAAAAAGTCATAAATTTATCAAATATTAATTTATAAATATTTTTCGTCACTGTGGAATTATTAAAAATAATTTTTATCTCATTAATTTGTGATGGAAATATTATTAGTAGTCACGTAAAGGTTAAGGTGTACTCCTGTAGTTTAAACAATGAGATACCGAACTTGGTTGGTTTGTTTTGGCGGTTCCTTGGAACACACATAATTCCAATACCATTCTTCCCCAGTGTGTGCTTCTTCCTACGTCAATTATCACTCTCCTTTTCCCTCTTCCTATTCATTCTTCATCCCAACTGAGTTCCTTCTTGTGAGTATTCTTCTCTGTTGTTTTTCTTTTAATGTTAGTTGCATCACATCAACCTCTTTCTACTGTTTTACAATTCCTTCCTTCTGTTAGTTACATTTTTTCCCCATCTGATTCTAATTCTCATGTAGAATTCAACCCTTGTTCAATGAACTTTTTGGGTCGTGCATCCTAGCACACGGTTCGTATAAAATAATGATTCATTTTGAGCATCGTAGGCCACCCACATGTAGTGGTAAAGTTTTTACGGTTAAAAGAAATGGCCAACGATTACGGTTTTCAATCGTGAGAGGTATAAGGTTTTAAACATGGGTTTTGATTCTTTAACTCCGATTTGGTTGAAAAAGAATTACAGTGAGAAATTAAATCATTTCTGGCATGAAAACAGTTTAATTTGAAGGCATGCAATTGCAGGCTATCAGATATATTGAACATATTTTGTATATATGAATGCAATTTTTCAGTAGCGTTGTGCTGTTTACAAATGAGAAGTCCGAAGGCAGAGTCCGACAACAGGGACGTGACCATAGCAAGAGGTGAAGGAGAAGATGAATTGCGTCCTGGTTTTCAGGGATTGAAGTTTGACGGTGGAAGTGGTAGTGGTAAGAAAAAAAAAAGTATTCACCCTCCGATTGAAACGCATTGGGATCTGCATTCGTCAACGTCTGGGAAAAAGTCTAATTCGTCACCTATGAAGTCACTCTTGTCATTGTCATTCCCGTTCATGAAATTTAGGAGGAGTAAAAGCCTTGTAATGATTCTAGAAGGAGCTCGTGATCCTAAGGATAAACAAATTGTCGAGTCTTTTCGCGAAATGCTTTTACAAGAATCTCTCTTGCCACCTAAGCACGATGATTATCACACTCTTCTGAGGTATATATAGACATAAACATGTACTCTTGGATTGCTGTTCTATGACAAGTTTAATTAATTTCAGAGTTAGCTTTCTAACTCCACAGCTTTTCAATGACGCAAGGTTTCTGCGCATGAGGGATTTCGACATGTCAAAATCCAAAGAAATGTTCCAAAATTATCTCAATTGGCGCAAGGAATTTCGAGTAGACCAGCTTCCAAAGGTGAACGAACAACTTTAAACTTGAAGTTTATATTATATATGCGGGGTTCACATATTAGCACATAACCAGGAATTCACAGCTTTAAATGTTAATTATTTAAAATGAAATTGCTCAATTAAGATTATATGCGGGTTTCACATATTGGCACATTATCAGGAATTCAATTTCACGGAGTACAATGAAGTGAAGAGCTGCTATCCTCATGGATACCACGGAGTTGATAGATATGGAAGACCCTTGTATATTGAGAGAATTGGGATGGTAGACCTTAACAAACTGGGCCAAGTTACCACATTTGAAAGGTTTATCAAACATCATGTGTTAGAACAAGAGAAAACTCTCAAACTAAGATACCCTGCATGTTCTCTAGCGGCTAAAAGGCACATAGCTTCCACTACAAGTATCTTGGATGTCAACGGAGTAGTAAGCACATTTTTCTGAACATGTTTTTTCTTTTTAACTCAACTTGCTGGCCATGGGAGAGAGGACTTGCTAAGTTTACAGTGAGGAGAATAGCCTTTTCAAAAACTATCCAAAATGTAACCTTGTTATGATCTATTTGGGTTCACTTCACTTTCTAGTGGTACATATGCATATCTATATTATAATTAAGGTATCTAAATACTGATACAATTATTTGTCTGTATTGTATTCTTACATTCCAGGGAATGTCTAATTTCTCAAAGCCCGCAAGGTACCTCTTCATGGAAATTCAGAAGATCGATAGCTGTTACTATCCTGAGGTAATTTTTTAGATTATAGCTCTCACATGCTCTGATTTGGATATGTTTGTGATAAATGTGTGACACTGGTGGTCACTTTTCTGATGATAAGACTTGTTTTCAAGTTGTGACAGAGATTCAACAGCACATGATTATAATCTGCTGTAATTTCTGGTACATTCATGAGGCAATTTATCATTAACAATATATATATATATATATATATATATATATCTATATATATAAACAAAATAGAGTTGTAAACGACAGCTACTTGCATTTCTGTCGCTGATTACCATTGAATACTTAAATATTGATTACACGAAGACATGTCAGATATTTGTACTTAAAATCAGATTGTTAATATTTTTTTAACCACGCGAGATAGAGAAGATATGCTTAAATGTTGTGTTTATAAGATCAGTGCGTAGTTAACTAGTATTATTAATAAGAAATTTATTCTTGCAGACTCTAAATAAGCTATTTATTATTAATGCCGGATCTGGGTTTAAGATGCTGTGGAAAGCAGTAAAGACATTTCTAGATGAACGCACAGTAGCAAAAATTCAGGTATGATCAATAATTGAAACTATATATATTATTTCATGATCAGATGCCATGAATTTGCACATATTATTGTTTTCTGGCCTCTATCCATCATGAAAGATTGCTGCTACAGGTGTTGGGCTCTAATTATCTCAGCGTGCTGCTGGAGGCTATCGAGCCGAGGTAATGTGACTTCTGCATGAATATGACTATAAACAAAACATGATAAATTTATTACATTAAAAGTACAGGTATGCTAATATACTTATTGAATAATAAAAAAATATAAAGCATTTGTAGATTGTTAAAAATACATTTATAATAAAAGAGATTAACAAATTGGCTTATCACACAAGTAAGGATGAAAAGGCCCGATTAATAAACAAGGGAAAATTTAATGACAGGCAGAAAAATTCTTAAATTTACCTTATATTTTGGAGGAACAATTATTTTATTTAACTAATACCTAAGACATACCTGATTATATTCACAGGTAGCAATTTGTACCTTGCTGATGAATTACTGCTATTAACAAGTAAATGTTTTTGTGAGATTCTGCATACAATGAAGTTCCTAGATTTGATTGTCTGATTTGCAGTAATTTGCCAACTTTTCTGGGTGGTAACTGCACATGTTCCGATTATGGAGGTTGTCTGATGAGTGATCGAGGGCCCTGGAAAAATCCAGAAGTGTTGGAAATGATTCAGGTTTGACAGTATTGTGAATGAGATTACTACTCTTGTTTTTTTAGCTGTGAATCTGTGATCTATAAATAGTTGAGAGGGGCATGTTGATCTCATTGGCTATTATACATATGCATGCAGGCTGTTAACTTGAGAGAAGAGATCGATGGTAAATGCGAGGATGTTGAGGTGGCTACAGAAGATTCCTCGATGCCTAAAAAGGTGAGGTAGTATTAATTGTTCTACCAATGATATGAACTTTGTTGCTAAAGATAATGTGATATGCAGGTTGAGATGCAGACCAAAGATGGCGATAACACTTTGAGTCTGCTTGAGGAGACAGTGTGCGCGGGGTCAGACTCTGCATGTACTTGTAGGTTAGCAATGCAAAAAATTGATTGTCTTGAAGCTACTCTTGGAGACATACAGAATGTGAGTTTTCATATTTTTAATGATTCCACGTTAAGGTTAAACCAAGGCAATAGGATTTTTTATGATACTTGTAATGTCAGCAGAAAATCAAGACGCTGGAAGATGCACTTCAAAAGACCATTGTGGTGAGATTAAAAAACTTTGATGAATTCCTCTAGCAATGTGAAATGGCCTTGTATTTTTACATTTACTTTTCTGTTTCAGCCATCGAAAGAACAAGCACAGCATTCGGATCAACCAGCAGTTTAAAAGTGGGTAGTTTCAGCAGTATGCTGTTGCAGTGAGTCTATTGATTTTTTCCAATTCCCATTACTGTAATATATTAAAGTTTACATGACTCTGCTTTGTTAATATCCTAACATGCTCGTGGCACAAAATTCTAGCAATCCTTGTCGTATAGAAAGGAAAAATAAAATAATCTTACACAGTGATATATTTCTTGGTGAGACACTATTGAGATGATATTGGTAAGTATCAGAAATTATAGAAAAGAAAAGAGTGACAGAATCGGAAGGAAAGACGGTTTATTCAATTTACTTTGTTAGTATACAGTTACTAGTTAGGTGTATAAAATAAGTATTAGAAAATAAGTTCAAGTCTATAAAAGTTTGCATTTCACTTTTATATATATATATATTATAAATTGTTCTCATTACATCCATAAGTTTCATTAAGACAAACGAAATAAACTTTATACTTTCTCGTTATTGATATAAATAATGGGAGTGGAAAAAGACAATAGAAATTCAGACAAAAAGTCAAAACGTAGAAATCGTTGACGTTGTGGTAGGTAGAGAAAATAAAGATAATTGGAGAAAAATAAAGATAAATAATATATGTTATTTTATTAAAAATAAATAAGAAATAAACAGAAAATTATTGTCATAAAGGTTATTTGATTTTAAGGAAATATTTTTACTATAATTATTATTAATATTTTATTTTAAATAATTGCTATTTTATTTATTTTAATTTTATTTTTATTTTTACTTTATCTTGATTAAGATATAATAGTCAGGTAGTATTGGGAGAACTGGATCTCTATTATTTTTATTTTTGAACCCTGTTTTTTTATTATTAGTAGAATAATCAGGTAGTATTAATTATTATTAATACATCCTCATGTTTTTTTTTTAAAGAGTGACACTTGTTTACCAAGTTTGATACTTTAAGACAATTTTAAGATTAATAAGTGTTAGGTATATATATTTAAAGTTCTCGACTTCCTCAGTATATATATTTTGGGAAAATAAATTATTTCTCATAAACTATTGTCAATTTGTTTATGAATTAAATCATGTGCATAGTTGATTGAGAATATTTTGTTTTTGTGTTTAAATGATGTTTAAAAAATATTAATGTTCTTGGTAGAGACAAAATAAATAAAGACTTACAGTAGAGGAAAAAAAGGCTAAGAAATGAATGACGAGAGGAGTTGAAAGATTAAGAAAAATAATGAAAAGGAACTTATTTATTTATTATTAATGATTCTATTTATTTATTAGTAATTTTGTTTAATATATTTGTTCATTCAAATTACTTTATTATTTATTATTATAATAGATATAAAAAGGTTATTAAAGGCTGTAACACTGTAAACTAGATGTTTCCACAGTATAATCAATAAAATACACAACATGGTCAATCACACTTTCCAAAACTTTCAGCACATTTAAGAAGAAAATTTAGCTTTTTCCCCACATATTCTCCATATTAAACCATCTTCTCCCTTTTTTTTTTCATTCTTTTTTTCTCTTCTCAGAATGTTGAAAATGAGAAAAACAAAAAAAAAAAGAGTAAAAATATTTAAATTAGAATAAAAGTGAAATAATAAAAAATGGGTAGAGAATTTAGATTAAAATTAACTAACACGAAAGACAAAAATTAATTAAACAATACAATGAATTATAAAATTACTTTTGTTTTATTTTACTAAAAGTATGTAAGAATTAAGATTCAAAGTTTTTTTATTACAAAATAATTAGCTTGTAAAATTAAAAATTATTTAATTTTTTAATATATTTAAAAAATCAATTACAAATCATGTCTAAATTTTTTTCACATCCTAGATTAAAAAATTTGAAGTATAATCAAATAATCTATTACATATTAAAGACATTCTACTGTTATACACATGGGATAATATGCATTAATAGTTTTAAAAAAATCTAATGTTTAAGTTTTTAGACTACGATCAAGTTTCAAAAATCAAATTTGATTTGAGGTACTATTATGTATTTTTTTTCAATGAAATATATTTTAAAAGATTATAATTTGCAGATGTATCGAAAATTAACAAAGGTGAACATTTCCTCTATGGAAAATTAGACAAGTAGGTTGAGAGAGAGGTGGTCAAACCATTATATTAGTGGTTAATTACATCTCTCAAAGGTATTTCGAATGCAATTTCCAATGTGGTTAAAATAAATTTTACAATTAAAGCATAAAATTACTTCAAAGTAAAATTACATGTAGACTAAATAAGAGCACTCTTGGATGCATAAGCAAACACTTTTTCTTCATATTACATCTTTTTCAAAGTTGTTAAAACACCAAAGTTATAGTTTATTTTTTGTTTCAATTTATATTTACACTTAATTTTATCAATTTTTTTTATTTGGTTAGAAATTTATGAGCTAACAACAAAACTAATAATTAACCCATAGGGTAATTATTTTGTTGTGAATAAAAAAGTTAATTGAATTAATTGGTTTTGTTGAATTATGGTTTTGTCTTTTATATTAAAATGTAGAAGGAGTAATTATTAAAGTATTAATTAGGAGGGAGGGGCATTAAAATGACCACGTTCTCGACCACAGAGAAAATAGAAAAGAAAGGAAGTTGAATGAGAATCCCTCCTCTATGTTGTAATTGTAATTGCAATTGAATTCCCATTTGGGTTTCAATTCTCTTTCTTTTCCTTTCCTTTTCTTCCATCTTCTCGATCTCTCCGATCCACATTCTCTACGCATCAGATCCATCCAATCCATTCAGTCTCCTCAATCGCATTCCGAGATGAGCACCGGCGACCTTCTCAGCATCGAACCTCTTGAACTGAAGTTCATATGTGCGTTATCTCTTTCTCTCTCTCTCTCTCTCTCTCTCTCTACCTTTCTCCTATTCTTCTAGGGTTTCATTTTCATTCCCTTCTTTCAGTTGAGCTCAAGAAGCAGATCTCGTGTTCTCTTCAATTGTCAAATAAGACCGATAGCTATGTAGCTTTCAAGGTAACCAACCTTTCATTTCAACTCTCTCTCTCTCTCTCTCTCTTCAATTTTTAGGAACAACTTTCTTATGGTCATTATGATTTTGACAAATCTTTTCTCCCCAGCCTCTTGCTCGATTTGCATGTTTATAATTTTGTTATTCTGATTCCGCTCGCAGGTGAAAACGACCAATCCAAAGAAATACTGCGTTCGTCCAAACACTGGAATTGTCTTGCCACGATCTACATGCGATGTTATCGGTACCTATCGGGATACAATACTATCCATATCTAATTTCATTTTTTAATTTTTGACTGTTAATCATGTTTTTGTCACATTTTTGTTTTATTTTAGTTACCATGCAAGCGCAAAAGGAAGCTCCGGCTGACATGCAATGCAAGGATAAGTTTCTTCTTCAAAGCGTAAGAGTAGAGGATGGAATCGCCGCAAAGGATATCACTGCAGAAATGGTATAATACGTAATGCTATTGCTGCCCGTTGCAATTTTCTTTGATTCTTTTTTTAACTGTTTATCGGGTGAAATAACTGAGACCCCTGCCATTGGGATTTTTGTAGTTCAACAAGGAAGCGGGGCATGTGGTTGAGGAGTGCAAATTGAGAGTGTTGTATGTCTCTCCGCCTCAACCTCCGTCTCCAGTCCCGGAAGGTTCCGAGGAAGGATCATCACCTAGAGGTTCTGTTTCCGACAATGGAAATATCAATGGTGCTGACTCCGCTGCAGTGAGTTCTTAACTTGTGGTTTAGTTGAAACCTTTTTTTTTTCTCAACAGAAGATTTAAGATATTAACTGGAACGTTTTTCTCTTTGGGCTTGTTAGGTAACAAGAGCATTTGCTGAACGACATGATGGTCCAGAAAAGTCTGTAGAGGTAAATCTAACTGATATATTTTTGGAGTTTATATGCTGTTACTGAACACGCAGTTTGGTCCCAGGACAGTGGCCGTGTTAATTAACCGACACTAATATCGTGATTCAGTATTGATACTTACCAGGAAAAAATACAAATGAGAACTGAACTTTCTTGTTTGAGCATGCGTCACTTTTTAATTTGCATTTTTTTTTGCAGTCAGTATGCTGCAAATGAAAACTGAACTTCTGAATATGTCACTTACTTAGTTTGCATCATTTAGCAACTTTGGATATTTGAACTATGTCATTCACTGTGTGCCAAACTGGTGTGCAAATTTACAATTGAATACTGAAGATAGAGTTTTACTCCCGTTCTTGGGAGTAATATTGATTGGAAGGAAATTTCCTAACTTGGTGCTTATTAGAAAGTGAATTTTAAGTTTAACTCAACTTCACAAAACTCGTTTGTAAGATGTAAACTCTTGGAATTAGGAGAGACTCAATAGTAGGTGACACGAGGTCTAACACCTTGCTAGGATAGATTCTAAATGACTTTTATACCATATTAAAGTAGTGTGTTTAAGTTTAGTTCAACTTCACAAAATCAACTTTTAAATTGAGATTTACACGCATGCCCACACACACACACACACACACATATATATATATATATATATATATATATTAACTTGACTTTGTTTTAAGTTGATGTAGGCTCTTTGACATACCCTCTCATGTTGAGGACTATACATCTTAGGCAAGGGACTAGAGGGGAACTCGATAGTGTGTAATACAAGGTCCAATGCCTTGTTAGGATAGATTTTGAGTGACTTTGATATCATCTTAAGAAAGTGAAATTTAAGTTTAATTCAGCCTTATAAAACTAGCTTATAAGGTGATGTTTGTATCCTCTAATATATTATAATTTGATATTATTTTTAATTGATGTGGGCTCTTCAACTATGTTCAAGTAAAATTAGTAGTTTAAGCAAGAGTAATCATTAAAGATAATGGTTTTAAAGGCGGGGACTTCTTGCTCTATCATTTTTAATCCCTTGTTTGGCTGCTAACAGATAGAAGGGAGAGGATGGAAATAGGAATGGTGGAAATAGTGTGTTGTTTTGTGGGGGTAGAAATAGAGTGGAGATACTTGAAATAAAGGTGGTATCCAATATTCCTTTTCACAGTATACCTATTTTCTACTTCTCTTAGAAAAGTACTTATAATTTCCTGTTTATTTCTCACTTATTTTCATTCACCTTTTCTATGTCCATTTATCATGTTTCTTTCACACTCCCCCCTACTACTTTGGAAGACATTTACCAGTTTTGTTGTAGAATTATATAAGTTGGTCATATATTTGAAAAACATGGCATCTAATTAAATACATATGATCATATAAGTATTAGAGCATATCATTTGTATAAAACGGTGGCTTGAGGAAGTATCTTTGTTGCGTAGTGAGGTCCTTGGTATGATTTCAGAGTCATTTCAAATAACTTTTGCAGGTTGTTTCTGCTTCAAACTTTAAGGGGGCGTTTGTTTAACAGAACCTTTTATTATGAAAATAAGTTGGTAGAGTAGGAATAAAGAAGAAACAAAGTAGTAATTAAAGGTCTTTGTCTAAAGAGAAAAAAAAAGGAGAGGGATCAGGAAATAAGTAGAAATAGAGGAAAAGAAGTACGGCAGATCTACCATTTTTTAAAATTATTTCTTCACAAATCTTCACCCCACCAAACGCCTTTTATTATTTCCATTCCCCCCCCACTTTCTCTCAACCAAACAGGCTAAGTTCATATTTTCAGGATCAGCATCTCTTGTATGAGCTATAAATCATGAATTAACAAGACGAAAAACAATTTCTTTTTTAATTCAGGTTGTAATGATTTTAAAAGCTTGTAACTTCAGCTTTGCTTTTTTACTTTTTATTTTTTATGTTTTGGAACTTTATTTTGATTGTAGTCAGCTTATTTTGCAGGCAAAAGCTCTTATCTCAAGGCTGACTGAAGAAAAGAATAATGCTATCCAACAAAATAACAAGCTTCGTCAGGAACTGGTGAGGATTTACAAAATATGTTCTGATAGATAAGTTGTGTCTCTCCATCTGACTGACATGCGTTTCTCCTTTTCTCCTGATTGGAGAGGGGGATACCAAAGAATATTGTTACCCCTCTCTAAGTTGGTAGTACGGTTCTAAAACCGAAAGGAGAGCACCATAAATTAGGAAGAGAATTGTGAAAAGTTTGTTGAAGGTTTGATCACTGGTTCACAACTGAGTCTGGTGGATGTTCTGATTTTCTTTTGAAGGAATTGCTTCTTTCCGTTTCTTAACATGATAAAATGAACTCTTGTATAATCTAATTGGATAAGGTGGTTCTGTTTTTTGCTGATTTTCGCCCCCTGTCCTTGGGCTTTTGCTTAGTAAAATGCAGTTCGTATTATGATAATTTGCCTTAAATATTATGGTCGAATAATTTGTCTTAAATATTATGTTAATTTATCAACTAATTAATTATCTGACTTATCACCACATAACCAAGCTGACTTTTAATTTGAAAACCTGATTTGAACTGAAAAGTAGAAAAGACGTGCATGAAAAATGGCATGATGCCTTTCACTATTGTATTCCCACTATAAGTAGTGCTAGAAATATTTACAATAATTATTACTCAATTACAAAATATTCTATAATCTGAAATTAGGGAGAAGAGATCAATATATGAATATCTAGTGTATTCTTAGGAAATCATATCAAAATATTTAAGGAGACAAATTAATTTCTGATTGACAAGATGGTATGGGATTAGAAAGGAAACTTGGAAGTGTCTAATGTTTATGTCTACTTAATTTAGGAGGGTCTTCACTTGAATATAGGGGCCCATGATCTTCTATTTCTTCCTAGAAATGCATATTATGTTGAATCAATATTTTCCTGTTCTTAATTTTCTGTATTGTTCGTTCGTGACTGTTAATTGCTTGGAATTGGGAGACTGAGGAACAGAGATTTTGAGCATTAGCATTTTGAGCTTTTGTTTTACGGAAAATATTGTTCAATTTGTGCACTTGTGCTTTCGTTAGATCTTGTTAGGAACACATTTTTCCTGTAAATTTTTTCTCACCTATTTATGTCGAGTTTCAAAGTTGACACAAGTCAAACAATGTTTAGTCATGCATACGATGATAATTTTTTTATGATATAGAAAAGTATATGATGACAGACAAATTGGTATGATCTATTTGTATTAAAGCAAATAAGCAAGTGTCTTTTAACCAACCAAACTTAGTATATATCACGTTTGAACTGTGGGGAAACACTTAATTGCTGATCTTATTACCTGCAGGACATGCTGAGACGGGAAAGCAACAAAAGTCGTGGGGGTGTCTCGATGGTCATTGTCATATTAATTGGCTTACTTGCCATAATTATGGGGTATCTCATGAAGACCTAAGTCATTTTGAGATTCAATCCTTCACCATATGTTTGATCTTAGTTTTCCTGCTGTTCCTGGCTATTCAACAAATGAAGACGAAGGGCAAAACAGATTAAATCCAGTAGGTGTTGGTGTTTTTTTGGGGGTCGACAACAATATGGACATAGAAACATTAGTTGAAAGCGTGGGTCAATGATTTCTTTTAAGAGCAGATTACTGTGAACTGACTCATGCTTTTGGTAACATACATTCTTTTTAAGTCAAGGGAAAATTTGTTGTTTTATGTGGTTCATTCGGTGACTGTCTGGAAATGTCAAACAATGGCCACTAGTAGTAGCATGCATATTATGATTATCGGATATTTTGTTTATTTTTCATGAGAATAATATTACTTTGTAGTTGTTAGATTTCCGAAAGCTGGATAAAAGGCTAATTGTTTGGCCTGGGTCATCGGTTTCCTAGTTTTTTCTTTCAAATGGTTTTTAAGAATATGTTTTGAAAGTATTTTTTGCATCTTGATACACAATAAAGAATTTCGATACAATCAAACCTTTAATCCAATCATGTAATTGAAAGTTGGCAAATACTAGCTAGTGTTTATCTACAATGGGTTGAAAAAAGGTTAAATGTGTTTAATTTATATACTTTGAAGTGAAATTAAAATTGGTTTTTATTGAAAACTTTAGTACATTTTTATGTTCTGAAAATGAATAAATATAGTTTTTTAAAATTTAATTATGTTAAATTTTTGACACATCAAATGTGTTTTATATAAATATTTATCTTGTTTATATTGTTAAATATTTGACCCGTCAAGATTCGGCTTTAAGACTAAAAAGCATATTTAATTTTAACTTAAAAATATTTGATTATTCTACTTCACCAAAGGAATCTATTTTATCTGCATTCGACTGAATCTGAAAAATAATTCAAAATAAAGTTAGGTATACAGTAGGTCGGATCCAGTTAATATTAATTGGATCGAGTAAACGGATAATATTAAATAAATAATTAAATAAAATGAATGATTATAATTGGATATGGATGTGAATTAAAATTTTAATAATATTTAATTCAATTCAAATGTAATTATACATTTGTAATTATATTTTAAATTTTATATTTGATATCATATACTTTTATCAAAGATTTATTGTAATAACTGAATATAAATTCATAATGTGAATAATTCATTCAAATTAATACGTTATCAAAACAATCACCGATAAATTAAATGATGATACATGAATTTTAAAATTTTAAATTATACTGAATTAATCACGATCTAACAATATCATACTCAGGCCTAAGGAGGATTACTAGAAGATCCTATAGTTTGTTTAGGTTAAATAACACTTTATTAGGAGTGTAAAGGTTTTTAATAAATAAGGATGAGATAGTTTCCATTACAAAAATTAGCGTAAACATATTTGTGGTGCCTGTATATTTTTCAAAAAATATTTACAAATTATTTAGATTTTAAAGTAATAATTAGAAGAATAAAATTAAAAAAATAAAAATAAAAGATGTACAGAGTTATAGATAAAATAAATTTTAATTATTGAAATAAAAAATATTATAAGTAATATTTTATAAATAATTATTTAATTAAAAAAATAATTATTAAAATAATAAAGAATAAATAATTTTTTATAACAATTAAAAAATATTACTAAAGTGATAAAACTAAAAAAAAAATTCTTTTATTATAAAGAATTATTTAAATTTAAAAAATGATAGTTAAGATGATGAAATTGATCCAAGAAGCAAGCGGATCAGAGAAGAAAAGATGATAAAAAGGGAAACTGTATAGAGACAGAGAAGAGTTAAGAAAGAATGAATAATCAATCTTCATCTTTTTTGTTTGAATTCTTCCTGAAAGTGTGTTCAATCTGGGTGGCCATGAAGAAAGCGGTGGAGGCAAGTCTCTTAATGTCTGGGACTTTGTAGTTCTGGGCAACGTACACCCCCAAAGCTGCGGCCATGACGTGCGAAAAACTGCTTGTGATTATCCCCATCGCAAAACCACACGAAGCAGACACAAACACCACCAACCTGCTGCTACCTTATGAATGGGGTCACTTCTATATTTATTCCCTTCTTACCTCATAACATTACTCCTTCCCCAAGCAATTTTTCTTTTCAAACAAACAAATTAACCCTAAACCCTTCTTCAAGTAATATCATCTTCCTCAAGTGGGACCCATATCATTAGCTTTAGTAAAATTGAAAATATATAATAATATTTGGTTCAACTTTAAGTTTTTCCTATTTATAAGTATTTCTTAACATAATCTGAAAACGGTACCAAAACAAAAAGGTTTATTTTATTTGATTATATGATCACATGGTATTGTCTTCAGAAAAACTTCATAAGATATTTCCTAAACTATTTTTGAAATACTCAATATTGATGATTAATTTTATATTTTTACAATTAAATCAATACTTGTCTTAAAAAATAATATATTTCTAAGAAAGACTTAATATGTATAGAATGATCTGGTTTCTAATAATATGAAGAAAGCGTCTAGATTTACAACTTCACAAATTAAAAATTATAAGTTTTTTTTTTTCGTTTTAGGAATCGAAATATGCTAATAGTATTTTCTGAATGAAAAAAACACCTTAATAGTGTCTCAATATTATGTTCAATTCAATTGGCATATTCCAAGTGGCGATAATTAGGTATTGGCGTAGGTGAAAAATATTTATACATTATTATTTAAAGAATTTAATTAGAGTACATAAAATAAAATTCATATTATTTACAAGTACGTTATTCTTAATAGAATTTTAAGATAATTATTATAACATTATTAAACTTATTATTTGTTATAATTAAGTTGAACGAGAATACATTTTTTTTTCCGTTATCAAATTATGTTATCACGTTATTAGAATAGGGTACCGTATTTTACTTCTCTCTTTAAAGATTACGTGTGTTTAATTTATTTTATTTCTTCTAAAATAATTGTTTATTATATTAATTTCTTCTAAAATCTTACAAAAAAGGATTATAAGCTTATTAATTACAAAATATAAACGGAAAAGATTTGACATTAACAGGAATTCATTATTATATATTGTTATTTTATATTAGCAGTCATTGTTGAACTATTTTTCAGTTTAATTTAAAATATTAATTTTAAAATAAAAATGTGGCTTTTTAATACAATGATTTGGGTGATTAGAGAAAAATACGTCATTATATTCTCATTAAATATGATTTGCAACTTACAATGTTGGTATAAGTTTTTTTTTTTTTTCTAAATTAAATAACTATAAATAGTTAAAGTCATCGTTTTGTTTTTTGCTATCTTGAAGTAATCCACTCACGGGTTTCTTGGACTTGTGATCAACTACGTTACTTCTCTGGTGGTTTTCATCATCTTCAATTTTATCAGGTTTGCTTCGTTCGATCAATCAAACTTCCACTTTCACGTTTTCCCTCATTACTTATCTGCAGTTTGACCAATATTTTACTATTATCTGTTAATTTTGTACTTTTTATTGCAGTTTTCCCTCATTTCTCTAAATTTTTTAAAAGAGACACTGTAGGTAGGAGATGATAATCTTTTTTAGAACTTATTAGGGTTCCTTTTCCACTCTATGCAAAAACAATTGTTTTCGGAGATTTTTTCCTGTATCCCCTTCTGCTTCTTGTTTGTGTTACTATCGTCTGACTTAGTGTTGCTCAAGTTTTGGGTTCTGTTTCGTTTTATGATGTTTCTAATTTGTTTCATTATTTATTATCTTTAGATAATGGAAATGATTTTGAATCTTTGTTGATTGGCGAATTACCTTTTCTTTGTGAGATTATGGATATTTTATTTTAATTGAATTTTGTTGATTCCAATTTCAGCAGGAATGGCAAGGAGCTACTTCAAACAAGAGCATGATCTTGGTATACCTTTTGCTTCCTCTTTTTTCCCCCAATTGTTCGAAACTTTTGTTGTGTGCTTGAGATGTAGGTAGGCATTATATTAATAATAGTTTTCTTTCCAGAGAAGAGAAGAGCAGAGGCTGCTAGAATTAGAGAAAAATACCCAGACAGGATCCCGGTGAGAATTGGCAATTCTATTTTTCTTTGCTACTATCTAAATACTTATGCAATTTTTGGTCATAGGTGAAGCATACATTTTTGCAGAAGACTTGTTCTTTTACGTGTTGTTCTTTTTTTTTGCTGCTTGAGTAGCCTTTACTTTTTTGTATTTATTATTGATGAAACCTTGTTTATTGTCTATAAACAAATGCATTTATTTTTTCTAATGTCTCCTTCAAGTCAAGCGCGGCAGCATGATAACGGATTCTGGCTTAATTTTTGTGCAAATTCCTTACAGGATAGGTTGTCCTTGACCTTCATTACAACCTTTATTGAGGAGAAAAGTGTTTAACTATGATCAATGCATTTGGCTACCTTGTACTTAGTTTTTCAGATTTTAGTCCTGCTCAGTGAGTCCTGTTTGATGAACCTAATTTCGTTAGGCATTTTTATATTCTTAGTTTAATGGATTTCTCGTCGTAAATGTCTGCCGTTCCTGTTAGGGCAGTCATTTCCCCTTGCCTTGTTTTACTTTGTTTCCAGGTGTTCCTATTCCTACCTTTCCCTTTAATGAATATAATATCTCAGTAAACATAGTTGTGTTCCTCATGAGAAGGGTCTGTAACTCTATAGCGTGGAAATTTGTATTGTGTTGTAGATTTCTTTTAAGGAAAAACCAATTTGGACTGCTATGTTGTATAAGTGACTAATATGGAAGTATTCTATATTGGAGGTTAAGTGATTGATTACAGAGTCATTGAATGATACAATGAATTCGAACTTAAGAAAGATTATTGGATGAGCTGTACATTTGTGAACGTTCTCAGAGGCTGGATACTGAGAAGGAAGCATCCTATATTCCTATTACTTTGTTGCTATTAAACATAGTCAGATATCTAGGTTAAATTTGATTAGAGAGACTTATCAATATCCATATTTAAAGATAGGTCAATTTTAATTTTCCTAGTAGATACATTTTATGTGTATCAAGGTATGATATTTTAACTTATGTATTTTGCTTACATTAACTATCATTCTTGGAAGTGCATGTCATTGATATATCTGAAATTTTGTGCTAAACTATTCTGGATATGCCTGAAGGTTATTGTGGAGAAGGCAGAAAGAAGTGACATCCCAAGTATTGACAAGAAAAAGTAAGCCGTTGCCTATATATTTCTTCTTATCTGGAAAATACGATATTATTAGACAAATTTTAACCTGTGGCCTAAGGAATTTCTCTTTATCGATTTCTTAATTGATGCCCTCATACACCGTTAAGTAAAATCATATTAAATATTTCCATTCTGATGTATGCAATTCAAAGTCTAGCTTAGACAAAAAAAAGGTACATTTTATTATTGTTGGATTACTAACTGTGTATAGCATACCTGTTAAAAGTGTTTCGTAATTCCAATTGGTTGCCTTAGAATAAATGCAGGATCTTATGCTTGTTTAACTATTGTAAAGTGTTGCATAAATGTGATACACAATGATAAGGCTATATTGATCATAATCACAGTTTGTAACCAGCTTGTATAAATTTAACAGATGATATACCAAATATTGATAAAGATGACTTACAAATTTGGCATGAGTGACTATTAGCAATACTGCAATACTTAAGAAAATGGATGGTTTTGGTAGCTTCAAACAGTAAACGGACCTGAATTTTAACATGGGTAAACAAAATTATGAATTACGTTTCTATTTCTGAAAGCTTGGTTGTAATGGTTGTGTCTTTGCTTTTGTTAGCTAATAACTACTAGATTTTAGGGTGTAATGAATTTATCATTGGCCGTTGTCTTACGCCAGACAACGTATTAAATTTGTAACATGGTTGGCAGCCGCATACTGTGTATTATGAATCTGAATGACTACATTGCAGGTACCTTGTCCCTGCTGACTTAACTGTTGGACAGTTTGTCTACGTGATCCGCAAAAGGATCAAGCTAAGTGCAGAAAAGGCAATCTTTATATTTGTGGACAACGTCCTTCCTCCTACAGGTAAACTGAGGCAAACACATGCTCATTCTCTCTCTTTTAGTATATATGATTCTCTAGATTTCTAATATAGAATAAGCCTTATCCTATTGCATGACTTGATAATTCAATTTCTTCAGGAGCAATTATGTCTGCCATATATGATGAGAAGAAGGACGAGGATGGGTTTCTCTATGTTACATACAGTGGCGAGAACACCTTTGGGGATTTCATTTCCATTCAGGAGCCCTTATAAATTAACTGCATATGATTTGGTCTCTCTGGTCTGTCAGATAAATTCGTTATAGTACTTCTGTCAAGAACCTTATTCTCAATGTTTTGTACAGTTGTATATAAATTCCGTGAACTTGATTAATATTAAAAGTTCTCCCATTCAGTCTTTCAACTCCTTTCTCGGTTTACATCATGCATATATTGGAATGTTCATTGATACAATGGATCAGTAGTACAAAACTTGGATTTAAATATCTTCAAGAGGGTCCACCCATTGTCTCTTGTTTCCCCTTCTTTCTATCTGGATAAATGGTTAATTAGAATATGCTAGAAGCAGGGAATTGAGTCGTTCATTATATGGCAGAATAGGGGGCTAATTCGTAATGAAGTATTTCATCTTTCATTAAGCACAAAAAAAAGTGAAACTATAATAACAAAACTACTGCGTACTTATTTTGCCCTGTGAAATATTTACTTATGCTGATCATACTACTTTACATGATTTACATTTATTAATTAAAATCATGTTGCTTTACAAACATGTAGAGGCATGCATGTCGGAGACAGTAGAATCTGAAGGATGTGTCATTGCATTGCTACACAGAACCTAGAATTTGATATCTGGTCCTTAGGGAAGCAATGGTTATTGTGACAATGCGTTGCTTTTGATGGCAGATGGTGTACGTTCCATGTGGCATGCTCCTTGGCTGCTGGGAAGAGAGTTGAAGGTGACGGTTTAGCCATGCTCCCTTGTCTCTAAAACTCCTCGTCCCCATTCCCCACTCCTCTGTAGGTCCCATATGTTCTCATTGCCATTGTCATATGCCACTTGAGCTTTGAAATAATGCAAGAGAATTTCAACTTCGAGAAAAATAGGATATGCTATTGGTAGCCTTCAACTTAAAGATAATGTTTTCAATTATCTTTTATTTTATTGTGAACAACTATAAAAGTGTTATTTTGTTTTCTATAAAAAATTTGTTTTTATAAGTTGGTACATAAATTATTAGAATAAGTTTTGTTTTTTTATTTCTCACATTGCTTTATGATTTTTTTTTTATAATTATTGATAAAGTTTTAAACAATAATTCTTTTTCTTACATTGCTGGGGTCCTTAAGAGTCCAAATTTTCTATTGAAAACCGGAATGAATGAAACTCAAGGGAAGAACTTGTTTTTAATCTTTACATGTTTCTCATGATCGATGAATTTAATGTCGACTTAGAACGTCTATGAATTTAACTTCTAAAAAAAATTGAATTTAGTTTCTATTGGATTTATTGTGTTGTTTAATATTAAAAGAGATGGAATCTATACTTTTTTTTAAGTTTGAGAATTTGATTTATTCATGCGAAAGTACACACTTTTTAACAAGTTTAACTGATATTATAAAAACTAAGAGTACTTTTAACAACAAAGAACAGAAATTTGAAGACGTTTATCTGAAAGAATAGATACTAAAAATATGTTCATCTCTTCTATCAACTATAGCTATGTAAAGTAATTTTGATGTTTTTAGCTTTCCCCCTATTATTTGGTCACAGTCTAGTTTTGAGCCCGAATTAGCAGAAACTACTCGATCTCGCTTTCATTAAACCGACTTCGTTTTGGTTTGTCTCTAGTCAGTTTTGTGATCGCATCCTTTTCCTGCAATGAGAAAACCACCAAACTTCACCGGCCTAATATCCAACATTTATCACTCGTCCCTTCCTTAGTTAATGGAAAAACCTTGTCCAACAAAACAATAAGAAACTAGCAGTTAACGCATTCATGCAATTGCAATTTTGGCAGCATACTACTACTACTATTAGTTTTGAGCATAAATGCCATAGTCACTCCTTATCTCTGTCCCTTAATTATTTTGATTACAATCTTAATTCCCCAAGAAATAGCTAATAGTTCACTCTTTGTGGTAGGGATTGCAAATGGGGTTTCTGTCTGGAGTGATTAAAAATGACCGAGAATAGGGGTAAGGGGACAAAAGTGGACCCTTGATATCTTCATTTTCGTTTTCAAGGTTCATCTCCCAAACACATGCATGTTCTCTTAAAGAACGTTCTCCATCCCATACAAAACCTGCATTTAATGCACCCTCTATTCTACCATTACATATTTGTGAAAACCTTACTCTATAAGTCTATTCATAAGAACCTCACTTTTTCTCTGTTCCTAACTTAGACCCAGCAAACTCATCTCAGCATGACTTCTCTTTCTCTTGCCATGATCCTTCTCCTTAGTGTTTCTGTGCATGCATGCACTGCCCGATTTTCTAGTCTTTCTAAAAAAGACACCCCTCATAAGGTTGGGTTCCTAATACCAACTATTCCATTTCCGTATGCCATATAAGATCACATTGCATTAGTTCTCCGTACGGGACAGAAGATATTTTGTTCACCATATTTGGAAGCATTTGAAATTATTTACAGATAGAGACTAAGATTTGTGATTATCTACAGGAACTAGACAAGGTCAAATTATTGGAGACGTTAACTGCATCTAGTAGCTTGAAGGATTACAGGCTACAGGAAAATCAACAGCAGCAACAGAAACTCGCGAATAATGAATTGAACACTTGTGAGAGTTGTAGCATGTCATCCACTTTCAAGGAACCGATCGTAGAGGCAGCTTCAGGTGCTTAATTTTCTAGAAAATCTATCCTTTCCCAAACACACACAGCTGCCACGAGCTCAAGCAATAGAGAAATGAAACTTCCAATGTTTATTACTGTTCATGATTGAAAAGGTTACTCTCAGAAGTTTAAAGAATTTTAGTCATTTTCTGTTAATACAAAACAAATAAAGTTTGCCTTTATTTTCTCAGTCAGGAAAATTATCTAAAGTACGTGTACCTTACATGTGAGGTGTCATGTAACTGAGTTATATATATATATATATGTGTGTGTGTGTGTGTATTAATGTCATTTTATCACCTTCTCTCTCAGAATATAAATCTATGATTGTGTAATTTCTTATATAAATTACTCTAGCCTTATGCACCCTTTATAACAATAATACTAAGTGACGGTGGTGGAATGGGTATGCAGGGACATCTTTTCAAATGGATTCGCCAGCCTTTCTCGCAGCAGAGGTAATATATAGTAAAAATTTAGCTAGATTTTTGATAGAGTTATTTGACTCCCAAATGAGAGGGGCCATATAATGGAAATGGTTTTTATTTAAAATCTGTGAAGAAGTTTATAATAAAGAAAAGTTTCTTAAATTTTATAAAACTTGAATCTGTTTGAAATATGTTTTGTCCATGAATATAGATAAAGAATCTAGTTATGATAAATTCATGTCTTTCATATATTTCTGTTTCTGTTGTGGGAGAGATACGTGTCTCTTGCTTGTGAATATTTATGAATAGATTGTGAATGATAGAAAGAAATGAATGAGAGAGATAGGGTTGTGTAGGATGAGAGGGGGCCTGCATGGTCAATGCTGGGAGCTGCTGAGCATCATCACGTTGAAGAAACAATGCTTACAAAGGCTAGTGACACTGCAGAGGACATAGTTGAAATGGACTATGCTCAACCTCATCGGAAACCACCCATTCATAATGAAAAGCCTTGATTGCATGCATGCTTAGTTAGTGATTTTACCATCTGTATTTTTCGAAGAATGTTTATGCCATGTAGTTTTGGCCCCTCAATGATGTGTACGCCAATGCTGAGTTATTTGTTTTGAGAAACTACCATGTTGTAATTGGACCAAAGTATGATTACGATGTGTGCTATTTTAAAAAAACATGCTGTATATTTTCACGATGATGTTTGGCATAAAGCAAGTAATGGATAAACATGAATAATATAATAACAGCCAGATTCGTTTATTTAGCATTTACGTTAGTCAAATCTACAGGCTAAAGACACCAAGGCACATGCAATGCCTCGGTGAAATGTCAGAATTCCCAGTTTTTGCATCAAAATAATTTGATTCACGTGAAAAGTGTGGACTGGTACGTAGACATGGATTGAAATAGAATAGTTGCCAACTTTTAAGGCGTGTATCAGAATAGTTGCTATTTCTCTTAAACGCTGGTCGTAGTTAAAGTGTGTACCCAACTTCCGTTTACTGTCTTAAGTTAGTTAACTCTATTCTGGCTCCAACAAATACTATAAAGCCAATATTTTCATTATTGTAGGAATATAAAAACATAGTGGGAATTGTTTTTACCTGGATCAGAAGGATAGGTGATAAGATTTGATACTAAGAGCTGGAACACAGAAAAAATTTATCTATAGAAAATTCTCCAAAGCGAGTTTCAATATTTTGAGTAAAAAAGAATAAGTATAAGAGTGTGTATTTCTTAATAAAATATTGTGTGTATTAATAAAATTTTTGAATAGATAAAACTAATAATATTAAAAGAATATCAAGACAAGTATAATGATTTACTTTATATATGATAATGAGTTAAATAATAATCATAATATGATATTTTTAGAATTTATATTTTATTACAAGTTTTTTAAAAGGTGTTTCGAAAGGTGAAAGAAGAAAGAATATTTAAATTTTTTTTAATCTTAATTTCTAAGCAATATAAAATTATTGAGTCTGATAGGATTGAGGAAGTCTTAAAAACTTTTCAGCTAAAAATAATCAAGATGAAGAATAAGAAGGTCAACTTGATCGATTTATATATATATATATATATATATATATATATATATATATATATGAACATAAACCCTTCAAGTTGAGGCTTGAAGAAAATGAATGTTCATTCTCAATTAAGGTTTTTAAAGACTCGTTGTTCGTCTTATAATCTTGTGTTGATTTCACAATAAATGTCAATATTTCGATCTCAAATTTATTAAATAATATCATTAGGTTTAATCATCTCTTATTCACTTTAAATTGTGTTTTATCACGATTTTATTAAGTAATTAAAATATCTTTACATTGATTCCTATGAAAATATTAGACTTGATATGGATATAAATATATTAATTAATAGAAACGAGTAAATTAATTAATGAAGGAAGCAAACAATGCATATCTCACATGTGGTGTAACATGCCTACATCTCTAGCTTTTAACTAACTTCTGATGGGTACTCTTTTGTCATGTTGTATTTAAAAACTTCAATAATTTCCTACTTAATATTAGTATAATCATTGAAAAACTTAGATTTAGTCTTGTCCACTCACAATCTTTATATTTAGTGCTACAAGAAATAAAATTTTAATATGAAGAGTTACAGATAACTTCCAACCGCTTTTAACCGACTGGATAAAAATCCATATCATTGTGTCCAGACACTCTATCAAGTTGCGAATTGAAGCATCTAATTCAAACATTCTCACATTCATCAGTATAACCTACAAACAAATGACTCCAGAAATCTAAATGGAAAGTAAGATTTTCAACAAATATATAGAATGTGAACTTATGATCCTTGTTGTAATTTATGTCTCCATCAAAACATAAACATAACGAACACACGTTACAAAATTAAGCTCTGTATATGCAACCTAAATTCTTTCACAATTGCAAGTCTTAATAAAAATGATATGGTAATTCTCCAGTTTCCATTTATTCAAAAAGGTAATCTTGAGTCATTTAAACTCATCTACCATGACTTCACTCTGCAAAAGAAAGGAACATATCATCATGTTTAATTTTAAAGCAAACATCAAAATTGACGCCAGTGAAAACATGAGAACAAGTCCTGTATAAAATATTGTGTTGGAAAGTCGAATTGAACCTGTTTCCATTCTTAAGGTGCATCTTGTATATTGTTGAAGAAAGTTATGATTTTTTTAGGGTTCCTCCGATAAGTTTGGGACCAAATTTGAAACAGACCTAAATGAGAATTGTGGACCAATCCAACAGCTAGGTGGAAGAAAGTTTCTGCAGTGTTTGGACCACTTCCCTTCTGAGCGTACACTGATTTTGAATGAGATCCAACATCCTGTGCAGGAGACACTCCAAAAGAAAAATGGACCATTTGCCAACACCACTGCCTCTACCCTAACGTAGACTCCAGACAAAATCAACTTCATTCATGTGCTTTTTCATCCTTCAACTTCACAATATATAATAGAAACATTAAAATATATATAATACATTTTAAGTTTAATTTAACTTTACATAAATGACAACCTTACACAGATAACTTAAAAGATACAAATAATTTAGGTTTAATACATCCTCCCTTTTCAAAAAGTCATCCTACATATTCAACTGATGTTCTTTCTCCTGTTCTACAAGCCGCAGTCGATTCCCTAGCTTGCATTCTTTCTTGTTATGGGCTTTCTTGCATACCGCTCATCTCAGATTGTGCTATGAAACAGACTACAACAAATGCTACTAATACAAAAAAATTCCAAACACAACTTATAAACAACTTATAAATCAAGATGCACACTAGACCAGACCATCTCAAGTTAAAGCATCTGAACCTGAGGCCATTGAAAATCCAATTAACCAGACAAGTAAAAATGCTCGAATACATTTGGCTTGCTCGAATCCAAGAAAGAAAACCCTCATGACTCTTGAAGGATTCTATACATGGCTTATAAATCACAATGATGTGCCTTCTAGAGCTAGCAAATCCACAGGAGAAAAGCATAGGGATCCCACAAGAAGGAACACTGAAACAGGTTCAATTCGTTCAATCCAGACAGCACATTTAAATGATGACGTAACCATGACTAATGTAAGAGTTTCTAGACAACCACATCAACCAAAAAAGTATTATTATTGGAATGATATAAAGTTATAAATAATTTTTTTGTGCCGTTGAAGGCATGGTTTTTAGTTTTGATCTGCAAGCTGTTGACATAACCACACTGAAATTTTGAAGTCTCCACATTTGTCCACTATTTTTTACGATATTGCTCATGGTTAAATTTGTAATTCTGCTATTGCAATTTTCTGAATTTTGAAGTCTCCACAATTGCAGTTCTGGCTATACTAGCCACGTTGTTTTCACAATTTCTTGCGATATTGCTTACCATGGTTGAATATGTAATTCTAGCTGTACAATTTTGGACAATTAACAGGGGCTTGCTATGAAAAGATCTGGGTTGGGTGGTCTTTTCCTGAGGTGGGATGGATTAAAGCTAATGTAGATGGGTCTTATAAGCTTCAAGAACATCTTACTAGCTGTGGTGGAGTTTTCCGTGATCACACAGGTTCTTGGTGTTTTGGCTTCACGTTAAATCTTGGAACATTCTGTTTCGGGTAACTCTTAAGTGAAGTCAATTTAAAACTTGTGTCTACGGCTACTCGTTCCGGCTACCAGAAATGCTGTGAAGAAGAAATAAAGGAATGGAACGAGACTGATTTCTATAATACATAAATCAGTATAGACAAGGAAAAATACCATCGTCAATACCCAGAATTCAAAATACTTGAATTCAAAACACATTATTAACTTTAAAAAGATTTATTCAAAATTTTATAATTAGTCGTGTATAAGAACATTTTTTATTGACAAAAATAAATACGTAGCGTTGAACAAGCTCGAAATGAATTACGCTAAAAAATCACTATTTCCATTACGGATACATTGTTGAAGTTGTATTACAAATTCATGATACACAACTGTATAATAAAGAAAGAAAAAAGTTCCATGTTCACTTGTCTGAAAAGTACCGATGGTAAAAACTTTGAGGTAACCATATAAGTAGAATATTTTTTAGAGGTATTAAGCATAGGAACTGACTGTAAATTCAAAATCCGTATCAAGCTTGGGAATTGAAATCGAAGATGGAACTGCAAATCTTAAGTAGGCTAAAATATATTGTCAAATTACAGGGTGTAAGAAGTTACAAGATTTATATAGCCTCGTGTCTATTACCTCATGACACACAAGCTGTTGAAGTTTCGCTTATTTCTGCCAAATATACTTCGTATCTCACTTTTATACGCTCTCCCAAACAAAGTTTCAGATTTTCAACATCTGAGAATGGTCAATGTCTCCAGTAAACAAATGCGAACAAGAAAATGACAGTCAATAACATTCCTGCATATTTGATCCATTGGTCGACACGGTTTCGTCTCTCAATTAGCCTCAAAACAGAGTTAGATATCCCAACTGTATTGAGGATGTCCAATGCTTTTCTATGTGCACTCTGCACCCCAGATATATGTCCAAATGAAAAGGTATATCAACAACAATATAATGGATTAATAATGCTCCATTAAT
The DNA here is from genome assembly GCA_027742785.1 of Vigna reflexopilosa. NCBI lineage: Eukaryota > Viridiplantae > Streptophyta > Magnoliopsida > Fabales > Fabaceae > Vigna > Vigna reflexopilosa. Next base: position 2,600,042 of record CM050930.1, on the reverse strand, counting down.
TATCACTAAGAAATTAAAACCCTAAAAAAACTGGATGTGATGAAGGTTAATAATATAGAAAACAACATGAAAAGGATAAAAGCTACACTTTTTCAACAAGAGAATACGACAATGAAAACCATCAAACAAACTAAGTTTGATTCCAATTTTCAATGAGTGAAGCTCAAAAAAGAAGAATTACAATAACACACTTTCTTGGTATTCCCCGAAATGGATTCTTCAAGAGAGATGCACTCAGTGTAAATGGAAGTAGAAGTAATGGTTCAAATTTAAAGGGAAAAGGGGACAAGAAAGCGTTATGTTTAAAACCTGAACCATAAAACAGCATTAATGAGAAATAGAGATAAAAAGCATAATTATATTTAACGTAACTAATGACTTAGTGGATATGTTTAAGAGCTGAACATCTGAAACAGAAACAGCACGACAAAGAACAATAAATACAGATAGGAAATTGATATTTTACGCAATTACAATCTAAATTTCTTCCGTACAAAAACTACAATTGTAGCCTATAAACAAACATAATATTTAATTTGTCACCAATATTCACAAAGATATTATTCTAGCTAACCCTAAAATGTAGAATATAAATGTTGTCACAACAGAAATGAAATGAATTACCTTCAAGCGTTCTCTTTGACCATGTATTGAAGAAAGGATGGCTTCCCCAATTGCATTTGCATTTTCTAGTTCCCGGGCAGAAGCGCGAACTGAATGTAATGCTTGTGCCTCCTCATCAAAAATTCTCAGAACATGAGCAGAATCCCCATTCTAGCAATTTCAAATGAAGTTGTTATCAGCAAATGACGATAAAAATAAGCCACTAACTAGAGCATGATGGTAACAACATACAGCTCGTCCCAACAGTTCTGCTCTCTCATTAGCTTCTCTCATTCGTTTCTGATGCCGTAAGTTATATTTATCCAAACTTGCTCTTAGTGATTCAGCCTCCTCAGCTATTTGTTCCACTTTTCTGAATAAGAAACATAATACCTTTAATGAAAATCCTCAACTAGAATACTGCAATTCCAGCAGCAGAACCCATTATAGCATAGATATAAGCAGAAGATACAGAGAATTTGTTTTTTGTATTATGATATGACAATTTGCATTTAGTTATGCGTGTAATCATGTTGCACAAAATGACTAGCCCAGATAACTGAGACAATAAAGAGAACCTGCCATTAAAGTTTTGTGACTCCAAAATTCTGAAGCTACTATAGATCTTCACTAGAACAGAAGAGCATTACTAAGGTCAAGGATAATTATTGTGAAATAAGTTATAGTCCAAAAGATTGAGATTTCAACAATGATATAGGGTATGTAAAAATAGAAGTGGTTTAAAGCAGGAGATAGTTTAATTTTCAAGCAGAGGGAGAGGGAAAATAAATAAATATTATACAGTATCTCTGTCACATTTACTTTGACAAAACGAATGCGGCGTTAAGAAATGCAGCAAAGATAAAAGCAAATTTATATAGATGTTATTGCTCATTGAGCACTGTTGGAACAGAATGAAGAAATTGGGGAAAACGCTAAGAAACATTGCAGATACTTAAGTTCTTGTTATTTCTAACATCAGCAGATTGACAAATCCTAATTCGTAGCATATGTCTGAGTAAATTTACAGACTAATTGTTTCTCTTCCCAAAACTGTACTCATCCTTGTAAACCACAAATCATCGAAGCAATTTCCTCAAAAACACACAAATATCCTCATGAAAACAATTGATTCAACTGAGATCGGGATCGAAATCGTTCACCTTTTCCAGAGATCGCGTTGAGGTTTTGCTGTGACGGATCGCCAGAGGCGCTCAGTCTCCACGCAGAGGGATTGGATCTGAGTGATGTCCTTCTTCACAGCGAACGAAAGCTCCGTTTCGGCGCCGGTGCCGGCGGTGGCAGAGTACTCGAGGCGTTCGAGACGTTCGAGACCGTCACGAGACCTAAGAAGAAGTTTCTTCGCGGATTGGTGAATCTCCGATAACGTTCCTCCACCTCCTTCCATGGCGGCTACGGAGATGGTAATGGCGATAACGTTTCTCCGAGAGGCGATCTTCAGTTTATATTTTTTTTATTAGTTTATTTAAATATTAAATATTTTGCGGTTAATATTTTATAATTTGTATTTTATTTTTATATTTGATATTTATTTAGATTTTATTTGTAATGTAATTAATTTTTCTTAATTTCTAAATTTAAATTTGTTTTTTAATTTTTTGAATCTATAATTATTTATTGATATTTTATTTTTCAATATGAATTATTATTTAATTATTTGTTATATATTTTTTTTACTTTTTATTTTCGTTTATTAATTCAAATTTAATTTGTTGTGCTTTTTTGGTTTTTTTAAACTTTTTTTATTGAATTGTTAACATTTTTTAATTTTTAATTTTTATTATATTTGATATTTATTTAAATATTATTTATAATGTAATTAATTTGAAATTTATATTTGTTTGTTAATCTTTAATGTTTTTGAAATTATTTATTTATTTAAATAATATTTATTATGCGTAAATTTTTAATTTTTGACTTATTATTTTATTTTTTAATTTATTTTTAATTTTTAATGTTGTCGTTATAATTTTTGGTTATTTAAATATTCTTTATTAACTAAAAAACAGCATAAAACTAAAACACCTAAATAAAAACATAAAACTAAAACAGCATACAACTAAAACAACATAAAACTAAATTTAGAAACAGCATATAACATATTATATAAATAGAAACATCTTATAAATTAAATTAGAAGTTAAAATAATTAACACTTAAAAAATGAATACAATAAATATAAAATAACAAAATAATTTAATAACAAAAAATTAACAAAAAAAATGATATTCGGAGTACATGCAGAAGCTTAACAGTGGATAATTAAGATGACTGCATGTAAGGGTTACAGCACAATAATGCAGAAATAAAAGTTGTTGGTGATGGAAAAATTATTAAACCAACATTACATTTTTTTCATATTTTATTAAATGAAGAGTATAACTGTCAATTAAAAGATACATGTTGAAACAAACAAGGTAAAGGGAGGAACACTCAAGTTGGTTGGATTGGGATATTTTTCCCATTTCAGACATTTCAATTGAATTTATTTTGTCTTATTAAATTACTTAAGAAAAAATAAAATAAAATTGTACTTTCATTGTGATTTTAATAAAATGATATATTTTTAAAATTTTCTAAACAAATATATATATATATATATATATATAAATATTAATATACTCTTTATAAATTATATAATACTATTCATGAAGTTGGGAACAATTATAATAATAAGTGATAGTAATATTATTTTTTAAAAGCAGAATAATACAAATAATTATAGCATTTATTAATGAATATTTTAAAAATAATAATATTTGAAAATATTTTTATGACAATATTTTAATATCGTTTATATATATATTTTAATTAATTTAAAATTATTTCACAATTAATAATAATAATAATCATAATAAATAATATTAAAATATTATAAATAAATTTTGTCAAAATATCACTATCTTTATTATAATATAATATGTACTATTAAAATACAAGAGGAAGTATCAGTCAATAAGTTATGAGTCAATAAATATAATAATACGTAGCTAAATTGTGAAAAACATGTTTTTTTACCCAGTAGGTGACATCATAACATGGTAAGAATAAAGCTTGAATAAAAAATAAATAAGGATAAAAAACTTATCTGTTAAAAGATAAGTCCATCCAATAAAATTTCGCATTTAATTAATTACTTCACTAAAAAGAAAAAGGAAATAATAATACATTAGTTAAACTTGAGTAAAAATTGAGGGGTTATAGAATGTGAGAGGAAAGTGAAAGGCTAACAGAGATTTAGGTGAAAGAAGGTTAGAAAGAGAGAGAAAAAAATCACATCTTATCATAATTATCAAGTTAAGGAGAGAAGACATTTATTATTTATGTATATATTAATTTCTTATATTTATTATTTCATGTTATTTTATTGTGTGGATTGTTTCTAATCATATTTTTTAATTATCATATTATTTTAAAAATATTATCATTTTAAAATTTATAAATATAGATATTATATATATATATATATATATATATATATATATATATATATATATATAAATCATTATATATGGTAAGATAAGATAATTTAGAGAAATTAGACTCTCTAATAATTTAGGTTTTTTAAAATTTAACATATATAGTACTTAACAAAATATTAATTTTGAAATGAAGTGTCTAATTGTTATATTTGCTATAAAATTTTTATTAATGAAATAAGTGTTTATCAATATAATTAGTATTGAACAAAATAAACATTTATGATGAATGTATCATTTTGAAGCAAATACTATTATTTAAAAATTTAATAGAACGATTACTGTTATTAATCTTTTGAAACGTAACAAAACAAATGTTCCTTGAGTTATTATCTAATGAGGTAAGACGCGTGAATATATAATTAAGTTCTTCATAAATATATATTAAATTAATGATACTATATATGTTTTTGTATTATTTGAATAAATGAAAATGTAGTGTGATTCTGTGTTGTGCTGAGTTGCTTGTTTCTTGCATGACGATAAGTAACATGAAAATAAACCCTAAACCCTAAATAATACATAGGGAAAACCAAACCAAACTCACCCGCCCACAGAAAATAGATTCATCTGATCCAACTGTGGAATTGTGGCAACCTAAATATTCCGCCAGATAACATTCTTCTCCTGTTCCATCCTTGAAACTTTCAATAAATTGTTAAAATATATTCCTTTTCCTCCTCTCCTACCATGACTTTTTACTTTTTACTCTCTAAACGTCGTATTTGAACAAAAGGTACGCTAATTAAAAGAACTTCCCGAAATTTTTATGCAATTAATTCAGTTTAATTTAGTCAACAAACTATAACTAAACGTATAAATAATACCTTTTTAATTATATTTTCATTACTTATTTTTGCATGTATTAGTAATTTATGACAAACTTATTACCACACGCAAAAATTGGTGCAACTGTGGTAGGCTCCGGTGGAAACAAGTTCATAAAAGTCATCAAATAGCCACGCAAATGACATCAAACCTACACGTTCTTCTTTTCCCCCTCTGAAGGCAACCTACTGTAGCAAGAAAGTTTGAAGAGACGATGAACAATAGAGACACATGGTGGAATGGCCCCACAAAGGTTTAGATCCCAACCACCCAACGGAGAAAGCTAAGAATTGACCATTGAAAAGCATTTGCTTCTTCCAAAACCATTTACTTTAGTCCCAAGTTTTCTGTGCTCATCGCTTTCACACCATTACTATAAATACACTACATATGTGCATGCCCTTACAACACAACAACAGATAAATCCATCTTATAATCTTCATTCACATATTTTTGTGATAATCAAAACAATGGCAACGCACAAGAGCAGTTCCGGTTCAGCATTGGGTCCAGGAGGCCTAGACCTAACTCAAGCCTTCTTTAAGTCCGTCATGAACGCTGCTCCTTCTTCTCCCACAAAGCGCCACACCAAAATCTCCGTTATTGGTGCCGGAAACGTCGGAATGGCCATAGCCCAAACCATCCTCACTCAGGATCTCACCGACGAGCTTGTCCTCGTCGATGCCATTCCTGATAAACTCCGCGGCGAGATGCTCGATCTCCAGCACGCCGCCGCCTTCCTACCCCGCACCAGAATTCAGGCCTCAACCGACTACTCCGTCACTGCGGGCTCCGACCTCTGCATTGTCACCGCCGGTGCCCGCCAAATCCACGGCGAGTCCAGGCTGAACCTCCTACAAAGGAACGTCACCCTCTTTCAGAAAATCATACCCCCTTTGGTTCGTTACTCTCCCGACACCATTCTCCTCATCGTTTCGAATCCCGTGGACGTGCTCACTTACGTGGCATGGAAACTCTCTGGTTTCCCTTCAAACCGTGTCATCGGGTCCGGTACTAACTTGGACTCCTCACGCTTTCGTTTCCTCATTGCCGATCATCTTGATGTTAACGCTCAAGATGTCCAGGTTAATTACCTTTTCAAGCATTTCATTATAAATAACCTTAATATAGTTCCATCATTAGGTGAATGTTGGTTTCTTATAGGCTTTTATAGTGGGAGAACACGGTGACAGCTCAGTGGCTTTGTGGTCTAGCATTAGTGTTGGGGGTGTTCCAGTGCTGAGCTTTTTGGAGAAACAGGAAATTACGTACGAGAAGGAAATGTTGGAGAGCATACACAGAGAAGTTACAGAGAGTGCTTACGAGGTTATAAGTCTGAAAGGGTACACTTCTTGGGCGATAGGATACTCCGTGGCAAACTTGGCACGAAGCATTCTTAGGGACCAAAGGAGGGTCCACCCTGTGTCGGTTCTTGCAAAGGGTTTTTACGATATCGATGGTGAAGTTTTTCTTAGCTTGCCTGCGCAACTTGGAAGAGGAGGGATATTGGGTGTCACCAATGTTCATTTCACTCAAGAAGAGAAACACAGGCTTATCAATTCAGCCACCACAATCCTCCAAGTTCAGAATCAGTTGACTATTTGATCATTTCTTAGATACTCCCTTTTGTCCTTTCTCCTTTTTCCCAAGTTTTTCTAAGAGGTAATTTTAAAACAATAAAACATATTTAATCCATAAATATATACAATCAAAAATCTCTATTCAAGAAGAAATATAGATTATAATTGGGATTGAAAATATGTAATATGAATCTCGTAATGTATGTTTTTCTCATTTTCTCTCTCTCTCCATATATGATATCATCATGTTGCAATAAGCGAGATATTTTCTATGTAAAATTTCAGTGAAATATTTTGTGCATATAATTGGAAAAGTTGTGTAATGTTGATATTACAATTAACTTAATTTAAAATGTTTATACATACATAATACTAATACATAATATATATATATATATATATATATATATATATATTTACCGATTTGAAATTTTGTATTAAATTATAAATATTCCCAAATTTCTTCTTTTTTTAAGTCATCATTATGTTAATTTAAACTGATAAATTTAGCTGATGGTTGTAATCATATTTTCTTAGTTCTCGCTTAAAATCAGCCCTGCTATAATTGGAAAATGATATTACATTACATGCTGTTAAAATCAGTTTATTTAGTAATAAGTTTGCCAGTAGATAAATCAATCAATTGTTTTAGTAATAGACTCGCTAATTCACAGGTATATGAAACTAATTAATTATGTATTGATTGATGTATTTTAATTTTTTTAATATAAAATAGCTCTCTATATGGGTAACAATTCAAACTTACGTAAAAGTAAAATCAAACTTACGAAGGCATTTATTAATTAGGCTTATTGGTGAAGCTCAATGAGACAATTTAAACCAGGCCTAACTTAATTTGATTTAACCATTATTCTCACTGCATAATTAACTAACATTCACAACCTCCCTCTTGCTCTTTTAACGAGTTCAACATCTGCGGTTCTCTGCATGAAAGGAAAATTTAAAATTCTGAATCATATCATTTAAAAATGAAATGCACAAACACAACCACGGCCATCACCACAAACTCCAAAAAAACTCATTGTCTAAATTTATTTCAGAAAGGGTAATATTGATATTTAAAAAGTATGGGTTTTCATGTGGAAAACATGGGAGTACAGAAAGAATTTTCCTTGTTACCATGTGGTGTGGATCATACGAACATTCCAAGAGTTATTATTGGGCCCAAGTGGTTTATATTTAAGAAATTAAGATATCATCGTACTTCCTTATATACGAGGCCAACCTTAGTTAATTATTATTTACATTCATAATTCGTAACAGGATATATTATGAAATAGAAAACGTACATAAATAAACTATAAAGATTAGTAGAATGATAAAATTATTCTTTGCATAAATTCTTCATTTTCTTAATGAAACAAAGCGAATACAAAGGCATTAATAAAATAAAGTAAAATTGATAGACCCTCCATGCAGGGAACCAAATATTTACTAGGTTATGTTTATCCCTCTTTATTTGATGGCACTAAAACCCACATGCCAGTTTCACTCTTCCGAAAAGGTGGTCTATATTGAGTCACAAGGCATTTCCCATATGGAATAACTTTTAAAAAATTAATATTCTTATTGTAATTGTAAAATATATTTTAAATAATTCATTTTACAAGACATAAGAATATTTTATTATTTTAATTTATTTTAATGTTAATTAAAATAAATATTTACATGAAATTAACTTATTAAAGAAAACAAGTAAGAAATTAAAACATTAAAAACTTATTTTATGGATAAAATTTAATTGGTAGGAAATACAAAACATTAAATTAGTTAATTAATGTTTTTTTTTTATCGTTGTGTCCAAAGCTATTATAAATATAATTTTTTTATGAGCACTATTTTAAATATAAATGATCAGCCACATTCATTTTAAGGGATTGAAGAATGTGTATTTTACAAATACCAACTCTTGTTCGTAGGTATATATAACAAAATTAAAACGAAAACTTCTATAGATATTTCAGTTATTAAGGTTTCATTGTCTTTATGATCATAAAAGATAATTGAAACAGAGTGAATGGAAATTCTGAAGCTTTTATAATATTTGGCTTCAAACAGACGTCGTGATTATTTAAAACTCTTTCAAACCATTCTACTTTATTAAGGTTCACTGTTTGGTTCAGTTTATTCAATTAAAAATAGAAAACTTACTTTGTAATAAAAAAGAAAAATTAGTTTCAAAAAATGATTAAAATAACATTAAAAACAAGGTACAGATGTTGATTTTTTCTGACATGTGAATTAACTAAAAAAAGACTAAGAAAATTAAAATTACACTTGATTTTGTGCATAGAGGTTTTAAGTGAAATAAAGATATTAAGCATGAAAAAGTAGTAAAGAAAATGAGAGTTGAGTGAATATTGATTTTGTCTTGGTGAGAGTGACAGATTGCAAAAGGTCCCCACCCTACTTGAGGACTTCCCCACACATGTTGGGAATCTGAATTTAGGAATTTTCACATATATTTTTACAATTTATTTTAACAATATTTCGATAAAAGGACACGAATTATTATTTTATTGATATGTTTAAATTTATATTTTAAAAAATATTTAAAATAAACTAATCACAAATGCGTTGTAAAAAAAATTATTAGAATAACTTTTTCCTTTTCACGTGCTTCGAGATATCAATTTGCATATTCCGCAAAATTTACCACTTTGCCCTCTTCCCACGCCACCTCCACACACCTCTCAAATTCCAATTAACCGAATATTAAACCCATTACATTGTACAAACATGTCTCATTATGTTCGAAGTCACATAATTAATAGTATATAAGTCAGTATTATCTTATAAATCATTTTTTATAAGTTGAAGTTAAACTTAAAATTCATAATTAAACTTAAAAACTAATAAAATTAATTTACGATATATAAGTAAATCCTTATCTTAAGAATCAATTTTTAAAATTAAGTTTAATATTTTTTAACAAATAATTAATGGTCAATTTCTTTCACTTTTTTTTTATAAGTTTTCTCGACTACCATGTTTATCACCTTTTAATAATTCCAAATAAACTACTTATTTATTATCCATTTCAAAGCTATTTGTCTAGTTAACCATATCCAAAACCACCATAAGCACGTCTTCAAACACATCACAATTCAAGTGATCGACACATGCTCATGAACTTGTGAGCCAAACAAACACATTCACCATGCGCATCAACAAATACCATCACATTGTTTATCTCAACCCATGTATATTATTCACAATAACAATAAATTATTACTAATAATTAATACCCAATCACATAGTCAACCCTTTCATTATCCAAAATTATTAACATATATTTCGTCATATCTTTCTTTTTTTTTTATCGATGAAAAAGCAAAAGATATGAACAACCGGGTGAGAGATAGAGATTCAATGTGCCTACATTTCTTCTTCATCTCAGAATACCTTTTTTTTTTTGGAAAGCGTGGAAATTTTACGTAAAGATGCATTTTAATTAGGAACATGAACTTAAATAATGATTCTTTCAATGGTTGTAAAGAACATTTTTTTTACAGAGACGAATCCTGTGTGTGCAAGAATCTTCACAAGTTCACGTAGCTTAATGTGCCAATCGTCAAAGAAAGAAAACAAGTACGTTGACTTAGGGGGCAGTATATGTTCTTCTTCAGAGAACAGAAATGGAGAATGTGAATATTGTTTCACTGTAATTAAGTGATAATCAAAAAGTGCTAAAAAATAACAATGAGAAAGAGAAATGACTAATTTAGTTATATAGACTCATAAAAGAACTCATTATTTTTATCTATTTAAAATAACAAGATTTCGATGAAAATCACAAATAAAAATTGATATAATCTATGATTACGAAACTTGTAGTAATGATAACCTTATTAGAAAAAACATAGCACAAGTCTAATAAAACAATTGCGGAATTCCTTGGCTAAAAAAAACAAATAGACAAGGCGATAAGGTTAACTTGTTTATTGATTTCTCAAGTATGTCATCAACTTACTAAGTTCTCCTCTCTCTTCCATTATGTGTTTATGTTTAATTTTGATATTTGTTTATGATTATATTAGTAATTTGTAGGAGACGAGGGAAACAAGTTGTGTAAATAATTTGATGGTAGCTTCTTATTATTAAAGTGGAATTATTGATCCACGTGTTGCGTTGAGCAGGTAATGGATCTTTTCAAGAACGCGAAAAGCCGATTTCTGAGAGCTTCCTAAAAGAGCCAACTATCATCTATTCATTAATCAAACTCATTATATTAATTTCTTCCTTACTTTTCAAGACAAAAGAGGTTTCAAAGTCTCTCTGAAACACAACATATCTTACGTGTCACTGTTGCTTTTTTTGCCCTATTTATATTAATTAATCAAATTCACACATATTTAGAGTTTGACTTCTCACTTCAGTCATTAATTAGATGTTAAATTAACACAAATATAAAATTAAATTAAACTCCAAATGGATTATGTCACTGGCCGCCCAATAAACTACTTTCGTCATTATTCCTGTTTGCCAAAACTAGACTTCATTAAGGCTTTTTAATTTCTTTTAATTACTTTTATTTCCATAAAGAATAGTAATAAATTAGTAGCATCGACATCAACCACATATCTATGGTTGCTCAGAATAAAATTGTGGTTATAACAGACCCGCGTGTCAATGTCCCAAATGCTTATCACCATTTTATCGAAGAAAACTTGCATTAGTTTAAAGGACGAAGAAGGAAAAAGAAAAAAGTTTTTTTGGAAGATAGAGTAGACTAATTTTTTCATCATAGTTGGTCACATGTCATTTCTTTTTAAATAGGATATTAGACAAATTATTTGAATCAACACACAGTATTTTATTATATTAAAATTAATGATATAAATTGTTGAGACTGTTTTATTTACACTTTAAACCTTATATAACTATTTAAAACAAGTTTTTTTTTTTTTTTTCAATAAGAGAGAGACACAAAAGGATGAGGCATGTTTGAGGTACTTCTATTAAAATATATAAACCTTTATAAAGTCAAACATAGAAATAAAGTTGTATGAAAATGAAGAGATATCCTCTCTTTCTCGTATGCAGAAACTAAATTCATATGAAAAGCAAAAACTATTCATAGAACAAAATGTAATTAAATTAAATTTAAAAACTATATAACTAAAAATATTTCCTACTCTCTGTTATATTCTATTTTGGTTTTTAATTAAATTATATTTACAAAATTTGGATCTATTTAACGCAAAAAAATTAAAATAAAACATGGAAAAACATAAAAAAAAAAAATCTCTTAATTTTTTTATTATAAAATAGAAAATTCAATAATTATGTTATTAAATATTGCATTTCTTGATTTTTCAAAAATAATTTGTATATACCACTTAAAAAAAAGTAGAGATAGTATATACATAAAATTAATTGCTTTCGCACTGATTAAGAACTATAATTCTGTTTATTTAATATAAAGGATTTTTTTTTATATATATAAAGTTATCCTCAAATTATATTTATTGATAAATATATGTTCATATTTATAAACTAGATAAGATTGTTTTTTTTTAAATAATAGTATCAAATAAGTTTAATCGATTAAAACTTGTTGATGCAATATTTAGTTTTACAAAATCTTTTTTCTTATATTTGACTATAGAAGAAGAGAAATATTTATTTTTATCCGTCTCAACTCAAGTCTGAAAAGAGTTGCTCTATGCTATCTATTATTTAGAGTTTTAACAGTATATATATTTTTTGAAATAATTTTTAAATAGTTTACACGTTACATAAAAAAAAAGAAATAAATGTTTTATCTTTATTCGTTAATAGATATAAAAAAAATCTTAAATTACAAGTTAGTTTGATACTGAACTAAAATATTTAGTTCTGAATCAAATTTGTTATATATTGTTTTTGGAGGACATAAGTTTTAATAATTGATTTAATAAATTACTTTATTTATATTATAATAATTTTCTCAATTTCATTAATTTGAAATCACTACCCCATTTTGCAAGTAATTGTTTTTTTTAAGATAAGTTGCATGATAGTAAGGATGCAATGGTTGTTTTGGCAACTAGTGAGCCTCATAACAGGTTCTGCACGAAGAGAATCGATTCTCTCGTATCCATAAAATTGGTTCTGAAGTTGCATGTGCAGCTTTACTTATGACGTCGGAAAACCTATTTTAAAAAAGACCATTATATTTTAACAATATTTTTTAACAATTTTTTGACAACATATTATGTTACTATTTTATCGGAAACTATATTTGGGATTAATTTCTCTTGTGTTAAATACACATAAGCGTTTCCACGTGGTAGAACCTCCTCAGGGAATATAAGGTTTTCATGAGGCTGATCTTGAGCTGCCCGTTTAAGAGAATATTTTTGGTGTAGAAAGTCTCAAATTCAGGATCTTCCGCTGCGTGGATTTCTTGAGAAACGAAGTCATAAGCACGTAAGTTCAGGACAAAACTGACTACCCCAAGAGCACTCATCCATAAACCAGTTACTGGTACAAATAACATAAAGAAATGTAAGCAACGTTTATTGGAAAAAGCAACCCCAAAGATTTGGGACCAAAAGCGATTAGCAGTAACCATTGAATAAGTTTCTTCAGCTTGGGTTGGGTTAAAAGCACAAGAAATATGGGCTAAGCCTAAAATACAAATGAGAAATAATAACAAACTAACTAAAGATAAAATATAAAGATAAAGAATAAATATAAAATAAAGATAATATATCTAACACTCCCCCTCAAGCTGGTACATACATATGTATCAAGCTTGTTACTAATATAATCCATCAAGACTTAGTGAAAATATTTGTTTCTGCACTCGAATGCCACCAGTGGATAAAGAGGTAATTGTTGGAGAGCCACCACGACTATAAATAAACTAACAATAAACCATCTTTTCCATGAAAAAAAAAGCATATATGGACAGGTCAAACGTAATGGTCACAAAAGAGAGGTCAGAAGAGACAACAGCGAAAGAAGCCATGAATGAACTTGAGGAAAGTTATAAAAAGAAAAAAAAAATTCCAATCAAGGCACCTGAAAAGGGAAAAAAAAAGAGTAACATCGATGCTCTAAATAGCTCTGAGACATGCCACCATGCATGACGGAAAAAGGAGAAGATCCACAACTTTAAAAGTCGCTAAGAGCGTGTAAGAGCTTTGATGAAGGCGTCGTTGATGACATGGTGATCGCATGGCCGAGACGATCAAAACCGTGTGATAGTTCTCCGAAACTGAAACTCCGATAATGACAACGGTAAATAACAGCAGTAGACGATGGTGCCGTCGCCGACAATAGATGATGCCACCGGTGACAACAATAGATGTAGTAGCAGACACAACAGAAACTTTTTCTTCAAAAAAACTTTAAATTCTGTATATTTGAACAAACCAATCACAAAGTGTCACATAAATTATTATATAAAAGCTGTAAAAAAGTTAAGCAGAAAAAAGCAAAGGACAGACACAAATAAAGTTATGGCGTTGAATGAGAAGGTTAAAATGTTGCCTAAGAAATTATTCCTAGATCTGACGCATCGAATTAATCCTAAATCTCATTCCATCAGCATCTCCACCACAACACCTCCTCAAATTCTAAGTCCTACAAAACACCGTTCATATTCAGTCTATATTGTTAATATATAAACTCATACCATAAAACGGTTTAAACGATCCAATTTTTGTGTATTTTCCAAGATTAATAAATACGATCAAATTATTGTTGAAATTAAGATTTTTTTTAATAAGTCTCATGCTTAATATTTGACCTCTTACCTTTCTGAATATTCTTATCACAACACCTTTAACAAGAGATACCTATAATAAGGAATATTCATATCAAAGCAATAACTTTAAATTTCTTCAAAACTTATGAATATACCAAACTCAAATCCATATATCAAATTATAATTCAAGCAACTATAAGCAATCATTCATTTCATTTGTATTTATAATTTCAACTAAAATATTCATTTTGACATACATATATGTTATAAGTACAAATAATAAATTGGATAAGTCCAAAAAGATATTAATGTAATTAAGTTAAATTATGATTATTTACTAAATTTAGGATAAGAAACTTTAGTAATAAGAAAAGTATTGATTTTTGAATAAAATAATTCTAAAGTTTTAGAAAACAATTTAGAATAATGAAATTGATTATATGATAAAGAATTTATAGAGTTTATGATCAAATTTCATGTAAAAACACTAAATAATATACTTTTAATTTCTAATCAAAAATTCATAGTACATGTAACAAACTCTTATGTCTTAACAAAAAATCTAAACTTTAATAATAAAAACATTAATGTTTTAGCAATTTTTATTATAAATTTGTATTAAGTTCAATATTTGAATATTATGAATGACTAATTATTTTATATCTATGTTTACATGTGAAATCTATTAATTATTTTATCATATTCAGATTTTTCAAACTATTTTTCAATTATCATACATCTAAGAACAAAAATAGAATACAAAAATGATAGAAAATAAATATATTGCATAGTAAAAATCACAAAAAATTAAGATAAGTTACGTTCCAATTTTTCTTTAATATCTTAAAATTAGTTTCCTAAGCCATCTTGTCTTTCTAACTCGCAGTAGACGTTTATAGTGTATCCATATTCATCTTATTTTATTTCAAATTACAGATTTCATTGGGAACAATTTATAATATGATAATATTTTAATTCGTTAACTATTAGCTAGTTTAGTTTATGTGTTAAGTGCTAACTTGCGTAATCTACAGAATATTTGTCTTGCAGTAGTATGGTTGCGTGGGCAAATTTGCATGGACCAATTATAATTCTTGGCTTTATATAACTACTGCAGAATTACATAACTAATTAATCTTCCATTACGAATAGGAGCTTTTTAAGTTTTCATCAACTGAATACAAAATTCATACCAATATTGAAAGTTTACAATAAACTCACTAAAATTCACCATTTGAAAATTTATCAAAATAATAATAATAATAATAATATTGATAAATATGATGATAATAACGTATAGAAGCAGTGAATATAGTTTTTCCACCGATCTCACAAATTGGAATAAATTGAACAACTAACAAAATATTGCCTTCAAATAGATTCACATAGAATAAAACTAAAATACTAATTTTTTTAATTCTACTCTCAAACATCAAAGGGAATGAATGAGGAAGAAAATTTGGCAACTTGTAGGAAGTTTTTCATTTTGTCCGATGTCATGATTGACATATTAAAATTTGTGCACATATATATATATATATATAGTTTAAATGAAAGGGTGGCTATATGTTGTTGAGAATTTGAATTTATAATTAAGAATTAGAAACTCTGGTCGTGTGTGGCCTTGATCTAGCTGTATATAAAAAGGTCCAAAACTCGTGCATTAAAAGCCAACTTCCTCTTTTGTATTACTTGGAAAGCCTTTCACTTGCAACAATGTCTACCCTCCCTACCACTCAAGGCAAAACAATCCCAGATGCCTCTGACTACAAGGGCCACCCCGCAGAGAGGTCCAAAACCGGTGGCTGGACTGCATCCGCCATGATATTAGGTCTCAAAAACCTATCTTTTTTATAAATAACACTTCAAAAACAAGCTCTCAATAGATTCCCATGTTGACATGTTTTATTTATTTTTATATATATATATATATATATATATATATATATATATATATGTATGCATATATCAGGAGGAGAAGTGATGGAGAGGTTGACAACACTGGGCATCGCCGTGAACTTGGTCACATATTTGACAGGGACCATGCATTTGGGTAATGCTGCCTCTGCCAACGTTGTAACCAACTTCTTGGGAACCTCCTTCATGCTCTGTCTGCTTGGAGGCTTCCTCGCCGATACTTTCCTAGGAAGGTCCGAACCCGTTTTATCCCTACACTTGCAACATTATCAACTTCTTTTTCTTTTCTTTTTCATTTAATGGAAAAACCAAGATAAGCCAGATCTCTATTATTCTATTCAACTAATATTTTCTTAGTGTGCCGTCACCAAAGTTCTTATTGGAATTTTCGTTTTCATTTTCCACAGATACCGCACCATCGCCATCTTCGCAGCAGTTCAAGCCACTGTAAGAAACGCCACAACTTTTCTTGTTTCAATAGTAAAACTTACGATGCAGTGATAACTCGGGTGAAGCTTAACTCTGATTAAGAATAGTATAATGAAGAGAATCTATATTGGCTCGATCGACCGAACTGATATGAGTTTCTTTGATGATGTTTATAGGGTGTTTCGATATTGACGATATCAACCATAGTTCCCAGCCTGCACCCTCCGAAGTGCACGGAGGACACCGTGCCACCTTGCGTGAGAGCGAATGAGAAACAGTTAATGGTGCTGTATCTGGCGCTTTACGTAACGGCTCTTGGCACTGGTGGTTTGAAATCGAGTGTGTCAGGATTCGGTTCGGATCAGTTCGATGATTCGGACAAAGATGAGAAGAAGCAGATGATAAAGTTCTTTAACTGGTTCTACTTCTTCGTGAGCACAGGGTCTCTGATGGCAACGACGGTTCTTGTGTACGTGCAAGACAACGTAGGACGAGGATGGGGTTATGGTATCTGTGCGGGTGTGATTGTGGTGGCTCTTCTTGTGTTTTTGTCGGGTACGAGGAAGTACAGGTTCAAGAAACTCGTGGGCAGTCCACTCACTCAGTTTGCAGAAGTGTTTGTGGCTGCCATAAGGAAGAGGAAGTTGGAATTGCCCTCTGATTCCACGTTGCTCTTCAATGATTATGACACCAAGAAGCAGACCATGCCGCATAGCAAGCAGTTCCGGTAAAAATAAACTTTCACCAATCGCCATCTCTTATTTTACGTTTGTTCTTTCTTCTGGTTTTAGATTGATAGATATTTTTCAATGATTCTCTTTATAATAGTATTAAATAACTTTGCTGGAGACACCTCCTGGACTAAGCCTTTTGACTTTAGAGTAATCATCCCCTCACGATACGTCGTCAATCATTCTTCTAATTAAATGTATATCGATTGATGTTCAACTAAAGTTTTTCTTGCTCAATCTGAATCTTCTGTCTTTAATAAATTCCGAAGAAACTATTTGCAATTATAATATTCTGTTGTTCTGTGCAAGTTCTCGGTTGTCATAGCTTGTTAACTTTAATTTGCTAAAAGAAGTATTATTTTAATGGAGAAAGTTATCGTGTGTGTGTGTGTATATATATAACTTGAAGATGGGAATATAAAGATATCAGGGAAAGGGATAAAAAGTAGTATGTGTGAAGTGATCAGTTTGAAATTTTGATATGGAAAAACAGGTCTTTTTTTTTTTGTTATTGTTGGTTATTGTGAAAAGAAAAGCCTTTTACTTAAGGTAGGTGATTAAAGTTAAAAAAATAGCGCAGAGATGCAATTAAGTGGTGTTGAAGGGTAGCATAAAATATATGACTGAAGAAGATTTAGGAGGGTAGTTGGAATTGGTTGAAGCGTGAATGATTGGGGGAAAGAATGGAGTAGATAAGAATGTAGAGGCAGATATGTAGGGCTAGTTGGCCATGAAAGGGAAAACCAATAAGTTATCTTGGCTCATTTGGTATGTGGTCTGAAATGAAGTCCACCCCACGAGCTTGGAAGAGAAGAAATAAGTGTATGGTTTAGAATATTTTGGCATACTTTCCTTTGGAATTTTGATACTAAATGCAACATGATTTTCTTTATCTGTTTCTAATAATTGTCCATAAAAATTAGATTGCATTATAGGCAGAGGAATCAGAATCCAATCACCCCACGTAAGAGTAATAGCAACGACAAGGTTATCTCCAAGTGGAGATTCACGACTCATTTCTCCTTCACTTCTCAGCGTTGTCTCTCACACTCTGCCACCTCTAACAGAGACAACACTAAACCTCGCTCAACAATTAATGTCCCTGCTCACGTTCATGTCACACATTATCGTACTCTAATACTAAACTCGCATTTTATTCAAGACATGCAAACAGTGGAATAATAATAATTTAATACAAACAGAGTACATCATAGGCTAACTAGTTAAATAAAATGAGTTACGTTTTTTCCATGAATTTTGCTAAACTTGATTCTGGGCCGTTAATATTAATATTTATTTTTCGTTTGTTGATTGAGCAGTTTCTTGGACAAAGCTGCAATCGTGGATTCATCGGGTGGTGGAATGAAGAGAAAGTGGTATCTTTGCACCTTAACAGATGTGGAAGAAGTAAAATCGGTGATAAGAATGCTTCCCATATGGGCTACCACCATCATGTTTTGGACTATCCACGCTCAAATGACAACATTCTCGGTGTCACAAGCGACCACCATGGACCGTCACATAGGAAAAACATTTCAAATGCCCGCAGCATCGATAACCGTTTTCTTAATCGGAACAATTCTCCTAACTGTCCCATTTTACGACCGTTTCGTTGTTCCGGTGGCAAGGAAAGTGCTGAAGAACCCACATGGGTTGACCCCTTTGCAACGCATAGGAGTTGGTTTGGTGTTCTCGGTTTTTGCCATGGTGGCAGGGGCACTGATAGAGATGAAGAGACTGAGATATGCAGAGTCACATGGTTTGGTAGATAAGACAGAAGCAAAGATCCCAATGACAGTGTTTTGGTTGATCCCACAAAATTTCTTTGTGGGGGTAGGGGAGGCCTTTATGTACATGGGACAGTTGGACTTTTTCCTTAGAGAGTGCCCGAAAGGGATGAAAACAATGAGCACAGGGTTGTTCCTGAGCACACTGTCTCTGGGTTTTTTCTTCAGCTCCTTGTTGGTGTCTATAGTGAACAAAATGACAGCACATGGTAGGCCATGGCTCGCAGATAATCTTAACAAAGGGAGGCTCTATGACTTTTACTGGCTTTTGGCTATACTCAGTGCCATAAATGTAATATTTTACTTGGTTTTTGCTAAATGGTACGTTTACAAGGAGAAGAGGCTTGCTGAGGAGGGCATAGAATTGGAAGAAACAGATGATGCTGCTTTTCATGGCCACTGAATCTTCTCCCACAAACATTTTCTCTTTTTCTTCTACGAAATTTTCCTGCTTGTATCAATATGCTAATCAAGTTTTCACATCTAGTTACCATATAAATAAGCTTCTAAGTTGTAACCATTTTGTATGTGTTTATACTGTGGAAAAGAAAAGACAAATAAATTGAAATTGTTTACTCCATGTTAACAAGGTATGCTTCATCGATGTGATCCATGTCTTAATTATACGCACATGTTCCTTGCAAACATGACAGTTCAGTCCCACCAACATTTAACGTAGGACACATGCAATGGTTGGTGCTGACGAGCTTATAATTCATTAGTTATCATTAATCAGCTATCCCTTCAGACACGTTGCGAGCCAACAAAGCTGAATATTTATCTTTTTATACCTTTACATTTACTTTTTATTTTTTTCATAAATATTTTCTATATATTTTTAAAAAATTATTTTAACACACATTTACACTTTGACACATTAGTTTTTATTTTTTCATCACAAAAAACATATCAAATAAATGTAGATGTGTCAATTTGCTCTTTAAATTTAAATTATTCAAGTAATCTACTTTCAAAAATTAAAGTAGTTTATTTTTTTTTTCAAACTCAAGTTGTTACGATTTAAACAGCAATGTCAACGAAATCCCTTAAATATATTTTCAATCTTTATTAATTTTTCATTTCTTAAATACTTTTTTAGTTTTCATCCTTAATCATATTCTATCAAATGATAATGTGTATACACTAGTTTTTTCTTTTTACATATATAGACAAATTTCAAACATAAATTATAATAATAGACAAATTTCAAAAATATTACAAAAAATAAAAAAGTCATATAATTCTCACACGACTTTAAATAAGAAGTTGTTTGCTCCTAAACCACTTTGGTTCTAACACCATTAAAAAGTAAAAGTTGGATACCCCTTATTTATTAATTCATTTAATAACTCCCTTACATCACTATTAATATATGTAGATGGTATGGTTTGTGAAAGAAAATAATGATCAAGAAATAGCTCAAAAATTAAGCAAACCCTTTATTTCTTTTGTATCAAAGACTTATGGGAATTACATTTTTCTCTTGGTTTTGGAGTGGCAAGAACAAAGAAAGATATGTTGATGAGCTAACGAAAACATGCATTGGAATTGCTAAGTGACACGTGTCTTTTTTTTAATGCAAAACAAAATTTACATCAATTGATAATACTAATAAGATTTTAGCAAACTTAAGAGAATTACTTGATGATCTTCTTAGGTATAGACGTCTCATTAGAAGACTCGTGCATCTCACAAACACACGACCTAATATAACCTATGTTGTGTACTATCTTGTACAATTTCTTTTTAAGTTAACAACCGTTTATCATAATGCTACTCTAATGATTCCTCACTTCATAAAAATGCACCAAGTTTGGGATTATTTTTCCCATTTAATTGTGATCTTCAATTGAAAGTCTATAATAATAATGATTGCACTTCTTGTTCTTACATAAAGAGATCAATTACCGGAATATAGTGTATATCTTAATTTTTCACTCATCTCATGGAAGTTCAAAGAACATAACATAATCTCTAGAAGCTTAATAGTTGCAACTGGTGAAGTTCAATGGCTTACTTTTGTCTTACAAGATGTCTAAGTTACTTTCAAAACTCTAAGTTAATTTTCTATGCTATTTGAATGTATATATCAAATAATGTAGAAGCAAACGTATCAAAAAGCCTCTAATAATTTATTTCTACAAAAATGCAATCAATTAACTAATAAATAATATATTTTAGAAGTATATTTGCGAGTTATAGTGTTTTCAACTCTCTCTTTAAAATATAACTTTTAAAATGATTAAACTATTTGAAAGGGATATCAGATGGCAAATTCTATATTTTGTTGTTCTTTTTTAAGGAAAGGATTTATATGCAATTATTAAACTATGCTTAGTTGGAATTCTTTAACAATTTCATTTGTCTTTGATGAGGACATTATATACATCTTGTATTAATTAGAATTTCTTAATTTGAATATAATAATATGTTATTCTTTCTCAAGGAGTGACATGAATTCCATTACATGAAACATCTTACATTTTGTCATCATATTTATTTTCTAACTCCATTTTGTCTTACTTATACTTAATTTTCCATGTCTATTGGTATATATGAAATAAAGAAAGAGAAACGTAACAAAAAGCCTTTGGTGGTTTATTTCTACCAAAATGCAATCAATTAGCTAATAAATCAATAGCCATTGGGGGCGAGTGTAGCTATAACAGGATAAAGGGATATATCCTTACGTTAGCTAATATGACCAACTAATTACATACAACCAAAACAAAATCATATAAAAATAAAAAAAAAAAGGCAAAATTATGACATTCTAATGAAGAGATAACACCATGATCTTTGAAGCTGGATTTCCTCACTTTGTATATACGCACATCCAACACCAAGTAACAATTTTAATTTGAGATCACCAAATATTCGCATTTATCTTCGCGCAACAGTAGTAACATTGACCATGTATGTGGTTTAAATTCACAAAGCATCGTGGATAACAAATGGTGGAACTTAACTGTGCTACCTTCCTCATTGTTCATATATCACCAACAAAGGATGACCATTTCAGCCATTTCTCCAATCCCACTCTCCCATTCTTGAAAAAACACACGGCATGCAATAACATTAAAGCTAAACTCCCCATTAGTTAACCTTCATGGTCATTATCTGCAACGTAAATACTGAGTTACATCTCAAGAGATCTACAAAGTGTCTCAGACAGTATTGCAAGCAAAACAGTGTTTTTTTAACAGAAAATGGGTACGTAGTTCAAATCAAACAACTTTGAAAATATGTAAAGTATAATGTTAAGCATAAAACTCCGTTTGATATATTCCACGATCATATAACATTTTCTTATATTTTTCTTCTTCTGAAATGTATATGATATTAGATAAACTTAAATGAGGATAGTTTATCATTTATTTGTATTTTTATCATTACTTTTTAAATAATTATTTTTTTTATTTAATAAATTAGTGTTTAGAATGTATAGTAATTAACTCCTTTATTCACGGTTAGATATATTTTCAATATTTTTTTTTATTTTTATTATCCAATATATTTCTTTTTTATTATTCTTGGATTTTATCTTCAATTCATGAATTAATTGATTATATATATATATATATATATATATATATATATATATATACCTCAAAACCTAAATAGAATAGCACAACTAATTGATTGAACATTTAAACATAGAGTTTATCATTAGTTATTCATAACATTATAATGATAAACTTAATGCAAACTTATAATAAAAATTGCTAAAACATAAAACGTTAGGGTTTTTATTACTAAAATTTAGACTTGGTGTTAAGATACTAAGGTTTGTTATATGTGGTGTGAATGATAGAGTAAGAATTGGAAGTATATTGTTTAATATTTTTCATATTGATTTGATGTATGAAATCTAACACAGTGAAGTCTTTACCACATAATAATTTCATAAATTTTTATTGCTTTCTTAGTTTTAGATTTATTTCGTTCACATCAATAATTTTCATTCTTTTAAAGTTTTTAGCCTTAGTGAATAAACATAATTTTTTTAAAAGTGCAAGTCACTTTGGGAAACATTATCTAGACTTATCTATTTTATTATTTGTACGATTTGGTACACATGTCAATCTTGTAACAGCACAGATAAGCAGGTTAGGCTTCAAACTCTTAGAGAGAAGCTTAGAAGCATGAGGATGAAAGAGAATGAAGGAGTGATCAAGTAGATCTCTTGGGTGGAGATCATGGTGAACTAGATTGATAGAAATGGAGAAACACTATCCATTAGCCGAGTAGTGGAGACAATTTTGAGGTCGTTAATCGACGACTTTGAGAACATAGTTTGCATTATTGAAGAGTCCAAGGACTTATAAATGCTCTCGGTTGAAGAGCTTGTCGGGTCACTTGAGACGCATGAGCAACAAAGAAGGAAGGAGAATGAGGAGTCTCTTGAACAAGCACTTCAAACAAAGCAACCATAAAAGGAGAAGCTCAGAACACCCAAGGGAAAGGACGATATCAAGGAGGTAAATGAAATGGTCTTGGTGGTAGAAGATGTGGAAGGAAGCATAGAAAAAATAGTCCAGCCAATAAAATTGGTAGGGAAAAGGACAAGGTCCATGGAGAGGAGGTCGGTCAAGCAACTCAAATGTTGAGTGTTTTAAGTGTGGCAAGCATGACTATTATGCAAAAGAGTGCTACTTGGATAAGTGTTTTAATTGTTGTAAGGTTCGACAATTTGCAAAAGATTTCGGTCTAAGAATGGGAGACAAGAGAGACGACCCGCCTTTCCACAAAAGATGTTTAAGAGGAAACGAGGTTATTGATGATGGGACATAGCTTGAGAGTCGAGAATAAGAAAGGGAAGAACTCGACAAGAAGGACGAGTTGCATAGAGAAATCAACAACAAGATTGAGTATCGAGGATAACTCGACAAGGAAAATAAGTAGCATTAAAAGGTCGACAAGACATCCAGATACATCAATGGCGCATTCGGATAATAGTTCAATAAAGTGCATAAAGATGTCAGATTGCTCGGTTAGAAATCCAGATAGCTCGGTTAACTCGATCAAGATATATCAATAGAGCAGGTGCAACTCGAATAGCTCGATGGAGCATATAGATAACTTGATGAGACATCTAGAAATCTTAGTGGTGCATTTGTACAACTCGGATAGCTCAGACATGTAAAAGGTGATTTGCAACAAAGAACTAAAATGGAAGTAAGAGCAAATGCAAAGTTACAAGGAAGCTTAGAAAGAAGAAACTAGGCTTTGCATAAGCCTCGTTTGAAACCTGAACAAGAAGTTTTAAGATTGCAAGAATAGTTGCAAGTCGAGAAAGATCTGAGAGTTGTACTAGAGGTGCAAGATGAGAAGTGGCGCCTTGCAATGGATGGAAAGATTGATGTGATTGAGTACAATAATAGTGAGATGGTCCAATTTCTCAAAAGGAGCTCAACCAATTGACAAAAACCTAATTATTAACAAGGTGGCCACAAAAACAATAAAGAACCCAACAAAGGACAAGTCAAAGTTAAGAAGTCGTCATCCAAAGAGAAGAGCAAATATGCCACTAAGATAGCAAATAGCCTGATTAAGAACAAATCGATCACCAAGAATGAAGATAACAAGTCAACCATAATGAATGCAAAATCAGACATGAAGAAAGTGAATAACCCGACTATTCATGAAAAAAAGAATGTGAGATGGGTTAGTACACTTGGGAAGTCACGATAGAATAACTGAAATGATGAATAAAAGAATCATTGAAGTTTACATGGAGATTTTGTTAGATAAACTTAAATGAGGATAGTTGTGAAAATAGTGATTCTTTAAAGATAATTATGGAGTTCATTAAATTGTACTTTGGTAGTAGTTGAATAGATGCATTTAAGTCTGGAAATTCATTAATAGTATTTTGATAGTAGTTGAGTAGATGTAAATTGTATTTTGGTAGTAGTTGTATTAAATGTATGTGCTTGAAAGACCAAGATAAAGGGCCTTTTGATAGTATATGTATGACTCAAAGTTTCAGGCAAACAAATCATAATACTAAAGATTGGTTATTTAGAAAGACTTGTCAAAATATGAAACATTCCCATGTGTGAAACGTTACCTGAACCACGTTAAAATGCACCTGATGAATCGGCAGACTCTTCATTGATTTCACTAAATATATCAGGGCAACCGTCCCAGCTTCGAAGCTCTCTCGCTTCCCAGTATCCACCAATGTATCGAAAGGTTCCACTTTCACCTTCTCTTCGGAACCACCTAGGCTTCCAACCATTTTCTTGTATTTTCCTTGACTGTGGTTATATAAACAATGACCATCATCAATACACTGGCAAAATATCACTAGAACACAGATTACAACACAAACAGCTGATGCACAAACAAATCACAATTAGTAATATCTATAACTTTGTTTCTTTTCATTTTCATTTTATATTTTTCTCTTTCTTTCAATTACAAACTCAAAAGTTAGGGAGACAACTATGAACAATTAAAAGGAAAAAACAAACGATGGAGTAGTGAATATTTAATATAGGTTAGAAACAAATGACAACTTCTTGGGTACTAAAAGCAAAACTTTATCGTTAGACTTGGAAATCGTTCTTTTAAAATCCTCCATAAAAAATAAATTAATAATAACTAACTAATTTTTCACTCATTTATTTTAAATTAAACAACCTTTTTTTCACTTGTTTCTTAAGTCTTTCTCTTCTTTAATTTTCCAATCTCTATATTTATGGCATAAAATAAGGTTTCTATTCAGGAAAAAAATGTCAATTCTGAATTAAACCAGTTTAGAAATAGTAAAGAAACATAGTTTAATTGAAAACTTATGCTCTCATTTAGTATGAACGGAAAAGAGTAAGAAAAAAACCACTCACTTTCCTTGATTTGATATGTATAAGCAAAGAAACAAAAAAAATTGAAATTCACAAGTTCAGTTCTTCTTTTTCCAAAATAAAAAGAAAGAAAAGAAGATTAAAGTGATTTTAGATCTTAATGACTTAAAAACTCATTTTTGCACATTACCTCTTTTTTATCAAACATATTAATATAATATTATTTTTATTCAACAACTTATAAAATCATCTCATATGTCATTCATTTTCTTTTTATTTCCCCTTTTACTTTCTCAACCAAAATAGGATCAGAACAAACAAACTTGGTTAGATAAAAAACCTTAAAAAGATTTAAAAGAAGGCTTATCATATATATATATATATATATGTTTTTATTTATTATTATACAACTAATCGTAAAAGATGTAAGAATAATTGTATTTTAAAGTTTCTCTAAAAAACAGAAAATGACATAACATTTTGTAATTATTACAAAAAAGACAATGAAAACGGAATTTTGTGGTTAGAACAGAGCTTTCCTAAAACAACAAACAATTCATCATCATTAATACAACATTCAGAACCACAAAAAAATAAAGTTATAATAATTTAATGAAATAATACTTAAACACATATTACATTCATTTCACATACATTATACAAATAAAATAATCATGAAAAAAAAGAGTAAATTTTTATATTTATAAAGAAAAAAAAAACAAAAGATAATATAATATAAAAGTTTGTTGTGTGTCATTACTCAACAATTTAATTAGATTAGTCGAGAACCACATATCTAAATCCTAGAGTAACCTAAAAGAGGAAAATGGGTGTTGAAAGGAGAAAAGAGAAGAGTTTGAGACATACCATTCTCTGACGCTTTTCCAGCCTTTGTTTCTCCAAATTAGCCTTGTCGTATTCCCCATTCTCTAGATGTCGTTGATCAGGTCTAAGCCTGGAATCCGTAGGCGGGAGATTCTCCTTTAATCCGTGATCAAATACCCGTGATCAGAAAAGGCTATAAAAAACCATAAGAGACGCATATATAAGAAGTGGAATGCATACCAAATAATGATATAATACATCATTATATACCTTCAGTCCCGGAGTAAGCTCATTCAGAGTCATGGCAAATGGTGTCAAATTATACCGACTCACATTAGGAGATGCCATCGTCCTTTTCCACAACAAAGATGCGTTTGATGAATTCAAATCTTTAGGCTTCACATTTACATTACCACTCATATAGTACATGCTGTCATCCCACTTCCCAAACAATGTCGCAACTTTTTTCCCCGTTACATCTTCCACAAATCCATGTACCTAATTCAAACCGCGGTATACACACTGAATCACATGTTTACCAAAACTCACTCAATACATAATTTGGTACTTTGAAATTTGAACACATTAAAATAATAATATAACTTTTAAATTAAAATAATTCTGACATTAAAATTTAAATAAACAAAGACTGAAGTGAAAGAAATAATTTTTAAATATTATACACCCAATAACTTACTTGGCGAGGATTTCGGTCGAGTATCGTCTGCTCTTTGAACTTGAGTCTGCACGAATACTTCCGATTGCTACGTATATCCATGTTCCCATGATGATCACAGTATATTTTCCCAAGGATGAGATTATAGATCGTGGTGGTGACCTAACACAAGAAACAACAGCAACAATCATAACATTAATTTAGAGAAAATATTACCATGGAATTTAAAGGTAGATGAGTAGTACAAGCAAGCTGATTGGCGGAAAATAATAGATTCTGATTTTACAATGCTTACCTTGCTCCACTGAAATATTTCACCATCATTGAACTCTAGGGTCAGAACACCCACTGGATCAAGCTGAATTGACCTTCCCCGAAACTTTGAATGGATGTTGCTGTCAGCCCAAAACTTCCATCCTCTACCTTCGCAGTGGCAGGCAATGAGTGTTGGATGATGGCTGACCTGTTTCAGACATAATGACTGAAGCATCAACAATATTCGCAAGTTGATGAATTCCTCATATTAATATACTAACACAAAAATACATACCAAGTTAAAGGCATTGTGCTCTATGTAATTTAAGCAATCACCATTAGATAGACTGAAATAAACGGCTTCACATTCTACTTTTCTAATGCAAACAAGTTTAATTTGTGGGAAACTTTATTGATATTTTACTAGCCCAAAGAGATTCCAAAAGTAAATTCGACCTCATCCCATATTAGTCAGATTCCAATCTTGTATCTCCGCTTTAGTAAATTATAAGGAACTCACCTTCTCTGAAAAGAAGCGAATTCCTTTCTCGGGGTAATCAGCTTCGTAGGTTTCACCCAGTAAAGGATTAAAGGGTTTACAGTTACGACCTTCAGATGACGCATAACCCGAAACTGCAAAGGCAGCAACATACAGTGCCCGAAGAAGACCGTTTCCCTGAAAATACGTATTCAAGGGGGAAAACAATCAAATACAATAATATGATTGATTTCAACTTTGAAACATAGTATCATTATTATTTTTCTCTACCACAAAAACACTCATTTGTGACAAACAAGTTCCTAGAAATTATTATAGCATGGTTATTCCACTGTCAAATTTATGATTTCAACTTGAATCATATCATCATTGAGTGCACGCTCTGCATTGGATTAGCAACGCAGGTATTTCTCTTTTCAAAATCGAGTTTAACAAAAGACGCAGAAGATACCAGCTTCTGCAGGATCCAGATCCAAGGGTAACAGACATGTTACCAAACATACAGTGGATTCTGCACAAAAAGATGTAAACTGGGAGTCTTTTGCTTACACTCTTATAAATAAAAAGAGAAAACTGAAGAAGAAAAATGACATTTTGAAATTCAACTCTTTCTAAAACCAAATAACAATCAATTTTAATAATAAAATATTAAATTTGATAAATTATTACTGTTATTATATAACAATATATTTGCTACATAAGTACTTGTAGAATGGTTGTGTAAGTATGGGTTTCAAGATATGGATCCTCACTTGGAAATACGGTACGGGTAGAAATTTCACCGAATAGAAAAACAAATGTAGAGATTATTTTCCACTTTCTAATGATTTGGTCGAACAGGTAAGTATAAAGTGGTTTTATTTTCATATTATCTACCTGCTCACTCTATTCGAGCTCAACCAAGCATTCTCCAACAAGAAAGACAAAAATTCACTAAATATTGCTCCTTAGAAAGAGGTACTCATAAAATAACTCATTACCCGAGCTTAGGGAAAAAAATAATATAAAGGGCAGATTCACTACTTTGTTATGAGGCAACTGAGAAAAAATATTTATTTGTGATCAAACAAATTCACAGAAATTGTAAGGTATGATTAATTTACTACTGTCAGGTTATGATTTCCCCCTCTCTTCTGTGTGACCTAAAGTGAATGATTAGAACTATAAACATAAAAACAAAGAAGCTAAAGGAGTGCAGTAAGGTTACTTAATCTGCATATCTCAAGAAATGGAAACAACACAAAAACATTCACGGATAGAGTTGGAAAGAGAAGTTCTAATAAAATCATCATGTCCTTTATTCAATACTAGTTTTAAATTTATATTGCAAACACTTCAACACCGGTGAGTGGCAAAAACAAGAGCAAGATGTATATCTTACTGATTTTCCGTACTCGTGAGCTAGATCCAGTAGATAAGAGTACTCCAAGTCCTCACAACATTTTTGTAGGGATGATATAGGCTCATTAAAGTATACCGGGAGACAAACTCTCGTGAGATCTTTTCCCACGTTGTCCTTGATCATTGACCAAAGACTAACACCCTTCTCTTTCTCAACAGGATCTGGAAGCTTTTTTCGTCTTGCTATCTGAGGGTGCTTATAATTACAAACCATTTTCTCAGGATAAATGTTCTCTGTATCAGTGCATTGCGTGCTGGCTTCCCTACACCTGTCCACTTCATTTATAGCTCTTTCTGACTCACACTTGCAATCAGGCTCCGTAAAACAGTCTATAGTATCATAATATGAGATTTCATCTTCATCTGATACTTCCTCCATCTCTTGCTTCTCAATATCATCAGATGATTCAGTTGTACTACATTCTGAAACCAAAAGGTTCATGTGAAAATAATAGTACATCTTGAAAGGACAAGTTCATAAATAATGAAGGTTGCAGATAGATTCATTGTAGACAAATTTACCGAAAAACATGGACAGAGGGTCAATTCATACTTGTACACAGCGATGGTGCATATGATAATTCCAGAATCTAACGAAGTGTGATAAATGAAATCAGCATGCTCACGAAGAATAGTTTCTATTCTGGTTGAATGAATAAGCAAATCATGGACCCTCAAGTTCTCACAGTTGCCTCAACGGATAGAGGCATATGAGCTGGGACCATAAAAAAATATTAATTTTTCTAATGGGTTGACTTTCGAAACAAAACTGTCATTTGAACCGAATCTAAAAGATGAGATAAAATAATGAATGATAAATTCTCTAGAGATCGGCATGAAGATGCTAGTAAAAATTCTATCGATTGAATTAAAACTCCAGAACTTCGAAGAAAAAAAATATAAATACACAGGTCCATGTTCCAAGGTCATTTGGCCAAATAATTTTCATCATTCAAGAAACGGTTGCAATAACAAAATGATGTCAGCAATATTCCTCCTGTTCACATAAGACAGAACCATTGGTCCCTGTGATAACTTTCAACACAACAAAGATTCCGCATACAAGCACATGCTCATTAAATCAAAGAAGAAAGACAAAAGTAACAGCATATGTATAAACAGAAAACATCAGTATATATTGCAGTACCACTATATTTTCCACGTCCAAGACTTGAAAACTCGTTCTTTGTTAACTGGTATTCACCATCGTTTATTGCAGTGGCCTCAGGTTCAGTATTAGCTGCCTGTTTATTATGATCAATAGAAAATTTGTTAAGTCACGCACCTTAAAGACCCTTCACATTCAGAAACTACACTAACACAGAAAACGGCAAACTGAGATGATAGTTGAATTGACATGTAAGTCCATGAATTACAATTACATTTCATAGTGAGGGAAGAGGCAGAAAACAATTGATGCCATCGACCAAAGTCACCGATGACGTGACTCTTCTTAAAAGACATTGGAAAAACCCACAAAACATGTCATGTGGTCTTCCAATTTTTATTTTATTTTTTTACTTGGTTCCTGATTGTATGATAACAATACTACTTGAGTTGAATTTGTACCAACTCAAATAGTCAGATAATTTCATCATAATTATCCAAGAGCGACATACCCCCTAATGTTTCCATGTGTTTGACAGAACTAAGAAGCACAGCAATTATTATGAATAAAATATATGCATAAGAAATATAAAACTAGATAGCTAAAGTATTGAAAGTTTATGTACACACATTTAGTTAGAATTAGAAAAAGTGGTACGCGTGACAAGACAACAGTCTCCTTACATGAAAGATAGCTTCTAAAATATAATTGATGGTAAAGGAGACCGAAAAGAAACTTTTGGACATTAAACAAATATAATTCCTCGATTATTTTATCAAACTATGTACTCGACCATCCAAGCCGACCCGGTCATAAATTATAAAACAACACAGCAGAAAACTTTAGAGATCAAATGACCTGGAATCGTTAAATTATTGCACAACTCATAATCTTTGACCACATTTAAAATGGTAGGGAGGGATGTGGTGGGGGAATAATAAAGTAATAAATACCCCACAGTTCTTTAAGCATTCAAACGAACCCAATATAGAGGAAGATAGTGACAAGCACTCCAGAATAAAGGACAAGGTAAGAAATGACCTCCAATTGCCTTATTGTATCAAGCAGATTAGATCGCTCTTGACAAAGAACTTCAAGTTGTCCTTGCATTTCGGAGAACTCTGAGAGCATGATTTGTTCGCACTCCTTTACAAGGTTCTCACTGGTTCCCTCTTCAAGCAATCGTGACTTAAGCCTGTCGGTTGACACGGATATATCATTGGGTGTAAGCAAGAGATGATCATTGAGGGCTTGATGAGGATACAGGCCACGTGTCGAAACCAATGCCTGTATCCACGCTACCCGATCGTTCCTCGAATCAGTTCTCAGATGGAGAGTTTTCGTTGCTGTAAATATATAGAAACGCCGATCATCTGACTTGCTCTCTCTAAATGATGAAATCTGCTAAACATTCACGCAATGTAACTTCAATTTCAGTGCGCCAACAAACTTACTCTATCCAACTTTTCTTTTTATTGAAGAAGAACAAATAGGAGGGACAGAAATTACAGATAAGAAATAAAATTAGAAATTATTAATAATAATATATAAAAAAAAAGACATAACAAAGACTAAAATTGTAGAAAAAGAATAAATAGTGATATTAGTGTTCATTGAAAAACGAAATACTATTAGAGAGTAAAACGAATAGTACAACAACAGAATCTAAATTATTACAAAGAAAAAATGGGGATAAACTTCCCAAGAAGACACACGGGCAAACAAAAGGTAAAGACACTCCTGCCACCTCAACCAAAAGAAGGCAAAATTTTTGTAGTTAACGAAAGACTCTTATTAATAATCAGAAAATGCTACTGAACACACAGGCCATTCAGGTTTTGGTTCAAACCAGTGTACTATGTATATATTATAAAATAAAAATGAATTTGTAGAATAGCTCAAGAAACAAGGTAACAAAACATTATTTACAGCCTCTTACTTCCTTTGTTTTGTTTTTGCCCCTTTTATATAGGAGGAGAGAGCTGGTTTATTAATTAGAACAGCATAGGAGCACCATACAAGTTTTTCCACTCTCCTCTAAACCAAAATCCACCAAGTCCCACACTCCATTTGTTAAAAATAAAAGTATTCTGATAAACCCAATACAACTGAGGCCTTTCTACTATTTGATAAGGTTGCATAAAGTAACATCTGAGTCATTCCAATTTACAAACCTAAACCCATGCCAGTCCAAGATCCCTAATTACCTGCCGTTGGATCATCCCACAGTTTGACATTTTTTGTTCCCTATATTCCAATATAAAATGCCTCCTCCTTCTAGGCTTGCATTACCGTTGAGGCAAGCAAGGAGAAACCAAAAGTATGCCAACATTGCATTTTATCTCTCCAAATTTTTATAAGCTACAGGGACATGCTCTAGAAAAATGGAAAGAGGAAATAAAAAAACAATGAAAGACAAGTGAAAAACTTACAGGAAAAAATAGTAAAAGAATAATAGAATAAAAGGAAAAGGGCAAAAGACCCAGGTGTTAAGTGTTTCATGTTTTAAACTGAAATGGTAAAGGAGGTCAGGTAGAATTGGATGAAAAACAGGTGCCGAGAGGAAGCTAAATCGTAGAAATGCATCGGACCGCCAGTTAATACCTTACCTAGGGCTACGACGTAGTCTACCGTACCCTCGATGGCCACCTGTTGATGTGACCCACTCTACATTAACAACCAGTTATTAAAACCACACTGAACTGAAATCCATCATCATCATATTCTAAGGTTGATTAGAATAATTTCCACTCTCTAAGTAAACTTTTTTTTTTCAGATAATAAATATTGAAATTGGATAGAGATTATTAACTGCAAACCTCCTGTTCCTTTCAATTCGCAACTAAACCCACCTAACAGAGAGTAAATCACAATCACAGCCAACCATGGCCTAAACATGCAGATTTACACCATATTGTTTCAATAGAAAAGAAATAAATAAATAAACACACACACACACATATATATATATATAACTTTTTTTTCCTTTATCCTGTAAAAAAAGAATCACATTCAGGTGAGTGAACAATTTTAATGGCAAACCTTGGTACTCATTAATCACATCACCAACAAAACTGAGGCACGGATAGAGGACATTTCACATGTGTGAAATAGAAAATCTGAATGTAATTACTATATTTATATTTTCTTTAAGTTATCTTTCAAGGAGTTAGTGTGGAAAAACACTGTAACTGAGGAGTCACATCACACGAGCAATGCCTGCTATGATCCTTCATTGATTTTCAGGACCAGAAAGAAAAAAACAGAAACAAAAATCAGCATTATAAGTATGTATAGAAGATTAAAGTTACCTTGAGATGGACTACACGGGAAGAGGAAGAAGCTTTGCGGTGTTTTCGTCGTGTGGCGGGGGCAACTCTGTCCACTCGTGCGAGTCGGTTGGTGGAAATCTCCCCGATGAAGCTAATGTCGTCGGAAGAAGTGAGGAGGTTGAGATTCTCCGGACATCTGATCTTGGCATAAGAGAGAACACCGTTCCTGAGGAGGAACCATCGGGATCTCCAGCCTTTGCCGTAATTGGTCCACTTGTAGAGAACGCCGGCCACCGTGGTCTCCCATCTTTGAGCAGCATTGCCCTGAGATCCCACTGCCGGGAAGCTCCTCGTTTGGAAAAGTCTTGCCGCCATCCGCTCCGGGGAATGGTTGCCGATTCCAGGACTCTCCAGAGAGATACAACACAGTTGGTGCATCTCTTTCACTCGCATTTTCTCTCCCTCAAAATACTTCTTCCTAACTTTGGTTCCTTCTATTTTAGATTGATTCAACGCGAGGGTTCTACTGACACCTGAATTATCTTTTTCATTGATTTTGTGAAAGCTAGGAAGTTAGAAGAAAATTAAAAGGACATGGAAGGAGGTTGAGTGATAGATACATTAGTGTGAAAAAAGTGTGCAGAAGAAAAAAAGCTTATAAATTTATTTGAAGAAAAGAATGAGATTTGTATATTCAAATGAATAAATTAATGTGTTGAAAAAGAGGACTGAAGGCAGGTATATATATTAGTTGGATTTGGCAAAGGCAAAGAGAAGGGGGCAAAGTAGTAATAAAGTGAAAAGAAGAGGGTTTTTAAATGGAAGATGTGAACTACTTGTATTTAAATTGAGGACAAACTAGTCCTCCTAGTCCTGAACCACAACTAAAACAGATATTTGATTTTCTATAGTCAGTGATGGATAATTGAAATAATTATATTAATATATAAGGTTTGAAATAGATACCTTATTTATAAAAATTAGTTGCAACTCAAATAAAAGCTTGTTTATAAACCTGTATTTATGGAACTTAAAAATGAAATCAACATGATATTTGTAATGTAAGATTTGTTGTTTATTGATATGTGTCTTTCTTGTAATATATAAAAGTCTTCATTTTTCATAAGTCCTCTTTATTTATAAGATCACCATACTAAATTATTAAAAACTTTAATATACATTTAATCATCACACCTAATATTCATACATCTTAAAACTGTCTAGATTTTAAAAATAAATATTGTACTATCTACCTTAAAATAATATAGGAAATAAAAAATTATTGATTTTAGAATTTAAAAGATAGATAAAAGAAAGTTTGACAGGGAACAAAATCAAAATGTGAATTTTAAGGAAACAGAAATTTTTTATACAAAGTTAAAATCAAAAGTAAAAATATATGCAAGTTATTATTATATTTATTAATTGTTAATTCTGTGTATGTGTATGTGATGATGAGAAAATTGTTAAAGAATAAAAATATATGTGTACACCGGAATAGAAAAGGATAAGTATATAAAAAAAATTATCCTAAGTTATAGAAAAAACTTAAATAAAAAATTTAAATAATTAATTTTTTGTCATTATTATAATAATAATAATATTGTTATTAGTGTTTTTAATTACTTTTTATTAATAATAAAATAATATCACTTTATAAATATTTTTCTCAATTTCTTTTTTCTGATAAATAATTTTCTCTTTTTACTTTCTTTTTCTTCATCTCCTTGTTGTACAGTAACAAACACACCCACAAAAATCAATTAAATTTTAATCAGTAACAAACATACCCACAAGCATATTCTTGTTGTAATAAAAGTAATTTTTAATATCATGAAAAAAAAAGTTTAAAATATTTAATAAAAAATGTTTCATTTTACATTATACTAACATTAATCATTTGCGCGTTGAAGTTTGTGGTCCATCATATCATATTGATACTTAATTGAAGATAAGTTGGCTAAAAAAACTAGTAAAGTCAGTGGGAATTATCATTAAAATAAGTAATCTTAAATATTTTACAAAGATAATTAGCTATTTTGATATTTTATTATTTTATTATTTTGAAGTTTGTTTTGCATTTCTGGAATAAAATTTGATTAACACTAAATATGTGAAGTGTTAATAAATTTTCCTTTTGATGTTCATCCATGCAATTGCCAGAAAATTATAACTTAACAAACTAATTTAAGAGAAAAAAAATAACCAATATTATAAAATGTAATTTTTTCTATTATTTATTTATTTTTTATTTCATAAATCTTCAACCCCTATTTCTATTATTTTTCTCCTAAATCTTCATATGGAAAGACATTTGACAAAAGGATTATCCAACTATTTATTTACCATCAAATTTGTTTGTTTATATCTACGGTTTATATCAATTTAATTGCAATGGAAAAAGATTGATTTTTTTACATTTTATTATCATCTATTAATTTAATTCCTAAAATCTCAAAATCACCCATACGAAACTTTAAGAACTTCAACAAATTTATAGAGAGAGAAAAAGTTGATAAACTCTATTTTGAATCTTGAATTTAATGTTTTTTTTTCTTTCAAAGTGATAAAACTGATAAAATATAAAGTTATAAATAAAGTGATAACCAAATAAACTTGACACTTTGTAATTATACTATTTTTTTATAACAATTGGGTCATATTATTAATATATAAAAAAGTAAAAGTATAGTATTTTTCAAATAAAATCAATAAAAAAGAAAAAAAAAATTACTTTCTTTGTGCATCTCTCGTCCTCCTGGCAGAGATTTTTTTATTTTATTTTTTTTAGTCTCTCATACGTCATTGAGTTGATAGGTAACCTTCAAATATAGGTGCCATTACATAAAGGGTCCAATTGTAAATATATATAACAAAAAAAGAATAATTATTATTATAATAATCACTCTTTCTTTACAAAATGCAGCATGCAGATGGTGAAAGAGGGTCCTGTATAAGTACATGAGCTGTAGCTAGTTAGCGGCATCAGAAGTAGATAGCGAAAAGTAGCAGAGTTTATGATGCACATCTCATCTGGTACTTATTATTTGTGTATTGATTTGCAGTGGAATCTATGTTCAAACTGTACTATAGTAGCATATGGTCAAAGTTTTTGCACAAGTAGGAATTCAAACACTGATTCAATAAGCCCTAGCTTATAGCTAGGCCACATATACTTTACAGTAATGCATAGTCCCTTAAACATACATACATAGGGTCGTCAAAAGTTCTTCTTTTAGGTCTGGATATGCCTCAACTTTATTTACTTTGCTTCCTGCATCAATATCAGTATGCTGGTGAAAATGGAAAGCAAAACATCTTTTTTCAAACATGGAAACTTCTTCTAAGTGCTAATTAATGCCACCTAAGCCCAACAAAAATAATTAGTCAAACAAGGAACAAGACAGTTAGGAAGAGATTAATATTAGACTGTTTTTTAAGGAAAAAAAAGAGAGTAGTATATGACCTGTGACATTGAGTGTGTGTGTGTGTGTTCTTATTTCCAAAATGGTGAAAAAGATTTCATAATTAACTTATATTTTTTATTACTAAAATGTATTGTTATATCATGTCATATTTATCTTAACTTTACTTATAAAGAAAGAAAATAAAATGGGAAAACCACGAGCACAGTGTTTTTTATTTCTCACAGAGAAAAGGAAAGATCGTTACTATACTATAAAAAAACTAGTGTAAATTAAAATATCATAACCCGATTACAATCATCATGTGGTTAAGTAGCATTTAGAGTAATGTAATAAAGGTGGTCAAATTTCTCTTTTAGAAATTCTATTTTTCATTAGTTTAAATTAGTTGTCAAAGTATACATATTTGGGACTCTTTTATCTGTTTTCTCAGTAATGGTAGCC
This sequence comes from Vigna reflexopilosa, assembly GCA_027742785.1. Lineage (NCBI taxonomy): Eukaryota > Viridiplantae > Streptophyta > Magnoliopsida > Fabales > Fabaceae > Vigna > Vigna reflexopilosa. The sequence continues at coordinate 2,562,233 of CM050930.1, read as the reverse complement.
TAATAGTCCAATAAAAAATAGACATGTCACATTACTGCTTTGTATAATTTGTATTGATAAATCACACATTGTTAAATACTTTAGAAAAAGAGACACTTCAAGAAAAAAAACTAAAAAGGTAAAAATGCTTACAAACATTGTCTTTTAGCATTTTATTTTCATTTTTAAATTTCTTGGTTGTTTCTTCCTCTTCACATCTCATCCCCAGAGACAAACACAAAATGGGGAAAACAAATAAAATAAAAACAGAGAGTCGAAAATATAATGGTGTCATATATTAGTGAGACCAAAATGATCTCCTTATCTCTATGCCATGTGTCAGTATTTAGAGTGTTAATATTTAGGTCATCCCATGTGTGTGATTCCATTCCCAATTAGTTAGTCTCAATCACAAGTCTCTTCTTTGCACTATGTCATAATGATGCTTTTAAACCAAAAGCCATGTTCACAGAACCAGCTTTAATAATAAGACCCTCTCGGTCCACATTCATATTTTCTATTGTTTATCTAGTGTTTGTCCATACAGATACTTTGTTCTATTATTTTTATATTATTCACCGTTAATTTTGTTTTTAAAAAAATTTATAATATATAAGTAATTTACAAATAAATAAGATTAAGTTAAATTCAAAATTCACTTTTTAATAATATCGGAATTATGATTCAAGGTTATCTTAGTTATATCTATTATTTTTTATGCATTTTATTTTATTTATTATCGAATTATTATTAATATTTATTTGTACATTCAAAATATTTAGATGTAAATCTTATTTCTAAAATCGATTTATAAATAATATTTTTAATTATTTTTTTTAACATGCCGGCACTGATTACATGGAAGAATGAGTTATTTTTTTTTTTGTTTTATTCAATTGATAATAAGATGCTGATTTGCCAAAACTCTTTTACTTTTTGTTTGATTGTTTAGTTTTTTTTTTTCCAACATAAAAACTGGAAAGGCATTTTTAGGGGAATAGGAACTGGGGATCCCGCATGCTAAGCTCATGCTGTAAAAGGAGAAGAGAAGAAAACGCCTTGACATCATCAATCATCATGCCATCATACATATAAGTATCACTTTCTCTTTCATAACACAAGTGAATGTAATTTTATTTCATAATTAAATTTTAAAAGACTAAATTAAATTTAAAATATTTTTTTATGATATTAATATATATAAAATGAGTCAAATATTTATATATTTAATTTTTATACTATTTTAAAAAAATTTATTAATAAAAATATTTTATGTATATATAAATTCATATTCACATTTTATTTATATTAAATTTTGTTTGTCTTAAGAATCAAAATTATTTTAAATTTATCTTAATAATATTTATTATTTATTTGATCTGGTTGTTATCCTACTCTTTTCAAACTACTCTCATTACTGACATAATATATGTGTATTATATAAATAGATACAAAAGTGTATTTTCTATTGTTTTGGGATAAGAGAAAAAATCTAAGTTAAGATTGTACTATTGGGGAAAATGATTTGTTAAGTTTTGGTGGAGTTTATTTTCAGTGTGATGTGATCTTTAATGGGTTTATTTTGTTCTTATGATCTTTACATATGGAAGCATGAAAGCAGGGACCTCTTTCTGTTTGCAAAAGCGTTACAGCTATAAATTGTTTTAGTGACAGCAAATCGTCACCTATGCATGATGGTGATGTAAAACGAGTCATACCAAATAAAAGTAAAAAAAAAAAAAATCTTAAGTAATTCACATTCGAACCTTCAAGATATGTTTTAAGAATTCTTGTGTATATAGCTCTTGGATTTTTGAGAAGCGACCATAAGAAGACGGTCCAATCATTTTCCGTATCATATTTTGAGAATCTTATATATTTGAAGGAAACAGTAAAATTGTAAAATATTAATAAATAAATTTTGAAAGCTTTATGTATATGAAAAATTTTATTTTCAAATACGAATTTCACTTAACTCAAATGATGAACATAAATCTTGACTCGGTTTAATTTTTATTTTAATAGATTGTCTTTATTAGTCTTACTAGAAATATTAATCTTACTAGAATATTACATTAATTTTAGACTTTTCTTTTATCAAATAAATGAGGTGAGTTACCTTTCTACTCCATTAATTTGGAATGGGCCAAACCAGGTTCATATATCTTTAATAATACTTTTTATATGATAATGAACATCAAGAAGATGCTGAATGATTTTGAATCTTTTATTAGACCATGTTAAATTTTAAAGATTATATATATATATATATATATATATATTAATTACTAACTTCACATAATTTTTTTTATTTTTCCTTATAAATATTTGTAAAAACTAGTCTTCTCAAAATATAATTATTTTCTAAATATTTTAAAAACTAATCTATAAAAAGTAGACATACAAGATGCGTTAATCTCTTTCTATCTAGTTCATTAATAGTGTTGCTTAGATAACAAACCAATAGCATGTCATTAGTTATCCTTTGTAACTAATAAAAAGTTTCAATATATTGACAATCACATTATCTTATATAATAATTATCCTACAAAAATTTCATTTCAGAATTTTAACATTACCTCTGTAATTTAATATTTTATTATTAAAACATGTGACAGGTTCATTCTACGTATAATTAGTTTGAAGAATTATTGGATAGAAGGCATACTAGACAGGAAAATGCTTCAGTCTGGTGAGATATTATTTTAGATATGTCATACCGTCTAAAGATAATATTAAATTACAGAATATAAGAGGGGTAAAATTTATATTACAAATTTATTTTATAATAATGAGTTAAACTTAAAAATTTATTTTCATATAAAATTAAAGTCATATAAAATATATTTTAATGAAACTTATTATTTATTAAATGTATCATGTCATTTGTTATTAAATTATATATTGATATTGTTTAAAATTTATTTATGAAAAATGTAAAGATTGATGGTTAATTAGCATAGCATACTAGATTAGCAAAAATCTAAATGTAGAGCTTGTGATTACTTAGTTAAGAGGTCGTGGGCAGTTGGTGGTAAAAATGAATGGAATGGCGAGATAGATGTCGTAAAGTAATTCATTATAACTTTTACATTTATTTAAAGTAAAATATTATAAAAGAATATTTTTTTGTATTTTTTTTTTTTAAAAAAATTAAAAAATATAAAAAGATAATATCAAGTAAAAAATTTATGTAACTAAAGTATCATTTTCAAGTAATAAAGATAATGATTTTGACAGAAGAGAAGGCTGGTGAATGCTGTTTAGGCAGTGAGTTAATGAACTTAAGGTTGAAAAGCCCAAGATAAGTACTAGCCCTACTCCAACATGTCCCCAAACCCACTACTTTTTGTCTCTCTCTATATTTATCTAACAATATCTATATTTACACACACACTTGGTAGATTCAAAATGTCGAAAAAAATACTTAGACAGTGAAAGTAAGAAAAGTTGGCTTGGTTAAAAACATAGCAACAAGCAACAATCATATCCAATCCATATATAAACAAGGAAGCACTTCCCTTGGAATCCAAAGGAGAATATATGGATAACTACTCTTGGTTGTTGGAAAATACTTCATTCAAAAACTATTGATATCGCACTCCATACTGCCTGTTTTCATTCCAGGTGCTAACTAAATTATTAACATTCACCAGATCCAATGTCTTCCTTCATTTATTTATCTTCATCGTTACTCTACCGTATTGATCGGACGACTATACATGACATCCCGCACCAAGCAAATCGGACGGTCTTACAATAAGAAGATACGCAGTGAATAAATGTGGTAGATCCAACATGCAAAATCAAACGGTCAGGGACATCCGGCCGCCTTAGTTGATGAACGAGTTTTTCATAAAGATTACGATAAATGATAATTAGAGGTATTGAACTGGGATTGTATTGATATTAAGGTTTCGCAAATCTCAGCGTATGTCAAAAATTATAATATAGGTCAAAAATAAGAGATAAATGATCGCATTTACTGTGCATTTAATATAATTACTCAGAACTCCCATACAGACAAGTTACTGAAACATCAGAGAATTTTTAGGAAATACATCTCTAAACGGTGAAACAAGAATAAAGACAAAAAGAACAGTTATTGAACGACATCTTAAAAAAAAATTTATACAGGTGTTAGAAATGATTCGAGCTCGTACCCAAAACAAGTGCGTATGTTATCTATGTTATCTATAGAGTTGAATCACATATCCGGGCATACAAATTAAGGTAAGAACATTGATATGGTTGCAGTGCATCACTGCATGGGAGAATTTTATAATTGCATTTCTGTCCATATATATGTTACCAACTTGTATCACACAAGGAGGGGGAGGTACGGTACATTTTGCATGTGCCTTTTATGATGGCCGTTCTGTGCGCACTGCAGAGACATGTAGCTTTGTCTTCAGAGTCCTTGGGGCCATCCTCTCCCTTTTCAAAACTTCATTAACTCACCTTCGCTCAGATACTAAATCACATACCTTATACAACAATTAAGACCAAACTTAAAAAGGAATAATATATGAACACTCGTCTTTTCCAAATCAAACTGTACCCGCCAGCCATTTTAAGAGGTTGCTCACAACACCATTTCTCTCTCATTAACCCAATTTATGATAAAACGGTTCATTTTGTCATGAAGAGCAAATAGTCAATCAAGGAAGTGATGGCTTTTTTACTGGATTCAGAATCAATTCACAACAACTTGGTAAATTCGTGTAGATAAAAGGAAAAACCTATCTGTCTAATTTAGAGAAACTTATGGCAGGCAACATTAACAAAACAATTGTTTAAAGCTAAACGTGATTTTAGAAGCAAGTTGAAGAGAAAAAAAGTAAAATGAAAAAAGGACCACTCGTGCCTCAATATTAGAAATGATATCTCTATGTATATGTATATGTATATAAAATAAGTAGTGGGATTAGGGGACAAATTTCTAATGATGCCCACTATGTTGATCTCTTAAAACTCTGATATCATGTTGATTTGGTGGTGTTGTTAGTAAATAATCTGTCTTTGTTTCTTGCCTACATCAGCCTGCTGAGTTTCTGAGGATAAATTTGCATAGATGGCAAAATTAGAAAGAAATGTAAAAGTTGAGCAGTATCTGGCTTGAGTATCCCATTTTGTTGAGTGGTCCTGGATTAGCTTTTTCAGATGAAGTATCCTAGAACGTCAGGAGATTGAGATCACAAAGAAAGGGTCCATGGCCAAATGTCAGCAAAGTCCCAAAATAATTTCGTACGAAACTCAGAAAAGCCTCACATGGTTGCAGGACTCTGTATGGCTGCAGTCACAATTCACAAGTCCACTGTCGGATCATCAACTCTGTCCATTCATCATTGTCCCTCATCCATCATTGAACATCGTGTTCAGAGCTCTCAGACCTCTCAGGTAATCACCTTGTCCATGCTTCTTCCATTCGCTTTCATTGTGAGACCAGGCCATCACTTCTCCAACACATGTAACATTCAGAGGCCTCATTGAAATTTCGTTACATAATTACTCTACGCTGCAACAATTCTCCTTTACCTAACAAGTAGCGAGTAACAACAGGAGTTTCACAGGTCGATTCAGTGATAAATTTTTTTATAAAGAGTTGGGGAGAGGATTCTAACTTTAACACTTGAAAAAAAATGTATATAATCTTTTTCAAGTGTTGACTTAGAAAAATCACACATGCTTCCAAACTAGGCAAAAAAACCAGAAGAGTAAGCGACATAAAAATAGGTATTGACCCAAAAACAAAGCTAATATACGCTAATGTTTGCCTTTGTCCACGAATCTACCATTAATAACGGTCCAATTCCCTGCGTCTCAATCACTTCTCTTGCAACAAAAGAAGAAGTATTTTCGCACACTACCTGGAACCTGCAGTTCCCCTTATTAATAATACAATCATGAAAAAGAAGTTCAATACAAATAAATCAGGAACAAGTTCAATTAAAATATCAAAAACTTCATGTTCTAGTTGTAATTAACACACATGTTTCGTAAGAATGAAATTAAATAATTAAATTATAACTATGCTGTGATTTAATAAAACTTTATATATAATGATAAATGATGGATGAATTTTAAAAGTGTGATCGTATTATAACTATATTAATAATGATGATGATAACTATATACAGACATCAAATTCTAAACAAATCACATTTCCTATTTTAATTTCCAGAAACATTGTCCAAACTTAAAATATATAATATCAAAAGAGAAAAAAAAACTATATAGCAAATATATAATTTTATATTCTCCTCTAGCCATAGACCAACATGTTTCATAATTTTCTTAAAGCTTTTACACAAATATCTTAAAAGTATATTATATAATGTGTTTTAATTAATCGATAGTGTAAAAATTGTTTCAGTCACAACAGATACCTACTAAACTTACATCAAAATCACCTGGCATGTGTCCCACAAAATACAAAGTTCCAGTGAAAGCCAACTTCTGGCAGTAACTTGTTTTCTCTAAACAACACATGCCAGGCATGCAGTTGTTGATGACAGTGGTAGGCCAGTGAAATTGTGGTGGATTCCACTACCAGTTTTAGCAGTAGCAAGAACAATCACCTTACTTCTCAATCTAAGCCAATGCATTCATAACCTAAATGTGGAAGCAATTATTCAAAGAATCATAAGAAACAGACACCATATGATCCATATAGTGAAGCTAGGTTCGGCCAATCAATATCTAAGCCTATCACTGTTTCCTCCAAATTTAACTGCTTAAAATTATCTTGGCAGTAATAGCCAGCAGTCCCCACCTGTAAATCCAATAATGTCATAAACATTATTCGTTGCACTGGTATTAGTGTTTTTCACATAATAGCAATGCCAATTATGCTGCCAGCACTCAATATAATAAAACACCGTCAACACCGATATGTCACTTCATAAATTCTCTCCAAAATTCAATACCATGGAGCTATCAGATAAGATTGGTAGATGTCAAGAAACTTATAAGATATGTAGAATAGAACATTCTAAAGAACTAACTAATTTTAATCATTCAACTGATAGGATCAAATTCTCAGAGATAAAACTCAGAGATAAAAGTGGCACTAGGCACATGTCTGAAAAGATGAAATCATATTAACATTTTAAAAAGTATTTTATCACTTCAGGAATTGAAACAATTGCACTTAACCCACCTGAACTGACAGAGTATCATCCGAGACATGATAGACATAAATCAACTCCAGCACCTGGCAGTAGTTCTCAGAGATATGATAACGGATTTCAATTCTTCGGAAAGAGATAATAGACCAAAGGGTTTTCTGCATCAGTGCCTCTGCAAAACATCTGACAGCAGCAACAAATTTGCACATGGAAATAGCATGAACAACTGCTCATTTGCTTTTGTCAGCAAACACATCCTGTTGTTCGATGGAAAATGAGACAAAAGCTGAAAAGAAATTTTATACAGCTCTTCTGTACCTGGATGATGCTACAATACGTGTTCACAATTACGTGTCGGTAACTCTGTAGAGACCATCCACCGCAGATAATCAAACGCCAAACAACAAATTATACAACATAGATAAAAAAAAGCAATGATAACAGAAGGGTTTTCTCAAGAGTTCTGAGCAACTTTTTGCAAGATTTTTAGTGACAGAGGTTTGCAGTAGTTTCTGCCTCCGTATGAGGTTTCAAATGCTCACAAAACAATCAAGAGTTTTCCGTCGAAAACAAATAAGAAACAAAAACCAGTCCCGTTTGAATGTGCTTCACGGTAACCTAAATTATTAGGAGGACAAGACCCCACATCCATCACATTCTAAATCAATGTTTTCAAAAAAAAATTACGTTGCGTCAGATTTTGCCGTGTCTCACTGTTACAGTTACTTTCTTTGCATCTATTCTTTTCATGTCGAATCATAGTTTTTTAAAACTAATGAAAAAAAAATATAAGGAATCGATTTAAGCACATGTTTAGTATGACGTTGAAGAATTAGTTTTATGTCTTGAATTAGTTTCGTTTAAAAGTAATTTTAATCAGAATGAATATGACACACAGTGATCTTATGTCGTTTTTCACCAAAGCGGAAACGTGAAAGAGAAAGAAAAGAGAAATTAAATGGTTGTAAGTACAGACAAAACTGTGAGGGATGGTGAAGCAAAAGACTTGAAACAGTTTTATGTTTGCTAAAGTAAATTACTGAGAGAGAAAAAAAAGGGAAAAGGACGATATCGACGATGCCTCACGCTTACCAGAGTAAGAACCTTCATGTCAAACCCAATTTATACATGCATTACATAAAAAAATTATGTTATAATTTTAATCTTTATTTGTTATATTGAATATCTTATTTTACATATATAATCAAATGCTTATGTTAATTACACTATAACCTATGCTTTTTATTTATATCATTTCACCTAACCAGTTTATAAATAATATTTTTTAATTTGGAGTTTCAACAGTTTTAGCGGTCATGATTCAATATAGGTTATTGTTGGGCCGTTTTGTGATGAGGCCCAATATCACTTTTTCGTGCTCTTCAACGGAGCCCAATCTAACTGTACACTACAAATAAAAATAGCAATCACTGTACAGACAGATTATTAAGACCAGAAATAGATAAACAAACCTTCAGATTATTAACTAAGCAAAAAGATTAACTGAAAGTTTATGACACGCACGCTGCATGACTTCCCTCATTTCTATCTTAATTATTTTTTTTGTTACAATCAATACATATTATTAGTCTCTAAATCGTCATACTTGAATTAGAGCAAATTTATAAATCATTAAAGAACCTTTTCTAATCCACTATCTTCATTTTAATTTCAAATTAAATTTTAAAATCTTTTATAAACTATTTCATTTAATAAAAATATAATTTATATCTCATTGTAATATTAAGTATGTCGGATGGGTCTCAATCTGTAATCAGTATGCACATGTTTATGTGCTTTTGTATTCGTAATTGGTCTCTTTAAGAAGAAGAAAAATAATGATGGCCCTTGCTATGAATTCTAATCCATGGATCCGAAAATCACTCCTTCATCATCGAATACTTTGAATAATCTGCTCCTCCGAACAAGGATTATGTATATTTTATCCTTTTTACCAATTATTTTTGTCTCTAATGATTACTAATAATTCTTATCCCCGACGTGTATTAATATCAGTTTATTAAATTTAAAACATTCGAACGAAATTATGGCTCTCAAAAGTTGACCTTTTAATTTATGTCATAAAAAATATATGTCTTGGTCTCTCAACATTTTAGAAGTTATCTGTTTGTATAAAATCATGTTTGTAACCCTTAACGAGGAACTAAAATCATGTTTCTTATAAAATATAAATACTATTAGTAAATAAAAATATAAAAAAACGTGCTACTTTAAAATCAAAGCATATTTTTATTGCTTGCGACTAGGTATTCCATTTTGGGTGTTGGTTCCTTTACCTCCCTGTTTTCTTTCCACCTTCCCAACTTTCTGAATTTTTTTTTATCTTTTTCTTTACTTTTTTAACCTTTTTACTTTTTTTTTAATTTTAATGTTATTTACCATAGAGTAACCTGTTTCATTTTTTACTCTGATCAAAGCTCCACTCCATTAAGCTTTTGAGATCCTTCCGCAAAGTTTTTGAAATCCGAATTTCTTCCCTAATATTTCATTCACTCATTCAGTTGAATCGAATTCACTCTTCATCACGACACTAATATGCACAAGACAAAACCTTTTCCTTCGTGTCACTTCTTTCTTCTTCTCCTTCTATGTGGCTTTGTCGGCGACGACACACTGTCGTGGGAGGTGTGATGCATGGCCAAGAACAACGCGGAGGATGCGGTGCTGCAGTCGGCTGTTGAGTGGGCCTGCGGTGTCGGCGGGGCCAGATTGATCCAAGGCGAAGGACCCTGCTTCGACCCTTTCAGCATGCAAAATACGGCGTCGTACACTTTCAATGATTATTTCCGAAAACACGAGATCGCCGAAGAGAACTATAACTTCCGTAACAATGTCGCCATCACCTCCTTGAACCCAGTCAGTTTTCTCTCCACCCCCTTAATCCTTTTTATCCTTCACTACTTCAATTTCAAATCCCCTCCAAAAAAATTTATCATCTTTTTTCTATTTTAATTTTTCAGGTTTCGGTAATTGCAAGTTCCCTTCTAGGTAGGTAGCAGGAGCAGTGATCAATTGGGTTCAGTTTTTTCTTTTCTATTTTCAAAATTTTGGATTCTGAAAGTTTAAGGCTTGTTTTGAATTGATGCAGTTCGATAGTGAACAACAGAAGCCTCTCGGAAAGTTAGTCCATTTTTGTGAATTTTGTGTCGTATTATTCTTTTGTTCTTGAAATGCAATATGTAGAGGTTAGTTTTACTCGTACTGATACGATTAAAATGAGTTATTGATAGCTATTTTAAATGGTTGTGGTGAATCTTCCATTTTTCTCTCTGGGGAGTCAGTCTGTTTGTTCGTGAAGGTGAATTACCCATTTTCCAGTTAAGTTGTTGTATGAGTTAGTGAGTCACTAGAAACAAAATAAAAAGAAACATCAGTTGCACTTTAAAATATGGATTCATGGACACTGTATTAACACTTAACAAACTTTTCAAGAGAAAACAAAATTATAAATTTATAAATTATTTGATGTAATAAAGAAAGAGATAAAAAGAAAATTAAATATAATGAGTGTAGATAAAATCAAGGTATGGGTCTATCGTTATAATCTTAAAGTAATCTAATACATCAGTAATTTTCTTCCAATTTTTTATTTTTATATAAGAAAAATATTTTATGAAGGATATTATGTAAATTATTGGTATATTGAGAGAATAAGTAAAGAATTAATAAATCACTTGAAAAGCTGATGGTAGATATAACATATTTTTTCAAGGCTTGAGTTGATGGATTCATGGTGTGGTCGACGAAAGTGGATATTCGTTCAAGGCCAAACGAATATTCCACATCCGTTTTGGCTTTTGTAGCACAACGAAACCAGATTCATGCTCCTCCTCTATACTCCTCCACGTTAGGAATCAACACTAATAAAAGCAATAAAACTAAAAAGGAAAATGAGGAAGAAATGAATGAACGAAAAAGAAAGAGAAGAAAGAAGAAAAACTCAAACGGAAACGGAAAGAAGAGGTGAATCTCAATAGAAGCTTAGGGTGGACTGTGAACATAGAGTAAAAAGTAAATATGTAGGTTTTGAAAAATAACATTAAAAGTAAAAATGTAAAAAATTAAAAAAGGTAAAACAAAAGGTTATTTTTGTAATTGAAAAAAAATGGAGAAAGTTGGAGAGGTGGAGGGAGGAAAGCGAGAGCTAGAGGGAGCAACACCCTTTCATTTTTCTTTGCTGGGCCTCGTGGCCCGTTTATTCATAAAACTTAAAACCAGAAGTTAAAATTGTTATTTGAAATAGTCTCCAACTAGAGAACAAGAGTAGTTTATTTTCCAAAATAATTATGTAAATATTTTTTATATTTTGATTCTATCAGAAATATTAACTGTGATAATTTTATTAACTTTCATAAAATTATATTAAATAGAAACTACCTTAATTCAATATAAGAATTGTTTATATTATTGTAATATACAAAATTATTTTATATTGTAATTTTACATAAAGTATTTTTCAAAAATAACATACATTGAAATGATCGTTAGAAATTCAAGTTTCAAAGTCTCGTATTGAATAAAATTGAAAAAACATTATATAAAAATAAAAGATTCATTAAGAAATGATCTCAATTTTTATATTATTAAACTTAAATATTATTAGTGTTTGTATGTTTTTGGTAAACTTCATAAGTATTGGTGAACTTCATATTGAATAAACCCAATCCTAAGCTTTAAATCTTTTAAAAGTTATCTTTAACATTAATTAAAATTTATAAAAGCGTAGTAAAAGAGTATGAGCAGGGGGAATTTATTAATTATTGAGACAGTGATGAGTGGTCCTGAGTTGTTGTTGTGTGATGAGGTTTTTGAAATAGTTTGGGTGCTTTATGTGTTGACGAGGTTGCAATGTTTTGAAGAAGTCGATTTCAGGAGTTGGTCAGAAAGATGGGTCCTGCTATTCAACTTCCGCAGTTAAGAGTTGTTGATTTTGCAAAATCTGCTTTTAAAGAAGACAACATGATTAGGAAGCGTGATCATGATTCTCCATTTCTTTTCACAAAAGCGTTGCTAGATTTGCTTCGCCCTTTTTCTTAACACCATTCTATTCCATTCCACTCTTCTAACCGTCCCACTTCCAACTGTCACTTAATAATAATTAAATTAAAACTACACTTTACTAAGAAAAAGGAAGATTTTTAAATTTAAGCGTAGTAAGTAGTATTTCTTACGATAGGTGAAGAGGTAAGTAGGAGTATTTAAGTTTTGTTATGACTACTCAATGGATTTAATTTTCACTGTGGCAGAACCCAGCTCATTGTCTTTTCTCTGTCATTAGTTAAGTCATTTGAATTTGCTCGCAGAAGCTTTGAATATCAATACGGCATGCAATCATTTTGTCAGAAAAAAGAAAAGACAAATGATAACCATTATTCAAATCTAATATTCTAAATAAAAATAAACTTTAATATCTACAAACACTTGGAGTGCATTTGAATGTGATTTTTAATGAGCTTATTTATTCTCAACTCTTCAATAGACGTCATTTTCAACACCAAAAAGATAGGAAGCAAATTACGGAATATAGATAGTAGTTATTTGAAGGTTGACGTTGAATAATTTGAATGAAGTTGAGGCATTTCCCGGTGGAATGGATTGTGCAGGCGTGACAACAAAGCCTGCCAACGCATTTCTCATTCGCACTTCCCAACAACCCAACTCACCAATTTTCATAAATCGTTTTTCTACTCATAAAATCTGATAACTCACTTCTCTCATTCCAGTTGCAGTTTTCAAATGCTTGGTATTTTTTGTGCAAGGAAGCATTTGTTTTTACAAGAAAAAAAAAATCACATGTGGTGGTGATGATATTGAATTTGTAAGAAAGTTTTTGACTGGGATTGATGGCCTCGTGTGTTGTTCCATTTGTAGAATTAAATATTATAAAGTGATAAATTTATACATAAGCTTTGATTATCTCCATATGATTGTCTGCTTGTAATAGAAGTGGCTAGAGGCCATTCTCACAATCTGCTAGTAACAGAACAGTGACTTGGTACCTACAATAGCTCCTGCAATGCAAGTAATCAATAAACAATGCTAAGGTTAGGAATTGTTAAATACTAAGATTTGCAAGAAAGTGGAAGAAAACCTGTCGTTTTATTAGTTTAAATTTCAGTGCTTTTTTAGATGCTTTCTCCCTCACAACTATGTGCCAGTTTCCATTCTTCTATTCCCCACACCACACCAACTATTCCACTGCAAACTCCCATGACATCTTCATTTTAAATTTCTAGTATCTATCTACTGCCATCACGCTCTCACCTCTGCATTTTTTTATTACTAGTACGTCCACCCAGTTCAAAACCAAGATGGCCAATTTTTCATTGCATGGACCAATCTACCCCGGCTGTCAAAATCCAAAATTTAACTCCATTTCTCTATTCCCACTTTATAAAATGACGATCCAACACTTCATCTCTGTGTTAATGGTCGCTTTGATTTCAAGAAGCAACAATGCCTTCACCAAGCATTCTTAGTTAGAAAGACCAAAACCTTCTCTCTTTTTTAGTGTGATTTGATAAGCTAGCTACTCACCATCTGAATATGAGCTGGGTTATTGTGAAAGCCAAGAAACTCAAATGAGTTGAACATGGCAAGTGTTAGCTAGTGACTCGTGGAATCCACTTAAGAAATTTAAACGAAATTGTTTTCTTCTTTATAAAGTTGTCCACACGTTTTTAATAGAATTTTTTTTTGTGGCTAATTTTTGGATTCCATTGCAGTTACCAAACTTGGTATCACTCCTACTTTTTGTATACGATTCGTTTAGCTTTTCACAATAATGAATAATTTTAGTTAATTTAATTAAAGATATGTTAGTTTTGTAAATAATTTAAACTGATTTTACTTGTTAAGTAGTAGTACTTAGTATTTTCCTAAAGAAGTCTTATATTAGCATATCGGACATTAGGTTAGGGTAGGGTTATATTAAGACAGTCTTTTTCTCCTTTTCCTTTAGAAAAAAAATTTAAATTATAGTTAACAATAAATACTTTAAAGTAACAAAATAATTGAAAAAAATTAACAGGATAGAGATGACAGAAAAAAAAAAACAGATAAAACAATGAGAAAGCGTGAGAAAATGAGATACTGTGTTTATGAGAGGGTAATGTACAGTGAGATGATGCAGAGAAGGAAAAAAAGTGCAAAGAAAAGAGAGTGCACACGCAAGAAAAAATAAATAAACAAATACTATTTATTTTCAAAGGTTATTAATTTCACCTAACTTTCTCGAAGAAAACAATTATTCAACTTTTTCTTTGTAAAAAAATTAAGCCATGCTCTCTTCAGAAAATGTATTTAGTTCAATTTTTTCAAAAAGACAAATTCATTTAGCCAAAAAAAAAAAACATTTTTAGGTTTAAAATTATTTGACCATTACCTTGATTTTGTACCTAACAATTGTCTATTTGTTCTAGATTTAAAACTGACACATAAAAGAGAAAGCACGGGGTAGCTTTTTCAGTTCTTGACTCCCATAAGAGCTCATGATAATGTTGAATACAGTCCTGTTGCTGACCCATGATTTACAGTGGGAGAGAAGTTTTTCCTTTGAAATTACCCAAAGCCCTTGTTTCATAGATGCCCTACTTTTCTAGCACATCCTCAAATAATAAATATTGAGTATTCAGCAGTATTATAACTTAAGCTATCCATATGCTGCAACTTTCATATCATTTCTTATTTCTCTACCAAATTTACTCATGGGTCAGTACATTAATGAATTATCAGGAGTTTTTTTACAGATTTTAATCCTTGTATGCATTGATCAAGGATGGTTAGATGAAATAATTAGTGAATTTATGATAATTAAGTGATAGTATAAAAGTGGTTAGATTAGATGTTTGAAAATGGAAGTGGTTTAATAGTGTGCAATTAATTTAGAAGTTTGAAATGGTGAATACTATGGCAGTAGCGAAAATGACTCTCCTTGAATACTATGACAGTATGCGTGCGTGGCCAGGATTGAGCTTGGTACGTAACACCAAATGAAACCTGTGAATTATGATGAGGTTTTTTGTTTTTGGAATTAATGGGATTTGTAGTTTTAGCAAAGAAGGAGACAGAGGCCACGTGGGTAATTAGAAGAAACTGAGAAGGGCAAAAAAGTGATTCCAAAGAGCTGAGAGAGATGAGAGTAAAATCCATTTATTATGGCGCCATGTCCCATCCACTCCTCCTCTCATTCATTCCTTCTCTGCTGTACGTCCAAAACATAGCCACAATGAGACCCCAGTTCTTACAACTCCAAACAAAACCCAGAGCTACCCAAAGGTCTCTTCTTTAAGATAAAACACAGAGAGAGAGAGAGAGAGAGAGACAAGACAACATATTACAACATTACCGTCTTGTTGTTGGGGTTCGGGTAATGGCGAGTGGGTGGATGAAGTCATTGCAGTGCAAGTCAAGAGCTTACGAAGACGTCTACCACCCAAATTCTAAATATCTCATTCCCAGTTCAAGTTGCAGAAAGAGCGTTCAAAACATCAAAGACGTCGTCGTCGACACCACCAAGCCCAGGCCCAAGTCCAAGCCCAAACCCAGGCCCGAAAAGCCTCTCCAGAAACACCCCAGCTCCAGATACCCTCCATCCGCAGCCAAGCCCGATTTTGAAACCACTATCAACCGCTCGCGGAGCGTCACAGCCACAGCCACGCGCCACGCCGACCCACGCTTCCCTTCTCTCACCGAACTCACCGAGGGGCATCCTTCGCGGAACGTGGTGGAGATAATCTTTCACACCAGCTGGGGGCCCAAGCCTTTCTCGGGCCGTGTCGAGATGATATTTAAGGTCCACAACGGCCCGCGAACGGTCTCCCGCTTCGAGGAGTATCGGGAGACGGTGAAGGGCCGGGCGGGAACCGGGACTGGGCCTGCCCATGACTACGAGGAGAATGCGAGATGCGTTGCGGACGGGAATGAGGTCATGAGGTTTCACTGCTTGGGCCCCACCTCCAGCGGCGCCCCCTACGGCGGAGCTTGCGCGTTGTCCTTCCCCGGCGGTAAGGGCTCGGCTATTTGCACATTCGCCGGCAGCGGCGACGCCCATGAAAGCTCGGGCGGAGGTAGGGGCAGGAGGGCAATGCTTGTGTGTCGGGTCGTAGCGGGTCGGGTCTCCAAGCAAAATGGGTTCATGGAATCGTTGTTGGATGGACGAGTTGGGTTCGACTCGGTCAGTGGGGACAACGGCGAGTTATTAGTGTTTGACTCGCGCGCTGTGTTGCCCTGTTTCCTCATCATTTATAAATTGTAAAAACACGTATTTACAGTTTGCTTTTTCTTTTTTTATAAACACTTTTTTTTTTTTTCTTGATTTATTTTCATCTGGGTGTATGTATGTTTCTGATTGTTGAGGTATTGAACTCAACCTACTCTTATTGCATTTATCGACCACGCAATGTTTCTTCACAATTTTCCGATTCGGCAGATACTTCCTTTCTGAACTCCATTTTTAGGGTTGTTTTGGTGCATTGAAAAAAAAAGTCAAAGTTTGATTATTTTATTTGAAGAATTGAATATAATTTTTTTATTGATATTAAAGAATGTTACTTTTATTGGGTATAGAATTTGGCCTAGGCGATACTTTAAATGTATAGGAAAGTAGTGAGTTACTAGTTAGGTTTTTTTGAGAAAATGAATTAATGAGACGGTTGGAAAAGGCTTTAACCAGGCAGATAGATAGAAATGGTGAATGAAAGAATCAGTGTCGCATCTGTTTGGTCCATCGCTTTCAGGTAGTAATGTAGAAGAACTAGGAATTATTGGGTAATAAGTGGTTTTAGTTAATTTAATTACTCCCTCTTTTCACCGAATTCCTAGCAATGGCTAAAGCTACACGGCAATGCTAATTGACGAAGATGAATGAATGGTGAAAGAAGTAGTTGTGTTTGAATTGAAAAACGCAGAATAAGGATTTGTTGCTAAGAGAAAGAGAAAGAGAAAGGGTCCCATCCCAGTGGCATGGGGACGTATAGCGCAAGTTACGCAATGAGTTAAAATAAAGGCCTAACATAAACTTGTCTGATAATGAAATCATATGAGAAAAATCAAATGACAAATTAACTAACTTCAACAACAGTCAGTCATTTTCTTTGACGCAAATTAATCTCTTCCTACTTCCCTACGTTTCTTTCCTTTCCCATTACCACTTCTTTTATTAATTGCCTTTCCTTTTATTATTTCTTTTTCGTTATAACCAAACTTTCCCCTTCATCATTACTTTCCATAATGCTTCCCCTCACCTATTGCCTTATCTTCTCGTGTACCACCCTACCTCCTATTTATATTTAATTATGGATCATTCTTAATCAATAAATACTGTATTTTATTAATATTAGACAACCATGATCATAAATATTAACCATGTAAGAAATGCATATCACCTACCTTCTTATTTCAAACTTATGTTTAAAAATTTTGAAGTGATACTTTGATAATAGCTTAATTATTCTCTAATTGTGAGTAATTACATTCTACATATAAGTTTGTTAGCTTTAAGGTTAATTGTCCTTACCACTGGCCGATCAGTTCATCTTCCTTACCATTTGGCCTTACTAATGGTTTGCTCACAAGTTGTTGCAAGGCTGTCAGATCCAGAACTAACCGGATGATCATACAATACATTATCCTATTAAAATTAACTTTTCATGAGATTTTGAACCTTAACACAACATAGTCTTTTTAACCTGAGTATCATAAAATGTAAGGTTAAAAATTTCATAAACCAAATTCAATCATTGACTCCAATCGATTTTGTGCCTAATATCACACATGAAACACAAAATTATTTAACCTTTTCGGAACGTTTGTTTATTGAAATGTGAAAATATATTTAACTAAGTTACATTTTTGTTGCAACATTTCTTTAACAATAATAAATGTTATTAACTTTTATACTTACATTTTTTTAACACTTGTAATGATAACGTTTACTTTAATTATATTATTTTCTAATTTTTATGATAAGAGTAAGAATCAATGGATCCGATCACATATGAGAATTATCTACATGTTATTATTTGACTTGTAATAAAAGAAATTCTCAGTTACTTTTTGAATATACATATAAAAAATAATTGCTGGTATTTTAATATAAGTTAATATTCATAGATATTTAAATATATTTTTTTATAAATTTTTAAAATAAAATCATAAAAATATAATATAATATAAATATAAATTTAATTTTAATTTTAATTAAAATTAATATTTTATGAGAAATGAATGATCGTGAGTACAGATAATATGATATGCGTACCCCATTTATTTATAAAATGATATTAAAAATTTTATTACTCATAGATAATAAATATTCGTAGTAACTACTATTCGTCATAGATTTTATCTATGGATATCTGTGGGCATGGTAGTTGACTATTACAATTTAATAACAACTAAAAGAAGTGTGTAAGAAAGAAAATGCATGAGAAACATAATTGTTCTTATGAAGACCACAACAAATTAGTGGCAAATACCCAGATCTCTCTCCCTTGACTTCATTGAATAATTTCATTGAAACATTTTTTAATGTGCTACATGTTCTTGATTTGAAAAACAATTTGTTAAGGTTTGACAATTGGAATAAAAAAGCTACATTATCACCAGCAAAGGTGCTTGTGAAATTTATGATTCTATTTACATATGTTAATTTGTTGTAAAATTGAGTTCAAAATGACTTTTCCTTCTAAAGATTGAAAACATTCAATCTAGTTTATTGGTCAAAGGAAAAAAAAATCCTTTTTGACTTTGACATTATCATAATAAGCATTTGCATTTCAAAATATTAAAGTTCTTCAAACAAAAATAAATGGTAATAGATCTTTAATATATTTTTCCCTATTTGTTAATAATGCGGTTTTAGCAAACAACAATCTAATTTTCGAGCATAAATCATAGAGGGAAAATAATGTTTTAAAGCTAATACATTATAGACTGCCCTAATAAAATCATTATCTAATGGAGATAAAATGTATTTAATTACTTTGATTGACTATTACTCTATAAAATAATAAGACTATTTTCTATAAGAGAAGTCAAAACCCTTAATTTACGTTTGCTAATACTACAACAAAATGGTGCATCAAATAGCAAAAATAGAACAATTCTCACATGGTGAGAAGTCTACTAATCTATTTTGTGATTGCATTAACAACACAAAATTCTTAATGGATCTTCGAGTTTGATGTTACATTAGCATTTCTTTATCATTGAATATCAAAATTAAATATATAAATTAAAGAGAGCTCCTTATGGACTAAACGATTCTCCTATGATTTTATACAATCACAATTGAGACATTTTTTTAAAAAATATTATATTTGTAAAATATCATTCAAACACACATTATTTGTTAAGATGGGAGACTATTTTCTAACACTTTATATACCTAATTACAAAGTTTAAGTTTTATATATTTGTGACTATTTTCTATCACTTGAGTTTTAAGTAAGCTATTCAAAAGTTATAAATAATTTGATTATATGTAAAATGTTACAGATTTTTTGTTTCACTTATATGACTTATAAGTCTTTTAATTTATCATCTTTTAATTAAACATAAAATGTTGCATCATTATAAATTATCTGTTAAGAATTTACTTCGTGATTACTTTATGTTGTTTCGTGAGTGAGACAGTAATACGTACTATTAATTTACTAAATAAATATAAATCGTTAATTATAAAAATCAAACTTAATCGACATATTTAATTTCATATTTGTTACATGTAATTTATTTAAATTGTATTTTTTATATATAGTACTATACTTTTTTGCATTTGGGTGTTTCATTTTAAGTTTTTGTTCTATATATGTATTTTTTAAATTACATGTAATTACTTATCTTTCCAGTTTATGGTATTCTCTATTATTATCATTTAGTTAAGAATTAATTTGACGATTCATTGTATAAATTATTATCGTCATTTAATTTAACGATGCATTATATAATTATTATTATTATTATTATTATTATCTTATGTGTGTATTTTTCTCTCTCTTAATATTGCATTATTGTAACTTACCCATTATGGGTGTAGTGATGTGAATTGATGTGTAAGTTATATGATAAAATATCATTATATTGATTATTGTTCACACTTGTATTACATTAATTACAATTATATGTGTTGGTACGTTCTAAAATATGAGAGCATTTTGATATATGGTTATCTACTTGAAAGCGTGTTCATTAATTTTAAGAGACCTGATTTAGATGACGTCAATTATATTATATATGTTTCCAACTGTTAAAATAAGTATCCATATCGGATATTATTTTGTTTCACAAATTTTGATATCACTGTTTAACATGTGTTGTGAATATAATTGTTATTTTAAATTAATTATTCATATTTTAATTACTAACTAATACTAAGCGAGAGAATATTAAATAAATCATAGATTAATATTAATTAATAATCAAATATTATTTTTATAAAAGTTAAGATACCATCATTCTTACATTATTGCCTAATACAAATATTGGACTGAAATTGTGATAAGACTCACCAGTTAATGGACTAGGACAATCAAAAAGACCTTAGTGCTAATAGAGATTAATTTGAATTCAAATAAACATTTATGATGAACTTTTTGACCATTATATTAATTACAAGTGTTATATTTTTGGACTATGATATATTAATAATTTTTTGATAATAAACTATTATTTTATTGATTTATATATTTAAAACAGATTAATCATAAACATAAATTGTTGTAAAAAAATTATCAAAAAAAAATTACTAAAAAAAACTTTTTTCCTGTTATGCTTTAGAGTGTGAACCTGAAATACTTCTGCATTCCTAAAAATGGAATGGAATACTTACAACAAATGTATAATCTAAACTTTACCATTGTTTATATCCGTGATTACTTACTTATAGTTGCAATTATCTCTAATACTAAATCCTATTAGTTTTGAACTATGTTTCTTTTAATAAAATAATAGTTACACTTTCTATCTTTCCTATAACTTTTTGGAAAAAGACACTTACTTCCATTTAATTTTTTTTCACAAAAAAAATCTTTAATTTTTATATTTTAAAACTTTAACTCTCTAACTTTTATATTCTTCATTTAAAATTTTGTTAATATAATATTTTTAAATGAAATAAAAAAACGTAATGTCACTTAACTGAAACAGAAAAGTAAGAGATGTAAATATTTATTTAAAAATTAGATCAATTAGGAGTAATATTTCATTAGAGAAAATGTGAGTCCCAATCTTCCCATTAAATTATTATTTTCATATCTTAGCGTGACGAGAATATCCATCGAATTAAATTTAAATGTTTACTCTAATTGTTATCTTTCACCAACAAAAAAAAAGACGTTATTATTATTTTACGCTGAAAAATAATTTCGTTTTAAACAACATTTTATAAAGCATTTCCAACCGAAAATTATAAATAAATTGAAAAGATATGGAACATAATAGGACCAACATTTTTAACAACTTTTCCTTCAAATTTACCTCGAGACAGCAAACAACTACCTAAAATCATTAATAATAATGTCTTTTGCATCAAAAAGTTTTCTTAAAGAAGCTGAAACAACATACTGTTTGTATAAGCACAAATTGTTGCAAAAAACCACTAACTTCATTACAACACTGAACTTCTATTGTTCGGCGAGTTCTCTAACAATATACACTATCTTCTTACAAGTCAATCCATCTGGTTTTAAAATATACACCATTTACTTCTATTTTTAATATCTTGAGTTCGTACGTGAGATTTTTTTATTCTCAAAAAATTGAAGAAAATTAGCATTTTGATTCTTACTATTACATGACAGTAATTAATTATCTATTTACGTATTAAAAAAATAAGTGAACACTCTTAGTAGTGCTTATTACCGTCATCTCCATGTAACACTTAAAAGTTCCTAAAATATATATTCATATATTAGAGACCAAAAACTACGATTTTGAATTTTATTATGAAATAAAATATTTCAAAGAAACGAAAATCAAGATTCATGTATTTTATAAAAACGAAAAACAATGACTATTGTTTTAAAGGGAGGAGAAAGTCCCATTTAAGGGGAGAAATCATTTTAGTTGACATACATGTAATAGATTATTACAACTCGAATGTGTTTTAAACTATAGTTTAGTTAAAAGCAAGATATCTTAACAGTGCGTGAAAGACAAAAAAAAAATGAGATTCAAACATCACTATATACGAAACGAAATGCATTTAGAAAACTTTTAAGGTTTGATTATTACGAGGAATCACCCCTTCGAACAAAGCACACCCAAAAGAAAAAGGTAGTAGTCTGATATACTTTTATGAAACTGTGTGCTTTTTTTTTTCTAAACTGCAGAAGATCCATTGCCCTTTTTACAGGAAACAATGGCCCCTGGGTTTAGAGTGACAAAAGGTTTTTCAACCTCTTAGTTAAGTTATTACCTGTTAACTGTTACAAAGTGTGTTGTTTTTTAAGGTGGTATTCTTCTGGCAGAAACAAAACTGGGCGAGGGTGATGATTACTGACAAAAGAAATGCAGGTTATAGAATGTGGAGAAGTAAAAATAGGACAAGAAGGATGGATGTTATAGGCAAAGATGTAAAATTTTATTTGAAAAAGGGGTGGGGAAGCAGAGGGGAGGCCCAAAGAGTGGGTCACAGAAATGCATTAATTTGATTTGATCGTTCCTACTCGAAGCTAGGATGGGAATCCAAATGGGAAAGCACCCACAGAGAGACACACATCATCTTAAAATATATTCTTTGCCTCCAACCTACCTCACTTATCACATCACCACTTCATTTCTCCTTATATTCCACCAACACGTACAATGGCTTCCCGTTCAAACGCTCACGACCCTGTCACGTAATTCCCAATAAATCATCAACAATCATCACTCCACACTCAACCACTACTACTAATACACACAACCTCTTTTAGGCTGAACCAAAATTACACAACACTTCTACAACAAACAAGACAAATCACACTTCACAAGGGTCCAGCTTTAAATTTAAAACATACATACAAGTACCCAAACTATATAAAGTGCATTAGATATTTTCGTTATCTACGCAACCAAACAAAATTTAATGGAAATCAAACCTACCATGCCAATCTAGGCTTGCAGCTAACAACCAGTAGTCTATGAAAAACAGAAACGTGACAAGGTCATATACAAATTTTGTGTCATCTCTCTCCTATGAGTGATTGAGTCCTATCTGATATTTATTAGGAGAGATAAGGATACAAGATTTGAACATGACCCGACATGTAGATAAGAGGATCCATACCTTCATTTCCGGTAATTCAATTACGCATGCACACTCCACTACTTCTGCTCCCACACGTTCTAAATGACAGCAAAGACAGCAATATAATCAAATTCCAAAAATGACATTAACTTGGGGAAGTAATAAAGATGTTTAATCTGAGGTACTTGAGCAGATGTGCAGCTAAAAGTGTAATAAATACAGCTAGGGACACATAGTGATCCAAAGAAACAGATTACTGTGGTGTAATAACGATCCTAGTTCACGTATTCAAATTCAATAAATGAACAACACTGGGATCTACTTTATCCGTGAAATTCTTTTAGTCAGTTAATAAAATGAATCTCTTTATGCACTAATGAATCGTGAACGTAATACGCACTATTAATCCTAATGTGCATACTTTGGTGCGTGTTTGATTTATTGATACCATATGAGAGGACGAGTTGAGTTGAATATCCGTTGGAAGATTTCTAAAGGAAATTCAAACACAATCTGGGTTTTTCCTTTCTATTTCAAAATGATAAATAAGAGTCAGTCCCAAGGAAAAAAAATCCCTGCTGACAAAAGATAGACTGAAACAAATGAACTACAGAGAAAGATCTTGGGGCCAGAGCAACTTTCAATGGTGCAGTTGAACAAATTAATAGATCACCAACATGTAAAACAATGTCTTGTTCTGATAAAATAAATGTCCATCAATGTTACAATAAATGTCCATTTATGACAAGATTTGCTCACAGGAACTCACCTAGCAAATCCATAGCAGCACAGAGTGTTCCTCCCGTTGCAATCAAATCATCAACCACTAAAGCACGTTCACCAGATTCAACAGCTCCAACATGCATCTCAATACAGTCCCTTCCATATTCCAGAATATACTCTTGAGAAATAACTTTTCCTGGCATTGAGGTAAGCTTTTGTTAGAATAAAACTAGAAAATAAACATTTTATAGTAACAATCTCAGCCAAACCTTGACAAAGCCAGAGAAACATTTCAAGAGCAATTTATTGAAGCACTTGTTCAAAATTTGTTCCAATTTAGTCATGGTCTCATTTTAGATGACCTGGAAGGCAGATTATAAGAGCCTGAAGGGCTATATAGAAAAAAAGATACAGAACGAAAGAGGGTGATCAAGGGGCTAAAAAGTCTAAAGACTGCACACTCATCACTTATCAATAATTTATAGTGTGCAAAAATCATCACAATGAAACTCTGGATACTGATCAGGACGAGCATCACATAAGTAAATAACATAAACTGCATAATTCTAGATTTACCACATATATTTGCTGGGTTGAAACACAACAAACAAATACTTTCTCTTAAATATACTAAATATCAGTACATGTCAAGTAGGTTGGTTAAACTGTGAATCGATGATGAACCGAATGAGAAATGTTAAAGAAAGAGTGATACAATCAACATGGAAATGAAAGTATGTTCTTTTAAATAGGCTTTAAATTGTACCAGGCAACTTCTTTGGTTTCCTCAAAGGAACGAACTTTGCTCCTATAGCCAGTGCAATGGGAGGACCAAAAATAAAACCTCGAGCTTCAATTCCTACAAAACATAATTATTCATCAGAACCACATAAGCGACAATACATGCGCTATTGCAAATGACATGTAGTTCAACACCATCAAGGAACCGATCAAGGAACCGTGTATTAGTAACAAAGTGCTACATTACATGCTAAACCCAAAAGAAACAAACGACGTAAGGAAATTTCACCATATGATCGAAAATTTGCTTTGAAGTGGTACCAGGGAATTTTAAATGTTAGTATCATCATCTTCACAATTTGTCATTAAATAACATGAACTAGACAAATGATATATAATGCATAGAGAATGTGACCATAACGGATGTCAGAATTGACTAAAAATTCCAAACTAAAACCCTATAAAACTACAGGATATAGATAAAAGTGAATGAGAAAGATTGTGACAGATTGAGAATTAGTTATACACAAGAGATCAAAACCATATCGGCGCTAGTCATAGGTTGCCATCGCCAGAAGTAACTAAGGCCTTCTGGTAAAAAAATGCAGCCTTATTCAAGCATGCTCACCTCAACACTCCCCCACCCACCACCCCCATGTAAAAAGAAAGAAAAGAAATAAAATAAATAAATAACAGTAGAGGGGATCATCGAAATCACCTTATTCTCAAACAGAAGCTTACACCCAAAAGTCGAAAAACCAATAGCAACAGATTTAATATATTACAGTGCCAGTTGCTAAAGGGCCTATTAATACAGTTACCAATCCACAATAATGCTGATAGGTAATACGTGATAATTATTATAGGAAAGGAAAAATTCTACATCTCATACTGTACTCTATAATTGAAGAGAAGCTTCCGGAAATGTCTCACATTATATATATATATATATAGACACACATTCTAGAAAACGCAAATAACCACACAAAGACAAATCCTAATGCAAATGGAAAAAGACAAGTGACACCCAACCCGATTGCATTGTGTTTCATTTTCTAATCATACATAAAGAACTAAAACCGGTGCAAAGGACCTACCAGCAATTCAGATTTCAATTTACCCCTAAACTGTACAAAAAATCAGACAGTGAAAAATGGGGCCACCAATCTAATCTTTGTTCTAACCAAAAAAAAAGTTTGCATCGCTACAACAGCCATCCCAAGGCATCGAATCAGACAGAACAGAACTCAACTCATAATAGCCCCAGTTTCATTGCTTGCACAGCATGTCCTCCTCGACATATCACACTAAACCCTCCAGCATATCTGTTTATGTCGGGGGGAAAAAGTTTAAAGCAGAAAAAAGCTGCAACAACGCAACACAAACACAGAGGACACAAAAGCGAGAAAACCAAGCACGACGCACAGTGGCGTAGTACAGAACTAGTAGCAGTTCCTCACCTGTACCTATAGAGTGACGCTCGAGTTTTACCAAGGGTTTAGTAACGTAGAAAGGAACAGGAAAGTGCCACAGGATAGAGAAAAAACAATAAAGTAAATAAATATTAAACAAAAAATAAGAGTGAAATGGCGGAACCCACAAACGAAAGAAAACAGTAAAAGGGAGAAAAAGAAAAAAGAGGGAGTTGAAACATTCGTCATGCGGGTCCACTTTGCACAAGTTGGAAGCGATGACCAATGGTGGTTGTGCTCCATGCAAATTGGATCCAGGCACATCTCCACGAACAACAGAATTTGATATTTCAGAATGGTAATCAGTGCGTTGAATCGGAAGCATGGCTACAGTTCCGTCATCTTATTTTTCTAAATTAACCTTCGATTTTAGCTTTCAATATTATTTTCTAGTTCGATAATCCTAGGTTAAAGTACATTAATTGCGCCAAACTAATGGATACAAAACTTTGTTGAATATAAAAGTTGTTTTTTAAGTAATAATGACAAATTATCTACGGGTTATCCATTTCATATTTCTACTTTATATTTTAATTATATTTTTAAATCAAAAAATGAAAATATCTAAATACTAAAACTAATTATACACCTATTTCAATAATACAAACAACTACAAATCAGTAATATATTTCAACAATATAATACAAAATACCCATTATTGTGTATAATCATCATTATTGATTTTATTTTTAACAAAACATGTTCAAAAAACTCACAAACAAGGAAGAATTATAACATTTCAGCAAAGACCTTTTCGCGTATCTACGTTATAAATCATATATTATAAAAAGCGGGAACAATTAAAAAAATGGTTATAATAAGATGGAAACCTATTGGGTTCAGATTTCGGATTTGATATTTCTGACAGGTAGGGCTCATAAATGTTTACGCAGAGATTTAATGGGTTATTTTTTTCAAAATGGTAAATAGTAAACACCATTAAATCTGGATCTGAGAGTGGAGAAAGCGAAATTGAGAGTGCAAATTTGTATATTCGACTCTTGTATATTATATTTTGCTATAATTAACCCTATAGATTTGAGCATGCACAAGCATTAGAATGAAGAAGCACTAAAATCACAATAGAAGAAAATTGACTTTTAAGAAATATTGAATGGTTGGTTGCTCCTGTGCCACAGTGGTATACATTCTAATTTCTTTTAAATTTTGAAGATGAGCTTTATTATGTTTTACAATGTTGATCCGAAAACACGTTCTGATATAAGTAAGATACACACAAGCAACAATTTCAATATCACACACTATAGCTCTCTTTTGATTTGCTTTCATAGCCTTCTCAAAACACTGCAAACTTACCATGATTCTTACCATACTTCAAATTTGAGCAAGAGATGTCTAGATGAAATTCTTCATAAAAACTTTTAAAATGAAAAATAATAATCAAAACGGTCTTCTCAGATATTAAAATCAGTTTATTTATAAATTCATTCATTTTAATTTGTGTATTAATTAATTTTAACTTGCGAAAATACATTTTTTTTCTTAAATTATTATAAAATGCTCATTCAAACATATTCTAAAACTGACAAAAAAAAAACTGATGAGAACGAGTAATTCTTAGCATACACAATCAAGATTCCTACTAAAGGAATGTGCCATTCAGATGAAAAACGAGGTTACTGTCACAGCCAATTTTGTATCAGAACAAGATTTTTCTCTAGATAACAACAATGCTCGATTTTAAAAATATTGGAACACAGAACCCTCAACAGCAACAAGATTGTTGAGAATTCCAAGAAGGGTATATGTGAACCCAAATTTTAAGAAGGAAAAATATCTTTCTTTTGTGTAGAAATCTATAGCAATCAGAGTCTCTTTAATGTTTTGTTTAGTTAAAAGGGACACGGTGAAATAAGAAAAGGAATGAATTTTATATCGTTTGTATAATAAAAATATTGAACTTTTCTCTTTTGAAATAACGTTTTCTCTAATTTAAAAAGTAAAAAACACAAACGTTTTAGAGTAATTTTATATAACAACGTTCACATCTAACTTTAAAATAAATAACACCTCTCTCGTATTTAAATGATAACTATTTTGTATATTTGTAAAGTAACACTCTATCTCTTATATTTTATTTAAAATATCATATATGATTTAACATAAATAAAAAATATCAAAAATAAAAAGTAGTAGGCAGTACGTATATTTTACATGCTTTTATAATTAACTGTATTTTTTAACTATGGCGTAATTTTTTAGTTAAGTTATTTATTTCGCTTTTATTTGTTTGGAAATAGATAAATACACCTAGTAAAAATGAAAATGAGAAATAAAAGATGAGGAAAAACAAGTAAAAGAATAACAAACAAATTAAGTATTTTAAAAAATTACGTTTTTCTCTAATGTGTCTCTGAACAAACATCTTACCTTGATTTCGTATTTACCAATCCTCTAAAACCAGAGAATACCCTAAAGAAATCAGCCAATCATTTTCAGCCATGCATGATGTTTTCATACACATGTCAAAAGCAGCCATTAGAGAGTGGAGATGTCCATTTCTTCCACTAAGACAACATAGTCAAACCCAAAATACCACTCTCAGAACCCACAGTGACTTCCATTCCATAATGTCCCTCAAAACCATTCAAAAGCACAACCACAATACACACCATTACTGCATACCCTCCCCAAATTTCTCCTCACCCTGGACCCCACCACCTTCTTCAAGCTAACCCATACACCAAAAACAATATCACATCAACTTTTTTCAATGTTGATCCATTTTTTTTTTCAAAAGTAAAAGAACAGTGTTTTTTTTTTCTTTTGTTTACCTGCAACAACAGAAATGTTTTTGCCCTTGTATCGCTCGACGAACAAATCGATTGTGTCCTTAAATGCTTTGGGATCGAGCAATAGAGTAGTAATGTCTTGGAACATAATACCTGTCATTGCAACCAAACAAACAGTTAGAATGGAAAGTAAAAGTAAGAAAAAAAAAATCTGAAGCCTATCTAACTTTCTAGAAACTGGAAAACGGAACTGAAACAAAATATGAATTCAAAACCTCAGCGAATCCGAGGTCATTCGTTTTCTTAGTCGAAAAAACATCGTAAAAAAGGAAGAAGACGAAGACGAAAAAGAAGATTAAATAGGGAGAAAAGGAACCGGATTTGGGGAAATTTGGGACGACACGAATCTTAGTTTTGATGCCATGAATACGAGGATCCTGGTCTTTGTAAGCCGACATTGTATATATAAGTGGGGAAGTGAGTTTTGAGTACAGTACAGAGAAGAATGGGAAAGGAAGACAAGAAAGAGAAGAGCATGAACCAGATATTTATAGAGAGAGAATGCGTTGTCGAAGATACACACATCTAGCAAGCAAATTGTGTGCAAAAAGGGAATATTCAAAATAAAGTTACTGGCAGTGTAAAATTTAATAAAAAAAATGGTTTAAATACAAATTGACGTGAGACGTCGCTATTTATTCCACTGTGTGGTGAAACTCTCGAATAAGATTGCGATCTTTTAAAAAAATGCACACACTATGGTTAGGATTTATTCAGGGTATGAAAGACTTTTAAAATTTGATAGTCATTGTCCAGAGGGGAATGGCGTATATAAAACCATATAATATATTCTGGGATTTTTCTATGTATCTTTCATGTTGTAAAAGTATTGCCCATAAATCTTAAAAAATATAAGAAATATGTCTCGTGTTTTTTGAATGAAAAACCTTAAAAGTGCTTTTATTTTGTAGTCAAAATAACACTAATTAATTTTGTATTTAATCCAACCAATTGCTTTGTCAGATGTATATCTATATCCATACAACAATTATGTACCTAATTTATTTTTCTATTGTTTTCCCTCTTCGGTGCTTGACTTTCTCTTTTCCTTAATACTGCTAATTTCATTTTAGTTGAACGCGTGAAATTTGAAATAGTTTTAATTCATAAATTTTATTTCATATCACTCTACCGAATGATAGAGACTTTGTTATTTTTTAACACCTCATTAATATTTGTCATTTTTTTTTAATACATACCAATATTCATTAATATATATTTTTCTCCCTGTGTATTATTCAATTATCATTTATTATTTTGAGTGCCATAATATCATTTAAAAATAATACTATTGCAAAGGAAATAAAGTCTTAAAATGATGGCACTCTCTTTATACACCTCAAGCTACTCATTTTTTCTTATAATTTTCAAAATTATATATATATATATACACACACACTGATAAAATATCTTACTTTAGAAATGTTGGAATATTCATTCACATAACAAAAAAAAAAAAAATCCTTTGAGACCTTTCATGCCGTTTCTAATAGTATCAACCTTTTGAAATACGCATTCGTCTTTTGTTTCAAATAATGAATAAAAGTTTGTAATCATCAGGAACAATAAAAGGCTGTTTATTTTCAACGTGGTTCTTACAATGTATTTTCTTTCTAGAAACAGCAGAATTAGGAAGAAATAAAGTTTGCAAGGGAAAATCCGATGATAGAAAAAAAAAATTGATTCTTCTAGTTATAACTGTTATACACAGTATAATAACTTATAAATGAACAATTGTATATTTTATTTTATTTTTCTTTTACGTAAATATATTGAATTGATTTTAGATATCACACCGACAGAATACAAACGATTTATTGTTTTATCCTATTTTAATAAGTCAGAGTTTAATTTTTATATTAATTTTAATTTCTACTAGATATATGTACTCTATAGTTTGAAAAACTAATATTAAAACATAATATAAATTATTCATTTACGTGAAAAAAATAAAAAAATATTAATAAGTGCACTGTTATTTTTATTAGATAATCGGTTTATCTATCCTATTTTGGTTATTGTTACATACTAAATAGAAAAGTAGTATAAAATTTAGGATATTAATTATGATTTTAAAATAAAATAAAAACATAAAATGTGTAGATGAAATGATATACATTCTGCACATAAGGTTCTATACAGACATAAAAGGGCACATGTTAAATAAAAAACAACGAAAACACAAAATAGTGATAAGGGCAATGACAGGTTCATAGTTATTGCGGGTAGTTACAATCATTGGTAAGCTGTGTTTCAATGATATTTTAAAGAAATAAATAGTTTTTTCTCATAAACGTTACTTTCCATGTCAATGATATTTAGCTCTTAACAAGCACAAATTATTTACAAGAGTTGAATTGTGTTATCTTGTTTCAACCGTATACAATAAACATCAATTATGATATGTTTGGACTGAACTAGTACATATGAAATATACTAATTAAAGTTAATAGTTATTTATTGATAATTAATGCGTATATTAGTAAGTCAGATTGTCTTAAGTTTTATAAATATACGGTATTAATAATTGATTATTGAGTTTGATTGTCTAAAAATATATTGTGTTAATGGTTAAACCTATTGGAGTGGATTACGTTATTGAATAAGATTAGACGATGAAAACATAAAGCAGAATAAGAAAGGACGACCGACCATCAGACTAATTCAACTGAAACATTGTCTTTCACTTTACAAATATATTATATTAATAATTGATTATTGAATTTAATTGCCTAAAAATATAAAGTATTAATGGTTAATCTGTCACAAGTTTTATAAATATACAAGTAATATTCAGATCAACAAATCATCGAAACTTTTAAAAAAGATTGAATAACCGAAAAAGAGCAGAATAAGAAAGAACAATTGACTCTCAGACCAATTCAACCGAATCAAAACCTAAGAAAATTGTAGTTGGTATATCTGTCTTCGTCTTGATTAATTATCCAATCTAATTGGGAGGTGAAAATGAAATAAGTGTTGAAATGGGGAGCGAAAAAGAAGAATTTAGAGTGAAAATTTTGGTGGAAGTTAATTTGTGAGATTTGTTGATCTGTCATAATTAATGGATTTGAAAGTGAAGATGGCCCGAAGTGTAATACCATGTTTGGGTGCATAAGTTTCGACGAACATACATAAATATGTAAAGATTGTGAGAGGATATTGGACCCACCACGAAAGCAAAGCATTTCTGGTGGTTGAGAAAATATTAGCATGGCGAATGATGATTCACACACACCACAACTTTACTTTATATCTTTCTATCTTATATCTCACACTGCTTCTAATATTATTCATCTCAACCCATCATTCCATTTCCATAAGAGTCGAACCACACTAGAAAAAGAATATCATATTTCCAAAGGACGCTAATGATGCGACGCTGAATATAATGATAAGAAGATCTTCAAAAAAATTCAATGCAAGATTTTAGTTATAGATTCCTATGCATTTTAAAGGAAAGCATCCTATGTATATATCGAGTGGAGAGGTTGGCTTGAAGAATGGGTTGAATTGAGTCAACAATACAAGTGACTAGAAAGTAATAATGAAAGCAATGTTGGAGAATGGTAGTTGGATATATGAGAAAAAAACAAAAAGATATAAGGGCTGAAAATTGTGGTATGGTGTATTGGGAAGAAATGAGGTTGGCATGGAATAGAATATGCAATAAAATGAGAGAGATGGATTTGATATATGCAAGTTGAAGAAGATGTTGCAAATTGCATTGGGGAGTAGTCTTCCATTTTGTCCCCTTCAATAGTTAACTATGGTCGGCCATGTTACTCATTTTTTTTCTCTTAAAATAAGACCCTTCATCTCACAAATGTCTGACCCCAACTTCCACTTCATCTTTTTATCAAAAACAAAAAACCCTTCTTTCTCTGTTACTTCTCTGTGCTATTATGCAATATTTTATTTGAATTTATTTTTAAAAAGATATTTAAAATGTATCAATCATAAGTCATTATGTATGTATTATAAAAAAATTATAAAAAAAAGTTATTAAAAAATATTTTTGTTTTATTAATATCACATCAATTTTATGATATCCTTTAAATAATTTCTTACTCGGGGACAAAATCCCTCACGGATAAAGAAATATATTTAAATTACTGTTGTGGTAGATCTTTTAAACGTTTTTTTTAGGGTTAAATATGTTTTTAGTCCCTATACTTTAGGACGATTTTGGGTTTAGTTCTTCTTTCAAACTAAGGTACAATTTAGTCTTTCAACTTTAAAAAACTCTAGTTTTAATCATTTTTATCAAATTTTTTTAACTTTACGTGCTTGAAACAGTAAATAAAGTTAAAAAAAATTGATAAAAATAACTAAAACCAGAGTTTTTTAAAGTTGAAAGACTAAATTGTACCTTAGTTTGAAAGAGGAACTAAACCCAAAATCGCCCTAAAGTATAGAACTAAAAACATATTTAACCCTTTTTTTTATTATATTATCTCACCTCACTTCCTATGTTCTTCAGAGTAAAAAATTGTACGTACAAGAAAAAATCTGCTTCCAAAAAATATTCTATTAAAATTTACTTTTATGTTTTTTTTTATAATAATCACAAAACATATTAGTCGTTTTATCCCTTATTGGTTTGGTTGGTCTGGTCTAGCTGGTTTGTCACTTGAAAGAAAGGTTAAAATATATTGGTTCCAGATCTTAACTAAAGACAAGTTGGTGGATCAGTAAATCGTGTATTAAAAGCGAAGACAAATCTTAATTTTTTTTTCATTGAAATTGATTTAAATAGATATTTTTTTGTTAAAATGTTAATTATATCAATAATTTAGTTTGAATTTGACTTGAATATATGTTTTATTTATTAGTCTTAGAGAAACGAAAAAATATTTTGCGTTTTATTTGGCTTGCAAAGATGATAAAAATAGGTAAATTATGGCCATGGCTATACAAAAATTTTGTTTTGATGCGTGATCTTAATCAAAATTATATTCTTTGAGAAATTAACTTATAGTAAAAAGTTAAGTTAATACGAAAGAACTAAAATAATAAAAAAACGTTAAGTTTTTCTAATATAATAAATAAAATAATAATAATGCTAAGTGATGCTTAAATTACTACAATGCGATTAAAACATTGAAGAAGATATTTTTTTGTCATCACGTGATCGATCAATCCTCCTTTTCTCTCCCACTATTTTTAAAATAAAGAAAAGAACAAATTTCTTTTCTAAAAAAAATGTATATAAATACTATATACGTATATAAAAGTGTGCGTTTATTCATTATTAATTTGGAAGGTGCGTTTATGATACTGTTATCGGTTCCACGAATTAAAATGTTTGAGCCAGTCACTCCACTACTACTAGTTCAAACAAAGAAGTAGGTATCCCTATAGAAACTCAAGTTAAATATAATTTTAAGTGCTATTGAAGTAATTAATTTTAAAATTAAAGTTAAGTAAATTCTAAAAAAAAACAGATTAAATATTTTAAAAAATACTACCTTAATAATAATAAAAAAAATAAGGTTACTTATAGAGAGTGCATTTAAAACGCATAATATATAGTTTAAAATAAACTTACATTTACACTCTAGATATAGCATATGTTGATTAAAATGTTTTAATTTCCGAAAAAGAAGACTAATAAAAGTTGTTAAGTAAAATTTAGTCAGAATTGTAAATATTAATTAGGATGAAAAGAGGTGGAAATCGACTAACTAACCCATTAACACTGTTTTTAAAAAATAAAAAACAATTTTAAAAAAAATTGTTTTATATTATTTTGAATGATGCATATATGTATAATAATATTTTAACGTAAATAGTTAAAATTTATTAACTAAATTTTAATAATTAATTATAATAGAGTAATTTAACACCTAAAAATACTTTTACTTATCTTGCTAGGAATATTAATTAATTAAAAGTTTAAAAATATTGATATATTTAAATATATTTTTTAAATGTATGCATAAGTAAAAAATAAAATTAAAACAAAAAAGTAAAAATTAAAAGAAAAAGAACATTGAAACAGATAGAAGATTTTCAACTGATTCCTCTATGTTTGATAATAAATAAAAAGAGTTTACACTATCTCATTTTGAGAGTCGAAGAGGTTAACACCCTTCCCCCCATTTAAATGTTCCCCTGGTTGAGAAACATGCATTTGTGTGTAAAGTTAGTCACTGTATAGAGAAAATATTAAGAATTTAAAAAACAATCCTAAATGGATCATCGTTTATTTTTCTTTCGCTAGTAAAAAAAATTAAAATATGTTATTTTCGATCTATAACGTATGTAAAAACACTGATATTATAACAAAAAAAATGTTGATTGATATCGAAAACAAAAAAAAAAATTTGATTGATATTAGAAATAATCATTTTTCAATGTTAATTAACGTAAAAAATGTCATTTTTTTGACATTCTTTCTATTTTTTTAATAAATAATGATTATTTTTACAATTTTACCAAACATAAAAAGAATAAAACTAGCAAATTTTATATATCCAAAATTCATTTTTAAATTTGTTTGTATATAAACTAAAGTTATCACAACTAATGATATTATAGTTAACAGTATATATTGATTATTTATTTGTGATTTTTTGTTTTGATAACTATAGATATTATTTTAGGTTGAAATTTTGTCTGAACACTCATTGGAATCCCAATTTCAGGGAGAAAAAAAACCATTACTTTGGGTAAATTTTTTTTTGAAAAGTTAGCTGTTTTAGATTTTTAAATGATTATAATTTTTATTCTAGTTGACCAATTTGACATTATTAAATATTGATTTTGAGTAGAAAAAAATTTGCAAGGCGGTGGTAACCCGAATATTTGCATGTTCCTTTTAAATTTTCACAAAAGTCGTTTTCTATATTTTTTTGTCAATTTATTTTATGTTTTTTAAACTTTGCAAAAATATTTCACATACTTAGACTTTGAATTTTGATCTAAAATTGTTTTGTGAGGCTTCTCATGATTTTTGATGCTTTGAACATATTTTCAAGTCATTTGGAATTCTTTTGAATATACTCTTAATTTTACCTTAAGTCTGGATGTATACAATGTATGAACAAGAAACAAGTTCAATAATATCAATCTCAACAATACCAAGAAGTTTTATCACTTTATAACTCATAAAAAATGAAAACAAAAACGAAAATGAAAGTTGATTAAAAACTCAACAAAACTAACATTTTTGAAGGTGGATTCACCATTGGAATAAAGTGTTACCGCTAGTGAGGGAGAAAGAAGAACGCGTCTATGATCCAAAAAATATCTATGCTCGAGACCAATCAATTGAAACGAAAGAAAATCGTACCTAGACTGTAAAATGAAAAAAATATTACAACTGTTGGTCGTCAAAAGCTTCGTTTGAGAAATGTTTGAGTATAGAAGAAGGTTTTGCACAGCACAAATAAAGTGAATAAATTTTCACCCTCCCACTTTTTAATGAATTCACTAATATATAATATTTGAAAAGTGATATTTCAATCTGTTATAACTCTTTGACGTCTGAAACTTGAGTATTCAACGTCATACAGGAGTATATTTTTACATTCGCGCAAACATTTTCATGAAAATTACTCAATATGACGTTGAACAGTAAGTATTCCGAGGTCTAATGGAGATATGACGTTGAAAAGTAGTATAAAATTTGACGTCTAAATTGAAAATCTATTTACAAAATTGTTACTTGTTATTTTTAACATTGGTTTTCTTATATCATGACATTGAACGAGAGACGTTAAAGCCTTATTTTACACTGGTGTCTTCTTTTGCTTAGTCCCATTTGTTTCCAACTTATTTTATTTTTCTTGAAACTTTAATATTTTATAAGTACTTTTCTATTATTTTTAATATTCTTTTGCCAACTTCTATTCCAATATAAATAGCACTTTATTAGTTGTTATTTGTTTTTTTACAAAAGAGATACTTATAAAAGACAAAACTAATTTTATATTGATTTCACACGTAGTTCTAAATAAATGATCCCATAAAATTTGGATTCTTTTAAAATAAATAAACTTAAACAACTTTAGTTTCTATTTTTTTATAGTTTTAAAAAAATTACTAACTTTGTTTCATTAATATTTGCAAAAATTTATAAATATTTGAATTATAATGAATTTTATCTTATACTCTAATTTTAAATATATACAATTATAATTTTTTATAAATATTTAATATTAAAAAAACAAAAATATGGATTTGATATTAAATATATGATAATATACTCAGGGTCAATCGGCCGACTCCATTATCCAGACGGGCTGCTTCTTCCAGCAATCCACATTTTTCTTCCTCCACCCTCATAAAATTTAAAATTCCGGTTTTACCCTAACATTAAAAAGTCATAAATGGCAGAACTGTCTCTCACCCACCCACATTGCTGCACCTCCCTTCCTCATTCTCTCTTCAAGCTTGCTGATGTCGACAACCTCTGACTTCTTCTTGGGAGCTTGGACGTCATGCAAACCTTCGTTTAAAGGCTCATGGACACAACCCAGCAGTTAAAACACAAAGGCTTTTTTTTTTATTCATAATCTAATTAAGTCATTATTTTTAATCCAACCATGCATAAACCGTGTTAAAAAAAAAAACTATATGACAACAATGATGCAGTACCTCAAAAAAATACATTATATAACAACATATGACAGCTAAGGTAATATAGATAATTTATTTAAAACCTGTCAACACACTAAAAAAATTTAAAGGTTCCAGCCAATCAATCTCACGCTTTTCACGATTCATATAAATGTTTTTTTAATTTATATTTCTTCAATTTAAAATCATTTGTCCAGCTAAGCTCTATATAAGAGCAATTTAATTAGGTTATAAGCATATATTCGTGGTACTTGTAATGAAATTCTCAACTTAAAGAAACAAAATTTTGAAAAAGATAATCACTGCAGAATGTGATCTAACATGCGAAATTTCTTTAATTTAAGATAAAACTTGTATATGAAATTCCTTTTTTAGAAAAACAATACATCTTTCAAATAAGCTAAATAAATTTTATTTAAAACTTAATTAAATTAAAATAAAAATATGAAAGTATGAATGTTTTGAAAATTGTTATCATTAAAGTAAAATTGAATTAGTATATTTTATATTAGAGATGCTTTTCTTCCAATGCGACTTAAACCGATCAATGATTATTAATCAAGGTAACTGCATTAATGGATTAGTTCTGTTCAAATAAATCAAAACGTGATAAATCTTGATCAAGCATTTATAATTTATTAAACAAATATATCTTCTTATAGAACCGAAAGAAGAGCATGGAACATTACTCTGCGTTGCTGTGAGAAATGTGATGCTCTGATTGGAAACCACAAAAGCAAGGCATGCCAGTAAAATCAATTATGTCCAGCACTGCCTCGCTTCTCACGTCGCGCAACGTGGCAGTGATCGGTGCCGGCCCCACCGGTCTTGTGGCGGCGCGCGAGCTCCGACGCGAGGGGCACCAGGTGGTGGTTTTCGAGCGAGGAGACGAAGTTGGAGGCGTGTGGGTGTACACTCCGGAGGTAGAATCAGATCCGATAGGTTTGAACCCGAAGCGGAGCATTGTCCACTCGAGCCTCTACGATTCGCTCCGAACCAATCTGCCACGGGAGAGCATGGGTTTCCGAGATTACCCTTTCAAGAAGAGGGAGGAAAAAGGAAGAGATTCTAGAAGGTTCCCCGGTCACAGAGAGGTTTTGATGTATTTGCAAGATTTTGCAGCTCGTTTTGAAATCGATGAACTGGTACGGTTTGGGACGGAAGTGGTGTTCGCAGGATTGGATAAGGGTGGAAAGTGGAGGGTGACGTCAGTATCTCGGAATACTGATCCTGTGGACGAGATTTACGACGCCGTTATTGTTTGCAACGGACATTATGTGAAGCCTCGTCTTCCTCATATCCCTGGTTCCTTCTCTTCCCTTTATTATTAAATACACATTCCACATTTCTATTCTTTTTTATATTTACTTGATATTTAAATTTTTACTCATGTGACATATTTCTATATATATACGTCTACATGTCTATCTCATGTCAAAATTCGATTTTTTTTTCTAATATAACATTTCTTTTTATATTTACGAGAATAGTATTTGATATTAACATAGCACGGTTTGGTAAGAGGTTAAAATTTAGTTTTTGAAAAATTGAATTCTAATTTCTTATTTTAATAATTTTAACGAAGACATATGTTACAAATTCTAACTTTTTATTTTAATAATTTTTAGATTCTGATTTTATTTATTAATAATTTTAATGAAAATATAAGTTAAAAATTTCTAACCATTTTCGAAAATAGTTGAAGATATTTTTTTCTAAAAAAACTTTTAAAGATTTGAATGGTTTTCGAAAATCATTAAAGATTACGTTAGACTGATTAACATATTTTTTTAAATTTTGTTTTTAATTTAAAATTAATGAATAATTAATTTATTTTAACATTTTAATAAAAATTAATATTTTAAAATATATTAAATCAAATTTTATATTATTAACAATATTATCATAATAATTATTAAAAAATAACATATATTAAGTTATATTGAAAACATATTAAATATTTTTAAAATTTTAAAATAAAAGTCATTTAAAAGATTTGTTAAATTGAAAAAAATTATATTAAAATAAGTTACTTATTAATTAAAATTAAAATTAAAAAGCAAAATTTAAAAATATATGTTTAACGGTTAATTTAAGAAAAATAAATTAAAATATTAAAATAAATGAATTATTTAGTAATATTAAAATGAAATAAAAATTTTAAAAAAATATGTTAAACATTAACATAACTTTCAATAATTTTCGAAAAGTGTCTAAGGTTTCAACGGTTTTCGATAACTGTTCATGTTTTTAACTGTTTTAAAAAATTATTTATTCTTTTAACTATTTTTAAAAAACCATGCAAACATTTTTAATCTATATTTTCGTAGAAATTGTTAAAAGCAAAAGTAAAATTCAAATATCTGAAAATCGAATTGTAAGATATCTCTTAAAGGAAATTATTGAAATAAGATATCAGAGTTCCATTTCTGAAAAATCAAATTCTAATATTTTATAAAATTCATTATCCTCATAAATATATACATAAAAAAACTGTTATATATGAAAAAAAAGTAGTCAAAATTCTTTTTAAGTATTTCAAATTTTCTATTTTATCCTCCTAGTTTTTTATATATTTATTAAGTATTTGAATAGTCACCGAGTATAATAATCCTAATAAAAAAGGTCGACATTATTTTTTAAATTCACTTTATTAAAAAAAAAGATGTTTTCTTTTTAAATTATAAAATTTTCAATAACTGGATCTGTCAATTTCATCGAATTTAAAAGGATCATGAAATGTTAAATCAAGTAAACTGCAGAATGCTGAAGTATCCACAGCTGAGCATTTCCCTCCACTTCCTAATTTTGATCCTGCACTTCCAAAATTTCAATATTATATTTTCTTTATTAATAATCATCGGCTTTCTAAAGTGGAGTTTTACTTTTCTTTTAATTTTTCAGTTCATTTTTTTATTTAATAATAATAACAATAAAAATAATAATAAAATAGATTAAAAAATTAAAAATTTAATATTTTAAATTAAAAAACGAAATTAAAAAAAATTAATTGTTAAATATTAATAATAAAAAATTGGTTTTCTAATATGTTAAATATTGAATTAATTTAATATTGTTTAAAGAATTTTCTTTCGAAAGCCGATTTTTAAAATTTTATACTTGTTTATTTTAATATTATTATTATTATTGATATTATTATTAATATTAATATTACTAATGTTATTATCATTAATAATAATATTATTTTTACTTATATTATTATTATTATTAAATAAAAACAATAAAAATAAACTAAAAAGAAATCTTAATTGATTCTCCAAAATGAGTTAAGTAAAGTTTTTAATTGGTTTTTTAATGTTTCTTAATCAACTTTCGGAAGTTGATTTGTAGTCAATAAAAAAAGTAATAATGGA
This sequence comes from Vigna reflexopilosa, assembly GCA_027742785.1. Lineage (NCBI taxonomy): Eukaryota > Viridiplantae > Streptophyta > Magnoliopsida > Fabales > Fabaceae > Vigna > Vigna reflexopilosa. The sequence continues at coordinate 2,521,163 of CM050930.1, read as the reverse complement.
ATTTTGGAAGGTAACTGCTCCGACAGAATATTTATACTTTAATAGTAAAATTGTTTTGCTTCATTTTACAGTGTAGAATCTTTACAGGTATTAACGTGTGGCCAGGAAAGCAGCTTCACAGCCATAACTATAGAACACCTGAGCCATATCAAGATAAAGTATGTGCTGTATTTATTTTACTTTATCAAATAATCATATATTTTCATTTTCCTATTATTTTTTATCGTTTTTCACCCTTAATCACAACAAATTGTTTCAGGAGGGTGTAGACCATTGAAAATATTTAAATAAAAAACTATTAAGAATCTAAGTGATAGAAATCTTAATAGAAATAAAAAAGTTGAATAATATATAAGAAAAATAAACTTATAAATATAAAATTTTAAAGTTTTATGTTGGATATAGTAATTATATACAGAGAATTCATATATGAGAGGTGATTAATCTTCTTAATTTATCTCAATAAAAAAAAATCCAACGAAAACTTGGCAATTGATAATCATGATTTTGACGTATATTTTGAGGTGTTATGACTAAGTCGGTTTGTTCGGAGTAAGGCAGGTTGTAGTTGTAATTGGTAATTCTTCGAGTGCGGATGATATCTCTCGAGATATCGCGACGGTTGCTAAAGAAGTCCACATTGCAGCTTGGTCTCTTGAAGAAGATAAGCTAGGAAAGGTGACTGGTCATGAAAACATATGGCTTCATTCTATGGTAAGAATGGGATTACTTTCTTGTGAATGGCCACAACTGTTCTTTAGAATGGTTACCTGAAGCTGGTATTTGTTAATCTATGCAGGTTGACAGTGTTCATGAAGATGGTACAGTGGTTTTTAAAGATGGAAATGCAGTTGCTGCTGACTTCATCATACATTGCACAGGGTAGTACTATGAGTATTCTCTATAAATATTTTGGTTATTACTCTCCAAATTAATCTTCAAAGCGTTATATAAGTAGTTTTTGAAATAGTAGAAATCATATTACACTCTCTAGTAAGCACTATTGACGTCCGTTTGTTCCTTTTCCAGATATAGCTATGAGTTTCCTTTTCTGGAAACTAACAGGGAGGTGACTGTTGATGACAACCGTGTAGGACCACTCTACAAGCATGTTTTTCCACCAGCCTTGGCTCCATGGCTTTCATTTGTAGGGGTGCCTTGGAAGGTTGTTCCCCATGTCCATGTCCTTTCCTTGAAAGAAAGATCTCAAACCTCTTTATTTTCATAAGTTGCTTTAATAGTAATGCATGTCTGTCAGCAGATTGCTACCTTCCCTTTGTTCGAGTTGCAGAGCAAGTGGATAGCTGCAGTTTTGTCCAACCGCATTGCACTTCCTTCAAAAGAGGAGATGTTAGAAGATATTGAAGCTTTCTACTCATCGCTTGAAGCCTCTGGCACACCTAAGCGTTACACTCATAACATGGCCCTTCTTCAGGTGGTTTTTTTAACCTTTTCCGCTAGTGCCTTTTATCTTAGATATCTTAATCTGAGTGAGTTTATTGAAACTATCAAGTCATAACATCTTTTTTTTTTTCTTTAAATTTGGAGTTTCCCATTTATGTTTTCTTGATCCAATCTTTAATTAGGATTTAAAAACGAATGAGAACTTATTTGATTATACGGATATGTTTGAGATTGATTTATAGATCTGTCTTGGTGTAGAAAGTATCGGGGTGGTCGGAAAAATATTTACAAACATGTGAGTGAAAAGTCTTTCAGTGTAGTCGACAAAATCTCCATATAGAGAAGATCTCACTGGTGTTTGGAATTGAATATTACAGTGGGAATACAATGATTGGATTGCGGATAAGTTTGGATTTCCTTATCATGAAAAATGGAGAAAGCAAATGTTCTTGTACACAGCTAAGAACAAGGTCATGCGACCCGATTCTTACCGTGACGAGTGGGAGGATGATGATTTGGTTCAGCAAGCTGAACAGGATTTTGCCAATTATCTGATCTGATGTTTCCTGATTCAGTATTCACGAATAATGATTGTAAAATCAACTTCAGGACGTCATTTTTAAGAGTAGAAACTTTTATATTTAACAGTGATTACACAATTACGTGTTCGGAACGCTTCTACAAATTCATCCGTTAATAGAAATGTTAGTTTCTCAACTTCTAACGTGATTGTATTTTAAACTGTACGTAAATAAATGTGTATAATCTAAATTAAACTAGTTATTAATTGTTTTACAATAAGATTTTAACTTATAATTCTACAAATTTTAACTCATATTTGAACAACTTAGGAGTCTGAATAAGTTATAAATGACTCAAAAACAAACTTCAACTACTCCAAATTTTTTCAGTTTACTTATTTTGAAATATTAATGCTCAAAATCTTTAAAATTGACAAAAAAACAACTAGAACACAACTTGTTTGCAGATTTACACTCAACATCAAATTTTCATCAAATTTTTATTCAATTAAACATCTAACAAGTTTCAAATGACCAAAGTAACATGTCCTAGTCACCAATTCTCACCTTAGATCAGTCGTTCAAAATTCACCTATCAAACCCTCATTTTTACTACATAAAACGACTTATAATTTAGTCCAAATCATTTCTTCTCAACTTTCTAACCAAATTCATACCATCAAGCATTTGAATAGAAGCATTCATGAAATTAATCAATTCCAAACGAAAACAGAAAGGTAAACTACATTAGAGCTATCAAAATGGGTTACACCTCGCGGGCCAACCTGACCCTCCACGAGTTCAGGTCGGGTTGGGTTTGAAAAAAATGTATTTTTTGTTATGCAGGTCAATTTTCAACCGAGCTTATCCAGGTTGAACCCGTGGTGAACTGGGTTGGCTCACCAACCCACCTAATTTTATTTTATTAATTTATTATCTTATGAAATCCTAAAAAATACTCTCCTTACTGTGCTCTCGCGAATCTACCATGCTCTCCCGATGCTCTCACTTCACTATCGATCATCTCCAACCACAAATCCAGGTTAGTTGTTGTTAATTGCCTTGGATTGTTTTTGGAAAACTCCTTGTATTTCTCAAGACCCCGGTTAAGCACATAGTCTTAGCAATTTCAACTAATATAGTTTTATCAGGATTTACTCTAAAACAGTAATCATTGCATTCATGAAAAGGGTCACAAGCATTCCTGCAATCGGGATACACTGCTCGTTCCCCGGACATGTCGCGTAGAGAATTTATCCCTTGATCTGTTGTCTTACCACATAGTAAGCAAACACGTTTTCGTCAAAGACCTAATGAAACCCCCTTACTTCAAAAATTGAAAGCAACAAAGTAAGGAAAAGAGAAATTGGAATTGAAAGAACATATATTATAGGTGAAATCGAAATAGAGGAAATTGTTGTTGCTTAATGTTGGGTTGCAAAAAGTTTGTAATTTTAATTTTTTAATTTATAAAAAAATATAATTAAGTGAGTGAGCCAACCCATTTAACCCATCAACCCGTGGTGGGTTGAGTCGGGTTCGAATTTTTCTTGCTCGCTAATAAATGAGCCAGATTGGGTTGACTCACTAAGTGACTAACCCATGATGAGTGGGCCGGGTTGGACCAGGTGGCCCGTTTTGACAGCACTATACTACATCGTTCAACCAATTTCCATCATTTCAAACATTAATACTTAATAGCAATCATCTTTAACATAACCAACAACACACATTAGTTATACGCACCATTAAATAACAATTCATACATCATAAATTAACTAAGATAAAAATACTAGCTTTCCTTACCTTTCACCGAAGGTACTGAACTCTAAGAATGTCGAAACTTTTGCTTCCGACTCAAGGAATTCTAGAAACATCTACAAATCACCAAATCGTGATTAAAGTGAGTCTTAAAGACTATAGATTGACAAAGAACAATGAAATGAACACAAATGATACATGCGTTGAGGTTTCCTAAGCATGATCATAAACATATAACAAAAGGAAAAAAAGGTAAAAATTTACTTGCTCTCAAGGAAGAACCGATCAATTAAAAATAGAGATTAATCAATTGTCATCTCATAAGAACTTCCTAATCATCAAACAAATGATCCAGGAATAAGATTTTTTAAAGATAAGAGAGAGAAAACTAAGAAGAATAGTTTTAAAGAGATTATTTGTATTTTAGTGTAGCATATATTTATTAAAGTGTTTTAATTTCCGAAAAAAAAAACTAAAAAAGTTGTTACGTAAAATTTAGTTAGAATTGTAAATATTAAGTGTATCATTATAACATATTTTATCCACTTAAGAATAAGTAAAGATGAAAAGAGGTGGAAATGAGAAAGTAAAATTTAGATTCATCATTTGTCAAAATTTAGTAAAGTTAGGTCAGTGTTTTTAATTTAACCCCGATAAACAGATGAGCGGATTGGACTAAAAAAAAATAGTTTCATCATTAAGACTGTTTTTTAAAACTTAGAAAGAAAATTAAAAAAAAAATGTTTTATATCATTTTGAATGATGCATATATGTATAATAAAGTTTTAACTTAAATAGTTAAAATTTATTAATTAAATTTTAATAATTAATTATAGAGTAATTTAACACTTAAAAATATTTTTACTTAGGTTGTTCTGAAACAGGAGAAAGATAATGGTTTAGTGTGAAAATCTTTTTCCTTTAACCTGTGGATGGAGTAGGAATGATGGAGAAGAAGAAAATTCGAGAAAATAAAAAACGAGGGAGATGCACTTGTGGTGGTTTCTGAAATACACAATTTGAAATATTGAAATATATTTAAAATGAAGTGTTCTTAAAGATATTTTTAGATTTAGAAATATCTGGAATGAAGTTTTATGCTTTCCAAATTATATAGAAATTTTATCAATCTGAATATATACCTTCTGTATCATCGAGTTCAGAAAATATTTGAAAAAAAAAATACAAGAATTGTATTATGTTTTTAAGGATGGATAATTTGGGAATTAAAATTTTAATGGGGGTGCAGAGAGAAAAAATGGTCCAGAAGCTACACAGCCCAAATTCCCAAAGTTAACAAAACACCAAACAAATAAAAACAAAGGTGGCCTCGGCTTGTGGAAGCTGCCTCTTCATTTTATTCATTAAATTAATTAACGGAATTTAAATGTAAATAGAAAAAAGAAAAAAAAAACTGGTTAGAACAAGACACAATCCTGCAGTTAAAATACAAAGGCGTTTTTTTTTCTTCATAATTTAATTAAGTCATTATTGATAATCCAACCATGCATAAACGGTGTTAAGAAAAAAAACACTATATGACAACATATGATGCAGTACCCAAAAAAAAAAACATTATATGACAACATATGACAACTAAGGTAATATAAATCATTTATTTAAAAGCTATCAACACACTAAAAATGTTTAAAGGTTCCTACGCTTTTTGATGATTCATATAAATGTTTTTTTAATTTATATTTCTTCAATTTAAAATCATTTGTCCAGCTAAGCTCTATATAAGCACAATTTAATTAGGTTATAAGCATATATTCGTGGTACTTGTAATGAAATTCTCAACTTAAAGAAACAAAATTTTGAAAAAGACAATCACTGCAGAATGTGATCTAACGTGCCAAATTTCTTTAATTCAAGAAAAAACTTATATATGAAATTCCTTTTTAGAAAAACAATAAAACTTTTCAAATAAGCTAAATAAATTTTATTTAAAACTTAATTAAATAAAAAAATGAAAGTATGAATGCTTTGAAAATTTATTATCACTACAGTAATATTGAATTTGTATTTTTAAGGATAATTATAATTTTTAAAGAAATTATATATATATATATATATATATATATATATAACCAATGATTATTAATTAAGGTAACTCTATTAATGCATTGGTTATGTTCAAATAAATCCAAACATGATAAATCTTGATCAAGCATTTATAATTTATTAAACAAATATATCTTCTCATAAAACCGAAAGAACAGAAGGGATTACTCTGCAGTGCTGTGAGAAACGTGATGCTCGGATTCATTGGGAACCACAAAAGCAAGGCATGCCAGTAAAATCAATTATGTCCAGCACTGCCCCGCTTCTCATGTCGCGCCACGTGGCAGTGATCGGTGCCGGCGCCACCGGTCTTGTAGCGGCGCGCGAGCTCCGACGCGAGGGGCACCGGGTGGTGGTTTTCGAGCGAGGAGACGAAGTAGGAGGTACGTGGGTGTACACTCCGGAAGTGGAATCTGATCCGGTAGGTTTGAACCCGAAGCGGAGCATTGTCCACTCGAGCCTCTACGATTCGCTCCGAACCAATCTACCTCGGGAGAGCATGGGTTTCCGAGATTACCCTTTCAAGAAGAGGGAGGAGAAAGGGAGGGATTCTAGAAGGTTCCCCGGTCACAGAGAGGTTTTGATGTATTTGCAAGATTTCGCAGCTCGTTTTGAAATCGATGAACTGGTGCGGTTTGGGACGGAAGTGGTGTTCGCAGGATTGGATGAAGGTGGAAAGTGGAGGGTGACGTCAGCATCGCGGAATACTGATCCTCCTGTGGACGAGATTTACGACGCCGTTATCGTTTGCAATGGACATTATGTTAAGCCTCGTCTTCCTCATATCCCTGGTTCCTTCTCTTCCCTTTATTATTAAATACACATTCCGCTTTTGTATTCTTTTTTATATTTCATTGATACATTAAATTTTTACTCATTTAACACACACACACACACGTCTACATGTATCTCCTGTCAAAATTCTTATCAAGTATTTGAAAATTCTTTATTTTATCTCCTAATTTTTTATATATTTATTAAGTATTTGAATAGTCACCGAGTATAATAATCCTAATAAAAAAGGTTGACATTATTTTTTAAATTCACTTTATTAAAAAAATATAGATGTTTTCTTTTTAAAGTATAAAATTTTCAATAACTGGATCCTTCAATTTCATCGAATTTAAAAATATCATGAAATGTTAAATCAAGTAAACGGCAGAATGCTAAAGTATCCATAGAATATTTATACTTTAATAGTTCCTTCTTTTTTTGCTTCATTTTAAAATGTAGAATCTTTACAGGTATTAACGTGTGGCCAGGAAAGCAGCTTCATAGCCATAATTATAGAAGACCTGAGCCATATCTAGATAAAGTATGTCCTGTATTAATTCCTTCTTCCATTCTAAATGTCTGTGTGTTATGCATAGCTGAAAGAGTTTTTTTTCCTATGATTTTCGTTTAATACTTTCTAGTTCCTCTAAAGTTTAGTTTTTCTATATTCTATATTTTTTATATTTCATTTATGTATGTCCAAATGATCAGATAATACTTTAGTTTGATGATAATAAATGTATGGATGTGTGTGCCAAGAAAATGTGAAGAAAATTTGCTGGATTTCCATGAAAAATATATTTCTCTCAAATAATGAAATTTCTATGGAAATATCAGTATACCTTAGAAATTTAATGTCACAATTTATTTAAGGTCAAATTAAATGAAACACTTTGATCTTTTAAAAAGAATTATGGGACGTGGATTGTGACACATTATTTAGATTTTTTTAGATAAAAATGATTGGGATTTCTTTTTTAGAACTTATGATAGATTTATTTTTATTTTACTTTAGTTTAAATTTTTTAAAATTAAAAATTCCTCCAAGTATAAAATTACCTAACAGTATTGTTTAAAAATATAAAAAAATTAGTGATAAGTATTTACATATTTATTAATATTTAATTATATATTTTTTATTATCAATTGAATTATCAAATAATCATATATTTTCATTTTATTATACTTATTAAACTATTCACAGACATTAAATTTATTTTTCCTATTTTTTTTTCATCATTTTTCACCCTTAATCAAATCAAAGTGTTTTAGGAGAGTGTAGACCATTGAAAATATTTAAATAAAAAACTGTTAAGAATCTAAGTGATAAAAATCTTAGTAAAAATAAAAAAGTTGAATAATATATAAGAAAAATAAAATTACAAATATTAAATTTTAAAGTTTTATGTTGGATATAGTACCATGTCTCGTATTCGTATATATAGAGAATTCATATATGAGGTGATCAATCTTTTTGATTTGTCTCAATAAAAAAATTCCAACGAAAACTAGGCAATTGAAAATCATGATTTTGACCAATATTTTGATGTGTTATGACTAAGTCGGTTTGTTCGGGATTGGGCAGGTTGTAGTTTTAATTGGCAACTCCTCGAGTGCGGTTGATATCTCTCGAGATATCGCAACGGTTGCTAAAGAAGTCCACATTGCAGCTTGGTCTCTTGAAGAAGATAAGCTAGGAAAAATGCATGGCCATGAAAACATGTGGCTTCATTCTATGGTGAGAATGGGATTACTTTCTTGTGAATGGCCACAACTGTTCTTTAGAATGGTTACCTGAAGCTAGTATTTGTTAATATATGCAGGTTGACAGTGTTCATGAAGATGGTACAGTGGTTTTTAAAGATGGAAATGCAGTTGCTGCTGACTTCATCATACATTGCACAGGGTAGTACTATGAGTATTCTCTATAAATATTTTGGTTGTTACTCTCCAAAATAATCTTCAAAGTGTTATATAAGTAGTTTTTGAAATAGTAGAAATCATATTACATTCTCTAGTAAGCACTATTGACGTCCGTTTGTTCCTTTTCCAGATACAGCTATGAGTTTCCTTTTCTGGAAACCAACGGAGAGGTGACTGTTGATGACAACCGTGTAGGACCACTCTACAAGCATGTTTTTCCACCAGCCTTGGCTCCATGGCTTTCATTTGTTGGGTTGCCTTGGAAGGTTGTTCCCCATGTCCATGTCCTTTCCTTGAAAGAAAGATCTCAAACCTCTTTATTTTCAAAAGTTGCTTAGTAATGCATGTATGTCAGCAGATTGTTCCCTTCCCTCAGTTCGAGTTGCAGAGCAAGTGGATTGCTGCAGTTTTGTCTAACCGCATTGCACTTCCTTCAAAAGAGGAGATGTTAGAAGATGTTGAAGCTTTCTACTCATCGCTTGAAGCCTCTGGCACACCTAAGCGTTACACTCATAACATGGCCCTTCTTCAGGTGGTTTTTTTAACCTTTTCCGCTAGTGCCTTTTATCTTAGATATCTTAATCTGAGTGAGTTTATTGAAACTATCAAGTCATAACATCTTTTTTTTTTTCTTTAAATTTGGAGTTTCCCATTTATGTTTTCTTGATCCAATCTTTAATTAGGATTTAAAAACGAATGAGAACTTATTTGATTATACGGATATGTTTGAGATTGATTTATAGATCTGTCTTGGTATAGAAAGTATCGGGGTTGTCCGAAAAATATTTACGAACATGTGAGTGAAAAGTCTTTCAGTGTAGTCGACAAAATCTCCATATAGAGAAGATCTCACAGGTGTTTGGAATTGAATATTACAGTGGGAATACAATGATTGGATTGCGGATCAGTGTGGATTTCCTTATATTGAAGAATGGAGAAAGCAAATGTACTTGGCCACAGGTAAGAACAGGGCCTTGCGACCCGACTCTTACCGTGACGAGTGGGAGGATGATGATTTGGTTCAGCAAGCTGAACAGGATTTTGCCAATTATCTGATCTGATGTTTCCTGATTCAGTTTTCACGAATAATGATTCTAAAATCAACTTCAGGGCGTCATTTTTAAGAGTAGAAACTTTTATATTTAACAGTGATTACACAATTACGTGTTCGGAACGCTTCTACAATTTCATCCGTTAATAGCATGTGATGGAAATGTAATCACTAGTTATTTCATCTGATAATAGCTACGTGGCATGCATTACTAGTTAAACTATAAATCGTGCACCAAACTTGGAAGAGCTTCTTTTTCTCATTTCTTTTGCCCAAAATAACCTATCCAAACAAAAGAAGTAACTATTTTATAACATGGAACAGCTTTTGACGTCTAGTGCAGACATAAGTTTGGTTCCGTTTCCCCAAGGTGACGCGAACTTCTATCTTTGATAGGCTTCCCATTCATGGGTCTACATTACCAGGATACCATCATGTCATCAGAAAATAGTACACATGATATGTAATATCCAGCTGGGAATCCTTTTGTTTTTCCCGCGACAGAATTAGCAGAATCGCATCAGTCAAAAAACCAAACAGCTTCTTCGGAATATCCAACGGATGGGCAGGAATAACTAAAAGCATTTCTTCTGAAACGAGTTTTTACGTAGGAGTGCAGCTGAACTCTGAAAACTTTGGTCTTGCACTGTTTTAACCTTAACCGAACAATTTTATCGATGTGAAAGAATAACATCTTACTACCTGACTTCTACTTCTCCTCAGACGAAGCATTTCTAGATTGCCTTTGACGTGGTTTCTCTGAGGTAAGATGCGTATCTTTCTTTGACTCAAATGAGGTACTTCTATGCGGTTTAGTTGGTCCTTCCTCTGTGAAGAGATGGCTATATTTTGCCAGTACCTTCTCTTTCTCTTTAACTAAGCCTAACATCTCATATGCATTTGCCACTTTCTGAATGATAGATTTATCCCGCGGTTTTCGATCAAAAGCTTCCAGCCCCTTGAAAAGCTTTTCATAAGCAAAGGAAAATGAAGAGAAGGTTAACTGCTAGTTAATTTAACTACAAGTTATATGAAACTGTCGAACAGGATGCAAACAATATCTCTGATCTTACCACAATATGCAAGCTGACAACCTCAGTCCACCAAAACTAATATAAATAAGTTACCTGATTTTTTTTCTTCAGAAGAAATTACTGGTAAAGTAATCTTTGTTGTTCATCTAATCTACGTTCAAATAATAATAATAATAATCCTCCGTGACGAGTATTCAACTTTTCAAACTGCTTCATAATTTCAGTCCAGTTTCTACCGGTTAACGTTTTGAAGAAAAAAAATGGGAAGTACAATGCAACACATAAAACTCCAAATGAAGATCAGAAACTAAAATTGTATGTATACTGCAAATGATGATTTTGAATTATTTAAGTTCTCATTATTTATAGATAATCTTTTCAATGAATGAAGATTATTTATGTCTCTCTTGCTACTTGCTACTTAGAGATTTATCCCATAAAAAAAATCAAGTAAAGCATACACCAAAATTGTGGACATTTTAGAAGGGAACACATTGCAGATTAATATTAGCATACAACTACAACCCAGATTTGTTCTGAAGTCAGCTACATAGATTAATCAACACCGTCGGAATGGAATCTATCAAAAGCCAAAATTTTCAATTCCATTTCGACAGAAGAATGTTCAGAAGTATCACACAGCCAAGCAAAGAAACACATTAAAAAAATTATACAAATGACATATCACAAATTGGAAACATAAGAAATGTCATAAATAATGAAATCTTACCTTAACAAGATCTTCCAGCATGTTGTTTCGGTAATATACAGATATCATGACATGACATACTTGCCAAGGAACTGAATGCAAATCAGAACCAATTTTCATTTCCCAGAATTTGTGGGCTTCTTCCACTCTATGGTCCATATCTAAAGCTCGTATCAATTGACCATACGTTCCCATTGTCATCCCCTGCCCTTTGCTCAGCATCCATTTAATTACCTTGGATACGATATTAAACAACCTGAGTAATTTACTAACAGTACTACTGAGGTAAACTAAAATGACATCTTTTTTTGACTCAAAATTCACAAAAAATCCTAAGCTGACATGCTTACAGATCACTCCAAAATCAAATAAACTACATAAAGTCATAACTTTATCGACAAAAGAAAGAAAGCAACAAATGGATAAATTGAATACTTAAAGAATCAGACTACAAAAATCGTCTACAAGCACAAAGAAATTACTGGTTATGTAAATATTAAGTGCATTACAAAATTGATAATTTCATAGCATGCTAGTTATTTTTTTAAGCACCAAACAACCAACAGAATCACAAGAAAAGAAAGGCATGCACATAGGTCTTTTTTTGGACAAAACTTCTCAGTAAAGACTTATAGAAGAAAATAAAATAAAATGGTAGATGAACTACAGTTTTCTCATAAGTTAAAATGACTGTTTCACGCAGATTAATTGGTCAGATATCAGATGGGAAACTTGAACCACTATTAGACACAGTTCATATTGACAAAGATAATGCATAAAAGAAGAAGAGAAAGTAGATAGTAGTGCTACCTGCACAACCCTATGCCACTGCTGTTCCTTCTCAAGGGAATTCAATATTCTTTTCAATGAGGCGATGGGGAAGTTTTGCTCCCACGCAACCCATGCATCAAGAGCACCATAAACAGCCTTCTTACTGTCGTTGAGTTCAAGAAGCTGCATTATTATTATTAAAAAAACATAATTCAGTGTCACTAACCTGGTTTGAACCTTAAAACACCAACATCTAAATATGGAGCAAGCCACATAAATCTATTATCATGATTATATACTTACTGTAGAGTAAAGATATTTGGTCTTATCTTTTCTGGATACGTTTCCCCCAATATAACTCCGCGGAACTACGGTGTCAGGAGGATCATATTTTGTCTGCGAGGGAGGGAAGTTAATTGGATTTATATAGCATGGGCGGTAACAAACAATGAACAACGAACAGATACAAACCTGTTGCAAACTCGATGGAGGAGGCGACACTAGAGTTTGACAGCAACGATAGTGCTGCACCTTCACATCACTTACTACGTTAATTTGACTCAATCTACCAACCTGATGAACGAAGTCAAGCTAATGAAAATGGAGGCGATTACGAAAAGCGACGGGATAAAGAGAGAAAGAGAGACTCACGAGATGAGAGATTCGAGGTGACCTTAACCTCCACATGGTGTTTCGCGGTGGTGACGGCCTCAACCAACTGAACCCGCCTTTCTCTCCTTCTCCCCCTCTCCTTTCTTCCTCCGCGCACTCTGGCCCAAATCCATTTGGCCCATTCCATAGTTTTGGGTACCCAAAATTTATAAAGAGAAAAATAAAATATATGCCCCATTCCATATTTCTGCACTTAAAAAATATTCAACTAGTGTGTTTTCTTGTACTGAAAAATATTCTGAAATATAGATTTTACCTTTTGAAATATTATTTTCTAGAATAAAAATTCACATTTAATAGAGATTTCATGGAGGTTACACCGTTTTTAATTTGATTATATATATATATATATATATATATATATATATATATATATATATATATATGATTATTTGATTACTAAATTTATTAAATGTTTTTTTTCTAACTTTTATGTTGCTCTTATTCTTTTGTTATCTCTATGAGAAAGTATGATCTTCTAAAGTTAAAAATAATACAAGTATAGTGTTCTTAATTAAGCACCCATTGGAGTCAAAAGAAAAAAAAATATCTCTAATCATGAATACAAAATTCCATAAACATGATTATGCCATTTTTATTATATATAATTTTTCATTCTAATTTTTTTTTCACTTGTAGTTATTTTTCTAATAATATTTTCTACGATTAAACATTAATCAAATTCATATAACCTTTCCTCCAACCATCTAAGTGATTGATCAGGGATCAACAAATTTGGATTTTTTTTTATTCTTAGAAGTATAATTAGGATGCATGCCATGATGGTGTGTGGGAAGAGAAAGAGAATAATCTCAGTTTTGGAAGATCTATTTCCTTCACTTTTTAAGTTTCACTTTCTTAACATTTTAGACTTTGGGTGGAAACCACCAATTTAATAATGGTCAAAGTTCCACTAATTTAATAAAAAAAACATATATATTACATTTTTAAAAAGATCAATTTTTTATCTTTATTTTTCATCTCTCAATCAAAAAATGAACTTTTAAATCTAATTAAATCTTACAAAATCGACTTAAAAATTAAAATTTACATTGCCTCATTTAATTTGATGTTATCTTGGAGGTAAATCTTCCAACATCAACCAACAAAAGTTATACATATTGAATTAACTTTTTCTCCTATCCAAGCTATGTTAATATGAATTTAACGGTAGATCCTTCATCGATCTATTTTTCTGTCCGTCTGCCTTTTCCATCTAACTTCTAACAGAACCAAATTGAAAGGCGTGTAAGCTTTTAAGTTTTCAAATTGAAAATAATTTTAATCAAATCTGTAATTAGTCTGTATTGAGAGTCTTTTGAAAACTAATGTGTGATTATGGTATATATATATATATATATATATATATATATATATATATATATAAAATAGGTCCAACTTTCCCTAGAGAAAAATTGTTTTATGAGTATGAAACTTCTATAAAATGAAAAGCTTAGAATATTCACAAAGCTTTCTAACACTCTCAAGTTTTGATCGACGATAAAGGGACTGCATATAATTTCATGACTCATAAGGAAGTCAAGAACAGAGAGACCAAGTAATGAAAAAAAAAATGTTGTATAAATTGACAACATTGTAAAAATTGTCTCTGGCTGTTTTTTATTCAAAAGAATAATTTGTTGGAGAGGATATGTTGTTAGTACAGTGGAGATCGATGAGGAACACCTTTTCGCCGGTTCACCACGGTGTACCAGATCTCCGGCACCATTTCAACATTGCCACGTTTCTTTTTTAGTGAATTATTCACAGTCTCTGCCACACCACCCTCACCGATACTACTTGTTGACCTAGAAACTGTGGGTGAGTCTAGTTCTGAATCTGTTGTGATTTGGCTGTCTTCAATCTGTTGTGCGTTCTCCCTGCTTCGTTCTCTGTCAAGTAGCACAGAGAATTCATACTTGTTCCAAGTTCCTTCCATGGCTGTGCTTTTGGTAATCAGTAGAAGATGTTGATGCACCTGCTACAATGATCATGCGTCCAAATCAAGGCCACCCAATTAGCATCAAAATATGAAAAAAGAAGACTTCAAATTTGTGGCTTGTTTGAATAACAAAAAGATTGAACCTTGCAAGACAGAGAGCAGAAGATGTAAGGGTCTTGAAGGTTACGGTCACACGTGATGCAAAGGTTGCTAGAGCCTTTGTGAGAACGAGTGTGAGGCCTCTGTTTCAAAAACACAACCTTGGTTTTATTTGTTGTGTACGGCTGTTCATTCATCAATTCAGAAAGAGTTAGAATAACTAGATCTATACACTTTTGTTTATGTTTTATGACATTCATGCTTTTGCTTACTTGAACAAGGGAACAATTCAACACTGTTTGAGCATCACCAAGCCGTAATACATCATTGTACATGTATCTTCGTATCTGACACAGGAAACATAATCCAGAACTTAGGTTAAGAAAATCAATGCGTTTTCCTTTTCATGTGTAAGAAAAAATTGTTTTGCACCTGCAGAAGGACGTGAGAGCGATGAAAGGGCAAACAGTGGAGGCAAATGCTCGTGCAGCAATCTAAACAAAAGATGTTCTTCTCATTCTTCTTTACAGAGCCATGATTCAAACAGCGACTGAAAAACTTCTCCTCCTTGAGAATGAGAAGCCAATGAGGAACTGAGTTGAACTCAGCCTGAGCATCAAACAACAAACACTATAATAAGCGACAAAGACTGTACTAAAAATGATTAGAAACTATACAAAAAAAAATTACCATCTTAAGTTGTTGAGAAAACAATAGAATGAGGCATGATGAATCATAGGAACATGATGAAATGAGAGAGCAGTGGCTTTCACATACATATATAAGGAGTGAGACCGATTGTTTTGGGTAAAAGGTTTAGATTGAAACATGATGATAAGTTTTGAGGAAGGTTGGTTGCTATTTTTGTTCAGATGCGGATGGTGAAATAACATGGCCAACTTTCCGCAATTTTAGACCATAGTACAGTTCCGTGTTGAACGTTGCATGCACAACGCCAGTGCCAACGCGTTGATATTATGTAGGGTTTGTATAGCTATGCCGTTTCTCAGAGTGACAAAGAGACATAAGGCAAAAATCACGCTTCCTTTATCTTCATTCTCAATTGTTGCTATTCAAAAAGGCTTTAGATTGAATTCTACCAACAAAATTCTGCAGCTAATGCGTTTGTATAGTATAAATCAATTCAATGATTTATATACCTTGTCGATCAACTATATATAACCAAGTATTATGAGTATTACACAAATATTTGTAGACAAAAATAGAAATATTCAAAACTTCAAAACTCCTATATTCTGTAATTTATATATGTGTGTGTATGAACAGTAAAAAAATGTTTATCATGGTAGATTCAATAACCAATCTTCTCACTTTAGTGTATTCCAGTTACTAAAGTGCTGCAACTATAATGCAAACTTTTAATCACGATGTGTTATACAGCTATTTTAACTTTGTATTAGTTCACAGCTATTTTTTATTTAACTATTAGGGTTTTTCCATGTAGAAAATATGTATATGAATGGGATGATGAACAGATACAACAGAGAAAGGAGAAATATATCATGAGACCTCACAGTGTAGTTACAATAGAGTTTGATTTTAATATCATGTCAATCCAAAGTATTATTATTAAAATAAAATAAATTAGTTACAGTAATTTTTATTTTTTAAATACAATTATTTTTTATTAGTAAAAAACAAAAATATTATTTTAGAAATACACTTTTCATTAAATGAGATAACTAGTTTTAATTATTTAAGAAATACACTTTTCATAAAAGAGATCACTAGTTTTAATAAGTGAAAATAAAATCTAAAGAAAAATATGTCAAAAAATTATTTCACTTAAAAAGAACTTTTAAGCTTGAATAAAAAAAGACAAAACATATTAAAAAAAAACATGATTTATCTTTAAATTTAAACTAATTCTAAATAGACTGTTTGTTTTATTTTTCATGGCTTGGTTTCATTTACTTATAGTCCTCGTTAACTTTCTTTGTTATGTATTATCAAGATTGTCAACTAAGGTATTTATTAAATCATTAAAAGTGCTACATCAGTATATAATGTTAATGATAACTAAAGCAAAAAATTAATATAATTATGAAAACTAAAATAAAATAAAAATTCATCTCATTTACGGAGACTTAGAAAAAGAAGGACTATACTGACATATATTGCCTTTGATAAGTTATTTATTTTCTTTATAAACTTTAAGGAGAGTAAGAAGATTGAAAATGTATTTTTTTTCCCCAATTCTGACAAGTTGTATAAATTTAGCAGCGGAAGAATATTTGCCACATATTAGGTTTTCGATTTATTTTTAAAGATAAGAATTTTCTATTTTCAAAACTTATAATAATTTTGCATGAAAAAACTGCAAAATTCAACTTTAATTATGATTTTCTTACTGTAGCTTGACATGTGCACACCTTATTTTTTTAATTGATCCATTACTTTAATACTTTTGTATCCAATGACTATAAATTAACATAAATAAACAT
Organism: Vigna reflexopilosa; assembly: GCA_027742785.1. Classification (NCBI taxonomy): domain Eukaryota; kingdom Viridiplantae; phylum Streptophyta; class Magnoliopsida; order Fabales; family Fabaceae; genus Vigna; species Vigna reflexopilosa. The sequence continues at coordinate 2,503,973 of CM050930.1, read as the reverse complement.
TAATAATTAATAACAAGTTTTTAAATAGGAAAATCATATTTAGTTGACTAATGTAGCTATTTTATAATAATAAAAAGTATTGTAATTATTTTTATAAAAGATACTTTAAAATAATATTATGAAAACAATTTCACAGTTCACTAATCATTCGTTATCAGAAAAATATAAATTTTATAAACCAAATTCATAATACAGTAATGAATTTATTGTAGTTGAACAAGATAAAAATTTAATAAATTATGTTAGTGTCAAAAGTAATTGATTTAACAAATTTTCAACAAATTATTGGAGTCAATACAAGTATGTTTAACAATAATCCATCAATTTTGCTGTAATATACATGTTAGTAATTTTCACTATTTAGTATATAAGTGACTTTTTTTTCTTTGTAAATATTTTTTTTTTATATTTCCTATAAATATTTTTTAGTTTTAATTTTGAAAAGGAATTTAATCTCCACAATTCAAATATTTTTTAGTCTATAAATATATTACCTTTTGCTTTTGATGATGTAAAAAATGATCTAGACAAATGCCCTAATGTGGTATATCAGTCAATCGTTTTTTATTTTTTTCACACATCAAACTTTTTCTATCTAGGCCATCACCTAAGAATCTATGGGCCCGCGATAGGTTTGGACATTTTGTGTGGGCCAATCGCCAGATCTACTGCTCGGTAAAGGTCATGGATTTATTGTGTACAAAATTCAAAAATTTTCATCAATCTGTTTATAAATTGATGGGCCCATAAAATAGAACCCAACTTTTTTCTTCTCCTCCAACATGCTTCCCAGCTTAAAAATAATAAATTACAAGGGTCCATGAATTCCAAAGTCAAAACAATATAGAGATGTTTAAAAATTGTCGTCCGTTAATTTTCATAAAAAATTTCACTGGTCACTCATTGTTATCATTTTTTTTGTTTTGAAGTTAAATTATATTAACAAGTTTATTTAAGAATAATTCAACAATAAACTTTTTTACGCACTAAAAATATTAAATATAAAGTTAGATATTTGTAAGTAATAAAATAATCGTATCATGTGACCGTCTAGTCAATCACAAATTGGATGATCAATTATCTAGTCGACGATAATTACCAACCCGAATAGTTAATTAATAGACTAGACGACAAATAATCAACTCAGACGGACAACTAATAGACTGGACGATCACCTGTCAAGTCAATAACAATTACTAACTCAGATAGTCAACTAATAGACCAGACTACCAATTACTAAGCTAACGACAATTACCAACCTAGATGACCAGATAACATTGGACGGTCAATCACTAAATTAGATAGTCTAAGTAAATTAACTCCAAAACTATTTTACTTAAGATTAAAACTTTATTACTCATGTTTTGGATTATAGTTAGACCAATCTTAATCAAAAGTCTATACATATAAAGATTTGAGATAAAAAGATATATTAAACTTTAATTACAACATTCATTGTTTTTTGTCTAAATTAACCTAACTTTAACATTAAAGTATCTTCTGCAGGTACTATGAGACTAGTTTGGATGCATGGGAGGCTCCTCAAAATGTATAAAACTTTAACATTTGAAAACCGAGTAATTAGATATGAAAACTTAACTCCACACCCAAAATACAAATAAACTTAATAAATTATATTAAGTTAAAATTTAAAATCATATTAAAAAAGTAATTTAAAATCTATTTTAATCCCACAAAATTATTTTATAAAATGATATATACATGTATTTATAATACACTATAAGGTAGTCGCCAAATATTTATTAATAAGAAATCTCTAACAAATTAACAATAATCTTAGAAAAAAAATATATAAAAGAATCCAGCAATCTATAATTTTTTTTAATAATAAAAAAAAAAGCAATGTGAATTTCACAGTTCTTTGTCTGCGGCTTCTTGTTAATACGTTTTCATTATATAATTTTGAACATACGAACGCTCTTTGTTGTTGCTTACTTGTATAATGGATATGGTTACACATTTTTAACGAATAATTTATTGAAAAAAGAGAGAGTATTTAATATTTAGTTCGTTTTCCAATTTTTTATTGCCCACCCATATTTGATTTTTAATTTTAAGTTAGTAATAGTAAAATGAAAAACTTATTCCAGCGAATTTTACTTTATCCACTGCATGCAGCATGGCGAAGAAAGTAATTCAGGCATATTTGAGTTTTTAGAGCAAGGTAGACGTAGAACGTGGTGGTGGTTGGTTATCACATGCAAAGAAATTATGCAAACCAAACCAATGATGATGATACTTCTAAGAAAATTGCTTTTGAGACACCAATGGGACATTGAAGCACTAAAACAGTAATTAATTAATTAATTAATTAATTAATGACATTCACCTTACACATATATATAAATAATGTGTTATAAAAATATCATATCTCAACTCTATTAAATAAAGTTTGTAATATATTAAAGTTTTAGTGTATGATGAAGAGTTTGTTAGGATGGGTTTGGCACCCTGTCTTACAAAATTTTGCTGGTTTGAGTATGTTTTGTGAGACACGTAACCACCTTTTGGAATTGTAAAGAAAGAAGAAAGGTGTGTGGTGAATTATGAATTAAATATGATGCTGAAACATGACTACGCAACCCAGTCTGGAGTAAGATGGATACAAATAATTTCGTCAACTAAATACTCCATATCAAAATAATGAAATTTCTTTTTCTAGTTACTCCATCAAAATCTAATCCAACATTAAATTAAATATGTATATTATTCGAAGATTCACGTGAAAAGAGATCGAATAATTTATAATATATATATATATATATATATATATATATATATATATATATATATATATATAAAATAACTGAATGCAAATTTATTTTACAAATCTATTTGGTAAGATTAAATTAAACTTAAAATTTATTAAGTTTAGTTAGAGTATATTATATTGAGATTGATTATTATATTAACATAGGTTTTCCCAATGTATAAACCCTATAATAAGTCTACTATTGTGAATATTCTAGATATCATTCAAGAAGCCAAGATTGATCTTGGTGTTGTGAATAATCTTGATACCATTTCCAATTTTTCATATAATCTTATTTTTCTTTCTAAGTTAGTTTCTTATTCACATTGCACTATAATATTTTCTCTTAATGAGTGTTTTATCCAGCAGAAGAAATACACAGAATATTGGTACAAGTAGGATAAAATCTAGTTTATATGTCATCAAGAATGACCTTCATGCTTGCAATGGTTGTTAACCACTTGTTTAATCCAATAAAATCAATAAAAATATTAAAAATTCAAGCTTAAGAAAAAGAACACAAACAAACTCCCCATAATGATGGTGCAGCATGACATAAGCGAAGGGTTTATCGGTGTGTTTAGGAGTTCTGTTTGATTAGTTTTGTTTGGTTGTGAATAATGAAACATTATTGAGGGTAGGTGGGGCCGAAGCATTACCAGCCTCACAAAAATGGAAACAGAAAAAGAGAAAGTCTCTCACATCGTCACTTATAAAGATTTATCAGGGAAACAAAGAAAAATGATTGTGGTTGTTTTTGTCTATACGTTACGGTTTATAAACTTTAACATATTTAATAATGGTAAAAAGTTTGGAACTTTAAGTCACGATTGCAACTGCAATAAAATGTTAAAGAATAGACCGCGGTTCTTAATATACTCACAGCCTAAACCTTTATTTTAAAAAAAAAAATAGTACCATTATATTGAAAGAAAACCATGAGTGTGTGCCAAAACGTTCATAAAAATATTTGGTAAATACAAAAGCCACGGCAATCCGTGATGGCAAATGCATTATTGTATGCAGTTGAAAGGTGACTGCGAAGATGAGCAACAGGGCAACCTCCATCTGACTCCGCAACAATAATATATGTTAAAACAATCATATGGGGGAAGCTGATTGCATGGTAGATGCTGAATGTTGGACTTGGACTTGGAATCATACAGAATAAAAATAAGCATGATTACCCATTCTTATGATTGTTTAGTTAAACTAGATGACAATTATTACCAATAATTATAAACCTGATGATGCCATCTACCAAGTTTTCTGAGGTGGCGCCCATGCTTCATAGAAATACAAGTGTTTGATAGTAAAATCAAGTTCTTTCAGACTGAGTATATTATACTCAATCAACTAATTAATTTGATGATATAATTTTTCTTTTCTGTTCTAAATTTTGTAAACAGATCAGACTGTATTAAAGTAGTAAAAAAATAAATTTCAATTTTACCTTAAAAATTAATAATTCAAAATATAAGAATCATAAATTAAAATACTCAAGATTTATATGTTTTAATATAAATGGATGTGTTAAAAGTTTTACATCAATTAAAAATAAAGTTTATATATATATAAGTTCTGGTATTAAAAATTTTAATAATTCGTTTATACGCCACAGTGTCACTAAATAAAAACACGGCTTTTATTAATTAGTTGAATTGGTGAGAAGAATGTAAGTTATTTGTGGATCATAATTAGGAATGGTTTACGTGAGGTAGGTCTATTGTTATTTTGAAGTATTTTTTTAATTTTCATTGTTCGCAAGAGTATTATTTTTCCATTTTAAATATCATTCATAATCAAGGAGGGGAAACATTATTGGCTTTACTGTCTGTCTTTGATTTAACGTTCTTAACTTTGACGTGGTTTATATATTTGTCATTCTATAGATATTTTGTTATTTAATTATCAATAATGTTGATTTCCTTTACATTATACAAATAAAGTACAATATTTTATAGTAATGTTTATGTTTATTACTGAAAGAAATAGTCCGGCCAAAAAAATAATATGTTGAAAAAAACACACTAATTTTATCTACAAATTATGAACTTCATTAAACAGATAAATTTTTTTTATAAACAAATAACTGTTTAGTTAATATTGTAAATATATTTTATTCTTTTAACTAAAATATTTTATACTCTTATTTATCTACACTTATATATGTAAATAGAGATTAACTTGTTATGTCTTCATCTATTTTTCAAGTTTACCTTTTAAATATTTTTAAATTAAAATACTCATTTCATTCGGTTTTACCATTTAAACTATCGTTTCTGTAAATTTGACTGTTTTTATAAACTTAATTATAAAAATTATTTATATTTAATTTTATAATTATAATAATAAAATAATAATAATTTTATTAATTTTTATTATTATAAAAAAATAAAAACACTTACGCGCGTGTGTTTTTCTAGTAAAATATAATTTGAATTAACTAACAATCACATAATGTAATTTGTATAATATTACTAGTACGTATGAGTGTTAGAGTGAGTAATACTCCCTTCTAGAATGTAGTTCAAAAAATAACGATTAACTAAATCTTATATTTAAAAAAGATAAATTGTTTTTACGTTTATATTTTTATTAATACTTTTGTTATTTTATTTTATTTTTCTTTTACAAAATCAAGTTGAGAATTTTTTTTTTCATATTTAAAGATTAAAGATTGTACGATGTGAAAATTTTATGTCTGTCCACCTGGATTCTAACATTAGTTATCAACTTTTTTAATGTATGAAATAAAATTGAAAACAATTTCTTAACATATTTTGACATACTTATATTCAGTGGGAGGAAGAAGAGAATCATGATTGTGTACATAAAAATAGAACTTTGAAGTTACTTTTATATTATTTTGAAGAAATTAACCTTTTTTTTCATAATCACAAAAAAACACTGAGATAATTATGATTATTATTTTCTGTAGGTAACAAAATAATTGTAATATATATTTTTTTCTCTAAAAATATATAATAATCTTTGTTAGCTTTTGTTATTAACTAAATCAATAAGAAAATCATAATAAAATTTGTAACAATAATTGTTATTTTCAGTTACTAGTAAATCAGTAAAAGAAATTACAATATTATATACACACATAATGTATTTTGTTATTTCATCTTACTAACACATAAAAAACTCCTTACTCCCAATATTTGTTATATTGATTATATTTAAAGCAGTAAAAAATAATATAATAATATTGTATTTAAATTTTTTAATTAAATTAATATTTTAATCAAAGTAAACATCTCATAATGCTCTCGTTGAAATACAAGAAATAAATTATTCACTGATCATCACATATTAAATAAAGTATTTATCTTTTTCTTTATAATTATATAATATTAGAAAATATCGTTTCAATCGTTATATCAATTGTTATCACCTATATGTTAATTAATATAAATGAAACATATTAATATTCATTCAATAAATATTATCATATATATTCCTCAATTCAAATAATTGTTATAAAATACTCAACAAAATTTAAATTACAATATATGGAGTTCATCAAAATAATTATTATATGAGAAAAATATAAATACGATAAATAAGACATACCATAATTTTCAAAACTAGCTAAAAATTGCCAAATTAAATTATGCAGTCATATATGAATATCTATATTGGATTAACAATAAGGGTTGAGAATATGGAAGAATAAAAAGATTAGTGGACAAATGATACGTATTTTGATATTCCATTTTAGTGAAAATAACAGCTTAATTATTTGCATCGTTTGTATTTAATACTAAATCAGACAAACTATATATTAATAAAATAAATTACTCCAAACATAAAGTTTTTTACAATATATCGTTCTATCTCGTACTTTATTTTTCAAACCTAATAGTTTTAAATTTTAAAATTTAATCTTCATTTATATACTTTATTTTTTAAGTTAACGTTTTAGAAACAAATTATATTTAAAGTCATTTTTTTTTTCAATTCTTGCATCTCTTTTTGTGTTTCGTTTCTAAGAATAAAAAAATTATATGTATTTGTTGTTCTATATAAAGATATGATGATATTATTTGTACCAACGGATGAAATACTTATCAATTATGTAATTATTAATTATTATCCAATAATATTTAAATAAATAATCAATTATTTGATTTAAAAATATAAAGCTTAATAACTTTGTTCGTTATCTTTAGTGTATCTTTATCATTTATCAATAAGGAATAGCTTAATAATGATAAAAGATAACATATAACCAACTGAAACATAAAACCATAGAGAATTTATACAGAGTATATAAAAGAAGGATTGAAACATTATTCACATCATAATTTCCATCGTATGCTTACATCACTTAAAAGAGATTGAAGAATCATCTGGAACTTTACTATTTGGGTAAGAGCGTCTTCTGTACGTTTTCTTTTCTTGATTGGGTTTACGGTATTATTATTTATCAATTAATATAAACTTTTTTTAATTTTTTTTTATAAATTTAAAACTAAATTTACTAACATTGAAAATAAAATAGAAAAAAAGGCGGGAGACAGAGATGTGAACTCAATTATTTTGTTAAAATAGTAAACTGTTTTGGCTCTATTGAAGTACAAAAACATCCTTATAAATATTGTCATGTCATATATGAAAATGCACCTCAAAATTTACTGATTAAGTTTACAAATTGTGTGGCTGCTCCTTCGGTTTCCCTATCGAAGCAAGCTTCGAAAGTCTTCCCCTTGCGTAAGGCACATTCCATGTTTAGTCCCACCCCACCAATGGGACGCTGCCTCTCCTCTCATTCCGAACTCCCTTCTTCCTATCTTCCTATACCCGACGGACCCTTTTCTCCGGCGGAGCCTCCAAGGCACGTGACGAAAAAGGTGCTTCTCATCTCATCTGGGTTGCTCCTGCTGCTTCTGTCCTTGGTGGCCTTCAATGCCTACTACCCGCATTCATCTGCAGACGGAGATCATGCTTCATTAACACCAACAACGCCCGATGAATTCGAATTCAGCCCTCACACGGTACCAAGCTCAATGTTGAAACCATTTTCACGTGGCGTCTCTTCAGGGGTGTCGGAGAAGTCTAGCTGGATGTTGAAGAGCAGCAATGGAGAATCCTATCCTTGGAGCAATAGCATGCTGTCATGGCAGCGAACGGCTTATCACTTCCAGCCTGAGAAGAATTGGATGAACGGTAACTTCCTTTTATTTCCATTGCTCTGTCTTTTCCTTTTATTTTAAACTTTATTTTAATGTACAGTTTAACAGAGTGTTTGTAAAACTATTTTGTATAACCATTTATGATTGAATGATCATTTTTACCGTGCCATTAATCGTTTTATTATTTTTGTTTAACTTTTATACTAGTTAATGATAACATTTGACGAAAAGGATATTTTAATTTTTAAAGGAAAAACTACAAAAAATAGACTGTTATGGAAATTAGTTTTATAACCCCTTTCATTTTCATTGTTGACTGTTACAATTAACCAGATGTATTAGTTTTAGAGAAGACGACCGTCAAAATAAAAATACTGTTTGCAAAGGATTCAGTCGGCGTATTTTATAATTAAAATTACTATTGATTAAGATTGTGATTTAATCTATGCCACAAATTTAATACAAAAAGAAACTAAAGTACTTTGTCCAAATTATTCTTTCACTTGAAATTGAAAAAAATATGTTATTAGTGTTGAAGGTAAAGGATACTAACTTTTTTCTTGTCTCTGTGGGTGTGGCTTCGGCTTGCTGTGCTTGGGGAACTTGGTCTGTCTGCTTCAGATCCTAATGGTAAGATCGCCCTTGCATTTTCCCATTGTTTTTACCTCACTCGCATTAATTCATAGACATGAGAAATAATAAAAAAAAGAATACAACATAAAATGAGTTGTGTAATGGAGAGATGAAGAAAAAATGTTGTATACTTTTGTTGTATAAACAACATTTCACTTTCTTGAACTTTCGTTAACTTCTCCCTTTTCATTTGTTGCCCATTAATTTGTTCCAGTTCACCTTATGTATATGCTTTTTCTATACGATCTTTGGTCACATTCTGTTGATCTTCTGTGCACAAAACCTAGAAACTTTTTGCACAATATGGAAACGATAATTAGACTTCCAATTTCTCATAAGGGATTAGATTTTTTCAAAACTTTGAACAAAATGGATGAACCACAGTTCTTAATAGTACCGTCCAGCGTCTGGTTTTGAACAGCTTGTTTGTATTACAAGGCAAAGCAGTACAGCTATCGTTTTAATCTTAGTTGAAATGCCTCATATTTTTAGCTAATATTAAATTACAAGTAAACAAATTTTATTTTACATATTTACTTATTTGTAAGATGGTAAATCTATAAGAGCCCTTTCCCCTTTCTTGATCCAATATCAATATCAAATTCTAGAAAGTTAGACAACCAACCGAAGTACAAATCATTTTTTTTTTCCAATAATGTTGGAATTATAGAAGTTCAAAAAAGGGCTTCACAATTTTCCCTGGACCACCTTTTTGACACAGTTGTTACAATTTGGGCAGGTCCCATGTACTACAAAGGGTGGTATCACTTCTTCTACCAATACAATCCGAAAGGTGCAGTTTGGGGTACCATAGTTTGGGGGCACGCTGTATCAAGGGACTTGATTCACTGGCTTCACCTACCACTGGCAATGGTGGCTGATCAATGGTATGACCAAAACGGTGTGTGGACAGGCTCTGCCACCATCTTACCCGATGATCAAGTCATCATGCTATACACTGGTTCCACCAACGAGTCAGTGCAGGTCCAAAACCTTGCATACCCTGCAGATCCCTCTGATCCTCTCCTTGTTGATTGGATCAAATACCCTTCAAATCCAGTTCTGTTCCCTCCACCAGGCATCGATACCAAGGATTTTCGTGACCCCACCACAGCTTGGCTCACCTCAGAAGGCAAGTGGCGCATCAGTATTGGTTCAAAGCTTAACAAAACTGGCATAGCCTTGGTTTATGATACCAGTGACTTTAAGACCTATGAGCGTGTGGAGGGACTGCTCCGTGCTGTGCCTGGCACTGGCATGTGGGAGTGTGTTGACTTCTTTCCAGTATCCAGTGAGGGTGAAAATGGCTTGGATGCTTCAATCAATGGGGAGAACGTGAAGCATGTGGTGAAGGTTAGCTTGGATGATGATAGACATGATTACTATGCAGTGGGGACTTACGATGAGAAGAATGCCAAGTTCACACCAGATGACTTGAAGAACGATGTTGGTATTGGACTCAGATATGACTACGGTATATTTTATGCATCCAAGACATTTTATGATCAGAGTAAGGGAAGGAGAGTGTTGTGGAGTTGGATTGGAGAGTCTGATAGCGAATATGCTGACGTAGCCAAAGGTTGGGCATCAATTCAGGTGTGTTAAATTTATTCACCCATTTTTCTTGTTTATCAATTGTGTCCTTTTAAATGGATTGACCGGACCATCATAATTTCTCCTTTTAAACTACTGCTGTATAAGCTAGCAATAACATTGATTGCATTTTTTTTTGTATAGGGTATTCCAAGAACAGTGACACTTGATAAGAAAACTGGTAGCAGCTTACTTCAATGGCCTGTAGCAGAGGTGGAAAGTTTGAGATTGGGAAGCAATGAGTTTGAAAATTTGAAGGTGAAGCCAGGGTCAGTGGTGCCACTTGAAGTTGGAACAGCTGCACAGGTTTGGGATCATGTTAATTTTATTGATTGACAAGTAGTTAGGAGAATACAAAGTTGAATGTAACAAAGCTAGTATAATTCAATGACACGCAATTGCATCTTCCAATGCAACAGTTGGACATTGTAGCTGAGTTTGAGATAGATAACAAAGCCTTGGAGATGACTGGCCAATCCAATAAGGAGTACGAGTGTAGCACCAGTGGTGGAGCAGCAGAACGTGGTGCCTTAGGACCATTTGGTCTTTTAGTTTTGGCTGATGATGATCTTTCTGAATACACTCCCACATACTTTTACGTGGTTAAAGGAAACGATGGACAACTTAAAACTTCCTTTTGCTCTGATCAATTAAGGTATAGAACTAATATTCTTTTCGAAGCTTGTAGTGACATTGTTTGTCTCTTAAGAAGAAAATGAATGTGTTAAGTTGTGATTATATACAATGTTGATTAAGTTACATCATGTTTTGTAGGTCTTCTCTAGCAACTGATGTTGGTAAGAAAATCTTTGGGAGCTCTGTTACAGTACTAGAAGATGAAAAACTGTCAGTGAGGATATTGGTAAGCTTTGTGATTTTCTTGCTCAAAGTTTAATATATTTTTCTGTGTGAAGATGAAGCAGCTGAACTAATGAAGTTGAATTTTTGATGCTGAAAATTAGGTGGACCATTCTGTGGTGGAAAGTTTTGCCCAAGGTGGAAGAACATGCGTGACATCTCGAGTTTATCCAACGAAAGCAATCTATGGAGCTGCTAGATTGTTTTTATTCAATAATGCTACCGAAGTCACTGTGACTGCTTCAGTTAAAGTTTGGCAAATGAATTCTGCATTCATACGCCCCTTTAACCCACAACAAAGTCATTCTATTTAAGGGACTAAGGACTCACAAGTCACAATTATAGAGAACAATTCGCTACGTGACAAAGCTGTTCAATAACCTTCTCTTCTACTAACCTAAAGGTTAGGGTTATTGAACAAAGTTCTCCTGCCTCAATTTTGCCCAAATCTTTTTTTTAATAGGCTTGATTTTGTAAAATAGTAGTGATATTTGTAAATTGTCATGAGAATGAAAGAAATATTATGTTTCCTTTCTTTGAAAATATTGTTTGTTAAGATTAAATATCTTTTTGTCCTTTTAATAACTTTAATTTTGTAAAATAATAGTGATATTTGTAAATTGTTATAACAATGAAAGAAAATGAAAGAAATATTATGTTTTCTTTTTATGAAAAATATTGTTTGTTAGGATTACATTTTTTATCTTTTAATGAAGTGAAAATTAAAATTAGTATTTTTTTTAAAAAAATTTAGACTAATTTAGTTTTTTATTTTTAGAAATACATAAATTTAAATTTTTTAATTAAATTTAGTTAAAATTTTAAATGTATTTTTTAATTAAATTAAAAAAAATTATGTCGAAAGTAATTTAAATGTTATTATAAAAAGACTAAATTTACACATTTTAAATTAAGAAACTAAATTAAAATTTTAATGAAAAACTAATTTCAATTTTTAGTGCTAGATCGAAATATTCAATCATTTTTCTTATAAACATTATTTTTCATAATGAATTAATTTTATGACTCATACTCATCGTAATTAGATGATACTTTTTAATTACCTTAACGTAGATAAAGGATGATTCTGGTAAAAAAACACAGTTATATTTTTTTAGTTAATTAAAAAATAGTAAATCTTAAAGATTTGTTTGTTTTTTTTTGTCTTTTGTTCTACGGTGGAAATATATATATGATGGGGGTGGAATCAATAATCACTAACAGAAACACAACACGAGCAATTTTAAAGTAACTTTTATTTAAGTGAAATGTTATGCAAAGAGAAATTTCTTTTAATACTTACTATAATACCATACATATAAAGTACTCTGTATATAAAAAGTAGGGATTCACTTTTCAAAACAATAATAATTCATATTTTTTTTTTAATTTGAAATTAACATACTAGATTAATTAACATTAATCAAGTGTATTGAGTTTATCTGAACTCCTTTTATATAGATATGCGCATCATAAATGATATATTATACTTTGATATTCTCTTTACTCTCCTCCTCCTTAATAAATATGTATAATATATGTTAGTGTTAAAAATAAGGAATGATAGTTAAGAAAATATTGGAATATCATTTATTTATCTATCTGATTAATCTAAAATTATTTTATAATCAATAATAATAATCATAAACAATATTATAACATAAATGTCTTAAAAAAATATTATTTAAATATTATTATTCTAAAAAGTAAAAAATAAAGATGAAAGAACAGTAAAATAATATACAGAGTGAAATTACAAAACTAAATTATTATTAATCATAAACATTTGTGTTGTTTTAATTGTTTAAATATATATAAAATGAAGTTTATATCATCTAATGAGTACTCTAAACACCTTAGTCACCAAGATAAGCGTTTTGGTTTGGTCGCAAATCCCATAATTTACGTGGCATGTTTTGAAAGCAGATAACGCTTGAATACGTGTGCTTCTACTTACCACTACTCCATTGTTCTTCCACTTTCACCATGAACAACTGAACTGCAATATCCCTTCAAATCGCTTCTCCTTCCTTTCGTGGACAACCACTGGTTATCATGATGGCGCTCAATTCCTTGTCACCACTTTCCGTTAATTCTCTTCTTGTATCTTCAAGCTCAACTTCCCTCACTTCGGATTCTCATTCAAAGCCCTTTGCCGTTTCCTGCCAATTCAACTCTAACAGAGATAACTCTGAAGAAAGAAGAAAGAGTGTTGGTTCTAGTACAGTGCCTGCCAATGCCGAATTCAGGAAATGGGGGAAAGTGGTTTCGGCCACGTTGGCGGCCGCCGTCATTGCCTTCGGCTCTGACATGTCTGCCCTTGCTGATCTCAACAAATTCGAGGCTGAAATGAGGGGTGAATTTGGGATAGGATCGGCTGCACAATTTGGCTCTGCAGATCTCAGGTTGGTTTATTTCATTCCATTTTATCTTTGCGGATCCATAAATAACACTTTCGGACTAAGTTTTAGGCAAAAACGAAACTGAATTTTCTTCGTTAATTGTTTTGCAGGAAAGCAGTGCATGTGAATGAAAATTTCAGGTAATTTTTTATTTCAATTGGCCATGCGTTATAAAGAAATTAGAAATTAACATGATGCAATTTTATTGCTATCCTTCCTACATTAGCTTTATCAAATTTGTAAACATAAAAGATAAAAAAAGGGAAAAGGTGGAAAATAGAATAGAGAGTCAATAGGATTTCTTTTTCCACTTATATTTGGTGTGGTAGACATTCATCTTTACTTATTCCTTTGGCCAATGTTATTCTTTGTTTTTTTCAATTTTACGTATAACATACAGAAAGTTTGAGTTAGCGCGACCTCTTTAGTTTTCCTTTATCTAATGCAACGTTGTCAATAAACACAAAGAAACTCAACTGATGTGGACACTCCAAACTGAAGATTAGTCAGTTTTGTTATGCTTCTTTCAGCGCCATTGGTTCCTTGGGCTTTACTGGAGGCATTGCTTTCATATAGAAGTACTGATCTGGCGACTGGGAAAGTAGCTACAATGTTTATTTCGAATTAACATTAGCAATTTTATGAAGTTCATTATTTTATGCACACACACACACTAGCGATTAAACATAGTAGAAAAGTGTTACTTCAATTAATTTGAATTGTCACTTCATAGAAATTTATGGAATCTAATAATGTATAAATTTGGAGTCCTCTATTCATAATGATTCTGAATGACTGATACAGAAGAGCCAATTTCACAGCTGCTGATATGAGAGAATCTGATTTTAGCGGTTCAACTTTCAATGGTGCATACCTTGAGAAAGCTGTTGCATACAAGGCAAATTTTTCAGGTATAGGCTTATTGCAATATAAATTCTTCACAGCGTGTTTTGAATGTAATTCTAAGTTATCTCTGTTGAGATAAATAAAAAGGTCTGATACTTCAACTAATAGACTTCGCTAGACCCACTGTTTACTCAAATTATCTGATTCATTCACATAATAGATTCTATTGGACCCAAGGCTGATTTCCGTTCAAAGTCATGGTTAAGCCCTGTATGCTTGCACATCCAAAAGAGTGTTTACTCTCTAAGTTAAAAAATATAACCATAAATTCCTGCAGAAGACATAAAGAACTCGTTTATTTTCTTTATTCAAAGATTGATGTACACTAAATTTTAAAACATTTGCACATTTGTTTCCTTCACTTCATACATTTCTAGTGCTCATGTATACCTTTTACTTTATCATTCTCATGTATCTCCTCATTTTCTTTGCAGAAAATTTCCTGTGTTTCTTGTGTATAATTTTTGACAGTGACTCTAATTTTTAAATGTTTTTCACAGGGGCCGATTTAAGTGATACATTGATGGATCGCATGGTAACTGCATCAAGATGATTAATTTTATCAATATGTTTGATATTATTTTTTCCTTTTAATTTGGTTTATGTGATTTTCTTACCTCTGGGTTACAGGTTTTAAACGAAGCCAATCTCACTAATGCCATTCTCCTTAGAACAGTCCTCACACGGAGTGACCTTGGGGGTGCCATCATCGAAGGTGCTGACTTTAGTGATGCTGTGTTGGACCTTACCCAAAAGCAGGTATGACCATTGATGTCCTATTAAAGGAATGGATCCTCTAATCTGAATTGGGAGATGATTTAATTCTCTCAAATTCAAGAATTTCCAATCCCCTCCTCCCCTTCCATTCCAAAGAGTAACCAAGGTCAATCCCCGCATGTTTTCATCTTCCACGATCGCTTTTCCTTTTTATTGTTCTCAAGTGACAGAAATATTCTGACACAGACTCAATCGTGACCTTATAACAAAAACAAGATCTTTTTTTATCAATTCTTTTGCTATACCCTTTCAAATAATAGGATCTTTGTAAAAAGGATAGATAAAATACCAAATGATAAATATGGTTGTAAGTTTTTTGACAGGCCCTTCTGTTCATATGGCCTTTTTAGTGTCTTTATGTTGCTGTTTGAGTTGTCTATCCCCCATGATCCTCCCATGATCAGGATCCATGACCCATCCTTGCTTGGAATATCTACCGTTGTGATTGAAATGCTTTGTCAGAGCATAATTTTTACCTAAGGTGACACTAATATGACGTATACTGTTTGATTAAATTGTTTAGGCTTTATGCAAGTATGCCAGTGGCACAAATCCTGTTACAGGAGTGAGCACAAGAGTAAGCTTAGGTTGTGGAAACAAACGACGAAATGCTTATGGCTCTCCATCGTCTCCCCTTTTAAGTGCTCCACCACAGAAACTGCTTGACCGAGATGGTTTCTGTGATGAAGCAACAGGACTTTGCGATGCAAAGTAGTTACTCGGAGTAATCTTTGCTACAAGGCCATAGTCGTGTAAATATATCAGAGACTATAATTGAGGTCTGTTTGCCTTTTGGACTTCTGAGAGCATACCCCCATTCATGAAATGATGCCACTTCTTGAATCTATGTTGGGTATTGTTGGCCTCTGTTTAACAAGCCAGAACCTATTTTGGCAGTCATCTTTCTCCTATGTAAGATCTACTGGATATAAGATTATGTTTCGTCCTTTGCACATAATGAACCTTGTAAGTCCCATTTCTTTTTTAAGTTTATCTTGCACATGCACACACATTTCTTTAGATGCTTAGATACCCTGGAGATTTAATTCCACAATTGGAATATTAGCATGAATTAGGCATCTCTTTTAAATCATTTATGATATTTAATTCGTTTATCAAATCTAGCACAATGATTATGATCAGAAAATTGAAGTATGAAACTCAATGCGAAGAGATCATCGTTAATTTTCTATAATCACCAATCAACTTACATTCAAAACCTATAGATTGCGTCTGGTAAGACTTTTAAGTTAGCTTATAACTTATTTGATTATGAAAGTTTATTTGACCAAAGAACCCGTTTGGAGAAGATACTTATTTTAGTAACTTAATGGTTCATTGGCAGCCTTTTGGAATTGAATTAATAACATGCAATATTTTACGAGTTTACTGTGTCGTATACTATTTAGCATAAATTTTAAAAGATATTTATTGTTCAATGATTTTATTAAACAATTATAAAATCAACTGTGAAAAACTATTATTTTTAATTGATTTGTATAATTTTTTTCATAATTATAACTTTGCATATTACATTAATTTGTTTATCTAAAATACGATAAAGAAGATGGATCTTAAAAGGTAATCAAAGCATTAATAAAATTGCACGAGAAAGGAAATATTTAAAAATCAAGTTTTAAAAATAATATTTAGCTAATTAGTGGTCCGATTTGTTTAAGTTAAAAATAAATAAATTCATAAAAAGGATAATTTCAGTCTGTTAGGTTTGAGTTTCATGAAAAATAACCATAATCAATGAATTAATATAAACTAAATTAATGAGCACTGTGATTATTGTGAATGATATTCTCATAAGAAATTAAAAAAAAAATACAAGTATTTTTTTTTTTTTTTATATTTTAAATTTAATTTTCCTTCTAGACATTAATTAAAAAAATTAACTAGGAACTGCTTGATAAATCCATATCCCAATTCAACTTACATTTTTTTTTTATGACAAAATGTTTACAGAATTCATACTCACGTGATACTTGATAAAAATATTTAGTATTGAGAAGGAAAGACAGACAAAAAGAAAGAAACTAATTTTTCAGAAGATATAAATAAAACATTTAAAAATATGCACAGAGTTCATTTCCTTCTGCAATGATAATAAGAGCTTCCTTAGAAGGCATGGTCGACTTAGGGAGAAAGCAACTTTTGTAATACTTTAGCAAAAAACATTTTCTTTTTTTTTCTTTTAATGTTACAATTATGTAAATGACTTCAAGGCTCCTATAACCCTTATAGGTCATAAATCCAATACCTTAGATAGATAGATAGATATAGCATCTGTATATGATACTTCACCATTTTTTTTCTCTATTTTGTTATTGTATCAGTCATTTTGTTCTGTATTTTTGGTTCTTCCATTTAATCTTTCATCAATTTACGATAGAACTAAAAAGAAGCTCATGTGCGATGATAGTGTTGTTATATATCTTGACATGGAGTTTTATTATCTCCTCCCATATATTCACATACAGTGGTCTGTAATAAAGAAATCTTACATAAACCAAAATTATCATATATACTGTCACTATCACAGGCCGCCTAAGTGCACATGGCCACTCCTTGTTTTGGCTTTGCATAGGTAATGCTAGTCAATTGATTTCATCTTAGTGTGACAGACAACTGTACCAAGTCAAAGGATGTCAGAAAAACACACTTTTTCATACACCCTTTTTCTTTCTTATCCTCCAGGCAAGCATGCCTACCTCTTCATTCCTCTCTTTTTGTGCAAGTAAACATTATGACTCAGACTATAGTTAAAACCTGCATTATGATTAACTTGACGGGCGCACGCCTAATCATTGTGACGTGCCATTGCTTCAAAGGAATTTTAATTCTTCACTCCGACACATGAATTTCATCCTTCTTCAATAACCAATCACACCTTCACAAATAACTACTACTTCTTGCCTTTGAAAACCATGCATGATTACGTGCTTTAAATTAATTTCCTTCATATAAGCCATTTACTTTTGAAAGCACACTTCGGTTTTGTTGGCACTTTCGAACGCACGGTTCTGCCTAGACCCTCTTAGGTAGCCCCAGCAACTGGTGAACCACCAGAAAACGCCTCTGGTAAATATAGAAATCTTTCACTAAGAGAAGCTAAGTTTCACGCACAGGTACGCGTTCTGAATAATGTGGGAACTCTGAACTTTCTTAATTATTGAATTTCTTTGATAAGAAAAAGCATCTCTCATGCATGACCGTACTAAATAACACTCTTCGGTATATATGAGGTAGACTTTATACTTATCGAATATGAATCCATCTGTGTAAAACACTAGGCATTATTTGCAGTAGGTCATTTCCTACTGAGTAGGAAAAAAAAAAACAGGTATATATTTCTATATATTTTAATAAACAGTAACGACAAGGTCACTTGCTTTCAATACTGCACATTAATTTGCCAAGTGGGTTCATTCCAGGTTGCATGCATTGCACCATTTGGTATAGACGTCAATTCAAAGAGATTATGTACTTTTCTGTTCTCAAAATTATCTGTTTTTCTTCTTTAGTTTATGTTTTGAAATTCGAAAATGCGTATTACGTTCTGGTGATTTGTGTGCGTTTAAACAACATGCAGTTCATTTTCACGGGCTTCTGTTGTAGCTTATATGTGCAGAATATTTTATCACTGATTCTCTCTACTCAAAATAAGAAATGACTTTCTTTGTTCTTTCTTTCTCTGCTCCTATTTCTCCCTATATCTCCATTTTTCACTTTCCCTCTCTATCCTGGCTATCTCTCTCTACTTAAAAAATTTAAAAGTACTATATTTGAAGGTTAAGAGTATTTCACTGTCACCTTTTTCCAAATTTTGTTTTTAAAGGAGGAGCATTTGAAAGCAAACGCATCTAACATTTGGAATTTAACTTGTATGTAATGTAGATGTTAAAAAGTTATATCAATGTATAAAAAAGCATTACTAATGTAATTTTCAATTTAATTATTACAAAAGTTTATAAAATTGCTAGTACCATATATAATGAGATGAGAATGTGAAAAATTGCGTTAGTGTTTTTATCTAATGCATTTTCAAGTAAATGGTGATAACGAATAATTTAGCATTATTTATTTTTTTATTATATTTTTCATTTTCATTACATAATTTTTACTTTATTTTAAGTCTAAAAAAATAATTATAATGATTGAAATAAAGATGTAGTTTAAACATCGATGATTTTCTCTAGCCTTTTAATGTTTTTTGTTAGTTATACCAACTGTGTTGGAACTATGACGAGTGTCTATTCATTTCTTTCCTATAATAAAAGACAATGTTTTAAAGCAAATGGCCTCTTAAATTTAGATTTTCAACCTCCCTTTATACACTTGCATGGAAGAAAAAGACAAAGATGTTACATTAGATATTCAATGTACAGTAAAAATACAAAATAATGACTAATAAATAGTGGAGAGAAAAATTGTACAAATGTTCTGTTGTTGAAGTACATATGCTTAGATTCTTAAGCAATTTCAAATTCATATTACCCTTCCTAGCTGCTATAGACAGAATCAATGAATGGGTTTAAAATACAATCAATCTGGAACATGTTCCTGTCAGTATATATAACCTTAATTAATATATGTGTATTACATGCAAATTCAATTAATGATTAAATCTCTAACATTCACTGACCTCATTACATCAAATCTTGCACTGTTTATGCTCTAGGTTTTTCTTGCATCATACGACTCCGGATTATTAGTTGACACACTGTTATCACCATGCATAGTTTCAACTGCTAAGAATATTTTAGGGTTTGTTATGTACAGAATTTTTGTTTTGTCATTATCGAGAGAGCTAATTAAACTGTATAAGTGGTATGCATCTTCTAGCTGTAATTTTTCATTTCCAGAGGTCAATCTGGGAACCGGAGATGGAAGTTGAAGCACTTTCCTGACCAGTTTCTGGTTTTGTAGATCCGTCTGTCGGCAACTTCATCTGGTGAGCCACATTGGAAAAATGTTCACAGTGACTCAGCTGATTAGCCACAAACTGGTCAAGTACTCGCCAATCCATAGAATGGTCCATATAGATCGATCATTACTAGCATAATGAAACTGTCGATGTTCTTGAGTGAGTGATGAAGACTGCAAAGCGTTTCCATTGTTCTTGCTACCATAGCCGTAAGAGACAACTGGTCTAAAACTCAAACTAGCCGCAGATTGAAGAATCACGGGACTTTGAAGTTGTGGAAGTTGGAGGAAAGCGTCATGGGCAATATTGAATTGCAATTCCAACTCCTTGCTGGGGTAGGGGTGACGATTTGGTGCATTAGGGTTAGATATTGGCATTGGAGATTCCAGTTCTTGCATGAACGAGACTTGGTCATCATACCAACATGGCGACACGTAATCACCCATTTTCCTCACTGTTGTCATTCGTTTTTTGAACACTCTACATACAACCCACCCTTCTTCCTGGAAACCACTTACAGAAATTAAGAACACTAAACAATCTGGTTATTTCATTTCAATGACATTTTTAATCAAAGATGAAGAGAGAAATTGTTATAAATAAAGAAGGGAAATTATAGTAAGAAAGAAGTAATTGATTAATTACCTGAGGAGTTCCACTTTCAATAGTTTGTAGCCGATACTCATGCATGATCCAGTCAGATTTTTGTCCATTGGGTGCTCTTCCTTTGTAAAACACAAGAGTCTTTCTCATTCCAGTAAGACAATGCTTACAGTAAATTGCCTTGTCTCTTCCTGTAGCTTTCCAGAATCCTGCTTTTGTAGCTCTATTAGTACGAGTTCCTGTTGGGTATTTCTTATCCTTATGACTAAAAAAATACCATTCATCTTGTTCATCACTTCCAATCTTGCATAATTCTATCACACAGAAAAACACAAGTTATCACTGCGTGTTTTATATACTAATTGGAGTCGAATGAGAAGGTTTATCACATACCTTGAAGATCCCATGGCTCGATTTTATAGAGATCAATGTCTTTTATCACTTCTGGGTCAATCCTTTTAGAAGCTACTTTTTTCTTAAGGTAGTGATGAACAAGTTCTTCATCTGTGGGATGGAAACGAAATCCAGGAGGAACATGTGAAAACGTGTTCATATCAGCTCTTGATCTGCATTTGAGGGAGGAAAACTCAAAAATTAAAAAGGGTCACCCTTCTCTGTAAAAGATACTAAAATTTAGCATCTTTTGTTCTTGTAAAAAAGGTCTCAAATATATATTAATAGTTTATATTTTATAAATTGTTCAACATTTCGTAATAAAACTAGAAGTCTGCATTTTTCTCCAAGGTGCCCTTATACAAATACCATAATAAAAAGTCTCTACAAACTTATAACTACTGTTTAAGTTAACACAAGATTTTTGTGAACTTTATTCTTTAAATTTTTATGTAAATTTTTAATTTATTAAAAGATAAGTTTTTATTTTACCTATTATGAGCAATTTTGCTACGTGCTAACAAATAAATACGTTTCATCAGTTACTGCAATTGTAAATCATTCTGCAACATCAGCTGAAGTTTAGAAATCTAGGTTTACTGGAAGTAAAGAAAAGATTTCAGCAAACTTTCCCTGTCTCTCCCAGTTAGACCTTCATTAAATGTTTATTCGCCATATTAACAATACGTACTAATTTGCTCTAAATTAAGAATATATACAATACTTCATGTGGACAAGATGAATAAACTACCTATTGTGAATATCCAGTTGTTATAATAAATAAATTCAATGCTATGATACAAAGGTAACACAAAAACAAAAATACAGATGATAAAAGTACAAGTTTTTGTATAAACACGCTGATAATTTTATCTGGGAAACATGATCACTCTTTTTTGTAAAAAGACAGACTGAAATGAGTTGCAACACTTAATAGAGAAGATAATCAAGGCGCAC
The DNA here is from genome assembly GCA_027742785.1 of Vigna reflexopilosa. Lineage (NCBI taxonomy): Eukaryota > Viridiplantae > Streptophyta > Magnoliopsida > Fabales > Fabaceae > Vigna > Vigna reflexopilosa. The sequence continues at coordinate 2,482,001 of CM050930.1, read as the reverse complement.
TTTTGTACAATGCAGTGATGCAGATGAGGCATGAAGTTGAATGGTATATATCATCAAAACAGTTTTCCATTAATTCACAAAGTAGTTGAACACTCAAACTTCTGAATGACTTTAATTTACAGCACGAATACAGAACGAAGAGTAACTCAGACTCTGATTTTTGAAAGAAAGCGTTTTGGGACAAAATATCATTACATAAAGGAATTGTAGGTGAGTAAAAATGTAAACCCATTTAAAAGGAAGAAAACCAGAAAAAACTGATGTGAAAAGCTTCATAAAGAAGTTGGTGTTGATGGGATATAAATAAACTCCAGCAAAAACTCACAAGATCAGAGTCATGTGCAAGAATTTAACTAATGCAAATGAAGTGACATTTAGCATTTGACTATATATCTTCTGTCTTTTTGTTGTCTTTATTTTTTGGAATTTTATTGTTGACTTGAATCAATAAAATCAATTCCACCATATTTGCATGCGCTTAATAAATTCCCATGTGTTGAGCGAGACTAAGTTAAAACATGAATCAGATTAAGAACAAGCACTGCGAAAGAAAAACTCTTGTTGGAAGTGAAAAACACAAGGTAGAAACTTGTGCAGATCTGATGAAACCAACCTCTTTTGGATGGACAAACTTTACAAGAAATATCGTGAAATCCAACGAATAAGAGCAAACGAGGACAAGAAAAGAAGCTAGGTTGGTGGAGAGAAGTATCTGAGTGTTGTTGGGTTAAAAAGGAGAGAGATGAGATCCCGAGAATGACTGAAAAAGAGAAGGAAAGGTTGAAGAATGTGAAATGGAGACGATGTAGGGTTAAATAGAAAGAAAAAGCATAAGAAGTAAATGAAGAATGGTGGAAATTAAAGTAAAAGAAAAAAACATCACTGTGGAGAGTATCTATCTCCTTATCTAGATTACCGGAAAAGCTTTGAGTTCATAAAAGGTGGCGATAAAACGGCGAGAGAGATGTAAACCTCTATCTCCACCCACCACCAAGAGATCGTGACTACAAAAGTAAACGGACAAGACAACAGCTCTACTATTAGTAATTTTTAAGGTCATGTTACTTTTGTAATATATCCTTAAAAAAATTGTTTTACCATTTCTTTTTGGGTTTTAGTCTCTCAAGGTTTCATAGAAATAATAATTATGGTTGAGTTAGAAGAATAAACCACCGCACGCGGGCTCTGGTTGTTTGGATCTCATAGTCTGCAATATTTTATGCATAAGACTTTATATTGTATGAATAATAATCAGCTTTTAAAAGCTTCAACAAGGGGGGCCCACCCACCGACCTAAGGAATTCAAACCCGACACTTCTCCATATACTCCGCGTGGGGTACTTCATTGTCCGTACACTCCTTCGTCTGTGGAATTCCTTATCTCATTCACCAAATTTTACTTTTATAAATAATTGAAATTAAACATATTTAATATTTGTAGTAAATATTAAATTATTTGGTTATTAGTTAATTTTTTTTTATTGAAGTCCTTGTAACTATAAAATAAGTATACAGGAGGAGCTGACATCTTTAATATACTAAAAATTAATAATTTTTATTGAAAGTTTGAAGTTTCTAAGTGACTGAAACTTTAAGGCGCAACCGTGTTAATCCTCTGCAAGGGGCTGCTTCTCCGCCTAAAGAAATGGTGAGTCCGATTTTAACTTGTTTAGTTTCCTCAACTGAATGGAGACGAAACACGATATCAGTTTTTCTGTTAAAGTTTTTTTTTTCTACTATGTATTTAAAATACATTATTTTTAATATTCTAAAAATGCTTTTTAAAATTCATATATATATATATATATATATATATATATATATATATATGTTTTAAAAATATAGTAGTAGACGGTGAAAAAAACACTCAACAAAGAAAATCTAAATTCAATAAAAGAAAACAATAAGAGGATAAAAAAATGGATTTTGCTTGCTTTGTGGCTATGGACTGGCAAAGAAGTGAAGCAAACATCTAATACGTGATCCAAGTGTCATCTTGGCCCCACCATGCATTCATGAAAAATCGGATCTTGGAAGAATTTTTTATTAGAAAAATGATATATAATGTTTTTATAAAATATTGTTTTTAAAGTAAAATTAATAAAGTTTGAGGAATGAAAACATTTAGTGGAAGTTGGTATACATCAAAAGAAGGAGTAAATACACAACTCCTACCAGCATTGAAGTCAAAGCAATTGCACCTTAAAGTTCTCTCTATGTTTCATAGAATCACTAGTTTATTAAAGTGATTTTTAAGGTTTATATATTTTTTATTTTTAAAATTTGAAATCACCGTTTTTTTTTAAGTATATAAAATATACGAAACTTTCCAGACTTATCCTGCTCCAGCATTGTTTTTTTCTGGGCTACATGGTTTAGCATAAGAATTAGTTGGGCCCAAAAACATATCAAGTACTATAGGTAAAATTCTTGGCCCTATAGTGTTACATTTTCTCACCAACCCCTTTTATTGTTGTTGGGCTGAATGTTTTGGGCTTCTGTTATTCTCAGATCACTATAGTGTAAGTTACTCTAGTCCTAATCCTATCACTCTTAGAACCTCCTCTTACACATCTTCACCCTCCGCCTGCATCTTCCTTTCTCTTTTCTATGGCAATCTTCTCCCTTTCCATCTCTTCAATTCACACCCTATTCCCATTTTATATCTGCATGTTACATTTATGTTTTTCCTTTTTTCATGCAAAATTATGTTAATATATAGCTAAGTTTGATTCTACAATAAATAATAATAAAATATCTATTATTATGAATATTTCTAACTGTTAAATCAACAAAAATTGAAATATTACTTACATGATGATTTTTTGTAATGATTTTACGGAAACAATAAAAGTTTGAGATGATTTGCTTAACGTTAATTTAATTTATTTTGCACCACTGCATGTTAGAGAAAAACTTATTTGAATATATAAAGTATTAAGGAGAAATAATTTTTTATTTTAATACCGGAATTCAATTTGTAACACTATCACATAGAAACATATTCTTAGATCATAAATTAAATTATGTAATTAATAAACTTAAAAAAAATAATTTGTACATGTTTAAAACCGAAACTCAAAATAAGAAACGTCAGTGGTAGAAGATTCCAGAAGAAGCGTACTCGCATCCCAGAAGTCTCTAGTCTCTCTCTCTCAGGCGCTTTACATCTCATATAAGCCCTTCCCCACTCTCGACACAACCAATTTCATTCCTTTTTTTAACCCAAACCAACCTTACTCCTATGGCCGACGACGCCAAAGCCAAGGGCAACGCCGCTTTCGCCGCCAAGGACTACGCCACCGCTATTCGCCACTTCTCCGACGCCATCGCCTTGGCCCCCGACAACCACGTCCTCTATTCCAACCGATCCGCCGCGTACGCGTCCCTCAAAAACTACTCCGATGCCCTAATCGATGCCAAGAAGACCGTTGAACTCAAGCCTGACTGGTCCAAGGGCTACAGTCGTCTCGGCGCCGCGCATCTCGGCCTCTCCCAATATGAAGACGCACTTTCGGCTTACAAGAAGGGCCTCGAATTCGACCCCAACAATGAGCCCCTCAGGGCCGGTCTTGCCGATGCGCAGAAGGCTCTAGCTGAGGCCTCCAGACCCCGCTCATCCGCCGCCAGCCCCTTCGGCGATGCATTCTCAGGGCCCGAGATGTGGACCCGGCTCACCGCGGACCCCTCAACTAGGGCTTACCTCCAACAGCCGGATTTCGTGAAGATGATGCAGGATATCCAGAGAGATCCTAACAAACTAAACCTGCATTTGAATGACAAGAGAGTCATGCAAGCCATAGGGGTTTTGCTCAACGTCAAGATTCAAACCGCTCCCCCCGGCGACGCTGACATGCCTGATTCGCCCTCTGCGTCCCCGTCCCCGTCCGAGAGGAAGAGAGCCGCGGAAACTGAACCCGCCAAGCAGCCCGAACCTGAACCCGAACCCGAACCCGAGCCCATGGATTTGTCCGAGGAAGGCAAGAGCGCGAAGCAGAGGAAGGCTGAGGCTCTGAAAGAAAAGGAAGCGGGCAATGCAGCGTATAAGAAGAAGGATTTTGATACTGCAATTCAACATTACACCAATGCTTTGGAGTTGGATGATGAAGATATATCGTATCTCACCAACCGCGCTGCTGTATACTTGGAAATGGGAAAGGTATGCTTTCTGTTTTTTATTTTTTATTTTGTTTGATTGAGTTTCTGTTGATTTATATTCTTATGGTCATTGTCCACTTTTCTAACTAATAGTAGAGTCTGGCGATCTATTGCAATGTTGTTCGGCTGCTTGGTCATATTATTGCATTTAATGAAGTTTAAAATTTGGTTGAAATGTACTGTATATGCTATTCTTTCGAATTGCACATACAAGAACAGAACGTGAGAGAAACGGGATCACCTGTAGTTCTAAAGTAACGTTGGAACGATGCTGTTTGTTTAATTAACATTTCATTTTTCAATTGAATATTTGATCTTTAACTAAATTGAGTAACTTCCGTTATCTAAGCAGCCTCCATAATTTATTGTAAAATCTGTATTTTCAATGATTGTGCTTCATGCAGTTCAATGATTGTACTCTAGCTTGCATGAATTCAACAAGCCTACAAAATTTAACTAAAATTTCAAGATTACTGGGATTGTGAGGTTGTGTATCCTTTTACCTACATGTGCTGTATGCTTTCGATGTGCACACAAACTGAACAACTCCAAAGTGTTTGTGACTAATGATACTTGAAATTTTTGACCAAGCCATGTTTAGTACGATGCATTTAGAGGATGAAGATGTATAAAAATTAAAGTTAGTTTTCACGCTGAATATCACAATATCATTACCCCAGTTTTGTTGCTAAAACTTGTGTGTTGGATGGGGAATTTGGTCAAATTTGTCTTTGATTGTCATTACTGTGTCTCAGAACATCTTCGTAGGGTGTTTGCTTTTATTGGAAGTACATATTAGACTATGGACTTGTGTGAAATAGAAAGACTTAAGGATAGCCTATATTTTAGTTAGGAAAAGTGATACTCCTCCGAAATTTACGTTCTTACAACAATTCCTGGTTTCAGTATGAGGACTGTATAAAAGATTGTGACAAGGCTGTTGAAAGAGGAAGAGAGCTAAGATCAGATTTCAAAATGATAGCCAGAGCTTTGACAAGGAAAGGAACTGCCTTGGTGAAAATGGCGAAGTGCTCAAAGGATTACGACCCTGCCATTGAAACATTCCAGAAAGCACTAACTGAGCATCGCAACCCTGACACTTTGAAGAAACTTAATGAAGCTGAGAAGGCGAAAAAAGATCTGGAACAACAAGAATATTTTGATCCAAAGTTGGCTGATGAGGAGAGAGAAAAAGGTATAACGTCTTTTGGTTGACTCCATGGGCACTTCATTCGATTTCACCAAGCATCATATCTTCTTTTGAAAGAACTCCTATAACTATGTAACCTTTTGATTCCGTCAACTTCTTATTATATACTATGTATTACCTAAACTGCTATGTAGGAAATGAATTCTTTAAGCAGCAGAAGTATCCCGAGGCTGTGAAGCATTACTCAGAGTCTATACGAAGAAATCCAAAAGATCCTAGGGTAATAAATCTATTTGAATATAATTGATAATACTTGTATTTAATGGAAAATACTGATCTTTCTCTGTCTAAATTCTTCAATGCTTCCAGGCCTATAGTAACAGAGCAGCATGCTATACTAAGTTGGCGGCATTGCCTGAAGGTTTAAAGGATGCAGAGAAGTGTATTGAACTTGATCCAACCTTCGTAAAGGGTTATACCAGGAAGGGTGCGGTGCAGTATTTCATGAAGGAGTATGACAAAGCTTTGGAAACATATAGGGAGGGATTGAAATATGACGCTAACAACCAGGAGTTGCTTGAAGGAATTAGAACGTATGATATTGGTTTACATTTCTGGATTGTGTTATAATATTTTTGTTCTTACGTTGAATGCATAATGTTCGCCTAATAATCTAATATCCATTTCAGTTGTATACAACAAATTAATAAGGCTAGCCGTGGAGACTTAAGTCCTGAGGAATTGAAGGAGAGACAGGTATGGCTTAATTCTGTACTTTATTAGCTAAATCAACGTATTTAAAAATTATGATAATTTTTATATTTCGTATTCTTGCAGGCAAAGGCAATGCAGGATCCAGAAATTCAGAGCATTCTCCAAGACCCTGTTATGAGACAGGTTTGCTTCTTTTTTTTTCTTAAATATAAGATGCTTAATTCGGTGGTGAAACAAGAATGAGACGTGCTTATCAGAGTTGGGTACGTACTGTCTATGCAGGTGTTGGTTGATTTCCAGGAAAATCCCAAGGCTGCACAGGAACATACGAAGAATCCTATGGTGATGAACAAGATCCAGAAGCTGGTCAGCGCTGGAATTGTTCAGATGAGGTAAATTTGTGGAAGAAGGGCACAGATCGTGTGAAAAGCAATCTACAATTATGTCTTTCAGTGTGACTAGTTTGATATTTGAATAGATTTGATTGGGAAAAAAGTTGGGGAAATTTTGACTTTTACTACGTTTTGTTTTAGTGGACTTTCATATATGATTATCAGGTACACCATTTTAATATTTCATTTCGACATGATTTTATTTTAATTCAACCGGGAGTATGTTGTCCTGCTTTAATTTTCCATGGCTGAATCATTCTAAACCCTCTTGTCTCTTGATAAAACAAAATTTAGGAAATGGAGCATGAGGAGATTTTAAAATGCAGGAAGTCATTGAATTTATTTTAATCTATCTACCAAACTTTTTATCTTATACTTTTTTTGTTATTTACATCTTGACTATCAAACAGGGTTTTTGTTGGATAATAAATAAAACTTGTATACTATCTCTGTTTTATGTTTCCCATTAATTAGTTTCTTAATTTCAACCAGCGTGCATGTTTATGACAACGAAGTAATTGATTTTCCTGAATAAACATTTTATAATCATTTTTAATCTTGTAAAATTTTAAACGACATTTAAGTAGTTAAAAGGTAAATAATAAGATGAATTTATAACATTATAAGTTGAAATATAATATATCATGTAAGAGCAGATTGATATATGAGGGATTAAGTAGGAAAGTAAATAGATATTGGGTTAAGAATTTGAGATAAATAAAATTTGTACACCAAAATATCAGTTTGCGAAAGCTTAAAGGTAGATGTTTGCAGTTAGCAAGGTATCGCTTAAATTCTGATTTCTGGTTATTGTTATGTTTTACAATCATAAGAATGTATTTTCATATTAAATTTGTGTTGTTTTTCATTTTACGATTAGGTATCGTCTTAAATTATTGACAAAAGTAAATTACTAAAATAATTTAAAAGTAGTAGTTAAAGAAAAAACTCTAGGTATTTTTTTAAAGTATTATTTATATAAAAAAGAAATCCTATACATTTGACTGTAAAAGTCGTCTCCGTAGTAGTAGTTGGCCATCCCTTACTAATAATTTACGTCAGAAGTTTTACTTCAAATGAGACTTAAGAAAAACATCATAAGAAAACATAACTCAATGAAAGTTTATATATAAATTATAAGATTTTAATCATACATATAATTATTAACATAATTATGATGATAAAAATATGGATAAAAAATAGGAAATGGTGTTCTTTATAGAAAATTAGTTTTGTATATTATTAATTTTTTGAATAATTATTTCAAGAAATGATTATTATATATATATAAAATTATTTAAAATCAATAATTAAATTATATAACTTTTTTATTTATACAAATTTTCTCTCTTATTCTCTATGAAACTTTTCAATCCAAAATTGTTGATTGAACTTTTGTCGTTAGACAAAACTCATAAAATTCTTTCTACCACCTACTTCACCTATATCTCAAGATAATTGTCACTGGCAACAATAATTATACATATAAATTATTTCAGAATTTATAAATGTTAATCTTTTCAATAAACTTTTCTCATTTACATATTTTTAGTTATTGTTCAAAATATTTGAATTCATAAATAATTATTTTTCCAAATTACTGTATTTTATATAATTATTTTTTAAAATAAATATTTTTAAGATAATATTTTTCGCAGTAATTTTTAAATGCTTATTTTTTAAAACTCAAAATTGTAAATTTCCGTTCTTTCATTTTTAAACGAAAAGTAAAAGAAAATATTTAAATATCAGTTCAAAATTTGATCTTCAGATAACCAAATTTTGAATTGTATTTTTGGTAAAATTACTTCTAGTTAAGGTAAGAATCTAATTTTTCGAAAATCAAATTCTAAACTGCTACAGTAAAACGTGATATTTGAGTAATTACGTGACATACCATGTTATTTAGATAAAGAAATTAAAAATGTACTATTAAAAATAATATATATAAATTCTAACCTGAAAAAGAAAAAATAAATCTGTATATATATTTAGTATTATCGAGAAAAGAATTTGCTCCGAAACTTTTGTCTAGTGTACTATATTATGTTACTTGGTGTTCATTCGCCCAAGGTATTGTCGCATTTGAATGTAAATGAGAAAAATCTTATTAAGTTTTGTTTCTAAAATGTAATTATTTTGCAAATACTATATATGGACATTGTTATACTAGTAATATTGAAATTTAGCTAGACTATATTAACAAAGTACAGAATTGAAAATTTGTTACAATTGCAAATCACTATTTGGTATGACTCTTACTATAATAATCATTATTAAAATCGATAAACATAGTTTTATATTATATATCTAAAGCTATTTATGTATTTATACATAGCAGATAATATAAGTTTTTTTTTTCACCTTTCAGTAATATAATATACTATTTAGTTTGGTGTCAATAACTAGTCTAAAAATCAAAGTCGTGATTTTAATTCAGATAATAAAGGTCGAATCAAACATTTTTCACAATTATAATCAATTGCTACTGTGTAACATTTTTCACTTAAAAATAGCAGTGTACTCTTTTTAACCCTACATTTAACTTCCTACAGTCACGTCATATACTTCATAATAATATATTTGTTTTCCATGAATCATGGATAGAAGTATTTTGAAAGAGTTATTTTAAATATAATAATAGTGTGTGTGTGTATATATATATATATATATATATATATATATATATATATATTAGAAAATAAATTTTATATTAATTAAAATATATAGTATTTAAGTGAGAAACCTTTATGTTTTGTTTGATAGATATATAAAACAAAAAGGAAGAAATTGAAAAAGACAAAAGTACTTTTATTACCATTTATTGATATTGGTATCAATATTATAATTATTTATCTTGCTAAAGAAAAGAAAAACTATAATCGATCGCAAGTCTCACATAAGATAATAAAAAAAAAGTACTTATTTTGAACCATTCAATTATGTCATTTCTGTTTAATTTTCATTGTATTTTTTATTTTTATTTTCTTTTATTTATCAACTCTTCAAAATTCTGTCTTAACAAAATTCTCTCTTAACAAATCCATGGTTCTTTTTTTTCATCATTCTTTCCTAGCTATTCTTATCATGCAAGACAATTTTATATAGAATTTAATTTATTAAAAATAGAATTTAATTTATTAAAAATCAAACAGAGAGGTCAAGACAGAAAATGAAACATATAATTAAGACAATGATACGAATATTACATTTATTAAAAAAAAGTGATGAAATGAATTTATATAAGCGGAGAAAAAATATAAAAAAATATATATAACAAAAATAATCGAAAAACCGAAATACAAGCTTGACTGAATCAAACTTTTAAAAGTACAAAGCGAGAATTAAACCTAATATAATTAGCTAGAAATTGTGATATAAGATTTATGAAAGAATAAAAATAGTTTCATTAGATATTTTTACTTTTAAATCCTTCTTCACACACACTCTTAAAGGTGGCATTTATTTTTCCACGAAAATTAATAGGTGCAGTGGATAGGTATTCCTTGAATAAAGGAATTTCCCAACCAAATAGCATTGTGATGATATGGTATCATTTATAACGTAAGATCACTAAAAGTTTGAAATATCCTTTTCAATTTATATCATATCAAATTAAACAATTTCGAATCAACAGTCACTAAAACGATGTCCACCCTAAAAGAAAAGGGTTGGTTGCTTTGCCAAAGCATGTTGGCTATATCAAAACTCAAAATACGTGTTATCCTAGGTCTAGCTTTTTTTAACTATTTTATTTTATAATTTAATTAAAATACACTTTCTGGTTATCGTATATTTAAAATTCTTTAATTTCATGAGTTTTTTTAAATGACGTTATTTTTTACTAATTAGCAGTAAAAAAAACGGATTATTGGCATCTTAAAGTTAAAATCTTTCATTTATGTGCGTTCTTCTTATCTTTTTCCTTTCAAAATGAAAAATATGAAAAAAATCGCAAACATAATCTGAGTTAGCTACCATTCGTGTGGACCTTATTTGAGCTCACTGATTTCTAGTTTAAGCTTGGGATTTGAAGATAATTAATGAACTTGGAGTAATTCATGCATATCCGATTCATGCAACTTTATCTTTTGCAAATTGAATTTCAAAGTTATTCTTTTCTTTCGCTTTCACAGTTTGAAATTTTGTTGGTATTCTTTTCCTAGAACAAAGAGTGGCTAACCCCATAATCACCAAGGCACTTAAATCGAAGCATTTGGCTTTTTCATGACGATGCAACTTTCACCTATAATGGAGAACCACTAACCAGAATTCATGATAACAAATATTAACGTGGACCCGCAATTCAATATATATAATTAAAGGATTAATATTTAGTTTTGGACTAAAAGTAAAAAGAGTGTGGTAATATGTTAAGTTAGTGCATGAAAAAGTTGAACTGAAGAACTTCTAACTCAAGTCGAGTGCGAAGAAAGAAAGTTAAGATTGTCTGCTTAAAGATGAAAAGAAAAATGGAAAAACGAAAGAAGAAACCGTTGTTTCAAAAAGGAATGATGAACAATACCAAAATTTGCACTGGAACTCTTCCTGTTTCTTCATCGTCACCAGATATTTCTAAGCCAAAACAGGTTCAGTTATTCAATAGGAACTTCTTATATGCACCATACACACTTTTTTTATCCACATGCATTACAGGGAAACAACCTAAGACCAAGTATATAGACCTAGAAGAACAGTGTCGGTTCCAACGTTGGAAGAGAGAAGAGAAAAAAGACAAGAAACTTGTGAAAAAGCTGGAAAAGGATTTTTGAGGAAGAGCAAATTAAGGAGAGTGAGTAGCGTGAGTGGAAGCAAAGCGATTAACCAAGGCGAGAGCGTTGCTGGTGACTTGAGCAACGTGGATAACCCTCTCCGTTATATCACTCTTCACGTTTCCGTTCATGGCGGAACCGGCGAAGCCGTCGAGACAAGTGTTGTCGTCGGTTAAGGCAGCGCTAACCCATGTCTGGACGTTGCTCATGTGCCATGCGAAGTCTTCACCCAACCCCGTTCGCCCCAACTCCCTAACCGATTGCTTCAGACGCTCTACGCTGTCACCAATGGTCTCCACACAATCTTGCACCGCTCTCCACTCCCTACCCTTCATGCCTCTCGCTTTCGACATCTTCTTCAGGAACGAAGCCGAGGATCGGGTCCTCGATATGCTCACCGACAAAGCTGTCATCGCAAGTTGACGGTCGCTTCGGTGAATGACTGCTGCGTAGGCCAACAGCGAGTGGACACATAAAACAGGGTACCGTGTTGCCCTGCACGACGACTTCACGAACTCTGCAGGGTTAGGGTCTGCGTGTTTGGTTATGGAACATTGTGCGGTGCTGCTCATGTAAATTACAAGGTTCATGAGAAGCACTGAAACAAGCCTCACTGTGGTTGCCATGTCTAACTAACATACAACAATGCAGATTTTGTCTGATACTGGTGAATTACGTACCCAACTTCTTTCTATATAGAGGCTACTAACTCCAAAATCTTTTCTTTTTCTTTATGTCTCACGAAATTATGTGGCGCGCAATAGTCGTACAGGGACGTGGAGCACTTCAAATATGAATGAAAAAAAGAACACTGACAAAGGAAAAGAAAAGAAGAAATAGACGTGGAAAAATAATGTAATAGAAAAATAAAATGCAGATTCTAAATACTGCTAAAATTTGTGATTTTTGCAAAATTTAAATTACATTTTAATGTATTTTAGTCTACAGATTTTAAAAATAAATAAAGATAATTCTTTTAATTCTTCAATTTTTTTGACATATATTTACTTTAATACTAATTAAATAATATTTTTGACTCATTAAAAATTTAACCTAATTAAATTAAAATATTATATCTATTATTTTTAAAATTTAAAAATTAAAATATATCAAAATTTCAAATATGAAAAAATTATAATTCTATATCCAAGCAATAAAAATATTTTTAACCCATAAAAAAATTTACATGATGCATTATCATAAATGTAACTAATTCGTGTTAGAGAGAAAACAAAATGGTTATAAAAATAAATAATTAGCCAATAATAACATTTGCGTCCGTTAGAGCCGTTAATAATGTTAACATTTTTTCTTTTAAAAAATATTAGGAAAATATTGTCTCTTTAGGGATTCAATTTTTTTCAAAAACTCTGTGGCACCACAATCAAAGATTCTATTTTTTATTTTAAAATTAAAATTCAGCTAATAAGGATTAAGGAATAGTTGCATTTAGTCATGCCATGTTTGTGCTAAAAGTATACATAGCCCGTAAGTTTCAAGTTGTTTTTCATCAATTTGTGTAGTTTGTTTTTTTTTCTTTTTTAACTTTTTATTATCTAATGAAATAAAGCCAAGTTGGATTCCACATCAGTTTGTACACAAATTATTTATACCACTAAGGAAGGCTCTTTACCGGATGTTGATGTTAAATATACTTTCTTTTATCAATTTTACATTTTTAATACGTTTTTGCAACTGATAAAAATTTATTATTTAAAATAATTAGCCTATCACAAACTTTTCTGGATGATGGATTTAATAACTTTTATAGCAATCATAACAATATTGATTGATAATATGTATGTACATTACATTTCATAACCGTTAGTTTCTTAAATAAAAATTCAAATACATAAATCAAATTTTTACATTTTTTTAAAGAATGTTAAATCTTATCATAATGCACCGATTTACATAATAGGTTTATAAATGAGTGATTTACTTATAATAGTTTGCTTTAATTAGTAATTTCACTTTTATGTTATCTTTTATTTATTTTAGTTTTTATATATTTTCAACTTAATTTCTATTAAATAGAATTCAAGCAATACCTTATGTTAAATTGATTTTTACCATGTGTTAATGTCATATTTAATTAATAATCTAATTCTTATATTTAGACATTTGAGAAAGTATATTTTTTATATATTTTTTTTATTCAATCAAGTTTCAATAATTTTTAAATAAAACATTAATGATAAAATTTCATATAGTAACTAACTGTAACTTGCCCATGTAAACCCATTTTATCAATCTTTCAAGCTAGGGCAGAATCAAGATAGGAAAAGCTTATATTCTGGTTCTAAAATCAATTATCATCAAAATTTCAGTGAATGATACAAGAGCCGTATTTCAAAATTTACAATTTCTTAGTTCAGATATTACAGTTGCTACCGCAACATCTCAGTTGTCTGGTATTATTTTTATTTGATACATTTATCAACAGTACAATTTTCACTAAACTGTCATGTACCTAATAACAGATCCCCGGAGCTTCTCCATGTATTCTGCAGCCTGTTTCTGCAACAAAAAAATTAACAAGCAAAACTTTCATTACAAGCACATCTCGATATGCACCGCATCTCAATAAAAAATCATTTTCCCACAATCCTAGGTCCATTAATAGACAACTACCATTTGAGAGCTTTTATTCTTATTTTTCTAGTTCTGTGGCATCAAAATGTTCCAAGAGGGTTCTGCCATATTGGTTACAATACAACCGAGTGTTTCTGGGATTATTTTGCCTCAATATTGGCAGTTCCACTTGCAGTTTAACAAATAGAAAAACGTTCCAAAATCTATCGCCTACCTGGTTACCCTTGTGTGCATTTGCTATATTTTCATCTAGAAGTGCCAACAAAGATCTATTAATCTCATTCTTTTCAACCATATCCAGCAACTGCATTGAAGACAAATTAGAGTGAGCATGACTCAAACAAAACCAGCACACTTAAAATGGAAACGAACAAGACGTACAGTTGCTTTAACATCCTTGGATGTCAAGATTTTGGTTAGGCTTGCCCTGGCTTTTATGAGTTCACCTTGCATCTTATCGTAGGCTTCTGTATTACAAGATAGGAACAAGAAGTCAACTGAAGTGTTTGACAAATTCCTAAACTATCTTCTTTTTTATTATTTACAAACCTATTCCTTCTTGTATGGCTTTCTCTAGAGCCTCTAGTTCAATCTGTCTTTCCTCCATGTGCTGCAGAACAACCGGTGTAAAATAAGCAGATACGAGAATGTTTTGCCCAGCTGAAACATTTTTAAGAAGCCAAAAGGTACCTCTGTTTTGTTAACAGCGAACCGAAGCTGTCCTAATTCGAATTTCAGTTGAGCAAAGAATCCTTCATCCAATCTGCAGAGTCAATACAAATTGGTCATAAGAAAGTGATAGAGTTAAATTAAAAGAAAACAAAGGGTTAAAGATAAAGTACGAACCGCGGTCTCATTCTTGCAATCTCAAACTCAATCTCCTGAGCTTCAGTGTCAAGGAAGTATTCAATGAGCTCTTCGGGAGTATCGGGAAGAATACGTGACTGACAAATGAAGAAAAAAGAATGAATAATGCAAGAAATAGAGAATAAGAAAAAAGAAACGCGAAAGAGAAATACTTGTCGAAGGGTTTGACGGCGTTCTTTCTCTTCTTCGACTTGACGTTGGAAGGCTTCGCGTGCTTCTGAGTCTCTCTCGAGGCGTCTTCGAAACTCGAGCCTGGCGAGGTGGCCGGTTTGGGGTGGGCCAAGTACGCCTTCGGGGTCCTTCCTTCGCACAACAAATTTTCAAACACAAGTTGGAAGACAAGACCGTAAGACATAAGAGAAGTGGTTTGTTTTGGTTTAGTTACCCATCCAACGGACAAAATTGTAGATGTGCGCCACCTGCAATTGCTTCTCCTGCGATAACCAGCGACGGCACTCACACTTGTGGTAGCAAAGCCAAAGCTAAGCGTGGCCATTCAGATTGAACCTACACCACTCTCTCTCTCAATAAAGTCTCCACCTTGCAACTGCAACTTCCTTCCCCTTCCAAATCAAATTTGCGTTATCCTTTACAACTTCGGAAATTCGGATAGCTCTGTAATTCAATCTGATCCACTCTCCCTTTGTTTCTTTTTTGTCCATTCCTCCTTTCCTTTTTTTTTTTTTTGCAGAAGCTTTTCTGTTGGGTTTTCCAGGATGGACTGGGCCAATTGGGCACCCTCAAATTCTTTTGTGGGTCGATAAAATACACTAGTCCAATTTGCTGAATGTCTTTTTGTTCATGGACTCCTTCAAAGTGGTGTAACATAGTGTAACATGCCACCAATTAACTCCTTTGTTTATTTTTTTTATCTTTTTTTACATGGATTAACTCGTCACTTTTCTGGGTCTTCCATGGCTAGTTTGAGTTAGTTCTTTTTTCCATCCCTTTTACTCGTCTGTTTTGGAAATCGTGAAGAATAATTTTTTGGAACGATTGTTGAGTGAACCAAAAGAATAAATTACACATGGCCCTGTAGAGGATATACTTGTTGAAATGGATTCAATATCTACAGAGAGAGATTAAAAGTTAAATAAACAGATTAATGAACGCAGTACAGTAATTTTGGAGACCTTTAAGATGATGAAAGGTCAAGTGCCATTTTTTTAGTATAATTGGTATGGATATGATGGGTTGCCATGAATCAAGGAGAGAATCATTTTTTATTCAACCTACCTCATAATATTAAGTTCAAAACGTTTGGAATCTTATCATACCATCAACTCCTTGTTTCTTTTTTGTCTTTAATTAAGCGAAGACGTGGGATCTCATCTTGTGATTAGGGAAGTCAACATGTGGAGTCCAGCGAGGCAATCATAGATTTGGAAGTATTTACGAAAGTAGAAGAGAACGGCGAAAGCAAAAGCAGAAAGAAGAAGAAGAAGATGATGAAGGTCTGGATGTTGGTTTTGGTATTGGGAATCAGTGCGATTGGGTTTGGTAATGGACAAGATGTACCACCATGCCTCACGCCGCTATCTCCATGCATTGATTTTTTGAACTCCACTAACCCACCCCAAACTTGCTGCAATCCAATCAAAGAAATGAACGCAACCCAGAATTCATGTTTCTGCCAACTTGCATTAACTCCTGGAGCACTTGAAACTTTGGGTACCACTATCCCTCAGGCTCTTCAACTTGTTCAATCTTGCGGCGTCAACTTCAAAATCACCTCCTGCAAAGGTTACAATCCCTTATTACTGCATTCTAATTTTCTCTTAGCTTCCAAACCTTTCTCTGTTTCACCTTCAAACCTCATCACCAGTTCAACATGCTTATGATCTTGGTCAACAACTTTCTGTTAATATTTTTCTTCTTCACAATTACTTTTTATTTCAGAATACTATTTTGATGTCAATGAATTTATATTATACAATATATGAAATTTTATTTTATTTTTCTTCATCAAAATTTCAGGATCTTTCTCTTCAGCCCCGCCTCCGTCGTTGCTGCCGCCTTCCGGTAAGAATTCTGTCAAATTTTTTTCTCATTCTTCACAATAAATTTTTTGTTATTAAATATTTTTTTCATGATCTATTTATTTTCATTTATTCATTATTGTAATATTTTCATTATAATTACGTAAAATAAGCATTTTTCATTATTGTAATACTGCATTTTTATGGTTTTGCAGCAACGGTAGGAAGTGATGAAGGAGGCACATGCAGAGCTACATTCAGTGGGTTCTCCTTCGCACTGTTCTTGTGTGTTTATGCTGTGTTTAATTAGGATGATTAGTTTTCCCTTCACAAAACCTTGTTTGGATTGGAGTTCATAATTAATTTCCATTTTCGTCAATACATTCCTGCCATTACAGTTTCCGTTCTCTCTTGAAATCTCTTGTCATTGTTTCTAAGATTGCTATAATTTATTGAATTAGTCACAATTTATTTACTAATAAGACTTTTATTTAAACCAGTTAAATTTATTTCTTTTATTTTAAATCAGTCTCGATTTATAAATAAGAATTTAATTTAAACTAGTTAAATTCATGTCTAAATGTCTGGATAGATTAGTTTATGTGAGGTGACAAAACGCAGAGTTTCTAAATTTACGTGTGCGAATGTTTGAGGAAACGGGATATGATAATTTAATTTCATTGTTGCCTTTGTCCAACTTGGAATCTTATGAAAATCATTTAGTTGAATCTCACTTCAATTTATTCAAATTTTTAGTATGGCAGGTTGACCCAATAGTATAATTAAATCATAAAATTAGAGCCTTATCAAGATACAATTAAAAATATATATGATAAAAATAATATATATATATATATATATATATATATATATGATAAAAATAAGTTTGTGTAGTGAAGATATTCTCATGTAAACATTAGTACTTTAGTAATTGAAAAAAATAATAATCCAAAATTATCTAATAATTTCCGAAGATTTGCGTGTATGATTAAATCAGTTACAGTTTAGAAATAAAAAAAAATATTTAACTAAGTTAAATTCGCACACGTGCAATGTGTGAACAAGTTAAGATGTGCATTGTCATTTAGATAAGTTTATTTTATGTATGGTTGTTTTTAATAACTTCTTTTGCACAATACAAAGTTACTAATTAAATCTTAAATAATATGATATTGTTTCAATAATTATAAATGAAAATCTTCATGACGATGTAAGATTTATATGCACCTAACTTATAGTTAGCTTTTACCAATAATGTTAAAAGGTAAAATGAAATACATAAAAAAAAAAGTAAATCTCATGCAATGATAGAATATTAAATTATTTTTAATTTACATAAGAAAATGAATTTAATATAATTATAATGTAACATCTCTTTATTATATTAATGAAATTTAACGTATTTGAAAATTATTTTGAGTATAATAAATTAAATAATCTGTTTGTGAGTGTAAGAGGAGAGAAATCATGGTGTATCTTAAAGAATATAATGTATCTTAAGAAAATAGTTGATTTGTGTGATGATCTAAAATCTTAAATCACTAAATACAAGTTAGGTGATGTATTTATACATTCTCAATTATATATAGATCTATCATAGAATAGCTCAGCAATTTATTTGTTATACATGTTAATATATTTTATTAGAATTTGAAATTATTAATTTCCTAATAAAGAATTAGAAAATATGGGTGATTTAATTTAAAAAAGCAGTTAGAGATGACTTGATATTAGTTCCTATATGATTGTTAGGGAATATGACAAGCTGTTTATCGGTGAACTAGTTTAGAATGAACTCATCATACTTATCGTGCGTTTGAAAATTTGCTTCCTGAACTTGAACTCAAATATTCCGACACGAAAATACGTAGCTATACTTAAGCTAAAATGTTGCTATAGTGTCACCATACTAATTAATTATATGATAACGTCATTGCACCAAAGATTACGCCATTGAAAGTTTGAATCTCTTCATCCAATTCTATCTACTGTTCCAATGTGTTGAAAAAAATAAAAAAGCCTTTCTTAAGGCTCGAGCGTGCACAACACTAATCCACGTTACACCAAAGTCACTAAAAAAGAATACCAATATAGCACTCTAAATTCAACTTTTACATAAAGAAGCCTTGTCTTGTCGGTCTTCAACAACAGTAAGTCCATGTGATTTGTTTATATTTTCTCAATTGTTTGTTTCGGTCAGACAGTGACGATTTCATTACTCTCATTTTGTAGTTACTTTCAAAAATCCTTCAATCAAGTACACTGTTTATCATAATTTTTTACAAGATCAGTTCTTTTGTTAGATACTCATTCAACTGGGTCTATCAAAAGAAGAGATTTATTGAAGAATAGGTTAACGAGTCTTTCATCTTTATATAATATTTTATTTTTTCATTTTTATTTAATGTGAGACTTAGACTCAGACTTACATTTTCAACATAAACTTGTTTTTAAATAAGGCTTGATTATAAATAAGACTTCCTTGCGTTTCTACATTAAAAGAAATTAAAATTGTAAAACAGGTTAATCTAGTTCGTTTAAACTTGATATGATTTTCGTCTATTTAAAAATAGGTTGAATCATTTGATCTGTCACTTAAAAATATATTTACTTTATAATTTGCCTTGTCAAATATTTGACTGTTAAAGAATATTTCTAAATCTAATGTTGTAAACGTGAATATGAAATGTTATCACAATTCTAAAAAATAAATTTCTTCTAACT
This sequence comes from Vigna reflexopilosa, assembly GCA_027742785.1. Lineage (NCBI taxonomy): Eukaryota > Viridiplantae > Streptophyta > Magnoliopsida > Fabales > Fabaceae > Vigna > Vigna reflexopilosa. The sequence goes on along the minus strand of CM050930.1, from coordinate 2,462,650 downwards.
CAAAACTATCTATGCACATTCTTTTAGTTGAAAATCTACAAAATTCCAAAACACACCACCATTAAACTCATTAAATTTTTATTGATGACGTGAAATCATCACTCTCAAATTGTTTTCCATTAAATTACAAAACATACAAAAATTAGAATCAACCAAAATCGATCATCAATTTTTTTGATTTTGGAAAGATAATAATGATATGGCGAGATAATAATATGATTCCACCACTATAAACTCTAGTGCATGATAACTCGTTATATTTTTTTTTATATGGACTCTATGCCATTAGTAATTTAGATGTCATTAACAAAAATAATCAAATTAAACAAATTTATAAAAAAAATAAGACCATTTTAAATGTTAAAAAAACTCATATCATTTTAAACAAAAGTGACAAATATAAAAACTAAAATAAATATTAAACCTAAATTTAATATATTCTTTTACTGAATAATTTTACTTCACATGTTTTAAATTAAAGAAAAATCGATATTTGAATTTTATTTTATATTTATGAGTGTTTGTGAATACTTATATATATATATTTTCTATTTCTTTTAATTATTTTTCGTACTAATATATTTTTTTTCTTATTTATTTATCTTCCATCATTAATGTTTGGCATCATTTCACTCGGGCATCTTCCATGCAAACAAGAGTTGACAATTCAAGTGCACAACACAACAGACACATTTCACCTAACTCATATCATTAGATGCTTAATGGCCGATGAGAACAAGTCATAATCTTTATATTGAATTTAAATTTAACTATATTTTGGTTTTAAATGTTTTATAATCAAGATATATAAAATAATACTATCCGACAGTTAATCAATTCATGTAGTACATGTCTGATTTTTTTAAAAAAAACTATTCACAAATTTAAACCTTATATATGAAAAAGAAAATCACCATAATATTTGCAACTTGCAACTTAATCATGGATATCTCCTTGTTTAAAAAAAAAAAAAAAAAACTTAGATGTTATGACATAATTATAATTTTTTTTTCTGTAGAAAGCTAATATAAAATTGAATATTGTAATGTCTACGACAATAATGGATGCAGATTTCTCCAACTTTCAATTCAAGGAATCTCACTCTTTGTTTTGCGTTTAGTACAGAGAAAAGAAAGTGAAAAAAATTAAAAAAAAAATATAATAATAAGATCTAACTTTCAATTAGGATAAAAACAATTATGAAAAAAAAAACTCAGTTAAAAAAATAGAATATTTCAAACAAAATATTCTATTTTAAAATATATTTTCAATCTTATAACATTAAATTAATATAATAATTCAACATAATTTTTTTTAATTTGGTTTATATAATTAAGTTTAATATAGATTATTGAGTTGAACTCATTATGAGTCCGTGTAAAACATGGTTATACTTTGGTACTGATTGTTAACAACAAAGTCACAGAGTGAGACGGAAAAGGTGAAGAAGAAGAGAAATTTATTGTGATTACTTTTTGATTACCAACTTTCCCACCAATTGATTATGCACTAATTGTCTTTGATAGAAAAATTTAAGTAAATAAAGAAATTAATAAAAATAGCATACTTCATCTTTAAGAAAAACCAAACGGTGACACTGCCATTTTTCATATATTTATAGGTGTTGAAGTTTTAATAGGTAATTATTAATGCAGTTTTAAATTAATAACTATGATTTGGAGAGAAAATTTAATAGGTCTAGCACTTTTTTTCCTTTTAGAAAGTAATAATGAAAAAAAAAATTGAAGTTGGCAAGTACTCCTAACCTAAGCTGAAGGTGGCACGTAATAAAATGTTATATTAAAGAGCCACATGATAGATCCATCAAAAGGATGTGTATACATCAGAGTTAGGGTGCTCACAATTCAATTTATTCGCCTTTTCCTTTTCATTTATTCTACTCATACAAACCTTTTCATAATATCAACTTGCTTTCTATTTGATAGGTGTAAAATGGAAGAAAATAAGAAAAAAAAAAGAATTATGTTCTTTTTTGATATTTTTTAAAATCAATTATCATATATTTGATGTATTTTTTGTATTTTTTGTTTTGAAATCTAATATTTTTTTTACAATTTTACTTTTAAAAAACAATAAAAAAAGTATTTAAATTACGTTTAATATCATATTACGATATTATTAGATGTGATATAGAAACAATTTTTGTATATTCATCTCTTGCGAAGCTTCCAATAACTACTTCTTTGTAACTATACCATTCATTTTCTGTCGTGATTATGCAAAGGTTATGAAGCACTCCAAAACCTGTTTATACGCCAAAAGAAAAGGAATTGGAATGCTTAGTTCAAGCCAACTATTATAAACTTATTAGGAACATGTGGAAGAAATACAACCTCATTAATTTATTGTTTATCATATCTATCCATAACCAAATTCATGTTTTAAATTTACTATGACGTGCAATAGGTAACTTTCGGAAGAGAAACATAATAAAATAAAAAAGTAAAAAGATATTCTTTTATAAATTAACTTATTGTAATTTTTTTTATCAAAATGTAATAATGAGGAGTCCATTTAATATTTTTTATTTGAATGTCAATTATATATATCTAGTTTTCACTATATAAGATATTTTTAGGGAGGATTTGCACATAATTATCCATTATTCAACTAGCTATTGTAACTTATATAATTTGCATGATTTAGAAGATGAAAAATTATAACAAATTTAAGTAAAATGTTTCATTGCAAATTGTAATGCATACTATAAAGAACATGTAAAGTTAATGGATAATTCTTCTATGAAACATATGAAGAATGATATACATGATTTTTTTAAAAATATCTTTTATATAACCATTGGATCAAAGAGATCTTTTTTTTCTTAAGTTCTTTGATAATTCTCATATGTTTGTTGGATTAGGTAAATATCAATAATATAATTTTTAAAAATTCAGGTTTTGCGGCTTGTGTTACCTACCTCTCTTAGAAGTATTACGAGGGAATATGTTGATAGTTTTGTTTTTTTTTTTCAGAATTATTTATATGCTGAAATTATAGGAACTGCTTTGTTGAAAAGTAATTATATAGTGTAATGTGAAGTTTTGTTTGATTCTAAATTTCATCCTTAATATCTCAGAGAGATGAAGAAAATGTTTGGAAACATGCAATAAAATGAGTTTATGTATTCTCATTTTTTTTTCTTTGGTTTGGAGTTTTTTTAGCTTCTTTTGAAAAAAGTTTACTATTTATTTTTTGTCCATGGATTTAGTTTGGTTTCGTGTTTTTTGTTATTATTTTTTATGAAATGTCAAATAATTTATATGTTTGTCAATCTATTTCAAATTTTATAATACATAATTATGTATAACATGACATAAAAAAAAACTAATTATAAGTTTTGATAAATTTATTTCATGTTCTTAGAAATTCTTACAGACAAATTTCTTCACACATTATTAATAAATTACCCTGCATACTAAATGATACAAACAAATGTATTTTATTAATTGTTACAACTAAAAAGGGAAAAATAACCTAGTTCTAGATTATTTATTGCATATAATCGTTGTTTTCACTCAAAGATTATTATTTTGATAGTCTTTGTAATATATATATATATAGATATATATATATATATATATATATATATATTATATATATATATATATATATATATGTAAATATTTTGAAAATAAAAAAATACGTATCATATTGATCATTTAAAATAAATTTAGGATTAAAATAAAGTAACTATTATTTATTTATAAATAAATGACGGTTTTAGTTTCTGAAAATGTGTAATGGTGTGTGACTTTAATCTTTAAAAAAAGTAAAGTTATGACTAACTTCTGAATGTAAAAAAGTAATCGATTTGGTTTTCTCCTTATAACAGTTCCGTCAAGATTAATGACTGTGTATACATAACATTATTAGATGTACTTAGATATGTTGCTTATAGAAGTGGATATACCAAATTGTTCTTAGTCAGAAAGACAAATTTAGAGTTTTGAAGCAAAGAAAAAGATGATATTTCTAAACATATACATACCCGAATTGTGTACCAGCGACAAATTGAGGATAACTTTTTTTCATCGTAACATGCTTCATCGTCACTATTGGATACAGACCTCAAATATTCTAAATTATAATGTCTGTGTCACTTGAATGTTATTTCTTATCAGCACAAACCAGAAAATGTTTTCCTTTGTTTTTAATCCTTTGTTCCTTAAATTATTAAATATTCTTCAAAAGATATCAAAGTCGTGGCTTGTAGAATGGTTCTATACTTCGATTAGGCATATTCCTTTTGTCTCTACTCTCAAACTTTCCACAGTACTGTGCATTGATGATAGGCTAGAGAAAAGGAAGTTGGGAATTATTGCTTTGTAGCATGGGAATAATAGAAGAAAAACAATATTGTGGCCCCGAAACACACGAGTTCATTGTCCATTCCTCAATAACAACAAAGTTAAATATACAAAAATCTCAGTGTGTTTTTACATTAAAACTTTCAAACCAAGAGCAGTGAATTGTCTCACACGCAGCATAGATGATCAATGATTTTACTGCGTTATATCAGTCTCCTTCGACCACATCCAATAGCTACAATTTCATTTTCATCCCATCAAACGGTTATGTTGCACATGCGGACCAAACAATCGTAGCAATCATCCACACTCTATCACAATCTACCGCTAATGAGGACACGTAGACGTGGCGATGACGAAAAGGTTGAGTAAGAGTGCAATTAGGGAAGTGGATTTGCAAAGGAAAAATTGAAAAGGATCAATCATTTTACACATTTTTCCCTCTGGGATGCTTACATGTAGCTCTGCCTTTGGGTCACCAATTCTCGAGCATCACCCATTTTATGCAGTGAGAAAAAAACACCAGAACATCCTATATTGGTTCCCACATAGCTTTCACAACACCTAGGTGGGACCCGAAATACCCCCAGTTTTTCTGTGTCCCTTATTTGAGTGTTGTTTGGGATGCATCTTTTCTATTTGATATAATACTTGAGTAGTAAAAGGAGAGAGCTTTATTAATATATAAAGGTGGGTGTGGGACTTTTGAGTCGTCTCAACAAGAAGCTAGTATTGGTGACACTTTCCATTGGCTAGTTTGAAGGTTTGTAGCAAGTGCTATGGGGAGGCAGCCTTGCTGTGACAAACTTGGAGTGAAGAAAGGTCCATGGACTGCTGAGGAAGACAAAAAGCTGATAAACTTCATTCTCACCAATGGCCAGTGCTGTTGGCGTGCTGTTCCCAAGCTTGCTGGTCTTCGCCGTTGTGGTAAGAGTTGTCGTCTTCGCTGGACTAATTACCTGAGGCCTGACTTGAAGAGAGGCCTCCTCACACAGGCAGAAGAACAGCTTGTCATTGATCTCCATGCCCGTCTTGGCAACAGGTTATCAATATTTCTTCTTTTTTCACTACCTCACCTTCAACCAACCACACTGCCTTCTATAAATTTCAACAAAAAATATTACATGCTCCACTACCCTATCATCTCTACTAATATCCACGTAACACAGGTAACTACATTTTCAAAACACCAAGAGGTATACTAATAACTTGTCGCTTTAGCTTGGTTTCTCCTTCAAACAAGTTTAAAGTCCTAGTCTTTACATGCTTATATGTTCAAGAAGGTACTTGCATTTGAAATCATGTTTTTAAAGCTGGATAACATAAACAAAGTGAGTAAAGGTTTATTATTAGTATACAGACGTACAAGGAGAACACTGTAAAAGTGGAGTAAATAGTGCATGCGTGCGTGAAGTGTTTCTACAAGGTTACAAATTATTGTGTGTCATGTATTTATAATAATAGTTTCTAGTTTATACTAAAAGTGCATAAAATTTAAAGTCATAAAAGTATGATAAATTGATAGCACGCAAAAGTCAATAAACTGAAGATGATTGTTGAGTAAAGAATAATGACGTATTCTTATCAGTTAGGGGATAATTCCTCACTTGAAGCTATCTATGCGGTTTGTTTGATATGGGTACTTACCTTTGGGACTAAGAAAGAGCCCTACAATGTTGGGACTTAACTTACGGAAGGGGTCATGAGTTTTGTTGGACATGTGAGTGATTGTTGTATTTTGTCTGTCTCAGGTGGTCCAAGATTGCTGCCAGGTTACCAGGAAGAACAGACAACGAGATTAAGAATCACTGGAACACACACATCAAGAAAAAGCTCCTTAAGATGGGTATTGATCCTGTTACTCATGAAACTCTCAACAAAGAAGCCACATCACAGAATAGTTCTTCCCCTGCAGAGCATCTGTCACAGGTTGATAAAATTAATATCCATCAGGTTAAGGAAAATGGTGTGGCTATCAACTCGGAAGAGAATTCCACCTCATCACCAGCTGAAAATTCTTCGGGGGAAGAATCCCTTTTGATGGATAGCATTTGCAGTGATTTGTCTTTGATGAACAGCATGTGGCTGGATGAAACTCCTCTTATGGACACGTTATGGGACACTACACCTAAATTAGAGAATGAAAACTTGCCAATGTGGGAGGACAATTGTTCTTGGTTGTTGGACTGCCAGGATTTTGGAATTCATGATTTTGATTTTAATTGTTCCAGCGAGATTGAATCAAATGCACTGCAAACTCTAGACCTGGACAGAAAAGAACTTTAGAATGCAGTCCATCTAGTAAAGTAAGTTATTCTTAAGAAACATAGCTAAAAAATATGTACTGAGATAAAATGGGAATAAATCCTCTGGTGTCCATGTCACGTTCAAACTTTGTGTTTATATCTTTCTTGATGAATGATAAGGTCTCCTTGATTATTTGTCAAGAATGTGATACACAAGAGATTTGAACGAGATACTGTTATGTTAAAGTTTGACACAAGAGGATTAAAAAAACACCATGGACTTAAATTTAGGTTCTTGGTGTTTAATTTTTATCAAGCTATTGTGTTGCATAAAACTCCTGGAAGGTGTACTATACAAACCTTTTCTCTTATGAGGATAGTCACCAACCCAATCATACAAATGATTCCGAACATAATCCCCCAAATACCGCATTAAGTGGATTCTTGTAAGTTGTAAATGATGTAATCTTTTGTGTATGGTAGGCACAAGAAAATGGAAGATGGCAAAAAACTACTGGATTTTGTAATTGTGTAAGTTATTGTACATAGATGTTCAGTCTGAAAATCCTGTTAAAATCTTCTTTTTATTGTGCTTATAAATTCTGCAATAACTTTCTGATTTTCTGGTTTGTCTCAAAGAGAGATGAAAATGATGACTTTGGTTGACCATGGAATCCACGAGTGAGAATAACATTTTTGGCATTGTAATTGTAAAGAAACACAAGGGTGGAGCGCATGTTTTGTCATGCAGATGAGTGCTTGAATGCTATCATATCCACCACAAGCTGACAAATGATAACATCACCCTCTCATTGTCGCCCACTCTTCCTCACCTTTTGCTATTTCATCACTTTCCTTTCTTTAATTATGCAGCAAGGCAAATTACCTTTTCAGAAACACACCAAACTATGTTCTAAAAGAAAAATGTCATCATTTTTTGTCAATAAAACTAATCAAAGGATTTTTACTGAAGATGTCAGCATTGGATAAAGAAATAGCACTTTGAAGAACATTTTGATTCATCGTGCATCCTGGAACCTGGTAGCACTCCCATTAGCTTAACTGGTGAAGTACTTAGTGGAGTTAATCATTATAACATTTTAGAAAGCAAACAACACCATTAGGCCGATTCACTCCATAAAGTAACCACTGCTCAGGGATTTTTTTCTTTTCATTTCACATTTTATGTTATCTTCCAGGATTGTTCCAAAGCTCTGGAATTGGTGGAACTTTGAACACCTGTCCTTTCCTATACTATAGCCATAAGCATTTATTTATGGGTTAAATATATTTTTTTGTGAAGGTGAAATAAGAATTGTTTTGGAGGTGGACTGAAGATCACCGTCGAATACTGCTTCACATTTTTTTTTCTAATCAACGTTATTTTGGACTAAACTTAAAATCGTGTTAATAGATACCTGTCAAAAACACTACATCCAAGTTAGTAATATAATCGATCGGTTATCTCAATAAAATCTTAAATTTACAATAAATGCAATCATCTATCTCATTATCTTATTTGTATTTATAGGTTTGAAAATAGACTTATGATTAGCAGAATTATAATCACGGTCCAATATCTAATAAGAAAAATTTGTTTATAAATTTGATTATAGATTGTGGTTAAAGTTCCTTAGAATTTATGATCACTCAATTGTCTCATTTTCTTTACGGATGGATCTTAGTGCTTACTTCTATCTGAGTAGGATATAAGAATTTATTTATGTTTAAAATTTTGATACATTTTTATTTTTTAAGTTTAAAAGTCAAATTCTCTCCAAATTTAAAACAAACAAGTTTATCAAATTAAAAACATATTTAATATTTTATTTATTTATTTTCTTGAAATTCTTGATTTTTAAATTATATATCAGATTTTAAATTTATCCAAGTTAAAAACATATATTTTGTAAGAGTATACAATTTCTACATGGAATCCAATTTATTTCCAAACAAGTTTAAGCATCCTGTACGTCGCTTATATTTTATTTAAATTGCATTGATACTGTTATTAAATAATATAAGCTTGTTACTATAAAAAAGCCTTTCTAGAAACTAGTTTATTTTGATAAGTAAATCATGACAACATTTTTCACAACCACTTTTTATGTTAGGAAAAGATAGTTGTTGAATTTTGCCAAGATAATACATCGAATAGTGATATTTTAGCATACAATACTATGTTAAATGTTTGAAGAGAGTGTTTTTAACACATGGATTGTCTACAGTCGATTTTACTTTGATCTCTACTATAATAAAATTCTTTTTTATATGAAAAGGATAAAGCTAAATTAATTGGTAAAGATAAACTAAATTGAAACTTTAAATAAAAGAAATAAAATTTAAAAGACCACTTTAAATGTTGAGTGCAGGAATTAGACGTCACACTTGCATGTGATAAGATAACCTTTGTCTAGGCTTTTTGTGGTTTTTATAATCTTTTAAAAAGCTTATAAGAAGTAATTCTTTAAATAGGGAATTAAACTTTTGAAAATCATTGCAACGAGAAAAATGTAAGAGATTTTCTTCAATAAAGATCAAACATATAAGTTATAAAGTTTTATCCTAATAATAACAGGCTTTTAAATTACTTATTCCATTTTCACCTTCATCTTGCATTCAATGAAATAATAAAAAAAAAATGGTAGAAAGTGGAACTAAAAGTAAATATCTAACCAAAAAAAGAGAATAATAAATTAATTATTCGAGTGTACAACAATCTGTATTTCTTAAAAAATATGTATGTCAAAGCTCGAGCAAAAAATAAGTACATAATGTATGAAATGGAGCAAAATGTTCATGTAATATGTGCTTAGAGTGGGAAAAATAAATAAATAAAAGATGGGAAAATACATGATTATTTAACTTATTGAATTTAATTTTTTATTAATTTTTAATTGATATTATACATTATATTAAGGATTGGATGGTATTATTTTGACAGTGAATAAACTTTTATACATATTTTATATTTACTATTTTACTTTTTTAATTATCTTTTTTTATAAATACAAAAGTCAATTTTTTTTAATCATCAAGATATTCTTGAATATAAATTGTCAATGGGTGGGAGTAATGTCAAAAAGAAAGACTTCAATCAAAGGAAAATTAGTATTTATTAATTTTGAAATAATTAATTAGTCAAAGACAGAAAAAAATCATGCTTATTTAGTAAAAGTACTTAAAAAAACTCATCTAATTTAAAAAACTGCTATAAAAAAAAAAAAAAAAAAAAAAAAAAAAAAAAAAAACATGTTGAACACTCTCAAAGATTATATCGTTACTGTCTCCAAAAAATAAGCATTAATCTGAAAAACCTGATACTAGCATACCCTAAGATTTTAGATCTAAGTGACAGGGAGAACGCAGTCAATTTCCTTAAACTAACAGCTCTGACATTATTTTCAGTTAACCAGGGACCAACAAACTCTGAAAATCCTGTGATTTTACCTTCATCCAAACACTCCCCATTCCTACTCCTTTCATTCTTCCAAGAGTTGTACACCAATATAGCCACTTTTTGTTTTTTTTCCTTTCAATTTCTTCAACTCACCAACCCCAATTTCTCAAACCTAAGGCCTCTGAGCTCCCCCTGCTTTTGTGTTCTGAGCATTGAGATCCTCCGGGTAATTTATCTCCTTCACGAATTCAGCATCTTATCTTATCTTATCTATGTGCTTCATTGCCCCTTGGAACTTTTTTTTTTGCTTATCTATTTACACCTAATTGTATTTCTTTTTTCCATTTTTCCACTTTCGATGTGAACGGATTTTGTCCATTTAGGCCAATGTATTATGATTTTTTTACCTGTCGTGAGATCGAGTGTCTCCTAGTAATGAATCATGAGTGTTAACCAAAAGACAAAGTTATTGATTTAATTTATTCCTTCAGGTTCTTGTGCAACCCTAGGTGACGCTGAATATTTACAAGCTGATGCGAATTTATATTTTTCTGGTAGTTATTATTGTTGTTGTTACGAAACTCAAAGTCCATTTTTTGTTTGCTGAGTTTATGTGATCCTGGATCACGTATAATCTAAGTTGTATATAGCTAAGCTAGGGATCTTTCACATTTGACTGCTAGAATGCAAAGTCTGTTGTGTTGTTGACGTGCTCATCCACACCATTTCTCTCCTACCACCTTACTGGGAAGGATATATATGTAATCAATAACAGGTTGAGAGTATCTCGTGAAATCTGTTTCTTTGTTTCAAAATAGCAAGGATATCCTATAATCCAATGCTTGAGAATGAAAAGTAGAGAATTGTCACTTTTGGAAAGGTCAAATGGGAGGGAAAACGGGAATCAAATTTATCAGACGGGTTTGCTTGAGATTGAGCAATTTGGAATTTGGAACTGAAATTAGATACAAGACATTCACCGATCAGTGCGAGGCACTTAATTCGAACACATTTGTTTAAGCAAGAAAATAATTGGCATGCAATACTTGCACTTGTGATAAGTTAATTGTTGGAAATTCAAGTGGAACTTAAGTGTAACTTTAAGTTCCACGTTAAATAAAAATGAGAAAGTTAATGAAGATTCATTAATCTATTGTCTTAAGGTTTTTTTATTGAAGATAGTATCAATCCCTTATCTAGGATCTCATTGTAGTTATGTCTCTCCAGTGAACCTCCTCTCTTGATAGATCCAACACTCATCTCTTAATTTGAACCAATCTTTAAAGCAGGCAAGCAGTTGGATGTAAAACAATTGGATGTATTTTAATCTTCTCACTATTTGTATGTTATCAATGATTCTTCTCTCAATGTTGCTCTCTTCCTATACTCTTCTTTATTCTTTACAGAACGGGGAAGTACACTATAGATTGCTTCTTTTGTTTGACTATTGTAATTTTGGTTCCATAAGTTGTATTACTGCTGAAAGTTATTGTTGATTATCCTAGAGCAAGATGAAGTTTGCTTGCGTCGTATACAGATGCTATGGTTATCGTAAGATTCTGTTACGCTGTGTGTTTAATGCGTTAGATTACTTACTGATTATTTTGATTGTTACAATAAATCATACACCATTTTATTCACTACATCCATCTTGTTGGCTTACTTAGTGGTGATTCGTCTTCAGTAATTTTTTAGTCTTTTCCCATGTTCATATTTTGAACTTATTTGAACATGACAAGCTTTCACAACAATCTTATTGAGTCAATGTGCATTTTAAGATAATGGTCCGTGGAAGAGATGCCTGTTGGGAACACTGTGTCCTGGTTGACGCAACTAAACAAAAGGTCAGATGTAATTATTGTCAAAGGGAATTCAGTGGAGGTGTATACAGGATGAAATTTCACTTAGCTCAAATTAAAAACAAAGATATTGTTCCATGCACCGAAGTTCCAACTGATGTACGAGACCATATTCAAAGTATATTAAGTACACCCAAGAAACCAAAAACTCCCAAGAAACATAAGGCAGATCAAGCTGCTATTTCAAATGGTCAACAGAATAGTTCGTCTGCTAGTGGTGGATTGCACCATAGCCATGGGTATAGTGGACAGAATGGTATTGCTTGTCCATCTTTATTATTTCCACTTCCTTCGCCATGTGCCCAGCCAATAGTGGATGATGGCAAAAAGCAAAAGCAGGATGATGCTGATAGAAAACTTGCCATATTTTTCTTCCAGAATTCTATTCCTTTTAGTGCTGCTAAATCCATGTATTATCAGGATATGGTGGACGCCATAGCTCAGTGTGGGGTAGGCTATAAAGCACCAACTTATGAGAAATTAAGGTCTACTCTTTTAGAAAAAGTGAAAGCTGATATTCACAATGATTATAAAAAATACAGTGATGAGTGGAAAGAAACAGGCTGCACAGTCTTATGTGATAACTGGTCTGATGGTAGGATCGGATCACTTGCCGTGTTTTCTGTTGCATGCCCAAAAGGAACGTTGTTCTTGAAGTCGGTTGATGTTTCAGGTCATGAAGATGACAGTACTTACTTGTTTGAGCTTTTGGAGTCAGTTGTTCTGGAAGTTGGTTTAGAAAATGTTGTTCAGGTTATGACAGATGCCAGTGCTGGTTATGTTTGTGCTGGAAGGCTTCTCACAGCGAGGTATAGTTTTTTGTTTTGGTCTCCTTGTGTCGCTTATTGTATAGATAAGATGTTAGAGGATATTGGTAGACAAGATTGGGTTAGCACAGTCCTGGAAGATGCAAAGACAATCACACAGTACATTTATAGTCATGCCTGGATTCTGAATATAATGAAAAAGTTTACAGGTGGAAAGGAATTAATCAGACCAAAAATTACTAGATTTGTCACTGATTTCCTTTCCTTAAGATCTATAGTGATGCAGGAGGATAATTTAAAGCACACGTTTTCTCATTCAGAATGGTTGTCTTCCATATATAGCAGACGTCCAGATGCACAAGCCATTAAGTCATTGCTATATTCGGATAGATTTTGGAAGCATGCGCATGAAGCTGTGAGTGTTTCTGAGCCACTGGTTAAACTCCTAAGGATGGTTGATGGGGATATGCCTGCTATGGGTTATATATATGAAGGAATGGAGAGTGCAAAAGTTGTGATCAAGGCCTATTATAAGGGAGCCGAAGAGAAATACCTCCCAATCTGGGAAATTATTGATCGAAGATGGAATATGAAACTTCATTCATCACTACATGCTGCGGCTGCATTTCTTAACCCTTCAATTTCTTACAATCCAAAGTTGAAGAAAGATTTGAGGATGAGGAATGGGTTTCAAGAAGCCATGCTCAGGTTGGCAACTACAGATAAAGATAAAATGGAAATTACCAAAGAACTTCCTACTTACATCAACGCCGAGGGTGCACTTGGGACTGACTTTGCTATCTTGGGAAGAACACTGAATGCCCCTGGTATGGCTCTTTGAAAGAAAGTGTTGTTTTATATTTGAGATAACTTTCTGTTTTCCTTTTCTCATTTGATCAAGCATCTTGCGTTTTTGGTCTTCTGGCATGCTTTAGCTTATTTACTATTATGGATGTCCAGGGGACTGGTGGACTAGTTATGGTTATGAAATCCCAACGCTTCAGAAAGCAGCAATGAGGATACTTAGCCAACCTTGTAGTTCCCTTTGGTACAGGTGGAACTGGAGTACTTTCCAAAACATACATAATAAAAAACAGAACAGGGTGAAGCTGGAAAAATTCAGTGATTTGGTTTTTGTGCATTGCAATCTTTGGTTAAAAACCATTTTCCGACGTAGGGAAGCAAAATCTGGGGCCGTTATCTGTGATGAAATAGATTGTAGCTGTGAATGGCCCTCTGAGATAGAATGTTTGCCTCCACTTATGGATGATTCGTGGTTGGACGATCTTCCCCTTCAATGCAGAGGAAGTCCTTAGCACTGTGAGGTAGGGACAAATTTAAGCTAATCGTGTGCTATAATTCTCTACATTTGGATAATTGTTGAAATTTATTTATAGAAATGTACAGCTAATCCCTTTACCTTTTTTTACTTTCTTTGTATAATATAACTTCCAAAGCAGTTTATTTCTCATCCATTGTATTTTCTAATGTACTTGTATATATCTTTATTACCAACTATGAAGCGAATTTCTTTTGCCTCGGAATAATCAATATTATCTATTTTGTTTTTGGGTAAGTCAATAAAATATAAAAATAAAAATAAAAGAATAATAATTAATGATAGATAAAGAAAATAAAATAAAATAAAATAAATTTTGTTATATATATATATATATATATATATATATATATATATAATTTTCAAACTTTAGTTTAGTTAAGAACTCAAGAGTTTTATGTATATTTTCCTTTACTTTTTGTTTTTTATATCCTTCATAAAATATATCACTAGAAAATAATTTTAAAATATTGATATATTTTTTTATATGATAATAATTTGAATCAATGTTATGTTAATAATTATAAACAATATTCTTATGATAATTAAAAATAATATTTTGATATTATATTATAATTTGTTGTGTCAATTTTTTTATAAAAAAAGAAAATATATAATCTTAAAATTGACAATATTATAATTAATGTCTTATTTGATTTGATTTTTTTTGCAAAAAAAATCATTTATTTTCTATTTTATTAATTGTGAATTAATTTACAATCAAAATTATAATAATATTATAATATGTATAATAGAGAGACGCAGATAAATAATTAGAGACCTAAAAAAGGGAAGAAAAATATAAAAGAGTAATCTGTGCCCTAAAAATATAAAAAAGGTTAAGATGTTATGTCACGTCTATCCTTCTGTACAGTTTTTGCTTAAATGTTGGGTTTCGTTCACAAATGCAATTATTTTTCCTTCGTGGACATGGTTTATACAATAAACTGACCATCAATGAGTAATCTGTGCCCTAAAACATGGCTACAGCTGGCAAACAGAAATAATAATAATAGTCTTTAGTTTAAAATACTTCTTCAAGGTAAAATTATAAACTGCAGTCAAAATTACGTATGAAATTTATTTTTGAAACGTTAATTTTAGGATTTGTGGTTTAGTAGCATAGTGGATACATGCGTGTATTTCATGAATCGCAGTCATTTTTACTTAACTCGTGTATTTCATGGAAATCATTCTATTTGTTTTTCTTGATTCATTTTTCTAATTTTTGTATCTTTCCTTTCTTTCAAAATGACTGAGGAAAGATCAATCTGCCCTGTAAGTTGGTTATTGTAAATAGACATTTATTTATTCAGTTAGTTTTCCTTCATGGTTCTTATTATTTAGTTGTTAATATTATTTTTAATTTTCCTTTCATTTAGTTATTAATATTATTTTTAAATGTTATTCTCCAGAAATATTTTAACTATTGGTGTAGTCTCCCTCATGGTATACTTGAGCTGATTGCTGAAAAACTGACCTTTGTTGATTGCTTATCGATGAGCAAAGTTTTTGTAAGAGTTGGAATGCTAGTACACAAAGGCATGGACTTCCTTGTCTCTTGGTTTCAGGTCTGGGGAACAATGAGACTAAAACTTGTATAAGTGTATTAGAGAATCGTGTTTGGGAGTTGAAGTTTCCAGAGTCATGTGGAAAGTATTGTTGGGGATCATTTTGTGGCTGGTTGATTATGGTAAATAATGTAGACAAATTGCATATTGAAGTTAACTTGCTGAATCCATTTTCAGGAAGCAAAATTAATCTCCCTCCTCCAACATGGGACTGTTATCACAAAATGGTGCTCTCTGGGCTTCCCTATGAGAATAACTTTATCTGCATGCTTGTACACAGCCATCTTCGTGAGTTGGCTTTTTGGGTTTCATGGATTAAATATAACAAACTAACAGGTCAGCCATTTCGTGAAATGATATTTCTGGGGAAATGTTGCTAACATCCTTCTCTGCAAAGGAACTTGGATTTGGAATTAGAAACAGCATTTACTTCTGCAATGATCCAATGACTCCTTGGGTGAATGAATGGAATTTAAAAAGTATATGGACCAGGTTAGGCTTGCCCCCGTTTAGGCTTGAAGAGGACTCATGTAAACAATTGGGGCATTTTCACTCTTGGTTTACTGCTCCTTCATGGTGGTGCTGTAGAAATATTCCTCCAATACAAAGCAAGTAAAATTTATATGTTGAAATAGTCCGCAGATTATTATTATAGGAAAAGTGTAACATGTTAGTTGATTTTGTTATTCTTTTCTGTTATCTGGTTTACTGTAATTCCAATACATAGATTTTTTCCAAAGGGGGAATTTTTTGAATTGAGTTTACACCTTTGGAGTTTATTATTATTATTATTATTATTATTATTATTATAAGCGATAACCTGACAGTTGCATAAACTGACATATGCATCTATTATATGCCTGGCACCACAGGCATTAAGCACTTCTGTACAATTTTCGTATTGGATGGATTTCCAATACACACGACTTAGTTTTTAATCAAATAAGTAGCCCTGAGAACTGATTAAAAATGTTTTTGCTTATATGTTGAGTTTCATTCACAAATGCAAATGCAATTAATACATTTATTTTTCGTTTGTGGACAATGTTTATTCAATATCCAAAAACTGACAATCAATGAGTAATCTGAGCCCTAGGACATGACTACAGCTCGCGAACAGAAATACTAAGATACTTTTTATTTTAAAATATTTCTTCAAGGTAAAATTATAAACTGCAGTCAAAATTACATAAAATCACGATCTGATACAAGTTATCAGTTGCAGTACCAACACAGTGAAGTTTCACACCAGAGCAGAGCATTCACAACACCCAAGGGGTGCCAGGTGCCATAGAAAGCATGATACAAACGCTTGTATCAAATATCAAACATAGATATACTCTTTAAGTCCATATTTTCATTGAAATTCAAAATGAAGTGCTATTTCCAAACTAGATTACCATATACATTGGTTCTTGAAAGTTTTTAAAGGAGAGAGGGCTACCATCCACACACTGTTTCCTAAAAGGGGCGGCCATTTTTATGCGGTCCTTAAATCATAAAAATCTCCTACAGTATGACATTGTTAACACAAGATTTGTTTTCAAATAATTGGAAGAGATGTATTAAAGGTGAAATCAGATTTTTATTGCGTTCAAGATTTCCTGTACAAAAGACTAGTTTTGCAAATATTATTGAAAACAAAAACGTTTCTTAAACCATATAAACTCTAATTAATCTTTTGGAATGCTTAAATCGATTTAGGTTATCTAAAACTTTAACCAAACCCTTCGGATACTGAATCCCAACCAAAATAAGAGCTTGGTATCCAAATCGAACAGCATATATACTTCCACAGTCTTCACTACGCAAGTAAAAAAAATATATAGTCATAATAACAGATACACACAATCAAATAAAACATAAAAGTTCAGTCATGAACAAAAGACAACGGAAACCTAAAATCTTTATAGCTTAAACAATAACTATACCATGAGAGTCAAAAAGGCTTACGAGCTGCCACGAGTATCTACAACAGAACATGCGAGTGTTGGAACAAATTGAATTGATATCACGTATCAATAACCCGCAATACTCACAAAAGAGAAGTGAAGTGACAGCAGGGTGCAGCAGATATACAAAATACGACACAAAATATGACACGACAAGAGCAGAAATGTAAGGCCACACAGTACCAGGTAAAACACATGATAAGAAATTCACCTAAAACTAAACTTGCAAGCAGACAGGCACACAGACAAACACATGCAAATCAATCAAGTCCCAGCTCATCTTCATTTTTCTGTTCACGAGAGTCATCAACAAAAAGTTTAGGAAGTTCCAAAGATGGGCTTGGGCATCTACTTTTAACAATCGGTATTTTCCACTCCAGCATTCAATGATCAAAAGCATCATATTGGAGTTTATCCTGAAATGGAGTGGACAGTTATTCAACACTACAATTATCTTAAGATACCATACAGTTCACTACTGCTATTGTCTTGAATGCTCAACATTTCAGAGGTAATTATGAATTTACCGCTACAAAAATAGAGAATTTAAACCCACCAATTCCTGCAGAAGGGGGTGGGATGACGACTCACAAATCATTGTCGACTCCAAGCGAAATTCAAGAAAGACATAAATGCAACAAGCACGCAGACATTTATAGTGTACGAATTTTACACGAACTGAGATTTCATTATTCGGTAAGCTTGTAGCAACGCTCGTTCAGTCTAATTCACCATTTCACTTCGCTCGAGATCGGAACCAGGTTTGATCCAACAAGGGAGAAAGGATTAGATATAGAAATACTTGGTCTGAATTACAGCATGCATATATAAACTAACTCAAAATCAGATCTCATAATACAAATAAACCCAAACCAAATAGGGCAAATTAAATTGAGTAGCCACCGTTTCCTAAAACAACCCTCGGTTAGCCACAAACGATAAAAATAAGCACAGCCCGGTTAATCGACGGTCCACTCAAAAGCAAACACGACAGAGTAAACAGAAAAGCAGTAATACCGAAACAACGGAGAAAAGAGAGAAGAACACTTAAAAGAGATTCCTACTACTTAGCGACCATTCTGGCAATGAAATCCTCGTAGCGGATCTTGCCATCGGAGCCGACGTCGACTTCCCTGATCCACTCGTCGAACTCGGAGGGCTCCAGCTTCTCGCCGATGTTGGTGAGGATGTGCCGGAGCTCCGAAACGGAGACGAAGCCGGTGGAATCCTTGTCGAGGACCTTGAAGGCGTCACGGAGTTGGCGATCGAATGGTTCGGGTTTCATGTGTTTGGCCATGAGATCAAGGAATCGGGGGAAGTCGAATGGGGCGGTGAGATTCTCTTCGGCAACGATGGACTTTAGTTGGGCCTGGGTCGGGTTCCCTCCGAGTGACCGCATCAGGATCCCGAGCTCCGAAGGCGCGATCCGACCGTCGCCGTCTGTGTCGAATAGAGAGAAAGCCTCCTTCATCGCAGAAACTTGCTCATCGCTCAGATCCTTACCCATCTTCGTCTTTCTTCTTTCAACCTCTCTTCTTTTCTCTTCTCTTCTGAGCTACATTGTAAGAGCTACAAGACACGAATTGAAATTGAAATTGAAATTGAAAAGAAAATGCTTTTCCTCAGATATGATGATAATAATAATAATTAATGGTCGCATCGCATCCTCCCATGCTATTTTTTCCGTTTTTTAATTCGCTCAGCTTAACGACGTCGTTGTAGTCACGTAGTTCTGTAAGCAGTATTCTCTAATTGGGCCCGTAGAAGTAAGCCCGTGTAGGACCATGCAAAACTGAAATGAAATAAATGGAGTATTACTTTTTCTAGGTCATATTTAATATTGAATTTTGTTTTAAACACTCTTGATTCGCTTATTCATTGGCTTATGCAACTTCTGATTGCACCAACTTTGTTTTTACCTTTTTATTTTCTTGACAATTGGAATAGAATCAAAACCATTGATCAACAATTTACGGACAATGATGTTTGGTGTTCGTTTAACAGTATAAATTGTATTGAGTGGTGTTGGTTTTTAATTTGGATAAAATGGAAAAGTGAAGAAGAAAATGATGGTAATGAAAGTGAATAATGTTTAGTTTGCATGAGAAGCATTTAAAGATTGGATTGGTAATAATGTGTGGTGAAGGAAGATGATGAGGGTAGCTAAAGCCCATAAAAGTGTACAGACCAAGCCTATCAAAATGCGCCCATTTAGACAACTGTAATCACTAAGAAGCGCATGCCTAAAGCCTGGTACACAAAATTCTTCCCAATGGAAAAAAAAAAAAAACTTAAATACTTTTTTTCTTAATATGATTTTTTTTTCGTGTTAAATAAATTTTTAATTTTTAATTTTATTTTTATTAATTTATTTCTTTTTAAATATTTTTAAATAGTTAATGTATGTGAATGTATCTGGTCTGATTTTTTTTCAATTATTTTTTTACTTTTTTTAGTTCAAAAAAAGTGTTTATGTGTATTTTGTTATGTAACATCTCATATAATAATATAAAATTATTAAATAATACATTATAAATAAAAACCATAAAATATTAATATAGTTATTCTTTTCATTAACTGTAATAACATAGTATATATATACACAACAATTTTTCACCAAATCAATATTCTTAACTCATCGTTTACTCATACTAAAAGGATGAGATGATTATCGTAAAAGCACAATGACAAATGACAAATAAAAGAAAATAAAATGTGGTAAGCTGGTATTAAAAAAATATTATAAAACAAATAAATCACATTATATATATTTTAAACATTTACGAAATATATTAACTCAGATAAATACACAATAATTGTTGACTATAGTCTCAATCATTTGAATGACGTAAGATTTCAAAGACGTGCACTCGTAGTGATATCTATGCTTTAAAAGTCATATAGAAACGGTTTATCACCTTATCACTTCTAGGGTTAGTTTTCTTTGTGTCCAATACCAACAATCTAGTGACTATGATCTTCTGCGACTCTCATCATATAACTCGTTCTACTATTTTAAGCATGAATAGTTATTAGAATTAATGACACCTTCTTTATGACTCCATGACTCCCCACGTGTCAATGCACACACAAAACATTAACACTACACAAATTTTCCTTGAAATTCATTCAACAATATTTCTAAACACATCCACGATAAAATCCTCATTTTCACAAATACAATCTTCATACTTGCAAACATATTTAAAGTTGACTTAAATTAATGTCAAATAGACAAAAATAATACAATTCAAACATGCATACTAGCGCTCAGAGGTAGCGTCCAATGTTAGACTTCTCACGGCTTAGCGTCATTATTCTTACAAAAAGTTGTCTCATCGACACTCTTCTATCTCAACGTCGTATAATTAAATTACTCTAGACCTATAGTGAAAATATGGCACTCAACACCAAAACATTTGAAAAAATAAACGATAAGCTGTAAAAAAGGCGTTCAGCAATTTGAAGCTAAAATGTTTACAGACTTACACAATCAAGTTTGTACTCAACGTCCAACTAACATCGCTCATACTATATCATATTAGAACACACTTAAATTCATGATTTAAGCAAAATGAAACCTAATTATTTTCTCAAATTGATATTCATTATTTAAATTGATATTCCTTTTCCAGATAAACGGTTCAATATAGATTTATATCTTAAAGCTTATATCAATTATATCATTTAACGTAAAAATTTGAATTATTGAATACTTAGCTCGTAATTACATTACAGAAAAAGAAAAAAATATTTTCGCATTTGTATTAATTTAATTTAATATCATTTAAAATGCTTTATCATGGTTTTTACTTATATACATTGAACAACAAACCTGCTAAAAAATGATAATGATTTATTGGTAGATTAAATTCTCCTGAATCGAAGGATGCAAATGTCAAATGA
This sequence comes from Vigna reflexopilosa, assembly GCA_027742785.1. Taxonomy (NCBI): domain Eukaryota; kingdom Viridiplantae; phylum Streptophyta; class Magnoliopsida; order Fabales; family Fabaceae; genus Vigna; species Vigna reflexopilosa. Next base: position 2,441,279 of record CM050930.1, on the reverse strand, counting down.
CATTTGTATTCCAATTATTATCATTTTATGCTTGGTTGATAAAAGGTTAACTAAAATCAACGATTGTATAAAGGTTTTTTTATATCATAATTTAATCCTATATTCCGTTAAAAAGACAAAATTATTTATTTTTCAAATAAACACTTCTAAAATCTTACCTAATATCATTTTAAAATAATTTGACAATGTAAACAGCACATTAAATTTAAACCCACCAAAGTTATATTAGTTAAGACTAGTGAAAACACGATTAGTATCACTTTTTATTTGTTTATATTTTTTATAATAATAAATTTGTTATATACTATGAAAATCTATTTATAAAAACAAAGGTAATAAAATAAGATTATACAAAAAATAAAAGTAATATATATAAAAAAATAATATTATTTTATTATATTATATTATATTATATTATTATTATTATTATTATTATTATTATTATTATTATTATTATCAGTATTAGATACTGTTTGCTTAAAATAATAACTTTATTTGAGATAGACATACCAAGCGTGATGGTATTAATTTCTGATGCAATATTTTTTGAATAAATTAAAGTTACAGAAAAGTTTATATATATATAATTTGTCGTTGTTAACATAAAAAGTTATTTGACAGGAAATGATGTTAATTTCCTGTAGAAAAGCGACTAAAAATGTTGATCTAGATGGTTCCTAGAATTTATGTATGTAAAAATGAATGAGTTTGAATTGTTATTTTTTTCTCTCAATCAAGTCGAGAGAATGGTGGAAGATTGCGAGAGGCTCCACCATGCTTCCATCAGAGACATCATTTTCATATTCTTAATGGCAGCTACAGTGACAAACCAGAACATGGCAGAGACTGTCCTCCATTACTTTTTCTTCATAAATATCATACTCACACTTATTCATGCCACAAAAATATTTCATAACCCAACAATAATCTTTTACCTTTCTTAATAGTAATTCAAATTTATCACAACATCAAATTAAATATATAATGTCAAAACATATAAAAGAAAAGTTCATCCACCAACAATACAATGTTGCACTAATATATTTCTTATCAACATGTTATTATACAACTTATAGGAAAAACGTCCGATCAGCCCACTAATCAAATGGTCGGCCAGTTTGCGATTTCAAATAAACAGGTTAAAATACGTATTTATTGTTAACATATTGTAGAATATTTTAATATCAGAATATCTTCTATGTATTTGTAAAAATACATATATTTTAGTCTGATAAGAATTGAAAACACACATAGGGTTTGGCAAGAAAAAAAGGAAAATAACAAATTGATCCAGCTATGCTATCTTTGTAGGGTATTATTTGTATGACAACCCACCCATAGGTTGTGGTATGTGTTTGATAGACGATGTTGTCAGTGTCTTTTCCATCGTGGGGTTTATCTCTTGGACCTCATTGTAATAAAAAAATTATAAATAATAGTTTATAGAAACATTTTATATTTCTTGTAATTTTCATTATTAGCCTTCATTTATCTTTTACTATAATTATAACTATAAATGTGTGAACATTAATGTGTGTTTCATCTAAAATAAAAATTATTGATTATTTTATTGTGTAAATATTTTTATATGTATCGTGTTAATCTTGTTTTCTGGGGAGAATACTGGTGCCAGAAACAGTTGTGTTTTTGTCTGTTTGCATAACCTTGTCAAAGAGTTTATTTTAGAAGAGGTTGGAATGCAATTGAGATTTGAAAACTGGAGAGTAGTCTAATTAATCTGTCAACTCTCTCTTTCATATACAATTCCCTTACAAATTAGTATTATCCAGCATTATAATTAATAAATAATCACTCGCCCTAAATGACACTTAATAATCTTTCATTTTCTTCTATTTTTAAATAAAATTATATGTATGTCAGTTTTAGTATTTAAATAGACAGTGACATTCTTATGTAATTATTTAAATAGTATTTACTCTCTTTACTTTATTTGAAAAAAAATGTCAGACAATAGCTTAACTAAGAAATTAACTTTTAACTTTTTAAAATGTCAAACTAAAAATATTACAAATAAAACAAGAGAATTATTAAAGATATAAAATAAACAACGTAATTTCCTTCGTTGTTTTCTAATTTACATTTCCTTCACTGTTAGCTGTAAAGTTCCAATAATAGGTGCCAAAAGTTAGGTTAAGGGTAGGTTACTTTCCTTGACCCAGAAACTCTTTAAATATGAAAAAAAAAACACACACACACACACACACATATATATATATATATATATATATATATATATATATATATATATATATATATATATATATATATACACACGCCAAAAACTGAAAAATTCTGGTAAAGGTAGGTTAATTTGTTTTTTTTGTTTTTTTGAATTACTGCAATGGACACGTAAACTATATTTGAATTTATTTTGATGCAGAGAAACAGTACGAAACAGTGTTGAATGTTAAACATGTTGGTTGAGGAAATAGTCAAAGGTGGTGGGGCTGCAATACCCACATAATTATTCAGACTTTAATTAGACGATACAAAAATGTTTGAGAAACAAGGAGTGGGGATAATAATAAGTGGTATGTATGATTAAAATCCTATTTCCCCCCGAAAACCTTCTTCTCTTGCAACAGTCGTTGATGATGCAATATGAACCCTGCTTCCCACTGTCACCAACTCATCAAAAGTTACTTACTTATGCATCCTTTCTCAGTATATCCTTCTCCTCCTTACCCTGTTTCTCCGTCTATAACCACTGACTAACAAACTTTCACTCTAACAAGTTGACCAACATGTTACATTATTTACGGCCACATTTAAAAACCAAACTCAAAGTTGGATTATTCAAACTACAGATAAAAGCTCTCACACTCGCGTGAGCTCTCTCTCCTTCCAAATTCACACTCAAAAACCAGATATGGAAATTCCTTGCCTTCTTTCTCTGTTTCTTCTGATTTCATTTCTCATTCCTCGCATGGTTCTTGGAACTGCCGAGCTTAGAGCTCTGATGGAGTTGAAGTCCTCTCTGGACCCAGATGGCAAGATCCTAGCCTCGTGGATCAGTGACGGTGACCCATGCAGTGGCTTGTTCGAAGGGGTTGCTTGCAACCAGAACCAGAAAGTGGTCAACATCTCCTTGCAGGGAAAGGGTCTTTCGGGTTGGCTATCTCCAGCACTGGCTGAACTCAAATGCTTGTCGGGTTTATACTTGCATTATAACAACCTTTCTGGTGAGATACCCCCACACATTTCAAATCTCACTGATCTGGCTGATCTCTATCTCGACGTGAATAGTTTATCTGGAACTATTCCTCCTGAGCTTGGCAACATGGCTAGTCTCCAAGGTAAGCTGTATACAATTGTTTTCGTATGAAGGTTTTTCAGAGGTTTAATGTTACGAGATAAGTTGTTGCGAGTGTTGAGTTTATTCTGTATGAACAAGATGCCTCTAGTACTGCAAATCGCTGGTGGTTATGTAAGTTTCTTGAAATGAACCCAATTGATAGTTGTCCTTTTTTTCTTTTTTTTTAGTGCTGCAGTTAGGTGATAACCAGTTGGTGGGGAATATACCGACACAGATGGGTTCCTTAAAGCAGCTTAGTACTCTTGCTTTGCAATACAACAAGTTAACTGGTCAAATTCCTCTTAGCTTGGGGACGTTAGAGAAGTTAAGAAGGCTAAATTTGAGCTTCAACAACTTTAATGGTACTGTTCCGGCAACACTAGCAGATCTCGAACATTTGGAAGTTCTAGACGTTCAGAATAATTCTTTATCAGGAATTGTTCCTTCGGGTATGTCCCTATCCTCCTTTCCTTGTAACGAAGTTAACTTATTTTCCTCGGATTTTTCTTTGTATCCTTTAGTGTATTGTGTATACTGATCAAAGTTTTGATGATGAAAATGAAGCATTGAAGAAACTTGGGGAAGGTTTCCAAGGTGCAAACAATCCGGGTTTATGTGGAGTTGAGTTTTCTACTTTGAGAGCCTGCAACAAAGATCAGAATTTAAACGTCAACCATATTGATACCTTGGATCGAGATCAACCCAAAAAGGCTCTCCCAGAGCCTGCAAATGTTCAGTTGCATTGTGATCAAACCCATTGTTCAAAATCAAGGTTTCCTCAAATTGTCATCACTGCAGGTGTTATAGCTGTTAGTCTTACATTCGTATGTGCTGGGTTTTTGACATTCTTCAGATACCGCCGTCAAAAGCAACGGATCAGCAATACATCAAGTTCTTCTTCTCAAGGGAAACTTAGTCCTTACCAGCCTAAAGAGTTGTACACAAAAAGTCCTTCTGCACTTGTTAATATTGAGTATTATAGTGGGTGGGATCATTTGTCTAACGGCCAAAACGCTGATGCCGGTGGGTTATTGAATGACTATCTAAGTCAATTCAGGTTTAATGTGGATGAGGTTGAATCTGCAACACAGTATTTCTCGGAAGCCAGTTTACTTGGTAAGAGCAAATTCTCAGCAGTTTATAAAGGAGTTATCAGAGATGGTTCTCTTGTGGCTATCAGAAGCATCAGCGCGACATGCTGTAAAACCGAGGAAGCCGAATTTGTAAAGGGGTTGAACTTACTAACCTCTCTGAGACATGAAAACCTTGTTAGGCTGAGAGGTTTTTGTTGCTCAAGGAGTAGAGGTGAATGTTTCCTTATCTATGACTTTGCCACCATGGGTAACCTTTCCCGATATCTTGACTTAGAAGATGGAAGTGACCATGTGCTCGAGTGGTCCAAAAGAGTTTCTATCATCAACGGCATTGCAAAGGGTTAGTTGCTGCTATTTACCTACCTATTTAGTAAGACTTAAATACGCATCACATGTGTTATTGGTCTTGTTATCTTATCAAAATCGGTATTTCATCTCAATAAAGTCTGCCAATTTTAGTTACTGAAATGAAAGCAACAGTTAAAAGATGAAATGGTGATTTTGATGGGATAACATCACACTGTACCTGTATGTATCTAGATTTTTTCCTTACCTGCATTCTCTTGCAGCATACGGTACGGAAGAAAATTTTCCTGCCAAAAAGAAAATTCCAGTGATGTCCTATATGCAAATGAATTAGAAGTGACAAAAAAGTTCAGTAATAATCATTGTGATGAGAAGACATTGGACGATACTGATTATTACAATTTAAATATTCAAACAATTAAGACTGTCTTACAATTCTTAAGTTCAGGAAAACTGAATGACACGCAGCATCAAATTTATTACTCTGGATAATATCTGTTTTATGTGACATTTGCTATTCATTTGACCAGGCATTGGATATCTTCATAGCAATGATGCAAGCAAACCTACAATAGTACACCAGAATATTTCAGTGGAAAATATTCTCCTAGACCATCAGTTCAATCCATTGATCATGGATGCTGGACTACCTAAGCTTCTTGCAGATGATGTTGTTTTCTCAGCTCTTAAAGTAAGTGCTGCAATGGGATACTTGGCTCCCGAATACATTACTACCGGACGATTTACTGAGAAGAGTGACATATACGCATTTGGAGTTATTATTCTTCAAGTTCTGTCTGGCAAGACGACAATAGGTAGTTCAATACGTACAGCAGTTGAGTCTTTCAGATTTGATGATTCTGTTGATGCCAATCTTAGGGGAACGTATTCAAAATCTGAAGCAGCTACACTTTCAAAGCTTGCAATACAGTGTACTCATGAATCTCCTGACCAAAGACCAACCGTGGTGGATGTGATTCAGGAGTTGAGTGTGTCTTCTGCTCATTTGTAATCATATACTACTGTCTATTGTTATTGGGAGACGTTTAGACACTTCCCGATAGTTGGGTTGGGTTTCATACATGCTACTATTTCCTTGAGCTATATACTTTAAAACTAGCCATTGCCAAATAATTGTGAATCTAAATGGATTCCTTTCCCGTTGTTACGAACTGGGATAGTTGAAATATGTTTTTAATTCAGTTTATTGTAAATTACAGTGCTTCCTGAGCAAATGATCTCAGCCCACTCTCGTGGTTTATAGTTGAATAGCTTGAAATACATTCTTCTTGACACTGCGAGAAACTTTACAGTGAGCTATGCCAGGTCATACGCATGGAAACTTGTACAATTGAAAAATATGAAAACATAATCGGTTATTGCTATGAATATCATGCAAGCGGCAGTGCTTAGAAAAGAAGGCATTTTCTAAGGTACAACCACTCCCTCTCCCAAAAAGAAATTAAATTAATGTTCTAGAGCTTTTCTGCCGCATAATTACTAAGTAATACCTAAACTACGTAATGTTGAAACAAATGGCAAAGTATTGTTTTATGTTAATGTGTGTGGTATAGTATGTTCCTTCATAATAATTAGGCAAGCAAACACAAAATTGTTCAATTTTAAGGTTCTATTAAGAGAAAAGAAACATGCAATCATATTACTAAGATGAAGCATTCGGGTTACATGAACGCCCCCATTCACAAATTATTCGTAAATACTTGCTCTTTGAACGACGTTGGGCATCCTAGGCAAAAGCAGCGTGCTGTCCATGATCTTGAAGCCATTCAAAAGGCCACCAATCTGGTCTACGAGCGACAGCCTTCATATCCTCTTGTCCCTGAATGGACAAGGCACTGGACCCCTTTAAAGCTTCCTCTACTCGCAAGAGTCCCATACCACGACATCCTAGGACAGTAGTCACTGTACCAGCTTTTTTGCCGGATGTTGTGTTTATTACTTCTGAGCCTGGAATGACTTTTGCTTACTAGCTCTGGAATAGCAGAAAAGGAATGGCTAAGAGTACATCATTATAATAATATATAACGCCAAAGAAGCCATATACTCGTTGTAGGATTACCTTTCCCATCCTTGTCCAGAAACCTTAGAGGAACTATCCGCTTCCGAATCACCCCCCTGTGATGTGTACGAGCAATGAGTTCTTGGCCAACATAGCAACCTTTATCAAAGCTAATTGCATTAAGGCCTGCAAGATTATACTCCAGCGGTACCGCCTCACCTGGACATGATCACAATATATTTGAGACACCGAACTCTGATCAGATGAATTCAACTGAGAATGAGTTTTCACAAGGAAACCAACACACCTTTTGGAATCTCGGTTGATCCTTCAGCCACACCCTTCTCTATTCTCCACATAAGGAAATTCTGTTCATCGGTCTCTTTGTCAACCTCAATGAGAGGGGCTGAAACAGGTAGAGATGAAGGAGACTCTTATTGACTAAATATCTGGAGATTTGTCACACTAGTACAAAAGATTGCATGATAAATAGACACATTTTGTTACTAGCAGCGAAGGAATAGCTAACTAACGAGTTATATTCGATGGGAAGATCCCTCTGAAACCAAGAGAGGTCAATCTGGGATCCTTGAACCATTGCCACCCACTCTCACTCCCATGCGAAGATGACATTGCAGTACTATCCACACCAGCACCCCAGCCAACAGAGGCTGCTTCTGGTTCTTCTACTTGTGAAGATTTCTCGGGAATGCCAGTACCATAACGCTGCCAGCATGAGAAATCACTTGAAACATCATCAATGTCAACCTTTGACCTCAACCGGTATCTGCAGCACTAAAATGTTATGGTTTCCGCTCAGAAATAAGAACCAATAAATCAACAAGGAATCAGATCAACTGCAACCCAAAACCACAACCAAAGCATGAATCAGATTGCTCTGATCACGTAAAAAACGAGATGCCAAGGCACGTCAAACGATCTACTATATTCAGAGGCTAAAAAGCTAGTTCATCAGACTTTATAGGATGCATATTCAGTGTAAAGTAGCCCCACTTTATACCATGCATATGCTGTGTAATACAACCGGTATCTGCAGCACAAAAATGATAAGGTTTCTGCTAGGAAATAAGAACAAATAAATCAATAAGTGTAGGAAGAAGATCAACTGCAACCAAAAACCACAACCGAAGCATGAACTTGCTTTGATCACGTCAAAAACAATATGCCAAGGCAACACAAATGATCTACTTTGTGCACAGGCTAAACATCTAGTTCATCAGACTTTATAGCATGCATATGCAGTGTAACATAACCACGATAAATGGATGCAATAAAAGGGTATATGAAGGAGCAAAAATAGAGTAGTAGAGATGGGAATTACGTAACAGGTCCCTATAAAAGAGGGACAGAACAGTTGAGAGGAGGTTAAGCGGTTACTAATTAACTGAGACTTTTAAGGAGAGATCTAGGGTGCTCTGGAACTCACCTTCTCATCCAATGTGTTCTTTCTGAGATTGCTGAATAAGATTGTTGGGATGTATCTGTCCAGTTCTTTTCATTGTTTATTTTCCCTAATCCTATTTGATTCTATCAGTTCTATACCATTCAGTGTCTATCAGCTACAGCTTTAAGACAAATGCTAGGGCACTAGTTACTAAAAATAAAAATAAAAACAGAGCATTTATTTTATAAGTGGAAAACACAAAGATTGTTCAATGCTCCTTAGTGTGTTTGGTAGACTCGTTAGCGGTTAGCACGAGGTTAAGCCTGGAGACAAGGATTGAATACAAGAACAATTCTATATTCTTCTACTCGTACTTGCTCCTCTTAAAAATTCACCTAATTAATAGAGTTTGATTTCTATGTATTTTTCATCTTAAAACTTATATTCTGTGAATCAATCAGAATCATGGTAGATATTATAACGTTTTTAAGGACAAGGATATATAATTATCTTTCCAAGTGCGAATGGAGAAAAAACTAATAAAAATGAATTGCCAAAAATAAAAAACTAACTGTTAATTGAAAATGAAGTAACTTCTCTCTCTCTCCCTTCCCATACATAACACAAAGGTGAAGTTGCGAAATTAAGTCTAAATCAAAGTAATGGCACGAAAAGAATCAATGATACATAACAGAGCAAATAAACCAAACTAAAAGAAAGAAAGATTAAACTCACTTTTTGAAGGTTTGCAACAATTCATCCAACACAGAAGCATCCACGTCAGCAAACAAATGAAAGGGTCTATCGGAGTTGGACGCAGGAGCAGTGCCGGTGTTATCGAGCTTGGTGTCCCTCATAGGAGGCTTATAGAGAAAGAGGTCGTAGAGGAATCTCCCTTGAGGGGTCAATAAGGCAGCATAAATAGGAGGAACCGACGTAGCAGGCATGTTCGGCGTGGGCAAGTTTTCAGTTCTGTCACCAATAGGGTCACCCAACCTCCGTACATCGTTGGTAAGGAGGCCCTGTAGGAACTTGAGGGTGTCAGGCCCGCGGAACCGTATAACGGAACGGGACTTGAGAAGAGAGCCCAAGGGCCCGACACCTTGGACTTGGCTTTCGCAACGATTACCGAATCTATTCCAAGTTGTGAGGTGAATTCCTCTGCAACTGTGGGCAAGGGATTTGGGCAATGCTACACGATTCATGGAGATTGGTGATTATGGAGAAAGAAAGAGAAGATGGTAAAGTAGAAGAAGGTGATGACAGAAAGGAGGTTGGGCTTGGTGTGTGCGTGGGTTGTTGGAAGGTGGACACGTTGCTAGAGATGGATAGGTGTTAGATGAAAGTCGTGTGAGGGAATCCACTCGTCCGCTCCTGACCAGGCTAGACCCTTTACTCAACTTCGCGCGGCTTCTTACATTACGCTACGTTTTTAAGAAAATTCTTTTACCCTATGAAATAAATCACTCTGTAAATACTCCTGTTTCTTCAAGCCTCAACCTCACTTCTCAGACGAGTTGGGACTCCTCATCTTGCCAAATCCCACCACTACAACAACATAAACCGAACCCCTCGTCAGAGACCGCACAATTATCCATCTTCTACTTTCGCAACACACTTCATATCACTCAATAGTACGAAATGGGAATTGAAGCGAAAATTAGGGTTTGAGAAAATACCGGCGGTGACGAATCGGCGATTGTACTGCATCCTCTTGTTGGCGAATCCACGTGGCCTAATTTTAAACATTAGCCTAATTTTAAACATTACTTTTTGCATATTTGCGCCTTTAAGTTTGTGGATTTTGATATAAGATTTTTTATATTAAAAATGTGGAGTAAAATATTTGAATTTGTGAATAATTTGTGAGTAGAACATGTGAGAGATATTTTAGGTAATATCAGATTTTTATATAACAAATGAACACTTGTACTTTTAAATGTATTTTCTATATATGCGTTTAAAGTAAGGATATGTTAAAGTTTTAAAAGCTTTAATGTTAAAGTTAGGAAAATTAATGTTGAAACTAGCAAATTATTGTGTGAGATATCTTTTAAGAAAATTTATCAATAATAAGATATATGAGTTAAGTCAATATAAAAGATTATCACCATTTCTAATTTAAAATTTTAAGGTGATGAAATATTGGATTTTTTTTTATCGTTGAATCTCTCATCTTTGTTTAATATGAAAGTAGAATTCATACTATACTTTTTTTAATACAAGTATTTGGTGGTATAGATACAACAAGTATTAATCTTAAATGCTTAACTTAACAGTGTATTTTATGTGTAATGAAGTTTCATTGTTATTTGAACTGTTATTTTTATGTTGAAGTTTTAATTTCAGTTAAAATTAAAACTTATATAGTAAGTTATTATTATGATTATTATATATTGAATTAGTAAAAATTTATTATGTTAGATCTAAATTTAACTTGCAAAATAAAGTTAATAATTATTATACAAATGTTATCGCATCAGTTTTATAATAAATTTTTTTATTTTTTTTATTAGTGACATTCACTGTATCACTTAGAATTAAATCATAATAATAAGTAACTTATTATCACAGTTTGAATTTCACCAATTAAAATAAATTTGACATTTATTGAAAAAATGTCATCAATATTTATCTTTTATGACCGGGGAACTATATCTATGATAAGAAATTTTTATTTTGAACTTGCGTCGGTTGAATTTTCTTAAACTATTATTGGAGTTATTAATGCGATGATTATTGTTTAAATAAAGATAATATTAATTTTACGTAAGCATTTATTAGTGGAGGAAGTTATGAGGTAATTTGGGAAGAAGTGATTATTTTCCCAATACCTATTTCTGGTGCTGATAGAAAACCAGTGGCTGACAAATCTAGTAGGTAGGTTGTGTTGCGCAATGTGAGTGACGCGTAGCATTGTTGTTTCTGTTTCAATTGAAGACTATCTTCTCGTAGTAAATAACTGTGTTCATTCTACAACAACCAAAAGGGATCTGCATTATGTGTTTGCATGCATCTGTCATAAACAATCACACACCCACCCACAACCACAAATCCACAGAAAACACGTTACATACAATAATAATACTCGCTTCGCTACTTTCAAACCTTGTTTTGACTATCTTCCCCTCACAGCCTCGTTACTTTACGTATGGATCAGCTACTGTCTGTCACCACAAAAAACCTTTTCAACTCATTTCTCATTTCTAATAATTCAAAATGTGTTTCTATCAATGTTGGAAGAAGAATGTTTATGATTTTTTGTATTTGATTTTGTGAATGGGAATAAAGTAAATAAAAAAATAAAATAAACAACTTCAGAAAATAAATAGATAAAAAGTTAAAATTAATTTCAAAAAATATATAATTATTCATAATTAAGTTGTAATTAGGTTAATATTAATCGAAAATTTATAAATAAAAATTTAAAATAATAATGTAAATTAAATGTATTTATTATTACTGGTAAACGTTAATCTCACATTATCTTTTTAATGATTTGGATAAATATTTATTTCTGAACAATATTTAGATTTTGAATCAACCGTTCATCTCGATTTATATCCTAAACAAGTGATAAGTAAAATATTATTTATTATTGTTATTTGATTTAATTGTATTAGTGTTAATCCAAAGTAATTATTTACGCAGTAACCAAACCCATTTAAGTCCATGGTTTTTAGCAGATTATAAATATGAACGGAAGAATATACTAAAGGTACGGATGAGGGCGGTCGATAAAACAGATCAGGTCAACAACCAAAAAGTGTATGCGATGGTATGTTTGATGATAGATAGACAAAAAAATATATTAAGGAATATAAATATTATAATTATTTAATATTGGTGAATTTATTTTTATAATTTTTTATTTTTAATTATTTAAGTTATATTTACAAAAAAACCGTTATTTTTTCATTTTAAATATAAAAAATAAACTTTCAAGATACTCAATAAACAAGAAAACATATATTTTTGGATGGTTCAGAATAGAAAAATTGGTCAGCATTTGAATCCCATTCTTTATTTCAAAGAAGAACTTGGATTCACCCATGGATTATATTTAAAATATATTAATGGATATCTATTTTGTTATTATATCTCTATTTTTTTGGTAAAATTATAATTTTTAAAAGTTGTAATCTCGTTATATATATATATATATATATATATATTTATTTATTTATTTATTTATTTATTTTATTTTTTTATTCTCCTCGTGGAGGTGAAAAATGGTATTCTCTCGACAACATGTGAAGTTATTTTCTAATACATTATTCAATCCTATTTTTACTTACTTTTAAATAAAATTGAAAAAGTTCCAAGAAATATTAAAATACAACTAAACAATTTTTTTATATGTAACAGAAATTCTAATATTTTCAAGACTCCATGCAATACCATACTTTTAAAGAAATTATTTTTATTTATTAATTACTCTTTCTGTTTTTTAAGTGTATTTTTTTGTTTAACAGTTATTTTTATAGTTTCAAATAATATTAATAATTTTTTTATTTCTATTATTACCTTATATGTATTTTTTATTAAATTATATATATATATATATATATTGTAATTTAGAAATAAAAAAATTATAAATATTTATTAATATCATGAGAATTTATTATATTTTTTATTTCCCTAAAACTAACTTAAACCACTCTTAAAAATATTGGAAGGAGTAATTTTGTTGATACTATTGTATTCAGTAATAGTAATTAAAAAATATATAAAGAAAAATGACTAATAAAAAATATTTTATTAAACATCTTTAACTAATTTAGAAATTTAGGCCAACCGGTCAAGTAATTGCGATAAAAAGAATGTGAGAACCTAAGCGCCGACGTTAATTAATTAACATAGCCAACATTGACCTTTTTTTTCTCTGTATGATAAGAATTAAGAGAATTTTTTTATTTGATAAAAAAATTGTAATTTCAGTAGGTTGTATTTAATATTTAACAAATCTTTCTTCTATTTTATAATTTTTTAAATCTAATTAAGGATAAATTTCTAATTAAAATTAAATTATTAAAAATATATTATCACTTAATTATATATAAATAAGGGTAACAAAAACGGGTTGGATATGATGGACCAGTTCATTAGTCATGTAAAAAATAAAATAAACAGCTAAAAATTTTAACACATCAGTCTAAACCTATCAATTTTATGATCAAAATACGGGTTAGTGTGATTCTATTAGTTGATTATTATTTTTTAAATTAAAAATTAAAATAAAAAACAATTAAAAAGATTAATTTTTTATATTATATTTTTAAGAGGTAAATATATAATAATATTATAATTTAAGTCATTAACATTTATCACTTAAATTCTAATAAAGCAATTTAACATGTATATATAATAATTATTTTAATTTATCTAATTAAAAATATTAACCCCAATCAATTAAAAGTTTATAAAATATTTATATAATTAAACATATTTTTTATATTCTTAATAAATAATGAAATAAATAGTTATTAACCAAATATCATTTACTAAATAGCTTTTTTCTTAGTTATTAACTAGGGATGCAGTGATCTCAGATACAATTTCCTTCTGGAACCAATCTTAAATCCTCTTTCTCTGCTTTGGGATTTTCCATTTTGTACTTCCAGCTATTCATACCATTTTAAATTGAATGCATTCCACTTTTTGACCCTTGTTTTTGCATTCTCTACTGTCTTTTTCTTTCAAGTCTGTAAAGCTCATTCACAAACCCCTTTCTCAAACTGAATCACCTCCTTTAACGTGAACCCAAGCATAAAGATAAAACATTTCTTTACATTAGCTAATAAAAACATGAATTAAAACCAACTAAATTTATAATATTTTTCTGTAAAAATGTCCTCCAAATCCTCAGATAATTTCACAAAACCAGTCTTAATATGTTGAACAAAAAACGATATATCTTATGGTAAAAATAGTTTTAGTGCTTAAATATAACAAGAGTAATATTCGAATCTTAATAATATCAATCTAGATATTATATTACTAGTTACGTATATTAGTAATTTATGTTGTTTAATCAAATAGCCTTAAATTCCAATTGTAGTGATGTCACTGAATCATCTTGAAAAAGAAATATATTAAGTCACACTTTTATATTTGTTTAATATTTTTTACACATAATTTATTATATGTAAGAATGATAAAACTAACTAAATTAATAAAAAGAAATATCATCATGTGTGTCATACCTGATGTGGGAACAGAAGGAAGTTTGATACTTTGTGGAACGCGGATATTTTTGTTGCATGACCAATGATCAGAGTCGGCTTGATTCGCAAGGCCGCAAACTGCATCTAAAACACGACTTATGAAAATGGCATGCCAACCACGAACAATCTAAAACCACCAAAAAATTGGATACCATTCACTGTTTTTTTTTAATATTTATATAATATCTTTTGACCAATTTAAAATTAATTTTTTAAATAAAAATTGAATTTTCCCTGAGAAATTGCCACGTCATACACCTGAGGAAGAAAGCACCGAGAAAAATATATGAGTGGAAAAAGGGTGTTGGTCTTCGGCCCCCAAACCCCACCGCCATCGTAATCCCATACGTTAGTTGAATAAGCAAAGCATGAAAAGTCAACGGTCTTTGTCTGAACCCAACCCTTATCCCCTGCACCTATCCTACATAAATTAAACCGACACCCTCACTTCTCCTTTTCCAAATTCACACTCACACCAACATCAACACCAACACCAACACACCCAATATGAAACTAACCTGGTCACCTGAGAGAGCATCCAGAGCATACATCCATACAGTCCAATCTGTAAGCATAGATTATTTCATCAATTCAAACGTTGATTCTTCTTTTATTATTTTATTGATTATTGCTTACCTTCAAGTCTTGTGATCTGCACTGATTTTTGTTTTTCGTTTCGTGCAGTGTCGGGTTTTCAGCGAATCAGGAGTGGCGGAGTTCATTTCCGCCATGGCAGCGGGGTGGAACGCGCAGCTCATAGTGGAGACGTGGTCGCAGGGAGGACCTATTGCCACCAGCATCGGGCTAGCCGTGGCGCGCTCGCACACGTGCGGAAGGCACGTGTGCGTGGTTCCCGACGAGCGCGCGAGGTCGGAGTACGCGGAGAGAATGGGCGAGGCAGGGGTCGAGGCGGAGATCGTGGTCGGGGAGGCGGAGGAGGCTATTCAGGGTTTGGTCGGCGTGGACTTCTTGGTTGTGGATTCCCGGAGGAAGGACTTTCCACGCGTGCTGAGGCTGGCGAAGCTGAGTAACAAAGGCGCTGTGTTGCTCTGCAAGAACGCGAATTCAACTTCCAAGGGTTTCATCTGGCGGAGCTTGGTGGCGCAGGGTTCTTCTCGGTGCGTGGTTCGTTCGGCGTTTCTTCCCGTGGGGAAGGGACTCGACATGGCACACGTGTCTGCCTGTGGAAGTAATAGCACGGGACGTAGATGGATTAAGCATGTTGATCAACAATCAGGGGACGTGCATTTCATTCGGAGATGAACAGTATATTTGTGTTATGTTCAATTCCTCTCTTATGTAAATAGAGTTTGTGCATGTATGGATATAAAGTAAAGGACCCATGTTTAAACATGTTAGACGGTGAGAGAGAAGAAGCTAAAACTAGTACTTATTTTTATCTGGCTTCTTGTTTTCTTGTAACATGATGAACTTCCGTGTATCAAAGATCATCGGATTTATTTGTTTATTTATTTAGAAAATGATAAACATTCCTTGTTCCTTTTTCTGTTTTATCCCTTGTTTGGGATAGCCTTTGGTGGGTTTTTGTTTGTTCTGCTGTCGTGTTAGAAACAGTCATGAATTTAGTTGAAAAGTTTATCAGAGTTTTGACGCCTTAAGATGCAATGTTCAATATAAGTTATTTGTATTTGGAAAAGTCGTGGTTTCCAGTACTCAACTCAGGACATCCACAACACAAGCAACTTTTCAGATCCTTCCAGAAGGCTGGCTGCTGATCTGCTTCTCGAATTCATTGAATATCATGGAATGATTTGTGCTTTGAGATGTCGAAAAAGAGAGAAACCTCTAAATTTGACATTAGGCATAATGGTTGTAATTGGCAAAAGCATGTAACAGAAAATAGCATGTATTTTCAATGTTGTTGATATGATAAAGAGAAATTCGTCAATGTTAATTAAAGCACTATAAAACTATAAGTATTTTGATGTTTACTATCCTTATTTTAAATGACATTTATTTCACATTTAGATTGGAGAAAGATATATAGGCTATGATGTTATAGGTAACTTAAATATAGTGAGGCTATGACCATGGTAATTCTTTACCAATTCAGATAATAGAATCACTCTATCATAAAAGGGCTTAAGACTAAAGAGGCATATAATATTAATTGTGACTATATCAAAGAGTACACAACCTTGGAATTTTCAACTGTGAAAATGGTTTATGTTGTGTTAAATAGAAAGAAAAATTGTTGAAGTAACCAAGAAGAATATACATAACAATGTTTAACCCACCAATCTATTTAGGCGTGTCACAACAAGCTCGTGAGAACATTATTGCATAGTTCATTTATGAAAACTATTTTTTTAAAAAATAAAAAATTATAAGAGCATAAATATTTAATAAATCAATAATCAAAATGGTTAAAAAGTAACATAAACTAATTGTTTTTATAAGATCCTGGACCTTTAGACACAAAATTTAAGTGCATTGAAAATTTATAATACATCGTCTTCAGAATTAGAATGCAGGAAATATCTATCCGACTCTTCTATTTTCAATAAGGATTTTAATAAGAAAAAATAGTATGAGTAAATGAGTATTTTCTATATGTTTATAAGATTTTTGGATCTGTAATTTATGTAATAAAAATTGTAATATAATGATAAATATAATAATTTATTATATACATAATTAACAAAATAATAAAGAAAATACAACAATTTATATGATTTACCAAATATGATGGAAATATATGATATTAAAATATATCATAATATAATAAAAAAAATCAAGATTATGTCAGTATATAATTAATAAATGAATATTTACATCAATAAATATATTTTAAAATATTCTTTAACCATTTAATAAAATTAAATGAATCTCATTAGACCATATAACTTATAATATTTATTAGAGTGAATATATACGCTAATATTTGTTAATATAAAAATACTAATTTCTTTTTTTTAACATTTTTAAAAACTAAAATTACTTATTATTATAATTTCAGTTATTACATGCAATCATTTCTTCAATAATATAGGTTTCAATTTTATTTTTTCTTGAAATATCATAATTATAAAATATTAGAAGTCTCACAACAATAAAACTAATTTAAATATATATATATATATATATATATATATATATAAATTTTATTTTATAAATCGATTTGAAAAATTAAGATATATATTTTAATATAATCTCAAAATTATAAATTTAAAACTTATGATAATAAAAAAATTATTATTTGTTAATTATATTATTTTACTGTTATTAAGTGAGTGGGAGAGGATATTCACGAAGATATGAGGTCCATTCCAAGCTACAATCTATCAACAGTATCTAGTCCATTCCGATTGACTTAACTGTAGAAGTTTCGGGTACATACGTGATATATACGATGGTAGATGTATAAAAAGACGGTAATCCGATTTTATTGATACCTCAAAAAGTCGTGTTGAGTGATAAAAACAGGTGTTAGTTTGAATATGTTCTACTAAAAAGGTGTCACAAGATTAATGAAATATGGACCGTGTAGTGGGATTGAGCAATTTTAGAAATGATTATCAAAATCATATTGATATTTTAATAAATACTTCACAATGCCAATATTGAAATGTGATGTTTTTTTTGGATAAAATCATATGATTCGTGAATAGCATAGTGGATAAAGAACGTTTGAAAGGCACAGCTAACTATAGTTTTGGAAATAAAAATTAAAACTTTGACCACTCACTCATGTCACTTCATGATACAAAACTAGACGCATCTCAATAAATCAATCAGCAGTTTCATTATTAATATTGGGTAATTCTGAAAGAATTGAATCTGAGTAATTTTGTTTTTAAAAAAATATTGACATGAATTTGATAAAATGCTTGTTCTAGTAGGTGGTTCTTGATTTATTAACATTTCTTTTTTATGCTATTGATTTTGATAGCTTATCATAATTGTTTTAGACTTTTTGAAGAGTCAAAAATAATAACGGTTGGATTCTTAGATGTGTAAAATATACATGTCTAAACACTTTTATTCTCGAAAATTAAATATGACCTAAGTTTTGGTAGATTTACTTTTGAAACTACTTAAAAAAAAATTTAGTAATAGAAATATTTTAAATGTATATAAATTTATGTTCTTGTTTTATCTTAGGTCAGACTTTATTTATACAAATATAAACAAAGTTTTCTAATGACAAAGGTGGGTGGGTCCTTCCATCTTGTGGATCCGCAAACTTGCAACTTATCCGCACATTATTTATTTGCTTGTCAAACTTTAAAGGTGACAAGCTTGTAGGGGAATATTGTTTACATATTTATAGAATAGATAAAATTTGTTTAATTATTCTTTACTTTTTCGAGGATTTGAGTGAGTTGAAATAATTGGATTAAAAAATAAATGTACTGAAACACAATTTCAATAATTATTCCCTAATTAATCTACTAATCACATTCCTCTGACCAAATCCGGAAAAGAAAACTCGCCGGACGGCTAGCCATTTGGAGCTTCGATTGAACTTTGGATTTTTGACAATTTTCCAACACGTCATGAATAGTCATCGATGCGTTTTTAATTTTAAAAATAATAATTAAAAAAATTAAATATAGTGCATGGGTATTAAACTCTTTTCACATTCAAATTAAACTGAATCCTTTTCTCTCTTTCGTTCGTTATGCGTGAAAGCGTGTTGGTGCGTACGCTTTTTCATCGTGATCAATCAACGATCCGTGCCCGTGCTCGTCGTCTCTGAAGCGATCAATCAAGAGTGAGAGGGCGGCATAGCAAAGCAAACATGTCTATGTCCGATTCCGATTCCTCCTCCTATGTTGGCGATTGCAAAAGTTTCAAGCTAATTACCCGCGAGCGTAAGCCCTCTTTTCTCCTCATATATATATATATTTTTTTGTTACGTTGCTCATCGATGATTCGTCACGCCTTTTCGACCTGTGGCATTTCGTTACTATTTTCAACAAAATCTTAGTGTTCAAGTTTATTATTATCATCTTTGGCGGATGGTTTCTACTGCTCGACCTTTATCAGCTACATGATAAGCACGTTAGGGCAACTAGCTTATGGTTTCGTGTATTGAGTTTGGACTTTGGAGTGTGGTTTTTGGGTGCTTATGGTTGGAATGGAGTGACTGAGTTTTCTGGATGGTTTTGGTTCCGTTGCCTATTCCATGGGTGCTCAGCTTGTGATTATTTCAGGGTTGTCATTTGTATGCTCCACGACCACGATGGAAATTTTCACGGCATGCCTTGATCAATTTTGATGTAGACACTATTCATAATATGTTCCATCATAATCTATCTAGAGAATTAAGGTAGAGTTCGTGCACCTGGTGTGATGAATGACTTCATCTTTGTGTTTGCATTATTGAGAGAATTCCTTCCCATAGGTGTGAGAGAAAACACCACTGGGAGAAACTCTGCCTTTTATCTCACTAGCATACATTCATTCAACAAGCAACAAGTGAGTAGCCCAACTCATTATGGGCCATTAGCAATGAAAGCTATATTACTTAAATTCGTCATTTAAGTACCAGGATATCAATTTTTGATAAGTATTATTCAATAATCTAATAATATTATATAATCAAATAATTTAATACCGCAAATAACAAAGATAAAGTCAGTATAGCAGATGCACACGTATCCCCCTTCATTTTTTCAATAGTTTATATTATTGTAATTCACCGTGCTTCTTCACTTATATCTTTTGTATTAGTAAATAGAAAGAAAAAGAGGGAAAGTTGCACGATGGATGAAATCACACTCCGAATATTTTAATAGTTATTTAAAGACTGATCAGATCAATTTGTTACTTTACAAGTCATGAGAACTTCTCTACAGTTAGTATTTTAGAATTTAGGACCATCGCCAAACTCAATGTGGCACTCTTTTGTAATATGGAATTGCTTATTTTTTGATATATTTCGTAATCTTTTGTCAGTATTGCAATCTTTATGGTTTTCCTCTTGTTCCTTTTAAATTTTAATTGGTTATGATCAGATAAACTTGTTTAATTTCTATTTACTGACTTATTTACAGGAGTATTACATGAAATGCTAAGGTCAACAAAAACAGGGGATTCCAAATCGACTTGGAAGGTATACGATTTTATTTAGTTAGATGAATCCCGCCTTGTTTCATTTATCTTTCCTCAGGGTATAGAAGGAATGAAGGACTCGCACTTCTGTATTATTTATTTAAAGTTTGTAGAATACACCTAATTATATAATTCGCATGTCTAAAGTGCTTTATTAATATTGGAACTGGGATCATCATGTGTAGTATTTCATCAGTTTTCTCCAGATATCTATACTGGTATGCACTATACTTTATGCGCTAGACTCCATACATGTAAGATACACATGCATGTTGTAGGCCCAAGTATAAATACAACTGGCATAGATGTAGCCCCAGCTATAAACATATTTACATCTTAACAAAGCATTGAAGGTACATGAAAGAAACTAAGAAGTACAGGGTAAAAGTTGAATTTATTGATTACCATATCATACTAGTTCATGGGTTACTTGCCTGCAGGTACTAATAATGGACAAACTTACTGTAAAGATAATGTCCCACTCGTGCAAGATGACTGATATTACCGATGAAGGTGTTTCATGTAAGCTACCATTTTTCTTTTTACCAAGGAACAATGAGTTGTTTTCCACGTAGTTTTCTCTTATTATAGTGTCCCATGATGAACCTGAAATTACCAAGTAGGGTAATTATTCCCATCCAATCCTCTTATTACCTCGTCCGAAAAGACTATAGGAGTATGTTTGGCACCCACTTTTCTCTTTGAGAATTAAAATTTTCTCAAGAGTTTGATGCTGGTTTTCTTCGTTTTGAATCTGAATTGAAACTGCAATTGTTTTCACGCTTACCAAACTTGAACTGACCATGTTCATTACATGTCCTTGGTATGTCAGAAGTATTAGTACGTTCTAATTGTTCTATTAAAATAAATAATTTTCACAAATATTGATAATTTAATATTGAATTCAGTCAATAACATGGAAATAGAAGGAAACTAACATTTGTTATGGATTTTTTTAGAATTTTTATTTCTTATATAAAGGGCGAGCCTTTGCAGAATATAAGGATGCTGCATTGTGACCTGGTCTTCGTAGGTTCTAGTCGTGGAAGTAGCCCCTCTGCTCACCTAAGCGAGTGGTCTGTTATATAAATATAGATGATTTTATATATAGATTACTTAAAAAATCTAGTACACAATTTTATATATAGATTACTTAAAAAATCTACTACTGCCCTCTTCAAGCATATTTTAAGTCACCAATTATCTTGTTTGCTTTTTGTCTTGTTTTGTGGATTTGTTGAAGATGCCGTATCCTCTTTTGCTCATTCTTTATTACTACTAATTTTATCAATATAAAATTCAACTATATACTAAAGTAGAACACCTTTATGGATTGATTTATGATCACCTTTACATAATGGCGGGAGCCTCATCCATCAGGCCTCCGTCTTTTAATTCGTTTGTTATATGTCGTGAAACTCTGCTTCTCTTTTTGTAGTGGTTGAAGACATATACAAGCGAAGACAGCCATTACCCTCCATGGATGCCATATATTTCATCCAGCCAACCAGAGAGAAGTAATATATCTGCTCTTTGTTTTTGATAGTATTGTAGTGCAATCTGTTGTTAAGTATGTAACTAATGTCATGGTAAATATGGAGTTTGCACAAAGCGTTTTGG
Organism: Vigna reflexopilosa; assembly: GCA_027742785.1. Lineage (NCBI taxonomy): Eukaryota > Viridiplantae > Streptophyta > Magnoliopsida > Fabales > Fabaceae > Vigna > Vigna reflexopilosa. Next base: position 2,419,210 of record CM050930.1, on the reverse strand, counting down.
GGAAGTATAATTCTGCTGAGTTCTGAATTTGTAAATCTATAATTTTATGCTTTCCTTCTATCTTTATTTACTCCAACCTCTTCAATTCTCTATCAATTAGCTTCCCTTTTGTTTTATTTTTATTAAGCTGTTTATTTAATTCAACCTTATGCTTACTTTCAAAGATGTCATGAATTATTTCAGCAGTTTTTATCTGTATTACTTTTTGCTGTGTACTAGTTACATGATGATGCATTACTTTGTCTCTCCGTCTCTCCAAATTGTTCATTTATAATTTACTTTGTTGAATAATTAATATGTTGCATCCTTTGACCATGGAACAATCTCATTTTGCTTTGATGTGTAATTTAGTTATCATTCCTTTTTGAGTTGGTCCATATTTAGTGATTTTCTCTCCATTTTTATTTGCAGTGTAATTATGTGTTTGTCAGACATGGCCGGAAGGACACCGTTATACAAGAAGTACGTGGTGGTCATTATAATATCTCCCTTGTCTGTTATTCATCAGGGCTTCAACAACTTATTTGTTTTCAACTCTGTTTTCTGTGATCTTGTAGGGCATTTATTTTCTTCAGCTCAAGTATTTCCAGAGAATTAGTTATGGATATTAAGAAAGATACAAAGATTTTGTCTCGATTAGGTGCACTGAGCGAGGTGAACATTTTTTTGTTTCCTAGCTATGTTGTGCTTGAATTCATAATTGTGCCCAACTGACATTTCTTTTGTGCTTTCCCCCCTCATTTGGATGGCAAATGCAGATGAACTTGGAGTATTTTCCCATAGACAGCCAGGTTTGCGGCTGCTCACTTGTACTTTAATTTATTTCATCTTCCATCTATAATATGTTTACTTTTGTATCATGAATATAATCATATTCCTGAAGCTTTGGTTTTTAACCATGCCAAATAGCATCATGTTACCATTTAGGTCAATAATAAATATCAAAACTTATGACATGTAGAAGTGTTACTTGTTTTGGTCCAGTTCCACACTTAGGCATGAATTAGATTCAAGTGATGAATCAATATTTCCTTCCTGTTAAATTAATTAGAATCTATTAGCTGTTGAAAGATCTCCCCCAGGTATAAACAAAGACTTTGGTTGAAGAAACTGAATAGACTTAGCTAGCAATCTCTGCTGAATTTGCAGATTTTGAAGCTTGATGTAGAATAAATTTAAGTAGAATCCAAGAGTAAAAATTTAACAACCAGTATGTGGATTAGGAAGTCCATCTTTGCAAATGGGCAATTTTGACTATTCATGTCTGTTGAATATAGTGAAAATTATGTATGTGATTAATTTCCATTGTGTTGAATATATACATAGAGTCTTCTATTTATAATAAAAGAAATATGAACTAAGTCCAACATACAAATAAGAAATAATGACAAACTAACAATGTCTATCTTCTATATTATTTAGGAACTCAGCATTGGTGAACTGGGTTGTCGAGATCTTTCCTTTTCGAATTTTAATTTCCAATTCTGCTTGTTAGGAATTCTTTATTATTTTCTAATGCCATCGTCATTCCATTATTGGGTGCCTTTAATTTTGGGGTTTCTTTTTGTCATGTTAATACAGGGTTTCATCACAAATAATGAAAGGGCATTAGAGGAGCTGTTTGTGGATGAAGAGGATAATTATCGAGGTGTTGCATGTTTGAATGTGATGGCAAAACGAATTGCTACAGTTTTTGCTTCTTTAAGAGTATGTGAATAGTGATCTTTGACAAGGATACAAAAAGATGTTCTCACTGTTCTATAATTTTTCCAACATGTAATTATGAAATCTAATGAAGCATGAATATATTTTTCTTAAGGAATTTCCTTCTGTTCGCTTTCGTGCTGCCAAGTCCCTAGATGCAACCACAATGACTACTTTCCGTGATCTTATACCTACAAAGCTTGCTGCTGGAGTCTGGGACTGCCTTATGAAATATAAAAAAAGTATACCTAATTTTCCTCAGACAGAGACCTGTGATTTGCTAATTCTTGACAGATCTATTGATCAGGTATCTTAACTCCATTTTTTTGGTCATCAACTCACAACATTCTTTTGACAGACGGTCTTGTTTACATTGAGGATTATGTTCTGATTTTGTAGATAGCTCCCGTGATACATGAATGGACTTATGATGCCATGTGTCATGATTTGCTGAACATGGATGGAAATAAATATGTTCACGAAGTAACATCCACCATTACCCTTCTCTTCTCACTGAATTTTTGTGTCAACTAGTGCCTAAGCACAAATCTACTGTATTTTCAAGGTTCCTGGCAAATCTGGTGGTCCACCAGAGAAGAGAGAGGTTCTTTTGGAGGATCGCGATCCTATATGGCTTGAACTTCGCCATGCTCATATTGCAGATGTACGTCCTGCTTTTATGCCTTCATTACTAAACTAGATCTAAGCGACATGAATAGCTTTTGATGTTGATGACCATGCCAGGCTAGTGAACGGCTGCATGAGAAGATGACCAACTTCGTTTCAAAGAATAAAGCTGCACAAATAGTTGGTTCAAAGTGAGTAATAATTATCGTGTGATTTCTCAGAATGGCATTGTTATATAGCAGGATAATTGATGCTGAACTTATTGGTTTAGTTATTATCAGAAATTAAATATTTGCCTTTTTTTTAATTTGTAGATTTTCCTTTATGCGATTGTATGGCTTGACTCAGTAATATTCCGCACTGTGATATGAAATTGACGCTTTGCCTATCATGGTTTGCTCCGATATTACATATTTACTCGAGTTTTATCACACATTTTGCGACTGCTATTTATTTTTGAGAAGACCTCCAAAACATTCCCTTCTGGTTTGAACCACAGGGATGTGACAAAGGAGCAAATCGTTGATGGCGTACTATTGATTGTTTGTTCCATGGGACAAATTAAATTGGAGCAGACCATAATCCGGAAACTGAAGTTAAATTTAGCTTCCACTACTGCTTATGTGGTTTTATATTACAAATTAAAGGAAAAAACTTGAGGGTGCTTTATGATTGTAAGTAAAACATTTGAAGCCATTTTGTATTTTACCATAGGGACAAGGAGAACATGGATTAAACTACTGGGTGGGATACTGTAATTACCTTCGTAACAGAGAATCTGAATTTAATATCCATCTTGGATATTTGAGTGTTTTAGCCTTAACGTAGTATGATCAATTCCTGCTCATTAATATGGACCATGTTGGAAAGAAAATTTGTTTCCTGGATGGTGAGTCAATGGTTTTGTTTATGTGTGGCTATTAAATATTTGTTCTTACTCTAACCTCCACTCGCTACCTCAACTTTCACAATTATCTTAGTTGCATACCATGTCAACTTAGTGTATGTCCTGCATATTGTATTTTAATCAGTTTGAGCTTCTTTAGCTGCCTGGCTTAAATGTAGCATTGAGCTCATCGAGCATGATAACAGATGTTCAAGCGCACCTTTATCCTCCTACTTGATCATCCAGTAAGACATTCAGCTTTTGGGGAAGATTTTGCAATATTCCCTCACTATATTAGTTAAATTTTTTTACCATTTATTTTGGGGGGTAATTTTATATTAAAAAATAAACTTATTTATCACTGGGAATTATTCTTAAAGGATTGCAATGATGCATGTGTAAAATGTTTAAAAACTGTGCTTGTGCAAAATGTTTAAGTCCTTGATTGATAGTTAAAGCTATATTTTTGCGTTTAACCATGCCTAGATTTGCTGTTTGGTGGAAGTGTTCATCTATTCATCTGGTTTTCATCGTAACAAAAATCATTTGACTGTGCTGTATGTATAGAGGTGGCGGTGATATGTCAACAAGGGACATACAAAAGATGGTTCAAGCGCTTCCACAATACAGTGAACAAATTGACAAACTCTCCCTCCATATAGAGGTAGTTCTTTTGTAATACAATTCTTATACTGCTTGGCCTTCTTCTAATGATAATTTGATATGGTTTACACAAATAAATGTGTTCTCTGTACTATGAAACTGCCTAGAAGAGGTGTTTTACAGTTAGAATATGTCCTATAGGAAAAATTGTGTCGTACTCTGTTAGTGCCAGATTTTAAGTTGCCTGATTGGGTAATCATTTTAGTTCTGTTTTCCCTTTTTATGACCTCCCTCCCTTCTTAATTATGCAATGTTATTGCTTCTGTCATGATTCTTGCTGATAGATGATAGAATAAATGAAATTTTGCACTTGAGTTCGTTAGATATTTCTGAAAGTTAATCATTTTCTTTTACAGTTGATTAAGATAAAGTTAATTTTTTGTCAGTGGATATAATAAGGTTAAATTAATTTCAGGTCCTGACTGATAAAAAAACTACTATCACTTTTGGATAAACTATATAGGAGAAAAAAATGAATCAAACTTCTCTAGTGAGATTAGCTTTTGCACCTTTACTTTTGAAGAAATATGGGAAGTGTTCTCAAAAGTTGAGGTGAATAGGTTTGTTGACTTAGGGGGAAAATTTAATTCATATTATCTCCTTTTCTTCTCCTGTAGCTGCTATTCGAAAAGTAATCCAAACTAACCCTATTCTACAAGGCCCTATGGACTTGAGGGTACCCAAATTCAGTGTATCATTTGTCAATATGGCTTACAGGGAACTAGCTGATTTAAAGACATTGATTAGAACTTATTTACAGTTTTAGTAGATAAGGGGGCTGTTAAATCCTCAAGTATACAGGGACTTGTAGAATAAGTTAACCATTAAACATGACAGTGAATCTGATTATGATCTGGGTGCAAATTTCTGTAAACAATGGCTTCTTCGTCCAGATTGCAGGAAAGATTAATAGGATCATTAGGGAATCAGGACTACGGGAAATTGGCCAGCTGGAGCAAGATCTTGTTTTCGGAGATGCAACAACAAAAGATGTGATCAAATTTTTTACCACGAAAGAAGTAAGAAATTACAATAGGGAAAAGAAATTAGGTTCCATATAATCAATGCTTAGACACGCAACTTTTGTCCTGTTTCGTCTTTTAAACTTCACATAAATTTGTGCAGGATATAACCCATGAAAATAGGTTGCGCCTGTTAATGATTCTTGCGTGTATTTATCCTGAGAAATTTGAAGGAGAAAAGGGCCTGAATTTGATGAGGGTATGGTTGCTTTCTGAGTACAAACCTAATTTCCACTAGCTGTTCGTTTTTTATTTTGAAGATATGCTATTAAATAGACTATTCCTATCAACTGCAATGATGTTATACAATTTTTACCTTTCATGTGCTTCTCAGCTAGCAAAATTGACAGAAGAGGATATGAGTGTTGTGCATAATTTGAGAATGCTTGGGGGACAACAAGTTGCCAAAAAAAGTATGACATCTGCTTTTGGTCTTAAGTTTGAGATCCATAAGGTAATGACAGTAATTTCTTGATGAACAGAATGTGGTTTTTCAACGTTACGTTTTGCATGAAAAGTGTTCTTTTAAGTTGCCAGAAGAAGCGCGCTGCAAGGAAAGAGCGTCCTGGTGAAGAAGAGAAATGGCAGTTATCACGCTTTTATCCGATAATAGAGGTACAAATTAGGTTAATATCCGTATCGAATACGCATTCATTCAGTGATGACAATTCCTCCTACTGGATAGCATTAAAATAAAACCTGAGTATAACAACTTCAACGACTATGCTCCATTCCCACACTGTCGTTTTAACTATAATTCTAGCTGCAAATATGTGAAATAAGCAGCAGCTATTTACCATTCTTGCTTTATATAATTATGAATGACCAATGTTAAATTTATAAGAGTATCTTTCTGATGATCCTCGAATGTGATGACTGGATTTTATTCAGGAACTCATTGAAAATCTAGCGAGAAATGAATTGTCAAGTGAGGATTATCCATGTTTGAATGATCCAAGTCCATCTTACCACGGGTCACCTTTTGCTGGGCCTGTAAACCAAAATCCTCACTCGATGAGATCAAGACGAACACCAACTTGGGCTCGACCGCGAGGTTCTGAAGATGGATATTCAAGGTTTAGTTTTCTTTCCTCATTAGTACCCAGTAATCTAATTGCTTCGGATGAGATTAGTTTGTTTTTCCTTTGTCTCTCTGGTGGGTTATTATTCCCCTCACTTCTGAGTTGTGTAGAAACTTGTTTAAGCTTTTGCTATTATTGTAGACATTTTGTTGGAAAATACCCGTCTCTGTTGAAATTGCCAATCATGAGGTGACTTCCTCACGTGTAAATTTTATATTTTCTTGATGTCACACAGCGATTCCGTGATTAGACATGCATCGAGTGATTTCAGGAGGGTGGGGCAACGAATCTTCGTATTCATCGTTGGTGGAGCAACCAGATCTGAGGTTTGATTTGAATATAAAATGAGCTTGTATAATTCAATGTCAACCGCCCCCCCTTGCCCCTCTGATTTTCTGGTCTGATGCGTGTCTAATTTGAATCCTCAGCTTAGGGTTTGTCATAAGCTTACCGAAAAGCTAAAGAGGGAGATTATTCTCGGTTCATCGAGTATTGATGACCCTGCACAATTTATTACGGTATTGAAGTTTTTACCTTTTTTAATGCAAAACGTAATGTGTTTCTTAACCGGGAATTGCCGCAACCATTCTTCCGTGCTAATATTCCTCTTTTGCAGAAATTAAACATGATGACGACGCATGAGCTTTCATTAGATGATATCCAGATATGATGTTAAGGACTTGAACTAGAAGATGAGCCTCCACATACTTGTAAATTATATTTATGTTGTAATCACATAGTTTAACCATCATGTTATATTATGCTGTCAAAAAAAAATAAATCATCATGCTATTACATATTATTTGGAAATTTGATATTACAGACTAACATGAATAATGCTCATTGGTTACTGATCAGAATAACTTCAGTTTTCAGTGGATAGACTGATTTAGACTAGAAACTAGTTAAAGAACTTTGTTGTAAATAAATAATACTTTCAACTCACTGGATCATTTTAGCTTGGGAAAGTTTAAGTTCTGGGTTAAATTATATTGTTGCTGTTGAGAAAGAATAACAATGAATACTTCCGAACCATTAATATAAGTGAATATATAATATGTAATATAATAAGTCATGAAATTGTTAGAACATATTCTTTTTTATTTTATTTATTAACGGAGGATGTGTTTATTTTTCTGCTGCTCAAAATACTACTGAATTCTCGGTTTCGATATACTAGGTCTTTAAGTAGCCATTATTTTATGCTACGGACCAAAATGCACCTATCAAGCATCTCAAGGCAAAAAGTGTAGATTTATTAAATAATTGTGGAAGAAATATGATAATAAAGATAATGCTGTCAACGGCATTAATTGTAGTAATAGCAGTGAATTATGTTATGAAATGGTAATAATAATAATTGTCACGTGCTAATAATACTAATAATAGTCAATAATTGTATTATAACAATCATAATTATAATAACTAGATAAAAGCAGATAATTATAATAACTAGCTAAAAAGCAGAATGAGTTAAGTTTTTAAAAACTAGAGGAGTTATTATTGTATAATATAATTAAAAATTTATAAATGTAGTATTTTAAAAATATATTGTAATTAATCCTCTCTTTAGTTGAATATATAAGATTTGAAAAATAAAAATTGTATTTATATTAATTTTAATCCATCTATTCCTAAAATATATAAGTTATGTTTTATTTGACGTGTAATTGATAATTTAAATGAAAAAAATATTAAAATAATATTACAGATTGGAAATTTATATGAAATTCGAAGAAAAACAAAATTCTATAATGTAGAGTAATGATGTTTGTAGTGATACTTATTTCTAAAAACATCAGGCAGGTCACTAGGAGCACATGCATCTTCACACGCATGCAACTCAAAAAATTAGCTTTTCTCTAAATTCCAAAGTTTAAAACATTTTCTTTTCAAGTTTTTCCTTAATTTTTCTTCATAAAGCATGGGTGTCGACTCTTTTCTATTTTTTTTTTGGTTTGCTGTGATAAAAAAATTGAAAGCCAATAGTAATGCTATAAAAGTATCTTAAAGAGCGCAGTGCAAATATTAGTGACTAAATACATGACAATATGATATGCCTAGTTCACTTCTTCAATCTTCTGGAACACAACTGCGAAGAACTTTTTCCCTTTCAGATAGCAAGTTTTCAGCCTTTCTCTTTTTAAGATCACGAACTAATTTATTGACATATGCAATGTATTTATCGACATCAAATTTTCTTTTGCAGCCTGCATAGTTCATGTAACGAATTTTCCCAAAAATGGGCCGCTCCTTCCACCCCTGAATTTCATCATAAGAATGTAAATGCCAAAAGTCGGAATTTTAGAAGAAAATTTAACAATTCTGCTAGTTTTTCATATGATCAAGGAAAAACACCAGCTCTCTGTTCATTTAATTTTCGTGAAGATAAAAAGGAAAGATCAAATAAATTCTGCTGAACAAGTAGAGGCCTCAGGAACAAAAACACAATTTACCAAAACCAATCTTCCTCTACATTCAAATTAAAATGTAACGAATGAGAATCACACAATCGAACCTGATCATGAACCCCGCATATCGACCACATACAGCCAACATAACCATTTGGATCTCGCCCATCTAATTCATACTGCAGTCAGTCAAAAAATAGTGGTCATTTTTACAAATTGTAATAAGCTTCGTTTCATGAAATCAAATGTGCTGACCAAAACTATGCACGTTACCTTGTCATTTAAATACAGAGATATCTCAAGGGCTTCTTCAGGTCCTCGTGTCCACTCAAGTATCTTCTTTGCCCAATACATTCTGTACATGAAATTTTATAATTGAGGAAACAAAATAAGGCTCCTCTTGAAAGGTAGCGTTATACTGCAAGAGATATGGAGAGTCTCTGATAAGATATCATAATGCATTATACGAAATTGGTAATAATGTTCCACCAGCGAAATAGAATTCCAGGAAAAAACTAAAATAAAATATTCCTTAGATCTGAAGGATTTCGGCATGTCTGTGAAGACATTCAACATATGTTGTGTCACTTTTAATGTAAGAAATGGTTCATACTATTTTTCTACCTCTTAACATGCTACACACTCAAAAACTAGGAAATGGTATAACATCAGTTACTCAACTTCGCGACACACGTTGTGAGTTGTGTTTTCCTTTTCCGGTCTATAATAAGCTTTCAAATAATGGTGATCATATTTTCTTACTTGAATTTTTACTTTTGATGTACTGAAAATAACTCTTTAATATGCACGACACATGTTTCCTCTCTCTATAATGCAGGCTTATTAATGAAAGAACCTATAAAAAAAACCCGTATGGCGAAAGAAAAACTAAAGGAGAAAAGTTGATGGATTCTTTTCTTTGCATGTCAACATGTATAATAAGCTTAGAATGAGCATGTGCAACATAAGATACTTCGAAAAGAAACAAACAAGAGACAAGAATTCATCAAGAAGCTACGTACCGCATAAATCCGTGCATTTTCCCCTTGTGAACCATCTCCAGCTGAGAAGCATTCCAGAGCTGATGTTTGCGAGAAAACAATACATTGAATACAATACTTATTTAAGGCAAATGACAATAAAAGAAACAAAGCTTTAGAAAGAGCTGAAGCGTAACAACGCATCAAATATTAATAGAGGCACCGAGAAACTTAGAACTAGGGAGATAGTAAATTATGTGGGAAAAAGTACGAAAATCTTTGAGGTTTCCGATTTCTTCAGTTGAGAATATAATTGTTATCCATGAAACATTGGCTTACAGGATCAGAAGTTTGTGCCTTCTCCAATTGTTCCCTCCTGAAAAAAAAATACGAAAACTATTTGAACTTGCAAGTAAACAAAAACAATAGAGTTGGAAACAAACCAAAGTGACTCACGTGTAAATATGTTCACGCTTATCAGTGGCATGTTCCGTTAAGGTGTTCCGAGCCCAACCCCATGCTCCTTTTATTGAATCATAGTGGGGCTCGTAGAAGCAATAGTTATCAGCAAGCTCTCTCCGCACAATCAACTCCTCCAAGAAAGCATCAATGGCCTTTAAACCACAAGTTAGGAACAGGAAGTTATACTAATATGGGTATAATATGTTTGTCTATTATCACAATTTTGGGGAAGAAAAGAACATCGAAAAACCGAAAGAATCAAGTGCAGGGCAAGTAAACAAACTTGAGGATGTGAATTTCGCCGCTTACGTGCTTCAAAAGCACATCGCTGAGCCGATATCTGTCCAAAATGCAAATAGGGAGATAAACCAGAAAGTGAATTGGGGTTGCACGGGTTGTTGCGATCTAGAGAGTAACCTTTCAACCTTTTTGTCAAGAATCCATTTTCACTTCCCATCAACACATCCCTTGCCGCAATTTCCCCCGGCTCACACCAATCAACTTCAGGAACCTCAGCTCCTCTCCTAGTAATTTGACAAAAACAATCATCAAGGCAGGGGCATCATATCCACATAATTTGCTTATGTGCAAACAACACTAACCTTAACACATCAGCAATGAGACCATCCCAGTCAATGGAATGGTTCTCGGGAAGGACCCACATCCTAGTTGGTAGGTTATCTTCAACGTCAGGGAAATCGATGAGATGCTCAGAAAGCCTTTTGTTTATCTTTGTCCTGATTGTCTTAGCACTGTACTCCAATTTATCAGAGGCAACCCAAAGTGGCACAACGTTGTGAGCGTCCACTTCATGCACCGTAACCGAATCGCTTACCCTCTTGCAAATCTCTTCTTTACACCTTCGAATTTCCCGCAATGGTGAGAAATCCGTTACCAAAAGTGAAGCTCCACATTCTCTAAGAAACGCTGGCACGGTCTCCTCCGCCTCTCCCTACAATAGAGTTTGAAAGTAGAAACAACATCTTAGAAGAGTTAAGACCTTGTTTAGTTAACGGTCTCATGCAAGAGGTAAAATTAATCAGTTCGAATACAAATTAATATCAGCTTTTGAAGAAATTAAGCAAAAATGTTTCCATAAATTAGCTTCAACAGAGGAGAATACCGCTGATTTTGTTGATCAAATGCCAAACTATTTTAGCTTAAGAAGTGGTCTTGAATTTGAGTTTCATATACAATGACTCGGAGGAAATGTTTTGTCCTCTACGGTGAGTCTACCAAACTCGTGCATGATTCTTTCAAATGGAAATGTATCTAAACATCTTCAACAGACGGAAAATTTATAAATAAACTAATTCTAACTTAAGTTTCATCGGAGAGTTAAAAAGTTGATAGAGACCTAAATATTATTTAAAAAACTACCCAAACAGAAAGCGAAACTTTAATAACTGTGCAAGTTACCTGGAACAAGAAAAATGGAATTTGAAGAGTATTTTGCATACGGTGGCACAATTGGCGCAAGCCCCTGAGCATGAACCCTAGGTGACGGGATTTGGCGCCGAGAAAGCTGTGGAATAGATTGAAAACAACGGCAACAGGAACGTTGGCTTTGTTGGCCTCAGCAACGGCGTGGATCAGAGCCCAGTTGTCTCTCACCCGTTGATCTCTGAACATCCAGTACACAACGGGACCCGAACCCGCTTCTCCACAGGAACCGTTTTTCAGGGTCCGAATCCGACCTGCCTGAACCGTCATCGGCGACGCTAATTTGGAAGCCATCGTGTTTAACCAAGCGCCTCTACTCCACAAGTCTTGGAGGGAAATTCAACAGTTCCATGTGTGGTTTCAAACCAACGTACGTGATTCCACTCTCTCTTTGGCACGTGTACAATGCTATTTATTATTATTATTATGTTTGTTATTGCACTTAGGCCCAAATAAAAAATCAACCTCACTAACCTATGGGCTTTTCGTCTGCACTCCCTTTTTTTCTTCTTGCACCCCTAAAACCAGGTAATCCCAAAATTATCTCCCATTAAAATTATAATAAAAGTGTAAGAAGAAAAAAAGGGAGGTACAGGAATAAATGCCCACATACACGAAATGGGCCGAAAGGCTAAGTCAATCTTCAAGGCCCAGCCCAAAAAATATTCTCGATCGATCCAATTAAGCTACATATGTATATATGGCCAATTTTTTTTTTTAATTTTAAATTAAAGCTGAAAAGCTCTAATGCTAAAACAAAATATTTAAAGTTTCATTTCTTTAAGCGATAGTAAAAAGAGAGAGAAGATAAAATGTTTACTTTAAAAGGCTTCTTTACCTTTAATAAAATTTGTCCGTTTTTATTTTCTGATTAGTTAATTTTTTTAATCTGTTTAGAGAGTTTAGTGTAAGCTTTCTTTTAAAGGAAAAATGCTTTTTTCTTTTACTGAAAAACTATAAATGATTTCTTTATTAATTTGAGTATGGTTTTTAGTAACGAATGATGAGTAATTGAGATTAAAATAGGAAGAGCATAAGGGTATTTGAGTGGGTTCCCATCCTGAGGAAGCAGATGTCACAAGTGTGTTGTTCTTTTTGAGGTGAAGAATCAATGTCTGAATGTGCTGTTGGTATTAGAAGTGGACAACATTCAACTAAAATCATTGGTTAAGTAAATCCAGCAACAATTAACGGTGGAGGAAAGAGTTTTGGAACACATGATTAGGCTTTGGAACAGAAGAAGATTCTTGTATAAAGAGGTTGTCTTCTTACATTAATCATTGCATTGCATAAGCGTATGAAGCTTCGAGATAGATAGGATAGAGACAGATAGATACGGAGAAAGTGTTTTGGTTGGTGACTGAGCCATTAGCTATCATTTCTGTCTCTCACTTATATCACTAATTACAAGACCCAACTAACTCTCATCATTATTCACTCTGTTTTCTATAACTTTTAATCATCTCATTATGTATTTTTCCAATATATTTTATGGTTTCAAGTTATTAATCCATTTTCATTTAATATTTATTAATATTCAATACAGGATTTGTAAAACATTATAGGTCTACTTTTAACTGTTCCAAGTAGAGGACGTGCGAGAAATGAAACCATAAACATAATAATGTGTTCCTACTAGGTAATTTTATTATTGACGAAGAATGAATACAACTAATTTGTGAGATTTGTGTAGTTCATTTTATCATATATATGAGGATAAAATAACGAGAAATTTTGAAATATCATATTTTTTATTACTGGTAAAAGTGTTCGAATTTAGAGTGATTTATGCTAAAATGTCATTTTTGTTTTTTATTATATCTAAAATTATTAAAGATATTTGATATCAACTGTACATATTTAGTTATAGTTCAAAAGCATTCGATTTCAATTGCACGTATTCGATTTCAGATGAAACATATTCGGTTTTCGTACAAGGATATTCAATTTCAGTTATACATAGTGTTTTGTATTTGATTCCACTGTTACATTAACATTTTAATAATCTTTAAATTTTATCAATTAAACTATTTTTTTATTTATTACATTTATTAAATTCTTTTAAATTTATCCTCACTTACTTGTAAATCTTTTCAGAAAAGTAATATAAACTTATTCTTAAATTTCTTTAAATTCTTTAATTTCCTCTTTTTCAAATTCTTCCTTCAATACGAAGACAGTAAATGGTATGAACAAATTTACTGTATATATTATTACCATTAGCTAAAACACATGCGCATTTATATATTTTAATTGATATTGATAAATGTATAAACTTGTAATTTTGTTTGTACACAGTCTATAATAATTGTAGGTGTATATATAAAGGTGTAATTCTTTGTAAGCAGTCGTTGAAATATTGAACTTCTATTTTTAAATAAATAATTAGTTCGAATATCAAATAAAAAAACTATCGTATATTGAGATGATTTTATAAAGAAAAATATTATTTGATACACTTAAAAATTTTTATATTCGACACTTTTTTTTTACTTTTTACTTTTTAAAAAATATAAATATTTATATTTTTGTGATTATTTTATTTTTATACTCTATATTAAATTAATGTAAAAATATATTATGATATAATAAACAGCGAAACACTCGAAACACTCGTATGAAAAGAATAACAAATAAGTTAAAACATGTTTATTACAATATCATCGATTGATATTCTAAATATAAGATCAGATTTTTAATCATCTTACAAAATAGATAGATCCTCGTAAAAGAATTCTAAATATTATAGATTATAAATAGTTATTTCACTTTCTCATGAACATATAGGCAGGTTTCCATGTATTTCTTTCAATGCTTGAAAAAGTTGTTACTCTCTTTAATGTTAATACACTCTTAGTTTTTTTATTATACTAATTAATTAAAGTGTATTTTATAAAACAATTTAAAATAAATTTCTTACGATAATCAATGATATTACAATACGTAATCATTTATAAACCATCTATAAAGAATCAGTATATAATGTTTTAAATTAAGAAAAAGAATTAGAAAGTTTCCATATCTGGCATGAGTGGAAAGGATTTGAAGACTTAAATACCCTGACAAAAAAGAGAGGTAGCAGAGTCCCCGTAACCATCATCAATGGCAGCATAAATGACGCATGTGAGTTAATAAGCACACTATCAATTGAGAGCACTTTTTTTAACTGAAAAGAGACAAATAACGTAAATGGGTATTACTTAGTTGTATCTCTTAACATGCAATTTTCATAACTAAAGTAATGTTAAAATACTAAATTTAGTTATTTTCATTGTTAATTCAGTCTTAATATTTTTTATTCAATAAAGTTCTATTTTTTATCCATTTAATTTAATTATTTTTATTAATGTTGTTTAGATGATTAACATACATTGAATAATGTATATTATGTGTCTGTTTTTTATTTTTAAAATTTTTTAATTAAAAAAAATTATGTATTAAATCAACATCATTTCATATTATAATAGTTGTATCATATAATAACATTGTATTAGTATTTTATATTTAATTTAGTTTCAATTTTTTTAAAATAGAATAATTTTGTCCGTCTTTAAATTAATTTTAATCTAAAAATCACATAAAACATTAAATAGTTTACGTGATGAAAGAGTAACTTATCCATCTTACTGAATATTTGATCTAATAAATTAATAACATATAGTAAAAGAAGAGAAATAAATTGAAGGGGCACATAAGAAGTTAATGAAAACACAGTTGAGGAATATTAATATATTAGAAAAGGTAAACTTAAAGAATAATATGTGTTGGGTATTTATCCTAAGTTTTAGTTTATAAAGAAGGATTGGACAATTCATTTCATCTGAAAAATGTGATGTATTATTTGATCCACTCGTTACCAAACTTCTTTCAACCTATACATTGGAACTTAAACTGTGTGTTATTTTAAAGAGTAAATGATTCTAAAAATTAAAAATTATTATTCAATGAAAAAGGAGATTGAAAAAATATAAGTGGTGAAGAAAGAAAATAGGAAAAAGTAGATGAAAATAAAACAAAAATAGAAAAAAAGTATAAGATGAAAAAGTGGTGGATTTGTAATGTTGACGTAAGGATTTGATCATAGGAGTACGACCTTCCCTTTTATGATGTGCAATATATAATTACAAAGTTAGAAGGAAGTTTGTTGTGGTGCTTGAAGAAAATGTTCCCTTGAAGCAAATTAAGACATTGAACTTTTTGCGAATAAAATGAATGATAATAATTTTGTTTCAACAACCCCTTGTGAAATGGGGAAAAGGTTTGAAAAAAGAAAGAAGTCGGTTGAGATTCGTTGTTGAAGAATCGCTCTCTCCCAGCATTTTCTGTGCTACTTCATGCCGACACCCTTCCTTTGCTTTGGGTCCTCTCACACCAATCTCTTTTTCTCTCTGCATCACACATCAAAACAATGTTTAAAACACAAGTTACCCAACAAAACTTTATTATATATTTTGTATTTATGCACCACACCCAACTGTCTCTGCCCTTCACCCATAAAGACATTTCAAAATTCAACTCATGCTTCTTCTTCACATGCCTTAGAATGATACCTCCTAGGTTTTCTAGCTTAGTAACTTCTATAAACAACCAATTATTATTGGATGTCTTCTCTTCAACTTATATATATATATATACACTGTTTTGAGTGTAAGACCGAGAATCTTCACAAACTATTCTTTAAAATTTCAAGTTAGCTCGTTTTTAGTTTCAATCATTCTCTCTCCAAGTTTTAGATTGTCTAGTGTACCTGTTAAAGACACTCTAACTCATTTTCTATTCAAGTTCCATACTGTTTAATGTATTAGTTAAAGACATTATAAAGCAAGTTAACGATTAGTATAATTAGAGATTATAGTAAAATCTTAAACTTGCAATAAATACAATCATTTATCTTCTTATCTTCGACTTTTATTTATATATTTCGAAATGGACTCGTGATTAGTGAAATCCTAATCACTATCCAATCACGACTCATTTTTCACTAAGTAATTTTTACCGATAATCTTGGTTAGGAATGATGTTTAGGGATTTCTATTGTTGGAAACTGACCAATTTATCTATCTCCTATTTTCATAACTGTGCGGTCAATTTGACGGTATAGACGCTTATGACCTCCCCTTCTATGTCCTAAAGTAATTATTTATCTGGCATTACAACCTTTATCACAACCATGTTGTCCATATATCAAATGATTTCATAGATTGAATTTTACTTGAATATTTACAGTTCTATTACGTGTGCTTGAGTAGAAATTTTGTATAAATTTATCGTCATCTTATTAAGTATTTTGATGTCATGTTATTAAGTATTTTGAATGAAGTTATTTTCTTTTTAAGAGATGGAATAGAATAACCCGGTTGAAGCATATAATAATCACATAGAGTTAATGATTATTTATAGCTATTATTTTTACATTAAAGAAGAGTTCAACCCAATACTTTATTTCTGTCTGACTGATCAGACCGGTCATCTCCTTTCGTGATTGTATAGAATTGTTCTGTATGTCAGTACTTATTTTAAGAGGTGAAAGATCTTTTTGAGAGGAGTTTGAACTAACTAGAAGGATTAGAGTTCTATATTTGCCAGCGGAAAGAGAAAAAGAATTGGGACCCAATAAGTTTACGTCCAACGTTCGTGTTGGCTAACAAACAAATTCCATGGGTTAGGGATTTCTTTATGTTCTGCGGACAAAACAATCCAAAGAGTTTATTAAGAATCAACATCGTGACTGAACTTTGAAAGCAATGGTCATTTGTAAAGTTGCGTGTTTGACGTGAGTTGAACAAGACTTTGGGATGATTAATGCACGAGTCTGACTTTAGGAAGAAAGCTTAATGCCTTTGGACTTTGGAGCGGAAAGGATTCACCAATTTAGGAGTGATGAAAACGGAGTAACAACTCAGATTTTTACGAATGCATCATCATCATCATCATGTAATGTGCCATTCAAGATTCTCTACGACAGAAACAATATCTGATGCTGTTGGGTTATTGGGCTCCCTTCCTATGTGGAGAATAGGCTCAAATAGTGTGGTCCATTATGTCTCATTAGGTTAAAATGAGATGGGTCAGATTAGTAGAGGATAAGAGAGTCATTTGAAGAGAGACAAAAGCCAAGGGAGAGAAAAAGAAAGAGAAAAAGCCATTCCCGCAAAACCCTAAACCTGCACTGGTGTTTTCGTCGCTGTGAAGTCGTTCACCGTTGGATCGAGCTGATATTTGGAGAGTAGGTTCCAGACATATGGTTCTTCATTCTGACCGTTCGGATCGTCAATCGGAGGTCTAGATTGGGAGAAATTGGTCCCGCACCAGCAGCCCTGTTTTGGAGAATTTTCATCTTCTTTGTTCTCATTTGTAAGCATTTGTGCTTAGTTAATTTGGCTTATTGAAAATACCTTTTGGTATTATTATTGGAGACTCTTTTGTACCCTATTATTGATCATAGTGGATTTTTCATTGGTCTGGACGACTCGTGGTTTTTACCCTTGCATTGAGGGGTTTTCCACGTTAAAAATTGTTGGTGTCTCTTTGTGCTTTGGATCCTATTTTTGTTCTATTTGTTTGGTGCTCCTCGCAGATTCTCGCAAGAAGGGGGATTGAATTTCCGCTGCGTTATAACTCTTTGTCAAGTTGTTATATTTGTTTTGGCCCTTTCCCCCATCAGAGTGGTATCAGAGCTCTTTGGTTAAGGGACTGTTTAGTTTGCGTGAATGATGGAGGCACATACAAAATTGATTCCTTTGAATGGAGAAAATTATCACTTATGGAAAGGCAAGATGAAGGACTTGCTATTTGTGAAAAATTTGCATCTTCCTGTTTTTGCTTCCGATAAGCCAAAATCCAAGTCAGATGAAGAATGGGATTTTGAACATCAACAGGTATGTGGATTTATAAGGCAGTTTGTTGATGACAATGTCTATAATTTTGTTGCTAATGAGACACATGCGAGAACCCTATGGGATAAGCTTGAGTCCTTGTATGCCTCTAAGTCAGGGACTAATAAATTGTACTTGCTGAAAAATTTTGTGGAGTTAAAGTACAAGGAAGGAACTCCTGTTTCAAATCACTTGAGTGAATTTCAAGGACACTATGATCAATTAGCAGGAGTGGGTATAAAATTTGATGATGATCTATTGGGCTTATTCTTATTAAACTCTTTACCGGATTCGTGGGAGACATTTCGGGTTTCTATGATAAGTGCTACCCCTAATGGTGATATTTCTTTGCAAATGGCAAAGAGTGGTGCTCTTAATGAGGAGATGAGAAGGAAGACACAGGGTACTTCATCTCATTCAGAAGTTCTTATTACAGAGAATAGGGGGAGAAGCCAGAAGAAAGAAAACAGTGGTAGAGATAAAAGCAGGAGCAAGTCCAAGTCTCGGTACAAGAATGTGGAGTGTCACTATTGTCATAAAACAGGGCATATAAAGAAGAACTGTTTTTTGTGGAAGAAAGAGAACAAAGACAAAAAGGGTAAACAAAGAGAAAGAGATAATGATGATGGTGATCGTGTTACTACTACTACATGTGGTGACCTTGTTTGTCTTCGTGATTATGACACTATTAATCTTGTATCTGATGAGAGCATGTGGATAATTGATAGTGGTGCTACACTGCATGTTACATCCAGGAAGGAGTTCTTCACATCTTATACACCTGGTGATTTTGGAGTATTGAAGATGGGTAATGATGGGGTGTCTAAGGTTATTGGTGTTGGTGATGTTCACTTGCAAACCAACATGGGGATGCAGTTGTTGCTTAGAGGAGTTAAACATGCTCCAGATGTTCGCTTTAACTTGATTTCTGTGCAGGTACTTGATGATGGTGGATATGATAACCACTTTGGTTCTGGAAAGTGGAAACTCACCAAAGGTAACTTGATTATCGCTAAAGGGGAGAAAAACTCTAAGCTTTATTGGACAAAAGCTTTGGTTGCTAAAGATTGTGTGAATGCTATGTATATGGAGTCATCTTTGTGGCACAGAAGGCTTGGGCACATCAGTGAAAAGGGGCTTAACTGCTTAGCTAAAAAGGATGTTCTCTCAGGTTTGAAGAATGTAGAGTTGGAGAAATGTTCTCACTGCATGGCTGGTAAACAAACCAGAGTATCCTTCAAGAGGCATCCTCCCTCCAAGAAGTCAGAGTTGCTTGAATTGGTGCATTCTGATGTTTGTCGCCCGTTGAAAGTAAAGTCTTTTAGTGGTGCACTTTATTTTGTTACTTTTATTGATGATTGTTCTAGGAAGCTTTGGGTTTATGCACTACAGAGAAAGGACCAAGTGTTGGACAAGTTTAAAGAATTCCATGCTTTGGTTGAGAGGCAGTCAGGCAAGAAGTTGAAGCGCATTCGTACTGACAATGGTGGTGAATATTGTGGACCGTTTGATGCTTATTGTAGACAATATGGTATTGCACATGAGAAGACTCCTCCCAAAACTCCTCAACTGAATGGTTTAGCGGAGAGGATGAACAGAACATTGATTGAAAGAGTTAGGTGTATGCTTTCTGAAGCAAAATTGCCTAAGCATTTCTGGGGTGAGGCATTGTTTACAGCAGTGCATGTTATTAATCTAAGTCCTACAGTTGCTTTGAACTCTGAGGTGCCAGACAAGATTTGGTTTGGCAAGAATGTTACTTATGATCATTTGCGTGTCTTCGGTTGTAAAACATTTGTTCATGTTCCAAAGGATGAAAGATCCAAGTTGGATGTGAAGACAAGACAATGCATCTTCATTGGTTTTGGTCAAGATGAATTTGGCTACAAGTTGTATGACCCCATTGAAAAGAAAGTTGTTAGAAGTCGTGATGTGCAATTCATGGAAGATCAAACCATTGAAGATATTGATAAGGTGAAGAAGTCTACACCTAAGGAAGATGGTATTGTGGCTAATGTTGATCCAATTCGGTTGTCTATTAATGATTTGGATATTGATGCTCATGATGATGAACAACATGGTGATATTGATAATCAGCAGGTTGAAGATAACTTGAATGTTCCTATTGATAATGTTGATGAAGAGGAACATGATGTGTCACATGATGACAGTCTTGGTGATGTACCTGAGCTACCTGAAGCTCAACCCAGAAGATCTGGCAGGCCAAAACAACCTCCCAAGAAGTACTCTACCAATGAGTATGTGATGTTGACTGATGAGGAAGAACCTGAATGTTATGAGGAGGCCATTAAAAGTGAAGAAAAGCAAAAGTGGTTGGATGCAATGCAAGATGAGATGAAATCTCTGCATGATAATCACACTTATGACTTAGTAAAGTTGCCTAAGGGTAAGAGAGCCTTAGAGAACAGGTGGATTTTCAAGGTGAAGCAAGAGAGCAATTCTACATCTACCAGATATAAAGCCAGATTAGTGGTGAAAGGCTTCAGACAAAGAAAGGGCGTTGACTTCAATGAGATTTTCTCACCTGTGGTGAGGATGACATCCATTAGAACTGTGTTAAGTTTAGCTGCTACTCTTGATTTGGAGGTTGAGCAAATGGATGTGAAGACAACTTTCCTTCATGGTGATTTGGAGGAAGAGATTTACATGAAGCAACCAGATGGTTTTCTTGTTGAAGGCAAGGAAGACTATGTGTGTAGGCTACGAAAAAGCCTATATGGTTTAAAGCAAGCTCCGAGGCAGTGGTATAAGAAGTTTGAGTCTGTTATGTGTGAGCAAGGCTACAAGAAGACTACTTCTGACCATTGTGTTTTTGTCAGGAAATTTTCTGAGAATGATTTCATTATATTGTTGCTATATGTTGATGACATGCTTATTGTTGGGAAAGATGTTTCCAAAATTGACAGGTTGAAGAAGCAACTGGGCGAGTCATTTGCTATGAAAGACATGGGAGCTGCTAAGAAGATTCTTGGTATAAGTATCACTCGTGATAGAAAAAGAAGAAACTTTGGCTATCACAGGAGCACTACATTCAGAATGTGTTGCAAAGATTCCAAATGGAGAATGCTAAGGTTGTAAGTACTCCTCTTGCTACTCATTTTAAGTTGAGTGTTAAACAAAGTCCTTCAAATGAAGCTGAGAAGATAGACATGAGCAAAGTTCCTTATGCTTCTGCGGTGGGTAGTTTGATGTATGCAATGGTATGTACAAGGCCTGATATTGCACACGCTGTTGGTACAGTTAGCAGATTTCTGTCAAATCCAGGTAGAGAGCATTGGAATGCTGTGAAATGGATTTTGAGGTATCTTCGTGGTACTAGTGGTTTGAGGCTTTGTTTTGGAGGTGATAAGCCTACTTTGGTGGGTTACTCAGATTCAGATATGGCTGGAGACATTGATTCCAGGAAGTCCACTTCAGGCTATTTGATTCAGTTTGCAGGGGGAGCCTTGTCTTGGCAATCAAAGTTGCAAAAGTGTGTGGCGTTGTCTACTATTGAGGCAGAATTCATTGCACTTACTGAAGCATGTAAGGAGTTGTTATGGGTGAAGAAATTCTTGCATGAGCTTGGTTTTGTGCAAGGTAAATACTTGTTGTATTGTGACAGTCAAAGTGTTATTCATCTTGGTAAGAATCCAACTTTTCATTCTAAATCCAAACATATTGATGTAAGGTATCATTGGATACGTGATGTTTTGGATGCTAAGTTGGTGGAACTAGCTAAAGTTCATACAAATGATAATGGTGCTGATATGATGACTAAGGCATTGCTAAGAGGAAAGTTTGAAGTTTGTTGTGAGATCGCCGGTTTGGCGGATATCTCCACATAGTCGTGAGGGGGAGATTTGTTGGGTTATTGGGCTCCCTTCCTATGTGGAGAATAGGCCCAAATAGTGTGGTCCATTATGTCTCATTAGGTTAAAATGAGATGGGTCACATTAGTAGAGGATAAGAGAGTCATTTGAAGAGAGACAAAAGCCAAGGGAGAGAAAAAGAAAGAGAAAAAGCCATTCCCGCAAAACCCTAAACCTGCACTGGTGTTTTCGTCGCTGTGAAGTCGTTCACCGTTGGATCGAGCTGATATTTGGAGAGTAGGTTCCAGACATATGGTTCTTCATTCTGACCGTTCGGATCGTCAATCGGAGGTCTAGATTGGGAGAAATTGGTCCCGCACCAGCAGCCCTGTTTTGGAGAATTTTCATCTTCTTTGTTATCATTTGTAAGCATTTGTGCTTAGTTAATTTGGCTTATTGAAAATACCTTTTGGTATTATTATTGGAGACTCTTTTGTACCCTATTATTGATCATAGTGGATTTTTCATTGGTCTGGACGACTCGTGGTTTTTACCCTTGCATTGAGGGGTTTTCCACGTTAAAAATTGTTGGTGTCTCTTTGTGCTTTGGATCCTATTTTTGTTCTATTTGTTTGGTGCTCCTCGCAGATTCTCGCAAGAAGGGGGATTGAATTTCCGCTGCGTTATAACTCTTTGTCAAGTTGTTATATTTGTTTTGGCCCTTTCCCCATCAGATGCCACATTCCATTAAGACAATTTCTCTTGCCAAACGTTTCACATATTTGGAGAACAATTGCAGCTGTTTGCGAAAGATATAAAACAGAACAGCACTCTTTGCATTGCTCACTCCTGGCTATAATTCCAAATTGCTGATAAAGTTTGAGCATAGATTAGATCTTAGATTATAGGAAAACTGACAAAAAAAAAAACAAAAGTCTCCCGTCAACGATTATATTATTGATTCTCAAAATTACTACAGGAACATTACAACATACAATTTCTACGATACTCTTATGGCCTTTACAAACAAGTGGTGGTCAAGCACTTACTTCTGTAGCTGTACGAACAAAGAAGATACATATCCTTTCTCAGTTCCCAGGATATTTAACGACTTGCAGATAAATCATATGCGATGGTTACCGATGGGAAGTTGCTCGAATCACGAGGTCAGGTAGCAGGAATACAAAAATTCAATCGCCAGATGACCAGAGCGAGAAACAAATACTAGATAGAAATAAGAAAAAATAACTAAAAAGGGACGAGAGAAAGAAGAGAAGGTAGTGGAAAGAATTGAATGAATCCTAAAAATTAAAATTCCTAAAAGAATTGTCACGCAGAGGAAGTGTCCGCAAAAACCTCGTTTAAGACATCGTCCTCACCGTTTGCCATGCTCAACAGCTCTGCTTCCTTCTCTTCATCACCTGAAAAATCCTTTCTTTCCAATTTGGAATGAGCTGCTGTAAAAATCAACTTGTGAATCCTATCCAGTGCTTCTCTGGAGTGTCCTTGTGCACACACCCATCTCCAGGAAGACCAACTGCATTTGAAGCCGGGCGAAGTTGCGTGAAGGAAAATCAACCTAACCGCAACTCTTCCCAAGGACTTAAACTCCGTGAGATGTGTTTCCCACACAAGTCTACTGCTTTGGGGATTCATAATCTTCATTTTCCCAGTAACAGGATCCCTCTCTTTCATCTGCACAGCACGAGCGTACACTGGGTCAAGCCCTTGCGTTCTCCATTTCATAAGCTCCATTAGAACAATATGAGCCTCGTCCCTTGAAACGAGCCTTGTTATGAGTTTATCCACGTCTTTCTCTTGTTCCGGTGTCAAGTACTTAAACGGTGGAAGGTACTTCCCACTCGTGTCCCTCACCAAATACAGAGGATCAAGAATGTAAGCTGCAGCCCAAGCAGGGTGGTAGTTTTTCATGAACCTTTTTTCAATAATTTTCTCCACCTCTCCTTCCGCAACCTGAGTTTTGGAGCTCCAGTCCTTCACTCGTGCCCTTAACTCACCCCATAGTGGAAGGCATTGCCCTACAAGAGGCCTCTCTGTCTCAATCTCCCGTACCATCTCCTTCACCAACTTAACCAATGAATGAACCGCTTCCAACTCATTCCAAAACCCCACATCTCCTATCATGTCCCCGACTTCCCTCGCATTCTGGTCTTCTACGGATGCCATTTTCAAAGACTCGTCCAAAAGCACCAGCTGTAATGCCCCGACCGAACTCAACAAGTCCTCCATCATTGCATACACAGTGTCAAAAGACTCGAACTCCCGCGAGATCAACGGCGTTCGGAGCAACCACGCATGTCCGTACTCCTGCTGTTGGTACTTGTGAAAACTGTTCCTCACTCGAGTTTCGTAGTTAACGAAACTCGCGAGCTTGACACAATTGTGAGTTACGGTGCTGAACAGCGAGAGCTCCTTGTTGAAGTCCTTGATCAAACTGTTGAACTCTTGGTACTGACAAGAAAGGTTAACCATCCAAGGGTTTCGATTCTCCAAGTTTCTCAATGCCTTCTTCTTAAACTTGTCCGCAACAACGCCAACACATTGTTGCACGACATTCTCACAAATGCCGGTAACTGTCTCCCAAATAACTTCTTCCGCGTAACTGGAAGGAGCAGAACCGCCAACAAACACTGTCCTTCTGTGCAAACTGGTCCCATTGGGAAGATTAACGGTCATGTTAACCAACTTCTCTTCGCAGTACTTCTTCCCCTTCCGTTTCCACCCATCCGAGGCTACTTGAAAGAACAAAGCGTCTCTGATTCGCGCTTCTGAATCTGCTTTAGCTTCTTCAAACTTCGCGTCCAATCTACTTCCAGCGAACTCTCTGACAGACACTGAGGGTAACCCAACCTGATTAAGAAACGCTCTGAACTTGGGGTGCTCCAGAGAGGAGAAAGAGACAGAACCACAGGATTCGTAGACCCAATCAGCGAGACAATCAAAAGCGGTATCGACTTGAGCTTTGCTGAGAGTTGGACCAGGTGATGTTTTGGGACTCTTTAGCTTCTTCACACTGTCTTCCAACATGGCTAAGGCGCCCAAATCCTCCTTCCCTCCCGACAACATCAAATGCGGTTGCTGCGGCAGCGCGTACGTCAGCTCTCCGAAGAATCGCAACGGATCCACTACGGCCAGCGGCGACACTTCGTAGGATGAAGCGCGGCCGGATGCTGAGGTTCTCTTGCGGTTGGTCGGGGAAGGTGGTGGAGAGGCGACCATGGCGGCAGCGGCGGCGGAGGGGGATACGGAGGAGATTGGTTTGGCGGCGGAATTGAAATTGAGGCACGTTCCGCGCTTTAGATGCTCGGAGGCCGTGCGAGAGGGATTCGAAGCGGAGAAAACGGCGTCGCACAGAGAGCACCTGAGTTTGACGGCTTTGGGGAGCCCTGTTTCGGTGTTGTGCAACAGCATGGGTTCCAGGTGCGCCCAATACCATGCCCCTTTGCCCTTCATAGCTTTGGTTCGAACCGTCATCAACCCTTCGTAGCGCTTGTGCGCAGATTTTGCAGTGAGTTCATCGGCTGAAGCTGAGTCGGCAGAGGGTGTGGTACTCGCCATCGCAAGTGGGAAGTTGAAGAGTAATATTTTCAATTGGAATTGAAAACTGTAGTTTTCTTTAGCGAGGATGAACGGTTTTATTTTATTACATGTTCAAAGGCATAAAGTTCTGTGCATTCAGTCGGGAAAAGCAGGTGGCAGTAGCGGCCGGAATTTGAATTTCCGGTGGGTTGCCATGGAACTAAGCGGCCATCTCCGCCAGGACTTTTAAGGGGGGAATGGAGTTTGTTATTTGAAAGATGTGTCTTATTATTCTGCAAAATTTGAGAGATTTAGTTTGTTTAGGGAGAAAGAAGGGAGCCAGAAATAGCAAGGCACACGAGACTGAAAGAGAAAACAAGAACAAATTCCGTCACCTTCACGCGGAAACTATCTGCGAGTGGGGGACATTCTTCAGGAATGTTGATGGGAACTGCTACAACGAGGTAACGCTGTGATAACACCTGTTACTATCCCACGAACGAAACCAAGACGACATGATGATGGCTGTCGCAGCCCAATTCCCACTCACTGGCAAGTGGACATAACGCGCCCGCGAGGAGGCTTTTAGTTTTGAGTTTCCACATCTGTTTCACGTTCTAGTTTGTTTCTGTATTTTAAACCTCTCTTTATTATTTCTCTAGATTTCAATTCAAATTAAATAAATTTCAATTTCCTAAATTGTATTAGTAAATGTTTATTTTCTAAATATTATTTAATAATTATTTTGAAATAAGCTTGTCCTTAAATTATATATATTTAAAAGATAATATATAAAGATAAATATATTAGACTAATTTAACTAATATTATTAGTCACTGTAAAAGTAATTAGATTTACTCATAATAAAGTATGGACAAATATTTATTTATCATTTTCCCTGTTGCTCTCTGGGCCTTGTGGGTCTTTTACCTACATTTTATAGCATTTATTCTAGTGTTTAATTTTGACAAAGAAAAAAGGGGCTTTTTAGTCTTCATATTTTATAGTCTTTATTAATATTTGTTAACAAAAATAGAGAACACAAGTATATGGTCTGAATAAGTGTCACTTCACTTAATTCTGAATTATTTTAAATGGAATTTTAAGATAATTAATACGAAATAAATTATTTATATTATCAACATATGATATGATGTCATTTATGATTTTAATACAAGGTTCTTTTTAGATTTAATAAAAAGGCGTCTGTAATATAAAACATTTTGGCACGGTCATTTAACAAAATAAATGTTTTATATGATCATTTAATTTATTTTTATCATATGTATTTTAAAGAAGTATTGATAATATTGCACTAATAAGATATAAAAATAATTAAATAGTCTTTTAAATATATGAAAGTGTATAACGACTTTAATTTAAATTTAAATTTGGTATTCAAAATAAACTTTGTCTTTCACATTCTTCTGATAAATTATGCTAACTAGTATTATTATTAGTATTATTAGTTTACTAATATCATATATATTAATGACACATTAGTTGTTATCTTGTGTTAGATGTGACATGTACAAAGTAAACACTTTAAATATGATAATAGTTAAAGTTTGTTGTAATTGATTAAATAGATCTATTACACATTTTCAAACCACAACAAAAAGATTAGAACTATATTATGTATTTTTACTACTCAACACCTTTTAATTTAGATTTCTAGTGAGTAAATTGGTCTTAATAGTTAACATAATTCATTTAAAGTACTAATATGAATAGGAATAACAAGAAAATCGTTCTTATAAGTTTTTATTAAACTTGATTATATTTTGAAAAATAAAAATGTGTGCATTAGTAAAGTATTGACAGTATTTATATTATTCAATTATTCATAGTGTATGATGTAGTTTGATAAACTTATAAGTATTGGTTATTATTTTATTTTATTTTTTCATTTTCTATACACTTATATATTTCTTCATTTCTTTCCTTCAATCGTTTTATTTATTTTATATTCATAAAATTCATTCAAATATTAAAGATGTTTTTGTTTTTAAATTTATTTTCTCCTCTTTGTGCATTTAGGTTTAAATAATCTATTATTAATTTTATTGAATCAAATAGATTTTACGTTATACACTTTATTATTTTAATATTCTTATTTATTATGTATTTTGTTAATTAAGAATGTCTCATTCTCGATTTCAACCTATTCAATTATGTAAATCTTTAATTGACTTAAAACATACAAAAATTAAGTTGTTTGTTAGATTTGATTACTATTATTTGTCTGAATAATTTTATTTTGCTAAAACAAATTTTACTATGTTTGATTATATATCTAATAAATCTTCTTATATTTTTAAAGTATTATTTCTTAATATATTCTTAATTCTATATTTTTATATGATTAATTATGTGATAAATTATACATATTTTATTATTTTTACTTAATTTTAATATTTTTTTTCATTTTTAAATGTTGTTTCAATTTTTTATATATTTGTTTTTCTAACCTGTTGTCGTAAGTGAAAATTTCAACCTGTATCAAGTAACATTAGTACGATGAGTATAATTTTAATCAATCACAAGTTCGACACTTAATAATGTCATCGTCAGCACCAATTTTTTAAAAATTAATTTTTTTTATTATAATTAACTTAGCATAAACCAATGTCAATCTCGTGAATGCTACAAAATTATTTTTACAAATGTAGATTTTTCATTTGTAAAAAGAAGAAAAAAAAAAGGTAATATTGGCCCACAAAGATCATCATGGAGATAAGAGGCCACTTTTTTGTATAAAGTAAATCAACCATAGATGCATTTATCTGGAAAACCCTAAAATTCTTACCATAAATATCACCATAACCAAATCAATCACTTTATCTTAGCACATAATTACCCATATGACATACTTATAGCAATACACATTATCACAAAATGATTTAAATATAATAAATGGTAACGGATTCGAGATTCAACATTAAGTAAGAATGAAAACGTGGTGGAGAGTGAAAAGAAAGAAGGGAGAAAAAGTAAGAAGATGATCTGAAATGCTAAAATTGGATAAGGAAGGAGGGATCCCCATGATCACCACGCGTACGGCCAAGATTCAAGAACTGAAATTCCTAATTATGCCATCAGAAAAGAAAGCCATAAAGTCTGAGGAACCATGACAAAGCTCATTTCAAATTTCACTCACTTTGTAAAAGTGGTTCAGGAAAAAGCAAGATATGGGCCAACAAATAACAGAATGAAGATCAAATTTCAGTTTATGGGATTTACATTAGAAACCTCATTATTGGTGGTGACCCAATAATAGTCCTCCATGAACAAAATACTTCTCAAGCTGAAAAGCTTCCACCACAAAACAAAATACTTAGATAGCAAACCACTGGCCCAGTTACTTCATAAAGCCCAAAATTAATGGGCTTTCTCTTTTTTTCTCAAGTCAATCACTACGGCCCAGAAAGAAAACAAACATGTAAAACACCAAAAACAGAACGCCCACCGTGGGGCTCGAACCCACGACCACAAGGTTAAGAGCCTTGCGCTCTACCAACTGAGCTAGACGGGCTTATATTTGATTTTTGAAATTATTACTTAATATTAAAGTTTCCATCTTGTTATTTAACACTATATATTATAAATAAAATTCCATATTTTTTGTTGAAAATATTTATTCTGATATTATAAATATGAATTATATTTTGTCAGAAGTTCTGGCTACTTTTATTGTCATTCGTAACTTCGTTGTTTAGTTTTTTTAAGTTGTAGTTTCATGATATTCTTCATTAAGTATTGAGATTTTAACGTTTGAAAAAAGTTTACATTATTTTACCAAATGTCGATCATATTTTTTCTATCTTATATTTAAAATTTGTTACTTTATGTTTCTGAATTAAGTCACGTATATAAGAATGCACAGTTTATAAAATACGACTGTCACATTTCTCATCATCTCAGTATTATTTATTCTTTTTATGTTTTTGCGTTTCGATATATATATATATATATATATATATATATATATATATATATATATATATATATATTTCACACAACTCTTGCAATTATTTATGTTAAATTGAACATGTTATTTATACTTAAGCATATTTTTTATTACGAGTTTCATTATAATGCTTTTATGAATTCTAATTACGGTACGATTTGCATGTTTGATTATTTATTTTGATTATGTATATAATACACGTGTTTAAATATTTATTTTAATTATATATTTAACAATATATAATCAGTCAAATTTATTGATATTATTTGGTTATTAGACATACTGATAAATGCTTAATGATAACGTATTTTAAAAACTATTTTTAAATACAAATAAAATGCATTATCTATAAATTAAAATTAACTTATATATAAAATAATCCATAAAAATCATTTTATTTATTTTAAAATAGATTTAAATGATGTATAAACCAATTTTGGATCAGGTAAAAATTTAATTTATTTTACTCTCTTATTCCAAGTTCTTCAGAATAGTTTATATGAAGAATGTCCTATACCTTGTATTAGATATATAGCCAATTAGCCATATTTAAATTATGGCATGAATTAAAAATATTGTTTTTTTTTTGTCAAATCACCACAAATATTTGAGGGAAAAAAATTAATTTATATAAGAAAACCCATGCAATTATATATATAGACACACACAAATATATTTAACTATTAGAAAATGAATAATAATTTCAGTACACTTTTAAAATATGATGATGAAGCCAGCCAACCCTGATAAATATATTATCCCGTGGAGATATCACTTTTAAATTGAGTATTTTAAAAATGTAAAATTAGGATTTTAGTTATTTTTATGTGGTGTGTTTAGCATGTGGGCCGAATAAGCTTAGGTCAAATCCATATGTGGATATAATTATGTCGATTAATTTTGTAAAACAATATTATATTTTTAAACTGTCATATTTAAATTTAAAATTACTTCAATTAATATGATTTAAATTTTAAAATTACATATCTATTTTTATTGATTTTTTAATTTTGAAACAGGTAAGAATCGCATTAGTCTGTAGGACCAGGTCAATCTATTAAGAAATGGACCAAATTGGGCTATACAGTGAGGTGTATATGTGGGTTGGACGGACCATTGGGCCAAGGGGAATGTTTTCTTCCTGTACCCCACTTCTTTTAAAATCCATAAACTACCCTTTGAGCTTGACTTGGATAAAAATCCTATTTCACACTCTTTACATTTGCGCAGTAAGAACATCCTGCACTTCCCAACTCTCTTTCCCCCCTTTATGCAGACAAACTCCAAGATTTAGACAAACTAAATTTTGAAATTAAGTAAAAACTAAATATCAGAATTCAAAAATTGATAATACTTAATAAAAACTGAATTTAAAATTCAATAAAAAAAACATAAATTTCACATTTCATCAAATTTTAAAATTTGATAAATACCAACAAAAATTTCAAAATACAGTAACACTTAACTAAAACTAGATTTCAAAATTCAATAAATAACTTAAATTTCATACTTTAACAAAAATTCGATGAAAATTGACCAAAACCAAATTTTAAAATTCAACAAACAACATGAATTTTACTTTTATCAAATTTTAAAATTAAATAAAAACCAACAAAATTTAATTCAAAATCTAATAATACTTAGCCAACACCAAAATCCAGTAATCATCATTTAAAGTTTCGCAGTCGACATACCAACAACACCATTAATTTTCTAACTAGTATACAAATTTTGCATGCCAAGTTTATGCTTCTCATATTTTCGACCACATCACCAGTTTTTTATTTTATTATTGTTAGTAATAACTAATAACCATAATTGATTTATATTTAATTACATTTTTTGCCAATGAAATTAATTTCTACTTCCTAACTATTTCTATATAATTAGTTTATGGATGATGCTTTTATACAATTGTTTTTTAATTTCCAAATTCTGTTTTGATAATATTTTCTAAAACAAGTTTTTTAGTGGAAATTACGGACGAAAATAAATAAATAAATAAAAGAATAAAATAAAATATTAGAATCAGTAATAACATTTTTATACAAAATTTCATAATCAATCAAACATGATAATATTTCAGGCTTTATCAATAACATTTTAATTTTGAATTAATTTTTATTTTTTTCAAAATACGATTTATTTCTAGTTAGCTAGTTTATTAGAAATTTTTAATTAGTTAATTTTTTTTAGATTTATTGGAGGTGCAGAAAGAAAAACGTGAAATACACCTTGGGCAAATGAAAAATAGAACAGTAAAAAGAAAGTGCTTATTTTATCACCAAAAAATACTATTTACATTACCTAATGGAAAAGAAAAGTATATAAAATAATGGATGGTCGGTGCCGAAAGCTTGGCTTGTTCATAGCTCATAACTGCTTTATTTATACTGTATATATATTAGTTTAAAATGAAATAGGCTGTAATTAATGTTTTATTGAGACGTTATTATACTGTAATTTTAATAATTTTTATAACTAAATTTAAAATTTATTAACAAAACTTACCAAATACATGATATTAATTATTTTTATATTAAGTTTAACATTTATTAATATTCTTTTAAGTTGATAAAAAACTAAATTTACATGTTTTGAAAATAAATAAATAAAGATTAATAATTATAATTTAAAAAGGAAGTCCTTGAAAAGGTATTTATTATAAATAAAATGGTTGGGACCATGTGGGGGCAAAGAATGCAAGATATGAGGAATGGTAGATTAGAGACATTACAGAGGAGAAGTTAATGAAAGATAAACAGGAAGAAAGTCGACATCAACAACCATTCACGCAACTACCTAATTCATTCTCTTTTAACTTCTATTCACTCAACCAATTCAATCTCATCTAATTTAACTCCAATCACCCCCACTTTTATGTCTCCACGGAAAAGTTCGCCGATTGGTTCCGCTCGGAGAAATAAGCCGCGACAACCGTTGCCGTCACCCCACCGCCGGACGAGCAACAAGCCGAAGCATGTCAAGGTCTTGAAACGCTGTTCATCGGCGCCTCTGCTTACACGACGAGAAAACGGCGATGCTGACGGCCATTATTGGAAAAGTGGAAGAGGCTCGTTTTTCCGACCTAAAACGTTTTCTGATGCCTTTCTCTCTTCCCCTTCTCCCTTTTCCTCCCCGCGGATTCACACTAAGCAGGTTACTCTCAACTTTACTAAACTCTCGTTGTTCTTCGTTTTAATTAATTAATTAATTAATTTTATCATTATCATGAAAATAGAAATGTTTGCTTTTTGCAACGTTTTTCAACGAACATCATGTTGCTCTGTCCGGTTAGTAGAAGGCTAAAATTAGGGTTGAATGATTATAAATTACGTTGGTGGAATCGGATGAACTTCTAATTTTGAGAAATCCTTTCATATATCTTGCACGACAAGGTTGCTTAATTTGCTATCTGAGCAGCGAGAGTCTGTTTAAGACGTTTCTTTTGGTTTGAGGAAAACCCAAAAGGGAAGTTTGGTATGAATAACTAAGTTAAGCTAAACGAGTATTTCTTTTATCATATGGTCCGAAATTGGAAAGAACCCTGAAGTTTTGGCCAAGCACTGTTATTGTTATGTAAGGTTTAAGAAAGGGTCAAACTCGAGGGAGAGAGAATTTTGTTTTTCTCCTTTTGTCTCAACCCTGCCATTGGTTTTGCTTTTAGTTTACGCAATAATAGCCCTGAAAAACTTTAGAGGTGGCGTGAAGAATATCATATTAAGCATACCTTATCTACTTAGTTTATGAAGATTCCCAACCACGAACATAATTTATCCATGAAAGTGCTTGCTAGTAGTACAGCATCTCACAATTTACTCAGACCAACCTTGCATAAAACAACTTTCTTTTAAGTTATTTTTTAAGAAATTAATTAATTACGGTGTTTGATTTTTAATTTTTTTTTTATGAGCATGGAATGTCTTTTTGTTTACACCATTTGGGGTTAATGAACATGAAGTATGTAATTTAATAATCTACCTTGTGTAGCACCTCAAGTGATAAAGATTTAAATATTAGACTTGGTGACGTAGTATGCATGGCTTTTAACTAATGACTACTTGTACTAAAAATAAAGAGTAATTGGCATGCTAAACTTGGTCAAGCAGAGCGATTACTTTCATGTTCGTCTTGGTGACTGACTAGTGATGTGTTATTGTATTATTAGATAATAAAGGGGTACGACAAAGAGGCTAAGGTGGTAGTTAATGTGACGGTTGAGGGAAGTCCAGGGCCAGTTCGAACCATGGTTAAACTGGGTTCCAGTGTGGACGACACAATCAAGCTCGTGGTAGATAAATATAGAGAAGAAGGAAGGAGCCCGAATATCAATCCTAGTATGACATCTTCATTCGAATTGCATCACTCTCATTTCAGTCTCCAGAGTAAGTAAAATTTTAATCATACATATTCGTCACTTTTCCAGAACTATTAGTAAAGATATAAATAGCAGTAATTTTATTTAACCTCTAAGATGGTGGTTAATATTGGAGAGATTATTTATTTGGATTACGAACTTTGGTTGGAAGGTTTGGATAAATCAGAAGTGATTGCGGATGTGGGTAGTAGAAGTTTTTATCTGCGGAAGAATAGCAGTGCTTCTATTTTGACTTCATTTCATTCGGGAAGTGCTCCCCAATTAGTCAGTCGTGCCTCTACTCCATCCGTACCAAATTCTCCTCCATTCTTCATCCATTCTTTCTTTGCCCGCAAGATTAGCAAAATTGTAAGAAGAGCTCAGCGTCTTTGGAACATTGTTGTTTGCTCCCAGTAAGGACGATCACAGTCTCTTCAATCAATGATGGGAAAAAGCAACAACTTTTAATATGTTACTTTTCAACCCCTCATTTTCAGCTGTAAGTATGTTTATCACTTGGGTAAATATTACCTTTACCATTTCATACATTCACATCAATTAAAGCTACTATTAAATTAATACGTAAGTCAACATAAACTTCTTCCTATTAATTTTTTTTTTCTGGGTTGAAATAAGTTTAAATTCACTTTATCAGATTCATCCAATGTATTCTAATAAAGCCTATATCAGTGAATTTGTATCTCCGAGATGGCATTAGCTTCTTCTCGATCTCATTTAAAGGGATTCGGATCCTCGCAGTGAAAAAAAAAAATCTGGAACTTTTCATAGTTATAACTTGTAGTGTGTTTGATCTATTAATATGCTCTCCAACTTTGTTTCACGGAGATTGGATTTCCACTGAGAAGATAGAATTAAAATTTTAATTTATATAAAACATAAAAACAATGAAAAGTGTGACGAAATATCGAGTATAATTTGAATAAAATATGATAAAATTCTCATGTAATTTGTAGTTGTGGTTATTATTGTGAATGATAAGAGATGTACAAGATACTTTGCAAATTTTATATAAGATTAATTGTTTAAGAATATGGTTTTTGAATTAGATAAAGTACAAAAAAATTACAGTGTGGCATTGTATAAAAATAAATAAATATAAGCTCTTAAGTTTCCCTTTATGAATTTCGTAAATTTAATATTTATGGCAATAAGTTTTTAATTAATAAGTAAATATTTTAATACACACTTTAATTAATAGTTTCAATAAAAGAAAATATTTAAAACAAAGTTAAAAAATTTTGTTAAAGAAAGCAATTCAAATCTAATGAAGATTTCTAACAAATAAAAAGTATTAGTTGGATATTATATTAATGCATTGTTTACATTTTATATCTTATATATGTCGTAAAACACTTTTTTTTTTAATTAAAACAATTTTGATTACTACTTGTTTGAACAGATTAATACAAAAATGTAAAATAACAAACTTAAATTTAGGAAGGAATAAAAAAAAGTGATGTTTAATTAATCGAAAATTAAGTGAAGAAAAATAGATGAAGTAATAATTGTACTCCAATCATATAAATCTGGGTATATTAATGAAGTTAACATATGAATGTAACAAGAGAATATCAGTAATAAAATTTAAACATTTTTTTTAATTCTTAAACCATACAGAATTTTAATTTTAAATTTTATAAATTTTTCATAATGATTGATTTATTCTTTATAAATTTGCTAATTTGAGCTTTGATTTCTGTAAAAAGAATCCAAAATATAAACTCACAATTTTTATATCTCAGTTTCTTTGAAAAGATACATTTTTCTTAAAGATATCAGACATTAGTATTGCATCACAGAACATGATATAATCAATGTCAAAATGTCGACTTTTAGAAGATAAAAATGGAAAGGATTATTAATTATGTTTGGATAATGTTATTTGGATTAAAAACACAGTTAATTGGATGAATATTGGACGAATAGCATTTAACGAAATAAGCTAGAAAAAGGGGTGATTGTTTGAGTTAGTGGTGTTGCGTGAATGGCGTGCATGGCGTGCATGGCCTAGAAATGTAGAGGAAGGAGAAACGTGCAGACTGCGCACGTACCGGGGAAAGGCTCCGGCTAACTTACGCCCCATCACTGAAGGGGAAGAAGGAGAAGAAGAGAGATGGGCGATCTATTTGCATGGCTCATCTCCTTCTTACTCCTCATTGCCTTGCTTGTCCTCGTCACTTACCAGGTTTTCTTTCTTCTTCTTCATCTTCCAACTTTTTCTTCAATGTTATAATATGGAAAAACAAGTTATATATAATTACCCTCTTACATGATTTCACGTTTGTTGCAGTTAATGTGCCTAGCAGACCTGGAATTTGATTATATAAATCCTT
Source organism: Vigna reflexopilosa (assembly GCA_027742785.1). Classification (NCBI taxonomy): domain Eukaryota; kingdom Viridiplantae; phylum Streptophyta; class Magnoliopsida; order Fabales; family Fabaceae; genus Vigna; species Vigna reflexopilosa. Next base: position 2,383,022 of record CM050930.1, on the reverse strand, counting down.
ATGACTCCTCTTCTCGAATAAATGTGGTGGTTTTGCCTGAGTTTGGAACCCAAGCTGTTCTGTGCTTCTTCTACCTTGTTACTCAGCATTGGATAATGGCACTCTTCTGCGCTCCTTATCTTTTGTTCAACATTCGATTGTAAGTTTGTATCAATTCTGCTTCATTGTTTCTTGATTATACACAACCACAGATTCTACAAATGTTCCGGTCTTCAGTTTGAGAGTGAGAAAAAAGCTCCACTTTGAACTTTGAGACTTTCTATTCTCGACATGAAACAAACATACACTAAGATAACTAGTGATTTCCATTTCTAGAAAACCTTTACGAGAAAAAATATGTACTTTTGTGCTGTTATATTTAGGTGAGAGAAGAAAACAGAGTATGAATTTAATTAAACTGTGGGTCTTTGCAGTATTCTACATTTTAGAGAGTCTAGGAATGTTTAGAGAGCTGAAACAAACCAAGTAAATAATGTTTTTCCTCATTTTCTTACTGGGTTTTTGTTCTCACATTCAGTTAAATTTTCATTTATGTCCTAATTTGTGTTCGTTACATTTGCAACACATACAAGTTTGGGATTAGCTTTCATTGCATGGTGTTAGATAGTTGCATACAGGTTAGAGGATTAAAGGAGATGAAACAATAGTCTTGAAATTTAAATGTACTGAAATTTGCATAATATAGTTGTATTGATAGCATGTTTTAATCCTTTGATCAGGTACAGACGAAGAAGGCATTTGATTGATGTAACTGAGATATTCAACCAGCTCCACTGGGAAAAGAAGCAACGGCTAGTCAAATTCTTCTACCTTGTCTTTACCCTTTTCCTCTCAGTATTTTGGTAACTTTTATTTGTCTCTCATTTTATATAGATTTTGTTAAAATGGATGCTTTTATTCATAACTGTTAATCCTGTTGCAGGATGATTTACTCATCACTGGAGTAGCAATTGTAGTTGATTGCTTGAATTATGGGGTTCTGCAAACTCCCAGAAGCTTGCGGTAGAGAATTGTTAATTACTTCTCACACTGTAATGATGAACTTTAGAGGTGAGGTTGCTGGTCTGTGTTGATTGTTTGTTGATACTCATAAAAAGTGGTAAAGAATAATATTTTAGCTTAAATGATTACCGAAATGAAGTTAAAAAAACACTGAATTGTGTTTTTGTTTCCTTTTATCTCAGAAAAAAATAATAAAAATAGTTTTAAGAAAACGGCATGCCAAATAATAGTTCTGAAATATAAATTCATCCATCAAGTCCAGGGAATTTCTGTTTCCATTGAATATGTTAGCGTTCATTGAAAACATGTTGGTTTTGACACTTGCATGAGCAGGCACATATCGGTTCAAGATTCTTCCCAGAAGCAGCCAATAATAATCTTTTGGACGACAATTAAATAAAACAATGTACTCAAAGACAATGCAATGTGCAACTTGGATTGTAACGTTTAACTAACAAACATTGTTGGGTAGCTGAAAATACGAGCCTAATTTATTTGTGCAACTTGGTGACTTGTCATTATCGTTATATCAGATTATCAGGTCACTCATATGAAAAGGAAAACAACATCTGTTACTGACATCATTTTCTTCTCCTTTCTAACTGTTATTTCCTTGGCTTTGCATCATTGTTCATACTCCAAGTGTAAGCTTTCGGCAAATGCAACGACACAAATCTCTTCAAAAGGGTAAGTCGGCTTGCTGCTATTGAAAATTAGTAAAATATTTTATATATGAACAGTCATCAAAGTTTCACACCAGAAATAACTTGTTTCACTGTCCAATCTTTTATATATATATATATATTCTAAATTTTTCCTTAACTTCATCTTTCTTAGGGTTTGTTTTAGAACTTTAATTTCTTAATTTAAGTTAAATATATTTTTAGTCGATTGTTAAGTTAAAATGCCTTGGAAAGTTTGAAAAACAAAATTTATGAATGTTTGAAATAAAAATAAATTTTAATTTCTTGCTCAAGTACATATTTAACTATCTTTATGCCTATTAACAAGAACATTGTTCTGAATAACAAAAACAAAGTCGGTCTCTTTTGTTCATTCTCTTGTTCAGACATTTTATGTATTGTATTGCAGTCCTTGTTTTATAAAATATATAGTCAAATTTGAATTAAGTCTAATTTAGCATTGTCTTACTTATATGTTTCAATCAAACATTGTTGATTGTGCTATACCTCTTTGCATAAAGGACGAATCATTGCTAATTAAGAAACTTCATATTGTATATTATGCAGAGTGAATAAAGCTTGTTTTGTTGATTTATTTTTAGTCACTGTTTTTTTTTTCTGTTTTCTTTCCAACTTACTATAAAACAAAGGTGAATAAATCCTTAAAATATTATGTGGAGGTTCCATTGTTGGCATTTCATCTGTTTCTTTCTTTTGTCTTTTTTTTTTTTTGTTTACTTTTTGTCCAATTTTTTAATAATCAACCTTACGTTTGTTTTTATTTTCGTCTTCGTCACTAATTCACACTTCAGATGACGCACCGATTCATTGGATACTGGCCTGATACATGTCTTATATATTAACTGATCCGTAATGAACAAGAATTACGACAATAATCAATTAAGATTTTCATAACTTTTTAAGTTGTAATAGTTGGGTTGATTAAGTAAAATAAATGGTTCAGTTTATCAATTTGTTGGCGAACTATCAGTTTCTGTGAACAAACAGTATATAAAAGTAAAATAGACATTGGATAGAAACTAAACTCCGTTTTTTACACGTTAAATAAAATTTATAGATGTATATTTTAATAAGTTTACTAATATAATGTCAAATTATTATTATTATTATTATTATTAAATATTTTCAAGTCAACGGCATATGCAAAGATCGTAATAATAAACATAAAAACCTTTGCACTGAATCATTAGATTATGTCTTTGGTTGTCTTCAAAGTTAATCAAAATTTAATTAAAGACCCAATATTAAGTATCTTCCACTCGGCAACGATAATCAAGATGAATTCTTTTGAAAGCAATCCAGAATGAATTAACAAAGCGTGAGTATGTAAACAAAAAAAATTGCACTCACACCTCCGTTTTGGTTGTTCTAGAATACTTTCAGATGAACATAAAGACAAAAAAGAATACTTTTAGTTTCATCTTGATTGACATTTTGAAATATTCAGAATATATAATTTATTCCCTATTTAATATTCTCATTTAATAATGTAAAATCATTTCAACCACCGATAGGATACTGGTCCCTTTCGTTATTTCATAAAACTTTATTCCAAATAAGTACAACTGCCTAACTTTTATTCTAGTAGATAGGGATATTACACTACAGTCAATTATTTTGTTTTCATTACATTTAGCTTCATCAACAAATAAGACAAGCCAAATGCTAATGACTACTTAAACCGTCCAACATAAAAAAAATGTGGGCAAATTATATGTAGTTCATTTTTTATTTTACAAAAAATTATATTTTTCAAGAGATAACAAATAAATATAAAAAGCATTCAATTAGAATAATCTTTTTGGGGTGAAAAGAGTGAGAAAGGGGAAAAGAAGGGAGAGTTGAATTGAAAAATAGTAAAGCACTAAAATGAATACTGATAACATGGGAGGAAATGTGGATATGTACAGATGAGGGCAGTGCTAAGGGAACAATGAACCCAATTTGTTCTGTCTCCTACCTAAACTTGTGCCTCTGCTGCCACCAGGAATCTAATTCTATATTCTTCTCACATTAACAACCTTCCCAACCGAGCTGAACACCTTTCCGCAATAACCAAAATATGTTGTAATTAAAAGGAGCATTTAAAACGGTGGGCACCCCAATCCACCACAGCTGTACATTTAACTATCCGTTTCCACCTACCAAACCCAACCCAACCAACTAAAACAACCGCCATCACCAAATTCTACCTTTCAACTTTTCTGCACAACCCAAATCTGAAGCAAAGAATAATATGCTACAAAAAGATTGCATAGAAAACCTCACCCCTAAATTCCTCTGTTTTAGCCTGGCTCAGGAACAGGATTTGATTAATCCCAAACTATACAGATTTCTTTTCACCAGACTCCCTATGGAAAACAACACTGCCCCACCAATTCCAACCGCTTGATCCTCTCTCTGCATCTCCTGATGATTTACCAACGGCAATTCCTTCACTTCTAAATAGCTTAATCCAATTTTCTGCCTAACACATTCAATAATTTTTGACTCAGCTGGATTTCCAATGGCATCCGTTACATAGAATACATTTGTAGCCATATTCCCTACAGTGGATATCTCAGCCCTGGTCACGTTGAGCCCATTCTCGCGGAAAGTTCTCATTACTTCTGCTAGAAGCCCCTGCCTGTCTTCTTTACATAACTCTAGCCGAACACCCTACAATCAAATAATTAAAAATTAAAAATCTTCACTTTATATCAGAAGGTAAGGTAATAACAAAACAAACGCCAGAGGAAGGAGGCCTGTACCTCAGATGCCCTTCTCTCTACAGCAGCTTTTAGGCATTGAATTACACGTTGTCGCTCTGGTTCTGAGCTAATTGGAGTGCCATCCTTGTGTCTTATATAAAACTCCTACAGTGAAGATCAGAACAAACTTAAGTAACACAAATTAAGAAAGGGTAATAAACTAGTTTTGAGGGAAGGAAATAGAATAATCACCAAGTATGCTCTGTCATCATTTGTGTTAATAGTTGCATGAAAGACATCGTATTCCATGTCTGTCAAATTGCATACAACATCGAATAAAAGCTTGGTTCGATCTTTGCACTGAACATTCACGACTGAATAGCCTCTTCCTGCCCAATTCTGAACCGTCACTACTGGGTTATCAGAAGTAACCTCAAGAATGGGAGTCCTCTCATAATCACGGTCTGTAAACATCATTTGGTGTAGCCTTCTTTCAGTGTGCATCGCAGCCATAGAAACAGAAATTTTTGCACTTCTAATGTCATTGTCTCCCTTCAAAACATTTCTTAAGCGCAATTCAATCTTCTTAATTTTCTGAGAGTCCTCAATAGTAGACCCAGAACTAGAGTCTTTTACATAGATTAAGGAAGCAATACGACCATTGTGAGTCCAAACCTTTGCCTCAACCACATCACATTGAAGATCAGCCAGTACGGCAAACACCTCTGATAAAAGACCAACTCGGTCAGTGCCTGTCAATTCCAGCGCAGTGAGACCATTAGAACTGTTGGTTCTTCCATACTGAATGCTCCCAAGTGACTGTAGAGAGAAAAATCAGATTAGATACACAATAAACACGATTTAAAAACAAAAAATTATATCTGGTAACATTTAAATTGTAATTCATTTAGAACTTGTAAAGACCATAAATACCTGCTCAATATATTTTAAAACCTTTTCGTCCGTTATCTTGTTTCCATTTTGATCAGTGACATGAAAAACTGTCAATTGAACAGGCAAAAAAAATATAAGTCCACAGGGAATTTACCCATCTCAGGAGAAGAATCCCGAACCAAACCAATTATGAAAAAAATGAAATAACAATTAGCTTACCATCCATACACCATTTGCCATCAGCAGAAATATAGGCTTTCTTTATAGAAAGGTCCAGGTCGGTGAGCACTTGTACAGCATCCAATAAAATACCATGCCTTCTAGCACTGTCAACCTGTGAAATTCATTGAAAAAAAAAGGCTACTGTTAATTAATTATTCCTTCTTCCCATGAAATCAAAATATTTTTAGAACAACTTGTTTTCATTGGACAAGAGTTTCGTAGGGAAGTTACCTTGACAAGAGTAGCTGAAGAGAACACGGAATTGTCAATAACAACCCTGTTTCAAATAAAAAAAAATTCAGAATTGGTAAAATTGATCTGTCCCGTGATTTTTCTTCCAAACATTAAGATACAAAGAATGCACTAAAGGGAACAGTGACGTTTCACAAGAGCAGGAGGCCATACGCAATTAGAAAAGTCAAAAACCTGTTAAATAGTGGCAGCAGACAAATCAAATTCAAAAGTCGGTGTGACTTTTTTAAAAAAAAAAAATATACATCCTTTGAAATATTAGATGCAAGAAGGAACAAATGCAAAGAGCATAGGCACCAAAAATTCTTGTCTGCCAAAAAGGGATTTGGCTGGCAAATAAACTAACACAAGAAAAAATAGCACCTACTTTGGAATTATCAGTAAGGGGTTCCGACCAGTCGGAGTAAGAACAAAAAATCATGGCTTAATGATAATTTTTTTTTGCAGAAAATCATATGGCGTGTCCATAAATCAACACAAAACCAGAGTAAACAGAATGATGGCTTAAGATTACACAAAATCAGCTTCAAAACTTATAGATCCATTCAAAACATGGAGAATTACAAACTATAGTCTTAACTAAAAGAAACAAAGAGGCAACAAATGGAATAATGGTTTGCAAACCTGGGAGTGCTCATTCGTATAACAAGCTTTTCGTATTCGTCCGTGCAAGCAGGCCACTCCATTCTCCTTTTCCGTTTCTTCAGAAGAGAGGAGGAAGATTCCTGTATCTGTATGAGAACAGAACCAGAATGAAATTTAACAGTCTTCTTTTTTTCTCTTCTCCTTCCCTTAACCCAGTGTACAACAAACAGTGACTCTGTTTCTCTCTCTATTTGCCTCCCTGTTTACAAAGAAACACCCTTATATATATCTGGCACCAATATTTAAAGATATTTTTTTATTGATATAATTTAAAATATTTAGTATAGGGTATTCCTAACATGTCTAAACACAGGCAAAGAAAACACACACAGTGCTGTCACATGGCGTGACTAGCGCCTGCGCGCTGACCCAACTTTCTAATTTAGTTGTTCTGTTTGAAGTCACACCCCATAATTTTGTTAAATCGTTTAATTAGCGCTTTAATCTTGGATTAAACAAGAATGACCGGTGTCCTTTAAAACCAATCAGCGTGACTCGCAATCCAGCATGGACGACACGTGGGACCTGTGCATGTCGCATTGCTTTCTCTCTACTCAACAGGTAAGAACATATTAAGAGGGTAGAGGCACGTGGCGGGATTGAGTTCAAAACTGGATGAGTAAACTTGGTAATTAAGGTGAGATTTTGCCACCTCAATGATGACGTCCGCACGTGATAACACCGCTTGGATTGACTTTTCTTTTAGCATTCATTCTTCTTACTTGCTTTTCCTCATTTCTTTGATATTCTCTTTTGTTATTATATTAATCTTTTTATTGTATTATTTTTATTTTGGCATTTATCTTTGTTTATTTTCATTTTAATTTTAATCAATTAATATTAACCATTAATCAATAGAATACACACAGAACAATTTTTTAATAAATTATAAAATTTTAATCAGATTTTTTTAAAGTATATAATATTTAAGAAATATATGGGAGCAATTTGTCCACGTAATAAATTTTACTTTTTATCTCCACAATCTTACTGTTCTGCTATTAGTTTTAATCTTTTTTTATAAAATTAACAATAAAAAAGTATATTATATTTTTAAAGTATAAAAATGTCATTTAACAATTACAATTCAAAGGATGTAGATATTTTAGTAATTTCATCCTAATTATTGTTTTTTTCTGTAAAAAAAATAATAACTTTTTTTCTTCCAATTAAAAAATCTTGAATTTTTCAAAATTATTGATAATGAAGTGATTTTCACAGTAATTGTCTTTAAATGATAATAATAGTTATATATTTCTATTTATTAATAAAATAAGTTTTGCTTTGACAGAAGAGGAAAACTCACTCAAAATATTCATATGTATTTAAATTCATGAGTACATGATCATATTTGTTGTATAAATATAATTAACTAGCTTAAATGCAATCAGCTATTGTTTTGGGAGTTTTAGTGTGGATTTAACATGTATCTCTCCAAATTATTTAACATATTTTCAAATTGATATCAATTTAGTTATCTGTAATGTATTTTTCAATTATATATACACGAATATTACACTTTTAAGAACAATATTCAATAATTATAATGTATCTTTAAAACATAAGATCATGGAAGGTTATATTTAAGAAATATATGGAAAGTTTCTAACTACATATTCCCTCAGTTGTTGTTAGTCTCTTACAAACTAATTACATCACAAATTATTTCCAAATTTTATGTAATTTTAAATCATCATCATTATTATTATTGATTTTATTACTATTGATTTTATTGTGTTTAGTTTCTGTATAATTGTTTATTAATTTTAGTTTACTAATTTTTTTAGCTTTTATCATTGATTAACTAACACTAAAAAAGTGAAAATATTAATTAATATAATCAAAATAATAAAAAGTGCTTTGTATTATTGTTGTTTGCAGTACACAACAGACATCAAGAGTTTGTATATATTATTTAATATAAATACAATCTTTTATATATTATTTTCACTTTTTATTTAATTATTTACTTTTAACATCATATGTTTATAGAAATAACTAAAATTTATTTGGAGTGTATGATTTACTTTTCATGTATTAATTTTAATCTTATAATATTGAATGATTATAGATAATTTATATTATATTATTAACGTTTAATTTTATCTCTAAAGATATAACAAAATATATTAATATATCGTGAACAAAATTATTTTTATATTAATTATATATTGTGTAAAGAAAAAAATTAAACAGTGATATTTAATTTAAACATTATATGTAATTTAATATATTATATTTTTAATTTTAAAAATATAAAATATATTTTATATTTTTTTTCTTTATTTTGGTAATGTATACTTTAAATTAAATACCTACCAGATTTGATGTATACGGATATCAGTAGATATTATTTATTCCATTAAAAAAAATCAAAAAATTATTAGGTGTTGAGATAAACGTGTAAGATTCGATAATAAAATAAACCTTGCAGTCATAATAAGTTGAGAATTTAGTAAAGTAACATTACTAATGATAATTAAATATTTTTTTCATGTAGTATAAAAAAACACCAATGAGTTAACATGTTTTGTGTGAGTATTAATTAATAACTTTGAACCAGAATCTAAGTTATAATGATACAATTGTCAATTATTTAAATAGACAACTATATAAGAATAAATGAAAGTTTTTACATCAACTTGAAAATATGTCATTATACTTGACAAAATGTGTACGAAAGTATGAAAATAATTACTCACAATATATTATTAAATAAGATCTATATTAAAGTAGATATATAATTACACAAACTGTATGAAGTAATCTACTAGTCAGATTTAATATTACTCACAATATGTCATTATGAACAATATTCTTATTTGTAAGAAATATAAAACTGGAAAGGAGAAAGTGGGGTTTTGGGAGCCATGAAAACACGTTCCAGGGTTTACGAATACGAATATGTATTCGTATTATGTGCAGAAGATACATACATACAAAATATTTGAAATATGGAATTCCATGAAAAAAGGAAAAGGAAGATAGACAAAATGCTGAACGCCTGCAAGAAACAATAAAGAATTGTAAGATGGGTTAGTTGAGGGAAATAGAAAAAGATGGTTGAAAGTGTAGGGGGAAGAGACGTGGTTAATGCCAAACATACACAGATCTGTCCTAAAAAGGCGTGTGGGGCACACACCACACACTGTAATTGGTTTGTCAGCATGTCTCTTTACACAAACCAAGGGACACTGTACGAGGACAAATCCACTTGTTACTTCGATTTAAGGTTTTAGGGTTTTCAGATTAACTGTTGAGAGGGAACGAGGAGGCGGAGTGGGAAACCTTTAATACAACGGCGCCGCATGTCTTTCCGTGGGACACTCACCGCATGTTTTGCTCCAACCTAAATCTTCTGTCTTCCTCCAACGTGCATCAACATGTTTCAATCAATAATCGCTATTATTATTACCCTAATGCACCCAATCAGAATGCCTGATACTCTTCATTAATAAAACAAGTTAAATTGAATGTGTGACACTCCACTCCGCAACTACTATTATGCTAATTATACGGACACCATGCCTTAATCTGTAACAGAATGAGATTATTTTCTTTAATATGAAAAAGGTGGCTTCTATTAAAAAAAACTGGCCTGAAAAACCCTACTAAACTGGATAAACCTGCATTTAAATAGGTTAAGTATGATTAAATTTTAATTTGCAGAAATATCAGGTTAAAGAAGTCAACCATAAATGAAAGGCCGTGTATTGAAGTGTGTAAGTGGGTTTTGAATAGTGACAATAAATATATAGAATAAGAAATGGACCAAACCATTTAAGTACAATAGTGGGGGAGTTTATTGAAGCTGCCACGAAGGTGCAACGGCAGGAAGAGATTGTACCAAAAAGCAAATAATAATAAAATAGGAAACCACGTAACTTTGGTGTTATTGCAAGTACAACCTCAGTCATCAGCTCCTCCATCCACGCCCATAAAACCTTCCTAATTTGGAACCATTGTTTCCTCGATTTCTTGTGTTTTTACTTTCTTGGCAAATTATTATCAGTGTAATTTGTTAGACCTAAACTCATTTGAGATAAAACAATAACTATATTAATAATAAATATTGTCTGTACTAAATCTTTTATCAGGATATTTTTTTTTAAAATTAAAAGCGTAAACTATATTTAAAAGTTCATTGACTTAAAAATCTTTTTAGATTAACAAATCCATTCAACTTATGCTAAAGATTTTATACTGAAATTCAATACAATTCTTAATTACTTGGCGTTCATATTATAACATTATAAAATGAATATTATGAAAATTATTTCTCTCTTCAAATTTTTCTCAAGATCGTTTCAAATGTGTATTTTACATATTGTAATTATTTTATTGAAATAGAATACACGTTTGTTTGTGAACTATCGTAGGGGCATGTTATTAATATTTCATAAAAGTCATTTTTATTTTTTTTTATATTTTTAAATGATTCCTTCGAAATAGTTGTTTTGAAGTGTATTATTTATATTCTATAATAATTGTTTTGAAATTGAGTATACATTATGTATATTTTTATATGCATTTTGATTTGTGTAAATATAATAGAGATATTTTGTAAAATGAAAAATATCCAGAAAAAAATTTTAGGTACCATAACAAGAAGTACATTTATAAGATGAGATGTATGCAAGACTAATTTTGGATGAGACTTTATTTAACCAAGACAATTCCTTGGGAGTAAATGTTGCAAGTTTTCTTCTAATTTCATTTTATATAGAACTCTCACCCCAGTAAATAGAAACACCTCATGTTTTTATTATTTTTATAACAAATAAATTCAAATAAATATTAAAACCAATACCCATAATAAATAACTAATTTAAAGATAATAAATAAACGAAATAACAACAAATAAAATTTAAACATAACAAATAAAAAAAATAAGTAAATCCTAAACCCTAACTAATATGACACAAAATAAATCAAATTAAAAAAAAATAACAATACAAACCATTAAAAGTAAATTAAAACAAAATCTTAAAAAATATTAAAATAACAATAAAAAACAATATATATATATATATATATATATATATATATATATATATACCCTAATCTTAATTAAACAGTAAAGCTTAAAACCCAAACTCTAAATAAAAACACATAAAATAAATAAAATTAAAAAAAAATAACAAAACATAACAATTAAGTCAAAATTTTTAAAAAAATTAAAAAAATAACAATTAAAATAGAAAGCTAATATATATATATATATATATATATATATATATTATTTTTAAATTTAGTACACTATTTTACTTTACTGAATTTTAAAATTCAATTTAATAATTATCAAATTTGAAAATAATATTAAATTTTGAAACTCGATTAAGAAATTCTTTTCAAATTCACTGAATTTAAAAATTTATTACTCCTTTAAACAAATATTGTACACTCCTAAATCATACTTTGAAATTTGTTATTAAATTCTAAATTTCAAAATTCTTAACCCTAAATTCCTAATTCCCTTCCTAGCATTACATATTTCAATTAAACATTTACAAATTAGAGATGTAGTAAAAAATGTGTACTTATTTGATTTTCGTGGCACAAATTATTTGGCTTGAAGGTATGTTCTGGAGTGGGTGAGTGCATACTAAGTGTAGGGGTGAGAGAGAAGAAAAAGACTTTTTGGGTGAGTGATGGTTAGAGTTAAGAGAAAATATAAGTAGAAGTGGGATAAATAAAATGGGAGAATTGTTTTTTTACTCTACTCATAAAATCAATTTAAGAATTTACAAAAGTTTGGAGGTGTAAGAAGAAAACTTGTAGGTGCAGGAAGAAAGACCACTTTTGGGTTCAACTTTTAAAAATGTTCAGCCCAAGCAGAATGCTTTAGAGGCCGTAAACCCAACTGGTGGTTTTCATGCGGCCCAAAGCATAACGTCAACATACGACGGCGTATGTTTCTTCTGCTTAAAATAGCTTTATCCAATCCCAAGCGGTGGCATTAATTTGTTGTCAAATGGCTTGTGCACACTACTACCATTGCGCGGCGAGTCTGATATTCCGGTCCGATACTGGAGCTCGTTTGGGCCAGATTTTGACGCTAGAGAGTCCTCAAAGTTCGTGGCTTGGAACTGAGCTTAGGGTTTCATCACGCAGTCTCAATCTCAGAAATCACGTGCCTGTTTCACGGCGCCGGCCCCTAGCCGTCACGGTCTCCGTTAGCCTTCCCACGGCGTAAGTCTTTTTTTTTTCAGTTCCCAATTCGGAATTGATTTGCCTCCTTTTGGGTTTTAAGTTTAAATTATGTTTTTCTGATCACAGAAAACCAGAGCGTGCTTCTCCTGGCCAAAAATTTCCCAAGTGAGTAGTATCGCCCAAATGTTTTTTCACTCTACTTCATTTTCTCGTTTGGTTGTCATTATTTCATTGCTGATTTTCTTTGATGAAAGCAAGATGGTCTTCCAAGGCTATAAAATCGTTTGCAATGTCTGAATTGGAGGCTAGGAAACTTAAGTATCCTACTACCGGAACTGAAGCCCTTCTCATGGGGGTTCTCATCGAGGGTAACTATCTCATTTGCTACATTGAAAATTTTCTATATCTTTAATTTTGTGGAATTGATTTTAGAAGGATTTATTTTGGAAGAATTGAGATTAAGAAAATTTGTCTGTGTTTTGGGAAGTGATATTTTAATCTCTTGATATATATCTATTATATCTATTTTACTCCCAATAATGCGGATTCGGGATAATCCTTGATATAATAGATATTGGTTTCCTGTTAAGTTTTTATGCAAAACACTGAAAACAAAGGTATGGTTTTTTCTCTGTTTTGTGTAATCTTGTCGTGTTATTGAATTCAAATGCAGACGTTTGGCCCTATAGTCATAAAACCAAAAACGAAAAAACCGACTCAGCACCCACTAACACTATGCATAAAGTCGTGGGTGGTTTCCTAAAATCACGGGCTAAATTTTAGCACCATATCCCTACAAAATAGGTCATAGCTGACCACATTATTGAAACAGAAAAATCCCTTGAATAAAAAAAAAACAGAAACATAATGTCTTGTTGCTAACAAACACTATGGTTCCATGGGACATCTGTTGTCTCGAAGAGAGGAAAATTGAAGTTTTGAAAGAGCCCTCGTTAGGACGTCTGTTTTCTGGTCTTAAGTTGACTCACATTCCACTGAATGTGAGTAAAAGAGAGACACGTTGAAAGGTTTTTTTATGTAACAAAGATATCTAATAGGGTACGATTTATGTGGGATTGAAGAACATGATTATGTATGAGGGGTTGAGGGCTTTGTGCTTTGGTTGTCATCATAAATTATTGGAGTGGATACTGCAACTTGGAGTTCTCTTTGTAAAGACTTGAACCCATATAATATATGCAGTCTCCATGGCTAAACTTTTGTATTCTGTTTCTGCATTTGAAAAGGCTACCAAGCTTTGCTTCTTGGACCACTGAGAGATGAGAGCAAGAACGACATAACCCTTGAAGTAATATTAGATGCCTAATTAGCATCATAGTATGCAAGATGTAATCGAGTGCAAGTTGGTTGCATTGAAAAATCCATGATGGATAGTGCCTTTTAAGTACAAAAAAATTTTATTTGAGTGCCTTCCAATGTTCAGCCAAGGGTAGAGTCATAGACTAGTACTGCTTGTTGATGTTAGAATAACTGGTTCTAGAAGGGGGTTGAATAGAGCCTTAGACTCAAAATTATATATACCATTTTTAATATAAACATTTAGAAAATTGATAGTCGTTCAGTTCATGTAGTTTTGCTATGGGTTTAGGGTACAAGATGTTTCAAAAGTCCAGGGTACATGTACTTTGAGGTGAATTTTAATGTAAAAAAATTATAATTGTATATAAACTTGACTAAAATGTTTGACTGATAAAAAAACGCGAATAAGCATAAATTTTAGCATAAAAGGAGATTAAATTATTTAAAATGATAAAAAAATTGTAATAAAAATAAAATCTATAGTTTTAAAATGTTCACCAATCAATTATAACACATTAGTATTGTTGTGATATAATGTCCTTGTCCATAGTAAGTGAAAACCCAATGTGGTTTTCGGATGTTTACCATTCCTGTACGTAATTTCAACCCAAAAGTGATTTGGATGCTGTCATTTTTCTGAGTGTACAGTGAAAAGGGCCATCCAAGTTCACTTTCTTACTTGTGCTGAACTCACAAGTTTATTTGAGTTCAGGCGAATTTACTCCCAATTTTTCTGAGTTCACTGGAAAATGACCTTGCTTGTGAGTCAACTAAGCACACAGTTGTGGAAATGGAAATTCATGCATCAGGAATTTGAAAACTATTATGAGAAGAATGACTTCTAAATTTAGTTAATCAAGAAGTAACTTCGACTAATTCAGTCTTTTAACATTAAATTCATCTTCAAATAGTTCACGGCTGATCATGAATGATTTGTACTCAGTACTCAGTCGGACTGATTTGTAACTCAGTTATTGCTTCCACCTCTTGAACCAACTTCTGCTTTTTATACCACCTCTAGTAGTGTTTGAAGCCTTATTTTGGTCAGCAATTTGAGAACAACAGAGAACAATCCAAGCACAGCATGCAGACAACCATCCAAAAACATTCCCAAACATGCACCAATACCCAAGCACTCCCAGCCAGACAAGAATCCAGCACACACCCACAGTCAAAGAACAACATCCATATAGCTCCCAACCAAACAAGAAATGATAAACTAAGAACCGAGGCCACTCAGCTAAGGGAGAAATGTCATACAACAAAACGGAGAGTGTAGAGTAAAACACAACACTGATATGGTGATGATGATGATTAGACTAAGAGGATGTGTTTCCAATTGCTTGTTGACTCAAAAAGGGGATTATTGAGTCTGGTTCCCACACAGCTTGGGATTTAGTGTTTCCAAAACCGAGTCAGTGAAAACTTGACTTTGAAAGGCCAAAACGACTTTGTTTTGCCGCTATTAGAACTAGGACAGCATAAGAAAAGATGCAAGACTTGTAAAATATTGGCAATTGGGGCAGTTCAAGAGGGAAATAGCAATATACTCCGTTTGCTATCTCAGGTCCAAGTTTGCCCATTGACCTATGCGAAACTTTTAGGATCATGAGTTGCCAGGTAAAATGTGATTTTTGGAACATCGATATCAACTAAAGAACAGTTATTTTTTATTTATTTATTTTTATTTTTTTTCAAAATGTTCATTTTGATGATGTGCAACATATGGATATATGCTGTATTCTAAGATTAGTGAAATATTGTGTGAAGGGCCCAAACTCTCCTCACATCTAGTTTGAAGGGCTTTGAATTTTGTAAGTAGTGCCTTAAATTGTTTGAAGATGAATGATGATTCGGATTATTTTTGATAAAGTATATCCATGGATATTTGTTATATACATCTAGGGAAGAAATGTAATTAGAGTATCCTGAAGAGCAGTTTATTGTCACTCCTTTGACAACTACAACTTACTGGGACCATCAAACTGTCAACCCACTATGCTTGTTTGACTAGAACTCGCGTACAGAGATGATTACATCTTGTTACAAATAATTCAAGACAAGAAAAGATTTGTTATTCCATTGGGACAAATGGACACTTTTGCGCAACATAACTTGAAAATTTTTTAGTTGTTTCAAGGTGAAGATTGTTAAGTTTTCTACATTTTATTAAGAACAATTGAGCCTCTTAAATCGGCAAATTACAAACTTAGAAAACTCCTAATAGATAGGACCAATATCTCCAACACATGATAGTAACAGACCACTGAATCTGTTGACTAAAACAGAAAAGTAATAGATAGAATCAGCATAAACTGCGACCTGTATTGCATCAAATACTAAAAACTCCAGGCCACTAACAGATGATTCAATTTTTTGAGTTGTTTTTAACGAAAATCTGTGCCTTTATTATATTTAGGATGCTTTTAATTGATTATTTGATTGTGTTCCGTGTGTTGTTATTACATTTCTTCAAGATCTGAACATAGAAGTTTAAGCATTATTCCTAACCTATCAGTGGGCTTTAGGTACTAATCTAGCTGCCAAGTTTTTGCGAGCCAATGGAATTTCACTTCTCAAGGTTCAAGATGAAACAGTGAAGTTACTTGGAAAAGGTGATTTGTTTTTCTTCAGCCCGGAGCATCCTCCACTGACCGATGAGGCTCAGAGAGCTCTTGATTGGGCTGTTGATCGAAAAATAAAATCTGGTTGGTTATTTTCATTTTTCTCATTTACTATTGTTTATGACCAATTGCAGAGGAGTGCGGAGAACTGGTTTCAATGCTTATAGTACTTTGTGCATTAATGCTTTTGCTAGTGGTTTAAATTTTACCTGATTATTTTTTTCCCTCTCTTCTCTCCCTCTAAATTAACTTTAAATAACACGAAAACACAAAAGTATGACCTAATTTTTTTATAGAATGATGTCATTTGGGGTTCGTCTTCTACTAAGCAATGGGCCAATTTAGTTACTAAACATGGAGTGATGGAACACAGTTTGTATTTTGTATTTGAGCTTGACAAAAATATATCATTTTGTAACGAATGCTAATAAAAAAAAAATCTAAATAAATATGTATGGAATTTACACATTTATCTGTAGTCCTGCCAAATTAAATAAATGTGGTTGAAGTTGAGGATGCCAGGTACTATTTTGTCTAAAACCCTGGTTCTTATTCGCGTGCCTATACTTACTTATTTTCTGGTTGCTTAACATTTTTACAAGATCTTGTGTTATTTGGGTGTGCTAATCACTTCTTGTTAGATCCTGAAGCTTTTCTTCTAGCAAAAATAATTGTCAAACCTACATTCAGGTTGATGATGATTAGTTAGTTAATGGCATTCGTTCATATTTTAACAATAAAAAAAGAGTAAATTCTGCTTTTGAAAATTATATTGATATAGAATAAAATATTAAACTAGAAGTCCAAGATAAAGAACCTGCGGCAATTAGGAAAAATATTGTAAATATAGAGTTGTTTGATGGAGTTTGAAACATTTATTAAAGAGTTTGATGGCATGTTGGTTCTATAGCAAAACAGAAGAGCCATTTGTCATTTCCGAAGACATTTCTTTGTCATTATATTTCCTGCTACTGAAAAGATGATCTTTGTTTCTGAGAATGTTTTCGTAATGACCTTTTGTGATATTCCCCTGTTTAATTATTATTTGATAAAGATTTATTGGTAGCATCGTCGCAATTGGTTTTGTTTCGTGGGACAAACTTGTTCTCAATATTTAGCCACTTTCAAATTATACATTATCCCATAAGTTCCTCGCTGTATTTTATTCATTCACTTTGTGCATCATCACACATTATGTTTTTCAAAAGGTGATTGATTCCAATCAAATGTTCTACGCTCTAGGCAAAGAAATTAATCCTTTTACGTGACTTGCAGGTGATGACGGGGAAATGACCACGGCGCACATACTTCTTGGTATCTGGTCCGAAGTTGGATCTCCTGGTCACAAGATTCTGTCCACCCTTGGCTTTAATGATGAAAAAGCTGGAGAACTTGAGTCCTTAATTTCTAAACCTGGATGTACGGATGATTGATGAATGTCTACGTGCAAGAGTTTTAGCTTTAATTTTATATTTATCATTGATACCATTGTTTGTACAATCGATATATGAATAGGCTGTTCGGTTGTGCCTACTGATTTGGAATGCATAAAACTTACTATTTTCGAATGTGAAGTGTCCTTCCTCTCAAAAAAAAAAAAGAAAAAAGAAAAAAAGAAAGAAACAGAAAGAAAGAAAGTAATAAACACGCACGCACGCTAAAGTAAAGCAGGAGAAAGGGACATAAAATGACAGGTAAATCATATGGTTGCTTTAAAGGGATTTTTAAGAAAGTCCTTGAGCACTGAATCACAAAAATGGGGGATGACACGACAAGCAACTGAGATATTGTATGTATGGCCTCCAATGTCATTTTCGTTTTGGCCCGGTGGTTGGAGATACGTATGAACATGGTTAGATGAAGATAATAATTTCTAATTACTTTGATACACTTGTACTTTTTCACGGGCGTCTATTCGTGTTTCTGCGTCATATTTGGGAAGTTCCTTAACCTGCTCGTTGCTTGTCAGTGTTTGTGCCTTGGCGGCTTCTTCCACCCAGTTTAACCGTGCAATGAATATCAATAACAACGTCAAGCAGGTAACTATACCAGCAAGAAGTCCAATGAAGAGTCCAACAAGGCCAAGACGGAGCTTGAAGGCAAAAACAATACCAAGTGGCAAGGCCAGGAAATAAAATCCACCTAGATTAGCATATGCGCCCAACCAAGGTCGTGCTGTTCCTCGAACTATGCCTCCACAAACTGCCAAAGGAAAATTAAACACTTCCACCACAGCCATCAGCAACATTGTCTTATTTACTCCCTTTATAATTCCCCTATCATGGCTAAACAGTGGCCCCCAAATTCCCCTGGCAGCCACCATCAGCAAACTGCCTATGCAACCAGAGATAAAACCCAATGTCAGAGACACATACGCTGATCGGTAAGCAAGGCCAGCTTGGTTAGCACCAAGCTCATTTGAGACACGGGTGGAAACACATGTGGCCAGCGACAGCATCACTGAGAAAAGCAAATAGTCGAAGTTTAGCACAATGGCCAAAACTCCCACGGCTTGCTTAGCATTCTTGAGGTGGCCAGTAAGCAAAACCAGGATCTCATAACACCACCATTCAAGGCACGTGTTGAGGCAGCATGATCCACAAAGCTTCACCAGCCTGATCCAATCCTCAACGCTCTGATCCCACCACCCTCCTTCCTTCCACGTGCTTCCCTTTTTGTTCTCAATAATTAAAACATAAATGGCTAGCAGGATCACAACAATAAGATCAGTAATCCAAACCGCCATGGCGACTCCTCTGAGGCCCATGGTCTTTGAGAGCACTATGTTAATGGGTATGTGGAAAGCTAGTGCCACAGCCGAACTAAACATGGTGGGAAGAGTTATGCTCTGAGAGCTCAAGTAGGCCTTTAAGGGACAGAAGAGCGAGGCAACAAACAAGTCGGGTATGAGAGAGGAAACATAGGTCCTGGCCACAATGGAGATGTCTTGCTGTTGGCCAAAATGAATCAAAATTTTGTCAACATTAAGCCACAAGAAAGTGATGGGAAGCGATACCAATAACAACAATAAGATTGTCATGAGAAGGGTCTTGTGAAGGAGCCTGAAGTTTTTGGCACCATGAGCCTGGCCGCATATGGGTTCCATGGCACAGCATATACCGTTGAGAACAGAGAAGCCAGTGACATTAGCAAAAGTGAAGCCGAGAGCTCCACCTGCTAAGCTGAGCTCCCCGAGACGGCCTAAAAAAGCTGTTGTGATGGCTGTCTTGGCAAACCAAGCCAAATTCATGGCTACCATTGGAAGGGCTATTCCTCGTTGAACTCTTAGCTCTGAGATCAGCATCTTCACTGAATTGGCTGCATAGTTTTGGTCTTGTAGTGCAGGAGGAGGTGACAAGGGTTGATTGGTTTCATCTTTTAAGCTTAGGTTGTCTCCTACTTTACATGTTGCTGACATTGTTGCTGTGCTAAGTTCTGCGTCTGGTCTCTTTCCCTTTGTACCTCGGATTGGTTGAATGCAGGAGTTTGTTAATAGGGAGTTTTAGTTTTTCTAAGCGGAACAGAGGGTGCTAATATACTTTTCTCAAGTGCCAATAATGGAAGCAGTTGGTGAAAGATTTATAGTGCGTGAACCATATGCCTTAGACCATATAACGCACTTCCGTTACTACAAGAACCCTACTTTCACAACAATATTTGCAACAACACGTTTTCTTCAACTCATTTGCATTTAGGCAAAACCCTTTTATGCAGTATCTGTGGGGTATCCTCTTTTTTTTATTCAACTTAAAACATTACCTTTACCACAAATAATTATATTACTTATATAAACTACAACACAAACAATAGCTAAATATATTTTGTTACTAAACTATATGATAAGTTTTTCGAAAACGTAGAATTTCAAAACTGATTTAAAATTTAAACGAGATTTTCGTTTTTACATACAAACCAAGGATAAATTCTAAAGTGCGAAAATAAAATCCCTTCACCGTCTTATGCTTATGCCACTGGATTCGCAGATAAGAGAACCTTCCTTACATACTGTAAACAAATGTTCTTTTCAACCAAAAATATAAGAAAATATATTCTTTCTTTAATCAAATTGGTGGTAATATTCCCTTCCCAGGTTCATCTTCCCATGCGCACATTCAAAATACTTATATTATTATGACATGCTGTTATACTATGTCTTTTTATTTTTAATTTCAATTACACCAATTATTTTTATTTGACATATATTATTTATTTATGAACTTGTGAAACCCCTGCATGCATGCAGGTAGGAGACAACTGCATGCGAGCAAGGTATATTGGCGAATACATAATCTTAGAAAGTTGAAGAATTAATGAAGAATAAAAGCCGGTTTCAATCCACAATATGTATACATTGATTCTGGTTGATAATTAAATTCCGTCGGTTAGGTCGAAACTTGAAAGTTATATTCATGTCTTTGGCCATTTGAGTGCATGCATGAGCGAGAATCAATGAAATGCTACAAGCCCTACCTGGATAATTTAACATACAAAAGAACTGTTGTTAGTAGGTACTAGGAGGATATAGTTTCAACATTAAGGCTAAGGAATCTTGGGAATTTTTAAGCATGAAAGTGCTACTTTAACAGATAGATATGATTAATAGAAATTGTGATACCAGCGAGCACAGTGTAAAAGAGAACCGAAAGCTGGAATCATATACTTAAGGGTTTTTTCTTTTATTGTTCAAAGTCTTCTTCACGTATGCTACTTTCCCATTCCGAAAGCTGTAAAGTTGTTAGTGGGGTGAAGGGTTGGTCCAAATGCAGAACAAAACCTTACAAAACCCAATCTTTCAACTTGTCTCTTCCATTCCCACTATATTATTTTCGTTTTCATTATAATGAGTAATTTATGTCGTGTAAATCAAGTTAAATGTAATTAATTATATTTGTACATTACTTACAGACACTCATGTATAGATTTGATTCAAATAATTAACTTACTCATTTTAAAATAAATAAATGATTAGTTTAAGCTTTTGAAATATTTTAATATTCCAGTTAAGTCGTATTATATTATTTTTTATTTTTATTACAAAATATAAGTTGAATAAATTGATGATCGTAAAAGAAAGTATAAATTTATTATCTTAATATTTTAAGATGAAAATCATGTTGATTCTTTATATGTATTGAATTCCAGTTTTATTAGAGATGTCTTTTTCATTATCTTCGATAACTTAGAAATTTAAATGAAACTCTACAAATTTTAAAGACTCGATTATATGTTTATTAATATAAAGGATAAATATGAGAATGATAGAGGGATACAATTTTAGAAATTATGTTCAATGTTTGTCCCTTTTCAAAATTTGTGCACGAGAGTTGAAAGGTGAAAATAGGTGTAAAGAGGGTTGCAAAAAATGGAATGGCAGAGATTGTTAATAACTATCGATTTATTTGCAAGAATAATAATGAGAAGAAGCTAATGCGAGTTGTGAGAGAGAATAGATGATGGTGAGGGTTGAAAAAAGAAGAAATAATTGTAAATGGCATGATGATAAGATAATTAAGTGACAATGATAAAAGGGAAAAATAAGAAGGCAAAAAGTTTAGAAAGTTGAAATTATTGATAGAAAAAGGTATAAGAAGTTGTTTTGAAGTATGTTTGTTATATATAAAATTGTTGGAGTGGAAATTGATGTGTACCTCTTTACTTTGTCTTAAAGGGGTAAGGTTTATTATCCATAAATGGTTCTGGAGCTAGCTAAGAACAAAAGATGGGAAGTATTATTTTGTTTCAATCATGAATATATTGCTACAATTTTCTCGTATCTTTCTTCGAAGAATTCTTAATATGTTAATCATTGGAATTGAAGCATGGACGTCTCTTAATATCTTAATTATTGTTTCGGTTGCAAGTCTGGTTTCACTAATTTCTCAGTTAAATCAGTGTACAGTTTACACAATAAATTTGGGACACCTGTATTTATAGTTTTTATCATGTGTTAATGATTAGCAGAATCTTAATCCTGATCCAATGACTCTAATAACATTTTACCTTAATCTCGTTGTAAATCAAAAATTATGACTGATTATCTATATAAGCCGTCCGATAATGTCTTTTCAAACAATTTCTCAACCGTCTGATCTATCGACTAACATTTTCATCATGTAACATGAAACATGAAACAACATTACTCAAATTACAACACCACCACACTTACTCCCAGTGGGGCAAAAGAAGCACCGAAGAATATCGGGTTAAAAAAAATGGTTAGATGGTAGATTATGTGGCAAAAAATTAACAATAGTTAGTAGTTAGCAAAGTCAATCGTGGGATGAAGTTTATCCAAATTAAATTATTGATTATTCATACGATTTGAAGAGATAATCTAGAAATTAGTTTTTTTAAACCAGTTGGATTTACTGTTTAATTGTGATAGGAATCTAGTCAGCGGTCAGTTTCAACTAGTGCCACACTGGTTTTATGTTTTTGTTTAGAATTGATCTAGGAATGAAAAGAGCCTAAGATTCACAACTAATCTATAAGAATATCTCACACAGCGTAATTTCAGCCTCAAAGGAATTCTTCTACTAATCAACTCTAAATCCTATCTAAATAACTTTTCTCTTTTATTTGTTCACTAGATAAATAGATTGAAAAAACTCTAACTTCCATGCTTCCACTTTTAAAATATTTGTACAACTTTTAATTACTTTTAAATATTTTTTATAATAATATAGGTCTTTAAAATATTTAACTTGGAAATTAATCTCAAATATTTTACATTAATTACAATGGGTTTATATTTAATTTTAACTATTTGTAACTTAACAAGAAGAATCAGTGTAAAAATAAGATTTAACATAATCTAATATGTTTCATTTTTTAAAAAAACAAAGGTTATAATGAAGCAGTGATATTTTGAAAATATTTGTATAATTATAGGTGGATGTTGAAGTAAAGATATAATCATTTGGAACTCTCTTGTATTGATAATTTTATCTTTATCAAAGTATGTTTTTATTACATATTTGTGAATTAGTTTTTATTTATTGTTAGATGAATTCGTCTTATTTCACTAGTATGTGATTGAATGATAAATGATTTTAAGTTGTGATTCAACTAACTCTCCTCTTGCTTTTAAAAACTAGAATAGATCTAAGACTCTTGTTGGCTATAGAGTTTTGACCTTAATGAAAGTGATTCATTTAAGCAATAATTGAGGAATGATACTAAACATTGTTTCGTTCAAGTTAAACTAGTTTAAACTTTGTGTATTCCACCAAATTCCTATGGATACAACACTCGTTGTACTATAAACTACTTAGAATACTTATTGGGAATATTGATTACATTGGAGCATCAACATGAGCCAAATGTGGGTTTATGTGGACCCTACTTGATTGACTGTAACATGGGTCTAACTTGACTGATCACAACGTGGGTCCAACTTGACTTGACTTTACTTGATCAGGCTGAAGTGAGATATACTCAACTCGGTTTGAGGTGTGTTCAACTTGTCTCAACCTAAGATGCGTTCAATTCAACTCAATCCTGTGTGATATGAATCAACTCAACCTTTTTTGGTTCCAACTTGACTTAGTCCAACTTAACTCTTTCCAATAGTATAATAAGACTTTACTAATCTTACTTTAACCATGACCCTAGCCTAACCTAAACAACTTACTTGACTTGACTTTCATGTAATAAAATTTCTATTATCATTTTATCCATGTAAACTTTTTCTTAAATAATTTTATAGTTTTTGGACTTTTGTATCCTCATCCCATATACATCAACTTAAAATATATTTTATCACCAAAGAAAAAGATATACAATACGAAAACAAAGTTCATATTATATAAAAATGTTTGCTTATAATTTTCGTTCATAGATAAGCAGAGTTGAAATAATTTTCAAATTACTAATTCAAATTATATATATGTAAATTATTTTAGTTTTCTGATAAAAAAACTCGTCAGTATTACTTTATAAAATGATATTTGTTTTATACATTTGATAGTGAAAAACTAAGTTAATAAATTACCATAATGAATTATTTTTTCATATATTAAAGTCAATTGAAAATTTTGAAGATTATAAAAAAAGTCATTTAACTGTTAAAATATAAAATGATAAAACAATTCATTTATCCATTATTTATCCTGTCTACCCACAAATGAATTCATCTATTAAAATACTTCATTTTATAAATATAAAAATGATAAAAAAATTCGTATTTTTTTAAAAAGCTTTCAAAAGTATATATATATTATATATATATATATATATATATATATTTTTTTTTTTTTTCAATACTATTTCTATGAATGCATCGGAAAGTTTAATTAAACTTTTAATAAATCAAAATAAACTAAAAGTTCTTTTTTATTCAATCTATTATATTCAAAATAAAATTTATTCTGCAAATTCCATTAATCACCCGTAATAAAATCTTAAGGACTAATTTTCGAGTTTATAGTTTATACTGTATATAATATTTTTGCAGGTTTAAGAGAATTTGTAACCATATTTGTGCAGGTTTTTACAACTATATTCTTAAAAACAATAACCATATTTGTAAGAAACAACAATTTAATATGTATACTCATGTTTTATGACTATCTAAAATCATTGCTTGCATATTCTATTTTTTTTATTAAAGAAGAGTATTATTTTATATGAATCTCAAAGAGGAAACTATTAGAAAGTCACTAACGACTAACAAATTCAAAGAAAAAACTTTGCTAGTTAAGAACTTAAATTTTCAAAGTTAACATAAAAAAGTAAAATTAAAATAATATTGTAAAGTATAACTGTAAAATCTAAGAGTGTAACACTAATATTAAATACATGTGGTTAATAAAACACCCACATTTTTTTATAATAAAAGCCAATGCTATTGCTAGATAAACTATTAAAAAAAATCAAAATTGTGTACAATTTGAAATAGATGATTATGGAGAAATCAAGTGGTTCAACTAATGAATTGGTTAGAAAAAATATATTAACGGATATAAATATGATAAAAATATTTAACTTTCAACATTATTTATATAACTTTTTCTTTCTTAGTTGTTAGATATATAATTAATTTAAAAATGTTATACGTTTTTATCGTTTAATTTTGACTATACGTTTGTATTTATAGTTTTTATTGGTCACAATAAATAAATATCAACAATACAATCAATAAACACATAATTTATATGTCCTAATTATTGTGATGATGAAGTATATAAATTCTGTGATTCAAATATTTATATATGTAATTGATTAATAACATCTTACAAATATTTTAAGAAACGGGTACGTTAAAGTAAGACAACGAAATATTAATTCAATTTAATCATTTAAAATTTATTAAAGTTCATATAACTTATGAGAAGTAAAATATAACTGTTAAATTAATTTTTTTTTTACAACAAACTGATAGTGTCATTAATAACATTTTCTTTCCTAACAAGTAAATAACAATGGAATATAACATTAAGCCCAATACAATGAACTGGGTTTTAAACAGATCTGTACCTGCCCAATTAAAATGAATGAGCATTTTAATTGGGCTCAGATTCACGGGCTGAATTAAAAGAGATCTTCAATTTCAGAATTTTGAAATGTTTTGACCCAACACATTTTTAGCTTATTCTTTCAAAAGAAAGCTGGATTGAATATTTTTACAAAAATCATAAAGATAAACAACTTATTTTAAGAATAAATTATTATTCTTTTATTCTCTTTCAAATTTATCTATTTGGTAAATGTTTTATAAATTACTGTCCGTGAAGATAGCTACCAGTTCTAAAGGTATCCTTAATTTCTTTTTAAAATATTTTTTTTGTTATTATAAAATATGTTTTAAAATATCTCACAAAACCAATTTATAAATAAAATTTATACTCACTTTTATATTATAAATTAATTTTATTTTTAATCTATATGAATCTTATAATAATAAATACTTTGATGATTTATTATTACTAAATAAGAAAGAAAAAGGCAGAGATGAAATATTCAAAAAAGAAAAATTAAATTAATTAAATTATTTGGTTTGTTATTAATTCACTGACAACTGCATCTGAGGTTGATTTTAATTCAAGTGACCACTAAAACACTAAAACAGATTCCAATTAACAGCTGCCACTCACGTGGGCATAAGTTTGTCCTTTCTGCTTAGAATTGATCTACCATAGCATTCAATTAATGCAAACATGTTTTTAGATAAATAAGAGTCTTATAAATTATATTTTTTTTAGTGTTTAGTGCTGTTAATCTATGTATCTATTACATAGTAAAACTATCTATAAATAAAGTATTTATATTTATAATTAATAAATACCGGGTTATATATATATATATATCGAAATAATAATCTTTATTAATTAAATGTGAAATAAATAAGTAGGGATAATAAAATGTGAAATAAAAAGCTAGTATAGTGTGTAATAAAGACTAATGTATACAATAACATGCTTGAAATGAAATTCTAGAATACTTCAATACATGTTTAAAATGTTTTTTATAAGAGAAAAATGAAAATTTAAAAGTTATACACAAAACTTCTCTAAATTAACTGATTTATAAACTAGCTTTAGTTTCTGAAAACTTTAATTTAACCTTTTTTTAGGCTATTATATGATTTATTTTACGTTATTTTACTCAATAACTATATCACCATAGTTGATTACATAATTTTATGAAATTCGTCTACTTTACGAAATCTAATTTAACGTCTTTTACTAGAATTCAACCTTTAGTCTTCGACTAGTTTTAGTTTTGCAACTTCTAACAAATTTAGTTGACTTTCGTTCAAATATTGATTTAACTCGTTTTAATAAATGTCGCGGATAAAAAAAAAACTTGTTTTTATAAAAAAAATAGTATTTAATTCTCTAAACTTTGTACTTTTTCACAAATAGATACCATAAACTTTATCTCTTATATAAATAAACACTTTAAATTTTAATTTTGTTATCTTTAAAACTTTAGTATTTTTATAAAAAAAACATTTAAATTTTTAATGTTATTCTAATTTATCCTTAAAAAATATTAATTATTATAATGTTAAACAAAGAAAAATTTCATGAAAAATATTTTTTTTTAAAGACTAACTATCAATAATGTTAAAGATTAATTATCTGTAACAATATTGAGTATATTTTTAATATAATTGATACCTACATTTTTAATGTTATTCTAATCAATCTGGAAAACTTATTAATTTTTGGAAATAATTATTTATAAAAAATGGAAATTTTTATAAAACTATTAGGATATTAAAATTTTAGGCATGTTTTCGCAATAATACAACTTTAAGGATCATTTACACAATATTAAAATTTAAATAT
The DNA here is from genome assembly GCA_027742785.1 of Vigna reflexopilosa. NCBI lineage: Eukaryota > Viridiplantae > Streptophyta > Magnoliopsida > Fabales > Fabaceae > Vigna > Vigna reflexopilosa. The sequence goes on along the minus strand of CM050930.1, from coordinate 2,355,222 downwards.
TTATTTATGAACGAGCCAAAGTTTGGAATCAAAAGTAAAATTAAAGATATACGGTGTCTATTGTTATAACAAGAGTAAGTTTTGGAGAGTTAAATACTTCTCCAAATGATCACTTGGTTTCATCAACATTCTAAGAGATTTGCGAAATACAAGATACTTTTATCAAAAGGAATAAATCAAATGTGTCTAAATTAAGTATTACGAATAAAGTAGTAAAATATCTTTCTTCTACTAAGCACTATAAGTTTGAAGTCTTTATTTACTTTAAATTGGAACAATTATTTTTTTCCTAAATTTATTAACATAAAACAAAACAAAAATGGCGAGACAGAAATCAGAGTTGAAGGGTCAATCTATGTGTGTATATATATATATATATTTGTGTGTGTATTTATGTATTAATGTATGAGTGTGGACAAAAAAATGGTCAAAGGTTGCTTACAGCGTACATCTGGGATAGGGACAAGGACAGGGTGATTGAAGTTGTTGTTATCATTAATCCATGGATTAGTTATTCACATGGATCTACCCTACATCACATCCTCATTTGTCTCTTTATTTTTTCTGCATTTTAAATTTTGACTCAGTGTAATTTAGTCTTTATATCATATATTATGATGATTTGAGATCGTGATAATTGAATTCAAGATTTTTTTTGTTTTTAAGATGTTATTGTTGAAAGTTTCGTATGGTTAAAAATAAAGTTAATTTAAAATATATAAATAGATACAAATTTTATCTTATAAATTAATTTTATGAAATTGAGTTAAATTTAAAGTTTATTTATTTAAGAAAACATTTATTTCTCATTCTTATTGTTTACATATAATTACTCTAATATGTATATATGATTCTTGCTACTGTTAGTGGATTAATGTTCCCTTGTAAAACTGTGCAATAAGAACATGCTTTTGGATTATATATTTCATTGGACTACGTCAACTTGTTTATAATCAATAAAACTTATGTATCAAGCTCAGAACATATCGACCTGATTTTCGTTAGATTGCTAAGCCTATATTTACATATACAGCCATTGATGGCAGTCAAACATACAAGCATCTACAGCAATAATTTTGTTTGGTTGACTCAATTATAGTTCTAAAACTACATTTAAAAGATAAAATAAAAAAATTTGCGTTGCATAGTTTTTATGTATTTTTTTTATAAATATAATTATTATATACGTTATTATTCAATTTTTAAATGCTACTTATATACTTTTTTGCAACTTTATCGAGTAGTTTTCCATCCTGTAAAAAAATGACACAAGAAATAAATTAAAATATTATCTTTACTTCCAGGTAATCGTTAGTAAAGCTTTTGAGAAAAAAAATTCATATATATTAAATAAAACTAGAAGATCTTCATAAATTTACAAGATTTAGTAGTTTATGATTTTATTATAGGTAAGGAAAAAGTTAGCCACTTTTAAATAAAATATTTAGACATTATCCAAACTGAAAAAAATACGCATTCCTTAGTTAATTATTATGTTTGATAGTGCAAATAATGCACTTATAACTTCATATTTGCCTGTTAAGAAAATTATATTATTAAGTATTTAAATAAAATTTAATATATTATGTATATTATTTAATTACATAAGGGTGTTAATTTCGTAAAATAAAGAAAGTGAATAAGATATGCCATTGTCAAGAAGATATTATGTTAATTTTTCATAACTTTATATTTGTCAATTTATCGAATTGATTTAACATATATTACTAAAATAATTAACACACCGGATGACTGTAAATTAAGCATAGTTAAGCTGCATGTCTGTATTTTTGTCCATACTCAATCCCTGTCTTTTAATTTTACACATGTGGTAACAGCTATATTATTATTTAAAGAAGTAAAAATCGTGGAGATTCTGCAGAATTTAACTTCTCAAGTTACTGATAGAAATTAGAGTACTACAGTTAGATTATGCAGAAATGTTAACTTATAGTGATGGTTGTGATTTGTAAGTATTGAAGATTTGGAGTAAAAAATAAGACGATTTCATGAGGTTGGAATAAGGTTATTAGAAGTGGAATTCGTCACTTTCTACAAAATCAATTTGATGAATTTGAAAGATGAAATTTGTATCCACTTATATATTATAATTTGGTATTATATATTATAATTTGGTATCTCGTGAGATTTCTAACAAAGGTTGAATTAGAGTTGAATAGTTAGTGGATTAAACTTGGATTTGCACTAATTAAGAATCTGACAGGGAAGGAGGGAGGGGTCCACCGTCATGAGTTTGGTTAAAGAAAGGGTTTGGAGCCGACAAAGAGCATCTTTAGATGCATGGAGTGAGTTTTTATTTACGCAGAATGGCACCATATCATCATATTCATCTTAACTTAAGCTTGTGAGAACTTCTCAATTGATTCTCACCAGCTACCCCTCTTCTCTTTCATTCACTTTTCTGTTAATTAATTTCTTTCAGTTGGAGATCAGCAAACTCTCCGGCGCTTTTCACTGTTGTCTTCTATATATGTTGGCGCTATAACATATATAATAACAGACAAAGAAACCTCTTACTAGGAAAAATCAGGTTTAGTTAGAACATTTATATTGGATAAAGATTATGGTCATACCTGTTTTTATTTTATATATATATATATATATATATATATATATATATATATATTTTGTGAGTAATATTAAATTTGTAAAATTTTGTTTGTGTGAAGGTACGTAGGCATGAGTGGCTGCATGATTAAAAAGTGAAAGGAGAGAGTACTCTTTTTCACACCTTGTTGCAACTGAAGTGCTATAATCTACATTATCTTTCTTTTCGTAAGACTCATCATTTCCTGGCAGTGCCAGTGAACCCAATGTTTCATGTCATGCATGTTAATCTCAGTTTTCAAGTAATAATTTAATCAAATACATTGCTTCCACTCTCCTTAAAGGTTTCAACTTAAGCCGCCGATTGTCCCAAAGTGTGGTGCATGTGGGTCACTACCTGTGCCCCCTTCCATTCTCACTCTCATCGCATTTTCAACACCATGCAACTCTTTCCCATCTTCTAAATCTTCCTATTCTACCTCACACATACAAATAAATCAATTTCCCAACTACATCTCTTCAATCATGTGTTAGAACCTGCACCAATACAAGTTAAGTATAAAACTTCTTCACTTAATATTTTAATATATAGTTCTCTGCATCCTTAATAATTAAGAATTGGCGCAAACCCTTCTTATGTTACGGACAAGAGACATTATATAAATATATATATATATATATAATTAATGACAGCAATTAAGGTAAAACAATGGAGTGATGACATGATTGATATGTACTTTGGGAAATAAGAGTAAAATTAAAGTAGGAAGAGAGCAGAGAGTAGACCCGAGAAAAACGGGGGAAGAGGCACGCGTCATGCATGGAGGAGGTGGACCTGGTGAACTAGCTCAACCTTGATGTTGAACTTGGTTAAGATATATTCGATAAAGATGGAATTTTGCAGAAAACCCAAGTGGTGCATGTGGTCATTCATAGAAAATTGAAACACAAACAAACACTCTCAGACTCTCTGTGTGTGTTTGTGTGCATGACACTAGTCCAGTTAAGTTTTAATTGTGCCAGCTATGCTTTCATTAAAAAAATCAAATCTCCCACATATGACCGTAGTTCCCGTTTCTGATGTGGATGTTCTCCATAAACGACAAACAAAACCTACTCAAACTTAATCACATCAATTTATTATTAATTCTTCTCTATTTTCATAGCATCACCAAACTAACACCAGCAGATCTTAATCTTTTCATTTCCATTACTAGCTAGGACTTTTTGTATTCATTTCTAGTTGGTTTTATAGGTTTTGTTTTTCTTCCACTCTCATTTTTTTAATTTTATACGTTTAATGATGCGATAGAAAATTTACACCTAATTGAATAATGTATGAAAACTTTTATACTAGCTAATCTTTTCATATCATTTAGTAAAATTTCAATCATAAAATAAGTTAAAATGGTCTCAATTTGAACATGAAGAATTCTTCTATTGGTTGATGGGCTTCTAACTAATTGAGCATGATTTATGGTGTGTGTGCATGTCTTCACCAGATATATCTTCTTTTTAGATACGATAGAGTGTTTGATGTTGATTTAGTTGAATTAGAAAAAGTGCCCTTAATAATTTAATTTGATATTCGATTTTTTTTTTAAATCCAAGTTTTAGCCTCGCAAATTAAATGATATATATGATAAAAGGAGAGATGCAGAAAAAATTATAGATAGTATAGAAGAATTTAGATATCATTCTTAAAGATAGTTTATATATACATAAAGGATCTTGGTTTTTGTTCACTCACAATTTACAAATATTTTATTAATTTTTTTACCAACTATATGAATAACTTATTATCTTTCTTTTCTTTCTATAGTTTTTGGTTCGCAGACACAGAATTTTAACATGAAATTGTTAAGCAATTTTGAATCAAATATACAATTTTAAAAATAAATATGGGTTATTGTAGAATAAGATGATTCTCCATATATAAAATAAAAAATTAAACATAAGTGTAATGCATAGGTGGGGACCAATCACCGTCCATAAGTTAAAACTTTAACCCAAACTTTTCATCTATTTTCTGAATCTAACCCTAACCCAACATTACACAGCATTTGCTTCTTCTTCTTCTTTCTGCTTCTTTTTCTTTCTTTTTCCTCCTGATTCTTGCAGACCAAGTTCAATTTCCACGCTCTCCAATTTCACTCTCTCCCTCCATCTTCTCTTCCTGTATCTAACTTCCTTTCTGTTAATTAACTTGTATCAATATCAAAAACAAGCTACTCATCAAATTAGATTATTGTAACCTCGAAGCTACTTTCAAATTTCATATATTGGAATTCACCAATTCAATTCACTTTCTGCTCCTCATATCGTATCCACTCATCAGGTTGAGATATTCATCGCTTCATATATAGAAAGATAGAAATAAGAAGATAGAAGAAAGGAGAAGCAATGGATCCTATAACATCACACGCCCATTCTCTTCCTTTCCACGCAGCCAGAGATCTCCACCTGCACCACCAACACCAGTTTCACTCCTTACAACAAAACACCGAAGACGAGCAAAGCAGAAGCAGCGGAGGCCTAAACATGACTCATAAAAGAGAACGCGAAGAAAACAACACCACCAACAGCAATAACAGTGATGGAAAAGAAGGAGGAGCTGGCGGCTCCGGCGAAACCGAGATTTCAAGAAGACCTCGCGGAAGACCCGCCGGATCCAAGAACAAGCCCAAACCTCCGATCATCATCACGCGCGACAGCGCCAACGCCCTCAAAACGCACGTCATGGAAGTCGCCGACGGCTGCGACATCGTCGAGAGCGTCTCCACATTCGCACGCCGCCGCCAGAGAGGCGTTTGCATCATGAGCGGCACGGGAACCGTCACCAATGTCACCCTACGCCAACCCGCTTCTTCCGGCGCCATCGTCACGCTCCACGGCAGGTTCGAGATCTTGTCCCTCGCCGGATCCTTCCTCCCACCTCCGGCGCCGCCCGTGGCTACTGGTTTGACGATATATCTGGCTGGAGGACAAGGACAGGTAGTAGGAGGAAGCGTGGTTGGCGCACTCATTGCTTCGGGGCCTGTGGTTATCATGTCAGCTTCGTTCAGCAACGCTGCGTATGAGAGACTTCCGTTGGAAGATGAAGACCCTTCGATGCCGCTTCAGGGAGGTTCGATTGGGTCACCAGGCGGCGGCGGCGGCGGGGTGGGTCAAGCGCAGACACCTCAGCCTCTTCTGGGGGATTCCACTGCTCCTCTATTTCACGGTTTGAATCCGAATCTTCTGAACTCCGTTCAGATGCCTTCGGAAACGTTCTGGGCAACGGGTCGCTCTCCTTACTGACATGTACCAGTAACAGTAACAGTGTGGATGGTTGGTGTAAGTGAAACGCTATCTATCAATCGCTGTGCCTGCTTAATTTCCTTGATTAATGCCTTTTGTTTTTAGCTTTTTTGGGTGGGTCGGGTACGTACGTAGCAAGAGATTCACCAAACTGTCGTGTTACCAAAAGCTAGGGAATAGTGATCCTAAGTTGAACCAACGTGCCATTCTGGTTTTCCATTCGCTTCTTTCGTAGTATTTGTCTGTCATTTCGATTATTACTTAGGTATATGTTCACGTGTATTTGAGACTGTAATTAAATTCATGGATGGATGCATCATCATTGCCTACTTTTATTCTATTTATGGAAAAACAAAACGGTGAATCAATTTACTTCTATCTATCATCCACTTCCACCGGAAAAGTAGTACAGGTTGGTCGCAAACCACAATAAAGAAGAGAACGACGTAGAACACGAAGATATTCTGGACCAATTATCGAGTTCTAGTTCTACTGCATGTCGTGTCTTCAATCGAACACATGGTGTTTGAAGACTCACATTTTCAGTTGTTATTCATTGAATCATTGCAATATTCCTCGTTTTTCTGTGATGCTTGTTATATCAGCGCAGCATGAAGCAGGTTTAGCAACCAAAGAACAATGGTTTTGGATATCTCGCATTTCCGAACTCAAGGTAACGGTCCTTCTGTTCTTTTCAGTTGGTTAATTTATGTTAACACAGACATATATAATTATATATATATATATATATATATATATATATATGCATTATACTGTGGTGGATTTAGTGAATAGTGATAGTGATTTCTTGAGGAAACTCCATCAAAGAGCATATATATGCATATTATCTTAGTTAAGTTATTCAAATTCTAATTAAATAGTTAGAGTTTAATATCAATTAAAAACTAAAGAAAATGTTATGTGTGAGTATAATTAACTACCATTCTTACAATATCTCTCATTCATATTATTCTAGGAAATTTTAAAATTATTTAATGAGAATTTGTTGATGTACCTTGTGCATGATGCTTTCGTATATCATAAATGTTTTTTCGTTGTAAATTTGCTTATAAACAAAATTTCCTTAGGTTGTTATAATGCTCATGACATACAACATAAGAGAAAGAGAAAAAGATTATTATATTGATGCTTTTTTATGTTAGAGGCTATGGTACACAGTATAATTAGTAGTAGTAGAAGATAAAGATGAAATAGTTTGGCAACTAGATTGACACATGCAATGTCTGATGATAGCTGTTTTTCGAGGCATTCGGGCATATTTTCATTAACCAAGACAACGTTATATATATAACATGTCTCCCTCACACCCTCCTTGTCTCTCTCTTGTTCTAACCATCATGTTAAACCTCCCCTCACACCTTTCTTAACTCATCACAAGCCTCAACCAGTTAAAATTCTATTAAGAATAATAGATATACATGTTAATTTTACCATTAAATATGATTTAAGTTTTTAAACTTAGACCTAAAATTAGAATTTAATTTCAAAACTTTATTATTTTTAATCTTTAAATTTTAAAAATAATTAACTTTTTTACTTATCAAACCATATTTTATATTAATATTTGAACGGAAATATGTTAAATAATATAAATAATTAAACATCAAACTAAATCCTCATTTGATACATAAAAAAATTTAATGTAATTAAATTAGAAAGATTATATCTAAACTTTAAAAAAATACAAATTTTAATTTACATTAAAATTTAGAAACTAAAATATATTTAATCCTTAATTTTATTTATTTTTTATATGCTTTTTTTCTTCTTTATATATCTTTTTATGAAATTATATCAATATACCAATTTTATTCTATATATATATATTAAGTGTTAGATGAATATTTCAAATGTAAATAAATTATTTTTGAAATTCCATTCCATGCACCTAAACTGACTTCTATACTTTAGAAGAGGCTGGCTTGTCTAATCGAAACCAATTATTTGTCCTTGTTGAGTTGTGTTGCTCCTCTTCTGGTCTACATCCAAATCATACCCATGCTTCACTCTTTCTACTTCTCTTAATCATCTTTTTCTCTTTAAGGAAAGAAACACACAAACCTTTTTCTTTATGGCTGTTTTCTTAGTTGTTTTAGGACATTGTTTTGATTTCTACTCCTCTCTCTTTATTTGTGCATAAATAGAAAAAAGAAAAATAATATAGAAATACTTTTTTAAGCATTTGTTAAAAAGGATATACCAGAAGGGAACTTACGAGAATGTATTTTTCTTTTGAATTGACACTCAGGGAATGATACATTTTAATTTCTTTTATAATAAAAAAATAATAAAATTATTATTATTATTATACAATTAAATATATATAATTTTCATAACTGTAAATAATTTTTATTTATTTTGTAGATAGTTTTATAATAAAAAAATTATTAAATTTAAAAAAGATTAAATTTTAAAAAAATGTTATTTAAAGGATAAAATTGATAAAATAATTATTTTAATTTAAAAAACTTTTTTTAAGAATAAAATTGAAAAATAAATGTAAACAGATACCAAAAAGAAAAATTCTTCATATATATAGAGAGAGAGATGGATATAGATAAATAATTTTATTTAAAGAATAAAATGACAGGAGTAAAAATAATGCGCTTTTGAATGAGTGGTAAGAAAACTAGTCGATTATAAAAATAACTTTATTTGTAATAATTGACATTATATTTAAACAAAATAAATTAATTATTAGAAATAAAATAAGTAAAAGTTAATGTAAAATAAGTTACTATATTTGAATTATAAATTCTAAAATTTTATTTATCATTCCAAAATTATGTTGTAATGGTTTATTAAAACTAAAATTATAAATTTTAAGAAGTATTTAAGAATGCCTAGGTGTCAGAATTCATCTATAGGGATCTATTAATTATTGCATCCCTAACTACTAAATAGGTGGTAACCATGTTGAGGTGCCAATCAACTAGTTGTTCTCAATGGAGACAAAAAAAGAAAAGAAAATGCGTCTGACTTTGATTTTTCCTTTTTTTTTCTATTATTAACTATTTTAAAACTGGTGATAAACTCACAGGAAAAGAAATTAATAAAAAATAATAACAACTACGTGAAATCAGGCTCACTTTCCGCATTAGATTGATCAAATATGTATATCACGGGTCTTGAGTTTCTTTTTTTCTGATTCTTTTTTCACTGCATAGGGATGGAGGGATGCACATACATGCTGCATAAAATAAGCATGGTTTTTCACGTAAAAATATCATGTAAAGACAAAATAATGTGCACGGAACCAAGTTCTGCATATCATAGGTTATAGCTTGCAATTCATTTGAAAATGATGTTTCCTTTAAAAAGGGTTGTTTTTCTTCTGATTGATAATTTTTCTCCCAACATTGACCGTAATATTATAATTATTATAACTTATACTAAGGTTAAGTACCAGCTGTCAGACTAGACATGTTATTGTTGCACTTCACAGTACCTGTTAAGATGTTAGTCTATCATTACCAACTAAAAGACTAACAATAGACAATCAGCTCAGGCTATAGTGAAGATAGCCATCGTTGTACTCTGATCTTTGCCCATTTTATTTCAATCATAATATTATGCCTGCATAATTAAATTTTGGCAGGACCAAGCAAATTCAGATGCAATATATAGTAAATAAATACCACTTGAGTTTTTTTCAACTCATTTCAGAAACATTTTTTTTTCTTTTTATATTATTTTGACCTCCCAATGTATAACAACGCAGATATAGTACATTTTCTATCAATGAAAGGGATATACAGTTTTGGGAGAATGTCAGATTATAAAAGATCAGAGTATTAAACGAAAATTTATTAAATGTCAAAGCATGGGGTGTAATTTCCCATAATAGTATTGTCTAAAAGACTACTTTTTTCATTATCTTTACAGTCCCAGATATATGAGGCGCACATGCCTTTGTCATACTATCCCAAGTCATTCCAAATTATTAAAGGTGATAACTATATAATACATTGAATTTCACAGCTTGGTAGGGACTCTTGTTATGAAAAAATAAATGTTTCCGGGGTCCCCTCTCTCTTAACAAACAGAACTATGTTAAAACAATTCAAATCATCACACTAATAAACTAATGTTCCTATGAATGACAACGAGCTATTGCATAAAAAGAAATTCAAAACTGTCACTACCTCTATTTATTTAATATACAAATCAATTTACATCCCAGTCGCTGGACCAGAAACACCACATTGACTTGATTAAATTATGGCCATTCATTGATGGATCAACCACAAAAAAGAACTTACGCTTGTTAAGAATTTCAGCTAGAACACTGAACAAAGCCTTCCTGCCTGAATACTTACAGAGTATTGTTTGTCTTTGGATCTTTCAGCCCACTTTGGTTTAATCTGCAGAATTCTTCATTAATTCACCCGCAAACGCCTCATTTCAGCTTGGAAAGTGGGGCTGGAGAGTAGTGTTCGATGTGCAAGAGTCTTTATATCTTCTCTTGAACAATCACGGGAGATACGAACTAGTTCCCACAATGCACCCCCACTAATCATGTCTCTTGCATTTATTTCTGGAATGCATCAAACAGAGGCTCTTATGGCCGTACCCTAGAGAAAGTTTAGTTTCTAGTTCACAGATAGAGTTTACTCAGTACTTACCATGTTGCGCTAAGTGACAGAGTGCAAGCTCAATATGACGCCTGACTGATGAGGCTTCGTTGTTTGCATTTTGCACAATCCATGGAAGGGCACCATCTTCAATGAGGAAAGATCTTCCACTCTTTGTCCCTATACAATGTGGCAAAACTTTAAATCAGGCAAGTAATACAAACTCGATGGAGCATTGATTTTGCAACAGTGAAAAGTGAAATGGAAGTAAAGGACGATTAAAAGGGGAGACATCTGTATCAATTGTATTATTTACTCTCTTTCCGTTTTTTATGCATAGATTCTGTTACAGGATTTATTTTAATTTAATTCTATTGAATTATGTAGAGTCAAATTATTGTGTTTTTTTTAAGTTGAGGTGAATTGGATTCAAAACGCTTATAAAGATACTTACAGATTATTTACCGAAAAATTCTCACACCACAGTGAAATCAAAATTCACATCCTTAGATAAGAAATTGATACTTACCAAGTTACCAACTGAATGGTGGAGTCAAATTGTAGCCTAGTCAAATGTTTTAAATATCTACTGTTAGTTTTTCATTTGCTGTTCAGTTTGTAATCGTGGAATGTTTTTAGGACCGCGATTTTAGTGGGTTGTTGTCTGTGAAGGTTGAAAAAGGTTGTAGTGCTCTAGGTGGAATAGATGCAGTCCAACTTTCGTTTTTCTTTTCCTTTTACAGAGAGCAAACACTCTTTTCTTTCTTGTTCAATTTAACAATTTCCTCATTTTTATAATTTTACAAATTTCCTTATTTCTCTTGTAATTAGGCCAGATTTGTGGTCCAAAATTCCTAAGTTAGAATAACTCTCTAACATACATATATTGTGATCAGTATTGTAAAAGTTTGATCATCTGAGATAATACTGTTTTAATATTTCTAGATGGTAACAGAACACCTAATATAGGAATATCTGCTTCCATCTCAATGAACATATTGATGTTATTATAATACAAATACGAGACCTAGCAAGCTGCTTACATAGGTTACCTTGACTAGATGCTCTTGACTCGCACTTCGCAAAATTTGCTATTCCACGAGCAACTTGAGCATGCACATCAGGATGTCTGCATCTGACCATTCCCAGCAGTGCCTTGATACCACCTTCGCTCCTTAGTTTCGTTTGTAGTTTATCTAGGTCCAGGGACACCAGAAATATAAGCGACAGGTTATTTTGTTTCAAGAGAATCAATTTGACACATGATGCCTAGGACTAGAATTACTACCAGTCTCCACAGATCAATTAACTTTAGTAACTCCAGAACAGCCTCATCAAATCGCCCACAAAGTAATTTTATAACATTTTCAAAATACGCCAGACATATATTTTCTATCTTTTCTTCACTCTTCAGAATGAAAATTTTCAGAGCATTCACTAGGCATACCAGAGCAAAACTATTATAGAAGAGAAGCAACTTGATTTTAAAAATAGATGAACTTAACACCATGATCAGTATCTTGATAAAGATGACATCAAACACCTTATTCACGCAGATTAACTTTCAAAGGTTTAGTTTGACAAAGATTCTGGTAGAACACTGGATGGTGGGATGGTACAGCAGGAGGAGAAAATTAGAGAGATAAATCAGGTTAGGCCCAAAATATGGAATGTGTATTCTAGAAGAAAGAAAGTGGGGTCAGGGAATGAAAATTAGTTAGAGGAGAGAGAGGACGTAGCGAGAGGTACTGCGGAGTTAGGGAGCGAGAATGAGAAGTAGCTAAGGAGAGGGATCTCTCTCGAGGAGTCTGACTCTGGAACCCATCCCCTAAGCATTGTAGAGCACATCTGCTCAATTTCCTACGTTCATTCTAATAATAACATTAGAGTTTATTATCTGATTCTATCAGATTCTAATTATTGAAATACATTTGTTCAACAGATGGCTTCATACATTCACACTCCATTCAAAAACAGGATTATCAACTAACAAAAGCAAAACTTTTACTAGAAGTTACCAACAATGAAGTATGGTTGTATAATTAGGTAGACTAAGCAAACGATTCATTCCATATTTTGTTGTATTACTCATCCAAAAGAGAAAAGATGGAAACATGGAGTAAAGAAGGAGGCTAAAGAAATTCTTATCCTAACCTCACCAGATCAGAAGGATCTTTCGTAAGTAATGAGTATGAGATCGAATGCAATCACAGACAATTAAACACAATTTAAAAATAGAATAAGATCAGTAGTTTACCATTGCCACAAAGATTAGCAATGGCTCCAGCAACCATTCGAAGGGTTTGAGGATCTTCAGCATTGGCTGCAGTCATTGACAGTAAACTAATGCCCCCTTGTACCATGATGAGTTCTTGGTTGGCTTCTGTTGAGACAGAATAAATGAGCAGAGACCGGGAAAAAGATAATTAATAAATAAAATTATTTCATAAAAATGCTATTTGAAAGGAAAAGGGAACTCAAGTTTACCATTCATTGCCAAATTTGCAATTGCACCTGCAGCAACTCTATGAATGGTCTCATCTTGTGAGCTCTTGAGCAGGTTAAGTAAGGATGTGAGCCCTCCTGCTTCTACAATCTTCCCTTGATTTGTTTCTGCAATATCAAGTTGGATAGATGTTAGGGCAAATGGACCTTACAGTTTGTTCAGAAAACCCTCAAACATTTACCGTAAAAGAAAATTAGAAAAAAAATGAAAAAAAAAACTTTTCAGTTAGTTAAAATTAGATTATGCATAAATTACGTACATTATAAAATCTGATTCTTAATTTATGCACAAATTAATTTTAATATATGGAGAAGTTTTTTCTTTTCGTTTTTCTTATTTTCTTCTTCTACAGTTGTAAGGAGATGCTTTCGTCACTTGAATCAGTTCATTAATAAACCAAGCCAAATTTATGATATGTATCAAAGGAGGAATAAGTAAAATAAGATTTAATATGATGTTGCAGTGATATTTGTTCTTAACAAATATTTCAAAATACAAAACTTTAACTTTCTCCACAGATTCATTGTCTCCAAATCAAATAATTTACAGGTCATACCGATTATTTTTTCCCTTTTCTTTTCATTCATTTGCATGATGAGGAATTTAAAAAAAAAGAAAGAAAGAAAAAGAAACTGATAAAACAACCTTCAGCAGCTAGATTTGCTACAACTTTCACAGCATGGATTCGCACATCAGCATCTTCAGCTTCAAGCAAAGACAAAATTTTCTGCAATCCCACTGCAAAAATATTTATTTTATCAGGAAGAAATAAATCCAAAATTGATACAACAATCTATTACAAAATGTAAGTCAAATCGTCAAACACAAGCATATATTATATTCTAATTATTCCTACCTTGCTCAAACAGCTTGGCTATTGAGGGCTTCTCTCCATTTCCTGAAGCTTGTTGTTGTTGTTGCTGCTGCTTAACTTGAGCAGTGAGAGAATTAGGACCACCTGTTTCTTTTTCAAACCCACCTCTGTCAAAGTGTCGTCTTGTCTGTAGGTTAAATGCCAATTAGATCAACCAAATGCGATTCCATCACAGGATCATATATGAAGATTCATGAGCAGTGCACATAATGATAAAAAAAAAAGGCAATGAACAAGAAGATTGGTTTACCTATATTTGCACCTAATGTTTTTCACCTAGTTACATTCATACTGTAGTATCAACCTGTGAAATATCAATGCAAATGTTTCCAAACAGTTTATTTATGGCTTCTTTAATTGTCCATAAACCAATTAATAGTCTTCCAACAATTGAAAATGGCCATAAATAATGACTTATGACACATGAGCCGACTAACTATTTTAGCTTTCACTGTAGCCCTAAGCCGAGTGCCTGCAGACGCCATTGCCTCCCCTCGGCAAAAGTATGATTTCCAAGAAAAACATTGTCACAGAAAAAGGCAATAAACACTCATTGAAATAGTCATATCAAGATGAAGCCGAGTTGAAGACATAAAACAGTACCGTAATTTAATAATTTCTCTTTGTGCTAACCAAATGATATTGACATATTTTAGATCATAGTAGTTGTGCTTCAGTAGCTGGATTTCAAATAAAATCTTGTGAACTAATTTCTTCCTCTTTAAATTTAGGTTTTTTCAGTACTAAAGAAAAAGATGTTTGTGAATAATATCAGATATTTCTCTGCGAATCAAAACGAATAAGCATGGAATATAACTGCAAATTGACTAATTAGTTAAATTCAAGAAATTCTCCACATTGAAAAGAAAACAATAAGAGGGAAGCAACATATACTGTAAAACTGGTTTTCATTTTATGAAACACCTGTGCTAGGTAAAAGCCAAATATAACTGAGGCTTTTTTACAGTTTTGATATAGCTTACCTCATCAGCTTCAAGTCTTAACTGCAACAAATGACTTTGTAATATTGCTATTTCTCCTTCAAGTTTCTTTGTTTGATGTTCCTTATCTTCCAACATGTTGTGAAGTTTTAAGATCTCAGACTTTCCTGATGCCTATTACAATAAACATTTTTGTGTAAAATTAATCCAGATACCAACAAGGGGGAAAAAAAGACATGCAAGAGAAAAATATAAATATTGGAAGCACAAAAGCAAACCTCTGACTTCTTTAGTTCCGCCACTTGACTCTTAACATTATTTAATTCCCCTTCAGCAGCTTTTCTTAGATGAGTCTCTTTCTGAAGCATTTTTTTCAAATCAGCCAGTTCCTCAAGAGACACTCTGGGAATCTAGGAAAAGATAATTCCAGTGAGCCCCAAAGGTCAATTGAAGAAAATCCCCTATTTACTAAGCGGGCAAACTATTTCTTATGGAGCTATTATCAGTTGTTTTCAAATTCACAAATTGCAATTTATTTTTGGATTCATAGGAATATTTCAAGCCCTTAAATCTATGAGAAAAAACTGCCCTATGTATCACTCAAGTGAAAAATTCATATCATAAAATCACAGGGAAAAATCATTATATTAACAAGTTTGGCTACAGAAGTTCTTATCCAGATTTTACTTTACATGATACTTTTCCTGCTAGCATATTTGTCCTACTTTTATGTTTTCCAGAGAAGTTGTCCTCTACTATGCAGATCTTAGTAATTTTATCTATTGTGTAATAAGCTTAAGACAAATATAGTATAATAAAAACCACTACCTCTCCACTAGATTTCATATGAAGTTCCTCGTTCTTTCGTTGATTCATCACTAACTGTTCTTCAAGCTTCTTAATTGATTCCATATAGTCCTTCTGATATTTTGATCTTTCCTTCTGAAAAAGGAAAATGAGTATCAGTACATTTAACCAGGAAAACATCAACATGAAATCAACCATATATTTTGCCAATATGGGCATATAATATCAAAATACTGGTTATCTGATACTAGGGATTTCACTTTACCAGAAACTACATAATCCGTTAAACCATGTTTGAGAAAATCTTTCATACAAACTGCAATAGTAATAAAAGAGATATATAAAGATGATATGGAACCAACCTCCAATAAATCTACATAGTTCCTTTCAGCATCAGATATTCGTTGTTGCGCTTCAGTGGCTAACCTTTCAACCTCATCTTCAAATGCCTTCTGCTGCCTTTCATGTTCCACAATCAGTTTATCTAATTCTATGTCTAACCTCCTAGATAAGCTTTTGTAATCAAATTCCTCCTTCAACTTTACCATGTTTTCCACCTTCATAGCCTACAAGAGGCACAAATGTCAGCATTTTCAGAATAGTTACAAGGCACCCATTCATTTCTGTTCTATGCAATATCCTCAAATATAAATTTGCACAGGAGAGCTTAAAATTTTTACAGAACAGGAGGTCAAGACAGCCAACAAAAAGAGCACAGGGAAGTAAGGGAAGAAAAAAGAAAGTACACTACTGATTTTGGAACCCACCCTCTGTCCAAACATTATAGTACTGGCAGTCTCTCCCCTATGTCGTGGGGATGGACCAATAGTAATAACTAGTGAAGTTCTTGCTGTACCTGTTAAAACTTTTAAATGTCAGGAAAATAAATGCACAGATGTGGGTCAAAAAATTTAAATATGATTGACAACTTTAACAAAATATGGATCTCACAATATCCCTAATCTAGAATGGAACAATTTATCTATGACATTTTTTGACCCGAGATTTCCTCTAATATCCATGGTGCTACAAAAGAGGTGACTTCTGAGAAATGAAAAACAAACCCATTTTAAAGATTTATATACAGAGTATACATACAAGCATTAACAGTTTAATTGTCAAACTACTACAACACCCAAATTGTCCTAGGCTCCATCACATGTTCTCTACATGCAAATTGAATATATACCAGAATAATTCTTTAATTATTGGGCCTCATTTTCATTCCCACATGCAGAAACATGTGACTGATCAACGATACCAGTGAGTTTTTACCAGCCACCATCTACTACACAGCATGCCATAATTGAGTGCTTGCTGCTATATAGTAATAGTAATAAAAAAAATAAAAAAAAGAGAAAAAAACTCACTGAATCTTACCTCCAAATGAATCACGTAATAATCTAGTAAGCTTCGAGTCACGAAATGGCACATGTGCACTATTCTCTGCAAGTGCATTAATACACTTCCCCAATGCACTCAAGGACAGATTGATAGATTTAGCTTCTTCTAACGTATGTCCTTCACTTCCTATTAAGTCAATAAAAAAAGAAACGATCTCATTAAAAGCATCATAGATGTTGTACCACGCAAAACAATCCTGATTGAATGAATAATAGGTCTCTGACATCTGGTGATTTTACCATGCTTAGTTCTTAAATATGCCATTGTTTTATTTTGACTACTTGGCATATTTTCTCTCTAAATTCCAAGCAGAAACAGAACAGAAAATCTTTTCATCTTGGATAATCAATATTTACCTTGAGTTTGAATTACATCCAACAGCACTTTGAACAATTTCATATTGTTTCAAAGCATTTGTGTATATCAACATGAATACAATGTAAAGGAAACAGATGGGAAACAGATATGGATTGTTTCCTGAAAGTAAAGCCTCTCATAATTTGAAGCCACTAAAAGCATATGAATTTGGAGAGATCACAAAATCCACTTTATTAAATGTACAAACCTGACTTGTCAATTCGCTCTGAACCAGCAAGGTCAACAACAACCAATTTGCCCTTCAGAACAAGAGTTGGCTTTATTGATTTAACCATGTGTGGATGATTGCCATTTTCACTTGAAAGAGCAGCATCTCTTCCTTTCACAGATCTCTTTACATGAACCTATAGGACTAAAGTTATATTCAAACCTCCAACAAAATTAAAAATACAAATATTGAAACGTGAACATGAGCCCTATCAACAAGATATGCAAATTGATTTACCATCAGAATAGCATGACTTCTAGAAGATTCTGTATTCAATTTTGTATTTGCAGCAAAGCGGTGAGCCTCTCCTAACCTTAATAGTTCTACAAAACTCTGCTGGTCTCGAATGTCAACAAGGCTGGCACCAGGTAATGAAACATCACCGGTTTTGGGATCCTCTACGATGGCTATGTTATCATTAGCAGGGTCAAGCAGATCTTGTATCGTCTCCATATAAAGCTGAACAATGAAATTAAGAAATATCACACATCAAAGACATTGACACTAAACTAGAAAGTTATACCAAAATCCTTTTCACTGCAAAGTACCTGCAAATAAGAGACTGAGACTGAATCAGTTTCCCGAGAAATATGTGCAAGAATATCCTCCATGGCCCGTACCATTATTCCACGTGCAGCATTGTCTTCCTCTCCAAGTCGTCCAAGTGTATAAGTCTTACCAGTACCAGTTTGCCCATACGCCATAATTGTCCCATTGTAGCCATCCAGAACACTCTGCAAAAGGTCAAGGTTAGGCATGTAATACAGGGAAGTTCCACAAAGTCGCTCAAATTCATATTTGTTATGATAAACACCCTTCCCCATTTCCCTGTGACAAGATACATGCACCAAAATAAATGTAAAGATTGATTCTTGAGGAAATCAATAATGAGGAGCCCAATAAAGTAGGAAAATCCTAAGCAAGAAGTTGCATGGTTAACCCACAACACGTCACTCAAACCAGTTTTTAATTGCGGAATACGGAAATGTTCATATTCCGATCAATTATACACAAAGCAAAGCAGTTAAATTTCTACCATGGACACTGAATCGACTTGTTCTTGCACCCTCACACATCAATGGACCTGATCATCAAATGACCAGAGAGTTTGAACGCAAACCACTGTTGGATGAATACCCACCTCCACAACAGGCCTGGCAACAACTTCATAAACACGTTTTTGTGAGGAAAATTCGGTTAGCACCTCATCAAACTCATAGGTATCTGCATCCCAATTGTTTTTCCGAAGTTTCAACCTCTTGAGCTGCAAATAAACCAGACAAAGAAGTACGATTTACAGTGAAACAACCGCACAAAGACGAACAGCAACGACAAGATAGTTCTCAAAGAAAAAACAAGATTTCAACTAAGTCACGGAAAATATTTATCATACCTCCGGCTGAAGTTCCACACAATCAGCGAAGTCAGCATCCGCCACCGATTCCTCTGCGTTCCGTGGCCTCAATCTAACAGCCACTCTAACTCTTCCAGGTACTTCACAACAAGCATAATTTGTACGTTGATGTCAGGACCAAACCAAAGTGAGAACAACAACGACAACATTACTTGTAATTAAGCTTGAGTAAACTGTATCGCGTCTGTTCACACAGTCTTTCATGCATTTCTCTTAGCAAATTAACGGATCGGAAAGAATTGTCCTCCAGAAGCAGAAAAACATTCATTCCTAACTAGGAATCGGAACATGTCATGCAATCACGGAAGAAAAGCATAACTGACAATCATCGATCACAAATAGAAAATGCACAGAGAATAAAAGAAAAAGGGAAAAACACGAAAGGAAGATCTCAAAGAGAAGCAGGGAAAGAGAGAGGTCACCAGCAGCGTGGTCCTTGCCGGTGCTATTACGGCGTTGAGCAGGCTTTGACTTGACGTGAGGTTTGAGAGAGGTTCTGTGAGTGTGCGTTCCATTCCTGTTACTGTTACCACCACCCTGAGAGGTGGCCATTTCTGTTTGAAAAATTCTCAAGAGAAGAGGGTTTGGTATGTGTTGCTCATTAAAGAAACAAAAATATCGTTATTATCGTGCTCTTTCTAGCATTGCACTGCTTCAATGGCAAGAGATGTCACTCCCATAATAAATTCTGCCTCTATTTTGACTTCCTATTTCCTCATACGTAGCTGCAGACCGCCATAAAAATTAACAATGCTCCCTGGTCCCATTTTCTCTCTTCCTCCTAATGTTTCCCATCATTTCTTCAAAGTACCCATTCACCCTTCCTCATTTCAAATTAAAGCTCCCTAATCATGGGCAGAATCGGAATAAAACTTAATTTGCTTTTCTTTCATTAGAAAAGGAGTTGTCACCTCACACCCGCAATCAATCTTAAGCCGGCAGCATTCACTTTCTTTCAACTCTCCCAACCGCTCTATTCACTTTCTAATCAAGGATTACTATTATTAGAAAAATATTTTTTTAACAATTTTTTTAATAATGTAATAATAGATGATTGGTTCGTTTTAAATATACGAATTAATAAAATATTGCATAATATATTCTTAAAAAATTAATAACATTATTATAGTCTTTGTTCTTGTTAAAATGAGACGAAATAATTATTGAAAGGATTTATATTTTTTTTGAACGTTTTTTTTATTTTTTGTTCTAAGTGGTTTATTGATTTACAGAATATACTTTCAAATTTAAGTCAGAATTTTTCTTTATAAATCTTTAATAATTTTGAGTAAAAATAAATATATATTTAACTGTTACTGTTATGAGATGCTTTTTTACACGTGTCTTACGTTTCAATTTGTCACTCTACCTGATCTATGAGTTTCATTAATCAGTTATAAAACCATAATAATAATAATAATAATAATAATAATAATAATATTATTATTATTATTATTATTATTATTATTATTATTATTTCTCTTTGTGTAGCATCAATGATCTCCATATAGGAATTTCTTTATTTCAAATATACTAATGTTCGGCACTTGGTTGCAATAAAAAAAAACTAATGTTACCGTTTTTAATAGTTTATGTTTACAAAGAATTGTTTTATTTCGATTAAACTGTATCTTTGTGACATTTCCAAGGTGAGTTTTCCTTTTGTCCATTTCGCATGGGAAATCTGTTATTTATAATTGCTCATAGAAGTCTCTCACCAATTACCAATGTCATATATAACAGGTACGTCCAAAATAGAAGAACATTAGTGTCTTCTGAAATTGAATATTGTTTGAAGGTAAACCAGAATGCTTATTACTAGGTTAAAAGATATAGTTATTATTCGGAATATAATTTTTTTGTAATTTTTTTTTATTTTAGAATTCACTTATCTTTTTTTTTACAATAATTGTTTCACTATGAATTTTATTTTTAGATTGTGATTCGGTTCACCTATCTATGTTACGAGATAATTATACAACTTTTAATAATATTGTTCTGAATAATTATCCACTGAAAATCAAACTAATAATTTTAACTTTGATATTAATTGTTTGATTGAAACCTATTATTAATTAGAACAAAAATTATAACTATTAGTAAAAGTATGATTTTTATTTTTCTTAAAAACAAAATCATCCAAGCGTCACTCAATTATAACTCGATTTACTTAATATTGTTGTCACAGGACAATTAATATCACATACATCACAAATTGAGTTAAACATATACAAAATTACCATTATAATTCTTCAAACATTAACACATTAAATAAAACACACACTCTTATCACTTTTATCTAGATGTTTTCGCACTTTTTAAAATATTTATATTGTATTATTATAAGATTATGATATACGTAAGTTAATTAAGTTATAAGAGAAAAACAATAAGAATAAAAAAAATAATTAAATGTTAACAGTAGAAACTATAAATATAATAAAAAACATGTGACAGTTTTATATAAAATACTTCAAAATAAAAGTTACTTCTAAATAATTAATTAACAATTATATTTTAAAAAATAAGTTAATAATTATATTATAAAGATAGATGAAAATAAAGAAGGGTATATATATATATATGTATTGCTACAAAAATACATGAACTAATAATTGTATTTACCGATAAAATATCACAGACTATAAATATTCTCATTTTTATTTGTATTTCTTATATTTGTCTTTAATTTTAGAACATTAATTATAATGTCTAACATTTCTTTTATTTAAACTATGAACTCAAACATATCACTGTATAAGTCTTAAAAATTATCATTTTTAATTATATAGTCTAAAATGTGTTTTTAATGCATAACAATTCATTTAAAATCTATTAGAAAATTCTGGAAAATCATCTCAATAATTAAAAATATATTTAGTATTTCATTTTATTAAAACTTACTATTAATGTACAATTTTTTATTTAAAAATTAGGAATATTTTATGTACCAAAATGAAACTAATAATTAAAATTTATAATCTTTAATTTTATTTTTTTTTAAAAGGTTTAACTTTATTCAAAACACTATTTTTATTGGAATAAACATTTTTATAAATTTTAATAGATATGTACTTGTTTGATAAGATTAACTGACCTTATTAACCAAATCAAATACTCTGCCATTAACTTTATGCACAGCAAATATAGTAAAAAAACATGATAAATTTTGAAAATATCTTTGATATTTAGAATTGAAAAGTAATTGAATTTATTAAGTTAATTTTGAATTACTATGTAAAGAAATGATGTGATGGAGAGGCAAAGAGGGACTGAAGACTATGTAGTTGTCACAAAAAGGGCAAACAGGTGAATAAAGATGAATCCCTTTAAATCTATATATCTCAAGATTCAAATTCAACAATCCATGGAGGGAGAAAGAACCTCCATTAAACTTTCAAAATATAATATATGCAACTTTTATTTATGTGTCATACACTTTTTTGCTTTTTCTATGTTCTGCACTTTCATTATCTTCTTCATTACAAACTTATCATTTCATTAATTAAGTGTCATTTAAATTTCGAAATGAAAGAAAATGTGATTACAAAATTAGTTCTCTTGGAAAAAGTTAAAACTGTCTTTTACATGATATAATCTTTATTTTGTTTAATAAATAAATAATTTGACTTCCAAATGTTTTAAAGCATCAATGTAATAGAAATATGATATTTGAAAGATTATTTTAGGGATAAACCATTTAAAACCTGTGTTTAATGGCTCTTAATTTTGAATGACCAATTAAATAAAAGTTTTAATAATATATTTAATTAATCATTTCACATGACTTATAACGTATATGATTAATTGATAAGTGTTTGAGCGTTATATAAGTGTTTAATAAACAGTTTTTTTCATTAATTCATAATATGTTTTTTTTCAGATTCTACTTAAAGTAATGTTTTAAGTTATAACTTATTATTCTATTTAAAAAACTAGTTAATTGTTCAAAACTTAAGTTACAAGCTTTTAATTGAATTAAATGCATTTGATAAAAGTTGTTAAATGCATGTGAAAACTTATAACGTATTACTTAGTTTTTATTCCAGTTTAATAAAATATTTATAAAGTTTTCTGTTTTATTCCTTTCATTTCTATATATATAAACTAATATTAAATAAAGGATAAGAATGGCAAAAAAATAAATCTGTGGATCTCTCCTTGCTCCTGCCTCATAAAATTTATTACTTTAACTATTTTCACTTCAACGGTAAAATTCAACTTGAGTTCTTAATTTATTTTTAATTTTTCTTTTTATATTATTTACCTTCATACAAAAAATTTCATTTTAATAACTTTAAAACGTTCTTAAACTGATAACTTCAACTCTAATAATATAAATTTGGACAAGAACACTAGAAAACTCATTTTCTCTAATAATATTCTCAAACTGCTCAACTTTAGGAATCAACGTAAACAACTGCAGCTCTAAGTCTCTAACTGTTTTTTTTTTTATCCTTCCCATTTTATTAAAATTTCCCTGACACTTTTCTGGTGATCAAATTTGTTACTCTCTGGACTTTCATCAAATAACATTTTTTATAAAATAAATTCATTTCTTTGAGGTGATAAATCGTTTAAAGTAAATAAAATATAAAAACGTAATGATTGTTTTAGTGTACATCAACTTTCAAATTATCACAAAATAGTTAAATGTCTCGTTTATATTTATTAGCTACTTTAATTTATTTTATCAAATTTATGGAGTGATCGAATAAATCTTTAAAAGTTGAAATTTACTATAGATAGAATGTAAGAATTTAGAAATTTGTAATTTAGAATTGATAGTATACTAGAATAATAAGATTTGATTATTTTAATAATAGAAATTTAATGTATAAATAACTTTTTTTTATAAACGAGTTTTATTATTTTAAAATTCTTTTTGTTAGAATTTTATTTTAGATTTTCTAATAGTATGTTTATCTATTTGAAGATTGGAGACAATTAGAGTGATTTTTAAGGTGAAGTCTTCATTTTTACTTAATCAGTTTCTTCAATAAAGTAAATTGGTTTTCTGTCCGCTTCTTTGGTCTGTTTTTTATTTTTTTTGCATATGTGGCCTTTTTTTTGGGATAAGGTTTGATGTGCATCTAAAGGTGTTTTAGGGATTTTTGAGTAATTGTAGGCTTGTGATAATTGGTTTGTATAATTGAGCTATCTAATGAAATATGATATATTTAGTTGAATTAAGATTTAATTTGGTTTAGATGCATTGTATTTTGAAATTTGGTATTATTGTATGGTTATTATTACAATTTAAGATGAATTGAATCATTGAGTTGTGTACAATCTAATAATTAGTATATTTTAGCATTTGTGATTGTGGTTAAACTAATTTACATTACTCAAATGACATAAATTTGCATAATTATGTCATTGGAATCAAAATATGAGAACTGCTGAATTCGTAGTCATTGGACGAACAAAGTTAGAGAGCTTAATATTTCAATATAAGAAGCATCTATTAAAGTAAAATTATCCTACTGTGAAGCCTTACATATAAGTGGCAATTGTGTAACGTATCAAAAAGCTAGTTAGGTATATACATGCAGTGGCTTACTGAATCGTTTAGCTCGCATGAAATGAATATGCCGTAACAAAAATAGAAAGAATGTATACGAAAAGATGGTGATGTGTTGCATCATAATATATTTATATATATCTCACCTACCAAAGCTTAGCAAGGACAAGTATGATTCAACATATACAAGTAACCAATAACATTCTATCATGTCCATCATAGTAGGGCCATCATATATTCAATGACATAAGTCACCAACAAAAACTCATTATTACAAAAGGATTGCTTCAACCATAATAATTAGGCAGGCTGATCATACCTCACAAACTCATCCATTAACACTCACATACTATAAAGATACATATTATGATATAACATAGAACACGATGAAAGAAGAAAAACAATGAGTGTTGCTGTTATTTACTTTTTTGTTTTGGCTATTGCCCTCCTAATGAATTCAAATACTATATCTATTGTCTCATTAGAGTAATGTGTTTAAAGATATATAGAATCTTTCGACCTGTCTGAATAGTCACTTTACCAAGACGGACGTAACACAGGAAGAGATGGCCCTAGATGGCTAGTTTGGGCAGTGGGATATGTCTAAGATAAAGGCATAAAGTGGACCTAATGCTTTATCTTTTTCTTAGTTCCAAAGGGTATAAGAAACTTGATGTAGATTTGAAGAGAGAAGAGAGAAGAGAGAGGAGGGTGTGCTCCACCATTGCAGGCCTTATGACTGAGGGTGAGCCTCATCCACCTTGGATTCACACTTTCTCCTTCCACGATGAAGACTCATCAAAAGACTTTCAAAAGTTCAACTTTGAGAGTGAAGAGAGTTGTCCCAACCTAATCATGGATCAAAATGTTATATTTTTCCATGACCTATCCATTTTAATTTTACACCAACCAAACTTAAATTCCACTCTCAAACTCCTACCATGTAATTATTGATTTTCACGTACACATTTGAATAAACAAAAATAGAAAATTATTATATTAAGTGAGTTTTTACTGGAACCTGTCAATATTTTAGTGTACCAAAAATTTTGGTGGTTGTCTTACGAGAAAGTTTATAATTTTTGTCACAAAATTCACTATAAGAAAATATATATTTAGTGTTAACTTTTCACTGTTAACAAGCAAAAGTCAATAATAATATTGATTTTTAAAGATCGACTCTAAATAGTTTTGACGCTAAATAGTTTACCTCGATCGCATTTTTGTTTGTAATTTTATGAATTTTTGTTGTGAGTGTGAAGTTCAACGTCCCAAATTATTGAATATGAAACAAAGAATAAAAAAAAGTTCACAACCTAGACTTTCTCAAAGTGAAGATTATAGCATTTATTATTATTTTTAGTTATTGTATTATGTTTGGTTCTTTTCCTTTGTTTTTCTTTTTTCTCTCCCAGCCCACACGGAAACAGAGTTTGAAAATGTAGTTAGTGGAGGATTGCGAAATATGGTAAGTGGGTGGAGAAACCCCACACCATTTAACACTTTTCCAACAATGTATGATCAAATCCCTGAGCTTCAATCTGGAACATTAATTATTAGATTTATGTGAACAATGAATGAGAACGCGGAGGCATTAAATTTGCAAGTTGAAAGAGAGGAAAAGCCAAAAAGAGATTAAGAGAATAAATGGCACGTTCTTGATTGAATAGCATGATTGTGTAAGAAATGAATGCTCACAGAGCATAGGCATAGACACGAGCAATTAAGAAGGAGCATGGATATGTTATATGAATGAGAGAGTTGAGAATGGATGCCAACATGAAGAAGTTGCTTTGTTCCGAAAAGGACAGCGATCATGGCAACTTTATATTCAGAGTTATTATGACAAGCCATGAACTCTCTCATCAACGACATCGATAGCAAAGAGTTTCAGTAGGGATAAGATGAACAGGTTTTGTAACTCGAAAAGAAGTAGGGCACGTGAAGAATCACATAGCTAATTATGGAATGGACCACAACTTCAAATCATTTTTGCATGTGTCTCAATTTCAGGACAATGTTCATCATAAAAGAATTCCTCACTTCTCAACTACCTTCCATCTCTAAATATTATGGACCCTTCTTCAAACTTCGATACTGTAAGCTTCAATTTCTTACAAAGAATATAAGTCTCATATTTAATAGGATGAAAAAGTTGAGTTCACATGAAAAAAAATATATATTGTTTTAAAATTTTAAGTTGAAGATAATATTATTTCGGTTTAAGGAGTCCAGGTCAAGTTTAATTTTTACAACAATTTTCTAATTCCAAGCACAGATCAAAGTTCATTTTTCACTTAACATTTGTTACTATTCGATCGAACTAGAATGTTACCTACAGAAGACATTCTTATGTTAAAGTCGACATTCAACAATATTAACAATAAATATGTAATGAATGTAACCAACTATCTAAATATAATAAATATGTATTTATAAATTTTGAGATAGACTTCTAATTAACGTTGACCTAACTACAATCTAAATTGTAATGGTCTAACTTAAGATTAATATAATTATCTTTAAAGTTAATTTCTTCGTCTCCAATTAAATGTTCGATTCTTATACTAACCCAACAATCATACTATAAAGATAACAATAAACGGATCTCCTATCAATATACTCGCAAAACTCATAATACAATTTGCATGTAAACAAGTCCAAATTACTGTTACCTTCAAAACAAATACATATAAGTACAACTTTTTGTTCATACCATTTATTGCTCAATTAAATCATTGCCCAGGACAGTTTGATTGCCGTAAATTAAGCAGAAAACACCATTGAATGAGTTTGAAGGATTAAAACGAAATTATGGTCCCTTGAAATCCTTGAGGATAGACATGCAGTACATATAGTTCAATCGGGTCCTTTGTCCTGACTAATTAATTTAGGGAGAGATATTACTATTTAAAAAGATTGTTAATACAATTTTGATCATAGGTCATTTTAAGCATAAATTAACTTACCATACTTAATACTTCCCCTAAACTCAAATATAAAGAAAGAAATGATATGTTTGGTACACTTAAATATAAACAAAAGAAAGATAAACACGACACATCGATATCTAACTTAACATTTTTTAAATGATGTTAACACCACACCCTCATTGAAGATTAAGTAAAAATGAAGGTTTGAAAATTGATATATGTATAAGTTTGAAAATGATACTAAAAATAGGTATAAGTTTGAAAATGATAAAACTTACATGATATTTATACTAAAATCGTCACTCACATAGGTCTAAGTTTGTAATTTTTTTTTAAACTGCAACGTGAATATATAGTATCCTATAATATAATACTCATTGCTGTCTCTAGCTCCCAAAAATATTTAAAACTTTACATAGATTTTTCTTCTTGAAAGGATTATGAAATTTATTAATATATATATATATATATATATATATATATATATAATATTCCTATACTAGCTTCTTGGCTTGGACTATTGTCCAATATAAATTTCGATTGTTTCTTCCTCTAACCCGTAAATTTTTTAGAAGACACTTGTACAAGCATGGTGAACAATGGAAGTTTTTGACCATAAACAATATCTTAAACGGTTCAAAAGTAATTAAAAATTGAACTGTGACTTCTTCAGGTAAGGGCAACTTGCATAAAATAAATGAACAAATTACTGTGCATAAAATTCAGAAAGAATGATCATCTCCTAGCATGTTTATCTTAGAAATCAGGATATTATGGATTCTGTCTGTCATTAAATATTTTGGTATGCCAGCGAACTCTTCTCACATTCTTCCAGATCAAGGACAATTTACCAATCAGCAGAAGAAGACTTAGACTTTCATTCAGACCTATATACATGGTTCCAGATAACCAAGTACATACAATTCAAAAGTTCTAGGAGCCTTGGGATGATTTGTATATCCTATATGCAGCTATGCACATTGTGGCATTTCCTATAACAGTCAGTGCCGCTTGAAGAGCCACCAATACCTGCACCATTAGAGAACCCCAATCATTTAACATCTTCAGCATGTTACATAGTCGAACACATTGTATTACATGTAAAGAACATATACGGTTAGTTATTGTAATTCAACAAGACAGTTTTCTCAACAGGGTCAGACTCACATAGAGGGCAACATGTAATGGATCAGAATTATTTCACAGAACAACTCAGTAATCCGAAATTTTTAGTTTTGTGTATTCTGCTAGACATGGATGGTGGTAATAAATGGATACGTGCATCTAGTTTATTCACAGAGAAAGACCAAATTTAAGTAACTCTTAATATCTGATTCCACATCATCGCACAAAGAATTCTCTCACTTTGTCTCTATTCTTTACTCTTTCCTACAGTTGAGTATTCTGCTTTTACTAACTAAATGGAGAGAAAATTGACATTTCAAATCAACTATGGCAATCCACCGGTAACACTTACTTCTTACTTTTCAGAGACCTTTCTTTAAATTGTAATTTATTTATACTTTCAATTTAATGCAGGTATTTTTTTAGCTTCTATATTTAAAAAGAGAAAACTAATTTCACACTGCTGTGATGAATTAAATTATATTTCAGTTTATAAAACAGAATGATAAGTTACCAATGTGGCAAAGCTTGATTGGGCTAGACAAAAAGAGTTGGCAACCTCTACCTAGGCCATCACTCCGCCCAAATTCAATCTTGGCCTGTCCCCCAACACACACAGAGACAAGATATTTATTGTTTTCATAAGTTGGTTATTCCTTCCTAGACAACAAAGTGCTTTCAAGGGCATTGGTTATACCTGATTTATAATCTAAATGTTGAATAGCCAAAGTATTGTGTAGTTTACGTTCTGTAATAAGAAAGCCTCCAAAGGAATTCATGCAAAGTCAATGGTGAGTTTTGAAATGTTCTCAAAACAACAATCAAGCATACAACTCCAGGCTCTAAAGTTAAGGTTAGATATCTAATGGTGAGTAGAATGAATGAGATAAAACAAAATGGAGTGAGATGGAACGGCATTATCATTCCATTATTTAGATTCATTTTATGATGGAAAGGAAACAAATACATGTTCAAAGTGTGGATGGGAAGAAAAAAAAAGGTTTATTTTATGGAATGGAATGCATTTCATGTCATTTTAAACCATCAATTGCACACAGTCTCATTCTATTTCATTCCTTTCCATCAATCCAACAGTAACTAAGCTCCAAAGCCTCAGCCAGAATACGGAGTTAATGATCATTGCTACACACACACACACTTCGATAAAGCAAATGTTGCACAGTTTACACAAGAGGAAGCATTTGATCTTTAATTATTAATCGTGTCAATTAAGATTGGTATAAGTAGTAATGATAGAGAGTAGTTCTGCATTAAAGATGAAAAACCCTATTACCTCAAGAGACTCAGAGTTATAAAAGAAATGCCATGTACACGCGCAAAAAGCTCCACCAAGTAGAGGTATCTACAGCAATAAAAAAAAAGTATGAGATGAAGGAATAGCAAATGATGGTACAAAATAGGCATGAAAAATGGAGAGTGAAGAAACTGAAGTCACTCACCATACCCCAGGAAAGGCCCTTCCAAGCAGGGTATCTAGATTTGTGCCCATATTGCCACACCAAAGCCATGGCTATAATCCTTCATAATTGGATACAAATACAAGCAATGAAGAGAGTAAGTGTAGGAAAATGCATTGTTCATCAGGTAATTTTGATGTGATAATAAGGCTAAAGCCAATTGAAACGATGGAGAAAGTAAAGTGACCATTCAGCGACACTGGAGACGTGAATGGCCCATGTGGGCAGTGAGAGGGCATTGGGAGGTTCCTGAAGTTGCAGTTGCAGAGATGCAGCTGGTTCGACAAAGTTGAGGAAGTGGAACAGACCCAGTCCCAGGAAACCCGTTTTCAATTTGGTTTCAATTTCACACTTTACGGTTCCAATTCCACTGCCGCTCACTCTTGGCAAAGGAATTTTGGAAGTGCAAAATGGTTTTGCCAAGTACAACGTTGTCGCCGCCATGGCCGGAGTTGGAGACTGTAACTGTAACTGCTGCTTCTAATGTTGCAGCTTGGTTTTGGATAACACCCTTTCTCCTTCTTTCATTTAGTTTCTGTAAAATAAGTAATTAAAGCGTTATTTTATAATTTAAGATAAATAAATAGACCTTCAGAATTTTAAACACTAGATATTCTTTTTATCTGGCAAGTGGAAAATATATTATTTTTTAACTATTTTCAAACCAACTTTGTTATTTTATAAATTATCAATCACTCTGGTTTCGTTCTATTAGGTCTAATAAATAATACAAAAATATTAATTGAATAAAAATAATGGGACTGGATACATCTTTTAGCTTTTCTAGTTAAAGGTCACAGTAAAACAAAACAAAATTATGAAGATTCTCAGTGCAACATTAATTTCATGTTAGAATTTTTAAATATTTATTAAATACCAATTGCTGTGATTTAAATAAATTCTCGCTTACTTTATTTACTTCTTGTTGAATGATTAATTTTTCATTCAAAATTTATTATAATTTAAAATGATTTTAGACAGAGCTTCAAGATTCGATAAAATTAAGTTTCTGCAATTCAAAATATTAATTTTTAACTAATTTTTTCTATTTTTCATTGCTTGATAGAAAAATTTTCTAATTGCACAATTTAAAAATAACCTTAAAACCAAGGGCAAGCTTACTACTGGTAGAAAACTTTGAAGAAAAAAAAATCATCCGTTGCTTACCAAATGAGATACTTCAAGTTTTACAGAGCTGATTTTCAGCAATATCCTTTCCAAAAGCCTTCATATCCAAAGCAGCAACAGCTAAACACCAACGGGAGAAGAAGCTAAAAGATGTAGTTTTGAGAGCTTCAAAGGAATATAAATCACAAAGGACAAAATAGGTATTTCAAAAGAATAGGGGTGTAGGAGAAAGTTAAGAGCGTGAAGAAAGTAATAGCCGAATTTCTACTGTATCCATAGCTTCGGTGCTGCAACTCTTTTATTCTTCTGGTCTTGGACCAAGAACAAGAGAAAATCCCATGAAAGACATAATTGGATATTGCAGATATAGTTAGCAAATTACTTCGCAATTAGGTTTTAGGTTTTTAGTTTATGTATTTTTACAATTTTTTCACGCAATTTCTCAAATTCTCAAAATGGCTATTTTATCTTTTGTAAGAGGTACTTTTAAATTACATATTCTGAAACTTTTCAGAACAAGCTTTTCAAATTTTTGAAACAAGATTTTTAGAAACAATTTTTTTTTTAAATTCCAGGATAAGATTTTCAGAACAAAGATTTCAAAAGAAAATTTTCAAAACGTGTGAGATATATTTTGGAATAAACTTTTAAGAATAGAATTATCGAAACACATGATGTCTTTCGAAATGAATTTTCCAAAACATTCCTACAGAAAATATATTTCGGAAAGAACTTCTAAGAACACATAAAATACATTCCAAGAATTTAAAAATTTACTTAAATTTTTTTAGTTTTACTTTTACCACCGACGCGATAAACCAACCTAAGTGAAAAGGATATTCATATTTTCACACTCAATTTTTTTTTTCCTTCATTTGACATTACCTTTACATTTTGTTACTTTTCTCTTTTTCTTTTTCCTTACAAAAATAAATTTTTTTACTGTTTTACTCTTA
Organism: Vigna reflexopilosa; assembly: GCA_027742785.1. Classification (NCBI taxonomy): domain Eukaryota; kingdom Viridiplantae; phylum Streptophyta; class Magnoliopsida; order Fabales; family Fabaceae; genus Vigna; species Vigna reflexopilosa. Next base: position 2,323,083 of record CM050930.1, on the reverse strand, counting down.
AATGAGTTGTGAAATAGTTGTAAAATTGTGTCAAAACAAACTTTTTTTTCAAGTGAAAATGGTTTACCATATAACTGAACTTGAAATCTAACAGAAAGGACAAGATACAGAAATTGCAGGAGGCTACTTTGCATTCTTGCAACTGGATATACACTTATGTAAAGTGCTACATACAACTGCATCTCATGGATACATATGGTTAAAATGTGTACCTGTCTCAAGGGTAATTGTTTGTCGCAGAGGCAGTTTTTAATTGCAGGTGCAACCGTTATTTCGGCTTAGTATGTAGGAACTAAAAATATGTTATTTAGGATCAGTGAAGGCAGTTTTTTAGTATGTTTATGTACTTTCGTGGGAATTATTTGTTTGGGATTCTTGCATTTATTATTTCCAGCAACCCTTTCTTTGGAGTTATGTTTTTTGAAAGGTGCCTGTTACCGAACCAGTTGACTAGGTTGCAAATAACAAACTTCAGCCATCAATTATACATTTATTAAATCTAACGGCTACTAACGCATGAGGAGGATCTGGCTTATGTTAGACAGCACCTTGGTTCGTGCGTTCAAAGTAATAAATACTAAATCACAGAAGTTACTGAAGAAGACCTGGATCTTATTCATCCTGAAGTTGCATATTAATATGAGATTCCTGAATACATGTGATATTATCAGTGTGACTGTGATCGGTCCCTACTGGGAAGGTGAACTGATGCTCGCTTCAATACAAGATGGACCAATTTGCAGTACATATCCCTGTACCAATACCTTTCAAGAGCTGTATTTTGTCTCACTTTTTCCTCTTCGGGTCCAAATCAGGACAAGACCAAATCCCATCAAAGACATAATTGAAGTCTGCAAGCAAATTTAGCAACTCATATTGCAATTAAATGATAATTTTTTAACAGCACTACACTCACTTCTCTAGGAAGACTTACTAGTCATGCAATAATATGTTACTCGAGAAATATTATAACCAAAAATTTAGGAAGGAAGACGTGCGACTATTGTGGTACGTGTCCTAGTTCCACATCTCATTTTTTTAATTTTCAAGTTGTTAGTAACTACCCCATCATTTTCCATGTTTTGTTTCTTTATTTGTATATTTGCTACATTTTTTTTTCTCTGTAAAATTGTCCAGCTGGCACCTTCGTTACAAATACATACACAAACTGCAGTTTTATTTGTATTTTATTTAGGATTAGGATTTGGGATAAACTAGAAAAAGGTTACAACGTATTCCAGACAGTAAACGAAGACCACGGGACAAGTTCCCTCAGAGTAACATCTCTCAATACTCAATACACAATACACAGGCATGAGACCCCAAAGCGAGTCTTACTCTCTGGATCACACTCAAAATAAATCCCCACACTGGACGCACAAACTGACATGCCATATACAGAAAAACACGCATACATAACTATAAAATGGTTACTAAACGCAAAACTGCCCAATAGTTATTAAAAGCATAAGAAAACTACCTTGCAGTTCACGTAACTGTCCTCTCAATATGAACAATTAGATACAAATGCATCATATTTTGTTGAAAAAAGCAAAGGTTTGCATCTTTCGAAACATAAAAGCTATCGGCCGTGTTGCTATAACTATGAAGTGAAGATATTTAAATCATATATCATTCTATTAATCATTTTTAGAGATTTAAAATCATATATCATTGAGGTTATCAAATACGTAGAGTCAAACTTACATGTAACAGGAAAGAGACACGAGGATTTGCATTACCAGACATATGATCATAGTTGAAGTTTAACTGGCGGAGAAACTTACAGAAATTGCTGGAGGAATAGCCACTGCTGGATCTTCAAAGAATTTATTTGCAAGGGCCAGGGCCAGCAAGCTACTTTGCATTCCTGCCATTAGATAAATGAAGTTATTGAAGTAAACATGATAATACAGGCCTTTGATGTCTAAAAACTGTGTACCTGTCTCATAGGAAATTGTTCGCTGCAGTGCCTTTGCATCAAGAGAATCACGGAAGACAAATCCACTGAGGAAATAACCAGCTATGAAAGATGACAAATGAAAAGCAACAACAAGGAACAAGATAGCGACTCCCAAGGAGGATTTCATAGTCTCAACATTAAAGGCAAGTGGTGCTCCAGCACAGATAGCCGCTACCAACACTGACAGAGGAGGCAAAAATGGTCGAATAACATTACAAATACGAGGAAAGAATCTGTAAAAATGAATGGGTAAGAAGATTACACCTTTTAAAAAAAACACACTAATGTTAACATATGTCTGAGATAATGGTATTACCGATTTAGAAGCAGGCCAACTGCAATAGGTACCACCACAATCTGTGTAATGCTATACACCATTCCTTTTACATCTATAGGCAATTTCTTCCCAATGAGCAACAGTAATAAGAGAGGCGTGACAAAAACCGCTGAAGCAGTGGACAGTGATGTCATAACTATGCTTAGAGGTGCCATTTGTGGATCCGTCAGGAAAGTAGCATAACTTGAAAGCTGGGCACCACTAACACAAGCCACCAAGACAATTCCTGCACCTGATTCATTTTACAGCCAATAATTAGTGCATCCTAGTAGCACCTTTTATTGTTAAGAGACATTAATCTCACCTACTGTTGTTGGTAGGCCTAAAGCAGTTACTGCAATCAGGCAAAACAGATATCCAAGAAGAGGCTTCACAACAAACTGGCCAAAATAACCAGTGCCAATTTCTGCTGGCCTCTTAAATGCCTCAATGAAGTCATTTTCATTTGAATTAACCCCAACTGCAAACATCAAAAAACCTAGCGCAGGTGCATAGTATCTGCAAGAATATTTGCAGTTTAAACTTCGAAGAAATGCAGCATCAAATTCTATATCAGGGATATTCATTAACTGCAAATCATCTGACTATTTGAATTTGCAAAACTGCAACTACTCGCACAACAATCTTGTTATCTATGAATTCATCAGAACATCTACAGACCTGCTGGTAAACCACGTTAAAGAACGTGGGTAGATTAGAGCAAGCAGTATGCTAGCAATGAGTACATGAGGCAGATATGAATTTGATTGCTTCAGAATATCCAGAATAGAAATTGAATTTTGCTCCACCTGCGAAAAAAGAAAAAGAAAATAAACAAAAACGAAAATGCCCTTTTTCATTTTCATTTGATTACACGCATGAGAGAAGCCTGCATAGTGCATATGCATATCTGCAAGTCAAACTTGATTACGGGAATGAAGCCTGAATGCTCTGAATTTTGATGGAAAAGGTAGAAAGAAAAAAAATTGCAAAATGTACTAGAACTAATATTTCCGCAGATTTTTCATCATGTAAATAGACATAGAAATGTGTGCATAAGAAATATCAGAAACATACTCTTTTCAACACACTTTATTATTGAGAAAATTGTATGTGAGAATCATTAAATGGGAAGTGGAACAAGATTTCGTGGTTTGTTCTTGCACATGAATTTCACAAAATCACTAGCACTAGAAAAGAAAAGAAAAACTGATTTTGTAAAAGTATTGATCAGGGGGGAAAATACTGTAACAGATGAAGCAAAGTAGAACTGCGTCATAAAATATCATGTAAATGGTTAAGGATGGCAATCATGCATCATTCCAAATTTCAAATGATACATTCATTTTTTATCCCGATTGTCCTTCGGCCACTCTCTAAGCTAAAAGACTTCACGCATCCCGTGGCTTAGTGGACAAATATAGGTCTTAGCTGTGCCATTGTAGAATAGAAATTATTGGTAGGTCTGGGCTATGATGAGGCCATGCTTGATTTATTGGGGTTAAAACTATGTTTCTGGACTATAACGAGTCCGAACTCCTAATTAAGTGTCTACTAACTATTTTTTATTAGGAAAAACACAAAAGAGGTCAGCATCAATATCAATTAATTGTGATGGTCGTGTTTCGAAAATGATTTAGATCCTCTCCTCTTTGAAGTTACACAGAGGATCCTGTGCAACAATCTTTACCATTTATTAATCTAACAGTTAAAATAAAAATTAAAAAAACAACTAAAACAATAAAAATTAATTAATTAGTTCTCAAACCATGTGAATTTAGTATTTTTCCTAATTCTGCGAAAAAATAGTTACAAAATGTTAACTTCAAGTATAGCGAAGAAATAAAATCACACATTTTCCAGAATTGAAAGATCGAATTCATCTATTTCTATTTAAAAGTACAATTACGAAAAGCAAGTATGAAACAAAAGGGTAGAAAGAAAACATACTTTAACCATGAAAGAATGGTGCCTAGTTAAGGGGAATAGAGAACTTGTTAGTTCTAATTGTATATTAAGTTCAAAAATGCCGCAACTGCAACGCTTAAAATTTATGAACGGAAGACGAGATTTAAAAACGGGGAAAAACTTAAGAATAGAGATGTTTTTGGTGCTTTCTCTAATTAGAATTGAGGTCAAATTTCTCTGACTGGAAAAGACCTGCAGCTGTGCTTTGTCTTTTACAAAAACAGCTCAAACATTTGTAAGTTAAGTCAGCCACGAGTCAAATGCTTGTCAAATTTTGGTTTTATTGTTGAAATGGTGGTAACAAAGAATAAAAATACCTGGGTGGGAGCAGAGGTTTGAATCTGCGAGGGATCGGGTGGGAGGGAATCCGATGAGTCCAGCGATGCACAGTTTAAGCTCGAAATGTTGGAATTCCGGTCTACAGAAACAGAACAACGGAGATATAAAGCAGGACAAAAACTAGTAATATGAATTGGATTGTTGTATCTGAAAAGAGAAGCAATAATAGGTGCAGAGAGAGAGAGAGAGAGAAGTAGTGTAAATTACATGGAAATTGTGAATTGAGGCGAATGGAGATTGGAAAAGAGATATTATTGTTGGTGGAGAAGGATGATGATGAGAGCATAATTAGGGATTTGGGTTTGGAAAGACAGAGGAGAGAGATACGCGGAGAATGAATGTTGTGAAACTGCTTCACTGCACCCGAAATCATGGCTGTGTTCATTCTCCTGCGATTATGCTGAATTTTTTAACCTGCTTCACTGCGCCTGATTCTACTGAATCTTTCTTTCTCCTGTTCCTTTCAACGTCTAATCACGACACTGGTATTTTTCCCAATTTGACTGAGTTTTTCCCAATTTCCCAATTACTATTTTTATTTTATTTTTTCATAAAAAATATGAAAATGATATAAACATACAAGAAAAATAATTAATCTAATGAGTATCTTAACATCCGTAATAAAATTGAAGTTACATTTTAATTATAGTTTAATTATATAATTATGTTATTATTTTAATATTTTTTTGTTTAACGAACTTATAATGATTTTAATTTTATAAAAATTTTAGGTAAGGTTATATATTTATATTGATGAAACATTCAAAAGAGAAATTATAATGAAAAGAACAATAGTGAAACATAGTTAAAAAAAAGTTAACATCATTTATAAACCATGACCTTAAAACAATGATTTTTTAAATTAAACGTTAACTTGGTTGAATTTTTGGTTCCTCTCTCATTATTCTAGTTGTCATTTGATTGATTTATTTGTCTATTAATATTTTCCATACGTTGAATTTTTAAAAGTATGATCGATTTTATGAGTTGTGAGAAAGTTTAAATTTTGTTCCTTCTTTTATTTTTGTAGTACGATTTGAATAAATTCTGTTATTGTGTTTTTTTTTTGTTGAATTTTAATATAATTTTCTCATGCTTTAACTAATGTGGCTGAAAAAGAAAAGGTTTTTGTTTAAAATAAAAGAAAAATCAAATGTAGAAAGTTTTCTTATGTATAATTTTCAATATTTAAGATTAACTAAAATTTGGAAAAATAAATTACTTTATAATTTATTTTTAAAATTTAAAAAAAATTATGAAAAATATAGGGACAACAAAATGAAAAGTAAAAAATATATTAATACATTGCAGATGATAAAATAAAAGTGATAATTATTTTATTTCGTTATAGAAAAATTCAAACGAACAATACTTAAATAAAAAAATATTTTAAACATTTAATAGAATATTTTATTTAAAAAAATTTAACTAAAAATATTTAAAGTTATTATATACTTACAAAGTTAAGTAAGTTTATATATTTTATTGACAAAAATATTTTTTATTTATATATTTTTAGAAACACGATATGTTTATTTTCAATTGTCTATATTTTTTTTGTTTGTTGATTTTTATTTTTATTTTTCACATTTTTTTGGTACTTATTTATTTTTCAACTATTATTTATTTTTTTTGCCCTTTTCCATGTTATTTCTTTCTTCTCGAAATTTGACAATCCAAATATAAGGCAAAGCATATTGTTTCAATCTTTTATAAAATTAATTTGTTTTTGTGTGTGAAACACACATTAAAATGTATATAAAATTGTATGATGTTAACTGACAGAATAAGTACTTATATATCTAGACAACTATGCACATTACAATACGTAAAAGGGAAAACACATTTATTTACATTGTGGATCAACAAATTTTGATGTTAATTATATACGTCCATATATATTTAAATAAAAATATATGTATTATTATTTTATCAGATATATGATGTATAATTTAAACAAAAAGAAAGTTAAACAAGTAATATAAATTACATATGCAAATGAAAGTGAAACGTATAATTATATTGTAGAACAATGACGTGTGTAATCATTTTAAATCGACGAGTGATTGGTTTATTTTATGTTTTCTACTGTAATATATATATATATATATATATATATATATTGGAAAATAAATTTAAAATATAATAAATAATAAAATAGAATAAGTACGTAAAATTAGATATCTTTGTTATGTATCATTATCATAAATTAAAATATAATTAGGACTAAAATTAAACTAAAAAGAGTTTATGAATGGTATCTTTTCTATATATATATATATATATATATATATATATATATATATTCAACTGGTGAAAAACAAACTATTTAGTTATTGTGGTGGAAAACAACAAAGAAAAGAAAGCAGACAGTGAGGTCCACATGGTCAAAACGGCAGCGTTGCTGTGACACTTGATTTGATTATATTAATATAGATATTATTACACATTATTACTATTTTTGTAATCTTCTTCCATCCGCACCTCCCTTCATTTTGCGGGAGTTAGCGGTTGCAGTTTGTGTTGTGCTCAATCCAAACCGTTACTGGGCCCCACAAATCGCTGAGACTGCGTTTAGTTTTATTCCGGTGGCGTTGAGGCCACCGTTGACACCGTCGAACCATCCTAGCCTTTCAAATTCCAATGACATATTTGGATGAGGATGGCATTAACGTCGACGGTGATCATACGAAGGATGTGATGCGTAATCACGGTGGAGGAGAATACGTCAAATTGAGGTGGGACCCCCAATCGGAGACCACTATCACCACCGAACGGAAAGGCTCGGGTATATGGTATTGGGTCAAATCGGGGCTCTGTTTCCTATGTCTGGGCTGCTTGGCTCTCCTTGCTGCCAAATGGGTTGGCCCAATGTTCTTAGAAAAGGTTTCATCTGATTCTTCCTTTCAAATGCCTTATGCATTGCGTTTGCGTTTGCGTTTGCGTTTGCGTTTGCATTTGCGTATGCTTTTCTTGATTTTTGTTCTCTCAGTGCAATGTGTTTTCAATGTTCACATCATTTGTAAATTGTACATGCACTTCCTCAAGTGTTTTTGGTGATGGTCTTTTTTCAGAATTGGAATTCCTTCTTGCTAATCTACATAAAACAAGTTTGTTGTAATGATAAATTTAAGTTATAGATATAAAATTTCAATTCTGCGGGGGGAGAACGTGTTGGTAATATTTTTTACTTGTAAATTACAATATTGAATGTTGAAACTTCTATCTCATGATGTATTGCTTTTATTTGCAGGCGATTATTCCGATGATAAATTGGGGGACGAACAGATTCAGTTCTCCGGAGCTAGCAGTTCTGGTGTTTGCTTCTGTAGCGCTATTCCCTACCCTAGTTATGCCATCCTCCCCTTCTATGTGGGTGGCTGGGATGACATTTGGATATTGCTTTGGATTCTTGCTAATTATTAGTGCAGCAGCAATCGGAGTATCACTTCCTTTCTTGATCGGTTCAATCTTCCATCATAAAATTGAGGTTAGAAAAGTGTTGTGACTTTAGATTAAGTTTATGTCTATCTTCACACGTTTGCCTCACATGTGATTCTTTGTAGGACTGGTTAGAAAAGTATCCAAAGAAAGCTTCTCTTCTAAGATGTGCTGGAGGGGGAAATTGGTTTCATCAATTTCGGGCAGTTGCTTTAATCAGGGTTTCTCCATTCCCATACATACTGTACAACTATTGTGCCGTGGCAACCCGTGTTAAGTATTGGCCTTACTTGATCGGATCCTTGGTAGGGATGGTGCCAGAAATATTTGTTTCAATCTATACGTAGGGTCTTCCTTCTTCTCTCACTCTCTCCAGTGCTCACTTTATTTTACTACTCTGTTTTTGTTACCCCTGGGCGTTTTCGTACTGATTTACTTCTTGAATATCTAATAATTGCGAGTAGATTTAGAAGTCGCCCGTGTGCATCAGAAAACATAGAAGATGACCAGTTTTTGCTCAATTTTGAGTGCATTACCATACTTTAGTAGTTGTTTAATTGGTTCAGATTACTTAGCCGCCCCCAATATGAGTATATTTCTCCATGGTAAGGATTATTTCAGAAAAAGATAATTTCTTAGACCTTGAGTCATCATTGTTTGATAATTGCTTCAATTAAGTATTATGACACCTGACATGATTGAGATTCTCCAACCTGCTTTACTATATATCCTTTGCTGTAAATTGTAATATGTTATTGCTCATGATTTGTCAAGTAAAATAAATATATCTGGAAATGATTGGACGAATTAATTAATCTTAATAATAACTAATCCAGTTGTATTGGCCTAGTAGTGGGGAGGGATTTTGGAAGTTTAGGTTGTAAGTTGAAACATCAACTGTTTCAGTACGCCTAAAAAATATCTGTTGCTAAAATTGGCAGTCTTTCTATTTTACCTTTTTAATTTCCTATGTGCAGAGATTTTTCTCACCTTTGGATTTTTCAATGCACGGAGTCTTTAATCATATAAAACTTCTTTATTTGTAATTCGGACCAAACTCAACGATTGTTTGTTGTCTTCAAAGTTTGTCCATTGAAGAGATCAATACGAGTTGATTCATTTCCAATCATAAATGTTACACTGTCATCTTTGAAACAAGTGCATCTTTTATTGTGTAAATGTTTTCGTTACTATTTTATAATATTCTTTGAGCAGTGATGTGTTATTGGTGAATGTTATGGAGTGTTTCCTCTCACTGCCCTGCCCTGGGTCATCTGTGAAAACTCAAATGCACTCGAACTGTTATTCCTTTGCTTGGCTTCATCTATCTCCATTCAAATATTTTTATCAGCTAACAGCAGTGATGATTTACCTTAACTGATACTTTCATGGTTGTATTTTGCCATTTATTCTATGTCGTTAGCCATTTCAAATGTTGATTTGTATATACTGTTTACAAAGATAGGAATTAAGAACTAATGATGCGGAATATCATATTAAATTCATTGTCTTCCACTGCAGGGGAATTTTGATAAAAACATTAGCGAATGCTAGACATCATCATCACACTCTTTCTGCTCCGGAAATTATCGTCAATGTTGTTGGCTTCTGCGTAACTGTCGGTACAATAATCTTTTTCACCGTCTATGCTAAGAGGAAGCTCAAGGAGTTACGAAAAGTGGATGATCTGCTTTTGAAATAATCCAGTAGGCTTAGTCTGGGTTTATTTGCTGGCTATACGAGGCAGTTATTACCATTATCCTATACTGGTACATATGATAATGCACACGCACAGTCGAGTGAGGTTTAATTCATTAAGTAGCCTCATCTATGGGAGGGTTTAAGGTCAATTTTTTTAAAGGCTCGCCGCAGAACAGGCTAACACAGCTAAGATCACCATTTCTATTTCTATTTTCCATATGTTGCCTGCAATAACTGTTTTCTGTGGTGGTTCTTCTATCTCATTATGCATTAGCATGTTTGGATTCACATCTTGGATGTGATTAGTCATCAAGTATATCGTTCTTGACTTGTCATGTGATCTATTATTCAATGTTCTAGTCCTCTTCATCTTCTCAATTTTCTTGTAACATTTTGTTACGATGGAAAGCACAATAACCAATAATACATAAATGTTGCATATTACAAAGACTTGTTTTTTCCACCTCTACCCACACTTCACTCGAAGATTCTGAATTATTTTTTACTTGCTGGTTATGAAAAAAAAAAAATTCTCTCGCATTATTTTCATTTATCCTTGAAATTTCGTGTAAAATTTTGAATCACTAAAAAGGGATAGAGGAAAGATAACGAAAGTAGTTAGCTTTCAATAGCTGTGAAGATAACTATACAAATAAAAGAAGTGATATAGTCAGGTCTACCTTAAGTTTTTCTTTGGTTGGTGAAAATAAAGTACATGAGTAAATAAAAATAAGGAAGTTAGATTGAAGAGAATTAAAAATATATATATATATTCTAAAGAAACGAGATTCACCAGTATTTACTATTTTATTTGTTAAATACTTGTATTAATCTTTTTGTCCTTTTTTCCACTTAAACACATTTAACTATTACTTTATTTTTCATTTTTTTTATCTATTTATATTTATATTTACCATCTATTCTATTTCTTTCCTTTATCCAATATAAACTTTTCATGTGATTTGAAAACCAAAACTATGACCTGGAGAAATGAGTTTGTGTGAGCCATGAATATCTTTTCGTACTCCTTAATGGTAGACCATTTTAGATTCTCCCGTGTACGATATTTTGGGTTTAATGAACTGGATTCAGCTAAAATTCAATTGAATTTATTACATTTCTGCGTACGATTCACATGGGATTCGTTCATTTCCCTGAATTTGACGAGTTATATTAATGTTTCCTGTTTTTTTCCAGCTACATACTTGTCCACTAATGATCCCATATCTTCACTGATTTGTCGTATAGGTGTAGCTATCACATTCACAACTTTTTTCATTAGTTTTAAAATGTAAACAATTTACTAAAGAAAACCAATAGAATCCCACGTTGCTGAAAGCTCCACGCAGGGAAACTAGAGTCTGCATGACACGCTTAATTAGCATAAATATCATTTACGGAGTGTTGGTTTGCGTGGATGGTGTTGTTCGTGCCAATAAGATGGAATTGTATGATTTAGCATGTTTGTTTGGCCTAATTTGAAGGCGAATGAAAACGAAAATTTGAGGGACGAATGAGATTTGCAATTCTTCTAGTTTGCTCGGATTTGCAGTAATTTACAATGAAATGTCCAAATAACATTTGTATTTACTTTACAAAATTGAAGTTATAAATCATAGAGATTGTAGGTGGAATCGATTCCGGAGACAACATATTGGATTCTAACTCTGCAAAAGAAAACACAATGCAAGTGTATTTGATTCCACTACTTGCATATTCGATTTAATAATAATAATAATAATAATAATAACAATAATAATAATAAAATTCTTTCTCTCTTTATAACAATTTTTTTAATTATATATAATATTAAAAATTATCATTTTGTATTATATATATTATTAAAAATATTTTTGTAATCTTAAATTTATAACAAATAAATCATTTTTCTTATATGTCACATCATTCTAATCTTATATTAATTTTTATAAAATTTACGTGTAAATTCACTTTCACTCATTCTAAATCTTTTAAAAAGAATTATTTCAAATCAATTCACTTTTTTTTTTTTTTAAATCCATCTTTGAAAACACAGTCATATATAGAAACGGGTTTTCAAGGACTGAGATTTTCCTTAATTAATGTTTCTAAATAACATATTTTCTTGTTTTAATCGTGTTTGCGGATTTTTCTTAAAAAGGTTTCCTTTTATTTTTGCAAACTAAGGACGAATTAACGATATATAACATATCAGTCGTGTCGATGGTTGACAATAAGATCTCAGTTGTTATACACCTGGTACTTGTTGTGGAGTAATGCAATAGGTTTGGTTTGCAACGGTTATCTTTGGCATGATGTACTGTAGCAATTGGATACATGTTTTCGAACTCCACAAATTCGTTGTTATGGTCTTATCGATGTCAGTTGGTCGCTTCTCTTGTCCGATCACTACTCTACATGAACTAACAATATCAAATTTAATTATTTCATTTCAATATAATAATAATTTTGTTAATTCTTGTTATCTCCATCATCTTTTTGATGCTCACTAGAAGTCTAGTCGTACATTTTTTTTTCGATTCAGTTGTATCAGTTACCTTTTAATTTGTTTTGAGATTTTTTCAACTAAAAATTACGTGTGATGACATTCTGACGTTCTAAATCAAATATGTCCGTACAATGATAAATACTTGAGTGAATATTACTCATATTTGATGAATAGTGCTCATTTGTATTACAATCATGAGTTTTTACTAAATGGAAATTTATCTTATTTTATATAATATGTTATGATTTTTCCTTAATTCTTGATTAATTAGACCTAAGTTTACATTATGTATTAATCTTATTTGACGTAATTGAACGACATAATATTCTGTCAATATCATCTACGTCCCCGTCGAGACATTAACTTTTCTAATAAATAAACCATTAAGGCGTTGGGAATAACTAAATTCACTGTAAAATTTTCTGTTTTGGTTTGTAATTAGCTTGATTTTTCTTATTAATCTGAAATTACGTAAACAAAAAAATTACATGTGCAGAAAATCATGTGTCTTTCGTAATTTACAATATCAACTAAAAATTGAAGGATAAACATAACTTTATAACTGATTCTTGAGTTATACAAATATTAATAACATTTAAACTCATTTATATAAAAGATTAAATACTATTTTTTATTTAAAATTTTAAAATAATGAATTAATTAATTTTTTTATCTTTATATAATGTTCTATTTTTTTATTTTTATCTAGAATGAAACTTAGAGTCATCATTCTTTGATTTCCAAACACGTTAATGTGCAAAACAACATATGCAATTTATAATGTTTTTTGGGAGGTACGTTCATTTGACCGCAGTTTCAGATTGAGTGCGGCACAACTCAACAGGACAATTTGTGTGTTGTTCTCCTTGGTTGTGTTTAGTGTTTGTTCATTCATAAAAAAGCGTTAGAACTCAGAATGACGCTTATTGAATGTTACCTTAAAGTGTCCTTTAACAATTGTCTTAACGTGTATCCACTGTTTCTCAAGTCTAAAAACACAGGTGCAAATTCGAATTCGATTGCAAAACGAAATGGGTTGTATGACGTGGATTCCATAAATGACATTGAAGTGTTTATGTCAGTTGGCCCTCTCATTTGTTTTCTTTTGGGGAACATGGCTCAATACTGGTGTGTACTCTTTCTGAGATGGAGGCCATATCTCATAGATTATCTGCAACATTTTTTCTCTTTTAATTCAGAAATATTAATGGTTAGTATTATGTTAACAAAAGAACTCTTTAACAATGAACTTTTTAAACTATTTTTTCTCTTATAAGTTTAAGCATTTAATTTATGGAATGCTGAATTGAACAAGAAATTAGAGGTTCTTTATAATTTTTCAAAAGAGGTAGAAGGATCCAAAGATTAGGAGGACCCCAGGACCACGATTTTATTTATTATTATTATTAAATGCATTTTCAAACAAAGGCACGATGGAAACCTACCTTTTGGAGACGTTGATTTATGCTTAGATGGTATTTCATTTGCAAAAGTTGGTCTTTTTAACCGTTGATTAAGTAAGAAAAAAACCCCTTTACATATAAAAGGAAAAGAAGAACAGAAGTGAAGAGATTCTTGTCCCTCTCTATGCTCAAATGCTAAAAGACAAATTTGAACAAAAGGGAATAACGTTTTAGAGAAGGACTTTTCAGACCCTTGAAATACGTAATAAACAAAAAAATAAATAAAACGTTTAGAACACTTAATTGGGAGGACCATCCTTTTTCAATTTCAATCGGACGGCCACAATCACCTATCATGACAAGTAAATGCCACGTGTCAAGAATCGGATCGCCTTTCTATTTTTGATAGAATATTGTGTAATAATTTCAGTAAAACAAAAAGACCAAATAATAATATTCATCAAAAATATAAAAAAACTGTAACTATCCAGTTATAATATTCATTAAAATAATAATTTTTTTTATAACTGTAAGCTTTGTAACGTCTGGTCCACTTTAAGCTTCTTTTAGCTACATTGATTGTATGTTTTGATTAGTGAAAATTCAATAGAATTGTGAGAATGGAGAGCATAGGGTGGAAAGAGTTATCTTTTGTGAGTAATTTTTGTTGAGTTGGGAGGTGGTAATTGCGAGGAATTCCTATGAAAAGAGTGGCGAAGGAAACGGATAGATAGAATAAAGCAAGGAGGGCCAGGAAACGGTATTACAGACAAAGAAACAGAGTCCTTAACTCTTTTGTTTTCCACTCTCATCTTCTTCTTCCTTCAACTTTTCTTTTATTTCTCCCCAATGATTCTACTACATTACCCATCTGCTCTTGCATATTAAATGGGATGGTGTTGGAGATAGCGATGTGGGAGGTGGTGGCTTGGTTGGTAGGGAAGAATAAATGCCGGTTAAGAGAAGAAGGCCCTACACAACAATGCAAGACATGGTGGAGAGATTAGTAGCAGTAACTCCTCAAGCTCACAGACACAGATTGGGTTTTCATTGTTCAAGGGCATCATTGCCTTACAAAGTCTAGAGAGAGAAACACCCTCTCTCTCATGCACGTGCTTCACCCTTCATTTGGTGGCAATCTCTGAATTTATACATCACAACCTATTAAAAGAACTTTATTTAATTCCCTCCCACTGTCTCACCTGCTTCCTTTCCAGCAAAGGTACAGCCACCATTTCCACCTTCTTCATTTCATCACATTTACTCTTCTCTTCTCCCCCACTCCACCCTGCCCTCCATTCCTTCTCTCTCTTTCTCTCCAAAAGCACCCATTTTTATGTCACCCCACAATCAATCAACCATTAAAAAACACCGGAACACGGCATGGGCATTATCGAATCTTTCTTCTTCATGCTTATACGGAGAACCATGAAGGAAAAAACAGTGAGAGATTAAACGGGTACTATTTTTATTCTTTTATTTTTTTGGGTTTGTTTCTCTCTCCTGCAATTCCAGTCTTCTGAATGAGAATGCTCCCCGTCGGTGATGATCGTGATGTTTTGTTTCTTATTGGACCGAATTTACGATTACCTGGAACTTTGTAGCTGAGGAAGCAACACCTCAGAATCGACTCTGGTTCGGTTGTGACAGCTATGATGTCAAAGGGGTGATCACATTGTTTCGAGCATGAGAAGACACCGTGATATTCATTTCTCTCATGCTCTACTGTGCACCTTTTTTTATTGTCTTGTGACAGCTTCTGCAGTGACTGAGAAGGAAATTTTGCTTGAATTCAAAGGTAACATCACGGACGATCCACGCGCCAGCTTGAGTTCGTGGGTTTCAAGTGGGAACCCGTGCAACGATTACAAAGGCGTTTCGTGTAACTCTGAAGGGTTTGTGGAGAGAATCGTGCTGTGGAACACTAGCTTGGGAGGGGTGTTATCCTCGTCACTTTCGGGGTTGAAGAGGTTGAGGATATTGACGTTGTTCGGAAACCGTCTCTCGGGTGGTATTCCAGAAGGGTATGGTGATCTTCACTCACTGTGGAAGATCAATTTGAGTTCCAATGCTTTATCTGGTTCTATCCCCGAGTTCATTGGTGATTTGCCTAGCATTCGGTTTCTAGATTTATCCAAGAATGGCTTCACTGGGGAGATACCTTCGGCTTTGTTTCGGTACTGCTACAAAACAAGGTTCGTTTCTCTTTCTCATAACAATCTCGCCGGTTCGATTCCTGCCTCCTTGGTAAACTGCTTTAACCTTGAAGGGTTTGATTTCTCCTTCAACAACCTTAGTGGAGTTGTCCCTTCCGGGCTTTGTGGCATTCCAAGGTTATCATATGTGTCGCTGAGAAACAATGCCTTGTCAGGGAGCGTGCAGAAGCTCATTTCCTCATGCCAAAGTCTGGAACATTTGGATTTTGGAAGTAACAGGTTCACTGATTTGGCACCGTTCAGTGTCCTTGAAATGCAAAATCTTACCTATCTCAATTTATCGTATAATGGGTTTGGTGGACATATTCCTGAGATCAGTTCCTGTAGTGGGAGATTGCAAATCTTGGATGCTTCGGGGAATCTTTTAGATGGGGAGATTCCCACCAGCATAACAAAATGCAAGAGCCTAAAACTCTTGGCGTTGGAATTGAATAGGCTGGAGGGGAATATCCCAGTGGATATTCAGGAACTGCGGGGACTAATTGTTATCAAATTGGGTAATAATTCCATTGGTGGAATGATCCCCAAGGGCTTTGGCAGCGTCGAGCTTCTTGAATTGCTGGATTTGCACAATCTGAACCTCGTTGGCCAAATTCCTGATGATATAAGCAATTGCAAGTTTCTTCTTGGGCTGTGAGTTTTATATCTTTCTCTAACTGCTCTGTATTATGTTAAACCCTCTGAATAAAATCTTAGTTCATTCTTTTATGTCGCTGCAGGGACCTTTCTGGTAATAAATTAGAAGGTGAGATTCCTCAGACTCTTTACAACTTGACAAACCTGGAATCCCTTAACCTACATCATAACGAGCTTAATGGAAGCATCCCCCCAAGCCTAGGAAACCTATCAAGGATTCAATACCTAGATCTTTCACATAATTCACTTTCTGGCCCAATCCCTACTTCCCTTGGAAATTTAAATAACTTGACACATTTTGATCTCTCATTCAATAATCTGTCTGGTTTCATTCCTGATATTGCAAACATACAGCGTTTTGGTGCATCTGCATTTTCCAATAATCCTTTTCTCTGTGGTCGTCCTTTGGACACCCCTTGCTTGGTAAACGGAGCTACATCGCCTTCATCTCCTGGGAAGGCTAAAGTTCTAAGCACCTCAGCAATCGTTGCAATTGTTGCTGCAGCTGTAATTCTCACTGGGGTTTGTTTGGTGACCATCATGAATATGGCGGCACGTGGTAGAAAAAAACAAGATGATCAGATTATGATTGTTGAGAGCACCCCTCTTGGGTCAACAGATTCAAATCTTATAATTGGAAAGCTGGTTCTCTTCAGCAAAAGTTTACCATCAAAATATGAAGATTGGGAGGCAGGTACCAAAGCATTGCTTGATAAAGAGTCTTTGATAGGTGGCGGATCAATTGGTACAGTCTACCGAACTGATTTTGAAGGCGGGATCTCAATTGCAGTGAAGAAGCTCGAGACTATGGGAAGGATTAGAAACCAGGAGGAATTTGAGCATGAAATTGGGCGACTAGGCAATCTTCAACACCCTAATTTAGTTGCTTTTCAAGGTTATTATTGGTCCTCTTCAATGCATTTGATTCTATCAGAGTTTGTCCCAAATGGGAATCTCTATGATAATCTACATGGGTTGGGCTATGCTGGAACCAGTACTAGTAGAGGAAATAGGGAATTATATTGGTCTAGAAGGTTTCAAATTGCAGTGGGAACCGCAAGAGCCCTTGCTTATCTCCACCATGACTGTAGACCTCCAATTCTTCATCTCAACATTAAATCCTCTAACATACTCCTAGATGACAAGTATGAAGCTAAGTTGTCTGATTATGGATTAGGAAAGTTACTTCCCATTTTGGATAATTATGGTTTGACCAAATTCCACAATGCTGTGGGATATGTTGCACCAGAGTTGGCTCAAGGGCTGAGGCAGAGTGAGAAATGTGATGTTTACAGTTTTGGAGTCATTCTTTTGGAGCTGGTTACAGGGAGGAAGCCTGTGGAAAGTCCAACCACAAATGAGGTGGTGGTCTTGTGTGAATATGTAAGAGGTTTATTAGAGACTAGCTCAGCTTCAGATTGCTTTGACAGAAATTTATTGGGCTTTACTGAGAACGAATTAATTCAGGTTATGAGATTGGGACTAATTTGTACTTCGGAGGATCCTTTAAGGAGACCAAGCATGGCTGAGGTTGTCCAGGTCCTTGAGTCCATTAGAAATGGATTAGATTCCCATTAATCAGTTATAGCTTTTCCATGCTGTGCAGCTCAGAATTGAAGTGATTGCTTAATTTGTTAAATTCTTCATGGACAGGAGGTATCAGATTTAGGCATTTAGGCATACATGGAAGGAGATTTGGATCAGGATCGACTGTGTGTGCAAGAGGGCAAGGGATAAGGATGTTACTCGGGCATTCAAAACGTAGAAAAGACGAAAGATAAAAAATTCTTTTGTATTCTTTTTTATATTGCCATTATTTTTTTCATAAATTTGTAACTTCTGCAAATAAGGGCATTTGTTTATTCCATTACTTCTCGTGCTTTCAAGGGGGAAACAAAAAGTCTTGTTATTCATTTCCTACTAATTCTGTTTCGGCTTCGGTAACATGTCATGAGGGATAAACCACTGTATGTGAAAATGTGGGAGATCATACATATCTTTTAATGATATGACTAAAATAGAGTATATATCCTAGTGCAAATTTCATCTTACAGTTATATGACTTTTTCTAGTCTTTATCTTTTCTTTCTGCCTCTGCCTTTTCCCCCATGAGCAAATGCATGTCTGTCATTACCATAAACAAATTGTTTTTCTTTGTATGAAGACCATGTCTAGTGGCTCAGAGCAAACAAAACTACTTTTGCTTAGGTTCTCTGCTGAATTTGCTATCAACATTAGATTTGATCCGTCTTTTTGAAGAGGAGCTCACATGATAAAACGACTTCAAGGAGATACATAATCTAAAATCACATAAAGATTATTAAAGTATATTATGGATGTAAATCTTACCAACATTGATTTTAAAAGACTAAATTAGGACTACACCAGCTTCCAAATAAGGATATTTTGTTAAAGTCTGCCCTTATAAATTTTCAATTATCACATCAAATATAAGATATACAGTAGGACTTTCGTACTAAAATTTACAAAAAAAAAAAAAAAAAGAATGTGATTCTCTATTATAAGTTTACAGAATAAAAAAAAAAAACTACTATCATGCCCATAAGTTCATAACAAAAGGAGTTTCTATCTTTCTTTTCACATTCTCCTCCCATTGCAAGCTGAGCACTCTCCTTTGATTGCATCAATTTGAAGACATCAGATATAATCTACCAGGTTCTGACTACACATTGAAATATTTTAGTCTTGTAGGTTTTTAAAAATACAATTTTCAACCTATCATTTTGAAGCAACGCCATTGTATAACAACATATCATCCAACTCCCCTTGGTTATTGATTATTCCTACGAGGATGATGCTGGGTTCTCCAAAAGAATAAAGAATCAATAAACCAACTAAATTTGCGGAACTAATTGACCGCACATAAACTGTGTTCACTTTGTGGAGTCGGAAATTCTCCAAATCCGTTCCATCACTACAGAAACATCCATTTCAGTGGATGTAGCAAAACAAAAACGAAACCATCCAGGTTCAATACAGTGACATGAAGAACCCGGGGTAACATTGATCTTGACAACATTCAACAATTTATCCCACAGCTCAAGCTCCCCCTTTTCACTATAAGACCGAATCAACCTGCTCATGTCAGCCCAGCAGCAAAAACCACCACTGCTCCTAGTGCACTCAATCCCCAACTGCTTTAACCCTGTCACAAATATATTATACATTTTCCGCATCCTCAATCTGTTAACCTCAATAAACTTTTGCATAAAACTTGTATCTGAAAGCATGGAGATAAGCAATCTTTGAGTTGGGACAGAAACAGTGGAGAACCTTGCCAATTTGCTAGAAGCAGCCACGACATCGTCATTATAGGAGTAGATAGCACCCGCCTTCAAGCCTGGAACAGAAAGCTCATTGGATAAATCAAACACTATATGAACTCTGTCCCGGTCATGATCTTCTGCCTCCATTATTTCTGCCATGCTCACAAATTCTTCATTACCATAAGAAGAGCCTGCAAACATTTCACTGGAGATTATATGAATGTTCTTCTCTCTAGCAAAGTCCAAAAGATCCAACAGTGTTTCCCGATTCAACAATTTTCCAGCAGGATCTGAGGGGTTGGTTATTATAATTCCACGAACTTTTTGACCACGCATCTTTGCTTGATTGAAGGTTCTCTCAAGTGAAGTTATACTTAAATTGAAGTCATCAGCGCTGCGACAGGGAACAGGTACTATCTCAGCTCCAGTGCGCCATTTTACAACCTCGTCAAAACTGCATATTGTGTATAAAAGTGAAAAATAATACGTACACAATTTTTTCGTAATTTTATTTAACACATCAATCATTTATATTTTATTATAATATAATTGTCAAACAACTATTTAATTTTTGGACAATGATACTTATACAACATTTTTTTTACAACATTTAAACATCATCTACGTGCTTTTGTATAACATTTGAACATCATCTACGTGCCATTCTGTGATTGGTCCAAAATTATTCTACAATCAATAATAATAATCATAAACACCACCATGGACCAATCACAAAATGACACGTAGATGATGTTCAAATGTTGTCAAAAAAATATTGTCTAAGTATCATTATCCTTAATTTTTAATGTATTTTTTCCTTAATTGTAAAGTTAAAAGGATAATGATACCTATTCAACAATTTCGATTTCTTTTTATCTTTTTAATCTTATCAAAGTATATATTTTATAACATCTTTAAGATGATAAAAATGATAACATTTTCGTCAACAAAAGAAATTTAAATATGAATAAGACGAAAAGGTTGTTAGTTAAGGTTGTTGGGTTAATTAATATAGTAGTACATCTCATCCTGCAGTCTATCACTTTTTCTTTTATTCTTTTTCTTTTTGATGTGCATCAACTTTTGGGATCCACATGAAATATCTTCCTTTTTTTGTTAAAAAGAAGAAGAAAAACTCTGGAACCATAATGACTTTTAAAGTAAAAATGTTGTGCTAAAAGGCTATTACACTCCCAATTTAAAGCCTGTTAAGGTTTGAAAAACTGGCCGTGACTCAGATTATGACCACAAATATCATTTTAGAGTTTCGGCAACTCCAGTGCGGTGACATAGGCCATTATTTATACTATCATGACAAAGATCAGGACAAAACTGCCACTGTAGTTCCAACTTAAAACCTTTTCTGCAACATAAAATGAGGAATTGAGAGATTGGGAAGTGATTGTTACCCGGGGCTAAGAGGCGTGGGAACAAGAAATGCATTTCCGTTATCTGCTAGGCAGAAGCTCAGAATCTCAATGGCAGAGGAAGCACCTGCAGTCAGTACCATTCGCGAAGTGTTGAAGACAATGGGCTTTTCCAAAACTTGACACATAAAACCAGCCACAGCCTGCAGGGTTAGTGGATCAACAGAGATTGTTTGTTCATCCAACGTTTTCATCAACAATCCCTTCATCCCATAAAGAAACAGACAAGAATTACCGCTTTGAGCTCCATCAATCCATCGAGAGGTTGGTAGGGAACAATCCTGGAAATGGTGAGAGGTGTCCCCAATATAGCAGCGCTTCCGTTGCAGTGGATCCAATCTTGAATTAAATCAAGAGATAGCTATAACAAGCAATACATAACAGAGTGAATTACAGCATAATAGAGAAAAAAAGAGAGGAGAAAAAGTGACTGACGGTGTTTTGGTGCAAAGCAAGTTGAATAACTCCATCGGGATTATGAGTTTCATGGTAGGGATCATCAGCAACCTTGTCGAAACCAAGATGGAAAGAAGAGTTAGTAGCGGTTATGGAATTGGCGCGAGGGGAGACGTAAGCAGAGGCAGAAGCGTGCCTTGCTGTGAGAGATAGAGAACGGTGGAAGGTGGTGGAATCCTCCTTATGGTTGTGGGAAGGTGGTGGTTGGTGGTGACGTGTCTTGGTTTTGAAGAAGAGTTGAAGAAAGTAGAAGAGGGCACAAGGAATGACGGAACCCCAGAAAAGACCTCCTGTGCCTTGAACAACCCCTTGTAGAGGCACTATCACTCTCATCTCTCTCCTGCTATTCCTCTAAAACCATTTCTCTGTTATGTTACTCACGCAACCCAATGCAATACGAAACAAAGTCTTGTTTTTCTTGTTAGTAGCGTGTGGACACTGAACTCAACACAAACACGATCAATATTCAATATACTCTAATCTCTTTCTTTCGGATATTCTCAGCGCCACAATTTCTCCCTCTTTTTACCCTATCACCTCTATTTTACTCACTATCATCTTTTCCCGCAAACTCTGTATCTTTACGAAATAATAATGTGGAATGAATAGACATAAAATCAACCAATGCATTTCCTTTTACCATAACTAAAATGGATGAAAAGAAATTTTAAACTATAAATGTGCAGTATTCACAGTTCATGGTATGGCCAATTGGTTTATGCACCGTTCAATTTGTTGGTTGATTAGAAAGATAGATAGAGAGTTGCGACGTAGGGCAAAGAGTGGTGAGAAGAACAATGGGCGAAATGAACGGCGGATATGAAACACATACGTGAAGTAAAGAAACAAAAAGAGTGTCTGGGCCACAAAATGACATCGCTCGCGCACAAATGATGCAATGATTCAGGTAGAAAAGGAGAAGCAGACAAAACGCCATTGAGTAGAGGAATGAATAACCTCTGCAAATCATAAAACACGTATACATTATCACATAATAGGTTTTACTACAAACGGAAGGAATCATACAGTAACTACACCATATCCATTCAAACTAATTCAAATGTTACTAAAATTTGAAACAATTATTTCCACGAATCTCTTTCTTCAGAGTTTCCTTCGAGTTAGTTTAATTTATTTCCACACTCTAATCTATTTATGTTTAAAAGATATTTCGATACTCAATTCAATAATAAATCCAATTGAGATATATACTGAATTTTTAAATTTAAAATATATTTGTGTGATTAGTAAAATTTTAATCATAATAATCTTAATTAAAAATGATATTTAAAAATTCTTACTGCTGACATTCATCTGGCCTCTCAATCTCCTATTTTTATGATCGTACGATCAACTAATAAACAAAACAATTTAATTGAATAGTGTCCATATGATCATATTGTACATTCTATATATCTATTAGTCGGATTAGTGATTCATGATCGTTATCATATCGTCCTTAAGATCTTTCATCTGTGCATATAAAACAGACGTGGACGTTTGCGGTTGAGGGTTGGATGAGATTCCAGTTGCGTGTAAACTTATTTATTGCTATCAAACAAACCATTCACCATAGCATGCCCCAAATCTCAATATACCACACACTTTTTTTTAATGTGAAAATGTTAAATTAGTTTTAGAGAATGGTATATGTATCTTAAATTATTAGATATAATTGTCTCTTATTGATGTATTTTAGATTATGATATTACATTTTATTTGTCTCAGTCTAATTAAAATTTCAGATTGAATTAAATGAATGATGAATTTCATCTTAATATGTAGAATGTGAAAATCACTTACATGGTTGTCTGATTAAACTTATTGATGTGTTATAATAATTACTTCAAAATATATATTTATGTTCAGTGTTAATTAATTAGCGGTATAAAAATTTGTAATTATAACAATTAAACTTATAATTCTATTCAAATAATGAATATGTACCACACTAAGGAAGTTAATGATATACGTATTTTAAAATGTACAATAACTGTAAATAACGATCATTGCTTTAAACTTTCGTATCTGAATCATAAATATTAATAAATAAAAAATTCGTTCGAAAAATATTGTGATTGATTAAAATCAGTTTAAATTTATTATTCGAAATCAATTCAATCTAGGAAAAAAGTATAGCAATTTTATCATAATCCATTTCTAATTCTCCACACCAAATTGTTAGTTGTATTTAAAGTATAGAAGCATTAACAATATTTAAACTATATAGAAATAAATATCTGTTCATAACAGTCTATATACATTATCTCTCATTTCCAAGAAGCTCTTTATCCTCTTTACTATCTCACTGAATCAAAGTTGTTCCAAAAGCTGCTAACTTCACACTGAATTTCTGCACCTCTGATTTTATCAAAATATACAAAGATTATGCGTTGTCTTCAAAAGAATCGAGAATACAAGGAAAGTTTCCAAGGACAAGTTTCCAAGAACAAGTTAACAGTGGATAAGGATGAATTGTTGACCTTGTGTAGAAAAATATCCAATTCGTCTGCTACTAGCCATTAGATATTTACAAATTTTCATAAAAAAATATATTTAATTTTTCCTTCATTTCTCCATAATTTAATTTTGCCTAGGGGCTACACTGTTGTACACGTGTTTGTGTAGAGTTTGAAAAGTAAAGTACTAAATTAAATATGCTCCTAGTTTTTAAAAATATATGTAGTTTTTTATTTTTATTTTTATTTATTTCTAATTTTTTAAAGTTTGGTCAAGTGTTTACTACTAAAAAAACAATAAAATCTTTCCACTTAAAAATGAAATATTATAATCATCTTTTATTTAGATTGCAAGGGTTAACTCATTGTATATCATAAACTGACAGAAGGAAATTAATTTTTCAAATATTGTAATGTAAAGTGACTATTCCTGAATTCAGCCAAGGATAGCTTGGTAAAAGACGAAATAGGGATTGTGAAAATAAAAAAGGACGTGCGATTATCAATCGCCACCTTTTCTTTGGATTGCATGTCTGTGTTACCCGGCCCAGCCCAGCCCAAGAACGAAGAAATAGAGCCGTTGGGATATGATGGATAACGAAAGGTGAAGGAGGGAGCGCCGAAATTGCAGAGTCTGAAGAGTGTGACCACACATGACGCAGCCCAAAGCACAGCTTCCCTTCAAATTGTAGGGCAAGGGCGAATCCGTCCAAACACACTGTCCCACACAATTCAAATTTTGGATCGTTGGTCGTTACTCACTTACCTCATGCGGGTCCCACACTAACCAGACAAACAAGATTACAAAACCGATGTCTTCCCATTTCTGTTTTACACTTATCTTAATTATCAACTAATTAAAATAATAATATAATACTTATCCCTGTGGCTGTGGTGTAATTACGAAACCTCAACACTCAACTGAAACACTTCAAGAGTGGCACTGCCATCCTTTCTTTCAGTTCGCGAGTTTGAACGCACACAAAACGTTTATTTACATTAAATTAAATTAAATATAATACAATATAATAATGATGATGGCGGTGCGATTTGACATTTGAACCAAAACCTATCTCTTCGACGGAGAAGAAGGTACGGCAATGATGATGATGATGACGACGGAGGAGGAAGACATGGAGATAGAAGAGTCGCAGGTGTTTGTTGCTCATGAGATTGATTTGGATTATGAGTTCGACGCAGTTCGATTCTTCGATTTCAGCGTGCAAGAAACTCCTGATCAAGCTCGCCAAGCTCAACTCTGGTTTCAATCCGCCGTCAGCTACCCTCCTTGCCGTCCGTTTAACCCTCTCTTTCCTCCTTTCTTTCGTACCTCTTCATAAATGCTCGTTGTTTGCTAATCACTCCTCTTTTTTATTTATTTTTTTATTTCAGCTTTTGTGGTGAAGCTAGTGGTGAGAGAGGACGAATCAGAGGGTCTGGAATGCGCAACCACCGTTCACGGTGCCAAGCCTAACAATGTTCCGTCGGGGATTGGATTTTCGCGCTCCGTTTTTCACTATGACGGTGGTATGCAACTACTCTCGTGCTCAGTCTGAATTGTTGTGCGCATTTGTCACTTCCGTATTTAACTTTATGCTCATCTTAATCCTGATTTTTCAAAACGACATTCACTTTGACCCAATCCTTTTTACGCAAAAAGATTAGGGATTAATGTGAGAATTTTGTAAAGGACTATTCTTAACTACATTTGCAATGTCAGGAATAGAAGGAGAGTTGGCTCCAATTTTCTACTAATAAATATTTTAGAAGGAGAGCTCACTGATGTATTTTTTTCTATTCGCCAGGTTCAAAAGGAGGGGATGAGAGCGGGAACATCTCTGCCTTGCTGAGTGGAGTTCCACGGGATATTAACGGGAAACTGTTACAAGTAACTCCAGGTAACCAATCTTATAGATGGCGTGATGACAGATTTGCTGAGTAAGGAAAGACAGTTTTTAAGAAAAAAAAAAAATGCTGATTGGTTGCACCACTTTAAATTTGGCTTCATGAAAAATAATAGTCCTAGGCAATCATACTGTTCTAAGCTGAAATTAATATCTAGTTCTAAGCAATTTTGTTTTTAAACTTTAGTTTTTTCTAATCTATAATTCATTAGATTCTTCTTCTATTATTTAGGACATTATGTTTTTTGCATTTTTCTCTAAGTTTTATTCCTCTTACTCTCTATCTCGAACTGTTTTTTCCACCATTTTGAGCTTGACATCCAATTATATCTTTGCAGGACTGACCTTTAGTAGCAAGACAATCAATGGCAATTTGAGTTCAAAAGTTAAACCTTCTGCCATGAAGGGTTCAACACTAATGAAACCTACTGCTAGTCAGTTGGCTAAGCAAAATCGGCCCCATCAAATTGTTAGCTCAAGGTAATCATTGGAGAAACTTGCCCCTTTCTCAAGATTCAAGGCGTGAATTATTAGTAAAAATCAAACAGTCAAGCACCACTTAATTAGTTGGCAAGCTCCTTTTTTAAATTAATTATATCATTGCATTTTGTCATGAGATATATTTTTTCTCAAACATGGTGCACTTATTTAAATGCTTTCTTGCTTGGATGGTCACTCTGTCCATATGAAGTCTAGCATGCCGGAGTATAACTGCATTTAGTCCATACTTACTCTCAAGTGCTGTGATGTTTTATGTTACAACTGTAGTATCTAGCTTTCCAATCCATGGATGTCAAAAAACTGCTTTTCCTTATTTCATCTGCAACTCAACTATTCCTTTGTCCTCAGGTTTCAGAAAGTACAAGATGGCAACAAAAAAATGAATTTGTCTACGCCTTTTGGCATAGAGTGTCAAGCTGCCAAACGACAGAAATTAGAAGGTGGCAGCTTGCACAAGGTCTGTACATTTGACTAATCTTCTCCCTGTAATTATCTTATAGCTGAAGTGGTAACTGTTACTTATGTCTCTGCTGGAATGTTTGGATATAAGTCAGAAATTGAACGTTTAGTGTTGATGATACATTTGTGGTTAAAATTTTGTTTCGGCTCTCAATGAGTTGCTGATGATACATTTGTGGTTAAAAATTCTTTTCCTTCTAATGTATCAGAAATGCCTTAAGAAAGTTATGAGAACTTAGTATCTTTTCGTGGTGAACAGTTACATCATAGATTATTAGAATTAATTTTGGCTCCATGTTTGCTGGGTAGCTTGGAAGTACTTGAAACCATGAACCGAGAATTTAAATGTGCCTTTTGCCAGCATTCTATTTACTTTTGTTAGGGCAGTTGAAATTGCTTACTGTATCTTCTTATGATAGGTTGCTGATGTGAAGCAGCAAGTTAATTTTGTCCACAAGGCACCTAAGAAGGTAAGGACTGTGATGCAGACTGCCGTAGATTGTACATGTCAAATATTATTGCTCATATTCTGTCCCGTGTACTTTTTGTTGTTATTCATTATTGCTTTCCCTATTTGATTTTTTCTTGTAAACAAATAACAAAAATTCCATCCTCATTGTTTTGCAAATTTGAATAGCTAAAGTAGTTATTAAATTCCTCAGGGCAAAGGGGACCATATTTAATTAGGGATTGAAAATAGGTCACATGATGGTGCTCTATAAATCTGCATATTCTTGCAGGTTGCAAGTGTTGATCAAAATTGTGGACATTCCAAGCTGAAGATTACAATTCCTAGAGAGCCTGACTTAGAAACAGCTCACAGAGCACAAAGGATTAGGTTTGTTATTGTAGTGTACTAAAATCTTTGTGAAGATCATTTTCTCCACTCACATAATTGAACTCAATTTATTACACATGTGCTTTCCAGACCTAAAAATGCTGCAGAGGCAGAAGTTGTGACAGTGGCAGCCCCCAGATTTAAAGCCCGGCCATTAAACAGAAAAGTTGGTACTTGCTGTGTTTAGGTTCATTTTTCTTGTAACCTTTTACATCACTTTCCCTAACTAGTTATGCTCATAATCTAGATTCTAAATGCTCCCTCGTTACCATTTTCCAAGAGGAGCACACCACGATTGCCTGAATTTCAAGTAAGCTCTTGACACTTCCTTTCCTACTTCATCCGGTTTCATTACCATTTCGTCATGCAGAGCATGCAAAGAGAAACATAAGTTGAAACTGTGTTTCAAGTACAACATGGACTTGATATTTATTTGGTGAATATAAGAAACACAAAGATTCAGTTTTCCTAATTATTATACACACACACACACACACACTAAATACAATAATACATTAAGTGGAAAAGAATTGAATTACCAGAGACAACATTGTTTTATCTTGCTCATGTTCCTTTTATCTCTTGCTTCTCAGGAATTTCATCTGAAGACACAGGAGAGGGCCATGCAGCATACATCTGCGTCTTCATCATCTTCACTTCTTTGCAATGATTCAAATAAGGTTAATTTAGCTCCCACAATTTTAAATAGTAATATTATTGTCTCTTTACATAATTGTATTATTTGATTAGTCCAATCTCATTCATTTTACTTGTCTCCAATATACAAATTACATTGGTTATGAAATTTCTGAAACTGCAATTGCTTGTGATTTTTTACCTGGATTTTCTTGCTTTAGTTTTTTGTTACAAAATATAGATATGTCAAACAATTGTTTCAAGATAGAGGAGAATAGTATCTGGGAAATTGAACTTTACTGGTTGCAGGAAATGGACAAACCTACCACTGTTTGTGCTCAAGAAAATAGAATCGGGGATTTGAGAAGGTACTGTGATGATAAATGCAGAATTAACATTCTAACTCAATAAATCATGTAGCAATGGTCTAACTTCAAAATACTTCCTTTGCACACAGACCATCTGCCATGGGTGCTCCAAAGCATGATGGGTTGGATTTTGCACATAGTTTTAAAGCTCGGCCTCTTAATAAGAAGGTAACCAGATATTAGCAATGTATTTGGTATGAATATACCTGGACTTCTGTCCTACAAAGAAATGAAACAATAAACTTTAAATTATATTCCTGTTGCTGTATGAGTTAAGATTTTAAAATCTTACTTTTAACCAAGCATATATCTTTAAAAAGTAGTTTATACAATTTTTTATCACTTTAAGAGATCTATATAAGTCAATTGCATAACGAATTGGTTTTTTTTATCATAAAATATGTGTATATATATCATTCATACAAACACAGTTTCAGTCCCAAGTTATATTACTAGTCAAACTAATTCTTGGTGGAAAACAAACTGGCCCTTGGTCTTCAAAGTAATTCAATTTCATGTAGAAATGCAGTTAATTTGAAAATAAGAACTTTGTTATCATCATTATATTATATAATATACTTGTCATCTGTATCTAGACTAAAAAATGTTGATTTAGTGTCTGGCTCAATTTTCTTAGAACTTAAAAGGTAAGTTAAAATTAAAAATACTCGAAATGTAAGTTAAAGATTTTGGTATTTCTGTAACTATTTAAACTTAAAAGATAATATTTCAAGTTGAAATAAAGAAGGAAAAGAAGTCGAAATCCAAAGCTCTGCCAAAACTAGTTTTTGTAAGAGTTCCCTTTTAAAACTTCTCTTCATTAAAAAGAGAATTGATTTTTTATAAGTTTCATATATTAAAATTCTGTTTGGCAAGACTTCTCCTTTTAAGGAGAAACAAAACCTATCCAAGTTATAGCCAGGCTCTACCACCATAGTGGGTGGTCCGGTTGACATTTATTATACGTTTGTGTGGGCTAGTTTTACTTATGAATTGTATCTTATTTTCATTTTCCCTTGTAATTTTTTTTGTGAATTCAGAAGATATTTATTTTCGTCACCCAGTCTTAGGATTAACATAAAGTTATTTCTTTAACATTTTGTCTACCTTTGAAACTCAAAATAAATAATGTAAATAAAAGTATGATAACCTTTGCTTAAAAAACCTTCTTTTGCTTATGATTTTTCTGTATTTGAAATAGTTTGATCTGTGAAAGATGTGTCAATGAAAAAGTGGGGGGATTCACATGAATTTCTATAAAAAATAGTTCATTTTCATTCTCTTACCTACATCAAGTATGTTCTACCTTTCTTTCCACTATTATTTGTCTGATCTGCTGTGATACGAACGGTATTGTCCGGGCAGATTCTTTCAAGTAAAGGAGATATTGGTGTTTTCCGGAACAGAAAGCAGGAAACCACTGTGCCAATGGTGAGTTGGTTTGCTTGTTTTTTCACCCTTTAATAATAACGGTAGTATGGTTAAAGAACTTGTCTATATCACATCTTGCTTCAATTCGTACAGGAATTTAACTTTCATACGGAAAAGAGGATTCAGCATAACCCACCAATTGAACTCTTTAGCAAGGTGAATTAAGGCTATTTTTCATGACCGGTTCTTCACTTAGTCTGTACTTTTACTTTTTGATTCAAGATATCTAATTCCATATATTCTCATTCATTTTCTATTTTAAAATGTTAGCAGATGTCCCTAACATCAGAAGTCCAGTCAAATAATGGATCTCAGTTAAAACTGCCTCGGCATTTTAAAGTGTTTAGAGAGGTTTTCCTTCTATAATTTTGAATTGAATAGAACGGTCATAAATTGTTTTTCATTTGTCTTGGTATCATACTGAGTTATTTCTTTCTGGGTGTAAGGATTCAAAAGAAAATATAGGGAGTTCTTTTCATGGGAATGCAAAGGTAATATAGCTCTGCATGAAGAATACATTTAGCCCTTGATTTTTATTCATATCCATTTTTGCTTCTTTCCGTTCAAGTTTGAATGCTTTTCATGTTAAATATTCATCTTTTAGCTGACACAATTGGTGTAGGAAACGCCTTTCATATTTGGAGGAAAGCAAATTCATAGTAGGAGAGAAGGCTGCGACCCTGAACCCGGTACTCTGTTAACTGCGAGGAGGTATGCATAATTGCTGCTGCTGCTGTTTATGTTCAGTATTGGCTATATTATCCACTTTCAGCTGAAATGGTGCAGGAGCTTGGGTATTCGATGACGGCAATATAAACATTGGTCAATGTGCAAGATAGATGGGAAAATATGTCTACTGAGTTGAACTTCAATTATGACAAAGCTGAATCTAACAGGAACTTAACAACTTCTCTCAGATTTTTTCAAGTACACAGAATCTTAGAAAATTACTGTTAGGACAGAAGTTAGCATACTAAATTCTGCATCACTTGTATCTTGTAAAACTTCCCCTAGATCACAATCCGTTAATAAAATCGTTAACAGGTATTACTACTTAGCTGAATCTAACTTGCGCCAACAACTTTCTCAGATTTTATTTTTCAGTACCCAGGATCTTAGAAAATTGCTGTTTGGACAGAAGTTAGCAATTTTCTAGGCCCAATAAAGTGATAAATTAATGCAGTATTTATACTGGTTATAACATTGATCAGGGCACTGAAGTGAAGCCAAATATTTATTTATTTTGAAAAAGAGATTGGGTTAAGATATTCAGCAGCTGAACTACATCCCGTGAGTGAAAATCTTTTAGATTTTGTAACTTTGGATTCCGACATCAAGGAGTCGACCTCAGAAGTCAGATGCAGAGAGCAGTACAGGTGCTTTTTGGAAGTTATTCTTTGTAACAGATACTTTGGATGTAGAGAAAAACTTTGAACGCAAGTTACATGAAAAACTTCGGTATCTTGACCTTGACACGAGTTACATTAATTTGATACAGCTTTTTTTTTTCATGAAAGAGTGAAAATAAGTGTCAAATGATCTGTTTCAATAATATTTTCCAAGAACTTTTGACAGGACTATGTGCATATATTTTTTTGTATTTCTAAAGAAAGGAGTGAAGGGTAATGAGAAATAGTATCAATGTTGTAAAAAAGAAAAAAAAAAATTGATGTCAAAGTATCATTCTTCTAAATGTAAAAACAACACGTTGTATACTAAATCTAGAAGAGGGCAAGAACGAATTAGCTTCTTCTTGAAAGAGCGAGCTGTTGAGGATAAAAAAAATATTTTGACAATCACCTTTACATAAATAATTACATGGAAACTCGTTTTAATAATAAAATATTCACTTAAAATATAAATTACATTATTCAATAAAAATAAAAATGTTGTTTTAAGATAGTTGTATAAAATTACATGATCTCCAATTACTTTTACTCGTATGAATACACCATATGTATTTACTTTTGGTTTGATTATGTGCCCTTTCAAGAAGGTTTTTTGAGTTATCCGTACACCTACGTATTTCAGCTTCCTTTAGAAGTGGAAAAATTATATCTTAAAAATTAGTATCACTTGGTTAATTAATGAGAAATGATTTTTTAATATTAAAAATTCACGACAATGGATTTTTTCAATTGAAAAATTGCGGTTGTATTTATTCAACAATTTTTAATATCTTAATTTAATGTTTTATTATTAATTACATTTATCAAATGGTTGTATTTACAAAAATTATTGAGACCCAAATAATCAATCATGAACCACTATTTTTTCGAAGGTGATGATTCATTGACACTCAAAATTACTTTATAATTGCAATTTTTGAATTGAAAAATAAAATAAAATATGTTAGTACTTTCTCTTCACAGTCAATCTATTACCATATAATCTTACTACTAAATAATGTTCTCTCAAGTAGTTGCCAATTGTTAAGATATAAATTTTCTCTTTTACACATGACAATCGATTGAAGTATTTATTAGTTTTTTTTTAAGTTCCATTGAAGACTTTTGTTTAATTTTCTAGTCTTTTTATTTATTTATAAAATATAAACTCAAACCTTCAAATTATCTGAACCTAATTCCATTCTTACTCACTGTCATCTACCTTGATACAGATAAAACCGGCTGATTAATTTTCAAGATAACAGGTATATAATAGCTGAAACATTAAGAACTTAAAAAGAGTGAGATGAAGAAAATTTTCTTTGACGAATATAAAATTTATTCGGAAAAGAAAGAGTCACTACAAATAATTATAGACAAAATTGTATAGATAAATATGTAAATTGTCTTTTTGCATGCAACTGATGAGAAGAAGAGAAGCATATGATATGACGTTAAAGTTACAGAACACAGCTGTCGGTAGAGTGGAGTCTCCGCCAATTAATTATCACACAAGAGTTAGAGCGAACATTACCATGTTAGTTCCTTATTTTATGTATTCATTTTCTTCATACTTGCACACAATAAACCGTCTTAGGCCAGCAAATTATTGTAAGAAATTACGCCTTCTACCAGTATTATACTGCAGACAGACCTTCATGAATAATTATTGTAAGATAACCTTTCATGAATAATATTTTTTTCTCATACAAAATAACAGACAAGTCTAAAAACTAACGCTAATTATACTGCAGGCCCTTTCCTTCTTTCTTTGCTGAGTATAGTAAAACATTGACCAATAATTGGCCATTGTTAATCACTCCCATTTTGTGTTCCACTGCATG
Source organism: Vigna reflexopilosa (assembly GCA_027742785.1). Taxonomy (NCBI): domain Eukaryota; kingdom Viridiplantae; phylum Streptophyta; class Magnoliopsida; order Fabales; family Fabaceae; genus Vigna; species Vigna reflexopilosa. Next base: position 2,289,614 of record CM050930.1, on the reverse strand, counting down.
TTTACATGTATATATATATATATACACACACATGCATGGCATTAAGCCAACCTCAAACCAAGTAATTAACATTTGTCTAGCTAAGTAAATTCCCAACTATGGAGAAAAGCAAGTACGTGATGGAGCTTGCGTTTCTTCTGGGTCTCATTTTCATGCTTGGCACCAATGCAAGTTCATCTGCCAAAGACCATGAGAACAACTTGCAGACTTACATTGTTCACGTGAAAAGGGTAGAAAGTAGACCTACTCTTGAATCAGAAGAGTTGCATAACTGGTACCACTCCTTCCTTCCAGAAACCTCCAAGAAGGATCGAATGGTTTTCTCTTACCGCAATGTGGCCTCTGGATTTGCCGTGAAGTTAACCCCAGAAGAAGCCAAGGCTCTTCTAGAGAAAGATGAGATTGTGTCAGCTCGTCCTGAAAGGACACTTTCTCTGCACACAACACACACTCCATCATTCTTGGGGCTGCGACAAGGAGGAGGATTGTGGAATAGTTCCAACCTTGGCCAAGGCGTCATAATCGGAGTCATAGACACAGGTATATACCCTTTCCATCCATCTTTCAACGATGAAGGGATGCCACCTCCACCGTCCAAATGGAACGGACACTGTGAATTCACAGGGCAAAGAACCTGCAACAATAAACTGATTGGTGCAAGGAACTTGCTCAAAAGCGCTGCTGAAGAGCCTCCTTTTGAAAACTTCTTCCACGGAACTCACACTTCTGCGGAAGCTGCTGGAAGATTTGTAGAGAACGCTAGTGTTTTTGGCAACGCTCGGGGAACTGCGGCTGGCATGGCGCCTAATGCTCACTTAGCTATGTACAAAGTTTGCAATAATCAAGTAGGGTGCACTGAAAGTGCCATCTTAGCCGCAATGGACATAGCCATTGATGACGGTGTTGATGTTCTTTCTCTCTCCCTTGGATTAGGCTCTCTACCATTCTTTGAAGACCCTATTGCCATCGGTGCATTTGCGGCTATTCAGAACGGAGTTTTTGTTAGTTGCTCAGCCGCAAACGCTGGCCCTGACTATGCCACTCTCTCCAACGAAGCCCCGTGGATCCTCACCGTTGGTGCAAGCACTATTGACAGAAAGATAGCAGCATCGGCAGTACTTGGAAATGGTGCAGAATATACAGGGGAATCTTTGTTCCAACCCCAAGACTTTTCCCCTACACTGTTGCCACTTGTGTATCCTGGTGCAAATGGGAACCTCAGCTCCGGCTTCTGTTTACCTGATTCCTTAGACGACGTCGATGTGGAGGGAAAAGTGGTGGTCTGCGACATAGGTGGAGGATTTCCAAGTGTAGTAAAAGGACAAGTAGTTCTGGACGCTGGTGGCGCTGCCATGATTCTCGCCAACCCAGAACGTTTGGGCTTCAGTACTTTCGCTGTTGCTCATGTTTTGCCTGCAGTGGAAGTTAGTTACCTTGCTGGGTTGGCCATAAAGTCTTACATAAACTCAACTACCTCACCAACTGCAACAATCTCGTTCCAAGGAACCGTGATTGGTGATGCACTTGCTCCCGCAGTTGTTTCATTTTCTTCAAGGGGTCCAAGCCAGGCTAGTCCTGGGATTCTGAAACCCGACATTATTGGACCAGGAGTGAACATTTTAGCTGCATGGGCTATCTCTGTAGACAACAAATTCCCACCATACGATATTGTTTCAGGAACATCAATGTCTTGTCCTCACCTTAGTGGTATTGCTGCATTGCTCAAAAGTGCACACCCTGATTGGTCCCCTGCGGCTATCAAATCAGCAATTATGACCACTGCCCACACACTCAACCTCGGAGGAAAACCCATATTGGACCAGAGGCTTCTTCCTGCTGACATATTTGCCACCGGTGCAGGCCATGTTAACCCTAACAAAGCGGATGATCCGGGGCTTGTTTATGATATCCAGCCAGATGATTACATTCCCTATTTGTGTGGCTTAGGTTATGATGATAGAGAAATAGGAATTATTGTGCAAAAGAGAGTGAGATGCAGCGGTGTAACAGTCATACCAGAAGCACAACTGAATTACCCTTCGTTTTCTATTGTGCTGGGATCAACTACACAGGACTACACCAGAACATTGACCAACGTTGGACCTGCAGAGGCAACTTACGTGGTGGATCTTGAAGTTCCTCTGGCGACGGGGATGAGCGTGAACCCTAGTCAGATAACATTCACGGAGGTGAAGCAGAAGGTTACATTCTCTGTAGAGTTTATCCCAGAGGAAAAGGAAAATAGGGGCAACCATAGTTTTGCTCAGGGTTCTCTCACCTGGATCAGGGTGTCTGACAAACACACCGTTAGAATCCCCATATCGGTTATTTTCGAGTGATGGATACTTGCATGCATGCTCAAGAAATAAGCAAGGGATGAAATAAGTCCCTGCTCTGCTACTGCTCTTCAACTTCATTTAATTCATTACCAAATAATTTGTTGTATTCAGATCATCTCTCATGGCTGAAATGCACCACTTGTCATTTATTTTTTAATGCCATAGTTTTCTAATGAACTATAGTCTTTTGCCTGCTGAAAATCGAATATCACATTTTTGTCCATAAATTCTCTCCTTTTAAAATATTTTTCAGATTAATTCGATTTTTTTTTTAAATTATTACATCATCAAAAACCCAAAAATGAAAAGCTTCTTTATAAGATACAAGAAAAAACGTATGGAAAAGCAGGAAGAATTTGCCTTAAATACAAAAACTTATTAGTCAGCTCTGTTCAAAAACCTAAAGTTACTCTTGAACAATAGAATTTTATTATTAAAATAAATAAGTATTTAAATTAAGAATACGAAATAGCTCTGTTAATAAAACAAACCTTGTATATCATATTTGTTAGTGTTCAAATTTTGTTTGTGTAAAATTTTTTGATTGTGTAATATCACTTTAAGTGACTAAAAGTAATTAGTTATTATAGTGATTAATTTAAATACTAATTTATAAATTAAAAAGTATTAATAAATTAAAATAGTTTTTATTATAAATAAAAAATTATGATTAATTTTTAATTTGGTAACTAAAATAGTTTTATTGTGAACTGATATATAAATTGGTTATTAAAGTTAGTTATCAAAGTTTTTATTACTAAATAAATTAGTTTCTAAACATATTTTTTATTATTGAAATTGATTATTATTTAAAAAGAAATTGTAATATATTTAGAGAATGAATTTCTCTTCTGATAATGGCTCTTCGATGATATAGTTTTTGCATAGTATTGACAAATATCGAACTTGTTTTTATGTATTTTCATTTATATTAAAAGTTAAGAAGATCATGTTGTGTTGATATTTTTATTTTTTATTTTTATATATATTTTTTTTGGGACTTTTACGTATGATTCATGTCGTTTATAATATAAGATAGTGCAAACGATTATATAAATTTTACGAAATGCACACTAAACAAAGATAATTTAAATTATACATCAATATTGTTGTATGAATTTTGTTTACACAAATATCTAAAAAATTATTTAAAAACATAAAATTATTTTATTTTAAAACATAAATATGTATTTAAATTTATTGGCACTAGTTATGAGATCACGCATGTGATCATAGATATATCTTAATCATATAAGGATAGTGTAAACTTACGTGAATGTATTAGTTACAAGAAAATTATTTTTTTTAACAACTTTTTCTTGACAATGTCTGTGTGATGATATTTCGTGATTCGTTTATTTCAAATACACGAACTAATAAGATAATAATATATAATTTATTGTCAACAAATTATTAAAAAAATTATTAACTATTGACATGCTTAAGAATAATTCATTTTAGCCTAAATTTGAGAGAATGAGAATAAGCATAAATCTCATAAAATATTAAGAAGGGTGTGCTTAGGAAATTTACGTGAATTAGTATATGGTTGTTGGACTTTGCATTTAAAGGAGGAACCGACATTATGTGTAATGTTAAAGCGACATTGAGCTTAAGGTAAGATTTTGAATTTGAAAGTGTGTGATGAGCTCTTTCAAGGTGTACAATGTATGGAGTCAAAGGAGTTTTGTGACCAAGAAGGGTAAGAAAATAAAATAATTCATACATTTAAACCAGACAATAGCAATAATATTGGATAGCGGACATCACCATGCATGCATCTGCCTAATTTTACGTGATGATAAGTTGTTACCTAGTTAAGTTCTAACCAGCTAGCCTCTGCTTGCATATATACTTTGGTATAGTAGCCGATCAGAAAAAACCTTGGTTTAATCGAGGACAGTAAATTTGAATATTCCCTGTACTATATAGGTAACACCTATGTTTTCCACAGTATATATATAACCACGTGGAGTTCCCAGTTACTACCATTCTATAAGAACATCATAATATTAACCAGCCAAGTATTCTCCACTGATATGGAACTTGCATTGCCTTTTGCTCTTATTTTCGCGCTAATTGTATGTCCAACAACTTCGGCACACCAAAATCCAGAATTCGCCAAAGCAATAGAGGAACATTATCTTCCAACTGAACAAATCAATGTTCCAAACAGCTTGCTGACTTACATTGTTCGCGTTGAAAAGTCTGATGAGGGTGGTGATTCTCTTCGGTCTAAGGACTTGCTTGCTTGGTACCGTTCGCTCCTTCCATCTACTTTGGAATCTGATCAGAACCAGCGGCGTATTATTTTCTTATACCGCAACGTGATGGATGGATTTGCAGTGGAATTGACCCCAGAAGAAGCCGACGCTCTTGAAGAAAAGGAGGAGGTTGTGTCAGTGCGTCCTGAAAGGACCTATTCATTACACACAACTCACACTCCAATGTTCTTGGGGTTGCAACAGGGACTGGGATTGTGGAGCAATTCTGATTTTGGTAAAGGCATCATAATTGGACTTCTGGACACGGGCATAACCCCTGATCACCCTTCTTTCTCTGATGAAGGAATGCCACTTCCACCGGCAAAATGGAATGGCCTCTGTGAATTCTCGGGACGGAGGACTTGCAACAACAAGCTCATTGGTGCAAGAAATTTTGTGAAGAACTCAAACTCATCCCTTCCGCTTGATAGTTTTGGACATGGGACCCACACAGCCAGCACAGCCGCAGGAAGGTTTGTGCAGGGTGCTAATGTCTTTGGCAATGCCAATGGTACGGCGGTTGGTATGGCACCTGATGCATACTTAGCAATGTACAAGGTATGTGACCTCTCTGGTTGTTTGGAAAGTGCAATACTGGCTGGAATGGACACTGCCATTGAGGATGGTGTGGATGTACTTTCTCTCTCCCTTGGAGGACCCTCTTTTCCTTTCTTTGACGATTCAATTGCACTTGGTGCATTCCACGCAATTCAGAAGGGAATTTTCGTTAGTTGTTCGGCTGGTAACTCCGGTCCTTATTATGCCAGTTTATCTAATGAGGCTCCGTGGATTCTCACCGTTGGCGCAAGCACCATTGACAGAAAAATATTAGCAACAGCGAACCTTGGCAACGGGCAACTTTTCATCGGGGAATCTATTTTCCAACCCCACAACTTCACGCCCACGTTACTACCACTTGTTTATGCAGGTGCAAATGGAAACTCCTCGTCGACCTTTTGTGTTCCTGGATCCTTGAAAAACGTGGATGTGACTGGAAAGGTAGTGTTGTGCGAGGTTGGTGGATTCGTTAGAAGTGTAGACAAAGGACAAGAGGTTAAGAACGCTGGTGGAATAGCCATGATCCTCATGAACTCAGTAACTGAAGACTTCAATCCCTTTGCCGAGGTTCATGTTCTTCCTGCTACACACGTAAGCTACCGTGCTGGGTTAGCCATCAAAAGTTACATAAACTCAACTTCAACGCCAACAGCAACAATCTTGTTCGGAGGAACCGCTATTGGAAGCCTCTTTGCGCCTGCAGTTACTTCCTTTTCCTCAAGGGGTCCAAGTTTTGCGAGCCCGGGAATTCTGAAGCCTGACATCATTGGTCCAGGACAGAACATTCTAGCTGCATGGCCCGTGTCTTTGGACAACAATGTGCCTTCGTTCAACATCATTTCTGGCACATCAATGTCTTGTCCTCATCTTGCTGGCATTGCTGCTTTGCTTAAAAACTCTCATCCAGATTGGTCTCCTGCTGCCATAAAATCAGCAATTATGACGAGTGCTAATACAGTGAACCTTGGAGGGAAGTCCATATTGGATCAAAGGCTTCTACCGGCTGATGTTTTTGCCACAGGAGCTGGACATGTTAACCCTTTGAAGGCCAACGATCCCGGGCTTGTTTATGATCTTCAACCAAATGATTACATTCCTTATTTGTGTGGCTTGAATTACACTGACAAAGAAATTGGACTGATTTTGAACCAAAATGTGGAGTGCTCCCAGGTGAAAACCATACCGGAAGCTCAACTCAACTATCCCTCGTTTTCAATTCAGTTGGGATCAACTCCACAGTTCTACACCAGAACACTCACAAATGTTGGACCCACCAATGTAACATACTTTTCCGAAATGGACCCACCTTTGGGAGTAGGCATAAGCATAAGCCCTGCTGAGATAACATTCACAGAGGTGAAGCAGAAGGTTACATACACTGTTGGATTTATTCCTGGAGACGTAAAGAATAGAGGGAATCACACGTTTTCTCAAGGCTCTATCAGGTGGGTATCTGGTAAATACTCTGTTAGCATCCCTGTAGCTGCTGTTTTCCTATGAAAATTTGGACGAGTTAAAGTATCATGTTATTTTGTATTTAAGGAATAAAGATTGCATTCTTGCAGTGCAATTACATCAGGAGCTATTCCAGTTTCTTTAAATATGTAATTCTCTACTGTAACTCTCATAATAATATGAAGTTATTAGTTTTGAATGGTCTTATTTAGGCAGTTGATATATTCTCTTTTTAGTTGAACCAAAGTTTAAAAGGTGTAATTTTGTGAAAGACAAATGAGTTTGGTCTTACACCAGCACAGCTAGGTGGAATCAATTAAGTCTACGTATATGTACCGTTTTAGCTGCCAAAATTCACTTATTAAGGCTTCATAGATTTTTCTGTGTTCAAAATATATTTATGGATATTATTTTTAATATTTTAAAATATATTAAAGGAAAATATTAAATATCAATAGCAATATACTTTTAATGTTTTCATGTTGAGCAGAGAACAACACTATAAATTTTAATAGAAAATTTGGACTGGCTTTATGGTGTTACAGATTTGATTTTACAGTTATACACACTCACTTGGTATCTCCGCATGAAATATATTTTTTTTTCTCCAAAATTTCAAAAAATTAAAAAACATTTGATGAGAGATGAGCATGTAATCATTAGCTGTATATTGACTTCATTCACGACAGTCAAACTTGAAATTAGAAATATGAGTATTTACCTAAAACCGTTTTAAGTCATATTTCATGTCATCGTACCTTATAATATTGCAAGAGGTTTATATGTTGGAAAAAGATAGTTTGACAAGTATGTATATATAATAGGATTGTGAACATATCAGAACCCTAATATCTTTAAATATAAGTATTATGATATATTGATAACCAACCAACAACCATTTATATTTATTTTGTTTTCCTAAAGTATATATGAGTGCACTAAATGACCTAATTTTGGTAGGCTTGTTCCTTTAATTGAATAACTTTTTGAAAAACTATAAGCATAAGAAATGTTTAAGTCTATTATAAAGAATAGATAAAAGCAACTACAAGTCTCTAGGTCTTTTTATCCTAAAACAACTACTTGAAAACATATTGATAATTAAATTAAATAATTTTTTTAACTATAAAAAAACAAAATAATACGTATTAACTTGTTATATAAATTTGTTAAGAAAGTTAAACCTATAATTGTTCTTTATTTTAATTAAGGAAGTTAAGGAATAACTGTTTATCTAAGAATGGAAAAGTGGATTAAAAAAATGAATTCTCCTTAGTCTTAACCATCAACTGTCCTCTCAATAGTTTTATATTATCCTCCTTAACTTTTTAAAATGTTTTTTCATGATATATTATCAATCATTAAAATAGACAATATTTCAAATATATACAAAATTTGAATATATGGGCAACAATTTATTTTAATATTTATATATAATAAAAATAACCTTTTAAAAATGATTTTAATATTTAAAAAATACATACAATTCCCTAATTAAATTTTAAGTAATAATATTTTAACATTTATTTTATATAACTAATTATAATAATCTAATAATATAAATGTTTGAATTAATAGAACAATGTTTAAATACTATATTGAAGGTTGTCATATAATTATATATAAAACAAGAATTATTAAAAGATCATTACTCTGAATTTTAAATGCCAACAAAGGATGCCAAGCAGTAATATCAAGTACTCCAAAGATTTCCCTATTTTGCCTGCCACAATTCCAAAAAATTCTACCGGAAGAGTAGTATAGTATATTTATCAACAATATTCAACATTTCGGTATTGTTAAGGTTGTCTTTGAAATGTTAAGAAAATATATTGAAATGTTATTTACATATGCATCTCAAGCATCAAAGGCAACAAACAGCAATGACATTCCCCATTTTTGGCTCACAGACGATCATATGCAATCCAATCAACTTCAGATCTATAAAAACAGCACATACATGGAAAACCGAGTTCAACATTATATAGAGCCCAAAGTAATCTCAAAACATTAACAAAATTAAAGACAGTTTAAAAATCAAACCAATATCACCATCATCTTTGCTGACAATTTTCCAGAGGGATAAAAATGCCAGTTTAGCATAGGAATAGGGGGCATATTATATACACAAGATACGTTTTGGTAATTCTGACTCTAATCTAAGCTCTGTACAACTTGTCAACAAGTCTCAAAGTAGCCTTGGAATTGAATCGCATTTATACGAGGTTCAATATCAAGTCCTAATTTTAGACAATTACAATTAACTTCCATGTCGTCTTTGCCATAAGAAAACAGGAAAAGGGCCTCCTTGCCCAAAAAGTTACCATATTCGCATATTGTAAGCGAAGTTGTAACCATGGAAAAGATATCTGATGAATCCTCCCACGAGGGTTGCTCCTATTTCTATCAACACGTTCTTCTATGTTCCTGCAAAATACATCCTAGCGGTGGAATCACTGAATTGACTACTTACTACGATTTGGAATTTGATTACAGTAAAGACATTCACCTTTCACCATCAGGTGGATTACTTCTCAGCAATTCCATTCATTTCCAACATGGTTTAGTTGCCTGAGAATTTTGATGCCTTGGTTATGGTTTCCTGTGACTAATGGATACCATGTCTAGATAAAAAAATACAAAAGAAAATAGCAAAATGATGTTGATATAAATACTGACACTGGTGCGTAACTGTTTCTTGCCTCTGCTATGGACCTCCTCCAGGTATTCTTCATAGGACTACAATCAACACAACATACATTCAATCAGAATTAGCACAAGAAACAAATATAGAAAAGACACAAATTAAAACTGGAATATTCTCAAATAAAAAACATAACAATCGGAGTCACAACAGGATGAATAAAAAGTAGAGGACTTGCATGATCGACCTTTACATGCCTTTTGAGCTGTCAAATGATCCAAACCAAATGACAAATTGTTCAATATATGCTCTCTAACCAGAACTGAATAGTTTCCTCACTAATGGAGAATATTCATTTATTGTGATTATAATTGCAGAGCAAAGCCATAAAAATTATTTATTTTCTTATAAAAAAATTTCACAAATCAAGTCTGCCTAAATGGTGATTCAATATTCCATTCTAATAGCAAAAATAAGACCTCCTTCCAGGTTAAGGTCATTTGAAATATAGCACCACGTTTTAGAACAAGAAAGATCTTATATTTGGTTTTGGCTTTGACAAAGCCATTTGATTGCATGTCATTTCCTAAAGAGGATTCTTAAGGTCGTCTAGCCAACAATCAGAAATAAAATGGAAATAATAAAAAATAATTTACTAGAGGAAGAAAGAAATATTCCCAGTACCATGTCAAGAAAATCATCCTCAGTTAGGGTACTACCGGCTAAAGGGCAGCCTGTAGACACACCCCAAAAATCTAATTGAGAAGACACGTCCTTCTTTGTTTGAAGCTCTGGAATATGTCCACTATAATGAGCACGTTTAATCCCTGACAGTTGTGGCGACGCAGAAGAAGTGATAGGCAGTGTTTCAGTAAGCATTGTCCCACTGAATCTCTGCTTTGTTGAACGAAATTCATTTACTACGGGTTGATTTTGGTAAAACAGGGAAGAATAAGGCAGGGGCATTGACCATGACATATGAAGTGGACGAAATTTATAGTCTTCGTCTGCCATTGAACTTGGAGTACTCACATAGCGACCCTTAAATGAAAAATCACCCCTTAATGAGCTGCACATGCAAAAACAAATAAGCAGGAAGCCTCCTCTAAACAGTGCTAGACAATAACCAGATAACAATTGCCTCCCTAAAAAATATACCTGGTCAGTAGGTCATTGGTATCATTCTTACCATCAAGAAGTTCACAAAGAGCTAGGCCAATGTCTGGAGATAACTCCTAAGAGGGGCAACTTGATTTAGAGTTACAATTGCATAACATATGCAAAATTTTGAAAGATCTGAAAGGTTAAAATAAATGGAAACCTGACAGTCTCTGCTAATTTTGACAGGCTTATAGTCATTCAACGGATTCTTGAGATGTAGAGTTTTGTGGAAAGGCAAATCATTGAAACGCAGCCACTGGACCTTAAAACTGCGGCCCCAAGGATTACTTTTACCAATTCCCTCACTCCAAACATTGTCTCTACCCTTTCCAATGGAGGACATCATTTGTGCGTATCCTTGGAAGGAACCACTCATGTTGACACTAAATATAAGGATTACACAGCCCGAGTTCTGCAACATATGCTGATAATTCTCAAGAAAATTATTTTTATCTTATGGTAATTTATTTCCTAATTCTTGACGGACCCTAAAGCCTAGAACTATTTCAACAATACAATTGGAGACCAGAAAAGTAGGCTACTTACATGAAAAGCTTCTTCTAGAATCCGTTCATTCATAATTTGAGTAGCCCAAATTCCTTTCTTGATAGACAAATCAATATTTTGACGGTTCAAACTCTTAATGATGAAATACTTAATATCATTCCACTTTTCCACTCCAATTCCTGTTGGATGCCCTATCAGACCATAAGAGTGTTCCGCTATATCTGTCCGAATTGGATTATTGTTTTCATTAAACTTGTAAGAGGAGCTCTCTAACAAAAAGGATCACAGATAAATCAGCACCAAAAGTAGAAAAAAAAATATTAATACAAAAGAAATATGAAATGAAAAAAGCAAGCATGCATGCATCTGTGCTTAAAAATAGAAAATGTACATGAATGATTTTGAGTATAATAAATTCCCAATCCCAATCTTCACTACACATGCCAAAGTCAGTGATAATATGGACAACTCCAAGAAAAATTTGCTAATTAAGAGTACGTTTGGATTTGTAAGTTTTTATGGATTGAGAAGGTAATTCACCGTTTGGAAGTATAACTAAACAATGGAAGCAAGGATGTGCGACGAGTGTTTAGGTTAGAAATATGTAACTTTACTCTTTTTTGTCAGCCATTTTGTTTTACATATTTTATCTTTCATGAAATGTTTAATAATTTTAAATCTCTAATTCCATCCCCCCACAATGCAAACTCCTTAATCCACGTGATCTGCATGTGACAAGAGAAATATTATCAAAACCTGGATCATCTGAATTTCCAATGTCATTCCTCCATTCAGTGACAGATGAATCAACTACCGACATATTTTCCTTTGCGCTATCAGAAGACATATCCGAATTGACCTATCAAGAAATTATGAAAGTTAAAAGCAGAATACAGAGTATATACATTACAACCACCCAATACCAAAACTAGGAAGAGAACACCAAAACAATTACGCAGAATACAGGTATAGCAACACAATTTTCATAAATAACTGTTTTTGCTAAAGTCATTAACATGGTTTCGAAAAAAATTAAGCAGATAACCCACGTGTTACTTTCATGATATTCATTCGTAGGAAAAACTAACAACTACAAGGATTATGTTTGTTGCCTCCGATAAAATTAGGAGGGAGGATTTTATTGATGAATCTCACCGAGAAATTTATTCTTTATCCTAAGACGACAAAACAACCACACGCCTGTTCTTCAGTAATCATGCGCACTAAAATCTAAGTAATGTAAGATAGCATAAACAAACTCCCGAATAATCTAGCTCTCTTTCTCTCTCTCTCTCTCTCTCTCTCTCTCTCTCTCTCTCTCTCTCTCTCCACACTCAAGAACACAGAATACCGATAAGAGTCAAAGTTCACCTCAGTGAGAAACCTTTATCAGAAACTCCTATTTTGCCTAAAGTCGAAGCAAAGAGATTAATGGGTACTACAATTAGTTACAGTATGAATTACAAAAATCGAAGCAAAACAACAAAAAGCAACATAACCCCCCGAATCCTAAGTGCGGCATGATTGGTGAAGAAGAAGAAGAAGAAAAGGTATGGTGTAATACTTAACCTATCCCTTAAACAGTGAAAAAGTTGCAAATGTAATGATGTGTGCGGTGCTTCAGGTGAAAGCAAAGTAACTGAATCTTGATTCAAGAACGCATTCCATTTCAGCATGATAAAGGAGAAGAGAATTTGTAATGGAAGTTTGAAGAGACTCACCAAATAGAGGACTGAAGTCTGAGGCGCCAGTGTTATGAGTTTGGATCCTTATCGCTTATGTAATGCCCATGCTGCACTCGTTCCTTTTCTTTACCGGGACTTTCTTTTCTTTTTGCAAGTCTTTCTGCCTACTTTTTCATGTTTTTTCTAATTTATCCATTTATTCCTAATTAAATTATGGTATTATATTTTATATTTTAAATATTATTTTATTCTTTCAATTTTATTCAATTTGTATTTTCTGTCACTCAATTTGAAAAAAAAAATTGTATAAACTTAGTTATTTGTTATTTTAATATAACCTCTACTTTTTTTCTATATTATATTTTATATTTTAAATAATTAGATTTTTTTAAGATAAGTATCCAAAATAAATAAAGCATACATAAATTTGACTTTTAGATTATAATTGAATATTTTAAAAAATAAATAAATCTCTCTATTCTAAAATGGAAAAAAAATGTAGATAGAGTAAAAAAACTAAAATTTCATTTAAGTCTGTTTTAAAGAATAATAAATGTGAAACAGTATTTGTACTAATAATTATTTCTTTTATTTTTATAATATTGAATATAATCAATTGCTTCCATATAAATATCATCAGTCTTAATTATTATTTAATGTTAAATGTATTAAGTATGACTTTAAATAAATAAAAAATTAAAATTATGAAAAGACACCAACAGTTGCTCTTGTTATGATTTGTGGTGTGGGTATCTGCAGGCAACACCAGTTAGGTTAATTTAATAGATATTTAAGTTTAAACTAATCAACGTTTAAGGAATATAATTTGTTTGAATTTTTTAAATATTTGTTAATCCGATCTAAACCAGCTTCTTGTTCAATCTGAGTAAAGTTTTGCTAAAAGAAAAATAAAAATATATAATTACACTGCATGGCAATTTTAGAATTATATGATGTAAAAATTCAAAAATAATATAAGGTCAATACAATCCAACACTCCACAAACTAATACCATCATGTTTACAATTTTTCTTTTTGCAAATACTAGTATTTTGTAAAACACGGGGATTTTAAATGCTTTATTAAGGTAATAAAGTATTAACGATGTATCTAATTAGTCTTAACAAAATAAATAAAATTGGGATATATTTTAAACGAAAATACATCTATAAACTTTTTGTTAAAACTCAATTGTTTCCATGCGATGCAATAATCATCTTTAACTTTTTTTTTAAGAGTTTACTTTTATCTACTTATAAGATAAATTTTCAACTATAATTTATAATTGCAATAGTTTTAATGTGTACTTTTATTCTGATATAAAATAAAATAAAATGGGTTAAAAAAAATCAGATATTAAAATATAAACATAATTTTAACATCACATAACACTTAACACTTACCCTCAAATGGTTTACTAAAATAATAATAATAACAACAACTAAGATGAACGATTAAAAATTATATTACATTAATAAAAAATAATATTGCATAAATATCATTAAACGATAAAAGTCAATGGTAATAAATATTTTAAATTAAATATTTCAAAACTTTGACTTTTTTTTAGTAAAAATAGTGTCTTCTGTTTTATTTTATCCCTTAAGAAAATAAACAACTTTTATTTATAGGTATTTTTACATACTTCTCATCGACTAAATAATCTCTTTCCTTTTTTTCCACTTTATTACTTTCTGTATATTCCTTTAATTTCTATCAAATATATCAACCAAATATATCATTGATTTATTACTTTATTACTAATGTTAATCCTTACATACCTATATTTATATATGTAATTAGGAACTTGTATTGAGTATAGTTAAATTTGTTTATCATTTTCGTTAGTATACTCTTTTCTAGATAATCTTAAGCTATATTTATTAGGGTGGTAAATCAGCCACTCATTTTATTCCGGTCTGTTTTTTATTTACCAAAAGTGAATCAAGTTGACTATTACTAAAAAAACAGATCAGAAATTGCAACTCATCTCGTTATAAAACGATCGATGGGTTAGCTCACCACTTTTCTTTTTAATTCTTTTAATTTTTCTATTTTTTTTAATTTATTTTTTAAATTTATTTATATATATTTATTAATAAATATTTAAAACACATTTAATCATGTTTAATAAATTTTGGTATGCGAGTCAGAATTTATTCTGATACCCCTAATATTTATTGTAAATGATTTACATATTTAGATAAAAGTATTTTTAAAAATAAAAACATTAAATTGAATTTAGTTTATTATATATATATTATAATTTAGATTTGATTATGATATATAATAATGTTTATTATTTAGTAATAAAAGTGAGTAGTTCGAAGAAACAATTATTGAGACGTTTTTAAAATAATTTAAATTGTGAGTGAGATACATTCCATAAAAAACATAAAAGAAGTTGTTTATAGTTGCCACTAAGCTTTTTAATATGCATTTTGATGGATGTATTTGATTTTGTTCATTAAAAAAAATAAAACAAGGTGGAGGACTAAAGTATGTCGCATATATATTTTAAAGAAGTAAAGACTTGGCCATATTTTTGATATAATTAATGATGAAAAACATGTTTACAATAATGATAAAAAGAACAATTTCAATAAAGAAAAATAATATATTTTAATAAAGGAAATGAAAGAAACTTAACACGAGGAGAGAGACCAGACGAGTGGTCGTTTTATTAGTACAAGCAATAAGGACTAAGAAGTGCAGAAGAGAAGCATAGAGTAGAGTGATGATGAATCACGAGACAGAGAGACTCAATTCGGAAGAGCTTCCTCGTCCTTCCTGAAAAGTTTGTGGTGAATATGTTGAGCAAAAGTGCGGGGAGGAAAACGTGCCGGTTCTTTCTCCGTCACGAGTTCAGGCAGTGGCTGCAAGATGATCTTCTCCTTCGGGGGTTCACAGAACACTGCCCAGGATATTCGAACCTTTTCTTTGTTCACCAATCCCCGATGGAGAATACTCTTGTACCTGCCGTTACTCAGGATCTCAATGGTGTCTCCGATATGCATGAAAATGGAATTAGGCACACACTTGGCCGTCACCCAATTGCCCTTGTAGAAAAGTTGCAGACCCGGCACCATGTTATGAAGGAGGAAGGTCAGTGAACTTACATCTGTGTGAGCTTCAACTCCCAGAGCCAATTCCGGCTGTGGACAAATTGGGTAGTAGTTGATCTTCAACTGAAGCAAAAGCTCTTCCATTCCACCCACTTCCTTCTCTAATCTTCCACCTTCCAACCCCAATCCAATAGAAAGTGCCTCCAGTATCTTCGTCGCAAGCCTCCTCAGTTGCCTTGCATACTCGCTTGTAGCCTCACTTTATCAAAAACAAAACACACCAATAAATATGTAAGAAACTATATATAATCAAAAGTGGAAGAAGGAACGAAGAAACGATGATGATGAGTGCTCACGTGTAATCAGAAGGTTTGGTTGGCCAGATGGAGAGGTCGCGTTTGTCTTCAGGATAAACAAGGTGGAAGAAGTAATCTTCCCACTCCAATTGCCCACTGGCATTGTTGGCAAGCTTGCTTCCATACCCCTGAATCTTCCCAGAGGCTTGGTCGTTCGCGTACTTCTCCTTCTCCTCAATCGGAAGAGAGAAGAAGGTTTCCCCTGCTTTCCGCAGCCGATTCAAGAGCTCCTCAGGGATGCCATGGTTCACCAGGTTCATCACGCCCCATTCCGCCGCTGCTTTCTTCAGCTTCTCCCGACACTTCCCTCGAACAACCTCCGACGGCGAATCTATCTCTCCCAGGTCAATCGTTGGAACTTGAGGCCCTTCCTTCTTTTCCTCCTCGAACACGTTCCCTATGTTCTCCAACTCCTCTTGCGGCCTCACGTACTCCTTCGGGATACACTTTATCCCACTGCTCGCCAAGCTTTCAACTCTCGGACCCACTGTACCCACCATCTCTCTCCGACCTTCTTTCACTTCACCTCTTGGATGTTCACTTCTTCCTCTCCCTGGGTTTTATATTCCATTCTAAGCAAACACCACTGTCAATTTCCCTAACAGTCTCCATCCATTTGCGTTGGTTATCACGTGGAAGCTCTTCAACAAACCAAAACTTCAACGCGCCTTGACTGGAGGTTAAGCTCCTGCACCATCTGCATCCACACCACTCCGCCTAACCCTCCATTGCCATTCTCGAACTTCTCTTTCAAGTATTTTACTCATTAAATAAATTCTTTTTATATTTCTAAAAACAAAAACAAATTAAAAAATCAAATCATAAATATAAAGCATGTATTAAAATTTGTTAACTGTCAGAATAGTACCACATTTAGCTCCCTCCAACACCGCCTGAACACCAAATTTATTCAACCATATTCTCCCTTTATTTATTACGCCTTCCTTCCCGAAATAATTCTCCATTCAACCAATTTTGCCTGCTTAAATCAGAGGGGAAATTAAAGGAACGTAATCTTATTTATTTATTCAATTATTATGCCTATTCAACCTTAACCAAGGAAAACGAAAAGAAACAAGAAAACAAATTTGTTTATTGATTTTCAATGTATATGTATATATTTGCTTTAAAAGAATACGTCGGATCAAAATATATGGGTACTATAAAAATTAATTTCAATGTCGTGTCGGCTATAATTTGGTATCAGTGAATCTCAAGATGGTTCTATTTAGAGTGGAAACTGGCCAATTTGTTTTGTTCTGTCGTTGATCTTTCTGAAATGGATGTGGGAGATTGACATGCATTGTTTAATTCAAGTTGTCAATGGATTGAGAACTTAACTCACTAAAAAGAAAAATATTCACAAGTTCGCGAAATGGTAATTTATTAAAATTTTTAAAAAATGAATATATAAATAAATTTATATTGCATTAATATTTTCTGTAAAAACAACCGGATAATGAGAAGAAGAAAAACGTAAAAAATAACATCTGGTAGTAAGATATTTCGTTATTTTTAGTAGCCAAATGTAAAAAATCCAAGTTCCTCCTTCACATTTCACGTGACATTTAAACATATTGTTTTCTCTTATTTTTTTAACGGATTTTGTTAAGTAATGTATTCAAATGATCTTAATATTAATTAAAGAAACGAGAAAAAAATGATATGATAAAATTTATATCGGTTGATAAGGTCATATGCACGCCGCCAAAACCATCAGCCATTGGGTTTTCTAGATCATATTAATCTTTGGCAGAGTTGTACTACTGTCGAACTTAATATTATGATATATTATAAAAGTTTTATTTTATTATAATATATTCTAATCATTAAAAAAAACATAATGACACATTGATAAATTCTATGTTAATTGTATGATATATAGTTTCAGGTAAATAAGTTAGTTTGATGAGTACATCTTTTTGGATCATCATTCAGTTACATATAGAATTATTCTTTTAATTTTTATTTATTTATATAATTAGTATATAAACAAATTTATCTAATGTGTATTGTTATATATGTGTAACTTTTTTATTATTTAATTAATGTATGAATAAATTTGTCTAATTTATGTATTAATAAAATCGTATAATTTATATATGAGCAAATAAACTTGTGAAATATATATCGTCAAACTTGTTTTATTAGTGTATAAAAAAACTTGTCTAGTGTTTGTTGTTAAACTTGTTTAATTAGTATATAAATAGATTCATTTAAGAAGTGTTCATAGATTTGTGTAATTAATATGTGAAATTATTCTTCTAATGTTTTTTTGTTATACTTATCTAGACTAATGTATAATGTTAAACTTTGTTTAATCATTGACAAATTTGTTTAATATTTTTTGTTAGTTTAATTAGTGTATGCTTATACTCATTTAATCCGTACATGAAATATCTTATTTAATATTTTTTGTTAAACTCATTTAATCAATATATAAACAAACTTATTTATTGTGTATTGCTATACGTGTATGATGAATTTTGTTATACTACTTTAATATATATATTTATTTATTTGAAGTTCAAGCAACAACAATATAAATATATCAATGATATATTTTAAAATAATTAGTTTGTTAGTTTTTGTTTTTTATTTTGATTTTATTAAAATCTTAAACTCTATAGTTTGAAAGTAGTAAAGATGAATTCAAAGAATATAAAACTAAATTTATAATATTAAAAATTAGGAATTTTCTATTATAAATATCTAATTTAAGCCTTTAAAATTAATATTAAGTATGACATTTTATTTTAATTTATTATAAATATAATTATTTAAAATTTTGTGTCAATTTTTATGTATTATTTCTTTATTAAATAATATTAATTTAACTTTCACATACTAAAAATATGAAAATATTCAATAAGAATATTTATACTATAAATTAATTTTAAAAAATAGGTGCAATTTTTTTAAAACAAAATTATTATGTTACAATTTATTTTATTTAAATAATATTATTTTTAGAAATAAAAGTAAAATATAGTTTTTTTAAATTTTAATGATCAAATAATTAAAAATCACAACATACATGGCTAAACAATGATTACATCAAATAACAAAAATGTCACGCTAACCCGCACCAGTAATTTTGCGGCCCAACCACGTTCTTATTTCAAATCTCAATAAATGAAAATTTTTAAAGCAGAGTGTCCTATTTCTTT
The DNA here is from genome assembly GCA_027742785.1 of Vigna reflexopilosa. Classification (NCBI taxonomy): domain Eukaryota; kingdom Viridiplantae; phylum Streptophyta; class Magnoliopsida; order Fabales; family Fabaceae; genus Vigna; species Vigna reflexopilosa. Next base: position 2,270,410 of record CM050930.1, on the reverse strand, counting down.
GCCATATTTTGTGTGTGTGTGTGTGATTCTCTAATGTAGATGGCATGCTTCCGGAAAGAGTTTCACGAACAGAGAAGGAATGTAGTGAAATCGGTGGAAGAGGCGCAGATAAATATATTCTTTGGTGACCACATCGTCCTTCGAACATCATTCATCATCTCTGCCCACGTGATAACCCTCAGCAAACACGTGGCCAACAGAACATCTCCACGTGTCCACAAGAAAGGGAATGGCGCTTCAATTCGACACATGAAGAAGACATGCCACTTAGTCAGAAACCTAAGTGAAACAAAACAAACAAGAACACGATGTGAACTGTGAAGACAAGAAAATCAAAGAAGGAAAGGGAGAATAAACCGTTGCACTTCCCTCCACACGTTCATCCTTGCCTTATCTTTCCCTCCAACCAAACAAATTAAAACAACCTCTTTAACATTGAATTATCATAAAACAATCACAACATATTCTCTGTTGCTAGATAACCATGGCTACCAAACTCACCTTCACACTGTTACAGCCGCGTCCATTCACTTCCCCTAGACCGACGCCTTTCATTCCGATCTCTTCCTTCTCCTCCACTTCCGTTTCTCCTCTCCACCTTCTTCAATTCAATGCTCGCGGCTTCTGCCTTCGCCGCCGGCTATTTCTGTTTTCTGTCAGGGCCACTGCCGATCAAGGTCTTATTCCTAGCATCATCTTTTCGTTTCATGCATTGCTCTCACGACGCCGTTTCCTCCTTTTCTTTCAGGCAAGGCTGAGGAAGATGACGTTGTGGATAGTAAAATCCTACCCTACTGTAGCATAGACAAAAAGGAGAAGAAAACAGTTGGTGAACTCGAGCAAGAGTTTCTTCAAGCACTGCAAGTACGATAAAAAGAACTAGTTTTTTTTTTTAACTTTTATTTATTGCTGGATTTGTTATGCATTATGAAAGAGGGAGCGTTATATTAACTTGAAGTGGGGCTCTGTTTTTGTTGAGCAACAGGCATTCTATTATGAGGGGAAGGCTATCATGTCAAACGAAGAATTTGATAATCTTAAGGAAGAACTCATGTGGGAAGGGAGCACCGTTGTGATGCTAAGTATATATATATATATATATGTATATATGGAGCTAGCTATTTCACTCACAGTGGAATGAACTCTTACAACATTTTGAGTCATTATTGGTTGCTGTGTAGGTTCAGAAGAGCAAAAATTTCTGGAAGCGTCTATGGCCTATGTATCCGGAAAACCAATCCTGAGCGACAAAGAGTTTGATGATTTGAAACTCAGGCTAAAGGTTTGCCAATAATTCTCACATGAACACAAGTAACTTTAGATAAGTTAGACAATCATATTTCTGCACTGATGTAAGATCAAAGAAGGATTCAAATCAATTTAAATTTTATGTTAAAAGTAAAATGTTTAAAGAATAACTATTTTTCTGTGAACTCAGATTAAATTGAAACCTTTTAATGTTTAACTGCACATACTGTGTTTGTAGATGGAAGGGAGCGAAATTGTGGCTGAGGGTCCTCGGTGCAGTCTTCGTAGTAGAAAGGTGTGTGTAGATAGTTTAACGGATTGTTATATAAAAGTATACAAAAAAGTGATTGTACAGAGGTCAATCGTACACATTCTAGTATCCTTCGATATATATTGCTGTTTTGCTGGAATAGATCATTCTCTGAACATTGAACCTTAGATAGAGATCAGTCAAAAATTGTTAGATATGTTAATTCCTTAATTACTAATTGGCATCATTTTACAGGTCTACAGTGACCTATCTGTTGACTATTTGAAGATGTTCCTGCTGAACGCCCCAGCTACTGTGCTTGCACTTGGACTGTAAGTAACTCTCTTTTCTTCTGTGTATGATAACTTCATCCTCTTAAGGTCTTGATTTCTTTTGGTTTTTTCATTCTTTTCCTATATATTGTTAGGTTCTTCTTCCTTGACGATTTGACTGGATTTGAGATCTCATATCTGATAAAGGTATATGCCCCCCTCAGTTTTCCTTGTTCTAGTATTCTTCCCTGGTTATTTCATGTAGTTTGACCAATGCCTAAGTATCAGACAGACAATAGTTTTGTTTATGCAGTTCCCTCTTATATTACATTGCCCTCTTCATTCAAATATGAAAGCACTTTAGCTGTATTGTGCAAAATATATTCTAGTCAGAAAAAGATCTTCTAGAGTGAGGGTTAAATTTAGAGAGGAAAATGCAAGTGGATCACCATTTGATAACAAAATCAGAAGCACATTATAACGAGCTATGTAGATATATTGTAGTAGTAAACCCAAAAGAGTTTCTGCTATTTAACAAACAAGATTTATATCTGAGGGTGAGCAGAATCGATAGCTGGGACAAGGGCATTGATTTATTCCTAGACTAGAAATCATTTATTTGACAATAGTGGTATTACACCTTCGATGTTTTAGCTAATGTCGTGAATTGTTAAGTGCAGATTCCAGAGCCATATAGTTTTATTCTAACTTGGTTTGCCGCCATTCCCTTTATTTTGTGGCTGGCTCAATCAATTACAAAGGCAATTGTAAAAGACTCTTTGATTTTAAAGGTACAACTTTTGTTGCACTGTCTCTTTATTCTGCACAACACAAGTACTAACATAGTTTTATCTGTAAAGGGCCCCTGTCCTAACTGTGGCACTGAAAATACCTCTTTCTTTGGGACAATACTGTCAGTTTCAAGTGGCGATTCCACCAACAATGTCAAATGTGAAAAGTAAGTAAAAAAGTGGTTTCCCCGGTGGCACTATCCCCACCCCGTCTTTCCATATTGTTCATTCTCCTATCATTAGACTAATACTGTGATTTATGATTTATGATTTGTGATGGATCATTAGTTTAACAACCAGTGTTTATATTTTGCCTCAGCTGTGAGACTAAAATGGTGTATGATTCAAGAACAAGATTGATTACATTGCCGGAAGGAAGCAGTGCCTAAATTGAGGTACATTATCACTGCTAAGTAGCATTGTATTTCTGGCATAAGAAAAGCTCCAAGTTCGCTTTGTGACCACCGGTTAAGACTCTGGAAGTGAAAACTTTCTGTTTTTGTTTGCTCTTTTCTGCAAAGACATCTTAATCTAAATGTTATACATATACCTGAAGGTTTAGCTTGATACTATTGTTTTCTGCAATTAGTTGAGATGATCAGGATCAGAAACTACTACTTACATGTGGAAGCTAGATTATCAAGCCAGCAACTCAAGGTCGCTGTTCTTCATAGGCCATGAAAGTAATAATTATTCTCACTGTGGTACACCATATATACAAGTACAAGTTGTAATTTTATGAACTTTGTAAACAGATGCAGGATCGTCCACTGGAAGAGATGAGTTAACGATTTCTTTTGAAACAAAAAAACAATCTAAAAAGTTATGAAACCGCCCTGGTGGGGATTTTTATTTGTTGGCATGCTTTAGTTTTTTTGCAAAATCTTGCTTTATTGAGAACTACTTTTTTTGGCAAATTTCTCCAAAGGAATTTGAAGAAAGAAAACTAGAATAAAACGATATTTTTTTATATAGAATTTCTCCCTAATTTAAATTATTATTTTAATTTCTGCCCGAGTTAATTTTAGCTGACGAATAAATTTATTTAATCAATTAATTAATTTATCTAGAAGTGTTTTTAACATACCCTAAGTCATTTAAGATAAATTTTAATAGCCATTATTCAAAGAAATTATTACGTATTGGTCATTGTGATTACTAAGTGTAAACGATATAATTAATAATAATAATAATAATAATAATAATAATAATAATAATAATAATAATAATAATAATAATTTGTCAATAACTTAAGATGACACACAAATAATAACTCCTACATTATTTGGCCTAGTTTATTTTTTTAAGAAAATTGAGTTGATTAAGTTTTTTTTTTCTATTTTTAAAAAATAGAATCTGTAAAATTATATAGAAATTTAGTTGACTCAAATAATCTAATTAAAAAATTAAATTTAACTTAAAACTGAAAACAAAAAATATTAATTTTTTTCTTCTCCTTACCTTATATATAACTTCGTGTGTTCTATATAAAATCCTTCCACTTTACAAGAGAAACTATTAAATTTCTAAATCCTTAACTGTCTACATTTTTTAATATATCCAATCGATGATAAACTCTAAAATATATTTAGATAAAAAGTAGCAGCTTAATGAAGTAGATAAAAGAACAGATGTGGGAGACTACTCAATTTAGTCTAAATAATCTGAAAATTTAAAAGAACAGGCATATGACACAAATTAAAGAAATTGAAAATGAGCTAGGACTTTAAATAATCTTGTGCAAAATTATATGTGCTTGATTCTTTTCGTTTTCAGAAGAAAAGAGGTGTTGATAAAATATTTTTCTTCTGAAAAACAAGCCTTTTTCTTCTGAAAATAAAATAAAATAAAAGTTCATACAATGAAACCAAACTTCTGTTCTATTTAGGTTTGTTCTTGGTGAGAGGGTTCGTGGACTTTGTTAGTTCAAAGAGTGGAGTCAGTGGTTGTACTAGAAGACGCAAATTAAATACAAAAGTCAATACTTAAAATGTTTTTGACTAATTAACAAGTAAGAAGAAATAGTGCAATGGCTGATGAGAATAAAAAGTTTATAAACACACGAACATATCAAACTTGTCTGCACGTTTTCACTCAAAATATATACCTTTCTTTTTTCTTATGGATTGCGTGGTCTGTGGATCGATCATCATTCATGGTCAGTGGTCGGGATTTGTCTTGTCTTGTTGATTACGTACATATATACCTGCGAGGGCCAAAAAACAAAACAACAATTTTGTTGACTTTGAAGTCGTGGGAATCACTAACCCAAGACGTGCCCTAGAAATTGTAGTTCCTATATAAAGGATACATGCAACAGTCAATCACCATATCGCATTGCATTCCTTCTCTCCACAGTTAAACTATTCAAAACTTCATCATGGCTTCAACTCTTCAAGCTTTTGCTTTTACAATGAAGTTCATGTTCATTCTGATGTTCATGGGAGAGCAAGCAACAGCTGCGGGGATATTTCGACCCAGTCAATGGGCTCTCGCCCATGCCACCTTTTACGGTGATGAGACTGCTTCTGCCACTATGGGTATGTGTGTGTATCTCATCACTAACATATACTAGTGTTCTTGAAATTACTATTTTTTTTTTTCTTATCCGATTGTCAATGGACTTGTAGGAGGAGCATGCGGATACGGGAATCTATTTCAAAATGGTTACGGGACAGACACGGCGGCTCTAAGTTCCACGTTGTTCAACAATGGTTATGCGTGTGGAACTTGTTATCAAATAAAGTGTTACCAATCAAGTGCGTGTTATAAGAACGTTGCCTTTACGACGGTGACCGCCACCAATCTTTGCCCTCCTAACTGGGCGCAACCCTCCGATAACGGCGGCTGGTGCAACCCACCACGAGTTCATTTTGACATGGCCAAACCCTCTTTCATGAAAATTGCGCAGTGGAAAGCCGGCATCGTCCCTGTTATGTACCGCAGGTAAATTAATAAATAAATAAAATAAATCTCATAAATTTCTTATACTGTTCATCAATATGTGAGTGATAATCACTGGTGATTAATTTGTTGATGTACATGCAGAGTGCCATGTGCAAGGAAAGGAGGGATTCGATTCTCTTTTCAAGGAAACGGGTACTGGCTATTGGTGTATGTGATGAACGTGGGAGGTGGAGGAGATATTTCGAGCTTGTCGGTGAGAGGAAGCAGAAGTGGATGGATAAGCATGAGCCACAACTGGGGTGCTTCATATCAAGCATTTGCAACTCTTGCTGGCCAAGCTCTTTCTTTCAGGATTACTTCATACACCACTAGAGAAACTATAATTGCATGGAATGTTGCTCCTTCAAACTGGAACGTCGGACTCACATATTCCACCACTGTTAACTTCCGCTGAACAATTCCAGTTTGTGTCTGCTGCAAGTGAATTTTCTACATACTAGCTATAGCAGCAGGTGCACATATATACAGATAGATGTAAAGAAAACTGTCACTTTCTGTTATAGTTTGACAAACTTAAAGTGAAGTTCATCATTTTCCTCAAAGTTGACACGTAGCTGGAAATTTGCAATAAAAACTTCAGTCTGATTTTATACTGAAATTTAGTTACCAATGACCTCTGAATGGAATTCATGTTTAGCTAACTGAGTTGAGTAGGCATTTATTTGTTCGGTTCAAATTGGAACACTGGAAAGTCTAACGATCTTATCTTGCATGAAACCTGGTTTTCATATCAGTAAGAAAAAGGTAAACTACTGCTTAGTACTTCATTTTTTAGTTTTCTGTGTTGTTATTTTTTCGTCTACTTTTGTCAGACTTGCATTAATCAAATTTAATTCAGCTAATTATAATATGTTTCACATCAATGATAACCATTATGGATATATCATTGTCATATTTAATGTTGTTAGTTCAGTATTTTAAAATATTAAATGATTACTTTATATTAAAATAATATGATTACTGCACTTATTAAATATATATCAATGTTAAATTTAATGATTAAGATATAAATTATATTAAATGTATAATTTTTCCAACCTTAAGTTTTGCTTCCAATTAATGTTTATATACAGTAATTATGAACACGTGCTACACAATAATAGCAAACACGAACTCTGAAATTGAAATAATTATATTAAATACCGTGTACAATATTTACCTTTTTAAATTTATATTTACAAATAATTATGAAATTCAACATACTTAATGTTTTTTTAAATAAACGATTTAATTAAAATATAATCAATCATCTAATTCAAATTAAATATAGTTAGATTAAAAATTTTAAATATTTCAAAATTAGTAAATTTATTTACATATATTTTTAAAATATATAATTTAAAAGAGCATGACATTAACCTAAAATTAATATACAGTATTACTTAATCAAAATGTAGAAACAAATCCAAATATATAATAGACAAATCGAAAGATCTTAAAGTTATCTGTCTTGACTTAAAATAAATAAAAATCTTAAAAAAGGTATAATTAAAATGTAAGCAAATAATTGATTATATTTTTCTAAAATAAATATTTTTCAACTGCATGACATGAATACGACATTAAAATTTAAGGAATGAGAGTAAAAAGTGACAAATTATTTTACATTACCTAGTTTTGTGTGTGGTCGGGCGAGATGAGAAAGAGATAATATCATAGATAATAGGCGCCATTCTCACTTTTTTCCCGCGAAAAAAGCGTCTATTTCCCGGGAAATTTCTGGGGGCTTCTCATTTCATCAAATCGAAGGAAGAAGAAGAAGAATAAGGGGGAAAGAGAAAAGGGTTTGGTTAGGTTCGATTATTATGGACGAATCGTTCACTCCACCTCCTCCAATGTCCTCTTCCCAGCACAACCATGTCAAACGAATGCTAAATTCCAATCGCTTCAAATCACCTTCCAAAACAATCTACTCCGACCGCTTCATACCCAGCAGATCCGCTTCCAATTTCGCTCTGTTTAACCTATCTCCGTACGCGGAGGACGGTTGTAGTTGCAGCCCCTATGGCAGTGCGCTGCGGAGTGCCTTGTTTGGACCTTCCACACCCAACAAATTCGAAAGCCCTAATATATTTCGTTTCAAATCGGAGACTCGACAGTCCATGCACTCTCTTTCTCTCACTCCTTTTACTTCCCAAGATGTCCTTCTCCCTGGCTATGACTACAATCATAAGCCTCTTAAGCGCCCTCGAAAAATTCCTCCCTCGTCTTTTAAGGTTCTTTTTTATTTGTCTGTTCCTGTTTTGAGAGGTTTTGTTTTGGGATGTTTGGTATAATTGCAATGTTGTGTTTTAGGTTCTAGATGCGCCGGCTCTGCAAGACGATTTTTATCTGAATCTCGTGGATTGGTCCTCCAGCAATGTCTTGGCTGTGGCTCTGGAAAACTCTGTTTATTTGTGGAATGCTTCTAGCAGTAAGGTTTGTATATTTAAAAAAAAAGACTGATTGTTTTTACTGTTAGGATCCTTGTTTCTTTGATTCCTGGTGGGACCAAGATATCCCCACAAATTTGGGTCTTTCGCCTCGGTTGAGACTAATCCTTGATCCTTAGTCCGAAGCTTACTCGCATCTAAAACTATCTGATGAATATCGACCAATCACACCACTGGGTTTAAGATTAACTAGAAGTCTCTTATAGCAAACTAAAGCTTGAATTTTGGCTTGGAATTATGTTCGTATTTAGTGTGAGACTTCGCTTTGATTAGGATAGTTTTCAAACCAGGGTGCTTGTGCGAAACAAAATAAAGGATGTTATGTTTCATAACTTGAATTGTTTTTTATTTCCTTGTGCGTTTTATACTATTTGCTGGTGTGCTTAAGATGGAGTTGCTTATTCAAAGTGACATATGCGCAGGTAACTAAGCTATGCGATTTGGGGGTTGACGACTCCGTTTGTTCAGTTGGCTGGGCTCCGCTTGGCACCTACTTGGCTGTCGGATCAAACAGTGGAAAAGTCCAGGTAAGAGTTCATATGCAAAGCCAATTTCATGCAATTGTAACCACAATTACCTGTTTTCAGTTTTTTTTTAAGTGTCCTAGGTTAAGCAGGATTCTTTTATAGGTATTCTTAGCAGATTCAGTGCACTCTATCTGTTGAGGATTTTTTTCTGCTATTTTTTCGCGAGAGTACTTGTACCCTTTGTGACGAGTTATATATAACTAGCCATGTACTATCAAAGACATACTTTTCCCGTGTTAGGAAAGGTCTCCGTATAGGAAGGGAAGTAGCATAACATATAATATGACAAAGGTCTCTGTATAGGGATTGCAGTTGCAGTGGCATTTGATGTAGCATGTCCTACTGTTTGGATGAAATTTGGAAGGAGTTACATTCATTATGGTAAGAACCTCTTTTTAAAGGTAGTATGGCATCGAGTTTAGTGAATATAGTGTTGTAGAAAATACAAAGTTTTCTTTAGTATCATCTTAACAAACTAGTTCGTCCAATTTGCGAATCTGGACTAAAATATAAATCTCGTTATGTTTACTAATGTCTTGGTGTTGACAAAAGGCTTTTATTTTCTTGCTAGAAGTTTCTCTCTTAAGCTCGATCCTAGCCCAGGGATAGGGGCGTAATATGAGGTCACGATTAAAAATCCATAACAAACCTAAGAGTATTTGGGAGCTTAGAAAAACCCTTAAAATCCAAAGAAATCTAGAAATTCCAAAAATACTCTAGGGAAAAGTCTTGGGAAAAGGTACGAGTCCAAGGAATCAGCGTGGAGAAGTGATATTTTTAGACAAAGAAGAGTGGAGAAAGAAGAAGGCATACCTATTAAAGCTTGAAGTTGTTGAAAAAACTTCAAAGAAGCATCCAAAGCGGATGACTGAGTCTTTACGTTGAAATTGGCTAAAGTTGTGTCCTGTCATAACTTCAGAAAACGCCCAGGTACTGAATTCAACCTTTATGCCTATATCGAGGTAAAGGCTAGGGGATTGTGTAGTGTCATAAACTTCTGGAACCGACCACAAATAAGCATAGAGGATCAAGCTTTTTGATCAAACTTTGGGTGAAGATAAAATAAAAATAGATCCCTATAATCCCAGAGCTATTATAGAAAAATTAAGATGCTTATATATAAGAAAATTATCCTAAATCAACTTACTGGTATTTTATATCTTAATAGATATGTAGAGATATAAGTTGTTCAATCTACCACCCTAATGACTCTAAATAGGAAGGTAGTCTAAACACTTGGAAACTTGAACACTCTGGCTTGAACTTACCATTACTTTGAACCATGACAATCCTAAACACTCATTCCAAATCTTTTGTTCTTCAGTTTAGCATAACCCTAGACAAGAAGAACTACTTATTGACAACGGGATTGTTTTATATACAGGTCATGTAAATTATATTTCAAGCTGGGTTTTATGTAATTGTGTTGATATTAAATGTTGCTATTCCATTAATAAAATGATTTGCTCAAATCGATTGTTGAACACATAGAATGCAATTAAAATTAAATAATTTAGAGTAGAACCCTCGTCTAAAGCTAGGGTGCTATGCGGGGCATGGAACTACAAGTGCAAGTTCTGTCTATGTCTTGCACTTGTTTGATATCAGATCCATGCTCCTGTTCAGACCCCATTGGTTGGAAAGAGTGGTTCACTTACACTTAAAGCCAAGGCTGACATAAGTGAGTCTAGTATGGTACCAGACTAACGACAGTTTATTAAATGGCACTATCAAGTCTTTTCCCCTATTCTATTTTTGCTATAGTGATTGGTAATTGCATATCCTGCTACCTTAAACTTGACTTTTGATGTTAAACATAAGTTTGTCGTGTTTGTGAGTCTAATAAATTTAGCCCCTTTGTTTTGGTGACTTCTATTCATTTGATAGATATGTATTAATGCAGTACATAGGCACATGATGTGTTCTACTTTCACTTAACATACATAAACTTTATTTGCCCGTCTGGTTTAAACTTTGCTTTGGATCCGTATCCATACTCAGTTGACCTAGAGGTAGGTATCCAGTGCATCATTTCCACCTTAAACATTCTGAATTTTTGATATTTTGACCCATAAAACATGGTGTCAAAAGTCATATTTTACTTGTTTTGTGATGTCGAGTACTTTTTTATTGCATCCCTGGGACTTGCTAAGTTCCTCTTAACCTTTCTTTATGTAGATTTGGGATGTATCTCAAGGCAAGTCTATAAGAACTATGGAGGGTCATCGATTACGTGTTGGGACCTTGGCCTGGAGTTCATCACTTTTGTCTTCTGGTAGCCGGGATAAAAGCATTTACCAACGAGACATACGTGTACAGGAGGATTTTGTCAGTAAACTGTCTGGGCATAAATCAGAGGTTACTCTTGTTTTTTTTTTTTTTTTTTTGCAGTGACCTTATCTGATAAAACTAGCTACCAGCTGTGTATGACTTAATGATTGAATTCCCCCTTTTTTTTGGTTCTTCAAAGGTTTGTGGACTGAAGTGGTCTTATGATAACCGTGAGTTAGCATCAGGTGGAAATGACAACAAGGTACATAATATCAAGTTGTGTTATGCTCATGAACTGTGCCACTGCTCTATTGCCATTTTGATCTGTACTTGGCATAGGTTACTAATAATTTATTTGCTATGTTTGTAGCTACTTGTTTGGAATCAAAACTCCACCCAGCCCATCCTGAAGTTCTGTGAGCATACAGCAGCTGTTAAAGCTATTGCGTGGTCTCCTCATACAAATGGACTTCTTGCATCTGGAGGAGGTACTGCAGACCGAAGCATTCGTTTCTGGAGTACAACCACAAACTCACAGTTAAACTGCATCGATACTGGAAGTCAGGTATTTGCTTCGTTTTAATTCTGTTGATCTAATAAATGTCTTGTTATTTCTTAGGTTTATGAAAAACTGAATTTATTTTGCTACAAGATTCATATTCCCCTTTGAAGGTTAATATGTTAAGTTTGATAAAGCATCAAATGATAACAGCAAACTGTCACACATAATCAAACCGTACTAAATGGAAAGTATGAAAAAACTTAATTTTAAAAATAATTCTAAATAGAGAAATGATATAAAAAAGGTTGAGGGACCACAAACTCAATATTGAAAAATTGAAACTTCCATATTCAAGAATGACATGGCTCTCTATTGTTGGATCTTCGTGGAACTTTTTCAAAGAACATTTCCTTATAAATTCGCATTCCTACTTTCAGCTGGGAAGAATAGGAGAATAGGTATTCGATTAGTCATAGCTATGTCAGTTGGGTAATATGACTAACATCTAATCCAAGTGGTGCAATGAAATTCTTATTTGTTTTATCGTTGTATAAGAGAAATCCATGTACAGAAAAAAACATCTGCTTAGTGTTCCATTGAATCATGGACCATTATTCATAATATGTCTGAGAACAAAATTTATATATCCCGTTGGCTATTCAATATCCATGCCTTAGATTATATTGAAGAACTGCTCTTAGAATTCATGGAATTTTCTCCACATATACAAGGATTATGGGTTTCTACCCCCACACCGCCATCCCCTCTTTTTATATCCAATAAAATGACTATCACATATCTTACATGGTAACAGGTTTGTAATCTTGTCTGGTCTAAAAATGTAAATGAATTGGTGAGCACGCATGGCTACTCCCAGAATCAGATAATGGTTTGGAAATATCCCACCATGTCAAAGGTATAGATACAATCTGTTGTCATAACATAGACATAGTTCTTTAAAATTCATTTTAATGTGTTTTACATTTTTTTTGTCCTTTTGATGCAGCTGGCAACTCTTACAGGCCATACTTACAGAGTTCTTTATCTTTCCATTTCTCCTGATGGACAGGTGTTTCAATTGTTCTTTTGACTATTATTCTTTCTAAGATTTTATGTAATTAGCGGCTTTTTACAAAAGTTTACTGTTTTCTGAATCTTATGTTCTTTTCCTTGTGACGATGACTTCCACTTACTGTATTAGACTATTGTCACTGGAGCTGGAGATGAAACCCTAAGATTTTGGAATGTATTCCCTTCGCGGAAATCACAGGTAACTATTTATTAAAATATAAAGGAAAGAGTTTGTTATTTTCATTTTCAGCTCCTCTTGCTTACATAGTTGACCACGGTTTGAACATTTGATTGTCATTCATATCCAACTGTATTGCTATTTCCTTAAACGTAAATGCAGATGCAGGAATTCAGCTTAATGCAGGAACCAGAAATGTATTGAGGGGGGACTGGAATTTTTTTCTTGATCCTCTGTAAACGTTTAAATATCTGACTTCTAATAAATAATAGTTTTGAAAAACTATTTTCTTATTTTTCACATAATTGAAACTATTTTATTATTTTCAATGATAATAATAACCTTAGACGTTACTGTAATAATCAGACACGGAGTTTTACGCAAATTTACACTGCAGTAATAACAGCAAACACTACTAGTCTTACAGAATTTTATACTCTATAACCTTAACAATTATTATAAGGACGACATATGCAATCAGTTTTACACAATTTTACACTGACATATGTGTGTGTGTGTATACTGTGTATATACGTGAGAAATCCATGGGAGGAGGGCCCAGCCCCCCTCTGTATGTAGATTAGGATCTTTATTTGTTCTGCTTTCTGGTTGAAATGGCTTGGGCAACATTTGCTTATTTTAATATTGGCATCAAATAGGTTATGTGCATATACGTAGGAGGGACTTGGTCCATTTATTATTTTCATTTTTTATATACTCAAGATAGGCATATGGCTCTGATTATTGTGCAGAATACTGAGAGTGAAATTGGAGCATCCTCTTTTGGAAGATCTATCATAAGGTGACTTCAACTTGCATATATATATATATATCACAAGTGGCTGAACGAAATTTCAGAACAGCAAGAATACCGTAGCGGTGGAAAATTGTATGTAGAAGACATCTACTAATTGTGAAAGCCTTAGGGAGCGATGAATTTACAAATATGGCTGCCACTGGTGGAAATCCCTGTCCTTCACGAATTACCTTTAGATTTATCTGTACATGTTTGTTGAGGGGAGTTGAAGCCAAGTTTTGTTTTCTCCATTTTTTGTGTTCTTTCCTGTAATGCACCTTGCATTACATTGATAAATTAAGAATAGAAGCATGTTTTCCATGTAATGGAACAGCTTTTGTATATAAAAGTATACTTCCCTCGGATGGTGTGTTTGTACAAGGGTGGTATCCCCTCAAATTAAGGCCAAAATTTCAGTGGCCTCTTCCAGCGGGGATGGTTGTTAACTGAAGAAAATATCTGGCGTCAAAAGTATTTTTATTCAAAATTTGCCTTGGGTTGAACAGAACGCAGGTTTTCTTGATTACCAAGAGAATTTTGACCACTAAGTTGATATTTTATCTGTTAGCAAGAAATTTAAATTTTAAAGGTTTATAAAGAATTATTACATCAAATATGAAGAATATAAAATTTTATGAAAAAGTTGAAAAATAATCACTTTTCTCTATCTTTATTTCATCTTAATCTCCGTTTCTTCTCTTTTCTCCTGTCATAATCATAGGGTGCAAATGGCACTGATATATTTGACTATTGTTTATTCTCTCTTTCCTTCTTACAGTATAATGAAAAGCAATTATTTATAACAAGATCCCATTTCATAAACGAAACCAAAAATAATCTTAAATCTTCTCTTTTAAGGTGGAAACAAGAATACCATCTCCATTCAAACATCTCTGTCCTATTTTTAAATCATCTCCAATACGTTCTTCAAACTCAATGTAAACACAATAACTTCTCTTCATTGGAAATCCAAAACTTATCACGCAAACTCAGAAAACAACGTGACAGCGACAACTGAAGTTACTGTGAGCATATATATAAAGGAAATGATACTTCCATAAATTTATACATGGACTTTCACTCCCTAAAAAACCCGGTTTAATTTTTAGACCAAGCACAACATAGACACGTGATACACGAACCAAATTAATTTTCTGCAAAAGAAAAAGAAAGTAAAATAAAAAAATTGCAAACACGAGTGTCCTTATTTACATGGAAAGGATATTTGAATGTTTCAATTTATCCTAATTTTCTGTACAGGGAAAAGACATGCTAATTTTGGCATAAACCCTGTAACTGTGACATGAAGCTTTTGTTTGTTTATAGATTTTGTTGTGGCTCAATCCCATCACAAGGTTCGTAATGGTGATTGGGAACTTCTTGAGACCACTGAATTGGGTTCAACGTCATTGGGGGAAAGCAACACTCGCATTCTTCTTGGCATGGCTGAGGAATCGCCAACCCTTCCTTGCTTTCAACACTTTCTTCCTCCGCCATCTCCTCCGGGGCCCCACCGTATGCATCCCTCAGTGGGCCCCAGCATTCCACCTTGTTGAATTCTGGAATGTTGGAGTGAAAATATACCCAAACCAAGGCCTCTTGCAATTCGGGGTAGTTGTTGAAAAGATCACCATCGCCGTGAACCACTGCCTTCAACACCTGATTAACACACGCAATTGCATAATGTTACGTTCAATTTTCGTTCATTGACCCTTCAATTTCATGCTTGCAAAACTGCCTTACCACTGGTAGCTCCTTGCAGAAGATGAAGTATCTTAACCTTGCTAACATGTCCAACAGAAAATGACCTCCACTGATGTGGCAGTGAACGTGCAGGGACATCCTTCCCTTCACCTTCTTCCACTGCGCCACCACTTCGTCCCTTTGCAATCTGTTGTACCATCCCTGCAACTGCAATTCATTCCAAAATCCATCATCAACACTTCACCCCTTCGTTTTAACACTGTAAACTACCTTTCCTACACTAAAACTTCAGATACAATTTTAGTACCATTTACTACATTCAAACTGTAATTCAAAAACACCTTTCAAATATCTATTTCATATCAATGAATTGGACTTTGGAGTGTTGAACAACCCTTCCTATTCCCCCTTTATACGAAATAATCATTTTTTTTTTCAAACAACTGAGAATAAATTCGATGAATCGAACCAAGCATCCATCCGATATTTACTTCGTTCAACAGTATAATTCACGTGTTACCATCTATCATGATTGTCCACCCTTCCGGCCCTTACACAGCAAGAAAACCCTGATTCCTCTGTTTCACGACAACTTCTGCATCCTTCTCAACTAATATTTACGTAACAGCAATTTCAAAAGAACAGTAAGACACAACAGAACTGTGAGATCAAAAGAATACCTGAGAGTTATTTATGGTTTGAGAAATCGCCAGGGTGAGCTTAGCGGTTATATCGCTATGGGTTAGCGTATAAGTCCTAGGAAGATTTCCCGGGTGTTTATTTTCATCCACCCCCAAGAACAAAACCTTCAACTTCGAGGCTTCAAATATGGCAGGCCCAAACAACCTAGCCATCTGTTCCAATTTCAAACAACCCCATCAGACAAAACCAACAACAGTATCAAAAAAACCAAAAAATAAAAAACCGCTCAAAAAAACCCTAAAAAAAAAAAAAGTCGTACAGGAACCATTGCTTTGTTCTTCTTGCGGTGCGGTGTTCCGTAGGGCGAGACAGAAATATTATAGCGTGGAGGAAGCGAAGGGTTGTTAAGCTTAGAAGGGAGAAGATGAAGAGTAGTGAGAGTACCCATGTCCCTGTCAGTGATCTCGGAGGATTCAAATTCAAAGAAGAAACAGTAGGTTGATCAGTGAGTGAGGCAGAAAGGATAAATATTTAATTTTTAAGCCTTTAACTGAGAGTGGGAATTCTATGTTCCTTTGCTTCAGAATCTACTTTCTCCTTTGCTTGTGAGCTTCAACAATGAAAACGCGATTATTGCTACAGGTAGAAGCGTTTGAGAGATGCGTGTAGTAAACTACTGATGCGTGTGACTTTTGCTCATAATATTGCGGTTGCTTTAAGTCGTAGCCTTGCAACTTTTATATGTGTTTTTTTTTTCTCGGTAATTTGGCTTGTAGTGGTGGCTCCTCCTCATTTGGACACGTTTCGAAGGTTTGCGCTACCCACTTTCATGTTTTTTCTAATTGGGGTACACCTAATTTTCGAGTATATAAAATACCGACTTTAGATATATTTTTCTTTCTTTCAACGAACTGATTAAAAAATCTTATTAATAATAATAATAATAGTTTATTAGGATTCTTTTTCTCACACGTTACATGTTATGCTCTTATCGGTTACTGTTACGTGTTACATATTATTACTGATATTTCTTTTTAGGACTTTCAAAAATGGCAGCTACTACTGTCTTTCTTTTAGCATCTTCATCTTGGAAATCATAATTCGTGGTCGTGGAAATATTCCCTCTTAAAACAAAAAACGCTGTTCTGCGCACGACTTCAGTAAAAGGTTGTCGCAACATATCTTGAAGATTCAGGAGAGTGAGTAATGATCACTAGTACTGTGACGTTCTGATTAGATAGTTCTACAGGAAATAAATTGTATTGTTTTTCATAAATTACGAGTTTTTTTTATTAATTTAATAATTCGACTTATATGTTATAGATGTTTTAAAATTATTTTTTTATTTTTTAAATATAGGTTAATTTAGTGACAAATAGATTAATATGGAAAAAATATTATCTTAAGTGTCAACACTCTATTACAAACTCATAAATGTAGCTCGTATTATTTATTACATAGAATATGCAAATAATTTTTTTCTTTTTCATTTTATGCATATATAAAATTTCTTTTTATGTTATGGTTATATAAATTTTTCTTTCATTTTAGAAAAATAAGTATAAATTATTTGTAGTAGCTGGTGGAGATAATGAAACTCACCAATATAATATCATTTTCTTTCTGCCCAATTTCATTTTTTTTTCTTCTCGTTTAAATATTGAACAAAACTTATGTGTACAAATTAATTTAAATTTAAGTAGATTTGTTAATAACTATACTTTTCTTAATTTATAATTAAATAAAATTAATTTTATTAAATTATTCATTAGAGTAATATATATATATATATATATATATATATATATATATATATATATATATATATATATATATATCGTTCATTCACATGTACATACATAGGTTAATATATATTATAATATATTTACTTCAAAATATACTTTTTTATTGATTTAAAATATTAATCATTTAAAAATAATACACAATATCGTAATTATAGCTATGAAAAATGTATAAAATGTTAACAAGAGTTTAGAAATACCATAGCAATAAAATAACATGAAATAAATAAAAATAATAAATATTCTCTTTTCTTTTTATTCACTTGTAAATATTTTCCTTTTTTAATTGAGTAAAAAGAATTTTATTTTATTCTATTATCTCTCTTTTTTTTGTCTTCGCACATTTAGATGAATTTAGAGCCTAATATAAAATAGTATTATAATTTAATACAATAAATACTTATATTATTTTCGTTAAAAATATATTAGATAACAGGTTATCACTGACATCACCTACGGTGACAGTGATAATTGCCAACTGTAATGATATAATAAGGAATCTAATATTTTCTTGAACATGTTTTTAATTAAAACAAAAAATATTAGTTGATCGTTTTACAATATCTACAATATTATTTTATATTAGTCATAAAATTTAATATCTTTTAAATAAACAAAATAATAGAATAATATAACAGGTAATTAATGAAAAATAAATAAACGACGGTATTCAACTAAAATATATAAAAATTTAAAATATTCAATATATCAACACAAAAACTAATAAATACTCAAATTCATAAAATACTTAAAACTTTATTAAACTTTTTTATTTTTATCTTTCAAAACATTAACAAGTGGTGTTTTACATTACAAAATATGATGTAATAGATATTTTATAAATATTTGTTTTTTTTTTTCTATTCAATGATAGGGTGTTATATGTGGTTCAACATGGTCAATAAAGTTATATCTCTTTGCATAAATAATATTTAAACTCCAAGCTTAAATTAACGAACTACCTATAATAAATGTGTAATAAAACTAATCAATTAACTGGATCAAGATATGTAGACCATTTGTTCCATGATTAACCAGAGAGTCATACTGTATAATTAGTATTTTAATTCTTAATATTAATTTTGGTTTTTATGTTTCTTTTTACAAATTTTATTTTTTAGAAAAACAATTCATCTTCAATTAACTAAATTGAAATGAACATTATTTAAAATGTATCACATGTTAAAATTTAAGTTATTTCTATTTTATTTTTTCTGTTCTCAAAAGGTCACTCATTCCTAAATTATTCTGATACCATCTATAACGTTCCGACAACCCCACACATCAACACGGGACTTTTTTTTGTTTTGCCTTCACTCACACACTTTTCGGCAAAACTTCCCAGAATGTCACATATCCTTAAATTACTCCAGACTAAACACGTTTAGCCATAAAGTTCTTATAGGTTGGGCTACCGAAAAACAAATGTATTTGTTGATATAAGTAGCCAAATCAATTCCTTTAAGCTATCCTTCAACTGTATAGTCTCATACCTATACAGTCTCCAGATCTCTCTCATTCCGATGTATGTTTAATTCGTCCATGTAAGACCCGAGAAAAATATAGGGCTTAAGATTAATAGTGTAATGAGACGTGAGTATTTTTAATGAAGTTGTATGTTATTTAATGGTTTTGTTAATTTGAATGCAGCATAAGTTATTGATTGTTTGTTACCACTGTAATGTTTGAAATTATCAATGTGATGTGTTGGCTTGTTGGTAGAGATGTGTGTATAAGTTTGAATGGATGTGAGTTCAAATCCTAGGGAGAGAAGTTTAGAAGAAACTTTGTTTTATTGAAATTTTATTTAATTTTTTGGCTGAGAGGGCAAGAGGCTTATACTAAATAAAATAAGCAGAAAAAGAAAATAAAAGTTGTAGCAGTTAAGTTTTTTAAATAGTGGTTGAAAGATTTTAGGAAGAGCAGTTACTTTAAGTTTTATTTAAAAAGAAAGGAAACAGTAGAAAGGGGATACGTTACTTTTGTGAGAGAAGGAAAAAGATAGCATTAGACAAAGAAACTGAAGGAAAGAAAAGTCTGTAAAAGAAAGAGTGAAAGCTTAATTTTTTGATCGGCTAAGGTATGGGAAGCTCACCTTTGTGTTATTATATGATGAATGTGATTGTAGTATTTATTTTGAATAGTTATTTATTTATTTGTTTAATTGTAATTTAATTTTTGGAAACTGTCCATAGATATCTGTACTGTAATTGTATGATCTGGAAATTTTGAATAAGCTTCCAACCATGAATATACTATATTTAATTAATAAACATTAAATCCTATTATATTAATTTTACTTTTTGAATTCATGGTATTGAATTCCAGGAATTCACGTAATTGAATTCCTTAATTCCTATCCTAAATAGGAATTCACCTAATTGAATTCTTCTTTTATGGAGATTAGATTTATTAGGAATATAATAAAAAAATTAGGGTTAGTTTTGATTGCAATTAAAATTAAAATTTGGGTTCTGGAGATTCTTTTAATTAGGGTTTAATAGGAATTGAGGTTAGTTATCAGAGACCAAATTAATTGTTCCTCAAGTCCACAATGTTTTTTTTTTTTTTTTTTTTTCGTTTCTATATTCAATTGGGCCTGAGCCAAATTAGGGTACAACCCTATCTCCTTTGAAGGGTCACACAGGTTGCCCTCATTCTACCCATTCTCTTTCTTTTCTTTCTTCATCACGCGAAACCTAGAGGCTTTAGGTTTCTCTTCTTTTCTTCACGGCGGCTGATGCAACTCTGGTGGCTCAAGCGTGATCCACCTACAATACGCACAGTGGTCGTTTCGGCGTGGAGGGTCGCGAGTTCTAGTTGTGCGGAGGAAATGACAGAGTAGCGGCGTGAAGACCTCTGAGCGTGAGCGTCCTTGGAGCGGTGTTCGTTGTGGAAGCCTCCTCCTTCGAAGCAAACCACGATGGTGGACGCTGGGCAGTCTTGATTGCGGCTGAGTGCGATCGGCGTCACAGCGGTGACTCGTCGCGAGTGACCTCCGACGACGACAAGAGGGGCTGAGTTTCCGGCGATGACAGCATCAAAAAAAAAAAAACGGAACTGGGTTTTGGAGTTCTGGTTCTGCGATTTAGGGTTTCGATTGTTTTTCAATTTTGGGGGGTTTCTGCTGTGTTGAACTGATGATTTGATTCCTTCTACGATTTGAGACTTAGGGTTCCATTCAAATTGAATTTGGGGTTTTTCCTGTTCTCCCTTTCGATTCTAATTTTAGGGGTTTGTGATTTCTTCTTATTTGAGATTGAGGGTTCATTCGCATTGGATTAGGGATTGGTGTTGTGCTTCTGTGTGTGGGGATGGCGTTTCTGGATCGTTTTGGGTTAGATTTCTCACGGTGGTCACGATGGCAGTGGCAACCGTGTCGTGGTGGTTGTCGGAGTTGCGCGAGTGGAGTCGCCGGTGGGTGTCGTGGTGGTCGTCGGAGTTGCGCGAGTGGGGTCGCCGGTGGGTGCTGTCGGGGTGTTGCGGCGGCCGGCCGTGGAGTCCCTGAGTGTTACTCTTGGCTTGCAGATTGGGATGGTCTGGTTGGACCAGTGGTTTAGTTTGGACTTGGGTTGGATTGATTTGACAGTGGGCCAAGCTTAAATAAAATAATTAAAAACAAAATAATAATAAGAGTTGTTTGGGTTAATAATCTTAAAATTAGTTTTGGATTGGACATTGAATTAGTAATGGTAAAAGCAGAAATTATGATAGCAGAAAAAGTAAGATAAGGAAAATTAAAAATAAAGTTTATGTCTCTAAACTGATATTAGGAAAGTAATAAAGTCAAATAATGAAATTTTAAATATATTTGGAAATCGAAATTGGAGAATAAAATGATAATAAAGATAAAGGTTATGTTTTTGAAATTAAAATAATGGAAATTAAAATCAATTAATTGATAGTTTACGAAATTGGAAATATGAAATAAATATTAATTGTTTTTAAAGATGAAAATAATGATATTATAATCATTCATTAGAATATTAAATTAATTACTAATTTTAGTTTGATAAGAGAGAGAAAAATAATGTGATTATAATCTTTTATTAAATCAATAAATGTTTTATTAATTTTGGATTATTATGATATTTATTTATTTATTTATTTTGTATGATATTATTTATTTAATTGTTTGGAATGATATTATTTAATTATTTAATTGGAATGATGTTTATGTATTTATTTATTAGTTATTTAATTATTTATTTAATTGTAATTTTACTGAATCTGAGAGGGTTTAGTTTGAGCATATTAGATTTTGAATGAGACTGTAGATAATGATGAATGACCAATATTAAGTGAAGAGTGAGAACGTTTGTTGTACTTATAGATATACGTTGGAACGAGTAAGTGTTGGGTTGTACCTAAGGGTGTAGTTGATGAGCACAAGAGTGAAGGATAAGTCCACCTGTTGTACCTAGTAAAGCCTGAGACTATCGTCCGATCGAGATAGCAACTTCCTTTGGCCTTGTGTGCGAAAAGGAAGAGCTCGGGTATTGAGCCCTCCTTGTGTGGGGGTGATGGTGTTTGTCTTGTCCTTGAGTGACAGGAAACATGTTCCTTAGCCAGGCAAGCGGGACTACTCGAGCAGACCTGTAGGAGAGGCTACAGGGGACCTGTGGGGAGGCTACAGGTTTGAGGTAGGGTACATGAGTGTGACTGATTCTTTTCACGGTGGAGTTATGGTACTGTGGAGGCTCATGGTGTGTTTCATGATGAAGGTTGCGTGATGTGATTAGTTCTGAGTGAGGTATATGTGATGTTGTACATGAAATAGAAACAATTATGTGAGTAAGGGTAGTGTTGTAGATGAATGATTACTATTAAATTGTGTTTATTTATCTGGTATACATTTTATTGTTATTGGTTGTGTTATGGTAGCTTACCCATATTTGTTTATGTTGGTGGTGGTGTGTGTGTCTTGCGATGATCGTATGACCTTGGTTATACGGGAGCAGGGAGTGTAGCAGATACTCCAGACGCGTGATAGCGACATGAGAGTGGGGGACAACCTTTTATTTAAAGCTTTGAGTTATAAATTTTCAGAAATAATGTAATTGGATAAATTTTATTCCTTGGTTTATTTTATTAGTTTTGAAATTTTGCAATTGGACTATATTTTCTGGTGAAGTTAGTACTTTATTTGAATTCTGCAAGATTTAAATTTCAAAATTTTAATTGGCACCATTTTACGCGTTAAGAGAATATTGAATTATCTTAATTAAATTATGATTCGTGACACCCAAAGTTGGGGCGTTACAGTCCATATGTCTCTTTCACTCAAAATCTGCCAAGAGTCACACTCCCGCCCTCGACACTCCAGGAGTGTCACATTTCAAGTCTCTCCATTTTCATCTATCTCTTACCACCTGCATTTGTAATTCAAATAAAGCGACTATTGTGAGAAATTTGGGGGAAAAGCGTTGTACTCGTGGCAAAGTACAAATTAAATCAATCAATTTGAGACTTTTCCAATTTAGAGTTTAGGTAGACCAACCTTATGTTTGGAAGGTTGTGAGATATGATAGGAGGGGTAGAAACGGGAGAAGGAAAGTGGTAAAAAGTAAAAAGAGAAAAAAAAAAACTATAAAGTGTAAGATGATTCAGAAATTGATACATTACAAATTTGAAATCATGTTAAGAAAAATTTAATGGAAGATATTATACTGAATTTGTTTAAAGATAACATTGACTAAATTACTAATTAAACTTTTTTAATAGATATAATTATTATTTACTTAAATATTGATAGTATACTATTTTAAAATCATTATTTATTTTATAACTTATCTGAAAATAGGAGTGTGAAGAAAATTCACATTATCCATGAAATTGTCGAATATCCAAATTTAAGTCTAAGTCTTATAATAATAAAAACTAAAATTTTTGATTATTGTATAAGAAATAAGATACTAAAATTTTATATTAGAAGTAATATTAATCTTTATATACGTTTAATTCATGTGTCATTATGGTGCTTACCTAATTAATCTTCCTTCCAAAAATTTAATAGTGATATAAAAGTTAAATTTAAAGTCAAGTGCATTTTATTAACTATTGAAATAATCGAGAAAATGTGATTGTGATAGAAAATACTGTCTTGTGTTTTTTTGTTCTTGAGAATTGTCACATTCACGTGTCTTTAAAGTGTGAATATGGTTTTCATCATTCTCGTAAAGACTAAATACTTTAGTTAGAAGTTCAATAACTACATTTTTTTTATATGATTTTATATTGTTGTATTTGTTTGCTATGTAAAGTAGGAAAAAAATTAGAGAAATTATTTAAATGTTGAGTGTATGATTACTTTGTTACTTAAACACCAAAATATGTTTATGATAATTGTGGAATAGTTTTTTTTTTGTAGAATATAAAAAAAAATAGATGGATAACAATAATTAGAGATCTAATCCATACAAGAAAGCCAAATTTTTGTCTTTTGTTATTTTATTTTTTATATGTGAAATCAAATTATGATAATACTGATTTAAGGATTAGATATGAAAGTAGGTAAAGAAAAACATATTTTTAATCACTTGTATACAAAAGGGTGAGATAAAAAAAACCCATAAAAAGGTAAAAAAAAGGGTTACGAGAAATAAGAATGTCTTCCCTACTTTTATGATTCAATAACTTTTCCCGTGATTTAACAAAAGAAACACAGTTGAAAAAAAAATCATTTTTACTATTTTAAGTTTTATTGAAAAAAATGAAATTTCTTCGACTTTCCAATTGAAAATGAAATATTTATACAATTTAACGAATTTATATATTTTGGTATAATAAAATAATAATGCACAGTCAAAATAGTTAAACTTTATATCAACAGAAATATAATATCTCATTTCAAAATAATATAATATCTATTTCTAATTTTATTTGTAAGTAATCATTATTTTAAGTTAAATTAATTATATTTTTATTTTCATCTTTTAAATAACCTTTAATCTATATTTAATTATTTTATAAATTATTTAAAGTTTAAAATGGTAAATATTTTACTAATCTATCAATTTTACAGAAGTAATTAAAATTTATGTATTGTTTCCAAAATATAATAAATTAAAATATTTAAATAATTTTTTGCCAGAGGTTTGGTGTTTGTTTATGGATGCAAAATTTAAAAGCAATTTACAATATTTTCAGTATGATGTTTGTTTCTGCCATACTTTTAATAAACCTTAATTTTCAGTATTATTTAACTTAATTTTTGCTTTCTGTCCAACTAAGTTTTATTGAGAATGTTTTTTCTTTTTTTTCTTTGGTTTCAAATAATATTTAAACACAAAAACTTATTTTAGTTCATTTTAAAATATAAAAAAAAATATAATTCATTTAATCGTAAAACTACTAAGCAAACATTTTTTTTCAGAGAATAATATCATCTCTTCTCATATATCATAATATAATTTGCAATTGTATAAAACGATTTTATATTTTTGGTTAACGTAGAACTTACATTTTTCAATCCACTATTCTATTTCAACATTAAAAAAAATATATCTGCGATTGGATTTTCATAAATCCACCAACCTAAATTCGTAGGATAATTAGATATTAGTTAAGAAATAATTAATCCACAAACCTAAATTCATAAGACAACGAAAAATGACTAATCCGTAAACCTAAATAGGGAGAGTTCACATGGCCTTCCTCACTCTGACAACGGAGCGGATTTAAAAACATCGTTAGTTAAGTTTATATATTTAAAAACAAATGAATTCTTATAAAAATTTTGGCTTCTAAAATTTACATTTTTTGAATTAGTATTTAAGGTTTGATTTCAATGCCGAGTTTGAATATTTTCATTTTTTTATTAGTAATGAGAACATGTGTTTTTTTTTATGATATTATTGTGAAATTAAATATAATTAATTTTTATAATTTTACTGTAGATAGTTTTTACTTATTTTGCATGTAATTTTATGATTAAAAAATTGATTAATTTTAAAAATAATAAAGTTAAAAAACAGTTAAATATAACGAAATCGTAAAAATATAAAACAATCATTTAATTCAATTTTTTTTATTTAAATAGCAAATTTGAAAAACAAATAAATTCAAACATATATATTTTATTTTTAGCTATTGGAAGAATCTGAATACTTCTTTTCATATTTCAGAAAGAACTCTTAAATATTTATTTTTTTCATTCTGGAAAATACAAAAACAATCAACCTATTCTTATTGGAAAACTGAGAAAATTTTTCTATTGTGTAATGAAATTCTTAGGTATAAGAGTAAGTATTGTCAAATAGGAATTTTTTTCTTCTAACATTTTTCAATGTTAATATGATATATATAAAGACTAAAACAAATATTGCATATTTGATCGTGAAATATCAATTATTTATTAAATTTTGAAAATTATGTAAAAATAGAATACTTAAAATCTAAAAGTTTTATAAAACTTCTTTGATAAAAAAAATATATGAATGATAAGTGAAATTGAAAATTTTAGTTATAAGATATAATATACTTCGTGTCAATAAATCATGAATATTTCGAGTCTCTAAATAAATTATAGATATTTTAGTAATTTAAAGAAAAACAAAATAGATTTTGGAATACATATGAAAGTGGGAACAATAGATAAGAATATATACTTACACATCTCACTTCATACCCGATTTAAAAAATTTGATATCATTCGTATTCATACCTAACTAATTCGAAAATTTTTCATTAAAACGAGACATATTCGAATATAAAATAAGATTATTTGTCATCTTTAAATGAATCATTATGTATTTTTATATGAAAAAATAAATGTTATAACTAAATTTTATGTATCTATACAATTTCAATATAATATTATAAATATAAACAATAAAGAATAAAAAAAATAATAATTATCATTATCAAATGATATTATTTTTATTATATAGTTAATTTGACTTTTACATTAATATTTAATTTAAAAAATTCAAAAAATGTAATGCTAAATATTTAAAATTCATTTATATTGTCATGATAAAATCAAACTATAAAAATTTATTAGAAAATATTACTATTTTGTTATAATTTTTTTATATTTTATAATAAAATTAAATATATTTTTTGTCATATAAATAAATAAATATAATTTTTTTAATCAAATTATATTAAATTTTTTTATATGTCAAAATATATAAACAACTCAAATATTAGTATGAAATGTATTTGTCATTTTATAATAAAAACAAAATTTAACTTCAATTCAAATTTAGAAAACTAAAAATATATTTAATCATTTTAAACTGAATAAATCTATATCTATATTTCAATTTCAATTATTTTGAAGTGCAAATTCAAATTAGAAAACCTATAAATTGAGCAGTTGTTTAGCAACAGAAGGAAATTTAGCACCGAGAAATGTCCAACTAATGAATATAAACAAATAATGTATGTAAATATTATTAGTTTTTTTTGGGTTGGCAATTACTTCCTACACCCCATTGTTTTCTTCCTACTATCTATTATTATGATCGGAATTTATTTTAGATATAATCTTCCATATCTAATTATGCATACCAAGCTATTCAATTCATTATTCAACCAACTTCAAACTTTCGAATTTTGTAGTCTAATTAACATTCTTGAATTCGTAATTAATACCAAATTACCTAATTTTGAAACTTCTTTAAAAATTCAACCATGACCACTGCACCCTTACTAGAACCCTATAGGAGAAACTACTACGAAAGTTAATTTTATTTTATTTTAATAACTTTTTTTAATAAGGGCAAATGTAACACTTCAAAATTTGGGAGTGCATGTATAAAAAGGGGAGTTACAGGAAGAAATAGCCTGTATAGTAAACAAGCCCATGACCAAGCTCAACACACACACACACATATATATATATATATATATATATATATACACACACTAAAAAATATATTTTAAAATTATTTTAAAATTTTAATTTGTTTGAAAAATTTGAATGCTATTTTTTAAAATTCAAGAAAGAAAATGGCAAACCAATTTTTTTAAAGAAAATCTGGGACAAACAAACTTGTCTTTAAATTGTTGTACATTAGCTGAATGTTCACTTTCTTCATTTTCCAAAAAAAAAAATTATAAGTTTTTTAAAGGTAGGAATACAAATAATGTCCTTGTTATATTGTGTTCCGACGACCCATTTCATATCTATTTTATATAAATATAGTTATCACAAATAAAAAGTGATTTTCTTTCTTATTTTCTTATTCTCTTTCGTCTTTTATTTTTCTCCTCTAAGTGTATCTTTTATGGTGAAGTTGCTTTATAGGGCAAGAAAGAAGAAAAAAAAAATTACAATGACAATAAGAACAACCAAGTTTCAAGGCTTTTGTGACTACAACATCACTAACATGATATCTCAAATAATGCAAATGTTGTCCCTTAAAGAATATTACTATTTCATTTTTTTTTTATTATAAAACTAAACTTTCGAAAAGTATTTTCAGAGTTTAAAAACAACTATTTGAAAAGTATTTTTTGGAAAAACATAGTTAAAAAGATATTAGTAAACTGTATGGTGTAAATAACAATTCATTGGCATTTGGATCCATGATGGGCTCTATCACCCAAAGTCACCATTAAATGGTAGGCCCAACACCGTAGCGTAACTTTTCATGATTTTGGTATTCACGTACAATGAAGCATCTTAATTCAGTTTATAATATATTTTTTTTTAATTTGAAGTAAATAATAAATTGCAAAATAACTCAAAAAATACTAACAATAGTATAATAATCAAAATTTTCAAAAAGAAATAATATTAAGTAATAATAGGTAAAAATGAAAATAATAATAAAATATTAAAAAAATTAAATAAATTATAAATTATAAATATTAATTTTATAGAAGGAGAGCAGGGGGTGTTAATTTTGACAGAAAGTTAGTTAGGGGAAAAGAAGAAAGAAAAAGATTGGGGAAAAGGAAAGAAATAAAATGCGAAGTAATGTGGGGGGTTTGACAATAAGGTGGAGCAATCAATGAAAGAAGCTTTAGTAGTGCTACTCCATTGACATATTTGTTTTTCATAAAGTAATTGTGGCGTTGTGTGGATTCGAAGCAAATCCGGAACCATCGAAATGGCATCGTCGTCTTCGCCTACGGACCAACAACAACTCAGAGACGAAGATCGTGAAGAGGACCATCCTCCGTCGCTCTCAGTCAAAGACTGCATTCACAAAACCAAAACGATTCAGTTTCTCGGACGCACCACTCCGATCGTTCTCCAAAACGACAATGGACCATGCCCGCTCCTCGCTATCTGTCAGTGCATTTCTCATCCTAGGGTTTCTTCATTTCTCTATTGCCTTTCCTCAACCAAATTCGATTGCGTTTCGCATATGGAATTCCCTCTTTTATGTTTCTCCTTTCTTCATGATTGCCTCTTACTGTCAATTCCTTCCTCTATTTATTGTCTTTATCTTCTTTATGTTATTTCTTGATTCTTTAAGTTGATGGCATCAACCATTTTTTTTCTTTTTCGAATTCATTTACCCTCACTTGTTAATCTTGATGGTATTTGGTTATTTCTTCATGTTCCTTTTCACACCATACCGCACCACCGTCTCCCTTCATGTTCGTTATTAGGTCGTGGTCATTCTGTTATTTCGCTTGTATTTTTCTTTCCTGTCGGAGATTTACCAGAGCAAGTGATTTCTTCATAGATGCCAATTTTTACAATATCCGAGATTATCTTTTTATTATACCTGATAGCATATCACAAACAAATACAACACACGGAAACTCAACAAGGGTCTTACTTCTTTCTTAGTAGACATAGTAGACACCGGTAGTGTTTCCCAATCCCAGACTTATGTATTCTGCCATTCGTGTATGATCTTTTTAAGGAAAATACATTTGTATGTTTTTGAATCTATATATATCTATGTATATTTACTAATTTAAAATGAAATATTGAAAGTGCAGGCCTTCAACATAAACGGGAATATAATCTCACACGGGCTTCAACACATCTTTTTTCTTGAATTCTTTGATAGCTTTTTAGTCCATGTTAGGTGCTGTGCTGCGTTCTTAAACCTCTTCCAATGCTATTTCTTGATATTCTTTCTTGATGGAAAGAAAAATTCTCAAAATTTTGTGATAGCTTAAGTTTATTTGCAATATTTGTTGTTTACATTTTTGAAGTTGGTTTCCCCAACCTAAAAAAACCCAATAGGCATGGAGATATGTTTAATATTTTCATCTGTCAGGGAGAGCGAAGCTCACCCCGTTTGTTATGTTTACTCCATAGTTTGTGGTCATCCCTGATCCGAGGCTCTTTTCTGGCAAACCTGTTACAGTCTCCAGCCAAAGTGACCTTTCCTATCTTGCTTTGTTTTGTTCCATCATTTTCTGTTTTGTAGTCCAGGCCTTTTATCTCACTCTCTTGTGTTCTTTCCTACGATTTACCCTTTACCATTTTTATATTTTCCTTTTTTTTTGTACTATTTGGACAGACATAGGATTCTGCACTAACTGATGGTCTCTACTCTTAGATGATAATTTGAAAAATGTGATTAACTTATTGTTTCCTTACATGACATGCTTAATTTTTTCTCTTTAGAAGGGTTACTTGCAACATTTGTTTGGCTTTATAGCATCACAACTATTTCTTAATTTCTTATATGTTGCAATGTTGCAGGTAATGTTCTTCTGCTAAGAAACAACTTAAATTTGAGTCCAGATATTTCTGAAGTCTCACAGGAGAAATTACTTTCATTGGTTGCTGAACGATTAATTGATTCAAATAGTAATGTGAATGTAAGAGTTGCATTTGTTTTCAGTGGTTACATTTACTCCTGTGATGTAAGTTTATTTGACAACTTTTATTATTATCTTGTAGAACAAAGATGCAGGCTATGTTGAAAATCAACAACAGAACATTGCTGATGCAATTGATTTGCTTCCTAGGCTTGCTACTGGCATTGATGTAAATATAAAATTTAGAAGGTTAGTTTCTCAGTTTTGCTCATTTCTTTTTGCAGTTGTGTTCACCCGTTAACAGTTCTGAAGTTCTGATAAGAATTACACATTAATTGCAGAATTGCTGATTTTGAATTCACTCGAGAGTGTGCCATATTTGATCTGTTGGACATCCCTTTGTATCACGGCTGGATTGTTGATCCTCAGGTATTTTTTCACCCTCAATCCAAATTAATTAGTTCTATTTTGTCATGATTATTTTGAATTTGGTTGCAAGCAAAGACATTTTGGGTGTTTGGCCGGAGGAGGAGGAGTGGGGGGTTTATGATAGAACTGCAATCCTTTGGGATGACATTTTCTTGCTAGTTGTTGGCATTTAGCCCAGTTCCACTGTGCCTGTAACAATCTTGCTGTATGTAAAATGAACTATGTATTTTAACTTTTCAACGTTAGATTAAGGAAATTTTTTTGTTGTGTTCAGTACATTCCAGTGGCCTGGTAACAATTCCCCTTTTCTTATTCATTTCATTTTTTTGGTAGATGCAAACCCTCAGTTTTGAAATGCTATAATAATGGCAGATTCTCCCTATTCTTTATTAATACGTTATGTATTTCTGCTGCTTCAGTATTGATGTTGCTGTTTTGCAATCAGCAAGTTGGAATTTAATTTAATTGAAGAAAAATTATTGTTTATTACATTCAACTTTTTTGTTACCTTCATGAGAGAGGTTTCAGGGGGAAAAAATAGGAAAAAAAGGCTATTCCCCAACAATCACCTGTCTGTTGGGGATTCTTTAGATTTAATCAGAACCATCCTCTTGTATGCATATTATTTATGTCTCAGTCTGCAAATTGTCTGAGTTCACTGATTGTCGAAGCTGCTGTATCAGTTGGCTCCATATGCCCCATCTTAAAGTTGATCTAGCCTTAGATTATGATAAAAAAATGTGTGGTTCAATTGTATACTGTAAATTTTAAATGGCCAACTCGTCTTGAATGTTTATCAAATGTTGTCTTCATGTTTTTCTCAAACAATGTGGGGTTTATTTATTATTTTTTGATGTTTTCATTTGATATAAAAAAATGTTCATTGGAGCCAGGATTATGACACTGCAAATGCAATTGGATCAAAGTCCTATAATGCTCTTATGGGAGAGCTTGTCTCTCTTGAAACACTAAACATGGATGTCCATCATAAAAATGTTGCAGAAGAAGATTGTGTTGACTTTGTGGCTGCAACAACTGCTACTCTTGGAGTTCCTTCTCCCAGTCTTTCAAAAACCAGGTCTTTTGAAGATTCCTCTCAATCTATTTCTGATCAGATACCAAGAAAAGGTGATCTTGAAGAAGAGGCAGAGTTGTTGAGAATCTTGAAACTGTCTGAGGCTGATTCTAAAGCTTCAATAAGTGATCCTGTTGCAGTTCACGTTAATGGAGGAGAAATTTCTGCCAGTATGGAAGGAAATATGAGTAATGAACAGGTTGTAAATATGGATTCTGGAGATAAACTAGGAAGTAGTGCAGGTGCTGGTAACAGTCACTTTCATGATTCAGAGCCTTCTGTGTCTGACGACTTCACTCTTTCTGACAAAGACCTCAACAAACAGATATCTTCTACTTCTACACTGGGAGAGGCAGCTAATTCATCCTTGAAAATTGATACTGTAAGTGACCTTCATCAATCGACTTATGCAAGAACCAAAGAATCTTCTGACCAAAATGATGTGATAGAGAAGAACAGCCTTGATGCATTGGTTCAGAACGAGAGTGAAATTATTCCTTCTCCCAGAGAATCCTCTGTCTCAGACTTTTCTGGAGGAGATGGAAAAATCCATGATCAGTCCACTCCTACAACTATAGATCATGAAGTTGTAGGTGAATCTCATGGACCTGATGCAACAAAATCATTACAGTTGTCCCCAGGCCATGCAGACTCAGACCCGTGTAGCATCAGTTATCAGCAAACTGATGTTTCTGGAGCTTTGACTTCAACTGTTCATGGGAGTGAGCCCATATACGAGGGAGAGGAACGTGTGTTGGATACAAGAACTTTTGAGAATCGTGAACCTGTTTATGAAGGTGAGGTCGTACTTGCAGAACAGGCTGACAAAAGCACCTTAGCTTCTCCTGATGTTAGAGCTAAGGATGAACTCACTCCAGAGCAAGGTAAGTAGTGCTATATATCAAATAAGTGGATTGCTTCTCATTAGAGTATTATTTTCGAAGATAACTATATGTTTTTATCTCATGGGAGACGTGTCCTTTAATTGTCATAGGTGAATTGATCAAAAGTTTCTTGAGGAATAATGCCAGCCAGTTGACATTTTATGGGTATGTGATGTCGTCTTGATGGTCTAATTATCTTGTTCAATTTTTGTCTTCCATAATTCGTCTTAATTGTCTAGGACAAATTTTCTTTTTACATTTTATACATGATTAATTCTTTTGCAGTCTTTTCTGTTTACAAGATGGGCTTAAAGAGCGTGAGCTCTGTGTTTTCTTCCGTAACAATCATTTCAGCACTATGTTCAAGGTCAGTAAAAGTCTTGGAATATTATTTCTTTGGACATTTGGATTACTGATATCAGGTGCAGTCAGTAGCACTTTTTTGTCATTGAGAAAAAAAATGTTGGCTGTGTCTTACAGAGTCTTCATACTAAAGTTATTTTCTCTTTATCCACAGTATGAGGGTGAGCTCTATCTTCTAGCCACTGATCAAGGTTACATTAATCAGCCAGATCTGGTCTGGGAAAAACTGAATGAGGTAAAAAGTATTGTTATATGATCTTTTTTGTTGGGATCCTTTTAAAAATTCCCTCTATGTTGCCACTGGTAGATGTAGATATTCTCAGCTAAACATCCTGAAAACTGAAAGTTTATATGCTTGGTCATTTGAACTCCTTCAACACTTAGGGACAAGTTGAGCAGGCAGTTTTTTTTAAACTTGTAAATTCTGTGTGCACGAATCTTTATTAGAATGTTGTGCCGTATAGTTTCATTTTTATTATACTATTTGCATATCCTTCCCGTTCCATATTGTGTATTTCCTTACTGTCGTTGAGCAATATTGAATTGCAGAAAGTTTATTTCAGGTCAACGGAGATTCATTGTTTATGACCAGTAATTTCAAGGAATTCAAGGTAGAAAATCATGAAAATAGCACATGGGATGAAAACAATGCCCTGACCAGCACTGCTGTATGTATATATATTCTTTTAAAAGGGGGAATATATTAATCTTTGCAAATCAATTTTTCTTAGATATTTGGACATCTTCTCGTTTCAGGACTATCTTGCCAGCATCGATAGTGCAACACAGGCAGGCTTAGATATCAAGTAATTTTCATAATTTGCTGTTGGCCATGAAAACTTGTAAATTATTCCTTTTCAAAATTATAGTCTTAACTAGTGTGCAATTGTAACAGTTCTGATCTGCAATTAGCAATAGCCTTGCAACAGCAGGAATTTGAGCAGCAGCCATCACGCCAGAATAATTTACAACAATCATCCAATAGTGGTAACTCTAGACTGGTCACTGGACCCCAGGTACATAGCCTTTACTACAACTAATTTAAAGTGTTTTTGGCAAATGATATTGTTGTCTGCACTGTTTATATATAGTATGTATGTCACGTACACTGTTGCCAGTTGCCTTATCTCGTTGAGTGCCATTGGATGGGATCTTTTCAATTTGTTGGAAGGGAGATCTTTATTTTGTCGATTAGCAAATCCAGATAATATTTTTTTTTTATAGAATTTAGTTTTAATATACTACTACTTTTTAATATGGTACCTTCATCTACTCAGTCTGTGTCATATACTATAAGATTGTTGATTACTGTAATAACTACTATAATTTGTTGAAAATCTAAATTTCTTCTTTACATTGAAATACATGATTCTTGTAAGGAAAAGATTTGGTGTTTGACTGCTCTAGTAACGCCTGCAGAGGATTGTTGAATTTTTTTTTCAAGAATTTACCGGTAATTGCAGGTTGCAAGAAACTCTGGAAGACAGGCTTCGTCTGCATCTACATCTCCCAGGCCTGATGGAAAATCCAAAGAAAAATGTATAGTGATGTGAAATTCACGGAGTTTGTGTAGAAGCATGCACTTCAAAATGTGTCACCCTGATAATTGTATCTCGATAACAACAATCTTATCGAGCTTGTATGAGATATTAGGTTGAGTTGCTTATGTAAATATTGGAAGTATATAGTGTATAACAGTGCTAGGTCCTTTTTAACTGTGACCACAACGCTCAATCCCTTCCCGCCGCCACTTGATATTGTCTGGACTAACCATCTCAACCATTTTATGCTGATTGATTGTGCAGCACTCTAAAGTAGGGAGTTAAAGGCCAGTGAGAGACAATTCAGGATTGATATTTTGATGTAATATTGCCAGATAGAAATTGATTGAGTGAGAATCAAATTGCATGATATTAATTTTTCTACCAAAATTATTCATTTTTATTTGTTTAGGTGACATTTTTCTTTTGTTCATCCTTTTAATGACAACTATTGAAATCGTCTAGTAATTCAACTTTTAAACAACTCCTGACAAGATTTTTTTAAAACGGCTAGCCGTTGTTTTCACATTCAATAAAGCTGGTATTGAGTATAGCTCGTTTTTTGATAAATTGTATAAATTTGTTTATAATGTCAGCATCAGGTTATGTTCAAGTTCCCCATCAGATTTGATGGCTCATTTTAGGAAGTGTTAGTTGTCTGCCTTGTGTTTTGTTTGGATATGAAGAGAAAATAGGATAATAAAAAGAAAATAAAAATAAAACTGATTTATTTATTCTATTATTCGTTTAGAGACAAAAAAAAAAGTGAATAAAAAAGATTATATAAATGTCATTTATTTCTATTACTGTTTTGCCCCAGAGTAGGAGAGATTTTTTATCCTGCAAGTTTCATCTGAATTATTTTCTTCTGTTTTACGTCTGTTCCAAACAATGGAGAATATTTTAGTAAACCTTCTTTTCCCTCATTTTTTAAAAATTGTAATAGGTGGGTTGGTTGGTCCCATAAATTTCAACAGTAATCCTAAGAAATTTGTGTTTGTCCCCTAATTTAATAAAAACAAAATGAGTTAAAAATATAATAAAGAATGTAAAAAAAAATAATGGGAATGAGTGAAAATAGTTATTTGTTATTTGATTGTGGTCAGGTGAAAGGAAAGTGATGGATGGAAGATGCCTTACTAGATGGTTTTCAGTTTGATTTGTTGTGTGCTGGGTACATAATTTGTCGTGTTTAATTGAGGTGAGATTTAAAAAGGGGACCACCTTAACATATCGTGTTATTAGCGAGGAAATTAATAATGATAGAACACGACAGTACTACAGCTGTGATGCTGATGCAATCTCCAGCTGTTACCTTTCTTCATTCACCACCATTTTTTTTTTTTAATTTCTTGGGGACTACGTTCTCAACTCTCATTTCTCATTTCTCATTTCTCATTTCTCATTTCTCATTTCTCATTTCGTCAATTACCCTCTTTTCTTCCTTTCTGCTACTGTTCTCATTCTCTCTCCTAAACTTTTGTTTCTCTAAATATTTCTTCATAAACATTTCTAAAAAGAATAAAAAAGTACTTTTTACTATTATGATTAAATCTTTAAAAAAAAAAAACAAATTCCGATTATAGTGAGGTGAACATCATTAACTTACCGAGTTTTCATAAAGATCAAAGGCAACTGTTTATTATATGAACAGCCCCCAAAAAGGATGAACAACTTAATATCTTTTAAACCATTAATATTGACATTTACAAATGTCTAGAAATCTCTTGCATATCTTTTGGACGTATATATAAATATTCTTCTAGCAGTGATGATACACTAAAACATTGAATAATGACTGTTAAAATAGTTTATAATTAAATTTTTACAAAATATTAGACAAACTTGTATTGAGATATTATTGACATGTCATTGTTAAGATGATTTATTTTATTATTAATTAAAAGATATATTTTTATTTTTTTATGGATAATATTTGATTAATATAATTATAAATATTGTTTTACTGATATTTGTAGGTCAGCCATTTTAGTATTTGCTTTGTTAAATGTATACGTACATTTATATATATATATATATATATATATATATATATATATATATAAGTGTTTCATGAATAAATAAAAAAACAAAAGAGACGATGAATTTTTTGTTTTAAATCTTGGTATTAAAATTATAAGTTAAAATTTATTACAGTAAAATTTAATGTTTCTTAAATTTATTATTTTACTTGTTATTAGATGGATATGAGATCATCCTTCAATATTTAATTCCACGCGTAAAATATATATATATATATCAATTTAAGAAAGGTTGAAAATCTAACATTAATTATAAATAACATTAATTATAAATAAGACTAATTCATGATATGAAAATAAATATGAATCTCATTCTAAAAATCACATAAAATTAATTTATTAGCATTTAAATACATGTAGAAAAAAACAAATGAAAATTATTAATATAATACAAAATGAACGTCTATATCCGCTCATTTCTCAACAAATATTACAAAATTTATTTTGTACTGTTATACTTTATAATTATGTTATATAGAAATGTACGTAGCACCATTTATGCATATAGGACAATTCATCCAATTTATTCTCACGTGATGTTCAACTCCAAATTTACAGTGTTCTTTTCTTAATAAATACACTGCTATCGTATGCCATAAGACATTCCTTACAGTTTTATTAAATAATTATATACTCCATATATAGATGAGAATAGCTATTTTTAAACTAATTATTCATAATATTGTTTCCATATCTATTCAACCTTATTATAAAAAAAGATAACATGATTGATAAAAGCAAAATGGACATCTGAAATCAAATTTATTTGTAACAAGCAGTTTTGCGTTGTGACGATCCGTCCACTGTAATTAGATTGTATAATTTTATATTAGAGTACATTTTAAAATGGACACATTCTACTATTTTCTTTTTCTTTTTCAATAAGCAAGCTTTACATAAATTAGTTATACGTTTATAATGTTGTAAGCATTTGACAGTTACTTTATCTAATTGCAGTGAAATAGTATTTCTTTTATCGGTGACACAATACACAGAGAAACGTAAAATGTGAGATATATTGTCAGCTTTAAACGTTCCATTAGGAAGTACTTCTTCATAGACAAAATGACTTAAGAAGTATATTAGCTGCACAACACTTTCTCCAAAAACCGCTTTTTTTTTTTTTTTTTTCCTGTTAACATACCCTTATTTTTACACAAATACGTAGAGAGAAAACAAATAAATGATTAAAATAGCTCAATTTTAAAATTAAAAATATGAATGAAAATAAAAAACAAGTTGAAAGGATTCCTAACACACTCTTTCCACGTTGGAAAATATATTTTAATCTAACACAATTTCACAAAATTAATCTGAAAATGGACAGTTCAGATAGAATCGAATTTTTGATTGATTCGGGTACTTGGAATCCTATGGATGAAGACATGGTTTCTCTGGATCCCATTGAATTTCATTCAGAAGAAGAACCTTATAAAGATCGTATTGATTCTTATCAAAGAAAAACAGGATTAACTAAGGCTGTTCAAACAGGAACATGTCAAGTAAATGGTATTCCTGTAGCAATTGGTATTATGGATTTTAAGTTTATGGGAGGTAACATGGGGTCCGTAGTAGGTGAGAAAATCACCCGTTTGGTAGAATATGCTACTAATCAACTTTTACCTCTTATTCTCGTATGTTCGTTTGGAGGAGCGCGTATGCAAGAAAGAAGTTTGAGCTTGATGTAAATGGCTAAAATTTCTTCTGCTTTATATTATTATCAAACAATTCAAAAATTATTCTATGTATCGATAACGTAACGTAAAGTTTACATCTATTTATCTATTTCTCACATTCACTTTTTTTTCAATATTTTCCCAATCCCCTTTAACCCCACATACCAAACAGACGGTTGGGTCTGTGAAGAGAGAAACAGCGTGCAATAATCATGAATGATTATTGTTTATTTGTCAATAAAAATTAATTTAATCGGTAAACATCATTTTCATGTTTTAAATGAATTTGGATAGGAATGATATTATGGATACCCTTTTAGCAATGATTTGTTATCATTTTATGAACTGCCAAACTTGTTTTTTCTCATGTCAGGGTGTAAGGATTGAAAAAAAATATAAATATATATTGAATCCTCACTATTGATATAAAAATGCATTTTGTTGATCCGACATTTTAGTCTTAGTAATACTAATTTTAAGAATAAGTATGATTCTTTAATCCTCGCAATTGATCCTTGTGTTCCACTTTTTTACCACATGTTTGTATGGTCTTAATTTCTAGGGAGTAAAATTAGATGAGACGTCTTAGAATTTAGTTGAAATAAAAGATACGATGTATTTATTGTTACATATAAATAGAAGATATATAATAAAATGGGGAAAACATTCACGTGGCTCTTATCACACTCTTTTTCTTCTATATTCATTCTCAACCACACACTCATCCGCACCAACTTTCCACCTAATCGCATCTTCTATATTATATTTTTCTATATATTATTTATTATTATTATTATTATTATTATTATTATTATTATTATTGTATGAATTGTCTTCTTCTTTATTTTCAATATTTTTGTACAAATTCATCTTTTTATGTTCCTATATTCATGAATATAATTTTAAAAAACTGTGTACTTGTGTCATTCATATTAGGACAGCTTTCTTTCCATGTTGGATCACTTCGCATGTCTGTGTTTCAAAGCTTATTTGTATCGCTACCTTCCTCTTTTCTTCTATTTTCTCAAAACATTAAATTATGTTAAAATAAATTAAAGACAGATAATAAAATATAACAATACCATATAAAATACAACAGATATTTAAATTTTATAATCATTGAATTAAAAGAAATACAATTTAAATAACGAATAGAGAATGGCATGATATTAAAAACATAAAAAAATTTAATCCCTAGACTTTTTTTTTGATATATAAATAAACACCATGTTTATGCTTATTTCTTTGAAGCTAAAATTTATTTTGATGAAACTTTCACATCAATTGTCAGGGTTTTTGTTGATATTTATATATATAAATTTAAATTTTAAAATTAATCAAAGAAAATTAAAGTTTAAAGTAACTATTTGTAAAATATTAACGAAAAATCAAAGGTTCTAAATACTAATAAATTTTGATGATTAGAAACAATCAATCACTTACATAAATAACTGTCTTCTTTTAACCAAACAATGTGAAATTAGAATTATGTTTTTTTATTTGTTTTTATCTTTATTTTTGTGGCGAAAAGAAAGAGGTTTACATAAATGGAGAAAATGGTAGATATGAGATTGTGGCTTGAAAGGTTTTGATTCTAATGTTATGGATAAAATGCTTCCTTCTTTTGCACGCAACACGTACTCTTCAAACAAAAGTAATCAGAGACAAAGTAAAAAGAATATTCATTTCAGATTTTTATATGATTTTTTCTTTGCATTTGCTTTATGCATTTTATTACTTTTCTTTTTCATGATTCAACCACCAGTTTTCTAAAGTAGACAAAAAAAAAAAACCCCACAAATTTCAGTATGTGAAGACTTCCGTGACTCGTTTTGCTCTATTGCAAAATTGTTATATGTAACCAACTTTATTAAAAAATCAGTAATATGATATACTTTTACGTTCACTTTATATATAATATAAAGGTAAAATAATTATAAAAATGTATTTTTTTTATATATTTTCATAAGAAAAGAATGTAAAAAATAAGAAAGAATAATAGTAAATTTAATTTAATTTTACAGAATCAGTTTGTAAAATAAGTTTTGTATCTATTTATTAGTAGACTTTAAGTTTAATTCAGTATTAAATGAATGTAAAAAATGTATGGATATTAAAAAATCATTTTTCTATTAAAAATGCAAAATGAGAAAATAAAATCTAGGTAATTAATGAAAAAAAAATTTGATTATGATGCGAAAATGTTTATAGTGAAAGTTGGTGGTGTGTTTAAAGAAAGAGGTTGCTTACAGAACATAAACACTGTCCTTTTCTTTGATTTCAGCCTCTACCTCCTAAATACTGCAATATATCTACACGAGTAAAGAAGATAGAAGATCACCAATTCTCAGAACCAAACATTGACACCTCAACCTTCGACCCACTTTATCGACAACTAACAAAATTAAACTTAAATGAAGGTTGGTCACATCTTTATTTTCTTTTCATCAGTGGAGCATTCAATTTTTTTTTAATATACATATTTTGTTGTTGCCTATGTATTCAATATCGTCAGTTAATTTAAAACATCATATTATTATAACTAATCGTTTCTTTTTCTATTTGGTACAACTAACTATTCTTGAATTTCCCAATCCACTAATTACTTTAATTAATAATAATATCTTATTATTAACATGCGTAACTAGTTGTCGAATAAAATTACTCTTCAATTATGAAATAAATATATAGTATAAGTTAAACATACTGATAACTGCGCTGTCGGCGATTTGTTTCGTATAATTAAAATGTTGATTAAGCGAACAAAAACCAATGAAAAGTTGATCGTGCCGTTAAATTTCAGAATACGCATTAAATCTGACCTAAAATTATTTATGTAAAAACAATATTATATATAATTTAATTTCTACAACTAACATTATTGGTGTGTGACAACAATAGAATAACTGTAAGGCTTCATCCAGACACAACAAAAAGAAGCAGTTACGGTTATTAACGTTGCTTAAAGCGGGTCGTTTTTTTTAAGACACGTCTGATTTAATTAATGGAAATAATAATATAAAGAAATATTTGGCAGTTTGATGAAAAACTGAGACGCACATGTTGATAATTGAGGAACAGTTAATTGTGTGTTGTATTTGGAAGAGTATGAAGTTTTTGTGTGATTGCAATAGATGAAACATGTTGCTCTTGTTGTTGAGGCAAAATTACTTTATACGAGGGAGAACCGTTTATAAGGAGACACAGGGAAAAATATATGTTTATTAATGTTTTACAAATTATGTTAACTTTGACATATAACATTGAAGAAGCAAGCATGTGGATTGGTATAAAGCTCCATACATACATACGACGCTCCTTGCCACGTTTGTTATCAAAGTGTCCTACAAGTTTCGTACATGCATGAGGCAATCCTTCCACAGGGCTTACTTCATTCTCTTTATAATATACTTTTTTTTTTCTTTTTAAATAATTCTGCACTATTTTCTTCTTCTATTGAATGATTGAATGTATTTGAATAAAGTAAAAAGATTTGGAAAGGAAATGTGAATGTAAGTGAAAAGCATGATGAAAATGAAAAGTGTTTGACATGTTTAAACAGAGTTTTAGCAGAGTGTTTGAAGTACCTAATTGTTTTGTCTGTTTGTTATCTCTCTTTACTTTGGTGGTGATAGGTGTGATAAACCCAAACCATCGTCGCCAATCAAATCAAAGTACCTTATAGCCTAAAAATCCATTACTGTTCGAGATAAAAAAATAAAATAAAAATAAAAGAAGAGGAAAAAGAAATGAAGGTGTCAGGTGACAGAAGCAGCTTTATCTTCTTTTTCTGACCTCGCTTCCATCCCCTTTCATAGTAATGATTCCGCAGCTTACTCTTTTCTCTGTCTTCCTTCCTCTTTCTATTCTCTCTCTCTCTCTCTCTCTTAAATAAAGAAAACAAAACTTCAATCTCTCTCTCACACAAACACACAACACAAGGCACAGCGCACAAATCAACCGTGTTTAATGCCTTTGCTTCACCCTCTTTCTCTGTGTATGTAAAATCTTTGTTTTTATCAGAGGTCCTGCAGAAAGTTGTGTCTCAGATCCCTATATACACCGAAAACGATACAACTCTGTGCACTCTGCTTCTCTCTCTCTATCTCTGAAAATCATCATTTACAATTTTACACACAACCTATTACCGAATAGGGTGGTCCTCAACCTCGCTCTTTTTTCTTTCTTTTTTTAATTTTTTTTTTCTTTCTTCTTCTCCTCTGCCTGCCCTATATTATTCTGCTCTGCCTTTATCAATCAATCCATCGTGCTTCTCTTTCTCTCTAAAAATTTAGAAAATGCAAGAACCAAGCCTGGGAATGATGGGCGGGTTAAGCGGTGAGGTCTCCGGGGATCACCACCGTCAACTGAAGGCGGAGATAGCCACACATCCGCTGTACGAGCAGCTCCTGGCTGCACACGTGGCATGCCTCCGTGTGGCCACTCCCATCGACCAACTTCCTCTCATCGATGCTCAGCTAGCTCACTCTCACCATCTTCTACGATCTTATGTCTCTCACCATACCCACTCTCTCTCCCCCAATGACCGCCAAGAACTCGACAACTTCCTGGTAAATAAACCCAACAAACAATATTGTTATTTTCTTTCTCACAAACACAATTTCATGGATCCCTCTTGTTTGCCGTTACCACCGCAGGCACAGTATTTGATAGTTTTGTGTACTTTCAAAGAACAGCTTCAGCAACATGTCAGAGTCCACGCCGTTG
Organism: Vigna reflexopilosa; assembly: GCA_027742785.1. Lineage (NCBI taxonomy): Eukaryota > Viridiplantae > Streptophyta > Magnoliopsida > Fabales > Fabaceae > Vigna > Vigna reflexopilosa. The sequence continues at coordinate 2,227,535 of CM050930.1, read as the reverse complement.
AAGCTGTCATGGCCTGCCGCGATATCGAAAATACCTTACAAGCTCTCACAGGTATTTATTTACCAGTAAACTCTCTCTTTTTTTTTTTATCTCCTCTTACTCCATTTTTTTTATAGAAAAAAAAATTATCATCCATGTTGATAAAAAAACGACGTATGATGTTGCCATTTTTTGTGAGGAGTCAATTAATGGCGACAAGTAAAATTAATTTTCTGAGCGTGTGAAAGCATTTTTTGTTTCTTGTGATTTACGCGATTTAGCAGAAAGGAGAGAAGGTACATAATAATGGTATAGATATTTTTTTCTTTTGTAAAAGCTTTTGTTGTCGAGTTAATTAGACTAAGGAATGGGGTGGTAGGGTCTAGAAATGTTATCTGGTGGAGTGTACACAAATGGCAATGAGAAGAGTTAGTTAGTTTGGTGAGGAATGGTAGACCCTCTTCTCCCACTATGTCACTGCCAACAACTTATAATGCCGTGACCCAATTACTTTCTTCCAGAAAGGATCTCCTATATATATATATATATATATTTATCCCTTTAATGCAATTTTCAGTAAGATTTCTTACACCATGTTGTTTTACTATTTTACTTGTATATTTATGTTTGTAAGTATTTGATTAAATCAAGTATGGAAGTGGGGGACGGGAAATGAGACAAATTAATTAGCTTGTTTTAAACATTGGAATGATTTTAAAAATCTCCTGACAAGGTATTTAATTGTAGGAGATGACAATGATTTTTAAACAGTAGAAATGAGAGATTTTGGAGCCTTCCTAGTTCGTTTTCCCTGCCATATAAAGATCCCACATGAGTTTCTTGTCAATCTGCATCATGTTTCAGTACTGATAGTTTACACATAATATATTGCTGAGATGAAAGAAAATAGAATGGATATGATAGGAAGGGAAAAGAGAGAAGAATTCACAAGTTGATGTACTAGAGAAAAACATAGGACTAAAAACGTTAAAGTTGATTATCCTTACAAATATGTCGCCATCTTATGTATAAGGGTTTGAGATAGGTGGAGAAAAGATATCGAGAGAATAAAAAATATGAAGAAATGATATAAAAATAATAGACAAAATAAAAGGAAGGAAAACATTTAAAGAAACGAGTTAGAAAAATATCAAAACTCTTTCTTAAAAGGATCCTATGTTATTGAACATGTTTCCATGGAACTGCATGCTGCGTTCTAACCAGGCTGGCCTGTGTCTATAACGCATAAGCAAACGCACCCGAAGCTGAAAATTACACATGAAGCTTTATATCACAACATTTACTCTTACAAATAATTCAATACGAGTTTAATGAGACTTCTTGTGGTTGTGGTTTTCGTAGTAGTCAATCAATCATAGATTGATAGAAATTTTAAAATACTTAATATTAATTAAAAATTGAAGTTTATGAATTGCAGTTATATGACACTATAAAATATCTTCAATCACAATATATTATTTATTCAGTATAAAAGTTTCTTTATTTATATTTTTCGTACTATAAATGTTTGTTAATCTTATGTTGAAGAAAGGATTAACCAAAGGGTTAATCTATATTTAATATTTGATATTTGAATGTGTCTTTTTGTTTTTCCAGCCTTGTTATTACAATCCACTATTCAGTTAGTTGCATTAACAGTGGGAACTATTTAGGGTCTGGTTATTATAATTAAACACTAAGTTTTTATGGTTAAAATTAATTTATACGTATTAACTTATTAATTAGTTAAATAAGAAACGTTACTTTTTTTTAATTAATTTATGGAAAAAATCATTATTTTACAAACAGTATTTTAAAAAAAAAAATCTTGTTACTTGTGATAGCTTTGGAACAATATATGTAGAGCTAATGTAAATAATTAACCAATTGAACATTTCATATAATACATGCTTTAGAAGACTGCTAAAATAAATTGAAATATATTTTTGTAGAAAAATATTAGCAATATATTTGACAGTAGTTTGTAATAACATTTTCATCATATTAATTTTTAACTTGTATTCTTAGAACATTCCATATGACACTCTTTTATTGATTATGATCCTTGAGACAATTTAAATTGTTTTATAAAAAAATGTGAAATTATTGTTACTAATATATCACATACCATGATTTTAAAAAGCCTCTTTTATCTATTTAGTAGTGACTGTCAATTATATTACATTAAGCCTTTATTTTTTTTAGGATTTTGTTTCTTTGGAAATATTTCAGTGGTTATGTATCAATTAATTGTACCAGGGTGTATCAGTGGTTAGTTTAGTTGAGTTGGAAAAACTATATAATAATCACTTGAATTCAATAGAGCGCATTAAGTATTGCCAAGAGTAGGAGTGGGCAAAATTAGTGGATTGAATTGAAATTTTCAGATCCAGCAAATTAGAAAAGCTAAGGGTCTATAATAAAAATTCGTCAGTTTAGTTTTGAACATTGAACTGCTACATTAGTAGTTCAGTGTACTGCTGAACTGATTTATTTCATGACAGTTCAAAAATGAAAAAAATAACAACATGAAAGTGTTGTTGGATAGAACATCAAAACACAAAATATTATAGATAAGTTAGATTTCGGAAATCTGGTAAGAGCCTACCTTATTTGGAATTAGTAGTAACAAATTAGTAGCTTTGCAATATTTTGAACATTTTATTTAAAACATGTTATTGGAAGCAATGAATTAGTTTGAACATAATTCAATTCAATTAGTATAAAGATTAAGAATAAGAAAAGTGGCGATTTGAAACTAAAGATAGTACTTTATAACGGACTGAAAAAAGCTCAACTAAAAATTATTTTTTCAGTGTAATTCAAATATTACACCTGTTAAAAGCTTTGCATAAACGATATGGGGAAATTTTCTGGTTTAAGGAGATATGGTAGATATGAGGAATTTTTATGGTTATTTTGATATCCAACTAACGTGCAGCTGATAATTATGGATGATATGACTGCACATATGGCGTATTAAGTGGGATAAAGAAGAGATATTCAACTGTCCCTTTAGGATATCTTCAAAGTATAACTCACTTTAGGATAAAATAATTAACTTCAATTTCGCCTGGTCAATGTCATCCCTGAATTATGATTAAAAATAGATTATTAGTCCATTATTGATGTTATCGGCAACTAACTTTATTGCATGCTTTTATGTATGATTAAGATGTGTCAAACATTTTGGCACTATTCAGACCCGTCATTGTTCCACTGACAAACCAAAGGGACCTTCTATCTGCACTTCTCTCCCTCATCTGCACTTTCAATTTCAAATCACCAAGTTGCCACCCTAAATTTATGCCATGCATCTTCTGCTCTAACACATCAAATCCAGCCAAAACAAATTTCCTTTGGAAGACTAATTATTTCTAAGAAGATGATCCCAAGATGTCAGAGAAAAATATTTGGAGTATTGAAAAAGAGTTTTATCAACCATACTATGTTTTGACTACCCTCTTTTCCATGTATTTAGCCATTACGTTGTGTGATGTGTGAAAATATATTTCTGTAGTTGTTTTTGTCGTTACATTCTCAAAATTAAGTCATATGGAGTGCTGTTTAATCATATTTCAGGAGTGAGTCTGGGAGAAGGAACTGGTGCAACAATGTCAGATGATGAAGATGAGTTACAGATGGATTTTTCTTTGGATCAATCCAGCGCTGAAGGGCATGACATGATGGGATTTGGTCCCTTACTTCCTACAGAATCTGAAAGGTCACTGATGGAGAGAGTTCGTCAGGAACTAAAGATTGAGCTGAAGCAGGTCATTCTTGTACTCAATATATATACATGCTACCTGTTCTTGCACTTTACATGTGGTTTAATATTTTCAGTAAGTTTGAATCACCAACCAGTTTTACTTTCTGCAGGGTTTCAAGTCAAGAATTGAAGATGTCAGGGAGGAAATATTAAGGAAACGTAGAGCTGGGAAATTACCAGGTGACACAACTTCTGTGTTAAAGAATTGGTGGCAGCAACATGCAAAGTGGCCTTATCCTACTGTAAGTGAACACCTTCTCATCATGTTCCTTTCATCTTGCGTGTAATCAATATTGTTTCCTTGAAACCAATTCTAGTATCAACTTATGCATGCGTCCACAACGTTGTTTCTTTGCTAAGAAAGAGTTCATATGTCATACCCCAACATTGCTACTAAGATTCTGCTATTTGTGACATCTGATGTATCATTGGCATGTTATCAATGATGCAATAATGACCTCTGACTCATTGGTTTTGCTTTGTTTCAGGAAGATGACAAGGCAAAACTTGTGGAGGAGACAGGGTTGCAGCTGAAGCAAATTAATAATTGGTTCATCAATCAAAGGAAACGCAACTGGCACAGCAATTCTCAATCGGTTACCTCTTTGAAATCGAAGCGCAAGAGGTAGACATATTTTGTCTCAAGTATGTGTCACAGCTAGCAACACATCTTATATAAGGACTTACTATATATATATATATATATATATATATATATATATATATATATATGCTTATTTCTGATAGAGTCTAGTCTCCCTAAGGATTCCGATCAGATGCACAAGATAGTAGATGGGTTACTGTAATGTAAGATAGCTGAAAAAAAAAAGGCTGCAAGTAAATTTGTGGAATTTAACGTATGAAAACTTCTGTTTTAGGTGTGGTTATCTTTGTAAATTGTTTGCAACTTTTCTGACCGACGACAGAGTTATTACTGTCACTACACACATCATTGGAAGATTTTCGCGGTTCTTTACAAATTATATATGTTCTTTGATCCTACATATTTGATCTTTTATAGCACTCTTATTTTATCAAAAAGAGGAATAAGATTAATTGCTTTCTTCACATTATAGTGTTGATATTTATTCTTACAATAATTGTCATCTATGGTAGAAATGATTGAAAAAAAAGCATGTTAATGAGTAACGAAGTTACAGTAGTTAGTTCACATCAGCTAAGCACAGGCTATAGTTTATACACACTTTAGTTAATAATTCGTGAATAAAAAAAAAACTATACTTATTTGTTTATAAAATGGTCATGTATTTGAACTCGTCAAATTGGACAAAGAACGCTATTGGTTTTATTTATTTAACTTTCAACCTTGAAAACGAAGTATGTAAGTTGACGTTGATTTAGTTGCCTTTAAATGAAAAAAAAGGTTGAAATTATAGACTAAATAATCAATATTTATGAATTAGTCCCTATTTGTATACAAATTATAATAATGTTATTTTATTGGTGTAAGAACTGAAATGAAAAGTTATTAATTAAGGAAAGACTCAAATTTTCATTTTTTTTTGTGAAGACCAAATCAAGTGTAAATTATGTTACGTAAAAACTAAAACAAAATATTAATACGGTGTCAAATATAAACATTAAATCGAATACTGTTATAACACTGGCAAATGACAAAAACTAATTTATAGACATTTTTTTTCATGAAGATAGCCTATGATCTAAGTTGTGAAGATTTTAACTAAAAGTCACTTTATATAGTTACAGTTAAAAATAAGAAATTTAAATTTAAAAATCTTCCGTATAACCGTATAGTTTTTAAGTTAATTTACTTTAAAATTAAAACTTTTTGAGTGATGCTGAATATTGGAATTTGAAATATCTAAACAAACTCCTAATTGTTTTTCCCTCTCTAATGAGCGTGAAATATCCATGAAATTTGTTTTTTTCTTGAATCACTTTTACACCACAGACAGACCATTCATAGGAGCCGATGGGTTTTATGAAAAGTCTACCGTTCAATGTTGTCGTGTACGAACTGGGTCTCAATTGGTTAAAATCATCATTTGGTCTTTTTTTTTGTAATAGTTTCTTCTGTAAGGAATAACAAAGATCCGTTTTTTTCTCCAGAAACAGCTTTACTCGTAAAATAAAAATGGCGGGTCTAAGTTAAACTTAACATTTGTGCAAATTCGTATTTTCTGCATTTCACGTGATGTAATATCTTTTATTGTTAAGAAACTGATACTGATCAATATTTTGAAAACTTTCATTGAATATACAAATTCAATTAAGATCGCATACATGTTCCCGAATCTGCGATTGATTGAATTCATTGTTCATTTTCACCTGCCATCATTTTTGTATTCTTTATGTCAGCTATTCAATAGCCACCACCACTATTCTGGCGGCTGCAGCTAGTGTCTGACACCTTCAACTAAGTTAATGTATTCCTTTTTCACTCGTTACGTATAAAATATTAATTAACAGTCTGTTCATTTCATTCTTATAATCCTTAACCAAGTCAAAATTGAGACACTCTCAAGAGGGTCAACGGCATTTTCAAATCCAGTCTTCTTCCTCATTATGAGTTAAAATTCTCACCCCCCACATTTCATTTCTCGGATCCATCGCCAAATCATCGTTCTTTAGCAAAGTCTCTCACAAAACGACTCACTTGTAATTAGTTCTTACACAACATGGCTCATTTGGTTTATGGTGAAACTCCATCTTTTGGAGCTTCCCACCATGGACAGGCTCAGCAAACTATTCCGTTTCCAACCACTGGAACTTCCTTAAGGATTCTGCTCTTACATGGCAACTTGGAAATATGGGTCAACGAGGCCAAAAACCTTCCTAACATGGACATTCTTCACAAGAAAACGGGAGAAATGGTTTCCATGCTGTCCCGAAAACTTGGCGGCAAAGTCGAAGGCATCATGTCCAAAACTGGAACCAGTGATCCCTATGTTACGGTGTCTGTGGCGGGTGCTGTGATTGCCAGAACTTTTGTCCTCAGGAACAATGAGAACCCCGTTTGGACGCAGCGTTTCTACGTCCCCGTTGCACACCTTGCTTCTGAAGTCCACTTCGTTGTAAAAGACAGTGATATTGTGGGTTCTCAGATAATTGGAGCAGTGGGAATTCCAGTGGAACAGTTATGTAGTGGCACAAGAGTTGAGGGCTTTTTCCCTCTCCTTAGTACTAATGGAAAACCATGTAAGGGTGGAGCAAAATTGAGTTTATCCATTCAGTACACCCCTGTTGAAAAGGTGCCTCTTTATAGCCATGGAGTAGGTTCTGGTCCTCATTACGAAGGGGTCCCTGACACATACTTTCCCCTTAGAAAAGGTGGAAAGGTTACACTATATCAAGATGCTCATGTTCGTGAAGGGTGCCTTCCCAGTTTGAAGGTGGATGGGGATGTGAATTATAAGCATGAAAGTTGTTGGCACGACATCTTTGATGCAATAAATCAGGCTCGTCGATTGGTTTATATTGTTGGGTGGTCCGTGTACTACAATGTTAGTCTCATTCGGGATATGGGTGATGGAAAGACTTACACTTTAAGTGACCTTCTCAAAGCTAAATCAGAGGAAGGTGTCAGAGTGCTGCTCCTTGTTTGGGATGATCCCACTTCTGGAAGCTTGCTTGGACATAAAACGGTAATCAACTTCAAATGATTGTTTTTGGCAATATTCATTTTATTACTTTTGAATCAGATAGTATCTCACTTTGTAAGATATTCAGGTTGGACTTATGAACACTCATGATGAGGACACTCGCCAGTTTTTCAAGCATTCTTCGGTACAGGTGCTTCTTTGCCCACGAGCTGGTGGAAAGGGACACAGCTTTCTCAAAACGCAGGTATCAGAAATACTAACGTTGTATTACTTTCTGGTTTATACTTTTTATGTACATCTTCTGTCATAAAAGTTAGATTGGAAACTTAAATTCTCAGCGGTGACCTTTCTAGTATATTGCGATTGAATTTAAAGAAGAGATCATTTTTTCTTTATACTTAATTGTTAGGAAGCTGGAACAATCTATACCCATCATCAGAAGACAGTCATTGTAGACGCTGATGCAGGTCACAATAAAAGAAAGATAAAAGCTTTCATCGGAGGTCTTGATTTATGTGTGGGTCGATATGATAGCCCAGACCATTCCCTCTTTAGAACTTTGCAGACAACACACAAAGATGACTATCATAATCCTAACTTTGAGGTAAATCAATTTCAATATTCATAATCATTATGCTGTAATCTATGTTGTAATTAATTTATTTGGATAACAATAAACAGGGGCCTGTCACTGATTGTCCAAGACAACCATGGCATGATTTGCATTCCCAAGTTGATGGGCCAGCAGCATACGACATCCTCACCAATTTCGAGGAGCGTTGGTTGAGGGCTTTAAAAATGCATAGATTACGAAAGATGAAAAGTTCGCATGATGGCTCACTACTTAAAATTGATAGAATTGCTGACATTGTTGGCATTGGTAATGTTCCTTGCCTAAATGAAGAAAACCAGGAGACTTGGCATACTCAGGTATATCATCGATTGTGTTGGAAATAGATGAATGATTCCTGCTTCTATTTCTAACAGAATTTACATTCCCTCTGGGAAAATCGTTCAAATTAGTGTCTGATTATCTTTTGCATTGTTCTGATTGAAGATCTTCCGATCAATTGATTCCAATTCTGTGAAAGGATTTCCAAAGGAATCACAAGATGCTATAAGAAGGGTGAGTGACTTCCTTCCGAATTTTTACCTTTATTTTTTGTGAAGGAAAAATGCTAATTCCGTTTACTTCATTGAACAGAACTTGGTTTGTGGGAAGAATGTAATGATAGACATGAGCATACATTCTGCTTATGTCAAGGCAATTCGATCGGCCCAAAAGTTCATCTATATTGAAAACCAATACTTTCTTGGCTCATCGTATAACTGGGATTCTTACAAAGACCTTGGTGAGTATTGAAGATCAAAGATCTTGTCACTGAAATTACCTACTGTTAACTGCTACCAAGAATGCCATGGGCTATTTTCATCTCAAATGCCCTGTATTATCACATTTTTTTTTATGTTAAGAGTTTAATTTTTTATTTACTGGTGTCATTGGCAAACTTGTGAGGCTGTTTCTATTAATATAAGTGGATGTTGGTAGAGTATTCTAAATTGTTTTGTCATGGTGTAGGATCGGTAGATATTAGTATAAGGTGACGGAGCAAATGAAAAAGATGATCATTCAGAAAAATTATTCTCCCTCCTATAACTAAATCTATGCGTCCCAATACTAGTTCTTTGCATGGAGTTCTATTCCATCATTGGGGTTCCTGTTTAGAACATGTGATTTTTTTACCAGTTCCTCCTAATATTCCAATGTTACGACAGGCATACATGATGGTTTTTTTCATTTTCAATTCAGGTGCAAACAACTTAATTCCAATGGAAATTGCATTAAAAATAGCCAGTAAAATCAAACAGCATGAGAGATTCTCCGTGTATATTGTCATTCCTATGTGGCCTGAAGGAGTACCTAAAAGTAAAACTACTCAGCGGATTCTCTTTTGGCAGGTAGGCTTCCTTTATATTTATCTCTAAAAATGGTACTATATAATACAAACCATTAAAACCTTTAATGGCTAGATCATGAAAATGGATTAGGAAGATTTGGTGTATAAAAGACTGCTCTCAAGCGAGAAGAAACTGCTGATTTTCCCGTGCTTCATATTGCCAAATGATCTTAATTTTTCGAAGCACAACTATACATTTTGCACTGCTGAAAATGCTCGTAAATGAAGGAAAACATAGTGTTATTAGGGGTTCGGTTGTGCCTTTGTACACATTCTCATGTTGATTTGTTTGCAGTTCAAAACAATGCAAATGATGTATGAAACAGTTTACAAGGCCTTACAGGAGGCTGGGCTTGACAATCAGTATGAACCACAGGACTACTTGAATTTCTTTTGCCTTGGTAATCGTGAGATCCCTGACAACCAAAATGTTTCAAATGTTACAAAAACTACCGGCGAAAACATACCACAGGTTTCATTTTTACCTTAAATAAACTTGGTGATTTCTCCTTTTCTGCATGTCTCATTGCCTCCTAAACAAGTTTCTCCTTCCTGTTTCCACACTGGTATGTAACCTAGGCACTCACTAAAAAGAACAGAAGATTCATGATTTATGTTCATTCAAAAGGGATGATAGTGGATGATGAATATGTGTTACTGGGGTCTGCAAACATCAACCAGAGATCCATGGAAGGCACCAGAGATACAGAAATAGCAATGGGAGCATATCAGCCTAATCACACTTGGGCAAAGAAGCAATCTAGACCTCGTGGACAGGCAAGATTCATAAACTTTTATAAGTACTTTTCATGACAAATATTTGGAGAGAAAAAATTGTAGGTTGTACCTATAATAATCAAAATGATATATAATTATTAAATAAGGGTAGTCTAAAAAAAGATGATACTATGAGAGATGTTGGAATCTAAGAAAGGTGTATGTGTTTTGTTTTGGGTTTATGATATCAGGTGCATGGTTATAGAATGTCACTATGGAGCGAACATATAGGAAGTGTGGAAGAATGTTTTGAGGAGCCAGAGAGGCTTGAGTGTGTGAGACGCATAAGGTCATTGAGTGAGAGTAACTGGAGACAGTATGCAGCAGATGAGGTAACTGAGATGAAAAGCCATTTACTAAAATATCCGCTTGAAGTTGATTCAAAGGGTAATGTCAAGCCTCTTTCTGGCTGTGAGACATTCCCAGATGTTGGTGGGAACATAAGTGGCACTTTCACAGTACTCACAGAAAATCTCACCATCTGATCAATCTTTTCTGTCTCTTGTAAAACTCCGTGAATGTTATAATTTAGTACCTTATTCACAGGTTTTTATTCTTTTCAAAAGACGAAATAAACAATATAAAGGTCTGTACTTATAATAATAACCTGCTCTCAGTTATTATAGTTTGTTCTCAATGGCTTATTTAGGGTTTAAGGTTGTCTTATAAATCTCTCTCTTTTTGTTTTTTTTATATTAATGTAAGATTGTAGTTGTGTTGAAAAATATGATGATATAACTGATTTTGCTTTTCAAGTGATTATTCAAATTTATAGTGTGTTCTATTCCTGAAATGAAAAAACAAATGATGGGATCAGATAAGTGCATTGGATAAAGTAGCACTACAATGGTAACAATAGAATGTTATTTCGACATTTTCTAGTGAAAAAGCGAGATTTGATTTAATTTGTTGAAAGAATAATTAATTAAAATTATGAGTTGCAAAGTTGTGATCATTGAAATGTTCTTTCCATTCATGTAGTTTTTCAAAGTTTTGTTTAAATTCAATTTTATTTCCTCAAATAGTGTGAAATTTTCAATCACATAATGGTACCAAATCTAATTCAATTTGGTTGTATGCAGAAGAAAAAGAGGTTCTTAAATTACATAGAATAAGTGATATGTAATAATAAGACATCTTTTTGTGTAAATTGGAGCTATCATAACCAAGTTCCGCCACACGTGTCCAGTCCCGTATTGGTCGCTTGTTTATGTTTTTTTATGTAGTAAAAGCACAATTTTTAACATAAAAAAGAATTGTTAAAGAAAAAGTTTACAAACAGCTAAAAAAATTACGAAAATTAGTATATATAGATTCGAGAACCTGTAAGAAACTAGAATAACTTTATTCTGTCAAACACTTCGAATAACAGTTACTTTGTGATCTCAAAATATCGCGTATCATCCCAAAAAGACAACTGGAAAAAGTAAATATATCTATATTATTATAGATTCTCTTGTTACCTTTTTATAATGTTTTCTTTAAATAATTATTTTTTAAAATTAAAATAATCATTTTATTCTTTTAACTTTTGAGTCATGTTAATTTAATTATTTTTCTAATTTTAACTTTTAAATAAAACTTTTTTAAACTAAAATAATTGTCTTACTAATTTTATCTTTTAAATGATTTTAATCAAAATTTATATATTTTTAAACTAAACTAATTACCTTATTATTTTATTCTTTTAAATTTAACTACTTTTAAAAATTAAAATAATTATCTGTAATAAAAAATTATATATATATATATATATATATATATATATATATATTTCCACTAGTATATATAATTTTTCTTCCATGCTTTCAAGATTAGATGATGAGTAAACTCTTAATTAAGATGTATTTGTCTGTGGTTGAATCAATTAATTGTTAAGTAAATAAACAGCTTGTGCTTTCTTTCTATAAAATTTGTTGAACTTTCTATAAATACAAGTATGTGTGAGCCAATAGAGTCGCTTACCCACCTATTTAACACACATAAAGTGTTTTTTGTTTTGGTTAAGACTTATATTTGATATTCTAAAGTTTTTTACTTATGATTGTTATTTGCTTTTTTTTTTCATATATAGATTATGAGTGAAATACATATGATATAGCATACAAGATAAACATTTATGGCAAAAAAAAAAAGACAGAAAAGGTGACTGAAGTCACATGGCTTTTAGCACATGGAAGGGGAACAAATATCTATAAAAATTTATTTTTTAAATGATAATTCATCTTACCTAATAAAATAAACAAAGTTATTACAATTTATTCTTATTCAACTGATTCTCATTCATAAAATGAAAAAAGAAAAAATACCAAAAAAAATAAAATTTAGACTTGAGTGATTACATCTAGTAGCATAAAATATTATAACCAAGAACACTCACCACCCATAAATGATTACCTAGGAAAAGAACCACAAATAACAATACCCTTCTTCATTGTGCATTTTCAACGTTAGTGGCCATTAGCGATCACACCATTAGCAATCACTCCGTTCACAGCTGGAGTAGAACGGCTTTCTTTAGTTTTCTCTGAATAAAATCTCCGATACATGGAGTCAACTTCAGTGAGATAGAATGTGCCCGGAGATAAAAGGCTACTGTCCTTGCTTGTCACAAATTCCTTAGCACCATACCTATGCTCCATTACCTTCAGGGTTTCAACAAACTTCTCCGGTGGAAACTGCATCAGAAAAACATTCATCAAAAGACTATTAAACACAGGATTTTGCTTTCACCATCTTAACAAACATTACAACAATAATCTTAACAAAGGGACTGATTGGCTTCTTAATCATTTACCATAGGATGACTTCTATGGTATTAATCTTCAAGTTCTAAGATACTTTAGAGAACGAAATATCTATTTTTGAAGTTTCTAAAATGTCAGTAAGGAAATAGGAAAAAGAAAATTTCTTAGAACCTATATATGCAGGCTTGATTCAGTTAAATTCAAGGGCATAATTTTTCCCAAAGAGCCTTTAAAAATAATTCTCCCAAACAATTCCAAAACTGGTTCTACTCTTGTCTTCTCCGCTATTTGTTCCCCTCCTGTTTACCGATTATTCTCTTAAATGTCCAGCCGTCATTCTATTTGGATAGTAATCAAAAGTAACAGCTCATCGCTGGTCTAATGATCTGCTGCAATATTTCTATTCATTCTAACAAGACCTCTTTACAGGAGGCCAAATAGTATCTCTGTCCGCTGAAAAATTCGTCAGTTTTCAATCATATGTTTGTTACAACAAACACATTCTTATGTTTTTGGCATGCCCATCTTCCATTCAATATTAAACCAGAAGAGCAAATGAGGAATACGTCCATATTTTATTAGACTTTTGTAGATCATTACCTCGTGTCTTGACTTCAATTTTCCATCGACATCCATCACTCTAGCGATGTTTGACAAGCTAAATGGATGTTGAATATCTCGCAATTGCAAAGAAAATATTGTGGAAGTTAAGCCACTTCCGTATGAGAATAATATCACCCTCTTACCAGCCTGACAATTGAAAAATGAAAATATTCATTAGAAAGCTCAAAACAATTTTGCGACGAACTTTATTTGCTGTAGTGGTCAGGACATTCACCAATGTGTTATGTTTGTTGTGAATAAGGGATGCAAATGCTGCATAGAGTGACGCAGTGTACATGTTGCCGACTTGCTTTGGAATCAAGGTTGTTGGCTGTACCTTCTCGTCATACAGAGGCTTCGCAACTTGTTGGGATGTCTGCAAATCAATAATATTGCACATCAGAAAAAAAGTTTAAATGCTGTTCGTTTTCAATAGAATTCTATATATGTGAACCTACAGCTAGTTTGACAACTGAAGGTCGAAAAGGAAAACTAATAAAATATCTAAGAGAAACAACAGATTATGGATTTCGAGGGGGTAGGTTCTTAGACCTTTTCAAGATCCCGACTTTGGTAGCTCTCATCGCCAGATAAATTTGAAAAAGGTCCCAGCTTTTCTTTGGCATTCTCATCCACAGAGCTGCAATCATAACCAATTTTAGAACATCCACACCACACATTAACTGATAAAAAATATTCTAGATGATGGAGAAATAAAGAGGACCTGGCATTCCTCAAAAAGTCATTGAAATACAGCCGAGCAAAACTCTTCTGTACAAGCTGCAGAAGCAAGTGGAATTAGAGGAAGTATATAAATGAATATACTTAAGAAAAACAAATGTACATATTAATTAAGAAGATACATCAATGACATACCGAACTACATAGAACATGTTAGAGGGAGCATTATTATGCATCGTGTGGAGTTGGGAGATTAAACAATAGATGCTTCAGAAGAAAACCTACCTTGTTGTAAGGTGAGTGAAAAACAAAGTATGCCGCATCAGAAAGAGAAAATGGTTTTCCCTCGAATTTCTCATACCTGCAAAGTAGATATAGGTAGGTACTTCAGTGATCAGTTACTATACTATTGATGTTTTGAACACAATGAGTGTTAATACACATATTCCTATTTAATGAGTGTCACTTGTGATTTTAGGAAAATAAATTTTAATCAATAATAAGGATACGCTGTTAGCATAGAATGTTTTTTAAGAATCTTTTTTCCTCGGTGTTATGCACAAATCTCGTTATTACATCATTTAATATTTTGAAAATGTGATTTAGTTCACAAAAAATTGTCAATAGGACATGGCAGGTCAGACCCAATTTGCATCAACCCAGCAGAATGTGGAGTAAACTCAGATTTTTATTGGGTTCTTTTGAGCTGACACTTCCAATCAAATTGAAAGGATCCAATTTTATATTTATATTGATAGAACAAATTCATAAGAACTAAAATTAACAATAAAGACTTACTTGTGACAGAAACTCTTGTAGCAAGAATCAAGAGCCATGAGGTAACAAGTTTGTGAAAGCTTTCCATCAACAACCTACAGCCAAAAAAAATGTGAATATATAGCAGTTGGCATCCTGAAACATCAGTGGCTTATGGGTGAAAGTAAAATGGACACGAACAATCAAAATGCTATCCTTCATGGCATATCAAAACAAAAATAAAGAGCAACTTGCAAGGATAATTTTAGCCGTCTGGAAATTAATTGCAAGTTGTTCTTCAAAGCATATGATCCCAAAAGTCAAAGGGAGTAAAAAACTCACTGGATATTCACTAGCAAGATTCGGCTTGTAAAAATCATAAACATGAGACATATGACTTCCTCTATATTTGCTTTCAAAAGAAATGGGAGCATCAGGACCAACTAGCATGGCAATAGCAGCAGCTCCTCCAGTAGGTCGAGCAGGTCCTTCAGCATAGACCTGAGAAGGGAAACATTAGAAACAAGCTTGAAATTAATCTACCATATAATCTTAAGACTTTGAATGAGGAACTCAGGACTTTGAATAAGGAACTTGTATTGTTCTGTTGGAAAATAAGAGAGTCAAACCAAGTTTGTATTGCTGCATTAGTGCAAATGTAATGTGAATGATTAGAAAATTATCTTACAGCACTGTCAGTGCAGACAACAAGTCCATAGCGTCCATCCCATGAGTTGCTCTCCACCCAATTGACACAGTTAAACAGGGCGGCAGTTCCCCCATAGCATGCATTAGTTGAATCAACACCCTCAATGTCGGTATTTCCGCATTTCTGTTCATTTCAAACAAATAAAGAACTTTCATTTATAGTGGAAAGTAAAGGAGAAACGGATGAAAGATCTAGAAAATTATAATATGACAGAAAAAATCCAATCAGATAATTAACAATGTAATTTTCCAATAAGACAGTAAACGTTATGAAGATGGTAACTGGGAACTATTAGGATGAAAAACGCACAGTTGTCAGCAAGTAAATAGGCATTTAAACTACAATTAGAAGATGAACACGCCAATCTACTGTGACAGGGAGAATCACACAACCAAGATCCATGAGGTTAGACAAGAAAAGTATACCTCAAAGATCTGCATAAGGAATGTTTTGATGGATTTGCTTTTGTCTATCACAGTCTCACTTCCAACTTCGAGGCGACCAATTTGTTTAGCATCAATTCCATACTTCTCAAGAAGAGAAGTAACCACTGTCAAACTGAAGATGCGATGTTAGTTTTGAAGAAGTGAGATTAGGAATATTATTAATTGTAAGGTATAAGATAAATCTTCAGCACTGGAGTCCTATTCTCCTATTCAACATTAAACATGGTTATTCATTTCAGCGTATCCTGGAAAATTTTGACAGAGCTAAAACTTCATCATGGGTGGTATTAACCAGATCACCAACTTATATGCTCTCCAAAAAGGATCCACCAAACCATTAGGTAAAGCTTGTAAGTAGTAAAACTTACTTAAGCATTTTCAAAATATGACATATTATGATATCCTAGTCAATAAATGGCGAGGACAACCCAGAAACAGGGAAACTAACTACAAGCAACGACAACTCCAAACACAATGCAAATCATAAGACTATCACAAACAAAAAACAGAGACTATCAAAATCAGAGTAGAAACCTCATTGAGATGACATCTTCCACTTCGGTACAGAACGACATGCAATCTTGGCCAAGCCCAATGGTGTACTTCCCTTTGCTGGCACCATCATGAGTCTCCAATGCTTCCTACACGTGGTTATGTGAAGAAAATAAAAATCTCGAAATAAAAAAAGTCTAGGAAACCTCAATTTTATAAAGTGAGATAATTAACACAGTAAAAAAATAAAAAATTTCGACTTGCATTGCTTCGGAAGCATTGAGAATACGGTATAGTTTTTTAAAGAAAAAGAATCACGGGCTAATCAATTTCGTCCAGCTTTTTCCCCACTATTGATTTCGGGCTAGTTCCTTTCACACGAAAACTATAATCTAACAAAAAGTGAAAATGGAAAACAAATCTCAGACCTTACATCATCACTTTCAACAAAAAATGATGGGGAAATCGATTTTATGCGCTTCTAAGAAAACGTTATCGATGCGATCCAGCCCCAGGTGACTCAAATAAGGTACATGCTGAAAAGATATCCCACTCCCAAACTCCACACGCTTATTATTTAATTTTACAGTTGTCTTGAGCATCTAGAGATAATTTTATTCTTCCAAAATATCCAATTAAGCGAGTGACAGCAACGCAAGACGGAAAACGAAATTCCCGTGACATATCGAACAGCTTCCATGGTTGTTTTTGAAAACGTTAAACAAAGAAGCAAAGTGAAACGAAGAAAGCAAAAAGAAACAGAGAGAAAATGAAAGTTGGTGGAGTGACCTGCTGAACGCAGGCTGGAGGAAAGTAGATGTCAATGGCGAGAATTCCGACGTTCTTTGCCATTTTCTGCTCACCGCTTCCAAATGCCAACGATAAAAAAAAATGAATGCTCTCTTGATCGAATGGAACCGGACACACAAAATCGCAAAGAAAGAGAGAGAAAGGAAGTAGTGAGTTGTGCAGTGACTCACTCACATGGGAAGTGTTGGAAACTTAGCATATATATATATATATATATATATATATATATATATATATAAAGAAAATTCGTTAGGGAAACAGCCACCAACCCCAAATGATCTGGTGCGGTGAGGTGTACCCAAGGGTCCCCTCTTTCATGCATCTCCCAGTGAATAAACGCAGATTGCGTGAGTGAACACCCCCAGACAAACACAGAACATAACACTTTTTTATTTTTTCCCTTTTATTTACCACCGTTTTGTGCCATGTAAAATCTATATTCATTTTATTTTATTTTATTATCATTTTTCTTTATTACTAGAAATATGATGCTTGTTTTAATGTTTATTATTATTATCCTAAAAAAAGTAATAAAAAAACTACCCAGTAGTCTTCCATGCACCTTTTCTTTCCTTATTTATATAAATAAAATAATTGTTTAACGGAATGACAAATCAGATTTAGATTTGGGAAAATAATTATATTAGTAGTGTACTTATGAGCTGGAGTGGAATTACACGTCATTATTGTGGAACATAAATTATATACTTTATGGTCGGATACAAATATATGAATTTAAGATGTTAATGAATTATTTAACTTAGCTGGTCATTTATTATCGATGTTTTTGAAATTTAACTAGTGAATATATTGAAGATTGAATCGTGGTTAAATTGATATTGATATTAATAAAATAATAATTAAATGATATTAAAATAAAAAATTTAATAATGAAAATTAAAAACAGACAACACTTTGTCTTTTTCATGTTTAAATCAAATATATGACTGTAAACCAAATAGTATTCCTTAAACCAGAGTTTCAACTATGTATACAGCACTATTGACTTGTAATAATAAAATTATATTTGAAATAAGAAAGAAAGAGATAAATATTTTATTTTACTTTTATTTTTGTTAGAAAAAAGTTAAAAGATTTTTTTTTAAAGATTAACGAAGTAGTTTTTTTTTTTGCAAAACTTCTTATTTTTAATCTAATTTTCCTTTGGACTGATTTTATTCGTTTATTTAATTACATAAATAGTTAATTTTTCCGTTTGACTCGTCCTTTGAATGATTAATTTAGATGTATGTGTATTTCTATCTCAAAAATCTTTATTTTGTATTTAAGGTAATACACAACCAAAATTAATAGAAGTCAGTTTTGGCTTCAATATTTATATTTTTGAAGACTACCTTAAATCAATCTAGCTACACTTCCAGAAATAGATTATTTAAAAAATACTCTAATAATATTTAAAATCATTCTTATCTTCGTAAAGTAATTATATAGTATTTATTTAAAAAGTCAAATAAGAGAGAAAAATGAAGACTTGACAACTTTAAAGTTTAAAAATCACGTGCGTTGCTACGCCGGTCATGGGCGGATCCCTCTGACTCCTTGCTAATATTTGTTTCTTAAACTTTGTTTTCAAAATAAAGAAATAAAATTAATTTTTATTTAAAAGGAAATGAAATCCTAAATAAGTTAATCTAAAATATATTTATTTTTAACTTGTTTATAAATTACTTATCCTTTTTTATTAGTTAATCACTTAACAAACTATATTTTCCCTTTCCAAACAGAATAGATTAAGAAATAGTAGGTAAAACGAAAGTAAAATCAAATCTGTTTTGGCATATTGCATTTATATTGGTAGCATTTGGTCGAAAAAATTGTCGTCTTTTCCATTAGAGTATTGGATGAGTGATTACGCAATATTGATGGGCACAAAATTAAACAAAATATTCACTTGTATTTTTTATTTTCCAAATAAATAAGTCATTTTTTTATAACGAGTAAAATGAAATTTTTAATAAATTAAAATAAACTCTAACATATTATTCTGATATTAAAAAATAAATTTTAAACTTAAAATTTGATTAAATTATTTTGTAAAATAAGATTTACATTTATATATATTCTTCACGTGCAGTTGCAATCTTAACGTAAGTAACGAAGGATTTATTATAATTTTATCGATGTGAGACTTTACTTTGAATTACATCAGAAACCAGTTTTTATTTTTTATTTTATGTATTTCAACTTCATTTTAGTTCCTTACACGTCTAACCATATTGCTTTCCTTAGCACACTAAATCTTGTTATAACGGTTACGGTTGGTAAAGGGAACATTTAAGTATACTTTCTCTAACACGAGATAAATGAGCAAATATTTTATAAATTTAAGCGGGTTTAGCCTTATATTAATAATCGCATCAAAATGAAGCATTTAAACTCCAAATACGGGTTAAACAAAAACAAAATGGTTTAAATCAAATTATATTACTTATTAAATATTTTAAAAATTATTAAATGCAAAAGTTGAATATTGTAAATTTTTAGGGTATTACTTTTTTTTTTCACTTGGAGGAAAAATAAGAAAGTCGAAAGCAAGTACGATGCAGTGTTTGGTTGCCTCGCGCTGCACGTTGGCAATAACAAAAGCTGATAAATTTGGTTATTGCATAATAAGTTGTAATAAATGATTATTTATCCACCTCACTTTCCACGCCCTACACGAGGCCACACGGTATGCTTTTATTTATTTTTTTCGTCATACGAATATGCAACTATAAGACTATTTTTATTTTTATTTTTCATTTTCGTGTGTTAGGTTTTGGAGGGATTAAACTTATAGACGATAAATTAATATTTTATTAATTTATAATATATTTGACATGCTATCAGTTCTTAATTCAATAATAATTGCATGTATAAAACTTAAGAGCGTTTACTTAATTTTATATGCTATTTAAATAAATAAAATTTAGAGTTTCACTCAACCACTCACATGATAGATTTAGTATTGAATTTTAACGTAAATTATTAAAGGAAACTTGAGCTCTGTTTGGGTAATAATATTAAAAAAATCATCTAAAATCCAAAACTTGTCTTCATTTTATATTTTTAATAAATTCAAATTAGAGTGATTATTATTATTTTTGGTTAAACCTATATTCTCAGTTTCCATGAGAACATATACACTAACAATTATCCGAATTTATTATGTAAAATATTAAATGACTAATATATAATATTATAAACCGATGAATTTTTACATACCAAACTATCGGTTAGATAAAATAAAACTATCAACAAACCTTTTATATATGATATTTGCGTGTGTATATATATATATATATAAAATTAAATTATCAATGTATGTCGATCCATGAGATAAACTTGCTTTCGTATTAATACATGTTATAATTACATACCTACAACATAAAAAAGGATGAGTTATACTGATAAAAAAAAGTTGATTATAAATTTAAGGTATGAAGAGTCAACCTACTAAATAATTATTGATACTTTCTAATAAAATCGTACATCATCTTATTCAATTTTTCCATAGTTTCTTAATCTTATTAAATAATAATTTGACTTAGCTTAACAACCTTTAAAAGATAAATATTAATTGTATATGTGAGAGAGTAAAACTTGACTCAAGACTAAAGTTTATTCAATCACAAAGTAATTTACAAGTAATTACAATAACTCGTTACATAAAATGGGTTTAAAATTAATGAAAGTTGAATATTTAATTTCTATAATGGGTCTTACACTCAACATACTTTATATCTAGTAATAAGAATTGTTCACAAACACAACCAACAAATTATCTCCTCATACCATAGTGGAACAAACGCAAGCAACAAATTATTGCTTTTATCTTAAGGAATTTATGAAAATATAAAAAGAAAATTATTACAAGAATTTAACCTTTATACATAAGCAACAATTTACTACTTTTTATCTTAAGGAATTTATGAAAATACGAGAAAAAAATTTATTATAAGAATTTATCTTTTAAGACACATTTAAGCAAATCGACATATGTATATAATTGAAGAGAAATATCGATTGAGCAAAGTAAGGTAAGGTCACTTGTGTTTAAGAGATATTATTATCAGTTGGTAATTGTAGTTTCAACGAAAAAGAAATTGACATATATAACATTTTTCTCGCCCAAATGTTTTTTTTTTTTGTTTTGCACCAAATCCTTTTAAGGTTTGATGAACCCATAAAGTTATGGGAAGTACCAAAATTAAATTTTTTTATTGACTTTAGTGATGCTATATAATAAAACTTTAATTAAAATATTAAAGTTGTAGAAAAAAAATAAGACCTATATGTACTCAAACATATTAATTTTCAGTTAAGAGACTTCTTCTTGTTATATATAAAAGTGGATTTTAAAGACGTTTTTCTCTTTAGAATGTGATGTTTTTGTCACAATTTTATCTATTATTTATCATATAAAAGATATAAGAAAGCTATAAACCCTGTTTTTTTTATAGACAACATTAATAACATTCTATTATGAATCATTACATTTAATCTCAATGACTTTTTAGAATAAAAATACTGAACTTGACTGAGATAATTTAGAGTAATATTTAAGATAATTAAGATTTAACATTCAAAATTGATAAAAGTGAACAACACATTTAACATGAGAAATATTTAATTAAATAAAGAAACACTAGTTCTTATATTGTAGAGAATGTGAATGTTTAATTCTGATAAGATTTTTAAAATATAATTCTGATTTATTATTTTAAAAATATTGTATCATATATACAAAGAGTCTATAATTTTTTATTTATTAAAGGAATGACACTTATATAAATTTACACAAATTATAATAATATCTAAATTATAGTTCACATAATATTTTTTTATGTCTAATATTTAATAAAAAATATTTAATATATCTTAACAATTAATCTAATTTCAATAACTTATTTCAAATAAAAAATACTTGAAATTGTTCGTTGTAAAAATAATTTAAAATAATATTCAATAATTAACATTTAACATTCGAAATTGAAAAAAGAATAAAACATTTAGATATATTTAAAGAAGTTAATGGATAACAGTAAAGGAATAACAAAAATAAACTATTTATGTAAAATGGTGATAACATTTTGAATGAAACAAATACATTTAAAAAACAGTATTTAAGAAACACTACAATGAAAACTCAAAAGTCTTTTCATTCCAAAAATCCTTCCTTTAGAGTCATTATTACATGAACTTGATAGAATAAGGTTACTACCAAACATTTTGAAATCATAAAAACACATCGAACTTAAAAACTATACCAAGTTATATTTCAATCATTCAAAAAAGTTATACAAAAAAATTTTCATCCTCATTAAAATATCACTTCAAAACAAACTATTCACCTTCACACACTACTTTTTACTCAAATTCCAAATTTTGGAATTAGTATATATACCCGTATATACTTAGATATTGTACAAATATCAATAGTAGCAGCTACATTAATAACTACTTAATAATAATAAAGTCCAACAATTCAAATATGTTCTATGTAATATAATATTATTCAATGATAACAACTTTGAAACATATCATTATTCAGAAAGGTTGTAAAAGTCTATATAAGAACATATTCAAATTTTACTTTTTTTTAATATATAAAAGCAAATTTTTAAGTTACTAATATAAAAGTCAATAAGTTTAGTAGATATATTGATTTGTAATTAAGTAATGATTTTAAAAACCTTTATATCGTCAGTAAATTGATTAATTATCTGTTATATTTTATTATTCAATAATTTAATATAAAATTATATATTAAATATATATATATATATATATATATATTAATTTAATTGATTGGATCTTAGAATTGACTATTAATGTCAGTAAAAACATGTATTTATTTAATATTGGAATCTAAATAGTTAACAAGTATATCCGTATTATTATTTTAAATGCAAAATTGAAAATTTTCTAATATAAACATTGATCATATGATTAGATGCAAGAATTAAATAGAGTAGTGAAGCATTGAGTATGAAAGAAAGATGTGACTTGATTCAAAGGGAAGAAGCCCTGAAACTGATTTGCTTATAGTCCTTCCTTCTCAATCAAAAACATCTTGGTGTTACTTCCTGCACCCTATCAATTGTTTTTCCTGCACCACATCAAAGCTTCCGGAATTATTTTTTTTTTCAAAGATGTTTAATATTTTAAAAGAAGCTTTACGATGTTTAATATTTCTAACTCGTTAAATATTTACTTGATGGATACCACTTGTTTAATTTATTTTTTTTATCAAATTATTTTATTTTAAGGTAAAACTTAGTAGAGTTTTCAAATTTATTCGATGTAGGTTTTGCTTATAATGTGGTGAATTTTTGATAAATTTCAATTATAATAAACATTAATTCGCCTTATCAAGGATCAAACAGTTACCTCTAGCTTACTCAACATTGGATTCAAGAAACAGAGGATTTTAATAATTCAATTTGAACTTTAATCTCTGTCACTAGAAGAACTTCAATATCTGGGAAAGATTTTGCACTGTTTAAAAAGTTGAAAACAAGCTTTCGTGGGACTTTTAAGATGTCCAGTTTTACGCTAACAATACATATATATATATATATACACATATATATATACCTTTCAACTTTCTAAACAAGTTATATTAAATAACAAATAAAGAAAAAGAAATGAATATTTGCCCCCATAATAGTCCTACCCAACTCCTATAAATGAATTGCATGCATCAAACAGAAGACTGAATTATACTTTTAGTAAACTGGATTATTTTTGGTACGATAGGAAAAAGAGAAAAAAAAAAGAAGAAGCTTCGTTAAGTGAGGCAAGCAAAGCTTTAAACTTTGGAAAGTAAATCCGGAGGTAGGAAGCATATCTGCTACACCACTGGTTTCAGGAGGAATAATCAGAAAAGGGAAAGAGTTAAGAGACTGAGTGAAAAACTGGTTGAAGAAAGTAGCTAGATGGAACAAGTAGATTACGATAGAGATAAGGAAGAAGATAGAAGATGGAGTATGATGAGCTACATATTGATTAATACATATATGGTCTTTCGGGTGTAAATCTTTTACAAGCTTCTCGTTGCTGCTTCCACTAGATCTTTATTTGCCTTACGTAATCGTTGGCAAACAAAGTATTAGTGGAAAAAGCAAAAAGAAGCTATGGGTAAGAACCCAGGCCATACAAAAGAAAACTTAAATTGTTTAACATAAAAGAATGTGCTACCATTGTTTTCACCTTGTATACTCCCCTTCTATGCATTATCTCAGTTCTTTCAAAACGTGCTTCTGCACTGCCTCTATCCGTCGAGAAAACCCATGGAGATACCATACCACCCAAATAGCACAACAAAACAAGCTTTCTAGTTCTTTCCACCTTTTAGCTGGAGTAATGCCAATAACATAACTCTAAACTCGCAAAAGAGAACAGTGCTTCTCTACCACTGATTCTGGGACATCTTTCAAATCAAAGGTAGAAAAACAACGTTGCTGTTTGTGACTGTAGAGTTGAGGCACTACTATCACTTCCCACTACATTTACCACGATTTCTTAAGAGAAAACACGACTTCCTTTTTCTGGTAGTCTGTATGGAGACTGCCACCAGATCAAATGAAATCACTTACTATGCTTGGACACGCGTTGAATTTGTGTCATCACGTCCTGACCATTTTTTCTTCTGGATCTTCGACATTTTTGGATCAACGATTTCAAGAGCACCAAGAATGCATTTGCGGTATGAAAAATCTTCAACAGTTCCGTCAGTTCGCACTACATGGAAGCAGCGGCTATCCGTAAATTTAGGATGCCATCCAACCTGTGACCGAGAGCAAGAACAAACTTCATTATACACTTTAACTAGCAAAAGAAGCATGATAGATGCAGTATCTCCTCATTATTACTACTTCAAAGCTACTACGTAATCGTAATTATCATTTCCTAATGGCGGCATAAAGGTTTAATGAGACGTGGATTACTTCTATTTTAAATATTATGATACACACTACATTACTACATCTATAAATACTCAAAAGCCAAAACAGTAAATGGCCAGCATTAAAGAAATTCATGATAAATAAGACGTTACACACAATCACCGTAAATCTAGGGGCAACAAGAACAAAGTAATGAAGTCCAAGTATGAAAGACGATGGTGAAAATTAATAAGAACAAACAAAACACGTTAGATAAAAAAATTAACAAAATATGAACTGGCAAATTTAAAGGGAAAAAAAAACTGAATATGCACGAAAAAATAGTCCAGTAAACTCTGAAGAGTAAAGGAAACAAGACAACTTTTTTGTGTAGATGTTGAAGGAAGAGTTTCAAATCCTATATTATGTTTCTCAAGCAAAAATCACATTAGAAAAATTGAGGAGAAATCACAATTTTAAAAATCCTAAACAAAATTCTTTCAAGGGTAAAAATGAATGTTTAAAGCCTATATCATGATAGCTTCCAATAACATGCAAATATCCATTCTTTTAACCACACTATTGTAGCCATGATGATAGTGTAACTGCTTCACATTGAATCCCGTGGCAGAAAAGGGTCACTATAGCACGCTCTTAACTAATATGTGATACTATATATGGAATGAAATTTACCATATATGAATGTGAAATAATTTGCTCTAGCCTTTTCATTTACACCACAATTGCAGATAAAGGTTCTATTCTGATCACACAAGTTTATTAACACTCAAAACAATCTCAATCCAATGACTTCTTTTCATTTTATTTTTCTTTAGGGGTATTAGGCAGTGCTAACCTAGTCTAAAATCATTCAGAAATGAGTTCTACCCATTGCATCATTGCTAATTGCCACAAAAATCATTATTAAAGAGGAAATAAGGGGGATTGTAAGAAAAGAATACGGGATGGGGTGGTGCTTGTTTTCATGGCTCCACTGACTTCATCAAGTTCAAGAATTCATAAATGTTCATAATGAAGTAACACAAATAATAATAAAAAAAAAAAAACTTTTCAAGGGAACTTTTAAGAGTAATAAAGAGAAAATACAGAAAAAATTTCCAAATTTGAAGTTCGCTTCAATTTAACGTGCATTGCCTTTAAGCGCATTAAGACAAAACCAAGAAGAAACAAAATTATTTTTTACCTCAAATCCAAAACCTTCTTCACAAGAGAACACATACCTTAATGTCCTGTGGTCCAGCACCCAACTTCTCACTTCTACGAGGATGAAAATTCAGAACTCTTAGCATTGTAGATCTGTCAAACTCACTTAACAGCTCATCAATCGCATACCTACATAGACAACACCACAAATGTACAATTATTCTGCATATCATAGATCCACAATCACACGAAGCGATCTTAGACAACCATACAAAACTGTGTCAAGAAGATATACCTTGAGTTTGGCAACAGTATATATAAAGTAGAGACTATCAGAACCAATTTGTTATATTAGTTATTTCCTTCTGAAAATAACTGAGATATATAGGTAGCAATAAGTCAAAGATATTTGTAGTTGGTCTTATAATACTTTATACCAAACAAAGTGAAATAGCTACATAGAAAATGTAGTTAAAAACCAATTTTCTACTCGTTTAAGCTAGGTTGAGTCTCAAGGATAGTGTTCGTGCCTCTCATAAGTCTAATGAACTTATTACTCAAGGAAAAACTATTCTAAAATAATAAAAAGGGACAGAATAAAATTTAACCACCAATTGCAAGAACATACCAAAGCATAATGATACACTTGCTTCCAGAAGCATAAAAATTAGTACGAAGTAGAAAGTAGCTTAGTGGAAGTGCCTAACTGAAAGAAACAACCATGGCATAACAATACGTACAACCAGTTGTGACCTATATTAGTCCGTGCTATATATGATAATGTGAATGTCATAAATAGAATATACAGAACTATGTATCATTAAAAACACACCAGAGTTTAGAAAAGGCTACAGTTCTTACTTGTTCAATATGCACCTTGAAGCAATAGTCAGCTTCTGAATATCATTTACCGTCAGAAAATTTCTTACAATGTTTTTCCACTGTTTTCCCTCTTTAAAGGCATAGCCATTCTTATGCCTAAACTCAGAACCACATTTGTCAGATGAATTGTTGTGAGAATGTATACCAATCTTATTGTTCGGCTTGTCAAAACTGGCTTCTAGCAGCTTATACACATCTACAGACTTGGCTACCTCATGTCCCTGATAAAATAAAATGTTGGACCACTGTAAATGACAGTATTACACGTACAACTTGCCTGGTACAAGATAACTTTTCTCCATAACAACCTAGAAACTCGGAATCTTTACTCGGTATAAACCTTAATTTTTTGTCAGAGAAATGGTTAAGATAGTAAATTCACTAATAAAAAACGAGCATGTTTGAATTGAAAATAGCAATTGGAGAAACAAAGGTCAAACGTTTTAACAATCTCATGATATAGAAAGCAGCTAAAAGTGTTTATAGAATGCATAATTCGCATTTATACTTGAAAAGTTCACAGTATAAAAGTCAGAAAGTCAACAAATAGGATGCTGCATTCTTGAGAGAAGTTGGTCAAACATTTTGGTACTGAAGTGAAATTCTTCTAACTTGCACATACTAGACATATCACTTTTAGGGCAATAAAAGCACAAGGTAAATTCCTGGGTTCTTTAAAAATCAACTCTATATTATAAATATTAACTTTTATCTTGAAGAGCGAATTTTAGAATTGATTTCTCAAAATACTTTTTGGAGTTGTTATCACTCACTGACCTTATTATATATATATATATATATATATATATATATATATATATATATATATATATATATATATATTAAGCATTCAATTTCATTTTTCAACTCCTTATTACTTTCTAATATACTTAATTTTTTTTTTCAAATTTCATTTAATCTAACAACTAGTTCAAAAGTTTTTTTCTTGACTATCTCAAACGATTCTTGACTTTGTAAGTTTAAATTTTTTTCGACCACTTTTCAACGTTGTTATAAGTTATATCAGTATAAATTCTTGATCCTAAATCGAGAATAAAATTTATATATTTAAAATAGTTGTTTATTCAAACAACTACAATATAATTTATGTAGTAAAAAATATTTATTATTAGAAAATAACAATTTATGACCTCCCTTGCACCTTGGGTAGGGTCTTGCTCTGAAGTCTGCACAAGTGGTAGAGACTTTGTCATAATTTGTGAAGAGGGGGCCTGCGTTCGTGCGGCCCCTGTTAAATAAAGCATTTATCTTATACATTAAAAAGACAACAATGCTTGTAGAACAATCTTAATGATACATGATACATTAAATCTGAATGAAAGCAAGAAAATTAATTAATAGATAATAAAACCAATACCTTCTCTGAATATATGATATCAAACAGTCCACTTGTCCCCATAGAGGGACAGTTTCCCCAAGCCAATGCATCCAGGCTGCCCCGAAGATTATCCGTGATTCCAGACTTGGCAGCTTTTATAAAGCTCCTACCTGGATTCTGCAATAACATTTGATAATTTCGAGATGAATTATGTATGGGTTATCAAAATCTTGACATCAGAAATCATAGAGCATTGACTGAATAACAAATGTGAAACTGACAGAAAAGCATGCTTGCACAAATGGTGATGAAACGGACGCATGTTCTCGTTGTAGTGCCATGCCTTTAGCATTTAATCCTACAAATTCTCCACTAGCTGACAGACTATTGGCAAGAAGACGCAGATGCTTAGGAAGGATGGACTTTCCAGTGTCACATATTGCAGATGCCAAACTCTACAAGTAAACCATATGCAAGTAAATCAAATATGCACATATACTACCATGTATTTCATTTGGAACCTAAAACAAAGAAAGGAATGTTTGTAATCATACCCACCTTGTAATAATATTGCCAGGCTACATCAATTCCAAAGGCTGATGAGATATAACTTATGCTGTCTGGATGACTCCGTGGCCAGTCAATTATCTGCATTATCTTGTGACAATGATTTACAAGTACACCCCAGAACCTTCCAGTGTTACCCTCGCTGGCCACAGTAACCCTCAAGTACAGTTCACCAGAAGAACCACTGTAAGAATTTGTTACTTTTGATTGATTATTCCAGAGAATATCAACCTTCTTGATGTCCATAAATCCTAAAGAACATTTCACGAATTCATAATGATGAAAAAATATAAGAATATTTTACAACGCCGAGTAATACATATTTGTGCATGAGTCAGTCGCAGTAAAGTTGGTCATAGGAAACCAAATTTATAAATGGAAATAATTCACCTATTTTATTTACAATTGTGTGCTTTTAACGTGAGTCCTCCTAAAAGAAAAGGATTAGCGATAACACTTTTAACTTCACATTTATAATAGCCAAATACAGTGTACTTTTTTCTAGCCATCATGGAATCATAAAAGTTTTACATGACAACAAAGAAACTTCAACTGACATATATGTAGCACAAACATAATTTGAACTTCAACAAAACACGAAATGTTCCACCCATGTATTTGCTCGTGAAGGTAACTTTTAAAAGGTTCACATATATAATCACCACTTGAAACGACAAGATATTCATATTAGATTATTACTAACCTTTTATTGTTGTTCCTAGAAAAAAAGGTATCATCAAGTCCCGAACGGAAACCAGTTGGATAGGATTCTCAGAATTTTCAACAACTGTGATCGTTATGCAATCATCACTATCTTCTTTATTATCTACAAAAGTGTCATCACCTTCCTTAACCGCGGAATAACCAGAACACTTTCTGCTATTTCATTGTCCAAGAAAGAAGGGATCAGTAAAGCAGTAAGAATGATAAGTAATGAAGAGAAGTAAGAGATCACGCAAGTGGTGTATTATTATTATAATCACTACAATTTTACACAAGAAACCCACCCATAAAGACAAAGAAAACATAATTCTTTTGGAATGTGGAAAACAGATTTTTCAGTACTATAAGCCTCAAAAAAATTATAGTCACAACTGGTTTTTCCCAAATAGAATAGTTGTTATGAATAGGTAAAGGTCCAATAATTTCAAATAGCCTTGCCCTATTCATGTCAATAGATGTATTCAATGATCATTACATTTTTTGTTCTTGATCAAAATTGACAATAATGAAAAAATATATATCATTAGTCTTGTAATTGAAATTTAGGGTACATACTCGCATTATACTGAATCATGGTTTTAAACAATGTCATTTATCTACTTCATTTATAAATTTCAGTCTCTCGATATCAATTTCTTTGAAATCTTGCTGCTATATGAAAAGTTCTTTGTAGTTCAGTAAAAAATTATAATTTTATCAAAGCCAGAGGATTTCAGTTCTATCTAAGGGTTGTGGCAAAATTATTGCAAGTATAAGGGGTTTCACCAAAATTAGCTGGGTCGCTCAGAGCTGTTGTCAACAGTAAATAAACAAGTAAAAAGCATATTCAACGATCCACTTGGCAATAATTGAAGCAACAAACACATTCTGAATATACAAGAACAACATGACTAGATGTCATTTATTGCCTATCTGCACTAATAACTAAATATCCTTCAAGCTCACAGAAAAGCATAGAACTCTGAATAGAGGTAGTTACATATACTGTTATAACCTTCACTAACTCCCAGTATAGCACTCAAGGACAGTAAATACTTCCTCAAGTAACAACATATATTGTTAGATTAGAAGCACCATAACAATAGAAACTTACTTGCTTGATATTTTCAAATTGGTAAAAGAGACTTTTAGTTCTTTTCTCTGGGAGTAATATCTCTGGTAAAGAGAGTCAATGATAGAATCCACTTTCAAATTTCTTCTCGTTAGAATTTCCTTGTCTAAATGAAAGTGGCAGACCCAAGGACAGCATTTCTCTAGGCTGCGACTATCATGTGGGGTGAATATTATCATCACAGTAGAAACAATTTTTGAGAAGAGCAATCTTTCCAAATAATTCTTAACTTCTAAAGCTGCATATTCAAACCCATGTCTCTGTTTACCAACTTTTTCAGACAAAAATAAAGTCACAGACTGGTCGCCCTTTTTTTTCCTTGAACCACATTCAAGAACATTTTTCAAATTCAGCAAAGGTGACGTTTCAAGTAGACTAACTGGTTGATCCAAAGCACTGTATCCAGCTTCTGAAACTGCAGAAGCAGAAAGTGCCCCAACTGGTTCACCACCAATAGCATACTCTTTGAAATTTTGATCACATGAAGAGTTCTCTTCTATATCATAAGAAAACTGAATAAGTTGATTACCATATAAATTTCTCACTGTTCCATCATATGCAGCAAACAAATCACGCATGAAGAACATCAATCTCCGTGTTAATGTTCCAGGAACGTCTGCATTTTCACTGAAACCACTAGCACGGATTGTCACAGAATGAACAAAACATTCAAGTGGATTCAACCCAGTCAGAAATGAGCTTTTGACCACAGCACATGGAATGTAAGACTGAACAGATTTAAGGGTACCAGAGTATTTCTGGATTGAATCAAGCCCCTTTTCACTATTCCAAGCAGAACATGAAAGATGACGGGGTAGTCTGTAAGATAAGCGGACCAGAGAATTTTGCATGCCAAGGCACATGGAATGTTGCGCTAATCTCACTAAACTACTCTTGCTTCCAGCCTTATTCATGGCAAGAAAAGTATTGTCTGTACATGCATATTTGTCAGCTAAACTTTGAATATTGCGAAAAACATGCCTAAAAGCATCAACTGATGCTTGACTGAGAGCAGCAGATATTTGTCTTTCATTATTCAGATTGTCTGCATCAACAATCATAGAATTTTCACTCTCTTCATGATTTCCAGACAAAAAATCACAATAGCAATCCAACAATAACTGCTTGAAATTACATGCCTTCTCTGCATCTTGTAAACCATAAAATATTTCCTCAATCATGTTTTTTCGTGCATAGGAATCAGAAGAGAGGTACAAATCTGAGAGTGAAACACTAAAACCAATCATAGATAACCATTCACATAAAACATTCTGCGCAGCAAACAAAAAGTTTAGAGATTTCCCTTGAAAATGTTCCACAAGACTCTGGAAAACATTGCAGTCAGAATCACGTAACCATCCAGAAGCCTCAAAAGAAGATACAAGCTCCCCATCACTAACAACAACACCATCCGAAGGAAAGGAATATCCAAAATCAGAAGGCAAGAGCATGCTAAACAATTGCTTGCCACTCCAGAATGAGCTTTTGCTTGAAGGAGCTTTTACAATTCCAGGAGGAGCTAAACCTTTGTTGCAAAGCATTTGAAGCTGCTGCATCTGGTAAACATCTAAAAGGACCCCATCTTCCATTAGCAAATATGCAGCAGTCAAACTATCCTCAGAAAGTGAAAGCAGATTTCTACCACTTTGCCCATTAAACAATTGCTTATCTAAAGCAACAAGCTCATTAAGCTCAACTCTTGCACTAACTGATTGTGGAATATACCCGTGAAGGCAATCACCATCAAAATCCCCGCGAAACGGGGAACAACAAAGTGGGTTAATGCACACTACAGAAGATATTGGAAGGACCCTAACAGTGAGAGCAATCATAGAATGTTGATGTATGGAAGGGGGCCTATTTATCAGAACCTTATCCCCATCACAAAGAGGCCTATAAAATTGGTCTCCTATCTGTAGATCTTCCTTTTTAAACAGACTAATAGAACTACCCTTTCTGCAAACCTTTATCTCTCCCTTCTCTAACAGGCGTAGCTCACAACAATAAAGCAGCTTTTCCAAATTCTGCCTGTTAACATACTCAGAAACCTGCAAACTTTCAGCAATATGACAAGGTATACCAATTTCACTGAGCTCAAGGTATGGATCACCAACAACCACAGCACGGAACGTACTATCATTGCGTTTTCCAAGAACCACATCTTTTATCCATCTTAAACCAGAAGAATTGCAAGCATTTTCTGCAACTTTTTTTTTTGGATATCAGCAAAAATAGTATTAGGTGTTTTATCAGGATTTAGCTGCATTTCCAAAAAACAAAAACATAAGAAAAGGCAAGATTCATGACAAAGTGACATAAAAATAACAAACAGAAAAACGGTTCAGCATCTTGCCTTAGAAATCCTCAGGCAATCCAAAACACGAGAACTTAACTCATTAGATGTACCCCTGAAATCAACTAATTTCTTACAAGATCGAGTCCTCTCATCCTAAAAAAATTAACCATATTTGTTATATTAAAAAAAACAAGGATAAGACTAGTTGTCACAGCTTATAAATAAAACTAAAACAAATGAGAAAACATATATACTTACAAAACTCAATCGGTTTCCATTAGAAATTGCATAAGGGACTTCTGTTACTCGATGACAATTTGGAGTCACTTGGAAGCAATTAAGACTGATCAAATTTTTTCTTGGAATATATTTTTCAATGAAGTTCGGATCAACATCATTCAACAAAGAAATAACCTGAAAATAAAAATATATGAAATTTACCCTGTTATAGCTCCAGCTAAAAAGCATGATCACATAATAGGAATGACTGAAAAGTACCATAAAAATTCAGAAAAGGTATGTTTGATTTTTAATTGCAAGAAATGGGAAAACCATAGTTTTCAGGCTTTGCTTTTCATTCACTTAAAAAATAAAAGGTATTTCAGGAAATGGAAGGTCACACTAAAGTTATTGTTACACTGATAGTTTCTAGTAATTGTGTCAATGAAACCTCGAAATGATGTTTTTATAATCAATGTAATGATCATTACAATAATGTCAATTTCCCATTCTAAGGCAATCAATCCCTAACAAATGTTACAGCTAATTTATATTCAGAACACTCACTCTCAAGCTGGCATATATCTATATCTATCTATCCAGATGTTTTTAATTTTGATATAATGCAAAATTATCGTATCCCAAGGAAAAATATACAAAACTGCATACATCATGTAAATGTGGGTAGCGCTACCTGTCCTGGTGATAAAACCCTTCTATTTACATAATTTTCTTCTTGTTGAGCATCATAAGGAATAAAATCCCAATAATCAGTTGGCAGGCTTCGTCCCAAAGTTTTCTTTGAAGCCTTATCATTCACTTCAACAATAATTGCTGTTCTTCTGTAGATATCATTGGACGAAAATTTAAACTTCATCGATGGATAACGGCCCATCCCATTTCCCTGTTTGGTGAACAAGTTGTCATGCCAAGCAAACAACATATTAATATAAGAGAAATTTCCTTTGAAGCAAATTAACAGAGGTGAAGACACTAACTTACATAACAATATTTGCAATTAATAGACTGCTTGATTCCAAAGATTAATTGAGCACCCTGTAAGAAGAAAATGAAACTATCAAGAGAAAGTAGGATAACAAGTAATGAAAAAATCCATGTAGGTATGTAACATTGTACTACAGGTCGTGAAACTTCTCAAACGATGTCCGATTGTAAAATATTTGGGAAAGATTTTAAAATCCTAAAAATTTGCCATATGATCTAAATGAATATTTGGTTTAACTTATCTTATACAATAGCAGTGAACTAAAGCCAACTCTTTATTATAACAAAAATCAGACATAGTATATCAGTGTGTATCTGACCTTAGATTTATGACGAATAGATTTACAAACAGGGCAAATCTTATTCAAGATTTGTGCAATCTCTGACATAAAATATGGATGGAGTATGGGAAAAGGAAATTTGATTACTCCAAAATGACCTGAAATTAAATATTCATGTTTTCAGCGCCTTCACTAATAAATTACAATTATCATAACAAAATCTGTAAACACAATTTTCATATACTGTGTCTATTCACACCTTCACAAAACTTTTTGTCTTTAGAACCACAAGTGACACACTCGTCCGACATATTTGGAAATCCCAACATAGACCCAGTGACCTGCCCGGCTGCATTTATCTCCAAAACAGAGACTTTCTCCTGTAGATGTAAAACTAATTAACATATATTATGTGCTTAACAAATTACAAGGCACTTCCACCCAATAGATTCATATTTTAAAAGGTAAACAAAATTAATGGCCCACCCTCCACTTAGTGTTAATGTGCTACACAGTAAGTGCATACCATTTGATCACACAAAGAAAGTGGCAGTGAACTAACAATTAGAGACTAATTAAAAAACTCAAATGGATATAAGATGAAGAGTATACTTACTATATCATTTTCAGTTAAAACATCAAACTTTATCGCTTTTATGACACCAGATGGCGCTTTGTTTCCGTAGAAAAACTCATCATCCATGGAACTTGATAACCTTTTACTCAGAAAAATATTTGAAGTAACCTGTTCATTGCAAAGCATGAAAATATGGTTGAGTACACTGATACAACGAAAAATTCTAAAAAAAAAGCGAGACGGTACGGGAAAATGTCATCAAAATTTATGAAGAAAACAATTTATAGACAGAAATGTTCTAAAATATTCACATTAAGAAAGTGTTATCAATTGCAGATGGCAGAAGGCCAAATTTTTGCCATATAAACACGCCATTGTGTCCTATGATGCTGCATAGCAGGCCTCCATTCACAAATTGCGCATGGCAATTGGCAAGCCATTCTATCATGGCAACGCCATTTAACAAAGATGTTTAGAAATCAGCACCGTAAGGCACACCAGTATTTCCTTAAAGAGAGGAATTCTCTGTAGTGTGTTAAAATGTTCCTAAGCAATTAAAGACAAGAAAAAATCCAAATTGTTGGTTAAAAATAGTAGTATCCATGGCAGATGGCAAAAACTCCACCAAATTTTCTCAAGAGGAATTCCTTAACATGGAAAAAATTCCACCATATTAAGATGTTTGTGAGCACTTAAAGACAAGCAAAAACCCAATATTGATGGCAGGAATAGCGTTGTCAATGGCAGATGGTGGAACACCAAAATTTCACCATATAAACGCGACTTTGTGGCCTATGAATGGTGGGCCTCCCATCACAAATTGCCTCTGGCAGTTGGCAAGCAATTGAACCATAGCGCAGCAATTTAAAAATGATGCCTAGATAACAGCACCTTCATTTTTTCTGACAAAGTATAATCAATAACCTCTAAGACCAGTGGAAGGCCATCAAAACAGTGAACTGCCCGTTTCCAATGTACCTCTTAAAAACAAATTATCTAAATGTACCTCTTATCGGAATCATGAAAGTTTACTGACAAGTCAGAACCGATATCCTTCAAAACTAACGCCAGGCCATAGGAGCAGAGAACCACATAATAATAATAAGGTATATAGGTCCCCTGGTTATCTGGGATCTTAGAAGTTGAATAGCCTCATAACATAATAGTCTAATTTATAAATCATATATATTTTCAACTCCATGAGCAGCTAGATCATCTTACACTTGCTGTTTATGATTATTCTACTTCCCAAAGCAAACCAATTGCATTCTCCAGTTGCTCCATCCTGTTGACATTATAATGTTTACAGATGTGGACACAGCCACCAAGTTCTTAACCAGAACCCTACTCAAAAACAAGCGTCTCCTAGCCAAAATAAAATCCCAAAAAATTCTGTAAGCTTATTCCTTTAGATCTCCACATTGTAGAAACCTACTGAGAACGTAGACAACATACAACAAGCTCCAATATCATTTCGTAGGCCAAACCCTCAAATGGTGAATGCACGCCAAGTCATCAAGCAAATCACATTTTTACACGGGTAGCTAAAACCAATTCCCCGAAACTCAAGCATTCAAAACCAAAACACAAGCACACAACAGACCTGTTTTGACACATCAGAAACAGGTTGGCTAAAAGATACAGCTCTAAATAAATAAAAAAATGCGAAATAAATATCTGTCACTGCAAAAATAATTATTTGTTCTCGTTAGACCGTGAAAATGGACCAGGCCTGGTTAGATAAGCACAGAAAGAATAAGGAGATGAAAAAAGATTAATGGCATGCACGCGGATGTGAGATATTGATGAAGACCATATGCAAGACGCTTACTTTTATCTGCTTCTCTGAATCCACAAGTGCAATTACGGCAAAATGTGAAATCGGGGATGTAACATGATGAGAAGGAAACAAAATATCGTGCATTTCAGAGGATAAAAATCTAAATTGTGATGAAACGAAAACCTCCCTACTCCAAAAATGCAAACCAGACCCACGAAACGCATGAGCTTAAGAAACATAAAATCATCATTGGAATAACCTGAATGAATCGATCAAGAGGCCTAGAGTTCTCAAAGCACGATTATTTACCATGCAGCAGAAAAGATCATGCACATTTTGCCACGAAGTACAGCCACCACCGTACTCGCCAATGAACCGATTAACGGAGTTTCAGAACCAAAAAAAAAAAAACGAGAGCATTGAATAGCGTTACGAGAGAAAGAGAAAAAGAGGTTATTACTAACCCGAGCGAAAGGAATGAATGATCAAGCAGAACAGGACGCAGTGAGTGTTTATGCAGCTGTCTGGCAATGCTCTGCGAGAACCAAAATCTAAGGGAAAAACGAATTTGAGTGTTCTGAGTGAGAGAGTGAGAGAGCGCAGTAAAAAAAGAGTGAAGAAACGCCGGCGGTCACTTTCGAAGTGACCACGAGACAAACGCCGAGAATAGAGCCAGCTGCGATAAAAGCTTTCTCTCTCTGCTTTTTGGCTCTTGTCTCTAGGTTATATATAACCCTTCTCTCTGCTCTCTTTTACGCCTTTGCCCTCACCAATCACCATTTTATTTCATTCCAACATTATTAATATAGTGCCACCCATTAATATTAACTTTCTTTTTTTCTTTTTTATGCAATAAATTTCTTTATACAATTAAACAATTTTTTAATTCAGAACTATTTAATGACTTCTTAAAACATCAAATTTTTATATAACTAAGGTAAGACATCATTGAAAAAATATGTTTTGGAAATAAATAATCTAACAAATTAGTTAAATATTAAATTTCTTTACTTAGACCCGTAGATTGTATTGTATCGATGTTAAATATTACAATAACATAGTTATGAAAAGTTATAAAATAGTATAATAAATATCATATAGTTATGAAAAGTTATACACTTAATTTTGTTAATACATAATTAAGTTTAAAAATAATGTTTGTATAGCTTACGTCATATAAAAGTAATAAAAAAAATGTATGTTAGTAAATCGTCATACCCTGCACAATTGTGTGGGTTAAATGGACTTTCTCGCACCCATCAAAGTATAATTAAAAATAATTTCAATATACTTCAAATACACTTTAAGATAATTAAATTCAGGAAAAAAAATTAAATTCAAATATAAAATGTGTTGAATATTAAATTACATAATAGAAAAATACAAAATTATCCGAGATAATAAATGACAAGGTCAAATTCATTAACCAATTATAACTGATTTTATCATTGATGTGGTAAGGGTTTACTTTCAGAAGCTTTTTCCCAGAAATAATTATTTTAATTCATCATTAAACTAAACACATAAATTTTAATACATTAAAAGCTTTAATTCAAACTTTATAAATGATTTTTTATGTACCTTTCAAAATAAATATAAACAAAAATATATATAATTTTGACACATATTTTTTTATTTGACACTATAAATTTTTTATATTATACTTCTTTTTTATAAACTACAAAAACTAATCTTTATAAACAATTTATTCATTTGTGTAAAATAATGACTCCAAATTAATAAAAAAAATAATTGTCAATGGTCAGTCAATTACTCTAAAAAAAAATCTAAAATTTCGTCCTAATTTTATTTTTAAAAGACAAGTCAATTACTCAAAAAAAATATATAAAATTTCATTTTATGTTTAAAGGCATGTTAGTTAATAGAAAGAAAAATATTTAAATTATCTACTCAAAAGGTTAACTTAATTATTCTTAGAGTAACCATCTTATTTTATTAGTGTTATCAAATTGGATAAACTCCTATTTACAAAAAAAAAGTATAAAATAAATTTTATTTATTCTTTTATAATTAACAACAAAAATTACATTTTTATAAACAATCTATTATTTTGTGCAAAACAATTGTGGGACATTATTAAAAAAAAGATAATTGTCAAAAGACAAGTCAATTACTCCAAAAAGATATAAAATTTTGTTATGATTTTATGTTTAAAAGGCATGTCAGATGATAGAAAGACCATAAATATTTAAATTATCTTAGACATTTATTGTTAAGCAATATAAAATTATTTGATGCAATAAGAATGACAGTATTTATTAAGAATATAATAACTCAAATGTTAACTTAATTGTTATTTGAGTAACCATCTTATTAGTGTTATCGATTTGTATAAACTCCTGCTTATAAAAAATATATAAAATAAATTTTATCAATTCTTTTATAATTAACTACAAAAATTACTCTTTTATAAACAATCTGTTCTTTTCTACAAAACAATGACTCCACGTTACTCGAAAAAAGATAATTGTCAGTGAACCTTCTGTCATAATTTTATCTTTAAAAGACAAGTCACTTACTCCAAAAAGATATAAAACTTTGTTATAACTTTATGTTTAAAAGACATGTCAGATGATAGAAAGACAATAAATATTTAAATTATCTTATACATTTATTTTTAAGCAATATAAAATTATTTGATGTAGTAAGAAGGACAATATTTATTAAGAATGTAATCACTCAAATGTTAACTTAATTATTATTTAAGTAATCATCTTATTAGTGTTATCAAATTGGATAAACTACTTGTAAAAGAATATAAAATAATTTTTACCTATTCTTTTATAATTAACTACAAAAAATACTCATTTATAAACAATATATTCCTTTATGGAAAATAATGGTTCCACATTCCTCGAAAAAATATAATTGTCAGTCAATCTCCTGTCATAACTTTATATCTTTAAAAAGACAAGTCAATTACTCCAAAAAGATATAAAATTTGGTTATGACATGTTTAAAAGGCATGTCAGATGATAGAAAGACAATAAATATTTAAATTATCTTAGACATTTATTGTTAAGAAATATAAAATTATTTGATGTAGTAAGAATGACAGTATTTATTAAGAATGTAATCACTCAAATGTTAACTTAATTATTTATAGAGTAATCATCTTATTAGTGTTATCGAATTGGATAAATTCCTACTTATAAAATTTGATCTATTCTTTTATAATTAACTACAAAAATTACTCTTTTATAAACAATTTATTTTTTGTACAAAACAATGGCTCCACATTACTCGAAAAAATATAATTGTCAGTTAATCTTCTGCCATAATTTTATCTTTAAAAGACAGGTCACTTACTCCAAAAAAATATAAAACTCTATTATAACTTTATGTTTAAAAGGCATGTCAGATGATAGAAAGACAATAAATATTTAAATTATCTTAGACATTTATTGTTAAGCAATATAAAATTATTTGATGTAGTAAGGATGACAATATTTATTAAGAATATAATAACTCAAATGTTAACTTAATTGTTATTTGAGTAATCATCTTATTAGTGTTATCAAATTGGATAAACTACTTATAAAAAAATATAAAATAAATTTGATATATTCTTTTATAATTAACTACAAAAATTACTCTTTTATAATCAATCTATTCTTTTTATTGCAAAACAATGACTCCACATTACTAGAAAAAAAGATAATTATCAGTCAATTTTCTGTCATAATTTTATCTTTAAAAGACAAGTTACTTACTCCAAAAAGATATAAAACTCTGTTATAACTTTATGTTTAAAAGGCATGTCAGATGACAGAAAGACAATAAATATTTAAATTATCTTAGACATTTATTGTTAAGCAATATAAAATTATTTGATGCAGTAAGAATGACAGTATTTATTAAGAATATAATCACTCAAATGTTAACTTAATTGTTATTTGAGTAACCATTTTATTAGTGTTATCGATTTGTATAAACTCGTGCTTATAAAAAAATATAAAATAAATTTGATCTATTCTTTTATATTTAACTACAAAAATTACTCTTTTATAAACAATATATTCTTTTGTGCAAAACAATGACTCCCATTACTCGAAAAAAGAGAATTGTCAGTCAATCTTCTGTCATAATTTTATCTTTAAAAGACAAGTTACTTACTCCAAAAAATGTAAAACTCTGTTATAACTTTATGTTTAAAAGGCATGTCAGATGATAGAAAGACAATAAATATTTAAATTATCTTAGACATTTATTGTTAAGCAATATAACATTATTTTATGTAGTAATAATGACCATATTTATTAAGAATATAATTACTCAAATGTTAACTTAATTGTTATTTGAGTAATCATCTTATCAGTGTTATCAAATTAGATAAACTACTTATAAAAAAATATAAAATAAATTTTATCTATTCTTTTATAATTAACTACAAAAATTACTCTTTTATAAACAATCTATTCTTTTGTGCCAAACAGTGGATTCACATTAATTGAAAAAAGATAATTGTTCATCAATCACTCCAAAAAATATAAAATTCCGTCATAATTTTATCACTTCAATTATTCCAAAATATATATATAAAATTCCACTATAATTTTATTTTAAAAAACATGTCGGATTATAGAAAGACAGTAAATATTTAAATTATTTTAGACATTTATTATTAAATAATATAAAATTATTTGATATAGTAAGAATGACCGTATTTAAATCACTCAAATGTCAACTTAATTGTTCTTATAATAATTATCTTATCAGTGTTATAGAAATGGATAAACTCCTATTTATAAAAAAATATAAAATAAACAAATAATAAGCAATTGAAATTATATAAATGCTAATTATAAATTTACCTTAGTAAATGCACATTATGATGGTATTTATTTTATCCAGTGTAAGATAAAGCTTGACAAACATCTTATTCTAGGGATTTTTTCATAAATTTGCCGAAATTTTCATGATCATTTATTTATATTTACGATTTGTCAGTGTTTAAATTATATTTTAAACATGATAATAATTGATTGGTTTATTTTATTTTGAATTAATATCTCTTCTAAAAAGGTAATATGTAATTTTGTTAATTTACTTTTTATTTTATATACAATTAATCTCTTCTCTTTAAAACATACTCATGTATATGGGCATCTCTTTCGTGTGTTTCCTCTCTTTAAGATTGCGGATGCAGTTTTTTTAACATAAAATACTAACAAAGCAAAGTAAAAGAAACATAAAAGATCAAATAAAAAGAAGAGAAGAAACTTTTTTTAACTTATTTTCCTACAAATAAAATTATTAATTAACATTTAAAATTTATTTTATTTCATTGAATATTTTATATATAAAAAAGAAGGAATCAGTATAAATATCATTACTCCTTGACCATAATTGAAGGTAATGTCTACACAACTCTCAGAGTTCACAGGTGCAGATTTAATCTTTTTACACTAATTCTCTGTTATCAGTTAGTGCATCAGATAGTACTGGGACTTTGATTTTCTTCTTATTCCCAGAATGCATAATATCTCTATTTTATTTTATTATAATAACATTTTAGCCATATTCAATTTTTTTCTTATTTTTTTTATTATATTACGATATCTAGCTCGAGAAAACAAAAACTTTATAAGATTTTTGTATATACCAAGAATAAATAGGAATGATTAGAAAAAGTTCTCATCATATTTTTATTTATTTTCAGATAAAATAATTGGTGCACGTGGATCTAACGTTTTCCAAAACAAAACAAAACATTGGAGTTTGATACTAAAGTAAAACAGTATTATGAACATGCATGTCCATCTGCTTGATTTGTTTTTCTAAGAAAAAAAAAGGAAAATAAAAAGAACATGTGAGTATAGCAATTGAGTGGAATGAAAGAGGTGTAGAAACTATGGTTCAAGTTTCCACCAAGTTGTCTGCGTCAGATTAGAACATTAATATTTTTATCACTTGCAATTATTTAATTAAGGAATTTAGTTATTTTACGGATTTCACAAATTTCAATAGATAATTATTTTCTACACAGGAATACATTTTAGTATTCATAACATGATTGCAACATATGTTAATAAAATTTTCTACGATAGTTGATTTAAAACTCTTTTCTAGGTAATATAAAATTGTTGTAACTAATAGAAATAATATTAAATTATAATACTAAGTATTTGTATATTGGAGA
This sequence comes from Vigna reflexopilosa, assembly GCA_027742785.1. Classification (NCBI taxonomy): domain Eukaryota; kingdom Viridiplantae; phylum Streptophyta; class Magnoliopsida; order Fabales; family Fabaceae; genus Vigna; species Vigna reflexopilosa. The sequence goes on along the minus strand of CM050930.1, from coordinate 2,184,228 downwards.
GAATTTCAAAATCTAAATCTATAAATTTTATAATCATTAAACATTACAATTACAATTTTTGAAACAATATAACATAATATAATATAATGTAATATAATATAGATGTTAGATAGATATTTTTAGATTGAAAGATGAATTTGAGATAATTGAAATGAATGATTTTGAAGAGAAATGAAGATAAAAATAAAGTTGTTTTGATTGGGATATAGATTTGAAGGAATGAAAATGAATGAATTTGAAGATAAGTGAAAATAAAAGTAAAATTGTTTGGGTTGAGAGAAAGATAATAAAAAATGAAAACAAAATTTATGAACGATTTTGAGTGGTGAATGATACAAAATTATTTTAATAGATAAAATTTTAATATAAACTTGTTATTAAAAATTATACTTTAAAATAAAAATGCATTAAGATTTAAAATATTTTATATTTGAAAGATATATTTAAATAAACAATAATTTTAAAATTAAACTAAAAGTAAACTTGCACTCAAGTTAAAATACATTATATTAAATTATGAATTATTAACTAAACTAATTTTATTTTATATAATATTTTAGTATTATTTATTTTCATTAATTAGAATTATTATAGCATAGATATAGAATGAACGATGCACATTTTCTTTCATAACATTAGTGTGTGTTTTGAACATTGAAATTTCTCTTTTCATAACATTTTAGCACTTCTTATCTTTCGGTTTTTCAGCAAGAAGCATTCTTTAAAATAATATAAAAGAAGTTGGTAAATTGATTATTATAATAATTGATTATAATAATTGATTTAAGTTGGTAATCTGAGTGGAAAGGACAGAAAGTATGAAGAATGATTAAAACTAATTTGTCGTGAAGAAAAAATCCTACAGCAGAGACAACAGAGAATCTGATATCAGCTAAATCCCTTCATCATTTCAACAATGTCCTTCTTCTTCATCTCTACAATAATCTTTATATTTCTTACAAAAATGACATAATTTGAAAAAAAAAAAAAAATGACAACTCCAACACATCGACATTGGAATCTAATTTATGAGATAGCATTGCATAATAATTATACTTTGTTGACCATTTTAAAGCTGCAAACACTGCTCTGCAATGCATCTATTACACTACTAACTACAAATCTACAATCATCTTCAACACGCCTACCAATAACATCATTATCTATATTAAAAACCTATTCTATGTATTCTTTCAGAATCCAACAAAGATTTTTTGCTGTCAAAATATCAACCCCTACACCAATAACATTTCTCATTATTTAATTAATAAAAAGAAATCGAAAATAGAGAATGCACCACTATTATATAAGATAATAAATTATTTGTTTAAAAACCATTTTTTTTTATTGAGATCCTTAAACAAAGTGATAAAACTATCTTTCAATAATCTTATTGGTTTGACATTTTACATGGGTCATCATATTTAATAATTAGATATATAAATAAATATACAGTTTTAATGATATTACCAACCAAAAAATATAAAAGTTTATTTTACTACAAAAATAGAATTTTAGACATAATTTAATAATTTTATTGTTTTGATCAATAGAAAAACACTTTGGAGGCCACACACCCATCTTTGACTGTCAACATTATTTTCCTCGTAAGATGAAAATGTCATGTTTTAGTTTTAAGTAAACTATCTCAATCCCCACAAAATACTTGTCTTTCCCATGGTGCTTTCAACCCACAATTACCAATAACATCACTTTTAATGAATTTAGATTCTTTGTTGAGTTTTTCTATATACTGTTTTTCTTTTGTTGTATTTTTAAAATATATCAATAAACACTGATTTTGATATTTTAAAATATATTAAAATAATTTTAATGTACTAACCTTATTATATTTTTAAAGCTCAACATATGACAATAACAAAAATTTCTTGGAACTCATCATTAATACATATAAGTATAATAGTTAATTAACCTACTACATTGTCAATAATATCCAAAAATAAGAGAACCATGTTTTCACACTTTATGTAAGAATCCTTACCAATACGGAAATTTATCTTGAAAAAAGAAAACTTTAATATACAATGCTTCCTGTATTTACACACTTTTGTTATCACAAGCTAATACCAAATCCTAGGAAATTTTTCATAAAACCTACTTCTAGGAGTCATCATGCTACAAGGAAAATTTTGACATAAATTTAATGTAATTTGGATCCAAATTTGGTGCCAAGGAAAAGTACATTATGCACTCTATCATTTTTGTTACTATTAATGCCATATAGATTTTAGTGTATTTCTTTATCAATAGACTCACTTTGAAACTACCAATAATACGGTCTAGCGTGTACTATCTCTATAAATTCATCTGCACCTTCATTGTTTTTTGTTCCCTTCTCTCTCAACATTCACCCAAATTCTAACATTTTTCATCATTTCCTACTAAAACTTTGATTCAAAAAACACAACGAGAGATAAAAATATCTTTTTTACCATATAAGTTAGGTGATGATATCTACCCACTGAATAACATATTTCTACTTAATACTTTAAAATCATAATAATTTTAATCATATTTATTTTATTTTTTAATATACATTATTATATTATTGTAGAAATGGAGAATTGCAAAATGGGTGAATTTTATTTCAAAGGGTCAAAACATGAATTTTCTATTAGTATTTACAATGCAATCAAAAACTAATTTCGACAATCTAGACCTTTTATTTAAGAAACTGAACTTGACGACTCATTTAAATTCACTGCTAAAGGATTACGTCATTAACCCGTTTTATTTATCTTTTCAGTTTATTATAATAATTAAGTAAAATTATTTTTAATGCATTTTAAGAGTAATATATTTTGATTATTCTCTGGAATTAATAAATTAAGACAAAAAAAAGACTAAATTTACCTAAGTACAGTGTAAAAGTAGTTTAGAAGGGTATATATGTTTAAGTGAATAAACAACGTATAAATTAATGTAGAGAAAACAGAGTACAGAAAAGTACATAAGAAAGTATAATGCTTCCTGACTTGAGGCCGTTGGGCTGAGAGCGAAATGACAGGAATCACAATATGGCACTGAAATTTTTGTCGTAAAGCTCTTTGTTTTAAAGTGCATGTAAGCGTATCTATTTAGTATTTTATTTTTTTTTTCTTTTCACGTTATTCTAACTTTTTTTTTCTAATAAAAGTGTCTCAATTAAAAAATATTAATTTGTATAACACTGAAAAAAAATAAATGATATTTTAAATATGTGATCTTAAATGACAAATAATTTGAAAAAATAAATAATAATAATTTTCCTTTAATTGTATGATTTGGCAAATGCCGATACTCGGAATCGGCCCATGACATGAATGAATTAAATGTGTTATTAGTTGTCAAAGTTAATTTTGAATCAAAAATAAATTCAATGGTACGTCAAAGTTCACGCAAAACCAAGAAAATCTTATCACGATGCAATCTAGCTTTGCGCTGATTGTGGAGATGCATATTTATTTTTATGTAATTTTATTTTAAATTTAATTTATATTTAATATTTAAAAAAGAATTTGAATATAGTTAGTGTCTAAGAAGTAAACTTTCTTATAATTTATAATGCATGTATCATAAATAATTTACCTGGACAAAAAATAGAAAAAATCAATTTCTAAGATCAATTATACTCGTTAGAATACTGGTAAAAAAAAGTCTACTAATCAGAAGATTAAAAAAATTTACTTTATCTAGAATATAATTAGTTCTACCTACCGCAAATATTGATTTTATTGAAAACAGTTTTGTAAGCAGAGGCAGGGATATTGTCAGGTAACATATATAAATAATCACAGTGATAAAAAAAAATATAAGTTAAAATATATTTTAAAACCATTACATTGTAACTGCACCAACGTTTCTTTTTATTTTCAACTACAGGTGATCTTATATAATATTGTAAATATTATTCGTATTGTAATTTAATTAAAATTAATGTGTCATCTCATCAACTGACTCAAGTTAAATTTGTCCATAAACATGAAGACGAACACAAATTTTGAATGAAAAATATATTAATTTCCAATGGTACCTTGTGTTGGGCATTATTGTATTACAGTTTTGATTCATAATTTCACAAAAAAGGTGTCGTGCTTAAAAAACAAGTATTGAATAGCAGTGACAATGTCATACATAGCTTAAAAAGTAACATGATTTTTTAATCTTGACGATGAAATACAAAATGTTGGGCTTTTCTGGGGATCCACTCCATACACCTTTTACTATATTCAACAAAACAAGATGTTTAATTAAATTAATTTCAATTATAACTTTATATAAGTAAATGTCATTTATCTAATATGAATCAAACACAATAATCCTTTAAAAAATAGAACGCCTGCGCATCATCTTTAACGAAAAAGATCGATTGCATTGATCTAAGGTACATAAGCAACAGCCCCCAAACACAAGGTTTGGAATCAGAATCTAAGAAATAACACCTTACAAAAATAAATATTTGTGAAAGGAAAATTGACGATGAACTCAGTATCCCTTTACTTCAAATGGCAATAATCATGACTCCAATACTCTCAAGATACTGGAGCATATTCTTGGATTGTTGAAGCCAGCTTATTTCGATCATCTTCTGTTTTCATTCGGATCAAGAATGTACGTGCAACTACACTATCGTTATCCCCACTTCCGTCAGCATTACCCTACAAAGACCCAAGTTTCACATGAAATTTCCATTTAAAAATGCTTTAATAAATAAATGAGAAGATGAAGTCCGAAGAATCAAAATCAAGAAGAGATCATATTCAAATAACAGCCATCACAATGCAACTAGATAGGAAAATACACTGACATAGGAGGAGGCATATTGAACCGGGTTGTAGAGCTATATCCACTGCAAGGTAGTCTAAACATTTCAAGTTTCCTTTTCATTCCCAAACTTTCAAGCATTTTTATCCAACACGGTGCTTTTTCCATTATAGCAATATTAAAATACTTTTCAGTATCTGCTTGCAAACCATCTCTGCAGGTATTTAGTTCAATTGTAATATTTCAGTGCTTACCGTAGTATGGAATATTGCAACAAGAGAGTTCTTCTGCGGGTTCGTCTTGATTCCTGGATACAACAAGGCATTGAGAAGAATTTTTCCTACCTGCATGAAGGTAACAAACGGAAACAGTAAGTGAAGTTCTCATTTGAATAACTATAACTATAGATTACTTACATCAACTCCCTGAATGAATAAGCATTACAAAAAGAAGGTAACATGAACAAACCTCATTTCGAACAACAATTGTAGGTTTGGATTCTTTGGTAGCCTTGCTGACACCTTCTTGGCATTTAATAGACAGTTGACCCATTCCTTTATCTTTCCATACATCTTTATCTGCTGGATCACTCGACTGAACATACCAAGGGTTACAGTAAAAGACATTATTGGAATGAACACAACAAGATCAAGCTGAATGGAAGCAAGGGCAGAAAAATTTAAAATGCTTTCCTAAAACAATATTATGTATCACTGTAAAATAAAACTAATGAAAGAGTACCTTCACATAAAGCTTGCACTTTACTTCATGTACAACAACTACACCTTTCTCTTCTGTCTTCTTAACTGATGGGCTGCTAGGCTGCTCCAATTCATTTTCTGAGACCACAGCAAAAATATTTTATTCATCATCCCAAAACTTCATTCTAAGAGAAGTTATACTTCATAAATGTCATGAATATTACTAAATGTGGTACAGTAGCGCACTATGTTTAACATACGAAGGGGGAGGTAAATGAGTTGTTTTGTTGCTGTGAAGATTACGTTATTGGCCTAGGGGAAGAAAAGTGCTAAAACAAAATAAAATATTATCGGAAAGAAATAAAACAAAGGACTAGTTTTGATGTTTATGTTTTGAATTTAAAATATAATATTGTACATACATATGCAAAACGAGTTTGTTAAGCTTATGAGAGATCGCTCCTGGAGGTTATACACTATTTATGCCACAATGTATAAATACAAAATAACCACCTTTGTTCTTTAGTTTTTCTTTGTTGTAAAAGGGTGGACACCTTTGAGCCTTTATATTTTATTTTAGTTCTTTAGCTGATAAAAAATTGCTTATATGTGTAAACAAATTATTTAATATTATACATAATGATGGAAATAACACATTTTTACTTAAGGTGTAAGGAATAAAATAATCGATCATGATACAGCATTAGTCCACCATGTCAAAGGTAAAGACCGAAAGTACTAATAAAAAATTATACAACAGAATCACAATTGATCCAAACCTAACCACGAAAAATGAGTTGGATTTCTTTTATGTTCAAATGGAACCAAATCAAACGGCATAGTTTTTATGTTTGGTTCAGATGTTCAACATGATAGGACCAAACACATGGTTATAGACCAACACATCAAAGAAAAAATGGATAATGATGTTATAAATGCTTCTTACACCCCATCAAGACTTCAGCTAGAATATTTGTTTACAAAAGAACTTCTCACAAAATCGCTTCATGATCTTGCATTCAAGGTGTGAATGATTGATATTAAGATATTGTAGGGATATGAAGAGTAGTTATTTTATTCCTGTAATAATTTATAGGGTGATAGAGTTGTATATAAAGTAACTGCTTGTACTTGTTTCAGACCATGAATTGAGAACCAAAGTTTTTGTTTTCTTCCCTAAATCTCTTTCAAGTTAAATAACAATGAAAAGACTACTATCTGAAGCACCCAGCTCAATGAAAAGATAACACAAACGCTGCGTCACTTCTTTTCTTGTTTAAAAAGAGTTTCTTACACAATTCAATTGCGGAAAAAAAAAATCCATTTTTGTTCCATAAAAGCTGCAGATTTAGTTTTGCTCCTTCAGCATAGAGTATCTTTCATTTAAAGCATAGCATATTGAAGAAAAGGTGAACATACAATCATACAAATTGTATCTATAGCCAGACATATATTTATCAACACCACCAACCTACTATCAAGAAAAGGAAACAACCTTCATCAATAAACAAGAACAACTTCGACAATAAAAGATGGCACCAGAAAAGCTCAAAACAGCAAAATAAAAGTACAAATATAATTGCTAAAAGAAATAAAGATAGAAATAAGAGAGTAGAATTGAATCCTCACCTTCATCTACGTCAACTGAAGCCTTGTGGTTAGAGGGAGCTGAACTTTGGTTACCTAAAAATAGAAAGATATTGTGCCTGAGTTCAAAGTGTAACATTGAAGTGGATAAAAACAAGTACAAAGGTTAGTAAGCATGAAACCCTGACCTTGTTTAACCTTTATTTTTATTTATACAAAAGTTTTTTATTTTACAAATCACAAGCAAATTCAATATGATTTTCCATTGATTATGTGAGCGCCTGTAAAGGGGATAGACAATTGACTTTGCTTAAAAAATGATAGAGCAAAACACCTATCAAATCTTAATAGGGACCACAATCAGATTTCATGATATTTTGAAGAACTAAAACATATTTTACGCACACGAAGACATACGTACACCTATGTGGGACATGTTTAATGAAAGCAATTGTCACTTTTACAATGTCAGAACTATAAAGTTAAATAATAATAGAATGACACATGGATAGTCAAGATTGAAAGTTAGTTAATGGTCACATGACCACCACATAGAAAAATCATTTGCATTTATGTTTTAATTATATTCAAATATTGTCCAATAGCACATATTTACTGTTTATCCATCACAAGAGTTCTCATCTGATATCTTCCATGTATTCATATGATCAAAATATTCAGCTTTTATTTTATAACAGTAATATTAATGGATTTGGTGGGCGTTTAGTTCAGCTTATTTTTGAATAATAATCACTTTCTTTTTTCTAGCTTTCTGAGAGAGCTTTTGAACAAAAACTCAATTACTTTCAGGGAAAAACTGTTACCGGATATGGGCTTAGATCCCCCTTACATTCAAGCACAAAATGCAACCAATGTAACTATTTTCTACATTAAATTATGAGAAGACGATTATTGGGTATTTTTTTTAAAATAGGAATAGACCTACCAAATCCAAAAATGCTCTGACTGCTCGAAAATAATCCAGGACTCCATGAACTAGAAAAACTTGTAGGAGTTGTAACAGGAGTAAACCCAGTTTTTTCTCCAAAAGATTTATTTTCTTTGTTTACTACTTCAGGCAAGAGTTTTTTCGCAGAAAAAGCAGCACTGGCCTCAGCAACTGAATTTTCTGGCTTGGATGCATTTGCTTTGAGCCAGTTGACAACATCACTGAACTTTTCCTGAAATAATACAAAATTACAAGGTCAATTTATTTACACCCAAACTCAGAGCGCTAAAGCAGCATCATAATTCAAAATTATAAATGGACATGTAGGTTAATACTAGCTCGAAGAATTAGAGGAGCAAGAAGCCAAGAGAAAGAAGTGGCAAGTAGAGATGCTCCTGTACAGCCATAGCCGCTATCCCACCAGTAAATTCAGAGGCAGGTAAGAGGTGAAAGTTTATAATATAGATAGAAGGTCCAAAACAAGAAAGCATTTTACACTTGTCATTGCTTACAAAACAAACGACAACAACTACTAGAACAAACAAAAATGATATTTTTATCACCACTAAAGGTTACTTCTCATGTAGAACTCCAGTATTCTCATAAATGTATGCATGTCTGTTAGAGTGCATGCATATATTTCAGTGCAACATGCACAACCACTGAAGTAATAAGACTATTAGATATGGGATCAGCTTCCTATAAAATGGTATCTTCAACAACACATTAATAGAGAATTGATAGTAAAACCAAGTGAATTTAAATACAAGTGACATGACTTTAGTGAACTAAGTCACTTAAGGAATTACCATAATGCCTGAAGCATGATTTAAGTAATCTCTCACACCGTCTTCCCAAAGCTCATCCGGATGATTCTTTAGTTGTGTTTGAACCCAACTGTGAGGAAGACACATCATAACAAGGAGTGGTTATGAGAGAGCCAACATGACATTCACAATAATGGAAATGCAAAATCCTTAAACCTGGACTACTACGTTACCACTATAAAGACAACATGCTTTATAACAACCACCACCAAGTAAGCCAAACCAAAAGTCCAGAACAAGGTATAAATCCCATTGAAAGAAAAATTGAAATGTGGGAATCAGGAAAAAATAAACTTTGACATAATATAAAAGATGAACCTTGCAAATTGGGTATTTAAAGCTCTCACATGCTGCTGTGATGACTCTGCCCGTTTCATATCCAATGGTGGTGCTGTCACCGTTGGTTGTTGAGATGGTTCAGCCCTATGAACATCAAAGAGGGATCCTTCCATTATTCTTTTATTGCGGAACTGCATCTGTGAATGAAGGTAAAATAAGGACACTTATTATTTCTATATAAAATCTTCAAAAGTTTTCAGCAAACAAGGGGTGTCAAATCTCATTGCCTAACAATGATATTTCCAGCTTGTCCTTGAACCCAACGTTTAGAAATTGAATTGGGAACATGAATCACAGTCATCACTGATCAAAAGTCACACACACACACACAAAAAAATAAATAAAAAATAAATAAAAAAAAAATATATATATATATATATATATATATATATATATATATATATACTTAATTTTTAATTATGCATAAGGCTTAAACTAGACCAGTAAGGAAAGAGCAAAACATAAAACAGAAACGATCCAGCTCTAATTCCTACCCATCTCCCTCAAAACTGCGACTGAAGACCTAATGACTTCAGAGGCTGACAGACAAAGATGCTCAATAATCAGAAGTACGTTTGAAATAACCAGTTTTCTAACCAGCTATCAACCATTCTCCCACTTCCAATCGTTATTGCTCTTGAATCTATGTTGCCAACGATTACTGAATTATAAAATAGGGAGACACTCTTAGAATGCTAATAGCAAGCATCTTCATAACCCATTATGCGGACATACAAAGCTAGATAAATTTACAAAAAATAAAAGAAAATGAATAAATACACTTCTCATAGTTGAGAACGAGCTCACAAATTTTTGTTCTATTCAAAATTGGGGAAATAGTTGAAGCTAAAGCACAGCACATAAATAAAATTAATTAAACTGCGATAACGGTCACATACTTACCGGTGCTTCGTTAGTATCGACCTGGTTGGGCTCTGACACAGCCAAACGCTTTGAACCTTTCATCATCGATTTGGGGAAATAGGGTTTTTCAGATAATTAACGGTTATGCAGAAGCTGGAACAGAAAAAAAATCGACAGTGTGAAGGACAGTACACATGGAAAGGCTCCTTTCTCTAAAAGGGGGCACTTTCAGAAACTAATAAATAAAATACAAAAAAAAAAATCAAACTATTTCTCAAAATTAAATGCGTGAATTCGGTCCGTTGGATCGAATGAGAAGCTCACTTTATATAGAGACCGTTGGATGGACTTGATTAGGGTTTTTATTCACATGGAGCACATGCTTGTCCTAGTGGCATGTCGACACGAGTGAGGGCCACATGTAGGCCTTGTTTAAGCCCAATAGGAAAAATGAAGTGCCCTTTCCGTCATTCAATTTCAAAAAGGAAAAAATAAAAAATAAAAACTCAAATTCACCCACTGCTACAACTTTTTAATTTAAATTTAAATTTAAATGGCCGGAATTTGAAAGAAATATATTTTGAAGCTTTAAAAATATGTTTACTTTAAATAAATTACCTTTTACTGTCACTTTAACTAATTGTTGTAAAATACTTAAACTATAATTTAAATGCTTAAATAAATATAAATATGATATTTATTCTCGTCATCAACGTGATAAAATACAAATATAAATAAGATTTTAAATACAACTATCATTCATTGTGTCTTGATTATTATAATTGAACTCTTAAAAAAGAGTTGTATAAATGAAAAAAAAAAATATAGTAAGTACAATATTCTTTCATGACTTACGAAATATTTTTCATATTTGATTTACATTATTCTTTTTTGTGATATTATGTTATTGTAACAACTTGATTTGCATCAAATGACATATTCTTGATATATCATGAAACTTTTCATTCATATTAATTTGTATTAGTATAACCAAAAATTATATTTTTTAATTATGATAAAACTAGTACAATAACATATGACATGCATGATGTCAAGATTACAAGTTATTAAAAAAAATATATAATTATTATTTTAGAAAATGTATCTACGATTAAAGATAAATTTAATTGAGTGCGTATGTCTGTGATCGAACACCTATAACAACACGTGGAATCAGATCCACTTTTAATTACTGAAGGTTTTCAAATTTTAAAAGCGCAAGAATTTATTTATTTATTTATTTTACCTCTCAAATAGGCTAACTTAAGTTTTTTTTTTTTTTTTTCATATTTGACATTGTTATATTTTTTTCCTAAAAATTCAAGATGGAAGATTCAACTTTATCATTATATTAATACATTCCAGTCCAAAATATTATGGTATGGTAGATATGAAAAGTATAATGATGTTTTAGTCTGATGAAATTACAACATAAAAAATTATCAAGACAGAGAATGTGATGTTAATTTCACATAAAAAAAGAGAGTAGAATTTTCATATGAAAATAGTAAGAATATAGATTAAGCAATAAATTTAATTTTAAATAAAATCATTAAAAGGAAAAAAAAGTATAAGGAAAATATTTTTTATTCTTTTTTATATATTATTTAACATAGATATAGATGTAAATACAAATCAATGAAAGTAAGTGTTAAGGAATTTGGACATCGACAAAACCCGCTTTAAGTTATTTGGTTGTTTTGATTTTGCCTATTATAGTTTTTTTTCTTTTCACTTTTTGCTCTCTTGAATTAGTTTATTAAAAAAATATATTTTTTTCACTTACTTTGTAATAAATATTACAAATGTTGTTCTTCTAACGTTAGTTTAAAAAAAAATTATATCAGTACGAAAGATTTGATATAACTAAATTAATGTACTAAACTCAGAGTCTAATTGTTCAAAAGTTATATATAGGAGTTTAGCTGATAAAAAAAAAACAATATACTATAGGAGTTTAATTTCCAGTGAAAACAAATTTTATTACCAAGATAAAATATTATTGTAGTCTGCAAAAAACTAATCTTTTTATATTCGTTAAGTCTGATTAGTAGTCTGCAAAAAGTGAAAATGAATTCACTCGCTTAAAAATTGTTTACTTTTTTTTAATTTTATTATTTTGAATTAACAAACATAATACATTATTTGCTAAAAAAATGTAATTTAAATATAATTAGTAAAATATTTGTTCAAAATAAAATAACAAACACTTTTTTTAATATTAATTTTTCAACTGTGGCTATTATGATTTTTTATTAAAATTATGAATGTTATTAATCAAAATTGTTATGCTCACTCAATTATATAAATGTTTAGTTAATAATTTGTATACTTATTTAAATGCTTAATAATTATTATTGTTATATCATGGAGTATTTGTTTTCCTTTAATATTAAAAACATATATACTTTTTAAAAGTTTAAATTTAGACTACCTATATGTGGGTCAGTTCGTTGCAGGTTGCACGGATAACCTCAAAAACTTAGTCTATCTTATACTTTTTTTACAGCGGTTTAGTGAGCTGACTAACATGAATCACCTAAATTTTTATTCTTAAATGAAATTGTGTATCAAATTAGAAAGATGTATGTATACCATGTATTAATTGTATTACTATATATCAATGCGTTAAAAAAAAAAAAAAAGACAAGCTAACCAATTTCAGTCATCTTGTCAAAAGTTGAATGAAGTTGAGCAAATTTTACTTAATCATGCCCAAAAATATGTTTGTCTAATAGATCAATTTGAATAAAAATTAATAGTTTGTTGGATTTATAGCATAATCTATTATTAAATCACCAATTAATATTTTGTTCCGTTATGTATATAGTCTGTAATGAAATAATTTATTAGAAATACCATATCAATTATGTATAAAATATTGTATATAAATAAAACTAAATTTGACCAAACAAACCAATTTTATAAAATTAAATTATATTTAAAATTAATTTCTTATAAGAAAATCATAAATTCACATTAATCAGCGAAAAGATTAATTCATCATATACTCTATCTTTCATCACCACTTCAATAATATAATAAGTTAGAAACGAATAATTGAGCACCTTTCACTTTTAGAGGAATTATAGAAAAAAAAAGTTTTTAAAGAATGTTATGATATAAAGAATTAAACTCTTATTATTTATTTGTAAAATTTTACATTCTTTTTGTATGAAAATTTATATATGTAATTATCAGGTTTTTATAAATAATTGATAACATACTTACATATGAATAAAGAGTGATATATTACAAAAACTGTAAAACGCGTATATTTGTTGTTGACACAAATTAAAAAAAAAATCATATAATTGTTTTTAATAAAACTGTAAATCATTTAATGACAGACAATTACTGAAATCATCTATATATATAAAAGACTTATCAAATTGTGATCACAACATTCAAATAAACTACTCTATTAATTTTTTATTCTTTTTCTTCATATTAACGAACATGAAACTTTAATAATACACAATGCTGTAAAGCTTTAATAGTTTACTTCAACAATCAATTGTAATTCTTGTCGATTATAATTTATACATATGATGACGTTGTTATAATGAAATTTAACAGAAGTTAATGTCAACGATGACATATGCCAAAAACTACAAAAACTAAAAAACGACGACAATAGAGAATTAATATATATATATATATATATATATATATATATATATATATATTTGTTTTGTTTATAGCTTTACTTATACTTGTGATTAAAATCACAACACAGACAAGTGTATACAATACAACTACATATGTTCCCTAAACACAATCGAGTGCCAACTAGAAACTTCGTATGCACAAATTCTTTGTTCTTCAAAACTACAGAAAATGAGATGCAGAGAGAAAAAGGTGCTCTCGCTTCCAATCATACTCCAGAGTGAGTCACACCAAAAAGGTACTATATATCCTTCATTAATGGAGGTACGCGTCAAATTGAAAAGCTCCACAGCGAAACCTCAGCATCAAATATCTCCACGTCATTCCACTCCCTACCATCTCTCACACAAGGAGGAGGAGACATCAAAGGCTCATTCGCAATTCGCAGAAGCAAATCATGCAACTCTTCAACTTCCGACATCTCTTCTTGTTGCAGTCGCGGGGGCTCTTCAATTCCTTCACTCCTCTGCTGTTGGCTAACATCCTCACCCATAAATGCCTCGGCAGCCTCCACCGCGGCTCGCCGTATCTCCTCCGCGTCTGTGCTGTCAGGCACCGCCAGGCGCCACACGGAGTCCGCGAAATTGAGGCAGGCGGACTTTCCCCGGAGCGCGAGGGCCGCAACGTCGTGCGCCCGCGCAGCCATTTCCGGCGTGGGGTAGGTGCCGAGCCAAATCCGTGAATTGTTGTTGGGAACTCGCATCTCGCAGACCCACTTGTTGTTATTCCTCCGTCGCACTCCCCGGTACACGGGGTGCCTAGTCTCCTTGAACACTCTTCTCCCAGCTCGCTTCTTCGGCCGCGACGATGCGAGTATCACTTCCTCGTCTGAATACCCACTACTCTGAACTGTTGTCGGAGAACCTGTTTCGCATGATGCTTCTGAGTCGTGTTCCATGGGGTTGTTCTGTTCAAGTGTCTGGATTTTAAGTTTGAGTTTGTGTTGTTCAGTTAGTCGTTGAAGGGAGAATAGGGGACACATATATATATATATATAGCTTTTGTCGAAAAAGCAGAACGAGGCGCTTGGACCACGTCCGAGGCTACAATGCGCACACGCTCATGCACACCACACTACACGGGTGGGTCCATCCAACTATGATCCCACGTCATTCACTTGTCAAAATAAATTCTAGGTTAAATATGTTTTTAATCCCTATATTTTTTAGCGATTTTAGTTTTAGTCCATTTTCAAAGTAAGGTATAATTTAGTCCTTCAACTTTAGAAAATTCTGGTTTTAGTCATTTTTACTAAATTTTTTTAACTTTATTTGTTGTTTTAAGCACGTTTCTCAGTTCACATTGAAGCAAAAATGTGTTAAACATTGTAAACAATGCACATTGAAGCAAAAATGTGCATTGTTTTCTAAAGTTAACAAAATTTGGTAAAAAGGATTAAAACCAAAATTTTCTAAAGTTGAAGGACTAAATTATACCTTAGTTTAAAAATGGACTAAAACCAAAATCGCCCAAAAGTATAGGGATTAAAAACATATTTAACCCTAAATTCTAAAACTGTCATTTCTAAAATTATTTTTGGTTGAAAAAAAATAATTGTAGAATAAAATCTGTTTATTTCTACATGGAAATAAATTAAATAGATTTGTAAAATTATTTTTAGTTGATATTTATATAAAATCATTTAGATATATATTGGTATCTTACAAGCAAAAGGTGATTTGGATAGTAAGTTGGATGGAGGCGTTGGTGTTGTAGAAAGCCGGAGCTGGGTGTTTCCCACTTCGGGTTCAGTTTCCAGCTATTGGTGGCTATGAGAAAAGGTTTAAAACGTGTTTTTGCATGTTTTTATCCATATTTTGTTACTATTTATTCTGCTTCTGCCTGCTGTGTATTGGAAATTCAAGGGTCACTATCACAATTTGAGAGACAGCTCTACTCTACATTAGTTTAGTGTCATTCTTTATTCCAACTATTTCTTCACGTTTACTTTACAGTTATTTAGTTAACTAAAGTTTCTAACTATATACTATACCAGTAACAGCCATCTTGATAATGGATCTACACTGTTTAATAAACTTGTTAAGTATATTAATTTAGAAAAATATTCTTTTAATAACTTCTTTTTACAGTTTTTTTTATAATATTTATGTAATAGTTTATTATTGTTCTGTTTTAAATATTTTTTTAAAAATAAAATTAAACAAATTAATAAAATAGTAACACGAGATTTTTTGTTAAAAAATTGTTAATATATGAAGTCCATTAATTTATACACTACAAGAGTTCACACATGCAAGTATTTTTAAAATTTTCAACGTATATTGCTTTTTATTTTTAATCATAAAAAAAATATTAACTAGTTTTATATTTTAAGTTGGAATTTGGGAATTCGTTTCTATTTTCATTCCTAAGAATTGAACTCAGAGAATTTTGATATAAGGAAATTTTGCTTAACCCCGATTAAATCACAGTCGTGTTCTTTCTGAATTTAAAATACAGATTCATATGCTTATATTTTAAATAAACGACACTTTAATGAAGTGATATTGATTTTCCTTTTTTTTTATTTTAAAATATCACATTGACTAATATTTAAATATAAAAAATAAACAATTCACTGTAAGTAAAATAAAATAAAATATAATTTTATGTATGAAATGAGAAAATGGATGTCACACTTTTAAAAATGTAAAAAGTGGTGATCATTTACTAAAAATATTAGGGAGATTAATATCTATTAAAAAATTAAGGGAATGTGAGTGAATATACGTTTATTTGAAAAATAAAATACGTGAATATCTATTTTAGTATTAAAGAGAATGTGTGCATCATTTAGTGTGAACTCATGCAAGGTAAAAACAATTTTCTCACGTGTACTCATTGCTCACGTGTGTTTATTGATATTTAGAAGTATTTTAGAAAAAAATAATAATTAAAAACTTAAGAAAATGAATACATTAAAATGAAAAAAGAAGAAGAAGATCTAACTCTCTTTTTTGTTTCACTTTTACAAAAGGAGTGATGATTTCTAATGGAGGTTGAAAGATGAAATACAATTTTTTTTTTAAACTACTTCACTATCGTCAGAGTTTATTAATTCAAGAAAATCGGTATATGAATATTGAAAGAAGGTTTACTTTTTCTAAATACAAAATTACTATATTATTAATCATTCTTTAATTAAATAATGTTTTGGTTATATATATGATTTAAAATTTTTGCATTAATATTATAATTGAAATTTTTGTATATACTCGTATTTAATTTACATCTTAATGAATATATTTTTAACTATTAAAAGGAGGAAAAAACGTGATAGAATTATTTCGGCGGTAGGATAGAGAGTTAAATTGACTTCGCACTACCTTTTCAAGTCAATGGAATTCCTCCATGAAAAGTTGTGTTCATATTACATGAGTATTGCATGAATTTTTATTTGTCATATTCTATTTTTTTATTACGTCAGATTTTTGACGTCATCACTGTATTATTCAGTTTTATGCAATTTCGATCAATTTTTTGTCTACATTTTTTATTGTTGTCATAATACGAGAAAACACCAAAATGTACATAAATTCTCAACGAGAACAAGTAAATAGGGATAAATGTAAATAACTATTTTTTGTTCGGGTAATTTAATTTATTATGAGAACAGTAAAATTAAAGCTAAATAACGAAAAAAAAAAAAGGAAATGGGAGTCAGTGAAACACAAGGCCCATAAAAATGGGGTTTAATACTAATCAAAGCCCATAAATATTTGACGAGACTTTTTTTTATTAACGTTAAACAACAAAATAAAAAAACTGTTCGCAAGGCCCAAAAAAAACTCGACAACAAGTCCCACTTAACTATAGTGCAATCAGGAAAAAATAAATTGATTCTTCAAATCCAAGGAAACGTAGAAAGGAGAGAAAAAAAATGTTACAATACCTTTTTGTAAATTAGATTGGTTGTTATTTTGACACACAGATTTTTATATTTATTTGATATTATTATTTTTTATTTTTTATTTATTTTTAAAATATAAAAGTTTAGTTTGTTATGATTATTTTATCTTTATAATATATATCAAATGAATTTAATTGTATCTCATTCTATCATTATTCAATAAAAATGATACTTTGCAAAACAATAATAATTGGTATTTGCAAAAGTATCCTATCGGATCAATTTGACCAATGATACTTTGATATTAAAATTTTGTTTACACTTATTTGATGTTTTTTTTTTCGTTTATAAATACAAAAAGTATTTTTTATTATATCCCTCTTATAACAGATTATCAAATAATAGTTATAGGGTAAAAGAATCCTTAGTATTTTTATGGATTTGAGATTTCTAGACATATTGGAAGGTAAGGAAATTGATCGTTCTCATAGTCAGAAAAGGGGTTTTGTTTGGGCAAATAATTCTTAAAAACAATTATTTTTGCATTTCCATGTATAGTGGCAGCTCCAACTTGGAAATAACATCCTACATTTCACCGAATTCAATTTCTTCATATTAATGAAATCATTTGTTACATTAATTTTCACACCACAGAACAAATTAATTTATTATATACGTTGAAATAATAGATATCCCGATTAAAAAGACATATCCTAAAATTGATAAATAGTCATGGGAAATACGAAAATCCAAATCAAATTGAAATTGGTATCATGGCCATAGTGGTTTGGTGCAAGGACAATTTAGAAAGGTGATTTTCCAAGTAGGACATGACAAAGATGGCTTGCTTTTAGGTTTTGTTACAGTAGGAAGTAAGTTATGCCTGCACTTCCACAAATAAATAGTTAATGTAATTTTGGTCCTTGAAATTTAAATACCCTTTAACTTACTTTACATATTTAATAAAAAATTAAATATAATTTTAATTTTGACACATATTTATAATTTATTTATGTTTCAAATTTTGATATATATTTTTTTAAAATTTTTAAAAATGATTAAATTTATTATTTTTAAACTGTGTTAAATTTTGTTGACGTATTAAATATTTTTATGTTTATATTTAAATTGTTTTGAAATATTCTCGTTCAAATATAATTTAACAAATACAAAAAATTAATGTTATTAGATTACAAATATTATATTTATTAATTTTTAAA
Organism: Vigna reflexopilosa; assembly: GCA_027742785.1. Lineage (NCBI taxonomy): Eukaryota > Viridiplantae > Streptophyta > Magnoliopsida > Fabales > Fabaceae > Vigna > Vigna reflexopilosa. Next base: position 2,165,458 of record CM050930.1, on the reverse strand, counting down.
ATCTGAAAATAAAAATATATCATAATTTAAAACATGAAAGAATTTTAATTTCACGTTATAAATCTCAAAAGAAATACAAACATGCAATAATGATAAGTAGCTGAAGAAAGATCTTTGTCTAAACTTTCAGACAGTAAAGACACAGCGAAATCAAATGCGGGTCGTCGGCTACGAGGTGATGGTCGATGGTGTTTGTAGTTTAGAAAAGTGGTTATGTTGGCGCATAGTGAAAGGAAGTATAATGGGCACGTTCCGCAGCTTTTGTAAAGCATTTTGATATATTAACAATTTTTTCATAATAATATTTTGATAATTGTTTCGGTGGAAATTTGTAAAGTTATTGCTCATAACATAATGTTAATAAATTGTAGGGTTAAATATGTTTTTAGTCCCTATACTTTGAGGCGATTTTGGTTTTAATCCCTCCTTCAAATTAAGGTACAATTTAGTCCTTCAAAATAAAGTTAAAAAAATTTGGTAAAAAGACTAAAACCAGAGTTTTCTAAAGTTGAAGGACTAAATTGTATCTTAATTTGAAAAAGGGACTAAAACCAAAATTGTCTCAAAGTATAGAGACTAAAAACATATTTAACCCTAAATTGTTTATTACAATTGAATATTTAGAATCTGATTGAATGTAGCTTGTATTTATAAGTTGTTTCATGAATTTAATCTAGTACAGATATAATAAAATAAAAACAGATTTATCTTTAAATTCCATCAGTTGATCATAAATAGTTTATCAATAGCTTTAATAAGATATATTTGATTATTTTATCATCTGTTAGACTATTGACTCAATGATAACTTAAACGCTGGTCCAATTATGACCTAACATCTTTTAACGTGATTGAACTTAATTGATACAGTGGATGGACCGAACGTCTTGGATGGTAACCAATTGATCCATATTATATACATACATTTAAAAATATATATATTTTTTTTCTTATGGAAGTAGATGTCGGCGATTTGTTCTGAAGTTGAGGTTGATTTTGGCATGTAGCTATATGTGGCTCATTCTTTCCTTCTCATTCTGATCAGTAGACAACACACACTATCTCTCTTTTTGACTTCATGTCGTCACCGACTCAATGTTTCCATTATTTCATTACACCCATAACCAAAATACACTTAACCCACCCACATAAAGGAACACTCACAACATATGTAAGGTTCTCCATCAACCTCCTCTTTCAACAACTACACCATTCTTGCAAAATCTACTTTTTCTTCTGCGGGTTAAGATTTTTTTTTTATATATTTTTTCATGTTTTTATTACTATATAGTTTTGAAAAAAAAAACAAATTAAATGGAGACGTATAACACACAAGGAGGAGTGTTAATTACGATATTAATTATATTTCCAAAATCACCTAAAGAATATTACGCTAAGATATCTTATTTGGATTATAAAAAGTTGATGAATAAAATTATTGTATATATAATTGTTAAACCAATTTGCTGAAGAAAATACTTAACTTTGTCACCATATTTTTTGAACATTTTCATCTTAATTATAGTTACATATTACGGTGGTTAAAAACAGATAATGGGGAAAATCTAGAATAATAGTGATGGGAATGGGTCCATGAAGGATTATGATCTTAAAAGTTGTGTTAACATATATGTAGTACAATACAAAAAGTTATAAAGTGCGAGACCTAACATGTAACACTTTGCGGTGCCATATCAATTGTCATGCAGTGCTCAAGTACCGGAAATATCACTAAAATCCGTTGATAACCTACCACCATATTATACACGTGTAGGATAACATAAATAAATTCGTAATTTTCACAATACTGTAATTTGAGGAATTTCATGAGATGTACTCACTTTCATCAAATGTCACACCATGTAAAATTTTTATAGATAAAATATTTTAATGGAATCCAAACTGGAAAAGGTAAAAAAGAAAACACCAAAGTTTCATATTTTTTTTAATCCAAAATTTTAAAACAATAAATTTATAAGTTTTCATTTTTTTATAATGTTTCATTTTTATTTTTAGGCTTAAATCCTCCATTAGTCCTCATATTTGTGTGCGTTTGGTCCTCAAGTTTTGAACTGTCTCAATTGGGTTATACTTTTTGTAAAAATGCATACATTTTACCCTAACCGCCGTTAAGTTGTCTCAAACGGCGTTAATTGATGTTGAGATGAATTTTTTATTTTAAGTTTAATCCCTCCCTTCGTCCTTATGTTTGTGTGAAAATATCAGTTCGGTCCTCAAGTTTTGAACTGTCTCAATGGGTCATAATTTTTGAACTGTCGACAACGGCGACATTTTTTAGTTTGAGAGGGAGAAAAGGTGTGAATCGGGGGGTTTGAGGGTTTGAGGGTGGATGAATGAGTGAACTGTGATCAATGATTGGAAGGAAAAAGAAAGATCATAGCCATGTGGATTTAATGATTTTAAAACATAAAAAAAAAAAATTACAGCTCAGTTCAAAGTTAACGCCGTCTCAATACACTTAACGGTTGGGGTAAAATGTTGTAAAATGTTTGCATTTCATAAGAACTTGAGGAAAAACTTGAGGACCGAACTGAGATTTTCACACAAACATAAGGACCAAGAGAGAGATTAAGCCTAAAATAAAAAATTAATCCCAGCATCAATTAACATCGTTTGAGACAACTTAACGGTTAGAGTAAAATGTGTGCATTTTTACAAAAATTATGACCCAATTAAAACAGTTCAAAACTTGAGGAAAATTAAGATTTATATACAAATATGAGGACCAATGGAAAATTTAAGCTTTATTTTTATTCAATATAAATGTTTCAAAGTTGGTGTTCACGGGTGCATTTGCGTTTGTGACAGATACGTTTCTGTCTTCTTTCACTTCTGTTGTTTTATGCTTTTGGTATTCAATAATTTAAAAAGAGAGAATTCTGAATCGAACATCCTTGCAGAAAACTCGATGAAGCAGTATCTTATAAGTTGGCAATTGCCACTCTAAATTTTGTTTGAAGGGCTTACTTGAGAGATAAAAATATATTTTATTTGAATCTTTCACTATAAAAAAGAATAAGGTCAAAACAGATTAAAAAAAGGAAGAAAATAGTAAGACCATAAAGAAGAATTTTTTAGTCAATATTTAATATTCTTACGTGTTATTTTAAATATTTATAGCATGGTCTATTTGCAAGTTAATAGATGACCTTTTATTTCTCAAATAATTTGCAATTCAAGAATAAATCTAATAATAAACTTTTGAATCAATTTCCTTTCGGTTGAGTAACTGAAAACCGAAGTAGCTTGGACATCTTTTTTTGACATTAGATTACCATAACGGAATGGAAAAAACTGTTTTTACAACCCCTAATTCTATTATAATCATTTAACAACTTTAAACACTAAAATAAAATATTAAATTAATTTATTTAATTAAACTACTAAATAAACAAACAATGAAAGAGATCGTAAGATGCAGTATAAAATTAGAAAGGTGTACGGATCATTACCATACAAGAAAAACCACTTTAGAAATAGTAAATTTTTTAATGTTGTTATCACTACTATTTTTGGGTTTGTCTTTTGAGGTAACGATTTTTACAATAAGAATTTATAAAATAGAAAAGTATGAGAAAGTAAAAAAAAAAGGTTTAAATCTTTTTTGTCCCTAAGTTAAAAGTTGGTGTTCAGTTTAGTCTTTCTTTTAAAAATGTAAACATTTGATTCCTATGATGTGCAAAATGTATCAAATCAGTTCTATCCGTCAAATTTTAGGAAGAAATTTGCTGGTATAAACCTGAGACAATTACTATGGAAGACTGCAACATCAACAACCCCTGAAGCATGAAGTTAGTAATGAGACAAATCAAGGAAGTTAATCATTAACGGATATGACTGATTTGATACATTTTGCACATCATAGAAACCAAAGATTTACATTTTTAAAAAAGAAACTAAATTGAACATCGACTTTTAACTTAGAGACCAAAAAATGATTTAAACCTTAAAAAAAATATTAGGTCATACTTCTTGGACTTAATCTCTTAAATAAGTTTTCCAATATTTGAATATTACATATAAATAATATTCAATTAAAAAACGAGCGAGGATAAACATAAACATCTAATTTTCTTTTCAGCCTATCCAACATTAATAAAATAATACTTTTATTTTAAAATATAAAATAATTTAGACTGAATGAACTAGAAAAAAAAAAGATTTTCATATTTTGATAACTATTTTTAACAATTTTTTGACAACATGACACGTGTTATCGTTTTATTAATCTGTTTGAATTTATATTTAAAAAAATATTTGAAATGGATCTATCACAAACTAACTACCTGTCAAAAAATGGTTAAAAAATAGTTGATAAAAACACTTTTTTAAACAAAAATTTGAATGGTATACATGAAATTTTTTTTCTTATAAAATAAAACATCCACTAAAAGTAGTTAGTTAGAATTTATATTTAAAAATATTAGCATACATTGATATTAAAAAACATTAAAACATTTGTGAAACATATTTAGTAGAACAGCATAGGAGACATGCAAAAAGAGTAGCATGCCCTTGTTCTGAATTTACACAAGTTTTCTGAAGTTCGTAAGTCAAAAATAACTCCACAAAGTCTCTGCAGCTTGTTTCTCCGGCGAGTTATCGGACGGTGGCGGGCTCATTCTGGGCGGCGACAGAAGCATTCCCCCGGCCATGTCAACCAGAAGACTTGGCATGCCGAAAATGGCTTCCTCGTCAAGGAAATCATTTTCAAACCACCAGGTTGTCGCATCGATGTGGGTAGTTTCAGTTTGTGATGCAATGTTGTGGGAAGCTTCAGTTTCAGCCTTCATAATTGCGGCCGCAGCGGAGGCAGCAGTGCGGATATCCGCCGCAGAGTTGGTTGCAGGGATTTGATACTTGGAAACGGAGTGAGGGAGGTTGAGAACAGCGCTGTCGCCTTTCAAGGCCAATGCTGCGACGTCGTAGGCGGCGGCGGCCATCTCCGGCGTGGGGAAGGTGCCGAGCCATATGCGGGAGGCCTTGCGCGGCTCGCGGATTTCGGAGACCCATTTTCTTCCCCGGGAACGGATTCCTCGGTAGAGTGGGTGCCTCTTGGAAGAGGGTGAGGGAGCCATGGTGGTGCTGTTCTAAGGTTAAGAGGTGATATTTGGAGGGACACTATATATAACTTGCATATATAACACATGGAAACCATGCATCACACTTAAATTAAAAAGGGCTAATTCAGAAGTGGGTTTAAATCAGGAAAGAAGGGAAAATGAGATAATTTCGATATGAAAAAAGATGGAAGAAACCAAATTGTTAAGGATCATCATATTAATATAGTTATTAAAAGAAAAAAAAATGAAAGATGAGAAAAAAAAATGTCAGATGAATTAAAAAATTGACCAGGGGTCAAGATACGATTATTCTTTCTAATTATGTGTACGAGATGTAAATTTTTACATTAAAAAGGGTAAAGCATGTAAAGATAAAAGTAAATTTTTTTTTCTTCACTCGAACTCCTTAGATGGTAGTCACTACTAGATTACTAGATGTATTTAATGCGATTACAATGTCGATCCACCGGCAAAACCTTAAAAATCCGTCACACATTCCCGCGAAATTGAAAGGATTTATGTACATACTCAAAGATACTTATACATGCTGATGTATAAACATTTGATTCTTAACAAATTTTTTCTATTATTTGTTTCCAATGTAAGATTTAAGAAATCGATCATTTTACGGTGGATGTTAATATTTTAATCTTTAAGTTCATCCTATAATATTTTTAAGATGAATCACTTTTCATTTAAGATATTATTTACTTAAAAACTTATGTCTCTTCACAATTTTGTCTGTCTTTAAAAAACATTTAAATGATAAAAGAAATATTTAAACTATCATTAACTTTGACTATTAAATTATATGAAACTTATTTATATATATATAAAACTTATTTACCAATCCAAATATTTTTAAAAAGTTTATATAAATCCAAATTTTCTTGTATGAATACAATTTCACAACTTTTAGCTAATGTAGAACTTCATGAAATATTTGCCTTTACTGTTGCAGTTCACAAACTACCTGAAATATTGTCTGATTCTGTTCCCGCATGTTTCACTACTATTCTAACATTTTTGGTATTCTGAGTCCAATTGTCATTCCCTTCATTTACAACTGAATGTGATACTTGAATATGTTTTCCCTTGTTGTCTAGTGACATGGAAAATCATATGACATCATTAGATATCAGAAAAAAAAAGAGTTTATATAGTGAACCATTGTAATTATCAAATCATTACAAATATTTTATATTACTATATATGTGTGTTAACAGTCACATTTTCTAAAGTATAATTTAATTAGTTATTAATGTAAATATTTGTATTTGATCTTCAACATTGTCATGATGGATTCAGCATGACTGAATTGTTCTAGTAGCCTATCTTAAAAAATAATATTTATGTTAATCATTATTTAATAGTATAAAACATTTTACTATTTAAATCAATTTCAGATCACACACATGTGCCTTAGATATTTAAAAAAATTGAACAAAAAAACATATAATAAAAAATTAAAGAGAAAAAAAATTATATATATGTATAATAATATCTACATCACAAACGCTATTTATATATTCACTGCATCTAACTTACACTTTGACAAAACTTGCGAGGTGGGATCCAAAGGGTTGGCCTTGACGCATACAGAAACCATTTTGTGTATACAAGTTCATTCAATAAACCTATTTGTAATTATAATTTACAAATATACGATTTTCTTAAAATGTTATGAGCATATAGGTTTGTTTATAGTATTCATTTGTGGACCCTAAAATATTCTTGAGTTTTCATTTCGAAATAGATATTTCATAATAATGTAAAATTTAAACTCTAAGGGGAATAAACAGGCTGCTTAGTCCAAACAGATCGAATATCACCAAAGTCCAAGTTGATTGATACTTTGCCAGTCAAAATGGCAACGCCACTGAGGCTATAACAACAGTGTGTAATAATCCATCTATGGTCTCGTCGAATTATATTTTATGCAGAAAGGGTGGTGTGATGATGAATGGACTGTTTTATCTCAGGTCAATGCAAGTGGAAGAATTACAAATAGTTTAGGGCGAAAGCATCCTGAAGTTCGGAAAATGTTTTATATCAACAAAGAGAATATTTGATCTCCTCTGAAAAATTAGTCTAAATAGAATAATATAAAGTATGGCTAGTCACTCTTGTCAGGACTGAATGACGGACATAAATTTCCGCCTAACCAAACCCACTTAAAAAGGAGTTCAGTGCTTATGCAAACACATTCAGTAACAAAACACGATTAAACGCAGACAAAGCAGTATCAAGTTCGTAGTGAATTATAAAAATCTATATTCACAATAGTGTAGACCTGCAACTTATTCATTTCTTCTGCTCCTTGTCGACCTCAGTGTCTGTTTGCTCTGGAATTGGTTGTATTCTGACATAAGGTTTCCTGGTTAAAGTCTCTCCTCTTAGAGCAGCAATATATCGGTCATTAGTATCCTCCTTCCGCTGTAGTTCTCCGAGGTACTCTGCCAGTCTCTCTTTATTCACTTGCCCCATCATCTGATACGTAATTAAAGCAACTACTTCGTTAGGATTTTCACCAAAGAAAGGAAATCACCTCGATGAAACAAAGTGCGAACTTGATTATTTAATTCAACATAACAAGTTATTTAAGATAAATCTTGTTGGTCACATGTGTAGGTTTAAAATGATCATGAAAAATTTATCAAAATGAAACATAGGAATTGACGAAATTAAAAATGTGTAAAAAAAAATACACACAAGAATGTATCATTTTAAGAAAAACCTACACAATTAAATGGATAGAAAGTTGAATCCCAGATTATGTAAAATGTGGGATCCAAGATACATTGACAATTCACCCTATGGTTCTGAACAGTTCACAGCCTCACACCTGCAGGCTCCATATATGATTAATGTATAGTTAATTTGTTATGGAGAGGAAAAGTAGTCAACACGAAGTCAAGAAAATATATATCGGACTTTGGCAGACATGGTCCATGAGATCTGAAGACTTGTTTCCGAGCCAAACAATTCACAAGGAAGTTTCCCAATTATTTATCAAAATGGTCACATGAAGGGTACAGGCCCGGATTAAAAATCGAAGAAGACAGAATGATGGTAAGCACCACCTGACAGCACTAGAAACCAAAAACAGAGATTGAGGTAGTCCATTAATTAAGCCCGGACAGCTAAAGTATTGGAGTTGCACCTGTATCTGATACTGATAGACATATAATAGTTTTAGAAATGTATCCAAGGAGAATAGTCCAATTTTATTGACCGATATGTTTGAGATGAGGCTCCAACATTTTTGAGTAGGACTAAAATTACACATGGATCTATGTTTCCCCTGTGTCGTTATGCTATAGCAAATAATAGGAAATAGCTAGCTGAGTAGGACCAATGATGCTTCTTTGACATTCTGAAAGGTATCGCGGAAAGGAATGTAATTTTGAACAAATATGAAAACAGCAAATTCAAATATGCAACAATGGCCTTTGTTGTCATCACAAGTATTGTTTTTGCAAGAGATCCCTGTCATCCACTGATATATATTATAATTGTGCATTACAGTTACAGAATAAAGAGAAATGATCAGCGTCTACATAAATATTGTGCATATATGCCGTATCATATTTCCACTTTTTAAGAGTTTCTTGTATCCCTATATGTGTGATGTATCATTCATACTGATGTAATACAAAATATCTAGGCTTCTCTTCACGGTAAACCCATCAGCTAAGGAATAGAAGAAATAAAGAAAAATGTAAAACAGAAGGGGACTCTCCCAAAATCCAAATGACTATTTGTGGCTTCTCCTCTCCTCTATTTCCCTATCGAATTCCTTCATTCCACTTCCTTGGGAAAATGCAATCACATCCCTTCTTCATTCTCTCCACTCCTACTGCTGATTAACTTCCAGTTCATTTGCCATAACCCACCCAGGTGATTTTAATTTCCCCTTGCTTCCTCCCCCCACTACTTCTATTCCACACTAAATGAGTTACGAATATATAATCCTGATAATTATCAGCCAGCAGCCGCAAAAGTATATAATAAGTTTGAAGTAGTGAATAAACAAAGATAACAATCCTAATCCTAATCCTAAAAAGGTTTAAACTTTATGCACAAAGAAATAAAAAGAAAAGGATTGGAAAGGCGAAGGAGAGAGTCACCAATGATTCGGGACGAGCACTTCTGCGAAGATGGGTCTCGAGCTGCTCGTTGCGCGTGTTAGTGAGTTGCATGACGCCATAGCCTATGACGCCCGGAACGACGCCGCATATGGTGGCGAATGTAAGGAAGAAGGATTTGGATTCGCGGGTCCTCCTCACGATCCATTTCCACGCCATCTCGCTCTTTCCTCTCGCCGCTCTTCCCCCTTCTCCAGACCTTTCTATGCAAAACACAAAATTGTTGTACTCTTTATTTGAATTTATTTTTGGTAAAAAAAAAGAAAATTAAAAAAAAAATAGTATATTTGTGTATCAAAAGTCAAATATCAAATATATAAATATAAAGAAAATGACTTGTTTACAGTAGACTTATGTGGAAAGAGTATCAAATAAACTATTGGATTTTTTAGCAACCTATTTGTTTAAAGATTTTATTTTATTTAAAATTTAAAAAATTTAGATTATAAAAATTTATAAGAAGAACTTCATTACTTAAAATTAAGTCATTTAAATTTTCCTATATTTTACTTTCTCTAAAAAATAAATAACGTATTTTCTTTTATATTTTCTTCTTCAACATGACTTTAATCAAGATATTGTTGGTTTAATTTAACCAAATGTTATCAGTTTGATTAAGATAGGGTATATTTTTTCGGTATTATCAAACACGACTTTTAAATTAACATTAATAAATATTATTTTGTATCATGTCACTATGCAAGTGTTTTCGTTGGTCAAAATATATGCTTATTTTTTTTTCACAAATATTAGCTAGACTAAATACATTTTTTCTATTGGTATCATTGGAATTTTTTTAAAACTCATTTGAATCTAAATGTTTTTAGATAATATTGATATAGATTATTTTTTAATTAATATCTTCAGAATGTAACAATATAAACTAAAATGAATTCTCAATTTTTTGTAAATTTTCTATAGATTAATATGGATGATATGATTTGCTAATGAATATTGATGATATTGAAATCTATAACATTTGTGTATAAGATTGAAATAGAAATGTTTGGATTTTGGCTGGCAGTTTGGTTCAGCATTTGAGCAAGGATCATAAGTCACGGTTAAAGATGAAACAAATAATGTCTGTGTCTTCCTCGTGTATTACACAGATAAAAGGAGCTATGCAACCAGATTCCATAGAATTCTCACATGCATTTCTGATAAGTGATGACGCAAACGAAAATCTCCTCCCAGAATTCAACACCCTAAGACCAAATTCAACTGAGAATTCCATCATTGAAAATGCCACGCAGAGGTCGAAATTCGACTCCCCAGAGAACGGAATTCCAACATGCAACAATCAATTTTTCTTCCCTTCCCCCAGCAGAGCACAACAAAAAAATACAAAAGTTCCCAGAATTCTTCGGCGAGAACCGAATTCCGGATGGATTTTCGTCATTGAAGATACCAAACAAGATTGCTAACCAGAGACCAAATTCTATCAGTGATAGTGTGAGAAATAAAAAATGACAGGGGGTCCATTTGGGTAATTTAAAAAAAAAATATTATTTATAGAAAAAAAAAACGAGGGGAAAGCATTGCGTAATGTGGATGCCAAAAAATGAAACAAGTGAAAACAAAATAGAAGACGGGAATTAAGATTGAATTCTAATTTCCTTGTTTTCCATTGGGTTTGATTTCGTCTATACAAAAACTCATAACAGCAGAAAAACATCAGTGGCTGGTCAAAAGGGATTAGGAGGAAAATGCTCAACATCCATGGAAGGGAAACCAGACTGTACTGTTCGCATTCCTCTAAGTATACTCTTTGCTGTTTCTCTCTCCTGTAAAAAATAATTAAACCATTTAATGGTTTTAGAAGACTAACCTGCTTCAAATTGAAAGTTGAGTAGAATATTTAGACTCACCGGGCCAGTATAATCCAGAAGACGTGTACAGTATACTTCAGCTTCTTCAAACTTTTTCTGTGCTCTGTAATATTTTGCAAGATAGAGCAAAGCCTCAACCATTTTAGGCCCTTCCCTCTCTTCAGATTCCATCCTCTCTAGGTCCTTTTTGTAGTAAAATGCAGCCTCTTCAGGGCGCCCCAGCTCCGAAAGAAGTCTTGCCAAGTTGTGCAGTGCAATTGCTTCCCTGTCATTACAATTTGCTGCTCTTCTGTAACACTTTACTGCTTCATCAAGCATGCGAAGTTGATCAGTTTCATAGCACTGTGCCATAGCAATCCACAACCGAGAATCATTTGGCTGCAAGAATACGGATTTTTTGAAGTAATGAAGCGCATACAGAGGCATTCCCATCATCTCATAAGCCTGTCCTAGTCCATACCAAGCACGATAATCACGTGGGTCAATGTCTACTGCCCGACGATAGGCATCCACAGCAGCAGGAGTGTTTTTCATCTCAACAAACTCATGTCCCATAAGTGTCCAAGCAGATAAGAAATTTTTGTTCAATTTAAGAGCTCTCCTAAAATACACAACTGCCTTTTCATGCTGCCCTTTTAAACTGTAATAATTTCCAATAATACAACAAGATTCAGGTCTGTATTTATCAGTCAAGAATACTCTATGCGCAAGATAACTCAAAGCAGAAAAACATTCTTTAGCATACAGCACGTTGGAGTACATGTCCATGTCTTCTACTCTGTATGGATCATTACTAAGCAGTTCTTCGAATATTGCTTCAACTTGATCAAATTCTCTCAAACTGTACTGGGCTTTTGCAATTTGTGCCTGTATGTAATTACTATTACCAAAGGTTCCCAGTAGGTATTCATATTTTGACAGAGAGTCATTGTGCATCCTTAATTCTTGGTAAACACTGGCAAGGAAAAAATCCTTCATCCAATGGCTATTGAGATTAAGACTATTCAATATATCAACTGTTTTGCATAAGGATTGCAGCTCAGTCCAGACATTCCAGTTCCAAGGGTAGCTATTAACAGATTCCACGAGAACTGTACGTGCAAGGTTCTCACTGCCTTTCTGTTTGAGCACAAGACCATATAAGTACAAACCAAAAGGATCAATTTTACCATTATTGCGTAGTGTTGACAATTCCCTCTCCAAAGATACTAATTCACGATTCACAGCATCACTCTTACCCAGAGGCCCCTCAAGTTCTATCATTTCTTCCTCTTTTCGCTTTTCTCCAGCCTGAATAAAGTAAAAAAAATATGAATATGGAACAATGTGCACTTAATTATTTTAATTGAGTTTCTCTAAATACAAAAGAACAAATAATGCAGATCATATATCTATTTCTTCTCTCTCTATATGTGTGTGTGTGTGTGTTTGTAAGGATTGATTGGGCAGAAAAACATAAGATTTTACTTTTGGAACAAAAAATATAAGATCAGGAAAAAAATATAAAGTGTTTCATTTCAAGAAAATCCTCCAAAAATAATTCAGTGGAATAACAGCTGTACAATGTGGGATCTATGTTACATTAAGCATATCCGAAATGGTTCTGTATGCAGTGTTTATGGCTTGCAGGTTCCAAAAACATATTTAATGTTATTAAGATTATCCTTATTGAAGAAAACACACCGTTTGCAAAGAAATCATTCATAAAGGTGAAATTGCAACGCAGTTCACCACAATGTTTTAAATCCCCAAAAGTGGCCAAAGATACTATAGTGAGATAGCATATAGTACCTTGCTATGAATAGGAGCATCACCAACTGGAGGATTTAAAACTTGCTACGGATATGCAGATTCAACAGAGCATGGGCAGATTGGCCAAGGTGTTAGAGCATGAGGAAGCCATCTTAAAGTGTTCTTTCCTATTTCTTGTTTGTAAATACAGTAGCATAAATTTAGTATTTTTGTTTAGTTAGTATAATTAGTAACTATAGTATAATAAATAGTGTGATAGAAAGTGAGCTGTTCTATATAAAAATAAAGAAAATAAATTTTGATTTGTGGCCAATCCAAGTTAGGCTATGCTGGTTCAGTTTCACCCCTTGCACATTGAGGACAATTTTTGCCTTTTTGCTGTTTCTTCTTGCTATTTTTAGTTGCTGTAGTTTTTTAGTGTGTGTTTGCTGTTTTTAGAAGCTTAGGATTTGCTGTTTTAGTATTCTAGTTGAATTTCATTTTCTGTTTTTCATCTAATCTAGTAGAAATTGTCTAGAGTAGTTTGATAAAACCTTTGTCTAGCTAGCCTGTTCCAGTTTCTGTTTATCTTTTTAGTTTGAGTACTAATTTTGTTTTAGCTTTACCTTGTAAGTCTGATTGTCTATATAATCTCTTTTGATATTTTAGATATGTTGGAGTCTCTTTTTGTTGTTTTCTGTTTTTAAATTTCCAGCTAGTTACTTGTTGACTTGTCATTTGTAGTTGATAAGTTCTAACTTGTTTTGAGTAGTTCATTCAACAAAAAGTGCATAAGTTATCATGAAAAACCAGTTTAGAACAGTTTTGATATGACCTAGGCAATCTTTGTTTTAAAGTCATTTAGCCAAATAGCTTAACTTGAACAGATCTCCATTGCACCAAATTTTGAGCTTGGTTAACTTTTTTCGTTCATGAGTTTTTAGCTCATTATAAGCTCTGCACCAGAAAAACCAGTAATCGCTCCAAAAAAACAAACTAATCGATTGCATGTAACGAAGGGTGCCTTGCCACCTACTAATTGCAATCTATTTAGAGGATAACCCACACGTCCAATCAAAATGGATTTTGTCATGAAATTGAACTGAAATGCATTTACTATGCCGTACTAGTATATTTCCCCTAACTTTTCATAAACCTTTTGTCTGCATTAGTGTGCAATTATGGAATTGCATTCGTCAAAGATTATTTGTTTGCAAAAAAGAACATTCAAATCCAGAATGCATCAGAAGTTTCACTGCATACTAGCACATAAAATCCTACTAGTTAATATGCACACTCAATAAAAGAAAGAACATAAAACTGACCAGATAGAGAGCATAACAGCGCAAGAATACCGCCTTTCTTCCATTTTGATCACGAAGAACATGAGCGGCTCGCTTATACTCACGGCAATCAAAATAAGCCTTTGCCTGAAGGTAAAAATCATCATCAACAAGTTCATCTTCCTCCATCACAGGTGTGGCAACATACGAAACACCCGCTATTGGAGTCACAGTGACATCATGAGTCTTGTACTTCCTGCGAATGCTTGAGCTCCCACGCTGAAATCTGGTGTTGGAAGGAGTGAACTTTACAGGGTCGTGCTCAATACCCACCAACTGTTCTGCTGCCCTGAAACCACATCTTCATCAGAAACAAACCACCCATTCGCGGAAAAGCAAAGGGAAACTTCAAAATTCAAACTCAAATGTCTGGTTGGAAACCCCAAATTTTGTTTGGATTAGGGTTTTTGTTCAGATACCATTTGGAAGCAGAGTAGAGACATCTATCGCTTAGTTGGCGAATCGCGATGCGAAGTTCGCTTCTGCAACTCTCTTTGGAACTCATCTTCTTCGACTACACTGAAAGTAATGAAATCGCGCCCACTGCCTTTTTTCAAATTGTTGTCTTCTGTGTCCTTCCTCTCTTTATCAAAAAGAACAAGTGCAGAATTTAATTCCTAAAATTCAGAAAACGGTTTTAATATCCTAAGGGGTCATTTCACCTGCACCTCACTGTTTCTCTTTCTGCACCCACAAAAGTTGAATTTCCCAAACTACTCCTCATTAAAAACTGCGCCACAGCAGCTAAGTGATGAAGGGGGTGCGATTCAGAGAAAAACGCGGTGCAAATGGAAAACACTATGCGCATGGATACGAGGAAGGAAGAAAAGGTAAAAGAAGTGAGTTGCAGCGAAGATGGGAATTTCAAATTAAGAAAGCGAATTATGATAAACTTGGGTTATTGGTTAATACGCGGTTCCATTTTGCCGACAAAGGCTTGTTGGTATTTAGCCAACACTAATATTTGAGTGACACTGCTTTACGCAAAACATAAAGCAGACATAGTGCTTCACACCTATATGGATCACGATGTTACATTTATTTCTTCCATATTATTATCTTTTAATTCTTTTCTTTCTCTCTGATACAAAATTAATTTTTAATTATTAAAAACAGTTTTTTTTTTTAAAAAAAAAAACATTTTCCTTATTTATTTCCTTTCTCATCAATATTAGGCAACACATGGCGTAAAAAACCCAAACACCTTCTTCACCGAACTAAACTATTTCACACCTTTTTATCTTTCTACGCCACCTTATTACGTATTACAATTATATATTTGTCCCATCTGTTTCACAATTAACTTTAAAGCTAATATAATTCAATATATCACATCACTCAAACCTGATTTTATATTTTTTCAACTTATACTTTCAAAAACTACATTGACTATATTATTTATACGTAATTTGTGAATTTATCAGTTTAATTTATTCATGATATCACATACTCATTCCTTTTATCTTATGTATGTGAATAATCAAGTTCAGATTGATATGTCAACATTAATTACTATAATTAGTAGTCATTACTCATTTGTCTTACGTTTAAATCCTCCGTTGGTCTTCATATTTGTATGTAAATCTCAGTTTGGTCCTCAAGTTTTGAACTGTCTCAATTGGGTCATAATTTTTGTAAAAATACACGTATTTTACCCTAACCGTTAAGTTGTCTCAAACGGCGTTAATTGATGCTGAGATGAATTTTTTATTTTAGGCTTATTCCCTCCCTTGGTTCTTATGTTTGTGTGAAAATCTCAGTTCGGTCCTCAAGTTTTGAACTGTCTCAATTGGGTCATAATTTTTGAACTGACGACAACATTTTTTAGTTTAAGAGAGAGAAAATGTGAGACCCACTCACATTTTCTCTCTCTCAAACTAAAAAATGTTGTCGTTGTCGACAGTTCAAAAATTATGACCCAATTGAGACAGTTCAAAACTTGAGGACCGAACTGAGATTTTCACACAAACATAAAAACCAAGGGAGGGAATAAGCCTAAAATAAAAAATTCATCTCAGCATCAATTAACGCCGTTTGAGACAACTTAACGGTTATGGTAAAATGTGTGCATTTTTACAAAAATTATGACCCAATTGAGACAGTTCAAAATTTGAGGACCAAACTGAGATTTGCACACAAATATAAGAACCAATGGAGGGTTTAAACCTACTGATAAA
This sequence comes from Vigna reflexopilosa, assembly GCA_027742785.1. Classification (NCBI taxonomy): domain Eukaryota; kingdom Viridiplantae; phylum Streptophyta; class Magnoliopsida; order Fabales; family Fabaceae; genus Vigna; species Vigna reflexopilosa. The sequence continues at coordinate 2,149,147 of CM050930.1, read as the reverse complement.
ATAACTCAGGAGTTGAATCCTTGTTTGTCATTTTAAATATGAGTAAACAAACCATTTTATTTTATTAACACGCCAAATTTTCGAACTTTTGCCCAACTGCTTTTGACAAAAAATAAAATAATAATAATCACTATAGCTAGTTAGGAACCATTTTCATATATATATATTATGTAACCTCCTAAAGTTTAGGAAATTTTAGTTGATAAAATTATACTTATATATTATAGATTTTAAATTTTAAGATTAAAAAGATTTGAATAATTTCTAATTTTTTTAATTTTTTTAAAAATTAGAAATAAAAATTATTAAAATATCTATATATTTAAAATATGTATTTTCTATGAACAGAGATTCGTTTGTTAACTAAAATTTAATAGAGTTTGAGAAATTACACAAGTTAACAAACTCTATCTATATATATTTATTACGAAGGCGAAGGAGATTTAAGTAATGTTTTTAATTTGTTTTAAAAAAAAAACTTTAAGATAGCATAATTTATATTATTTTCTTTTACTTGATTCACAATTTTGCTCTCCTGTTTTTGTAAGTAAAGTGAAAACAGCAATATAGTCTAAAATATAATTATTAAAAAATAAAATTTAAATTTAACATAATTACGTAACATAAAATCTCTAAGATACTCATTTTATATATAGTCGTTTTAAATGGAATTACGTACACATTTTAAACACATTTCTAAATATCATAACAATGATCTAATCTACATGTAAAATGATAAAACCAAAACAAATAATAAATTTTATTATATATATATTAATATTACATATCAAAAAATAAAATTTAAATTTAATCCTGTAAAATCAACTATTAATAGATAACAGAAAAAAATTAAGTAAACATTTAATTTTCACAACTCTAATTGTGAGACACGTGGAAGATTCTTGCGAGTTATATATTTTATTGCGGTCGAAATTATTTGCAGGAATTACTTTCATTTTTTAAAACTCAAATACTGATCGGCTTGATATTATAACTTCACATTCAATAAACTTTTATATTTTTCATCCGATAATTTATCTTTTAATCTCTCTTCCTTTACAAATATAATTTTTTTAATAATAAAAATATTTTTAAAATGTGTATCCTGTTCTTAAAAAACATTTATCTTATATTAATATTGCCTCATTGGAGAGTTATGGAGTTTTGAAAAGGAAACAATGAATTGATTGATGATGGTGTACAGTGGTTGAGAGAAAAGCCGCCGGAAAATTCATTTGAACTGAAATGCTTTCAAGACAGCGATCCTTGCCGGCTTCGCCAAACTGAGTAAATTATATATTCCATTTAATAATTTATAATAATATACACCGAGATTTGACCAAAACAAAAAAAAAAAAGAAAAAATAAATAAAGTAGCAGTAGCAGTAGAAGACAAGGATAAGATAATTACAACGTGATTTTTGTGGCAGGTGAGAATCATCCAATAAATACGTCAGAGATTGCATCCAAGTTCAAAGCAATGAACACAGTTGGAATGTTGTCTGAGATAGAAAGAAGAATAATCTCCACCGCAAAAACAACTCTCTCAGACGGCTATTGCTACCATGTTTAACTAGTGTTTTCTGTCTGTCCCACTCACATATGCGTTGACTTTTGTGTCCTAACTTCTCCATGTAGTGTCTATTTGCATATCTTTTTTACATTTATTGAATTATATATATCATTCATTTTTTCTTGTTTTTATCCATTTTATTGTCTCTTACACGCCTAAAAAACATTATACTATTTTTCATTCAAATATGAATTTTGTTCTTCGGTTTAGAAGAACAAATTCCATGATATCAAATTTTACTATTGTTTAGTTAAAATAATCATGACAATATTAGAACATTTAAGGGGTGCTTGTTTTTAACTTTTTTAATAAGATGATCATTTATTTACAAAATTTATGTATTTAGGCAAACTTTTAAAAAAAGGAAACAGATAAAAAAAAACTGTTTTTTCTTTTAGAAACAACTTACAGAGCTGTTTCTCTAAAATTTGTTTTTCCAATACTTTTTCAACATTAATAAACAGACCCTTTATTGTGTTATACATGTATAAATATATACTCAATCAATATTAAAATAAAAAATATAAATTTTATTATCAAAGTATAAACTAACTGATAAGAGACTACTTTAGTTTAACTAGAATACTATATAGTCGATATAGTACTAAAAAATTACATATTTGCATGAAATTTTGAACTCTATTTTTTATTGTTGTTATTCTACATTAAAAAAAAAACAATTATTGCTTGTTTTAATCTTGTATTTTTTTTTATATAGTTTTATTAAAAATGTAGGGGAGTTGCATACCTAACACTAAACTTATATGACTCAACTATAACTAGTTAAATAATTAGTGTATGATTGATATGTGGAACAAATAATAGAATATATATAAATTTATGTTCGTGAAATGATCTTTAAATTTAATATCCGCACTCAAACACTTATCATATTAATTTTTAGACATGTAAAGTTACGACTTAAATCCTGTTACCCACCTGAATTTAATTTATACATGTATAACACAATTTCTATTTGTTTTTTGACCTATATTATATATCAAATAAAAAACTCATTATACATACATGAATTATATTAAATTGCATGTTTTAACATGATTTTTTTTAAGAATGAATAATTTAGCATACCTTAATAATAAAAAAAAAAAACCAGTTGTATTTGCATGCAGCTGTTTTGAGAAGACGAGTGGTTACTAATTAGTGAAAATGAAAACATATATTTTGTGGCCGCCCAACTTTAGGACCAGTAGAAATTAGACTCGGTCTAATATAATTCAACGCTTAATTCAAGTCAACCCTCTCATTCACTCGGTGCTGCTTTTGATGTCGATCGCTGTTACTTGTATTATAATTAATTAATTATTTCCGATTCTTTTTATAACTTTGTTACCTAATGCTTCATGCAATGTCCAAATGTACACCACCCAATTCGCATTACATGATTGGATAATGTTTTATTAAAATTAATGTGTTTGCTAATCCGAAGTCAAGAGGACTGTAACCATTGTTAATGATTAGTTGTATTTCACTCAACAGATAAACAGCTCTCTAGTAAGAAAATTTAAGGGGAGAAAAATATTAGCCAAAACTGGAAACACGGTCCACAAAAGTTGAAGAATCACAATCAAAATTGTACTGAGAGAGAGAGAGAGAGAGAGAAATGAATACTGTCGATATTCCATATTCCATATACAACAAAAAATCTTCAAGTGACCCACTCCACTCCTTTAAATACCTCTCCATACACACGAAATCTCCAACCAAGATTTTCTGATTTACACACCAAACCATGTGTGAGTTATCATCATCTACCTCCACTTTGGCTGAGAGCAATGAGGGCCATCCACACACGCACACGACCAAAATTCAGGAGCCAGACATGTTAGCCCTTTTGATCCCCAAACCCCCAACAACATTCCAACAAGCCCAAAAAAACCATCAAAACACCCATTTTTCCCTTGCCTTCAATGAAGCCAAATGCATAGCAAACACAGCATTACCCATGGTGCTCACAGGTCTATTACTCTACTCTCGCTCCGTCATCTCTATGTTGTTCCTCGGTCGTGCTGGTGAGCTTGCCTTAGCTGGTGGTTCTCTTGCCATTGGATTCGCCAACATCACTGGTTACTCTATTCTCTCGGGCCTCGCCATGGGGATGGAACCCATCTGCGGCCAGGCTTTTGGGGCCAAACGTTTCAAACTTTTGGGCTTTGCCATGCAGAGGACCATTGTTCTTCTTCTTTTAACTTCCATTTTTATATCATTCTTCTGGCTCAACATGAAGAAGATTCTGCTCCTCTGTGGCCAACAAGAAGACATCGCCACCCAAGCTCAATCCTTCATACTCTATTCTCTTCCCGATCTCGTCGCACAATCATTGCTACACCCTCTTCGAATCTACTTACGAAGTCAATCCATAACCCTCCCTCTCACATACACTGCCTCTCTCTCTATTCTCCTTCACGTCCCCATCAACTACCTCCTCGTCTCCGTGTTCAAACTTGGAATCAAAGGCATCGCTTTAGGTGCCGTTTGGACCAATTTCAACCTTGTCTTTTCGTTGATTCTCTACATCTGGGTATCCCAAATATACAAGAAAACATGGACCCCTATTTCCTTGAAGGGCATCTTCTGCGGTTGGAAGGCGCTTTTGGATTTGGCAATCCCGAGTTGCATTTCGGTTTGCCTGGAATGGTGGTGGTACGAAATCATGATTTTACTGTGCGGGTTATTGATCAATCCCCAAGCAACCGTTGCATCGATGGGGGTTCTGATTCAAACCACCGCATTGATATACATTTTCCCTTCTTCCCTGAGCTTTGCTGTTTCAACACGTGTTGGGAACGAAGTGGGTGCGGAGAATCCTAAAAGGGCCAGACTCGCAGCACTCGTGGGGCTTTCTTTCAGTTATGTTTTGGGATTGTCGGCCTTGTTTTTTGCTGTTTCGGTGAGGCACGTGTGGGCATCCATGTTCACACGTGACAAGGAGATCATTACTTTGACGTCGATGGTGTTGCCCATCATTGGTCTCTGCGAGCTTGGGAACTGTCCACAAACAACAATTTGCGGCGTCCTGAGAGGAACCGCGAGACCGAAATTGGGAGCGAATATAAATTTGGGTTGCTTTTATATTGTGGGAATGCCCGTTGCGGTGTGGTTGGGTTTCTTCGCGGGCTTTGATTTCAAAGGCTTGTGGCTGGGTTTGTTGGCCGCCCAAGCTTCGTGCATGATCACCATGTTGTTCGTGTTGGCTCGCACCAACTGGGAGGGTCAGGTCGAAAGAGCGAAACAACTCACATCGTCTGATGCTACTGAGGAGGAACACGAACAGCAAGACCAATCCTCAACAGAGGAATGCTCTGATTCAAATGTTTGATCAATCATCATAACGACACGACAATGATTCTTTAATATTTTGCATTCAATATTTATTACACGGACGGATTCTTTTTAGATTCTGCTAATTTTCATGTACATTTCGGAGAGAGGCAGAGCATAACGCATGCACTCGTAGAACGGACAAAAACATAGGAATGTGTTTTGTTTTTGCTTTTTCTCATTAATATTAATCACCGGATTGTCGACCATGGCAGAGTTGTTACAAAAGACACTATATATCACTTCTAAACATGAAAATCTTGGAACATAGTCTTAAAACATTGATTCTGTGCTAGTTGAGAATATGGCCAAAAAGACAAAGGGAAAGTGAAACTCGTGAGACAGTGTTTGGAATGGTAATGAAGCAATTGTTACTTTCTAGAAATGTCGTCTGCGAATAGGATTGTTTGTATATTGCGCTTTTTAATTAGACATGGACTTGTGTCGGTTGGTTGACGACGAAAACGAGTCATCCGCACTTTGATCACTCTGCTGACTCCTTCAAGTGACTCAACATATGCATGAAAGGATTCCATTCCATTCCACCCCTCAATTCTGACATGTTTTAATTCAAGAAAGGAAATTTACAAATTAGAATGTTCCACGTTTTATACCAACTGAAGCAGTCTCTGGGATGTTTCCTATAGAGGGGAAGCAAGAAGTTTATGTGGTATAACTGTAAAATATTCCAAACACCTTTAGGTTTGGCAGGTATTTCAATTGATACCATCTTTGTTCAAATTCGTTGTTCTTGTGGAATATTTCATACAACTTTCCTTCTTACAAAGTTATTAGAATATAATATGCAAGTGACTCTACTTTCACGAAATAGTAAAGAAAACCTTAATTAAAGAAGCAGAGGAGAGGATAATTACAACGTGTTTTTTTTGTGAGAAAGGTGAGAATCATCCAATGAATAGGTGACAGATATGCAGCCAAGTCCAAACTAATGAATACAGTTGGAACGTTGAAGTGAGACCCAAAGAAGAATAATAGATCTCCACCGCCAAACAAACTCTCTAGGACGGCTATTGCGACATACTTTATCTACTTTTCTCCGTGTCCCATTCATTACCACGTGTTTACTTTATCTTAATCATTTACTAATAAATAGATTGTCATTTTTAACATACTTTTATTAAAAATTAAGGATGGCGGTGTCATTTATATATAGATTGAGTTCAATAGAATTTAATAAAATTTGATTAAGTTTATACCATTATAAAAAATAAAAACTAAATTAATTCAAAATTTAAAAGAAAAGTAATTATAATTTTCATTGAAAAGTTAAGGAAAAAACATATTTAATATTTTTTTAATAATGTAATGAATTTGGAATTGGACTGAATCCACGAGTTGTTTAAATTGAACTTTAGAAAACGTAAAAGAAAATGAATATTTTGGTTATTGGCATTGCATGCCGCCATTTTGAGAAGATAAGTGGGTATCTAATAAGTAAAAAAGCAAAGATGTATTTTTTAGCCGCCCGACTATTGCGTGGAAGTAGAAACTAGAATTGGTCTAACATAAAAGGCGAAGAAGACCCTCTTCGACCTTTAATTGAATTCAACAATCTCAACGACATGACATTAAATATTCACACTTGCTGGTTTTGATGTTGATCCCCTCGTGTTTCTAATGTGCTCCATTAATTAATTCAGATTCTTATATTATAATTAACTTTGTTATCTAATACTCCATGCAATGTCCAAATGTAGGTAGACCCATACATCGGATTTTGTTTTTGTTTTATAAAACTTAATATGCTTGCAAGTCCAAAGTCAAGATCCATGCGCATGTCTCATGTTTCTGTTGTATACGTAGCATTAACTATTAGTAAGTAGTATTAACTCCATGGATAAAGACGTTTTAGCTTGGATTTTCTATAGATTTTGACACCTCTCAAATGCACTCGATCAATGCTTCTCTTCATTGCTTCCATCAACCAAAACCATAAGCCACCAAAGCAAGGCAAAACACATTGCATATGTATTATGGTCGTCCGTCAACAAGAGATCGAGTGATTAATAACTCTTTCAATTTCATGAGAGATGATCGATATATAGTATAATCTATTGATTGGTCAAATTACAAACAGAATTAGTAACAAAAATAAAGTGAGATTATTATTATTTGAATCGTAATTAGATTATTATTAATAAAATATTATTCTAAAATTTATAAATACAAATTTGATATTTAAATAGTTAGTTAGTTTTTTACTCATTTATTATTACAAATACTGATTTTAGTATTCTATGAATAGAACTCAACTTAACCGAACAGTAAAAAAAAATACTGAAGATCAAATATTGATTTAAGTTTACAATTTAGAGATTATTTGTGAAATAAGACATAATCTCGATCCTATAAACAGAAAACACTACAATATCTTTTTAAATTACCAATAAATGAATTTTTAAAAAATTACAAAAATAATATGTTTTGCTAAGATTTTATAACTTTGCTGTGAAAAAAATATTTGAGATTAACACCGTTCAAAGCATTTCTAAAATTGTATTTTTAGTGAGAAATATAGATTGAATGTTTGATGTTGTGTTGCACACGGTTTATTCTAACCAGTGAAAACGTTGTAGCAATTAACATTGATGAGTTTCCACTTAATAAGGTGGACCCTTATACGAAAGAAGTTTCTCTGAAATTTTGTATGCTGCACGGGGAAGATGACCATGCCACCTTCCATCCATAAACATTCAACTTTCAATCAATCAACTTTAACTCCATTATCGACATAATTCTATCAAAAATTGTTTTTTCTATGACTTCCAATTCATTCTGTTCGGTGATCATATTAAAATTGGTCTAATTCAATGAACCATTCCATCCACATATTACATTATTAAAATATAGATTTAAAAAAAAAAACTAAACTAATTTAGTATAAAATTAACATAAAAAAAACATGCAATTTAACTAAACAATTAAGTCAGCAAGTTAAATTTAACTAACACGAAGGACAATATAAAAAAATTAATTAGACTATTTTTCACTTTTTTCTTCTATAACTGGAATATCTAGTTTCTTTTTTGTTGATTTGATTCATTTTTTAATAAAGTATCATTAGCTCTGTATATGATTCATGTGAATCTTGACAAACTCAATGTTTCTTATCTTTGCCATCTTTCTAAACCATTTAAATAATTTTCATTTTTACATTTTAAAACAATTATATATATATATATATATATATATATATATATAATTATATAAATGTAATTTTTTATCGAATATTATGTTGTTCATCCCTGAATCAAATTGTGTTTTAAAAAAAACTTATAGTTAAATTGAATGTTTCTTCTATATAAATCATACATACAACACGTTATATTATTTTATAATAATTCAATATCTCATTCAAATTAAGGAAATGTATAATTTTTTAAAATATAATAAAGTATGAACTATGTTATTTTTCAATAAAGTTTAACATGAGATATGAAATTATATATATACATATATAAATTTTAACAACCAAATAGCCGTGAACTAATCTGAAAAATCATAGTTAAAAAAAAAAAATTAGAGTAACTATTTATTACTAATATATCTTTATATCGGTACATAGTTGAAAATATCCTAATCCAATTAGATAAATATATATTGATGTTCCCTTTATTTAAATATCATATAATTGTTATTTTTAAAAATAATCTTTTAAGGAATAATCCAAATAGTTAACAAAATGGCCATTAGAAACTTTGCAACAAAAAGCATCATCGTAATATTAAGGAACTCGGAAACCAGATAGCTAATAAAAATATGTTAACATATTTATTATTCAACAATGAACCACAAAACTAACATAAAATAATGCTATTCTATTGGATTACTTGTCCAACATTTAAGTTTCTTCTGTATCTTTCAAACTGTGTGAAGTTTTCTGTACCTTTTAATTGTTCTAAAATATTTCTACCAACTTTTTACATTGTTAATTAATTTACGTTTTAAACATCATTTTTTTAAAATCTCATTATAATTTTTTTAAAAATATTAAATTTTCATTATATATCATTCCCAGTTAGCTTAAATGAAGTGTTATGATTGTTTCAGGAAATAAAAAAATTATGATTGTATATATAGTCGTGAAGAAAATTCAAATCACAGGATAATAACAAAATTATGATTGTATAATTTCAAAAATTGTTTTTGGTTGAATTTAGATTTTACAAAATATATTTTAAACTGTACAAACTGAAATCTCATTCTCCATTATATAATTCCAAATATATTTTAGTTTATAAAAATTAAACTTTTAATTAGACGATTAAAAAATTTAAAGCAAGAATAATTTAGACTTTCCAAGTACATGAAGAAACCATCAGATGAAAGGAAATAATAGTCTGATAAAAGTGACACCTCGTTGGATTTATTATTGAGGCCCAAAAAAGCCCAAATCGAGGTCCAAAATATACAGCCTCTTTTGTAGAGCTTTGAAAACATTAGTTAATTGCCCTTGATGAAAAAAACCAATGGGAAGGAAATAATTTTGTTGGGGAAAGAAGCGAAAGCTATATTTCTGTTTTAAAAGTTTTATATATTAAAATTAAAAGAATAATGTTGTTTCTGTATATAAAGGAGTAGGGCTAAGAAACACACATTTCTAATATCGCTTTCTTTTCTTTCTTGGTTCAAGTCAGATTTTACTTAATGAACTCAATTTACAATTAAGTGTCAAAACTCAATTAAACTAGCTTTACTTACTCTTATATTTATAGATATTTTGTGGACTTTAAATTGATGTTGGCTCAATAACATAGATATTTTGTGGACCTTAAATTGATGTTGGTCCAATAATACTAATATTCGTGCTGGCCCAATTACAATCCAACACTCACATACCTATTTCACCTACTTAAGTATTAATTTGAGGAATACATCGAACAACCTTGAATATATACCGTTTGGTTAGTATATCACGTTTGTCATCGGTTACCTAACTAACTGATCGAATCAGACACTATACATACAAATGTATTTGTTAAAAGTCAATTTTAACAAATATTTCAAAGTTAATATATGGTCGTTGATTTACTTAATATATGCTAATTAATAATTAAGTAGGAATCTCGGATAAACTCTATTTAGTTAAGTATTATCTTAAATTCAAGAAACTTAATTATTATCTTCGGGGGGAATTAACCATGGATAAAGAATGTATAAAATCATATAAAGTCAATATACACAATGCTTTAATAGAGGAGCGATATAATGTGAGAAAAAGATATTGAAAAAGTGTTAATGAGATGCTTGTACTGTATAATTTTAAGATATCTTATAATTCTTCTCCTCATCTTTAGTGTTTATCTTCAAAAACATGTTATTTTAGATATATAATAAAGACCAATTTAATTTACACTGCACTAAATTCAACATCTAAGCACAAGAACTGATAAATACAAAACTTTATTTTAACTTGATTAAAAAATATACTTCGAATCTTAAATAAGGTTGGACTCTCCCACGTTGAGTTCACTGGTCAGCACTTTTGGCCCAAGAGATAACATATACTGGTTTTATCAGTAATTTATAAACATCCATAAAGATTTAGTATGAATTAAATAAATTCTAAAAACTTAAGTATATATATGATAGGATCAAAATATATTTTAAGTAATTAAGAATAATTTGTGTTTTGGACGTATGGTCGATAATTTCCATAAAACATTCATTCACACTTTTTTTCGAGTTAGTTTAGATAATTCTTAAAAGTTATTTACAAAGATTCTTTTGTCTAAGCTCCAAACCATCTGGATATACATGTCAAAGACACTCCAACACTCAAGAAATCAGTGATTAATTCCATTAGAGTCACAATAAAATCTTAAACTTATAATAAATGTCATCATCTACCTCCTTATCTTTGAATTCTATTCATAGGTTTCGAAATAAGTTTGTGATTAATAAAATCATAATCATGGTGGTCCATTATCCATTAAGTCACTCTTATCAGTAATTTTAATTATGAGCAATATTTCAGAAAATTTTGTTGTTGGAGGTTGCTCATCCGGTCTTCCATCTTCATGATCCTGTGGTGAGTTAATACATAACATTTACTTATCTTGATTGGATGACGTATAATGATACTAATCGTAACCAATTTAAACCAGTTATCCCTTTTTGATGATCTTATCCCATCAGTGTAATGGTCATACACTACAATTTGGTTTGATATAAATTTTTTTAAAGTTCAACTTACAAAGTTTTTTTTTTAAAATGACAAACAATTATGTGAGAAACAAAGTAACCCTACATACATAAAAGGGCATCCCTTCCAAGTAATAAGTTATTAATATTTGAATTGGGTGGTTGGGTTGGGTAGAAGAGATGTTGATAACTGACAATCTTAGGAGGAGCATGAGGGGGACGACATGTCGGAATATGTGGAACATGGCTTATAATATATGAATGACACCAAAACAAAAACGCATTATTGGAAATCCTAAGCTATTAATTTTCATGATTTTGGAGTATTCTTTAACACATTCAGTCTTATTAGCCATGCAATATAGGTTTGGACTTTCTACTGTTCGAACCTACCCCTAGCTAGATCCAACATGTCTCATTTATTTTGGTCGGTTCAGCTTCTGGACTTTGTAATCAAGCCAAACGTTAACTAATTAATTAATTACTCACAAATTTAAAGATTAACATAATACATCATTGTTTATTCTTTTAACTGATAGACAATAGCCTAATAGATTATTATGTTGGTTGCTGAAACGTAAATTGTGCAATTGGTTCAAACCTATTGGGAGATTTGGCTTAGTACGGATTTGACAAGGATTGAGTTAGCAAATATAGTTGAATTTGACTCGTAAAATGGATTTGTGTTTATTTGTGTGGTTAATTCATTAATAATCCATCAACAATGATTTTATTATTTGTTTTACATATATATATATATATATATATATATATATATATTTATATTTATTTATTATTTTAAATTATGAGTTGATATTTTAACCATTTTGGTGATTAGAATTTGGGTGTAATGGTGTTTGAACAGTTTAAATGGTTAATTATGTAGGTTTATATTTTTATTTGTTTACTACTTTTATAATACTTGTTTCTAATAATGGTTAAGATTTTGTTAATTAAGTAAATATCTTGATCTTTCGATGATTAAAAATAAGTAGATTTAACTAATCCAATTTTGCCTACATTATAATAAATACACGAAACAAATTGAAAAAAATCTTATAGAAAGTTAATCTATTCACTATTTTATTAAAATTTGGGTTAAGATTTATAATTTAAAGAAAAAAAAAACTTAATTGAGTCGAGTTGACTTATTTTTAATTAAATATATGAATTGATTTATATAACTTTGACACATTAAGTATAGCAGTGCTAATTACTGGATTGTTTTATTCAATTATTAAAATGAATTTTTGATGTGCATATTATACTTTTGATTAATTCGCAAGAAATGGAGGGTTTCATTGTGTCTGGGAACTTTACATATATGGGTCTTCTGTTCATTCTCCATAATTTACGACTCTTAACTCATGCATGACCTCATTTTTTGCTTTTTTTTTTTCTTCTAAAATCACAGCATTATCAAAATTATCATGGAGTGCGGAAGAGTTAATTCACACCGCAAATTAATTATCACGTTCCTTCCTAAAAGTACACATTTATTTTATTATTTAATTTAAGAATGTACCTTTTGCTTAATACAAAAACCATTCATTTATTTACCAAAATAACTAATTTAAACCATTTGCAATAATGCACTGTCTTCAACATTGATTGAAACGGTTAACTATGAATAACATTACATTAGTACTACATTACTCTTAATCCAATTATATATTAGACCTAAATCTTAGTTAGAACTCTTTTAGTGACTAAACTGCCATATTAAATTTCCCAATTGTCAGCTTAACCATTATTAAGCACTTTATGCTAACGTGTCCAACATGCTGTCCATCCACGAAATCAAATTCTACCAATTATTTGATTCATGAATTATCAATATACACCATTTGGGCAAATGGAATTAAACATACCCAATTACCTATAAATTAGAAAGGTCTAGTGTGATTTCATTATTTAATAATGTAATAACAAATATTTAAAGTTTTTCATAATAAAAAAAATGATAAAATGACACATTTTTATATTAATTTAACATTTAGTATAAAAATAAAAAATAAAAAATAAAAAAATTAAATATTAAATGAATGTAAAAAATTTATTTATGTTAAATTATATATTTTTTAAATATAATTTCTTACACGTGTATTGTATATTTAAAATTAACTCAATTTCTGTCTAATTTATTAAAAAGAATATATCAATATCAAACTAGAGATTCGCGAGCATATTATTAACTTCATTTTAAATTCTAATTTTTTTTTTCTTCTGAGTTTTAATTCTCCACTTTATGATGTATGCACGCGCATATGCACGTGCGATTATTTCGGTAACTGTATCAGAGGAAAGCCATGTGTCGAGTGTATATTCAAATGAAACTTGAATTTTAGTGTCTCTGATTCGTATACACCGTAACATAAAATATTGTATTTATTTAAAAAAAAAGAATAATATTCTGTATCTGCGTGTTAATTTTTATGTTGTAAGAATTATATCAAAGTTATAACATCATTAAATAATTTTTACGTTAAAATAGGTTTTTAATGTCTCATATTTGAATTTTGATTTTAGTCGACTGAATTAAGAATTAGTTTTTTTTTTGTCTCTAAATTTTATAAAATTGTAAGTCACGATGTTACGTCACATTTATTGCTGATATAACTGACAACATATATGTAAACAATGTCACATGTAACTAAATTATGTAACAACACATTTCTTAAATTGCTTTTTTCTAATAACAGAAATTTAGGTTAAATTTATTTTAGTCTCTAAAAATAAAAATGTAAATTAGCATCTCTAATTGAAGACTGAATATGAGATTTTTGTTTGATTGGATTCCTTTATGTAATCACTATATGATCGTAGTATTAACCTTCATATCACTACCAAGGAAACGGAAAGAATGAACAAAATAAAAATAAGAAAGAGAAAAAAAATAAGAAAATTTCAAATACAATTTTAATTGTCTTTCACAAATTAGGCATATGCTACTTATATAAAAATAATAATTTGACAATATAAACTGTAAAACTCAATAATTTATTTAAAAATTTTAAAATTTAAAAAGTAACTTTTGAATTTGAAAAATAAAAAATGATTTTAATTATGGAGACTAAGAAAATCACTTTGACATTTGAGGGACTTAAATGTTAATTTTATATTTGAGATAGAAACCATTTTTTCAAATTTGAAACTATTTGATCCAAAATTTAAATACTAAAAGAATATTTTATTTAACAATTTTTAAATATACATTTCTATCTTATTATTTTAGTGACATGTAAATTTTCTACTTGAATATTGGTAGTCACTTATGCAACAAGTGTAGCATCTTTAGTAACAAAAGACCAATCAATTATTCTCTAAAAATTTGGTGAAATAATTTTTAAATTGAAGAACTAAAAGAAAAAGAAAACTCGAATTTAAGAAACAAACCAAAAACATATCTAAATTTAATTTTTATAATCCAAATTTTTTTATTCGAAATTACTAATTGTTGAGAAAAAAATGTCCAATGGCGAGAAAGAGTAATCGGTAAAAAAAGAGAGGGACTAAAAGTAAAATAAATAAATAAATTTATTTTTCTATACTTTAATAAATATTGTGTGTTTTTTAGTTTCAGTTGATAGTATTTATTTATCATACTTTTATTTATTAAAATTAACCGTCTTTTAATTTTATGACATTTTCATTTTTCTTTTCTTTCCTTTTATGTATATATATATATAGTGTTATGTGATTTTTTTTTCTTAATCAATACTGTATTCATTTGACATTATATATTTAATGAATGAGTTTTAATAATATTATTAAGACGTTTAAATTATTTTTAGCAATATTAAATGAGTAATTGGTAATGATGAATCTCCCTATTTCCCGAGCAGAATATGCGCTTAACAAAAGGACGCAGAATAGCTTTGAACCGCTTTTTAACTGATATTGGCTTTATCAATCAATTCACCAAAAAATGGCTTTAGCAACGAAACCTAAGGCAGCATTAATTATTACCCCCCATTCTCTGCCACATATAACTTTAATCAAAACTATTTTCATGGTTGATATATTGTATAAACATAATTATAACTTCTTCATATGCTAAGTTGCCTTTTGAAAATGAATAATTTTTTGAAAAGAAAATTCATGGACTAATGGGAAAAAGAACTTTTGTCAATATTTTGTATTAATGAACTTTTTTAATAAAATACTTTGTATTTCTGTAAATTTTCTGAATCCAACTTATATGAACGAGGAAGAAACATGAGGAGGGCCAATTGATAATATCTACTCACTGAAAAGGGGATTTTCCAATAACTGTGTGCAGTTACAGTTGGTATATATGAAATGTTGAGTCAACTATATCTGATATATATGGCTACACTCAACAAAGTAAACCAATGGCATGAATGGGTTGAAGATGGTTGCAGAAGATCTTTCTGAAGTGGACCAGCTGCATTTCAGGACCCACCTCAAGATTTTATGCCATTTGCATTCGGACAAGTAGGACCCTTTACACAAAAAAACATTACAAATCTCCAACTTAGTAGAAAAATACTACAATCTCTACTTTATTCTTTAAAACATAAGAAACCTTTTAGATGACTTCATAATATTAATCATAAAACAAGTTGTGAACTACATACAATTGAATAGTGTTCATTGATCTGCCATGATTTTGTTCCTCTAACCTCAACTGCTTCTTTTCAACTTCATGGCAAACAGTTAAGCAATCTATGTCATCCTGTACCAAGACCATTCCTTCAATCATTTTAATTTTTAAGTGTTGAATAGGTCAAGTTTTAGAAATGGATAAATTGCCACCCTCTTTCAGTTCCCCCAATATATAAAAAAGGGGGAACAGGACAATGTAGCAATCACAACTACATTGGAATTTTTGAGAGTTTGTGTCTAGTTGAGTTATATATCCCTGATATCATATTAAATGATGTTTTGTCTTTTAGCAGATACATATACTTTATAAAGAATAAACCATACGTACAGTATCATCCAATCATAAGAGATATATATATATATATATATATATATATATATATATATATATATATATATTATTGAGCGTGGTAAAAAGAAGTGTTATTGTTGAAGCATGCACTACATTAGTGTCTAAGAAAATATGTAATGTAAGCATCTAAATGCAGCTAGCGTAGTATTGTAGCTGCTAGATGAAGTTTACAGTACACATGTAAAGGATTAGAAAAAGCTTTTGCCAGATATTTGGGATGGACTGTATAATTTGTACACTTTGTCCACTTACAATTGATTCCATTTACCTAATTCAAGTTAAGACAATTAAAAAGCCAAAATGCTCGGCCATTATTGACAGTGACCTACCTATGTAGTGGTGATTGCTGCTATTTGGTCAAGTCCGTGGCTCAATGGGAAGATGGGGAGGGCTCAATGAGTAAAACTCTTCAACCAGATGAAACACTGTATCAGAAACTTTTGTTAAGAGTCTTTTGACCTAGCTAGATTAGCATATGTGAATTTTGTCGCCAGAAATAAAACCAAGACCTTGTTGGACCCTGTACAACAGTGGTTGGATGCATGTTCTAGAACCATCCAATGGGCAAGGGGAATCACCAATGACGTATATCTTGAGATTTAAGGCACTAGTTAGGATGAGATTATCCATTTGGTTGCAGAGGAAAAGAGATCTACGGAAAGATCTTGCTGAGAATAGGAACAAAGAGAGGAGAAAATTTAAAGTTTTGTTGTGAGCATCAACATCAGTGAGATTGAGAATTTAGCATAGATATTGAAAAGATTTCTCAAGTTGGACAAAAGGCTCAGAAGTTTAGTACTCGAAGCATTTAATGATGGATGGAAGATTTACTTGAGATGCTTAGTTTGGTCAGAGAGATTCTTTGAAACCTATAACTCATCATCAAATCTAGGCAAAATCTCCTAAAAAAGTGGCATAATTCTGCCTCGTGCTACTTCAGTTTACCGCAATGAGGATAATGAAAAAAGAAAAAAAAAGAAAAGATTGGTTGAAGAGGGAAGACGTGGGGAGAGGAAGCATCCAGTGAGATTCATATCATGCAAGGCCCTTGGACACATCACATATGCCGTTGACAAAACAATAAGTGGTCTATAGACAGATATAACTCCAATTATTCTAATCTATCTCCAACTACTAGTACAGCTTTTTTGAACAACCAACTTCACGAAAAACTATACCAAGCCAAACATAATATATTATTTTCTTCAACTAGTTCTAAGAATTGGCCTCTCTATTTAAGAACATCTTCTGAGATGCTGATATGCATGCCAGCACTGTCTACTCCTTTCTGCCCATTCTTCCCTCCTTACCCATTTTAAGCCTTTCCTTACCTCTTTTTAATTCTCTCTCTCACCACCCTTTCACCACTTCACTCTTTTAATCTTATATATTATCATCTCCTCCCTTTCAAAATTAAAAATGTGGCTTCTTTGTCTTGGAGCATTGCTTATTATAGCCATAACACATTGGGTTTATAGATGGAGAAATCCCAGTTGCTATGGGAAACTCCCCCCAGGTTCAATGGGTTTCCCCCTTCTCGGTGAGACCCTTCAGTTTTTCTCCCCTAACAACTCTTCTGATATTCCTCCTTTCATCAAAAAGAGAATGAAAAGGTATATATATTTTAATCCGGACTCATTGGGAAGCATTCTCCTAAAGAACTAAACTCATATATGCTCATACTTTTTGAGTCTTTCAGGTATGGACCAATCTTCAAGACCAACTTGGTTGGACGCCCAGTTGTAGTTTCAACAGACCCTGACCTTAATTACTTTATCTTCCAACAAGAGGGTCAGGTGTTTCAAAGCTGGTACCCAGACACATTCACTGAGATCTTTGGGCGGCAAAATGTTGGTTCCTTACATGGGTTCATGTACAAGTACCTCAAGAACTTGGTGCTCAATCTGTTTGGTCCTGAAAACCTTAAGAAGATGCTCCCAGAAGTCGAACAAACAGCCTGCAGAACATTAGAGAAGTGGTCATGCGAGGACAGTGTTGATCTCAAGGAAGCAACAGCAAGGGTGAAATCATTACTGCTTAACTATTTTCTTGTTTTCTTCATATCCCTCCTTCCATTTCGTGTCTAAACCGTGCTTTGCTATGTATGCTCCCATGCAGATGATATTTGATTTGACCGCAAAAAAACTCATCAGTTATGATTCAACCAAATCCTCTGAGAACTTAAGGGACAACTTTGTTGCATTTATACAAGGACTCATCTCCTTCCCTCTGGACGTTCCAGGAACAGCTTATCACAAATGTCTGCAGGTAAGTCCATATCATCCACCCAAACTTCTGGTAGCTTCTACAATATTACATGGATTTAGTAAGAACTGGTGTGAATTACTTATTAAATGGTGTAATTGCATAACTGATTGTTAAGTTTAAGAAGGCTGTAAGCATTGGAGAAGCTAAGAGAACTTAAATAGTGTTCTATACTTAGTAGGCCAACCCAGAAGCAAAAGAAAAGATGTCATCCCAGAAGATGGGCATACAAAAAGTAGTTTCTTTTAATGTGTGAAAGATTGAAAAACAGCATTTGTCTGCGATCTTTCATAGGGTAGGAAAAGGGCAATGAAGATGCTGAAAAAGATGCTGCAGGAAAGACGGGAAATGCAAAAGAAAGAGCAAGAAGATTTCTTTGACTATGTGATTGAAGAACTTAAGAAAGAGGGAACAGTCCTGACTGAAGCGATCGCTCTGGACCTCATGTTTGTGCTCCTCTTTGCAAGCTTTGAAACCACTTCTCTCGCTCTCACTTTCGCCACCAAAGTACTCTCGGACCATCCCTTAGTACTCAAGCAATTACAAGTGCGTCAAAAAAATATTAAAATCTTTGAACTACTTTCACGACTTTTTCTTTTTTACGTTCCTCGTTTTGACTCCATATATATATATATATATATATATATACTAAACGAAAAGGCTGTGCCTTTCAGGAGGAACATGAAGCCATCCTGAAGCGACGTGAAGATCCTAACTCTGGAATCACGTGGAAAGAATACAAATCAATGACATATACATTTCAGGTTTTTTTCTTGAGTGAAAGTTTGATGTAAATTTCTACGTGCGTGAACATATCTCATTTAAAAGTCGGTGACGATATGCAGTTCATAAATGAAACCGTGAGACTCGCAAATATAGTACCTGGAATCTTCCGGAAGGCACTGAGGGAAATTAACTTTAAGGGTACGTATGTCATATGTTTATTTCATTCATTCATTTCACATTACCAAAAGACAGTTTTTCATGGCTTAGTCTGATATGCAACATAGCCAATTATTGGAGTAGTTAGAAATAAAATTGAATGAGGTGGAATGTATACAAGTCCAGTGCATACATAGCTATATGTTGTATTTAAAAAAGCGTTCACAACATTACGTCATTTGGTCAATCAATGAATGCATTTATATATAAATGCAGGATATACAATACCAAAAGGTTGGGCAGTTATGGTGTGTCCTCCTGCTGTGCATTTGAATCCGGCCAAATATCAGGATCCTCTTTCCTTCAACCCACGGAGATGGGAGGTGCGTCTAAGGCATGTTTTTTTTTTAAATAATAATTATAAAGTGTAACTTTTTTCTGTTCCCGTTATATTTTTAAAATACAGTAAAAAATGTTGTTTTAAATGTATATTTCAATAATTATTGGTGAAATAAAAAAAATGAAAATAAAAATTGTGTTCTAATAATTAGAGACTCTTATTTAATTAAAACTGATTTAGCTGCTAGGTACCAGCTGGCTATAAGTAGATATGAGTAACTTATAGTTTAGTCATTTATATCTCTTTTGTACACATTAGTGACCCCGAAAAATTGGGCTTTCAGGGAATTGAACTAAATGGTGCGACAAAACATTTCATGGCTTTCGGTGGAGGCATGAGATTTTGCGTTGGAACAGACTTCACTAAAGTTCAGATGGCTATATTTCTTCATTGTTTGGTAACGAAATACCGGTAAGATAATGACACGACAGCGCGTCCTCCTGTGAACTTAAATTGAGATGCAAAGTGTCTCTTTTAACAAATGAATAATATTTCAGGTGGCAACCCGTGAAAGGAGGAAATATCGTTCGAACTCCTGGTTTACAATTTCCGAATGGCTTTCACGTCCAGATCATGGAGAAAGATCACACGAAACAGGAACCAGAGTTTAACAAAACAAATTAGAAACCAAAACTCCGCGAGAGAGACTAGTTTATGGTACAAATTTAGGCTTGAAATCTCCCCAGTCCTTGACATTTTTAAGGAAAAGCAAGGCAATGCAATTGTTACGGAAGCCACAAAAGTAACCATAATGACGGTCTCTCACTCAGTTTTGATTAGGTCTTTTCAAAATCGTGTTTTTATTAGATTTTCTTCTCAATATATTCAAAAATATGACCTTCCCTACCTTACAAAAAGGCAGGGAGGGAAGGGAAGGAAAGTTGTACTTGTAACAAGTGGTGTAAATGTATCAGATTATATCCCGAGTTAATATACAATCTGCTTTTGAAATTCTTAACTTTTACTGCTTGCAAGTTGCGTTCGTAATGGTTTTCACCAATGTAAGTAGTCAATTGAGGAAGTTGACGCTGAGGTACGGTACTTGTTAGGAAGTGCATACTTTTAAGGACCAAATTGTGGATTAGCTATTTCTTTTCTATTAAAATGTCTTCCACACTAAATCCTAATACTATCTTTCAGTAACTCTCCTTCCCCATTTGTAGTCCAACCCACCTTATTAGATAATGATTCTAATAAGGATAAATCGTAATCGTGATTCTATGAAGTAGGTATAACAACTAACAAGTTTCTGTTAAACTTTGGTGTCTGAAATTAAAAAAAAAAAATGTCCGCATGAAGTTGTAAGTTCGGGCTTCAATCTACTCATCCTCTGGCTCATCTAGCTGAACTTGTCTGTGTTTGCCATAATTTTCTTGCCTCACTTTATCATGCTTTAGCTTCTTCTCTTTAAGTTGTCCCTCTGAACTATCCCATTTCTTTCTGTGTTTGTGGTGTGCAGGATGGTCAGCAGTATGCTGCCGATTATCCATGTTCTTTTTCTTATGACCATGCTTGTGCATTTCTTTATGAACATGGTGTGAATGATCAAAATAATCAGAATTCCTTTCAGAATGCTTGTGCATTTCTTTATGAACATGTCGTAAATCATCAAAATAATCAGAGCTCCTTTCCGAATGCTTGAGTTTATGCTCATAAGCGGTCCTTCGCCTATATCGAGCATTATGGTTAGGGCGCCTAAACTCTTGCTTGTGATGGTTGTGGTCATGAATATGGTGATGTCCCTTGTCAGTTGTGGTTTTGCGTTTATCCATGACGATTTGTTCATCAGCGTCTAAGAGATCGTCCCACCAGTCATAAAGAGGATCAAATAGACCCTTTTGGTGTAAAAGCCATAATAGTACAAGCACTGCAATTCAAAGAATAGTATTTATTTTAAGTTGTTCTGCTGAATGTATAAATTATAGTAACTAATAGACATTGAATAGAAGTCATACCTGTCGGAAAAATTGCCAAAAACAGACCAAACATCATTACCCAACTCAAGCATACATATTGTATGTGGCACTTGAAGTCAAAAAACCCAGAGCATTTTTGTCTTTTCTCCCACCCAGACCGAGACGCGTGGAAGAGATTTTATCAAGTAGTCAAGACATATGAATCAAATATTAAACAAAAGGTTTATGGTTATGAAAGCAAAATGTAGTTATTGATATTCCAATACCCTGCTTCAATGTTCAGGCAACAGTTTATAACGAAAAATTAAATTACTAAGAACAGATAGATGGCAAAACTCATTATCAGTCTATTACAAACGTCATGAAAAAAATAGGGAGGATTTTATGCAAATGGAACTAGAGTAAAGTTGAATACGTGCACCAACTTTTTGTGTAATTTTGATACTGACTAGATTTCAGAACAGTTTTTCCATAAAATAATCCCAGTTTTAATCCTTTATGCTTTAATGACGGAATATTCCAAAGATTGTCTTCAAGGCTTTCACGTGCTCACGACAGTCAGTGCTACTAATCCGTGTTTGGTGTGTATAATTTCTAATCAAAGTTGGTGGTGTCAATGAAGAAATATATATAACTACCAAAGAAACTCTAGATATTGCAAAAGAATAAAAATGATACAAAATTTAGGAAATTCATATTTTGTACTTTATGTTAGAATTTAAATTGTATAGTTCGCAAATGCAAAGCATAGTAGAAATAATAATACCTACAAGTTCTTCCAGTCATAAATTCTGTTAAGCTGGTCCAAAGTTTATTCCATAAGTTTTCAATAGAATCAAAGAAACCATTTAAACTTGTCTCCGGTGGTTGAAAAGGCATCCCCTGCAGAAATAGAGGATTTAGAGATTCAAAATTTGTTGAGATAACACCCCCAATAACTAGCATATACTGTGAAGCAACCAGAAGACTAACTTTCTGATTAAGTTAATATATTTACGGGAAACGGTATTGCATTGTCAATTAATTGCCTGCTATAGGATTTCACGCGAAGTTCAAATAAGAACAACAGACAATTAATTGTCATTTACGCAACACATTTTCACAATATGGTAGTTGCGATAGGTTTTCATGCTCAAATTCACGATCCATTAGAGCATGTGCACTTAATTGCACCATCCTCATCCCCAACATATTTTCCATAAAATTATTTGGAATTAAAAAATGCTGTCTAAACAATCACTTAGCACTGATAGCATTTTTAGAATTTCCACGTAACTCGGCAACACTTCTATTACATTCACCAAAAAATAAATTGAAGTTGACGGATAACATCAAATAAATAAAGTCAGAAAGGTATTAAGTTATTTCATAAAGTAAAAATAAGTGAGAAATAAAAAAAAAAGTTTTCTAAAAGTCGTATAATTTAATTAACTTGATAGAAGATAAGGAGACTTCCCACAATTTTTTGTCCCATAATTTTTTAAACTTATTTTTCACATCTTCCATCTATCAAACATCCTATTTTATTTCGCTCTTCACCCATCATCTCCATCTCCAAGATTAAACAAGGCATTAGCCATTAATTAAGCTATACAGCAGGTCCCTTTCATGTTTTATGGGGGCTGGAAGATGGGGGGATCTTTTTTCTCATAATATGATCAGTTGCAGCCTTCAAGAACATAATGGCAACGTAGTATCCAGATTTGAACAAATTTCATATTACTTGAGAATACAGGTCTTTTCTTAGCTAGATATAATCAGCTATATGGGTTAAACAAATTCACTGTGTTCATAGTCATTGAAAATAATGCGTGCTAAATTCAGGTACCAGGAAAGAACAAACCTGTGTGCCATTGTCAAGAACAGTTGCCGTCGTAGCAAATTGACATTCGGCTCTATCAACTTCATTATAATCAGAGTCCTTTAATATGGCTTTATTCAAAACATCCCAGAAAAAGAAACAAAGTGAATATCAATGAGTTTTTTATCCTCAGAACAAATAGCAAGGTATCCATCCTAAGCTTCAACTTTACCCGCACAAAAATATTTTGAAGCTTGATCATTGCTGGGGTAGAGTTTGAACGATCTGGTTGTAATCTCATTTGGCTTCATTATTAAAAATTGCTCCTGAACCATGTTTTGAAAAAACGTATAACAGAGGACCTACGGAAGTACAGAACAGGAAGGGGCAAAAAACAGATTGCTGACATATGTTTTAGCATAATACCTCCATCAGGGTGATATCCTTGGAGCAATTAAACTGCAAGACAAAACAATCAATGTAGAAAATCTAAAACTACAGCTTGTTGGACCCTCCAAAAAATTACTGCAATGCAAGACTCAAATATTTTAACCAAATTTTGAACAAAAGCATCCGGAGCAGCATGGACCTCTTAAATTCATATTTATGTCATGCAGTCCATTCAACTAATTAGAGATCATTTTGTTAGAAAATGAGATTTTTCTAAAGTCATACTTTGTGAAAAATTTGTAAAACTTAGTTGGTTTTTGTAAAACTTGTTTATTAAGTTTTGGCTTTGTGGAAAAGTAGACATGTCTCTCTTATAAATAAGAGAGAAATCCTTTGTAGAATAACAAGTCACTGCACTCATGCATTGCAGTAGAGTCTTTGTCTCTCTATTCTTTCATAGTGTATCTTCACTAGAAAATCTCTCTTCTTTGTTTTTTCTCTAGTTCTACAACCTTTATGTATATTCTGATCTTACAACATGGTATCAGAACTTGGAGTATCCAAGAAAAATCTTAAGAAGTGTTAGAAAATGAGATTTTTCTAAAATTATACTGCGGAAAATTTGAAAAACTTCGTTGTTAAGAAAGCTTAATTGTAATAAGTTTTCTTAACAACTAAGTTTTCCAAATTTTTCATGCGCAGAAGCTTCTACTTCATCACTAGCATCTTTAATTGGCAACTTTTCATTTACCACAAGGGGTGTGTTCACTGGTTTGATTTACAGTTTTACATGTGAAACTTCTTCAACATTTCTAGGCATATTTTTTTTTTGTAATGAAAATTCCCCTATCACATTGGTGTATCTCCATTCCAAGAAAGTAATTCATTTCTCCCAAATCAGTCATTTCAAATTGAGTTTCCATGTCATGTTTGAATTTGCTCAATGAATCTAAACTATTTCCAATGACCAGCAAATCATCAAAATACAACGGCACAATGAATTGTACTTCATTTCATGACCTTTTTACATTCAGTTTCACTTTGTTAAAATCCTTTATGCAGTAGATAACTGTCAATTCTACTATACCAAATCCTTGGAGAGTGCTTCATTCCATAAAGTGCTTTTTGAAGATTGTAGACTTTGTTTTCGCTGCTTGGAATAGCAAAGCCTTTTGGTTGGTCAACACAGATGTCCTCTTCAAGCAAACCATATAAAAAAGCTGATTTCACATCGAAGTGATAAATCTTCCAACCCATTTTTGCAACCAATGCAACTAGTAACTTGATTTATCATGTCTATCCACCAGAGCAAATGTGTCTGAAAAATCAACTCCATGTTGTTGATGATAGCCTTTAACAACCAATTTAACTTTTAGTTTGTTTACAGAACCATCAAGATTAATTTTGGTTCAATAAAACTTAAGACCTATTACCTTTTGATTTCTTGGCTTGTCTACAAGTTGCTATGTTCTATTTTTCTCTATCATATTCATATCCTCCTTCATAACACATCTCCATCCATCTATTTCAGCAACTTCATTATATTCTTTGGGTTCAAGTGCAACAATGTTGCACCTTTCATAAATTTCAGCAAGAGTTATAGTGCCTTTAACTGGAAAATCATCATCTAAATCTTAATATTGATCTTGGAGATTGTCTACTCCAGATGTTACAGGATATACAATCCTTTGACAGAAAAATTTCCTATTTCTAGAAATGTGAAATTTGATGAGTTCTCTAGATGGAATTGGAACTGCAAGGTACAAGTCTCAAGCAAAAGACAACGTAGACTTAATATCTCTCCTATAAATAAGAGAGAAATTCTTTGTAGAATAACAAGCCATTGCACTCATACATTGCAGTAAACTCTTCGTCTCTCCCTTTTTCCATAGTGTATCTTCACGAGAAATATTTTTTGTCTAGTTATACAACCTTTGTGGTTTTTCTGATTTTACAACACATTTAGACAAACAATAATTTTGCCCCACGACTCTTATGGGTAAGCAAGGAATGATTAATGCGAAGTGTGAGATTTCTAGGACCTTAATTAAAATATTGTGTCCTCGTATAATGATGTTATAAACAATGAGCACAGGTCAGAAGAGTTTGTAAAAAAATTATCACAACCCACTTTCCGATTACATATTATAAACAAAGAAATAGAACAGAACTCCACTAACGCTTTCAAGACTTAAAGAACTGTGCCACGAGTATAGGAATTTAAATAATGCATGTCTGTCATTAAATTAATAAAAAATACCAAATCAACATTCGCTTGTCCAAGCATAAGTAGCACTGGATAACAAAAATAGATATAGCTCAAGCACAATATAGAGAAGCAGACTACCGTCAAACTATATGATGCTTCCACCTCACCCGTGTTCTTAGTTGTGATTATAGCAACACCAAATTGGGTTAGGGCTTCAAATGTAGGGACGCTAACACTTATAATCTTTCCTGGGCTCCTGGGGAAAAAAAACCATGTCAAGCAACTTTTGAAACTCTTTTTACCATAAAACAATAATTCTGGTTGACATTTGAAGTATTTAACGACCAAAAGTCATTGTACATAAAAAAATGGCTGACTAGAAACTTTCCACCATCATTTTTCAAATATTTTCTGCACGTCTCATACCAAGGCTTTATATATTAATTTATGATCTCCATTTTGTCTGCTTATTGGATATACGGATTGAACATATGAAAAAGTGAAAGGAAACAGCATCCGAAGTCCCCCACCCAAAAGGAAAAATAGGGTTCAATATCACATCGTAAAACAATTTTGTCACTGAATGACTATAATGTCCAACTTCTGAACTATTTTGTCATTTTACAGACTCATTCAAGCAAACAAATAATCTTACACAAACTTTCAGAAGGAATAATTAAGTCTGAATCTGTGATTCGGTGACAAATGTAAAAAAAAAAAAGACATCCATATCCATGACTTATAATTATGAAGAACGTTACTGTTTCGAAATCATATCATATATAGACCAAGTAAATTATAATACCTTTGATAAACATACTCTACATCATTCGCACTTAATTCTAGCACAAGGTTTGTATTAAGAACCTCTGTAATTCCTATGGAGAATGAATAACTCCCAGCACTCTGCAGATAAATAAAATATAAAAATAATAATTTCCAACAGATGACACCATAATAAATAAAAACAAAATTATTGCAACGTAACTGGATGTTGGTTTATCCTTTCAAACCTTCCTTCCAAACCATAGAGTGGCACTTGATTCCTACTTATTCGATTCAGGTCAGCCTGTTATGAAGAAAAAAGATTCTTCAAATTTTCAACAATTATAAGAAAAATACATACAAATTTTCAATAAAAATATTGGATGATAAACAATGTGATTTGAAATTATTATAAATTAACTGAAACTAACTCAATTCAAGAAGCTAACTCAAGCGAACCGGAAATCCCAAATAAATACATGGGCAGGTTTGGTGTTAGAGTTATTAAAAGTCATCCATGAGTCTTTAACAAATTAAGATTTTGGGTAAATGGTCCCCATAGAGGAAGGAAAGACAAGCATACACCAATAAATGGAATTAATACAGTTGCAAAATAGAAGTGAAAAGAGAATGACTAAGACGAAACCAAAAAGCAAGATAAGAATAAAAGTTGAAGAAAAAAAAAATCGTAGTTACAGTACCAACCTCCCGAAAATTCCACAATTGATTATGCAAGCAGGTCCAAAAGGGCGAAGAGCAAAAGTTTGGCTGTCGATTGAAAGCTTCATAGCTCACACCAATTTTGTTGCATTCAACAGAATCTAAGGTAAATCTCACTCTCTCGAGCAGCATCCACATAGAAATGTTTCTCCCCAAATCCTGCGGTTGACCAGGGCTGCCCTGTCACAAGAAAAGAAGAGCAATTTTTTTGTATGCATGTGGAAGCTGTGAACCGTGCCAAAAGTATATAAAAGTAGTTCAACGCGGTTATCTTCCTTAAACTACACCAGTAATGCCAAAATAAATGAATGATTGGTATTCAAAATTGGAAAAAGGTCTGTCACTAAAAGAAGTTCCCAAACTAGGGGAGCGAGGAGACAACAAAACATCAGAGAAAATGGAACTACGGACTTGCAGATGCAAATAACTTAGCCTCCCTATAATTATATTATTTTGACAATTTCCAATTATATTTGTCAGGTATATTTTTGGTGTTGCAAGCATTCTTCATTGAGAAACCTCTAGAAAGGGGAAAAAAAGTGTTCTTAATCCTACAATGTTAACATTCTTAGCTAGAACACATAATGATACCTCTAAGCTTGCCAACATAAAAACTGGAGATTGAAGGGGGAAAATCTTTTTGGCATAATCTATAATGATAAGGAATCTACAATGGTAAGGAGGTGTCCTAGATTAAATATCAGTCAATTAATACTACATCATGCTTGCACCATTAATGGGAATATGCACCCAATGATATTTTTATGCAACAAATACACCGTGCACGGGGAAGCCTGTATGCCTTCAAACTTTAAAAACAAACCGCAACGACAGGTTTCAAGTCTATCCTTATTTTGGTGACCTGTCAAAATAGATTAAGAACTGTATGGTTTACAAACATGATAATAATTTATTCTATCAATGCATTTTACAGTTTTTTTTTTTATTTCTGTGGTAAATTTATTTTTCATGGTAAAACTTTATTATTACCAATTAATAAAATCATGTTAGACAATCTCTTGGAGAAAGAAAAATATCTGCAAAATGTTTAAACGAGAGTTAGAAACAACAGAGTGGTCAAGAAACCAACCTAACAGATAATTCTTTATTTGATCTTAATTTAACCTCAATTTTGTTAAAGCTAAAGTCAATAGAGGTTAATTATAGTGAAACCAATGAAACAAGCATACCTGCCTTGGTACAACAAGATAGAAATCCTCAAAAGATGGTATATTTGTGTACCCAACAAAATCTCCAATAAGATTAACCCTCAAAAATTTATCATCAGAGATCACTGTTCTGTTTTCAGGCGCCACAACCACTTCCTGCCAGCCAAATTATAGATGGACAAAATTATAAGTTAGATACACATAAAGGATGATTAAAAACATGACTCTGTTCTAAAGAAAGCACACGATTGTTTTACTCAATTTGCCCACTTGTAACATGTATCAAACAAACTTAAAAAGGTAAAAGAAAATGAAAATAAATTTCAAAAAGTTTAGGGCGAAAAATGGTACTTAAGTGTACAAGGTGAGCGAAGTAACAAGAATAAGGACACCAGAGATTCAGAATAATTCAAACAAACAATAAAGGATGCATACGGAAAGAAAAAATTACATACCGAAATTTTAGTTCCACTCTTCACCTGTATTCGAACACTAAACCCCAAAGTTCTCCGCCCAATGCCAAAAACATGAAACCTGAAATGATTGAGAGAAAGAAATCTGAGTTGTAACTCATGACTAAAACAACGAGGCGGCTTTCACTTCGTCGAATTTCAGAGAGGATTACAATTAAAAGAAGACAAAACTACACTATAATCTTAAATAACAAATGTGAACTGTTAGAATATCATATAACTGAGTTAAATTACCATTATATTTGTACATTTTTAGTGTTTGGAGTTGAATATTTTATACATTAAGAGTTGAACTTGAACTAATTTATTAATAAACTAGATGATTAGTAGAATATAGCTGGGGGTACAATATGTCTGTATTATACTCCATTGTGATCACTCTCTTGTCCTGTGTAGTCTCTAAAATTTCAACGAACTTAATAAAGTTATTTGATTAACTCACTGTTTCGAAAAAAAATCTAGAACTAACATGAAGAAAACATCTGAAATTTTACGTTCAAGGTGAGAAAGATTGTATAAAATATTGATCTGCAAATACAAATGGTTCAATGTAAACATGGTTTTCATATGCTCCCCTAAGTCGAGCAAAGAACTCACCAAGACAATAACCAGAATAGCCCACCCAAACCAATCACAATTGGAAACAAAAATGACGGCGAGGGTGGAGGCTTACCAATCACCAGGGAAACGCACGCAATGCGCAGTATTGGCCTTTCCTTTTGTCAATTTGTCAACTAGTTAAACAATTTAACCCAAAATTGTTAGTTTGGTGTTTGCTGAAAATCTACAAATTTCTGCAACACCAAATCACTTACAGAAGTTTCCACATGATGAAGGCATCCGCCTTTGAGGCCCACATGGACAACAAATTGGCTACATTAAAGACGGAAGGAGAGAAATGTTAATCCTAAATCAGAAGTGAAAGATGAAATGCCAAAGAGTATTTGGAGGAGGATGGATCAAACACAGGATTTTTATTCTAATTCTTCGTTTTGAATAATTTCCTTTAAAATTATCATCCAGACCTTAAGCACAAATATTGTAATCGTAAATCAACTAAGATTGACTTCAAAGTATATTTCAAGAAGTTCAATATTAGAAAACTTCACGACTGAAAGAAAAAAGAGAACAGTATAATTTTGATGTACGTATATAAGCATGGAGGGCAGGGATGATAACCAGCCAAATGCTTAAATAAAATTAAAATAAATAACTTAAGAAGAAAACAGTGGAAAAACTGTGTCAGCTATGACTATCAATGACTATGATATTAGGTGTTAGAAGGTCACCTGAGTGTTCTCAATAATATGACCCTCTTCATCTCGCAGTCTGCAACATAAGTACCAGAAACCATGCAGTGAAATCAACATAGTCGAAACTTGTCAGTCTCTGGTCATAATAAAATAAATAAAACATGGCTTGCCTCTCGCATATCTTCACGACATTTGCACCAGCATCTGGCTCACATTTGCGTGTCTGAACATAATACTCTTCAGGTTTATAAGGAACATCCTGTTAACAAGCAAGTCTCACTTAACCATACAAAAGATCAAACTACATCCAAAGCCATTAGCTATGTAAATAAAAATTATTAAAATACTACTAATTATCCAAAATTATAATGAAATGATGATAGATTAGTTCTCAATAATATAAAATAGTTGTGTTATTTATATTTTAACTCGCAACAACATTTTCTTTTTTGTCTCTTCCTCCCTCTCCCTATTACATCAACCAAATAACATTTCTGTAACACTGATTATCACATGTATAGTCCAATAACTACAGAAGAGTACCATACTCGTATATATGTTAACTCATACAACGCATACGCAGAAGATTTATTGATCGTTATCACGGGTGGAATCCGCAATGTCTGCATTTTTCTGGTTGAATTTTCCTCCACTTCCACCAATTCTGCAACAATCGACGCCTCTCCTCCACTCTGCGCAGTCACAAAACCACATCAACAAACGGAAATGCGTAAACACTGCGTGGCGTACTTTAAAATTTACCGAGCCACTGGGAACAGCCATGTTCACTACGATTTTGGTGGTACAATTGAGATTTTTGGACTCTGAGTTCTTCTCGCACTTCTCCAGTTTCGATTTGGAGATTATTTGAATTCCGTTGACACGGAACACGAGGAAGAAAGAAAGTATGAAGATGATTAGGGTGACACTGATACGGGAATGCAATGCCATTTTTGGGCGGTTACGGATTTCAACTATGGACTACTCTTCTAATTGGCGGGGATGCATAGTAAAAACAGAATGAAAGAAGTTTTGGCGGTTTTTTTTTATTTGTAACTGGTTATATAAAATTGCAGTGACGGTCCTATTTTTCTAATATTTGCTAAAAATTTATTATAGCTTCATCATTTATAATTATATATTTATATGAAATAAAAAATCAAATAATTTATATAAACGTGACATTGATCTATGAAGTCAAAATATTTTAAATATCAAATAGTTGTTAAGTTTATAGTTAGTATATCGCTTAATACTTATTTTGGTTCCTCAAAAGAGGAATTTTGTTCAAAATCGTCCTACCTTTTTTAAAAAGTAATAATTTGTCTCACTCTTTGAAAAAATTGTACAAGTTATTCATTTTCGCTAACGCCGTCAAAAATTTAACGTTAGAGCTGCCTACTGGACTAAAATTAATGACGTGTCAGTTTTAATTGATTGCGTGGCAGTTTCAGCTTTATTGACGTGTAAAAGTAAAATTAAAATAAAAATAAAATGTTAATATTGACGTTGTGAGAGAGAGGTTAAAAAAAATGGAGTTAGGGTTAGAAGCAAAATCGCGATTTGGGATCTTCGTGGGGTTTCATTGAAGGAGCCTATTTTCTCGACTTATTCTGATAACCAACCCGGGGTTTTGATCCAGTGTTTGAAGGAGAGTGTGCTCGAACAAAGGACAACAATCTTCTCGGGAAGTTTGAGCTCAATGGGATCCCTCCTGCACCGAGAGGCGTTCCTCATATTAATGTCTGCTTTGACATTGATGCTAATGAGATTTTGAATGTCTCTGCGGAGGATAAAATCGCGGGTGTGAAGAACAAGATTACTATAACCAATGACAAGGGTAGGTTGAGCAAGGAGGAGATAGAGAAGATGGTGAAGAATGTAGAGAGGTACAAGGCAGAGGATGAAGAGGTGAAGAAGAAGGTGGACGCGAAAAACTCGCTTGAGAATTATGCTTATAACACGAGGAACACGATAAAGGATGAGAATATTGGGGGAAGTTGGGGGCGAATGATAAGTAGAAGATTGAGAAGGCTGTGGAGGATGCGATTCAGTGGCTAGAGGGGAACCAGTTGGCGGAAGTGGATGAGCTTGAAGACAAGCAGAAGGGTGGCAAGTGCAGTGGAGCTCCCCTTCTTTGGATATAGAGGCGCAGATCGAGGGTCCCCAATTTGAAGACCACTTTCATCATCCCAATTTACAATTTCTCTGTAACCCTAACTCCTTTTTTTTTTCCCAATTTGTTTAACACGTCATTTCACTCTCACACAGTCACGCACTCGGACATTATAACACGTCATTTTGTTTTGTCCATGGTGGCAGCTCCACTGTTAAAAAATTAAAGCTGTTATCAAAAAGGATTATTTTGAACTGTTTTTTCAAAAAGTGAGACCAATTGTTACTTTTTAAAAAAGGTATGACAGTTTTGAATAAAACCCCTTTTTCGAATGATCAAAATAGGTATTAAGCCTTAGTATATTTACCAACCAAATAATTATTTTAAATAAAATCACCTGTTAACGAAATTGTAATGACAGTCATATTTAATTTAATTTATATTTTAATTAAATATTTTAATTTTATATCTTATTATTAAAATTTAGTTTTGATTTCTTCGTTTTAATTCAAAAAAGTTTATTTTCCATATATATCTTTTTCCTTATGATGAGATGGATTGAAAATCATAAGTAAATATTAATACCATATTATTTTGAAGTATACTTATAAAATAAGTTAATAGCTTAATTTGAATAATATTTTATATCCAAAAGCCTAAATAGTGTAATAGTGTCCGATTGTTGGAGGTGGTTTTCTCCAATTTTACACATATTATATACGACATTCATTTTTCAAAATATGTATTAATCTTTTTATATTTATATATTGTAAAAAAACAAAACAATTTAAACACATAAAAAAATAAAACAATTTAAATAGAGAATGAGTAAAAGAGAAAGAGGAAGAGGTAGAGGAATCTGAGACGGTGACAGACGAGAAGGAAAAAGAAATGAAAAATAATGAAAAAAAATAAAAGAAAGAAAAGAAAGAAGAGAATAGGAGGATAAAAAATAATCAAGATATTTATATTAAATAATTATTGTCAGTTAAAATTTGTCAAATAGTTATTCTATCACGTTACTTCTAATTTATTTCTTATTTTTAAATATGTTGAATAAGAAAACGTGTTATGTACAAATCTTTGAAAATGGAAAATAAAGTGACAATTTTACCTTTAAAAATACAAATATTGCTTGCAAAACATTTTGTTGCTGTTTCGATTTATAATGTTTGAAGGTTTAATTTTTATAAATTTCGATTATATATTATTTTTAATTTAGGGACGAAGAAAACTGAATGAATAACTTTAAAAAAAAAAAATCAGAGTTCACATTGAACCCTTCAGATTTTTTTTCTTCTTCTTAACTTAACCATTTACTTTACATTTTGAATTTAAAAATAAATCATATTTAATTTTTATGTTTAGTTGCAGTGACTATTTAATAAATAATAGAGCAAAATTTACCCCCAAATATTCTTAGTGCAGCTGTATATTACAAACGTTTCTTTTTATTTTAGTTTTGATCTCTTGATTTGTATGACATACAATTATTGATTTTTTTCTATTTTTTCCTTGTGAGTTTTTCTATTAAATTTAACATAAAATATAAAAAAATAAGCAAAGATGAAAAAAGTTCTAAAAGAAAACAAAATATTAACGAAGTTATTTTGATTATTCAACTACATCTATATTTCAACATTTTTTATTACGTCATCTCGTGTCAATAAATTAAATTTAATATTTATACTAACTTCAATTTTATACTTTTACTTAAATAATATATATTATTTTTAATATTTAATTTACATAGCTTATAATTTAAATGAGAATAAGGATATGAAAGTGTTACAGAAATTTTACACTTCATGGGCTGAAATCAACTAGCAGAGGAATGAATGCATTATGGTCCCTCTTCTGTAAAAGTCAAAAATTTTACCACCAAAATTTACTTATGGTCAACCTACACAGGCTATCCAAATAAATCTTACGTGGCAAATTCTGATTTGGTAGAAGAGGTATTCCATGATATGTTTGTAGATATCTGATCTGTGCTGGTGAGGGTAGCAAGACAAACAATTAGAAACCCAATAGTGGACACAAATCATATTCCAAATTCAAACCAATAGAAATTCAAATATAGATATCATATGATATTTAGATAAGAATCCTTTTCTCAATTAACCTATATATATATAATGCTCCTCTAGCCTACAACCACAGCAAGCACCATTCTCTCCACTTTCACTTACAAAGCTTTTCACTGTTCAACAAT
This sequence comes from Vigna reflexopilosa, assembly GCA_027742785.1. Lineage (NCBI taxonomy): Eukaryota > Viridiplantae > Streptophyta > Magnoliopsida > Fabales > Fabaceae > Vigna > Vigna reflexopilosa. The sequence continues at coordinate 2,114,515 of CM050930.1, read as the reverse complement.
GGCTGCTTCAACAATGGCTCTCTCATCACCGTCATTGGCTGGCCAAGCAATCAAGCTCTCCCCCTCCACCCCTGACGTTTCCGGTGGAAGGATTTCCATGAGGAAAACAGCCTCTAAGTCTGTTTCCTCTGGAAGCCCATGGTACGGCCCAGACCGTGTCAAGTATTTGGGCCCATTCTCCGGTGAGGCCCCATCTTACCTCACTGGTGAATTCCCAGGTGACTATGGTTGGGATACCGCTGGGCTTTCTGCTGACCCGGAGACTTTTGCTAGAAACCGTGAACTTGAAGTCATCCACTCCAGATGGGCCATGTTGGGAGCCTTGGGCTGTGTTTTCCCCGAACTCTTGGCCCGTAACGGTGTGAAGTTCGGCGAGGCTGTGTGGTTTAAGGCTGGATCTCAGATATTCAGCGAGGGTGGACTTGACTACTTGGGCAATCCGAGCCTGATTCATGCACAGAGCATTCTTGCTATTTGGGCCTCTCAGGTTATTTTGATGGGTGCCGTTGAGGGTTACCGTATTGCCGGTGGGCCTCTCGGTGAGGTGACTGACCCAATTTACCCAGGTGGAAGCTTCGACCCATTGGGCCTTGCTGATGACCCAGAGGCTTTTGCTGAGTTGAAGGTGAAAGAGCTGAAGAACGGTAGATTAGCCATGTTCTCCATGTTCGGTTTCTTTGTTCAGGCGATTGTGACCGGAAAGGGACCGCTGGAAAACCTTGCAGACCACCTTGCTGACCCAGTCAACAACAATGCTTGGGCATATGCCACAAACTTTGTCCCCGGAAAGTGAGAAAAATTAAATTAAAACAGTGGGAAACTACCACTGGAGTGTGACTTTCAACTTTTTAATGCAATGAAATATATATTCGATAATTATTTTTTTTTCCTATGTTTCCATCTTTTCTGAATTTTGTATCCATTGTTCACATTATTCACCAAGCTAATTAATACTCACCAAAATGCATTTACCAAATTAACAACACACGAATATATTAAAAAGCATTCAAGTACTTCGCAGGCCTAGCCTCTTATTATTTATATATTTTGGTAGCAAAAGGGAAACAGTACAACGTTTAACTTCAATTCAGAAAAAACCCTTGCGAAAGACTCCAAACTTCTTGTTTTGTACTTCCAGCTTAGGACTACCAAGACAGGCTATCTTTAATTGTTTCTTAATTTTATTTTCAATTACAAAATTATAAAAATCTTCGTTTCAATTTCATCCACTGCTCGTTTAAGTGCTTCTTAATTTCAATTTTCAATTACAAAATTAAAGAACATATTATGTATTTATTAAATTTTCTATAATTAAAAGTTAAAATTGAAAAACGCCACGTCAGCAAAGAAGAATAATTAAAATTAACAAAAAAATATATTTTTCATATAGCTAAGAATCCCAAGGAGAGAAGACCACACTACAACACACACAAATCAATACTACTAATAATTTAAAATCAAAACTACTAATAATGTAAAATAAAAAAACTATCTAAAATACTTATTGATTTTATTAAATATATCTAGAAAGTTTTTATTAGTAAAGAAGAAACTCTTAAAAAAAAGTCTATATCTTTCCATTAACACTTTAAATACCTTGTTGTAATTGGTTGGTTTAAGTAAAAGAAATTTGAGTTTTCTTTTCTACTTCTCATCACTTTCTCTAACAAAGTTATATTAAAAGTTAAGTGTGATTTATAAAGTTGATATATGGCTATTATCTTTCGATATTTTTATCTTACAAAAGAAAATTATAAAAAAAAAATGGTGTCTTCGTATGAAAGTGTTGCTTAGCTTTTAAGATGTTCAAGAGATTGTAAAAAAAAAGACTATGAGAGTCTCAAGATGAAGATAAATTATCTCAACATGAGATGAAAACTTTGTTGAAAGCAAGAAAAAATTATCAAGAAGTCGTTACTCTCATTCATTGATGTTTGAATGACATGTTCAAAATGATTGTTCTAAGGAAGCTTAAGAGATATTGGAAAAATCACTCCAACTCAGCAAAGTGAAGAAACATAGACTTCAATAATTAAGGAGTGACTTTGAAAATTATAAAATGAAAAGGTCTAGATCAATTTTGAATTTTTATTCAAAAAAAATATATGATTGTTAATCCATTGAAGAAATGTGAAGGTGAAATAGAAGATGTTTCTACGATAAAAAAAATGTTCCTTTAAGTCTAAAGTTTGATTATATGGTATGTGTGATTGGAGAGTCATAAAATATTGAAAAGTAAGTGTGTAAGATAAAGCATGACGTTGAAAGAAAAAGAGAATTGAAAGAGATGTCTTCAATCAATAATCTTAATCAATTGTGTGAAGTGTGTCTTCTTTGGGAGAAAAAGAGAAGTGAAGTGGATATTTTCAATCTACGATCACAATTAATTGTGTGAAATGCGTCTTCTTAGAAAGCACACGAAAAAAAAAATTACAAAAGTAATTGTCTCAAAAATAACCAAATCTCTTTAACATTTATATGTCAATGTATATGATCCAAATCAATCCACTCTTGTTCAACAAATAAATATTTCTTACTCTTTATTTGTGATTTTAGTAGAAAAACATGAATATACTTTGTCCAACAACAGTTTAACTTTTTGTTGCTTTCAAGAATTTGAAGACTATAGTTATAAAAGTTAATGATTTTAAAATGAAAGCTTTGATATTAAGAAAGATAATTAACTAAAAGAGTTTAATGATTTTTGTACAACTATTCAATATTTTTTTATTGTTTATAGATCGTGGCAATAAAATGAAGTAGTTAAGAAAAAAAAAATAGAAAAAATCTCAACATAGTTATATACATTTTAAAATCTAAAATTATGCTTAAGGAATTTTAAGTTGAAGTTGTTTATTGTATAATCGTTTCGTTTGATGAATCTCCAACATCCAATTAAAATATCAAACTACTCGTGGGAGGAATTCTAGTGTTAATTATCTGTGCATATGAGAGTATAGCATACACTATATACCAAAACAAGATCACTGAAATACCAAACATTTCTTCGTAATAATATCAAGAAAAAAAAAAGTGAAGAAGGATTGGAGAACCAATAATTTTGTGGCAAGTGAGAAAGCACAATAAAAAAAGGAATAACAACACTAATTTATAATTACCTCGAAAAAATGAAAGAAGGTTTCATGAATAAAATTTTCTTTTATCATATTTCGACATCACATATTGAATATTTTTTATAATAAAAAAAATATTCCCTAGTACTTTAATATAATTTAAATATAAAACCTTAAGAATTTAATTTAATTTTTGTGATTGGAGAAACATAGGAAAGTTTCCATTGAAAATGACAAAAACCTGATGTCCTAACATATGCTTTAACATTTATTTGTTGCACCACCACATTTATTTTTTCTCCCTGTCAAATTTAAATTACTTCAATCCATGGACACAAACTAATGACATGAACCGTAAATAAAGGAGAAAGCAACATAACAACAACCTAGTCGGACTAAGTAAGAGAAAAGTAATAGTATACGTAACTTGTTAGAGAACCACTACTATTTAATTAAATGTTTTCTTATACAAAAATTTAAATATACAACTGTTTTGTTATAATTTACTTCTAATCTAATATTCTTTATACTAATTTAGATTATTTTCTTAAGTTAGATTTTAATTCAATTTAAAATAATCTATTTTTTTTCATAACCTTATAGTTAATTAACCTTAGTAAATCTTACCATTATTTTTAAACAAATTAATTTATATCAAAATGTAAAAAGTTACATATAATTAAAATGATTTTTCTGTGTTTTTTTTCTTCATCTATTAGGTTGACGAAAAAAATAATACAATATTATTAAAAGATAGTTATTTAACAAGTTTTAAAATTAAATGTCATTTAAAAACTATTAAAAAAAATTGAACTGCACGTTCACTCACATGTTAATGTGAACATGTTTTCTTTTGTTCACCTTTATATATTTTGTTCATATTTCATCTCAAATACATATTTTTAACCACACTTCTTGGCTGAATGAGAGAATTCAAGGTTCTTATGATTTAATGATTTTGATAACTCTATTTTCTTTATTTAGAATGCTTTGAAAGAGCATAAGATAAGATTATTTATACAAGAGCTAAATAATAGTTTGACATATAAACAATTTTAAGTAAGGAAAAAAGCTAAAAAAATTGCACTTAGTATTGCGTGGTTTTCGTTTATATTTTCTTTGGTTTTTATAATGTAAATCTTGACTCATCAATTAATTTTTATTTCAGGAGGTAAAAAGAAATATGCATGTGTTTTCGCGTCAACAAAGCTGCAAGCATTGTATGTAATTTTTTTATTCAAAAGCAAATTCTTTTACATTATTGATAAAATTGCAGATTTTTTTTAATGATACACAAATACCCAAATGTCATATACTGTGGAATTGATTGAGTTTTAGTAACAATTTATTTAATTAAATTACTAGAAGTAATAAATTTTAAAAAAATTATTCTTAAGATAAATAATTTTATAATTTTATAGTTTTTAATTTTTAATTACAAATTTATCAACAAATTTATAACACATGTATATATCTAAAACAGAAACAGAAGCTAAATTATATATAAAAGGAAGATTTTAATTATATCAATTAGTTTATTTTTAGTTATGCATTACTATTGTTTATTAGTTATATTATTTAGTGGTTGCATTCGTTCTTTATATTATTATTTTTTTCATTTGTATGTGATATATTAACTCGTATATAATAATTTATTTAAATTTTTACTTTAATTTTTATTTTATTTTATATTATTTTGAACATCTTTCTTTTAGAATTTTAATAAATATTTATAAGATAATAATAAAAATAAAATAAAATATATTTTTGCAATGAACTTGAATAAAGAAAGTTACTTATATGCTTTATTATCATTATTGTATTTTTTGTAATTGTTTGGATTATTTGAATAAAATGTTGGTCAATATGACATAAGTTAATAGTCATTGTATTGTATGACATAATCCTTAAAAATGTTAAAATGTATGTTAGTTGAGAAAAAAAAAAATCCAAAGTTTTATGGGTTTTGTTTGAAAAGTCACAATATGATATACTTCCAGATGAAATACACGAGTCATGGTGGGATCGAATAAAGTATTACTAAGTAGATAAATATATGATAAAAATAACCTTATATGTTAAAATATTCATAAATCAAACTTGAAATTATTTGATATTTTCTCTAGTTGTCAAAGTTAGGTAGTAATTATATGTTTTTTTTGCGCAAATAATGGTTAATGTTTTCTAAAATAATAATTATGGTGTTTTTAATCAAAATTATTCAATTATCCAATTATTTTATATAATTTGTTTTCCACACATTGAACTTTGAAATGTGAATCCATATATATCATAAAATGAGATATTACTCTTCATGGTAGATTTAATTGATGTTACATATATATAAATATAAATAGTATTATATTTTAAATCCGTCCACACTCGACTCATTGATGGAATTTGAGATATTTATTATAAAGAAAAGTTATTAAATTATGAATGATTTTTAATTATTTTTAATTATTTTTATAATTTTTATTATATAAATATTTTTTTAATATGAATAATTATTTGAATTTAAAAAATAATGATTAAAAAAAATAAAATTAAGAAATATTTTTATCATTATAATTGATTATTTATATTTTTAAAAAATGGTTACTAAATGATAAAATTAAGAAAATAGATAAAAAGATCTTTTTACCTAATAATATATTAAACCACAAAATTGATTCCTTTCACATGTAAAGAAACAATAGACTAAATTAAAGTTTGCATATAAATACAGGGAAAAAACGTATTTAACCAATAACAAGTGATCAAATTAGTAAATATTAAAATCTAAAAACTATTACAGTAAAGACGTCGATTTCAACTTGCAGGTTGATGAAAAATAGGTTTTTTTTTGTACTAATGAAAGGTGGGAACTTCAACTTCAAACCCTAATTATTCATTTAAGTTTTATCAGAGCTGACAGTCAACACAATAGCCATGAAACTAATCCGATGATAGTTAATAAACATTTTTAAAATACTAATTAAAGTAATAGTAATGATAAGTATAATATAAGAAAAATCAGTTTTTTTATATAATTTAAAGAATTTAATTAAAATAAATGTAATAATTCATAATAAAAATTTAAAAACCCAAATCCACAGTATCTTTTCATCAAACAAGGCGTTTGAAGTGGTTGGCCTTGTGTTGCCGTAAAATTGGATTTTGTTAAGCTTACCCTACACAATGACCTTGTGGTGGGGAATTGTAATATACTAAAATAATTGAATTTGTTACTATTCATTTGAGTGGAAGCAACATAAATAATACTCCTCCACTTGCCTCCTATCTTTATCTCTCTCCGTCTGTTTCTATCTGATTTTTTTCATAACATGCATTTATTAGTATAATAGTACAAAGTTATTTTGAGTAAATAATGCACCTATTAATTATAGACTATTATTTATAGTTTTGTGAATTTGATTAATAAAATAAAAAATAATATTAATTCAATTTATTTAAAATCGGTCACCGTTGGGAGGGACCCTTAAGGGACAGAAGCAAAATAGCAAAAAGGAAGTAAGCAATAGGGTTTATAAGTTTCCGGTGAGCAAATCGTGGCTGGCTGGCGTTAGTGTTGTCAGAACACAAAAAACGCAGCGTTTTTTGTAGACACGCAATTGGTGGTATCTTCCGGCAATCCTATCGGTGTGCGCACCCGATAGCTTCCGTGGCCGGCGACCGACACGTGGCGAAGAGCCTTTAGGCCCAAGCCTCGCATTGGACAGAGACGCAGTCGCAATTAAAACCAATAAAATAAATGAATAAACAAATGCTTTGTGCAGAAGCCAAGCGAGGAACCGGCGAATAAACAAACTAACTGTTATCTAAGCGCATTGCGCACCTCACAACCATAGAGTTCTGTCCAATTCAATGAACCGCGGCGAGGAGAGAGAAACTACAGCGTTCCGAGCTCTGGTGGATCGGTGCCGGAGCCTCGAGGAGAAGCAGGCCAAGCTGAGGGAGGAATTCGATGAGCTACTACAGAAGAAGCTTACGGTCAGGCACGATAACGATAACGATAACAATAACGAGGTCATTGCTGATTCAACAACCCTCGGTTTTCTCTCCGGTTACTTCTTCTCCGGAAGTCCCTACGCAACCCTGCTGAAATGTATGGGCCACGCCGTTCACGTTGTCCGAGTTCCCTCCGCCGAGATCGTGTACTGGTATAATAATAAATCGTAGAGGCTACATTTTTTATTTGAATCGTTTCTTCTTTCAGGTAATTTATTTACCCAGAGACTATTCACGGTGTTATAATTTTTAATGGAACAGTTGAACGCTGTAGAGAGGGATAGTGAATAGGATGTGTGAGAAACTTGTTTGGAGTTTGGTTAGACATCCGCACGATGTCGTTTAGAGTGCTATATTGGGAATTGAATAAGTTATTTCGGTTGAAAGTTTATTTGGTAAAACATGTTTTCAATTATTCATTAGGCGAGTGTTCCCAATTCGGCAATTCCGCAACATAGCAAATAAGAAAGGTTTATGGGGATTACTGTACTGGATCAGTTTACAGGATAAGTTGAACATTTTAAACTGAGGATGATGGGGGAAGCCTTGGGAATTGAAATTAGGAGTCGCCGTATGTAACTTATAAAAAAGGACAGAGTATTCGACATTTTAGTTCTGTGTTGAAATTGGGCATTCTACTGGGAATCACATTGACGTTACTAGGGAAAAGAGACATCGTGTTGCATTTTCTTCAATAATTAGTGGTTTGGTAGGCATGCTTTGCTTAACAAGTGTTAATCGTGATTAAAAATTGTGGATCACTTTAGGGTAAAGTGATAGAAGCTGATTTTTCATAAAGCTAACTGGATACGGTGTGTAATTAAAATCACGAAAATCTGTAGCGTAAAAGATATTAAATCTACAAAGATTAATGGTTAGAAATTGGCTTTTGAACCGTCATAACTTATTAGACTCGTATGTGCTCTGTAATTCGCTGACAATCAAGTCCAATTTCACTCAATATTTCACTTTTTATTTTCAAATTTCGAAAAAGTTACCTCTGCAAGTTATTCTTTTGTTTAGATTGCTTTTGAGCCAAACCTATTTCCATTTCAGGAATCACACGGCCGAGACTCTGTATGGATGGAAAGACTACGAAATCATTGGCCAAAGAGTAACTAAAATCCTAACTGCTCAGGAAAATTATGTATCTCTACAAAAAATTCTGGAAAGGGTGGTTTCGGGAGTTCCGTGGTCTGGGAAGTTTCCTTTCAAAAAGAAATCTGGTGAAGTAATTATGGCATTGGTAACAAAAACTCCTCTTTATGAGGATGGTGAGCTTGTTGGTGTTATAACTGTTTCAAGTGATGCGGCTATATTAAAATGTACAAATTCAGAAAATCAAGCATACAAATCTGCTAACAATGGCCAACCTGGAGTACAGAGGTTAAACTTTAAAAGAATTCAGTGGCCTCCACGACCAACGATTGCACCAATGCCACAGATTGCTTCTTCTGTTTCCAATCTGGTTCTCATTAGTGTGATCTTTTTTATAGTTTTATTCTTTTTTATTTTGTTTTTTTTATCATTTGCTTAAATTAAATTATAGAACCCTATTGTTTATATCTCTACCAGGCATCAAAGCTTCTCCCACTGCTGCATAGTACTGATGACACAGTTTCCAAGAAGACTTCAACAGATGCTGTCGCAGGTGATGAAAAGCTAGAGAAGCGTGGCATATATGTATGTTTTTGTTCATCTCGGGGATGTAGTATCTGAGAAGGTATTTAATTTTGATAAGGTTTTAAGTTTTCGTATCCTAAATTCGAATTTCAGGAAACAAAACCTAATTCCAGACATTTCCGTAAGGAAAACACAATTGTCACGGAAGCCTCTGAGGAGAATGAGTCTACTGCAGAATTTGGCCAACCTTCTAAAATTGTAAATAAATCTTACTTGCCCTTTTATTAGTTACTCTAATTGCCTAATTCATATTGATAAAGTAATACTTCATCTATAATCATAAATTTGGAGGCTGAACCTTTGTAGGTACCATGAAGCTTAAATCCCAAATTAAAGCCATTTAAGTATATGCTAGCAGAAACTGAGCATATACTGCAGGCCCATATGAATCTGTAAACTTTGCATTGGTTTGATCTATATAGTACATGATATTTGTTTGAAAAATTGTGTTTGTGAACCTTTGTGGTGTACTTATGAAGCGTGGATACCAAAGTAATGCAATTCTCCAGCAGAATCCAAGTATATGCAGGAGGTCCACTTGACATTGAAAATGTTGCATTGGTTTGAACTGTAGTATATAATATTTGTTTAAAAATTGTGTGATGTGAAACTTCTGTTTAAGTTTTTATCCATTTTAGATATGTGATCCTCTCTATGATTCGATCACTTCAGGCAGCCAAGCTTCAAACTGGGGTACGTGCAAAATATGGGAAGGATAATGGAAATATGAAAAATAATTGTTCAGATGATAATTCAGGAAGCAATAGAATGAATTATGAAAATGATTCATCTGGAGGTTTAGTTCCATCAAAAGGATACCAGGATGTTGTTAATGAAGAACAAAATCTTCAGAAATGTAATTCTTCACTTGCAATGAAGAGAGCGGAAACAACAGCGTGGGCATCTAGAGCTTCCACTGTTTCCAAAGATTATTCTGGTAAGCCTCTCTCTGGGGAGTGGTGTGAATTTTTTGATTCTCCCATTCCCCATACCCATTGTTAAGATTACACTGTCTATTTGATCACAAGAAATTGGAACCAGAGGCTACGACTATGGTGACAGGAGATGAAGTACAAAAGCAGCAAGAAGTGTCGCAACTGCCAAGTTCGCGGGAGAGTACAGGCAGCCACGAAAGTTTGTGGGGCAAAGGGGATTATGAGTCAAACTCTGTTTCAGAGTGTGAAATCCATTGGGAAGACCTTCAATTAAGAGAGGAGATTGGACAAGGTAATGAATTCCATTATTATGCATTTTATAGTTCCTCTTTGTCAAGGAGTTCAAATGCTAAAATGTTTTAATTTGTAAATAGCAGCATAAGTTTAGAAAACGAAGGTATATGGAGCATTCTCAAAATAATATAAATATAATTTTCCCCTCTTAAATCTAAGTGGCCTATAATCCTTTATGCCACAAATAAACTCAATGTTTTTGGAGGAAAATTCAGTGTCTAGTGGGTGATGAATTGCCATAAAGAAGTAACCAAGAATATTTGCTCAAACATCTCAAGGTAGGACGAGAAATTTCTAATGGATATATTTTCAAATAATTAGGTTGTTCTACCTGCATCTTTTTCTTTTAGTAGAACTTGAAACGTGTCTGAATGTTCCTATTTCAACTAATGATTGCTGACATAGTTATGTTCCACTGTATCCTGTAGGTTCTTATGCAAATGTTTATCATGGAATTTGGAATGGATCGGTATAAAATTACCATATTCTTCTATGTTACTAATAGTATTGACTGGCCATCTGCTCTAAAACTTATTTTCTTTTTCAGGATGTTGCAGTCAAGGTTTATTTTGGGAACGGATACACAGAGGAGACTTTACAAGACTACAGAAAAGAGGTCTCTCTCTCTCTCTCTCTCTCTCTCTCTCTCTCTCTGTCTGTCTGTCTTGCTTTAAATAGAAAGCAAATGATCCATGAATCCTTTGTGTATACTTCAGATTGATATAATGAAGAGATTGAGACACCCTAATGTACTACTTTTCATGGGAGCAGTATATTCACAGGAAAGGCTTGCCATTGTTACAGAGTTATTACCTAGGTAAGATTTTCGACACCATCATCTTTGAGCTTATTAAAGGAGTTGCACTGTGTGTAGAAGCACATAAAATATTATGTTTGAAGTATCTATTATATCTGTGACATTAGGTAATAGATCTGTGTATTAGTGAATATGAATATCTCACGCACGGTGCACAACAAAATCCCCATTTACGTTTTTTTTTTGTATGCAAATTATAGGAATCGTCTTAAATTGATTTTATTTTGCACGTTAGGGGAAGCCTTTTCAAAAATATACATAGGAACAATCAGACATTAGACATCCGAAGACGTCTAAGGGTGGCTCTTGATGTTGTGCGTGTCCTCTCCCACTTCACATAAATGTTGAGAGCAAGCTGGTGGCTTGTTAAACCTTTATTTTGTAATGTTCTAAATCACATTGTTGTTCATTTCAGGCTAGAGGAATGAATTATCTTCATCACAGAAATCCACCAATTGTGCATCGAGATCTGAAGTCTTCCAACCTTCTTGTAGATAAAAACTGGACTGTAAAGGTGATCAATGCTTCAAAATGCATTTGACGGGCCTAGGATGGTTCAATATAATGAGTTTTGTTCTTTTCCTTAGGTTGGAGATTTTGGCCTGTCTAGGTTGAAGGATGCAACTTTATTGAATACGAAATCTGGGAGAGGCACCGTAATGACGTCACTCGCTTTTTTCATTTTTAAATATGAAACTTCTGACCTGAACAGCTGGCACCTGTAAAATCTTTAGTTTTTTTTAGTGAATGAAGTTTTATTTCTGTATCTTGCTAACAATCATATTTTCTGTCGAAATGCAGCCTCAATGGATGGCCCCTGAAGTCCTTAGAAATGAACCTTCCAATGAGAAGTAATTACTTGGAACTGTGACTCAACCAATTGCGTTCAGCCTGGAATTTTCTGGAAACTTTGAAAAATGGAGACGATATTCTGAACAACGAATTTTTCCAAAAACTTTTCCAAATTGTCATTTTCCGTAATTATTTGCTAACTGGTCCTAATGATCTTTTTGAATTTTTAAATCAGCTTTAATGTCCTATGTTTAAAATCTTTGATTACAAACTTCTATATAGCTGCAGTTTGAGTTTTTTCAATCACTGTCCCACCTTTTCCAGTTTCCAAAAATATCGGTAGTTTGGAAGTTATTCTGTACTAGCAAATAATGCCTATATCCTATTGAATTGGTAATGCAGTTGATGCTTCTGAAGTAATGAATTTCTTTCCTTTTTAAAACAGGTCTGATGTATTCAGTTTTGGTGTCATCCTCTGGGAACTAATGACTCAATCTATTCCCTGGAAAAATTTGAATTCCTTACAGGTTTCTCTCTCCTAGAAACACGTAGTTTCAACATAAACTCCTGTACAACTAGTCTGCTGCATAGAGAACGTAAACTAATAGTGCTGCTAACTAACACATCTCTTCACATTACTTGGATTGACCAATTTACCTAATAGTTTTAATTAAAGTTACATACTTAGATGGTTAAGTAAATATAGTCTGTTAGTAAATATGTTTAACAATTGATTAATTGAAGTAACAAGTGTAATCTGAACACTGGGATTTTTTTATAACCATTATATTTCACTTGAAAGGTTGTTGGAGTCGTAGGCTTTATGGACAGACGACTGGAACTTCCAGAGGACCTTGATCCCCATGTGGCGTCAATAATCGATGAGTGCTGGCGAAGGTGCTTCTACAGACACACTCAGTTTTAATATGATAGAGATTTCCTTCTTGGTTCTAACTCAGGTTTACTTGTTAAAAATGGGAGCAGTGATCCAGAGCGACGCCCATCATTTGAAGAGCTGATCCAGAGAACGTTGTTCCTTGTCAACAGAGTAACAGCAGTGTCAATTAGGAGAATTGCACAATCCTAAACGTGTTATATGGTTTGGGTTTTGTTTTCTCAAAATGTGTTTGTTAAAAACAGATTATGAGAAGCAGAAACCAACATATTGAGTGGCAACTGGCAACCCTTAAAACATTCTTCCTTCCGAAACTAGAAGGAACAACCAGAGAGAGACAAACCGAAGGTGGGAGTAGGCGATAAAAATGCTTGTAATTTTCTTTGGAGTCTTTGTATATAGATATTATTCATGTGTTTTTTTTTTCTCTTCATTCCCATAAAAAAATTAAGAGAAAAATTAAAATAATTTAAAATTACAATCAAACAATACTCTTACCTAGGTTATTTACAATAATAAATCCAAATACATTTTCACTGTTCTATAATATATTGAAAATTATTCAAGATATAAAAAAAATAATTATTCATTAATTAGTGTATAATGAAAAGATATCCTAATATGCGTGTTAAATATAGCTGTTGGTTAGATTCGTTGACTGTGTAGCCCGATTGGTCCAATTTTGAAAAGCGAGTCTCATTTTGAAGCTTCTCCTCGCAGTAGAGCCTTCGTATCTGCATTTCGTCACAATCATTTGACCATTTCAATTCACACTTCTGGACTCCACATTTCCAACAACCACTTTCTTCAAACCAAACAAATTATAATAAAATATTTCCCATCAATTTCTTCTATTTAAAACTGAACGTGAAATAGTTGAGAAGGACCTACAAAAATAATATATTGCATATTTCGAAATACGTTCGATTCAACGTAATATAAAAGTAACAACACTCTGTTTAAACTCCTTCTCTTAAAACGTCTATTTTTTACGTTAAACATAAACAGTACGGAATTCAAACGTGCTTAACATAACTTGGTCTGTATATCTTCTGCTAAATTATAGTACTTTTATATCACCCAATGTTATATGTTCTTTATTACTATGTGTTCAATAAAAGATACCTACTTATTTTAATCATGTATTTTATTTTTTAACTTAAAATGTTAATATAAATCATTACAGCATTAAAGTGAATGATCAAATATGTTCCTTAGGTAAAACTAGTAATTTTTTTATTACTTTTCCTTGCCATATTTCCTAGTCCTTAATTTTATATGTTTTTTTCTGGCTGGCTGAATACACGTGTGTGTAATAGATTTGTTGTCTACGGAAATCATTATATAAAGGTGAGTGAAAGAAAGAAAGAAAGAAAAAGAAAAGGATTTAATGCACACGCATTATGTTAGTTCGCTCCGAACGAGTTCTTACTATGTTACTGTCTGATCTTTCTTTCACAAACGCATCTTCAAAACCCAAACCATTACGTTAATCTTTTTCTCTATTAGACCCAGTTAATGGGTAAGGCATCCAAATGGTTTCGCGCCATTCTTGCTCTCAAAAGACCAGACTCGCCGTCCGCCACAGCTCCCAAACCGCCCAAGGACAAACGACGGTGGAACTTTGTCAAATCCTACAGAGAAAAGCACCATTCCACCGTCGACCACCACGCACCACCCACCGACGGAGGCCACTCCTCGGTACACGCGGAAAGCGCTGATCCCAACCTTCCAGCACTCACCGCCGTCACCGTCCTCGGAGGCGTTACTCGAGAAGAATGGGCAGCCGTTAAGATTCAAGCCGCGTTTCGAGGCTCTTTGGTTCGTATGATCATTCGTTATATTATATTATTCTCCTCTTCTTCCAATTATTGTTCTTTTTCTCTGTATACCATTAAGGAAAATATTCATGTACATTAATTCGAGTGCGAGTGTATTCTAATTGCATGAGGGTGTTTTAACATAATCAGTGTTTATGGTTAACTTGTATATTATCCAAGAAAGTCTTCAACGTAAAGTAAAGTGTTTTATCATTTTTCAAACAAGTTAAATAAGTTGTCTTTTTTGTTTGTCCTTATGTTTAAGTTGTGTTGGTGAAAAAAGGTATGAGTTTAATAAGGAAAAAATATGAAAGATCCTGGAAGATGGGTGGGTGAAAAGCAAAACCAGGGAGTGTCGTCCTATGTTTGCAGATTTGGCTTATCTACGAGACGGTGTCTTTTGTGGTGGTTCTGCTAAAAAATCGTTTGCTTCAAAACGTAATTTCTTGCTCTGAATAAACATTAATTAAGACTGATTAATCTGTTCGGGTGACAGCTACTAACGCGAATCGAGGTGCGTCAGCGTCAGCGTCTCCCTCTTTTCCCTCCGTGTTGCCCTTTTCACCATTAAATGTGATCTTGCTTTTCACTCTCTTCACACACGCAGAGCAACTTAAAGTGTATAATAAAATTGATTGGTATGATTAATTCTTTTTACTTCTCATGAGAAAATTGTCATTCATTTTAAATATTTTTTATTTTTTAGTGAAAACATACCGAGTAATTTTCAGAAGAAAAAAAAAAAACAGTTAAGGGATCATAAGAACTTATAAAACTACAATAAATTCTCGAAAAAGATTCTATAATAGGAAAGGAAAAGATGGAGTATTTCTGTTTTTTTACGTGCTTTTGTCTTTTGTTTTGTGTTTTGGGAGTGAGTAACTTTTATGAACAACTGGTGATGCTGAAATTTGTAGGCAAGGAAAGCCCTTAGAGCATTAAAAGGATTGGTGAAGCTACAGGCATTAGTTAGAGGTGAGATAGAAAGAAAGCGAACGTCAGACTGGCTGCAAAGAGTACAAACACTCTTACGAATTCAGGCCCAGGCCCAGGCCCAGGCCCAATTCCGTGCTGGGCGGGCCCAAATTTTGCACTCCTCTGATTTGAATGCAAACTCATCCACTGGTCACCTCCATGTAACCATTTTCAATCCTCTCTTTCTCTGTTATATTTTTAATGCCTTTAAATTTGTTAGGAACATATTCATTGGATAATGAAGCATATGACATTCTAAATTTTTCAATCAAATTAATGATGTTGTGGCAGTGCAAATACGTTACCCTAGAATGTCTTCCATTGACAGGGTTCACCAGAAAAATCTGAAAGCCCCATCAGATTCGAGAGCATGAAATATGATCACTCACCATCATTACTCAAGGTTTTTACCTCTTCTGTGCATGATTAAATTATTTAGCGTGTCAACTTATGAAAACAAACATTCCTGTGATTGTAGAGAAACAGCTCAAAGGCCCGCATGCATACCAATGTTAACGAAGACAAATCATGGCACGAACGAAGATGGTGGTCAAGAGCTTGTAGCCTGGACGAAGAAAGATGTGTGAGGATTCTGGAAGATGATTCTGTAAAAGCACACATGACATCAAAGGGTAGAAGCCATGGTTTGGTTAGTGAAGTTCAGTCTTACAGCCCTCTAAAATGGAACGAGGTTGAGGAGAACTCGTCGTGTGGTGCTGACAATAGTCCTCGTACTTTATCCTCTTCTTCTAAAAATGGTGGCTCCAAAAGAAGCCCTTTTACTCCTACCAAGAGCCATCTGAGTGGTTATTCTGAACCTGATTATCCGAGTTACATGGCATACACCGAATCATCAATGGCAAAGGTAAGATCTGTGAGTGCTCCAAAGCAGAGGCCCACCCAATACCAGAGGTCAAGTTCATCTTCTAACAGCTACTCGCTTCATGATAATGGATTTCAATTTGGTGACTCAAAGTTGGCCACTCAAAGGGTAGCATCATCACAGGCAAACTTCACTACCAGGGCTTACCCTGCTTCTGGTCGTTTGGACAAGCCTGGGTTATCTGTGCCCTGTTATAAATACTGACATACGTAAATATATGTTGTGTTGGAATGGATTTTCAATGTTTTTATCTGTGTAATTTTCCTGTGCTAACCTTTACAATTTCGTCACCTATTTGGGCTTTTTTTTAAGATAATGTACGTCGACTACAACCTCCCACATTTACTAAATTACTTTTCTAAGTTGGATCCAAAGTTCATATGCTGATTTCAAGTCTAAGTGTTGGGTCAAATCTTTTTTCGAAATTCTTGAAAAGATACTTATAAAATATAAAATATATTTTGATGTTAAAATTATTTCAAATATTGACAGTTAACAATTAATAATACAATAAATATAAATCACCTATTTTTTTACATGAAATATCTATTTATAAGTTCTGGAATGAATTTTCAATCAATTTATATGGTTGATGAGGTTCATTGATGATTCATTAAATGATTCGAGCTATAATTAATTATTTAGTCTGTAATTGAACGATGATATGATATATTTATGTTTTATCTTCAAATAAGGTGGGGATTTGAAAAGGTTGATAAAAGGTAGTGTAATTTTATGTCGCATATTGAAACTCGAATTACTTAATCTAAGCGACATGTTAACGACAAAAACAAAACTCTTTATAGTCATATAATATATCACGTGTTATGATAATTTCTTAACTTCTCTTACATTTACTCTTCTTCTCTTTTTCGATAAACTTCTCGTGACCCTTGCTACTTAAGGTCAAAGTAGACAAAACCTTTGCTTTAAACTTAAAAAAAAAATTAAAAAAATTATCACTAATATATATCTAATAAATTAATTATAAAAATATATTTGAAACTAGCCATTAGTCCAAATTACTTACGATGATTTTTTTTAATTACTTTTATTTTACTATTATTCAATATATCTTCGTATTTTTGTTTTGTCTGAGTTTGTTGCTTACTTTCAACGTGGGTTGTTATTCTTTATTGTGAGTTTCTGTGTTAATGAAAATATTTTTGTGATGATTTTCTTTTAATACAATTGAAATCCTGAAATATACATGAGAGAGTTAGTTACAAGTTCGTTTTAAGATATAATAAACAGTAAAATGAGGAAATTATGTGTCTATTAAAAAAATGAGAATTTCCATGTATTATAGATATTATTATTATTTTTTTGTATTAGTGGTTAGTTTTGTTGTCTCTTACTATGAGTATTTATTTATACGGTAATTTTTCTTTACTATATACAATTGAGACAGTGAAAAAAGTAGAAGAGGTTAGTTGAAAGCAATGTGATTTTTAAACGAGTAAGGATAAAATATAAAAGAAAGACGTATGTAGTGATAAAACGTAGGAATGTGGGCCCGCATCTCTAATCTATAAAAAATAATATAAAAAATGCTTTTACAAAAGAAAATTGAGGGGTTATTAAAGAAAATAATTTTGTATTATCATTTATTTAATTTTCTCACAGATAAATAAAATTAAACCTATCACCAAAATTCAAATGCAAACCAGTTTAGATTGAATTTAAATTTTAAACCAAGTTGCTGAATGATGAGTTAAAAATTTTAAATGACTAAAAATACGTTTTTTTCTCTTCTCAAACCATTCAATTCAGTCCACAAATTTTGTTGATATAATATATTTTGTCTTAATTTCACTCAATTAATTAATTCAAAAAACTTATTATATTTTGTTATTATATATTTGTATAACCTTTTTCTTCTCATATAAGCTGTAGAAGTAATTTGATACCTTAGCTAAATTGATTAAGTAATAAATGAAATCAGAATATTGTACCTAACCGTAGCATTTAAGAAAAAACCTGGAAACCCCAGATAAAACATGAAAGAGTAATTATTAAAAACTTAACTTAATTTTTATTTATATAAAAAAAAAAGATGTTTATGGACTTACAGAGAAGGTGTTATATTTTACATGAAATGTAAACAGGACAAACATCTCCCTAAATTCATTCGCACTTAGAAATAAAAAAAAGGAAAAAGAAAAAGACATTGTCGTCATCACTAATCATCATTACGATTTTATTTTGCAAATTTCAAAGATCCTTTTACAGATAGGTAAGGTATCTCTTCCGTTCCGTTCAAATCAAAACCACAATCAATCATTCCTTCGTTCGCCTCTACAAAGTGCCACATCCACCCATTTAAATTCGGTGCAAACAACAATTTTCCATGTTCTGAACCGAGTCAATAGTGGACTCGGCGAGTCGCTTTCCGAATCTGTTTCTCAATCTCAAGAAGCTCAAACATGCCGACGACAAGGTCCCCGAGCCCTTCTTCTGAGGATATCGTCGATTCGACGCCGCTTCTGGCCAATTCTGGCGGCTCCTCTGAGGAGCTCACCGCCAGCCGTCGATTTGCTCGCCGGCAGAGGCTACGGCAGGCGGCGAGGTTCCTCCGGCAGGCGAGCGGGCGCAGAATGATGCGCGAGCCGTCGATGCTGGTCCGCGAGGCGGCGGCGGAGCAATTGGAGGAGAGGCAGAGCGATTGGGCGTATTCGAAGCCGGTGGTTGTTCTGGACATCGTTTGGAACTTCGCGTTCGTGGTTGTGGCGGGGACCGTGTTGGTTTTGAGCGCGAGCGAAGCGCCGGGGATGCCTCTGAGGTTGTGGATTTTAGGGTACGCTATGCAATGCGTTCTTCACATGGTTTGCGTTTGCGTAGAGTATAAGAGGAGGAGGAGGAACCAACGCGATACCGCGTCGGTTTCAGCGCAGGACAGAGTTGGGAGCAGCAGTGGAAATTTGAGTTCATCTTCGAGGGAGGGTTCTGCTTCTGGCTCTGCGCAGTATGTGTCGTTGGGGCAACTCGATGAGGAGGGTACTAGGTGAGTTTCTTCACCCTTTTTTTAGATGGTTTATTTATTTATTTATTTTAGATACTTGTGTTGATGGATGAAGAGTTATTAAGACTGTCAAGTGAACTTTTGGAATTCCGTGTTACATAAACGAAATATAAGGTGTGAGAGAGTGTTGCCATGTTAGTCGAATTTGTGATTAAGTGGTAATGTGGCTATCGTAGCCTCTTCTCTTTAGGAACACTTTCCGTCGAAAGCTTAATGAATTTGAAGAACGCCTGAGTCTCTCCCGAATACTGAGTGATTGAAAAGGTAAAAAAATGTAAGTTTGACTGTAAAACGAGAAGACAGAGATTGCCATGTAATCTAATTTTCTGTTAAAGGGGTTCTTTTATTTACTTTCTCATAGCACAGGTCTAAGTGTGTATGATTATGTACCAAAAAGGATCGATGTTAAACCGTATGGGATATAATTGACTGCATTTCAGATTTCAGCCTTGGTTCTCTTAAGCTCATTCGGCTATTGGAATTGGAATTAGACCTAGATATTAGAAAATAGGCCATTTAGTTTTAATTATTGTTTTTAGCTTGTGAGGCGAACCTGCCGTTACCTTTTGACTTGGATGTTATGCACTCAAATCCTGAAACAGTCTCTTTACTTGTGAGGAAAAAGTTAAAGATATCTCATATTGGTTAGGAATGGCGATGGTAGCCTTTACAAGAACTGGACAATCCTCCTTTCTTGATCAAGCTTTTGAGATTGAATTTTGTCTAATTCATTTCTAGTACTTGTGCACTGGATTACCCTTTTTGTTTAGCACATACATTGTATTTAGAGTTGTGTTAGAAGCGACCCTAACGGTATTCACCCCTAACCTACCTTGGTTGTGGTTTCTTGGGTTGTCTTAGTTACGGTCTAAAGGATGGTGTTCAGTCTTACATAAACTAAAAATATGACTTCAACAAAGCTGATAAGACTTAGGTGGTCCTTACTCTTCACCTTATAAGTTAGTTTTGGGCATCTTTAGACAAGCTTCAGTATAAGAACTTATTATAGGAAAAAGATATGAAGAAAAAACTAAAATTGACTTCTCCATGAGTTAAAATTAACTTATGCACTAGTCAAAAATAAAATTTAGAAGAATTATGAGAGCTTATGAATAAGCTCCTTTTTATGGAGAAAATCGTTCAAAGATACCATGAGTTCAAATTCTAAAATGGTATTAGAACAACAGAGCACATTAGATTCATTGTTGGGCCACTTGCATTACCACACTCCAGGCTAGTAGTCCTGGGTGTGGCACTTTGGAAAGTTGTCTTAGTTGCAGTAAACCCAAGTTTCCCATAGTTCTAGTCTCCTTTGGGAGAGCCAATTTTGTAGGTTGAGTTAGGCCTAAGTCCAAATTTTAAGTAACAATTTCAAATATGCAAAATATAATTAACTATTACAAAATTTTAACATGGACTCTAAAAATTACAATTTCGTGAAGTACCCAGGCACTTAAATATTCTACCGAATATCTCATAGTACGTGACGTGGGACTTAAGCACCTCACAATATCCAAATTCCAATGAAATTCGGGTACGGTCTAAAAGGGTGTAGAAAGGGAACAAATAGAGCGTTATTTCATTGTTTGCTATCTCTGATGTCATTCTGTACCAAACATTATTGTTTTGTGCTAAAGCAACAGTTGTTGTTACCAGTATACGTTGACAACACATTCTTTCTCTTGCATTTTTCTTTTATTTTCATGATAGTCTCTGCTCGGCCTCTCACTCAATCTTCGCCAACTCAACCTTCCATTGAGTGTATTAATCGTTCCTTGTAAAATTGGATGTTCCATGTAATTTATAATCCACATCCAGTCAGAAAATGAAGAGGGTTACTTAGTTCAACAAAATGTATTTTAGTTACAAACAAGATATTTTAATTTTACTATTATTTATCAATGTAACTTCTTTTCTCATAATTTTTGAACAATGTAATTGTAATTTTGTGCATTAATTTGCTGCTTGTTGGTCATCAGTGTTGCAAAGCATTTGGAATCAGCCAATACAATGTTTTCATTTGTTTGGTGGATTATTGGATTCTACTGGGTATCAGCCGGTGGTCAAGAATTAGCCCAAGATTCTCCTCAGCTTTACTGGTTTGCCCCCTTATTCTCTCTCATTCCTATTGTTCATATATCTATTGTTATTTAGGTTTAATTAATTTTCAAGCCTTTCATAAATTTGGGTATTTTAATTAAGCCCTTATTATTTTTTTTTTTGTATATTGAGTACTCAAATTTTTTTTATATTTTTTAATTGAGTCTATGTTGTCTAATTTTTCCTGTAACTGGATGACATGATTGTTATGTCTTCATGTATTAAGAAATGTGAGGTTTTGTGATTAATATAAAATGGTATTGGAATTAGTGTAAAACAATGAATGATTTTTTATTGCTTTCATTGAAAACAAGTTGGGTAACAAGGGACTTTTATTGTCGCCTACTTCAATGGTAATGACGGTGACGCTCCCTTGGTAGTTGTAGATGATGACATGGAATCAATTGAAGAACATGACGTTCTCGTCATCAGCATGTTTGTAATGAAAATAATAAAAATCACTCCTCGTTTTATATTAATTACAATATTATTTTATATCAATTACAAAAGCTTCACATTTCTTAACACGTGAAGACAAATAAGCAAGATAAATGGATAAGATAGCAGTCACATCATCCAGTTCATGGAAAAATTAGACAACAAAGACTCAATTGAAAAATATAAAAAAATTGAGTATTCAATAAACCAAAAAGTTGAAAATACTCAAATTTATGAGGGGCTTAAAATTTAATTAAACTTATTATTTATTCATCTTTTGGAAAATCTGCTGATATTTTCTTATTTTAGTTAAATACTTTTGACTGAATCTACATGTGTTGCAGGCTATGCATAATTTTCCTGGGTTTTGATGTTTTCTTTGTTATTTTCTGTGTTGCACTGGCGTGTATCATTGGTATCGCTGTTTGCTGTTGCCTGCCATGTATCATTGCACTTCTATACGCAGTTGCAGATCAGGTAAGTCATGTTTCGCTGGTCATTTAGCTGTTCTTGTTTTGACGTCTGTAAAGCTATTGAATCTACTTTCTCAGAAGCTCCAAATGGAAGCACTGTATTCTGTATAAAAATGGGTAGGAAGTTGCTGATCAGTAATCTTTGAAGTAACTTTGCAAATTTAATCATTTCAACATATATAGTAATAATTTCTATAAATTTAATGCTGGTGCATTTGTAGAACACATGAATTGTCAGATTAAACAAGTGTTAAATTGATAGGTGTTTCACAACGTTAACTAGTTTGACTTGCCCTGCTACTGTACTACTGACTGTGTACTAACACAGTGAACATGACTCATTGCTAGAGTATACAAAGGCATAATGGATATCATAGACACATAATCCTATTATTTAGGTGCTCTCACTAGGTCCTCTGTTTTTATGAACACAGGAAACCCTTAGAGACTGTTTATACATCTCTATTTTTCAGATTTTTCAGGATGTAGGCGAGGCAATATCGTAAATATTATTTTCTTATAAAATTAGAGTGATGGGATCTGGAGAGAAAACCCAAAACTTCTAAGTTGGATTTTTTATTTTATTTTATTCTAATGATAGATTCTGCAACAAAAGTCTAATGGTACTTTGAAAATCCAAGGAGGGTGTTGATTGTGAATGTACCACTAATATTATTGACATGGTGAATGTTGTGTAGCATAGGAATGTTAAATTGGTGATTTTATTGTTATCTATCTATCTATTTATTTATTCTTACGTACTAATTTCCTTGTCTGGAAAAAACAGGAAGGAGCATCAAAGGAAGACATTGAGCAGTTGTCAAAATTTAAATTCCGGAGAATTCAAAGCAATGAGAAATTTACCGGAACTATACAGGGGCCTGTTGGAGGAATAATGACGGAATGCCACGCCGAGTCACCTATGGAACATGTTCTTGCCGAGGAGGATGCGGTATGTCATAAATGTTATGTGTGGACGTAACCCATTTCAGTCGGTTTTATTGCTTCGTCTCTTAATATATATTGGGCCTGTTTGGGAAAATTTTGTCATAAGCATTTATAGTTGGGAAAAATAGTAGGAAAAAATGAAATAAGTTTTTATTAGCTAATCTGTAGAAACTTTCATATTAACTTCTCTAAAAGAAGATTTTTAACTTATACATAAGTTAATTTTAATTCATAAAGATATGTATTTTATCTTTTCTTTTTCTTTGTCTAAACGTGTTTATGGAGAAATTTACCAATCAGACTAATTGTTTTGCATATTTCAAACAGAAATCCATGTTTCAAAGAGACACTTTGTTGCATACTGTTTTTAGTGTTACTACCACAGTTTTTATATGTAGAAATACAAATTTGTCTTCTGATATTGGAAAGTCCATCGAATGTATCCCTAACCTTAGTAGAATATACTAGTATTCGATCTTAAGGAATTACTTATGCTATTCTATTACTTTAGGGACTATATAGGAGAGAGAGTAATACTTCAAAAGAACTAAATTGATGGTTTCTTCTCTCACCATAACCTTACAAACATGAGGAAATTGACTATGGTTTTAGTGCCTGATCAGAAAATTTTGATATAGTAACTTAGTGCTGGAAATAATGGCTGCCTTATCAGTCACTACCATTCTGAATTTTATTTTTTTTCATACAGGAATGTTGCATCTGCCTTTCCTCTTATGACGATGGGGTTGAGTTAAGAGAACTTCCTTGTGGTCACCATTTTCACTGTGTCTGTGTGGATAAATGGCTGTATATTAATGCCACTTGCCCTCTCTGCAAGTATAACATCTTAAAAAGTAGCAACCTCAGTCAAGAGGAGGTGTAGAAGATTGAGTCAGGAAAGTTTTTAGCGGCCATGTTGAGGAATCTGCATACTTTTGATTCACGGTATAATAGGCACAGCTTGTTATACAGTCTTATACAGTTGCTGCTGCTGTGTACTGTTATCATGCATCGATAGCTGTTTTGATTATTTGCAGTTACTGTTGTGGCTTCTAACCGGTTGTGTATATCAGTTCTTTAGTGCATACAGGGTAAAATTCTCTTGAGAGGGAATTTGATTGTCATTTTTATAGCGGTTTATGTAGGCATCATTGGTATTGTTGTAATGGACCTAAAATGTCTTGCCCAAAAGCCACGGTAGAATGGTTTATCATGTCTCACTCAGTACATGTTACGAAAACCTTGTGTTCATTTCAGTGTAAACAGAGAAAGGAAACGAAAAAAGAGAAATAGGTTGGAAATTAATAATTATATATTCATGGAGTCTGTGTATTTAGTGAAAGACAGACAGCCAAAGAATGATACGATTAGAAGAAAAGAAGATAACTAATTTAAAAGAGAGATTTATATCATATAAAGACAAACATGGTTGTTATATTACACTTTCCCAAATTCCCAACAGTAGGATGGAGACTTGTTTGATGTGTATGTGATTATGATCAAAATCTTCCAAAGATTCCAGCTTCTTAATTACGTTGCTACTCTTGAACTGTTTTACAATTTACAGGTTCTAATAATGGAGAGCGTGCTCTGACAGTTGAAATCTCTAAACTTCAGATGATTTTATCTATATCTACATGAAGAGAGGTTTACATTTATTTTCTAATTTTATCTTTTAAATGTTTTTTCAAACTAAAATAATATTTTATCAATATTATCTTTTGAGGACGTTTATTTTAATTTAATTGATTATTTAAAATTAACTATTTTTTTAATTTAACTAATTTTTCAACACACACACATTAAAAAATATTTAAAATTGAAAAAAATGTTTCAAATTAACAAATTAAAATAAATTATTTAACATTGGGATGATAAATAAGTCAATCTAAAATTAATCTAACAATTATTTAACACAATATTAAATTTTAAGTTAATCTAAATTTATTTTATTTATATTATTTTTATTTTATTTTAAAATATTGATATTATATAGAAATCATAATTAATTACGTCACACTTATCTCATATCTATGAAACATTCCATAGGGCAAAGAATGTTCAACCCATCAGAGTCCCTTTTTCTCACACAAACAAGTACACAAAACTCTCGTCTTCCAACAAACCAAAACTTTTCTTTCTTTCTTTCTTTATCTGAAGTTACCTGTAATTAATTATGACCTCAGATGATAGCAACTTCCAAACAAAACCTTAATATTTGAAATTAATAATAATGATATTGGATAAACATAAAAATTTTACATTTATTTTATATTATTGATTATTTTTTTTAAATATATATAAAACTTTATTCTTTTATAACTATTTTATTTTTATATTATGTATTTAATGAATGTAAAAATATATAATCCTATCATTATTCTAATATTAGTCGTGTATATATTACGAATTCAACTTTTTATATTCACTTCTACAATTGTACCAAAAGCTAAAGTGTATATATATGTTTTTTCATTCTGTGTTCTTTTTTTCTTCTTATTTTTGACCATTTTCCCTAAACACATACATGAAAGCTTTGGAGTGACATTGCAGCAAATTTTCCGCGTTGTTGCGGCTGTTGGATTAACAAGTAGTTGTCTGCATCATCCTCTCTGTATCTGCCCTTTCTATCATTTCGGTGTTTATCTTTTGCGACAAATGCTAAAGATTCCAATTTTCAATTTCAAAATTTCACACTACACCGTGACTTTTCTACTGTCACAACAGTATCTATACAATTATAAATTACAAAATAATAAGGGACAAAATTGTTTAAGTGATTATGAAAACAATTTCCAAATGTTAATGGTGTCCTACTGAGTAGGAATTTTATAATTTTATTTTAATAATTATTAGTTTTGATTTTTATATTTAATGAAGATTTTATTTTTTGGAAAAAGGTTTAATGTAATATTTATGTTCAATTAGTGTTACCAAAGTCAAAATATAAATCATTTTTAATTTTTAATTTTTTTTATTTTGACATGTGACCACTTTCAATTATAATATATTTAAAATTTTGATATATAATTGATTCAAATTTTAACGCATAATATTTTTATGTTAATTTTTTTTTTGAAAAAAAAATAGAAATTAATTGAAGAAAAAAAACAATAAAGACAAAAATCCAAATATAAAAGTTAAATTATTAATTGCATTTGAATATCTTTTTTGATCATTTTATTTAGAGAAAAGTACAATAAATATATATATATATATATATATATATAATATATATGTAAATTAAAATTAAATAATGTAGCACATCAACTGCAGGTGTGGATAATTAATAATTACTATATAATTGACCTCCCGTTGCTACTTTTTTAAATTCTTGTACCTTTCTCTGAATAAAATGATAAAAAAAATTCAAATACAATATTGTGTAATATACAAAACTAAATTAAAATCCCACGATATATTACTTAAAAAACTTATATTGCTAGAAATCAAAGTAGAAAAGACTAAAATGAAAAAAAAAATGTGGACAAACTGAAATAGAAATAAAGTATGCACGTCACGGGATGGCATATACGGTACATTGACATTGACCTCCAAAACACCGAATTACAAAGTGAGGTGTGTTCAACAATTTTCATTATTTTTATTGTTTAAAAGGAAAATTAAAACTAAAAAGAAAATTAAAAGTCGGTTTCCATATTGGAATGTTGTCCACTTGCGGTTGCGGTGGTGCTGCCAAATTTGCGATGCGCTGTGACGGGAATTCCAATGACAGACTGACAGGTGGCGGGATGTGATTGGTAGAAGGAGACCTGGAACCGGAGGGAAAGGTTGAGGATGAGGTGGGTTTTGGAACCGTCTTTTGCCCGTAACCGATAACTGAGGTAGCGAACGGAGTGAGAGGGTGGGAAGGCAATGTCGGAGGGGGGAATCAGACACCATCCGAGGAGCGTGGGCCCTATAAAGCGACGGTCGTTGTAGAGGTGGAGATGGAGGCGGGAATACGTGTCGGAGAAGAAGGTTGGATCGAGTGGGACGTGGAACACGTGGTCCCCTGTTCCTCCTCCGTCGTAGTGGTAGAGGAGGTGTGCGGGGAGCTTGGTGAGAGTGAAGAAGGGTCTTATGCGGTTGAAGTAAGAAGAGTGTTGGTTGAGACCTTCAGCGGAGACAACAGTGATCTCCAACGTTGTCATGGTTACAGAGAGAGAGAGAGAGAGAAAGAAAGAGATGAGTGAATGATGAAAAGTGGCGGTTAAGTTGTGATGTAACTTAGTGGAGTGTTTGGTTTGAGGGGAATCTGGTGGGTGGTAGTGGTGGAATTTAAACCTCTGTGGAAACTCACCTTCAAACGCTAGTAGAATATGACTCTGTGGAAAATTTTATTTCCCGCTTTCACAAGTCAATCAACAAGGTCTTTTCTTTTTTTGGATGGCTTATAGAGTAAAAAGTATCCTATTTTATTCCCAATTTCTGCAACTTAGTATTTGTTTCCTTGCCTCTTCCAATGTCGATTCGTTTATTTTGCCTTAGTGTGAATTCACTTTACTATGGGGGTGATAAGATGTGACGATTATTAACTTGCAAGTATGGAAGGAAATTAGTGTGGGGGTTTTCTATTATTCATCAAATTGCAGGTATCATCATAAAACAGTGTATTTCAGCCTTTGTGAATCTTCTACAGTTTCTCTGGTAGAAGTATAATTTTTGCAGTTGAAACTACATCTGTAGCATTTTACAAAGATGAAACTGAATCCTGTTAATTGCTGATTTTTGTTTCAAAAGTAACCAAAGATCGGAGCTCAATGTATTCGATGCTTTTCAAATTGGAAGATTATAAGATTTCACTTTCACTCCAAACAGTCATGGGTACGAAGCTCATGAGATGCTGCCATCTTTTCTCACGCTTTTAGATTGAAGCCTGCATAAATACAAGACAAACTTCACAAAATTCAACTACCCCTGCCTTATGGAAAACAAGAACATACAATGTCATGACTCATTTTTTCTCCCAGGAATCAACACAGTGAATCTATGCACTAATTGGGTCCCAGATGAAGTTCTATTGTGAAGAAATACAGTTACCACGGGATCTCTGGCATATAATACATACTAGGTTACATTTCCATGTCAGCCAAAATCCACATAAATTTCAAAAACAAATATCCAGAAATAGTTAGCTCATTCAGATATTACGAGAAAACAAGTTGATTTCACATGCAAATCAGGAAGCAGCTTACATGTGCTGGAAGGATTCACTGCCTTAAAGATAACCTTGTTGCTCCAGCAAGTAGCTATCAATAAAACTCACCCCAAGGATAAGAGAGTTTGGGCTATAGCAACAGACAACAGACTTCCTACCCAAGGGAACAAATGAAGCTGGTAACTCACACCAAAGATTTAGCAAAGCTTACAAACTGGGTTGAAAAGGGCAACCCAAATGCAAAGAAAAAAATTCAAATAAGAGAAAGATAGGGCAGATCATAGTTGCAGGCTGAGTAGTGGAAATTTCAAAGAATTTTGAACTTTTGATGAGTTGGGTTTGCAATGGAAGAACCATAACAAATCATGAAGTAAAGAAAAAGAGTGGAGTTTTGATCACTTTGTTAATGGAGCCTCTAGACTAAAGACAAGTTGATGATTATCTCATCTTTTTCTGTTCATTTTTTTTTTGTTTTGCATCCAAAAAACAAACATGAGAATTGTTTAGCTAATTTATTCATCTCGCAAAATAAAAAATGAGGTAGAATAATCTATCAAACATATAACCATTGACTTTATTACTCGATGACAGTTTAGTGCTTAACATTTGAAGCAAACCCAATGATCATTCCATTCTTTTCAATTGTTTATTTCGTGTTTTATTCAACAATCATGACCTTCTAAGTTACTAACTGGACAAGTATACTGATCTTATGGGCTCATTAATTGCAATAGGTATCTAAACTGTCCTGACGGTATCAATATGTGCATTGCACAGCTAGTGAGTCAGACTCCAGACATAGCAAACATAAAATAAGAGCACGTAAATATGTTTTGTCCTTGTATCCTGATCATATAAATAAACAATCGCTTGAGAAAGAAAATAAAAAGAATATAGGTGATTTCCTATGCAGACATCCCACCCTAAAGCCGAACAGCAGATCCTGTCACTAATATAAAACGCAGTAATCACATATGTGAATGCTAACATCCACATAAAATGATTAGGAATGACAATCGACAAATTACTACAACTATATGCATGGTAGAATCTTACCAGAAGTTGGAAACCCTGGGAACAAAAGTAAGTGGAACTGAACTTCATAATCAGCCAATAGACCAATGTATAAGGGGAAGTTTACAAGTGAAGAAAACTAGATTGATCCGTTGTTTCCATCATGAAATAAAACTAGAGTACCAAAGGGGGAACAAAGAACAGGAGATCTTTCCAGAATAATTGGATTTTGAAAAGGCAATGAGATGACATAGTTAATATACAACAGAAGGCATTCAGTGAGGCATTTATTTGCAGAATTGTGAAATCAAAATGAAGTTTGCATTAATAATAATGTATACACTTGTCCAAAGGTCAATTCATAAAGAGCATAACAGTCAGGAAATAAAGCAAATATGACAATAAAAGGTGCATCAAATTGTGATTACTCGTTGCATAGAAAATAAATCACGTTATTCATTTAAAGCTGACAACAATTAAGCTCCAACCAATTCCATAGTTTTTTTTTTTTTTTGTGAGGAAATCCTACCTAAGTAAGAAACTGTCTATCCCTGATCACAAAACAGAAATGGCTCCAGAGAAACGAGAGCTCTCCCAAACTTCAATCCCCTCAATATCTTCTCTACTAACAAACAACCTATCCCCACCACCTTCAATCTTCTTAATAATCCCTCTATCTGAATCCTCTCTTTTATCCACAAAATTTCTCCTATAAAACCCTTCAGCATCACTCTCATTCTCACTTCTTACAACAACATTTTCCCTTTGTTCGACCCTTGACCAAACCTCCAACCCACCTTCTCTGGACACAAACACTTGCCTCCTGTAACAATGAACCACACTATTCCTCACTTCACCACAACTCACCAAACTAGCGTTCTTCTCTTTCAGATAAATCCAAGGATCATCCTTCAAAAACCGCATATCCGCCATAGCCAAATCCCCCGACTTAGAACACAACTTGAACAGCAACAATCCCTCAACGTCAGCCTCCACGTCAGCAAACGAATCCCCGAATCGGCTGCTCCGTCCCGAACCACCAGGCTCGTTCGTCTCCCAAACCACCTCCCCGGACCTCGGGTCCCACAATCGGACATAGCCGGAGAAACCAAAAGCACCACCGGTCACCGCGCTACCGACGAGAACTCCTGTCGCGGGAATCCACGTCAGCTTCGCGGGAACCATATTCTTCGCCTGGTTCCCAGACTGCCGAGCAAACTGATTCACAGTCCGCAGATTCGTCTTATCCACTTCGAGGATGCAATTCTCTCTGTGAGGGCAATCGAATGAAGCGAAAACGGAGTTCTCTGAAGCGGTTATCGCGTTGACATGCGCCTTGAAGATTCGTGGATCGAGAGGATCTGTCCAGTGGACCGATCCGACGTGGCGGCTGCCGGAGAAGTTGTAGAAGTGGAGGCCGGGGTCGGACATGGACCCGATAGCGGCAATCTCGGGCCAGACGCGGCAGATGGAGTCGATTTCGTCGAGGTGAGTGCGGACAGTGCCGGAGTGAGTGAGGGTTGAGTCGTAGCCGGAGATCTGGCCACCATGGGCAATCCAGACAGCACCGGAATCAGCGGCGGCGAAGGAGGAGGGGAGGCCCTCTGAGGCGGGGCGGATTGAGGCAGCGAGGGCGGCGTCGATACCGGAAAACGGAGGCGGCGCGGTGGCGGCACGTAGGTGCGCGTCGATGCCATAGAAGAGGGCCTCGTCGGCGAGCTCTTGTTTGGAGAAGCGGCGCGCAGTGGAGGGAAGGTGAGAGGTGCGGAGGAGAGAAAGGAGGACGGAGAATATCTCCGGGTCACGGTCGATGAAAACCGGGTTCGGGTCGGCTGAGCGCCGGTTCGAGAGGGCGAAGAGCAGAGAGTCGGGGCCGCCGGAGCGGAGCGTGGATAGCGTTGTCTCGAAGTACTTACCACCAACGTTGAGCTTTATGCGCTCGTTTGTAGTGTTGGATTCCACTGAAGTGCTTTCTTCCTCCATAATCGTACAAGGTTTTCTTCTGGTTTTTTCAAAGCTTTCTCGTTAGTTCTTTTGTGTCAAATATAAGGCATAAATTATATGTAATTTCACTACTTATGTTAAAATTGTATTAAGAAAAAAATGACTTTATTTAATTAATTAAACTATATTATTTTCAAGTGTAGTGTAGCAGGTTTTCTATTTAAACTTTTATCATCAAAATAAAAGTACATTTTAATTTTTTAATCTTAAAATTATACTAAGCTAAAATATGGTATTGTTTAAATAATTATTAATTAAAAATGTTTCGCGATCAAAATTAGCAAGCAACAAGTCTTTTATTCATTGTAAAAATTATATGTATTTCGAAAGATACTCTTTTAAATTAGAGATTACTTGGACACAATTTTAGACAAAACAAGATATTTTATAATAGAAATAAGTTATTTAGATAAGAAATTTTACAACAATTAAAAATTTATGAAAATTATTCTTTGAAAATATAATGAATATATCTAAACTGTAAGAATTTTATATTAAAAAATATATATTTGAAGTGAAATTACGATTTTTTTAAATCTTTTTCTATAAATTATGATTCTTCTCTCGTACTTGACCTCAATCCAAAATATCATTAGACTAACTAACTCTATATGGACATCATATCACTTTTACATTATTTTCAAAAGATATTAATAAAAGTTTTTAATTTAAAGTTGATATTCAATGTTATAATATTGGTATTATGTTACATCAACATAACTACTACTATTTCTTAGTAATTTTAGAAAACAATTTGATGTGAACTATCTTGTTGAGGTATATATATATATATATATATATATACTAAACTTTTGAATACTATTTTTCTAATCAATTATTAAATCACGTACTTGCATTCTTTAACTGTTAATTCAATTTGAAAATCTTATAAGTTAATGTAGTAATTTTCTCACCACTTCTCACTTCACAAAATGTGAGGAAAATTAATGTAAATAAATTTGGAATCACATTACAACGAACACATCTTTAACATATAAATGAAATATCGTATTCCATTTTTATAAAGTCTTTATAAGTTCTTAAGTGAGTCAGGTTACCACGAACAGATATTTTAAATCAGAAAGTTAAAAAAACCATTAATGGAGGAAAAGAAATATAGATATGATAAAGAGTATTTATGTTTGGTACTCTTCTTAAGACTCATTAATTAATGATATATTGTAATTGAATCTTATTCCCAATTGTCAAATCTAACAATAATACATAATATTTCAACAAATTTAACTAAAAGTCTGTGATATTTAATTAACATACAATATAATTGGACCTATGAGAGACAGCAACACTTCTCCCCTAAAAAGCAATTTGAAAGACTACCTAACATTCCATAATTACAAAGTTTACAATCCGGTCCTAATGGTGGAACATCACAATACACAATTCATGAATAAATTCGAAATTGTTTATATTATATGTATATATCGCATAAAATTTTCTTGAAAAAGAAAAAAAGGAGACGTTAATGCTTAGGGAACTGCCATTATGTTTTACAAATGTTCATTAAAGATTTACAACAAGGGCTCAAGAACATTTATTTCTCAAGATAAGTTGACTTTCAAACTATTGACTCCATGTGGTGCAGCTTCCACAACAAACAAGGTCAATTCACGTGCCGGCCCAATGGTAGCGTACCTTAATGTATGTCTCTAATGTGCACAATGTGGCCACCCAAGTCACGTGCCTCATGTAATTTTACCAAATTAGCAGAGATTAGGAAGGAAGGAGCATTATTTCCCAAGCTCCAGCCACCGAGGATCCTGATCATCCGACTCATCCCCATCAAGCGGTTCAGATTTCACATCTGGTTCCTGAGAGGACTGTGTCTGTGTTTGTGCCTGAGCTCGCGTTTGCATTTGATTCTGTTCTTCTCCATCCGGTTCGGCCTCGCACTCTGTCCTACACCGTTTCAACCCAATAGAAACCCCAAACAGCTTGGGAACCTCTGCCTCCGCTGCATTCGCATTCGTACACGGCGCTAAGCAGGCAGCGCCACCATGCATGGCGTCATCAGCTGACGAAACATGCTTCGCAGGCAAAAGCTCCAGAGCCTTCCCTTCCGGCACCGGCACGGTCCTCACAGCACTAGTGGACGATTCTAACTGCTGACGGCTAAAACCAGAAGCGTAATTGGTCATCAAAGCGAGTATGTTATTACACAAACTCTTCAATTGACTCAACTCGTGATTCAGTTGCATGTTCTCTTTTCTAAGCCTTTCATTTTCTTCTAACAGCTCGGGCGTAGTGGTGCAACTCGTGGTACGGTGCACTGTATTATTATTATTTCCAGCAATCGGAGATGAGTTCGAGGATAGTACCTGTTCGTCGCCGGAAGTCGTCGGAGACACCGTTCTGATCGCCGGTGCCGCCACAGCAACCGTCACAGTATTGGCTGTGGCCACTGCAGGTTGCGCAGTTGGTGGCACCGGTAATATTTTCCGGCGTTGTATGTCCCGAAGCAGAGTTCTCTCACCTCGCCGGAAACAGTCGTTAGCGAATTCCCAACGGTCAGGGACAACCTTCCGAAATCCCTGCACATAACAACACACAAATACCGGTAATTTATCTTAAAATATTCCGTAATAGAGCAGAATAAAACGAGCTCGCGCGGAGTGGTTACATAGGTGTTTAGCTGACGGACAAAACTGGAAAAGTTGTTGTGCTTGAAGTACTTCGGAAGCAAATCACGTGCGAATTCCGCAGGCCGCCAAACGATGAAACTCGTGCCATCTTCGTTCCAGGAAATTAGGTCATCCGCGGAGGGATCATCCACGAGCTGGTACGTCTTCGTCAGAAACGGCGTCGGGATAGATCTCTGTGACTCCGCCGGCGCTGATTCAGCGGTTTGCTCCACCGGTAATGGCGCCATCATCCTCTCCGCTACCAGATCTGGAACTGAAACCTAGCTAAGCTACCTAATCACTTCTCTGCTAAGCTCATAACCGGCTTCTAAAATAAACTAGTTTTTCTAAATGCATCAATTTACTACTTACCAACTACACAGTTATTTGGACAAGGTAAACTACATACATCTACGAGAAAGTCTAGAACTGGAACCTATCTAACCTTATCCAAACCCGATTCCTCTTGATATTATCCAGGTGAAAGAAAATAATATTAATGAAGGAATAATTATTACCGAGATATTATTTGGTTACCTTGATTTGATCTGCGTGATATTGAAAACAATATTCAGCGGGCAACAGAGTAGGAGAAAGACCGTCGGAAGCGGAAAAGTTCACGGTTGAGAGAGAAAGCGAGAGAGATGGTAGGTTCTTGTTGTTTCTAGAAGTTTCGGATGGGAGTAAATTGATGGGGAGGAAGAAAGGAAAAAGGGGGCGTTCGTGGGTTCGAGAATGAAAGGGAAATAATTGGAAAAGGAAAACATTAAAAAAATAGGTGGGGCCCACGAGAAATAGGAGTGAGAAAAGAAGACGCTAGAAGAGGATGGCCATGGTTTACTTGGTTGGAGCTGTAATCAGCCGCTGCTTCATCCGAATATGGCTTTCAACCGTTGCTTTGTCCACTTTCCAGAACCTTCCTTGTCCTTCATTCCTTTCTCATTTTACTTCTTTTTATTTTTCTACTGTTTATTACTTTTGTCCAACGTTATCGTGCCTTATCTGTTTAACACGTGTTCCAATGTTTATAATAACAACATGGCCCACATCACTCTCATCCCCAGCTGCTTTGTGTTTTTTTTTTCTTTCGATTCAAATCGCCGTCCAAAGATTTTCTTTTCCACTGTAAATTATTTTAACTGTTACAAATATCTCAATCAAAATAAAATACTTTACGAAATACTGTATCAACTATTGGATTCTCAATTATTAAAGATACTCGTGGTTCACAGGATGTTATGACCAAAGATTACATTATCTTATCTCTAAAAACATTATTAATTAAAAGTGAGAGAAAATGTATTAAATAGAAATATATTTCTCTATTAAGAGATCACTATTTGTATACTGATTCTATTTTATTTTCTTCATAATATTAATCACTCAATCTTACCTGTTATCGTTAACGATCTAATCTACTAATTTGGATTTTTGAATATGTGAAAAAAATGGTCATCTGAATCAATTTTGCCAATAAGGTAAAATTAATTTATCTACCTCATTTTTTAAAATGTTTTATTTACATTTAAAAAAATTGAGGTATGTATATTGATATTAAATTATAAAGAAATTATTTTTATGAGGATATGTTAGTATGTTTGGCTACATTAACTATTTTTTTCGAAGCAAAAATTCTAATACTGGGAGGAGCATGTCTCAGCCTGTGTTGTATGATTAAGATAGCTTTCTATTTTTAATTGGACACTACTTTTTAAAATAAATTGAAAATTAAATTTTTTTAATTTATCATTGAATATTTATTATTGCTCAATATTTAAAGAAGTGTGCATTTAAATGAAACAATTACATTAACGAACACAACTTAGACTAATTCTCACCCTTTTTTTCTCTCTTCTTAACCTAGTAAGGAACTAATAAAAAAAGTTACGTCCATTATCATTCTTGCTATTGATTCTCTTGTACCACTTGATAATGCACGTTTTTTTTATTCATATATATCACTTTTTTTTATATATATAATTGCGACATGGTTATTTTTATTAAAATTATATTCAAGAAAATAAAGTTAAGATGGAAAAAATTGAATCTTTATTCCTATTCTCCATAGTTTCCTTGTGGCATTTTTGATGCATGTCGAAACAATTCATTTCAAAAAAAAAAAAGTCCAATCCAAAATGTATTGTAGGTGTTTAAGAAAATTGTGGGTGTAGAAAGATGAAACAAAAAGATTTGTATGTTTGGGCCTCATTCTCACACATTCGCTCATAATATTTACGCTTCTTTCTTTTTCTTCTCACTGCTGTACTTTCTTTCAAAATAAAAAAAAAATGCAAGGTGGATGCAAACATGACATTTAAATTAATATATTATTTATTTATTATACAGAAGAGAAACTAGTTTTAGTAAAAAAAAAAACAGAAATAGAATCGGTATGAAGATCAAATAGGTAGTGACATAAGATGGGCCAGATGGCTTTTTCTACATATGGCCCATATTTCTTATTATGGGGTTGCAATCAGTTAACCCAAGACACTCGGGCCTGCTTTTAGTGTAGTGGAGGCCATGGTTTGTCGTAGAAAAATAAGAATACTTGGAAATTTCAAATCTCTCATCTACACGCAAGTAAATAAGCTAAGAAATTTCAAGATTTACCAACTCTAGAAGATCAAGATGAAAGAAATGTTGAGTATTTAAGAAAAGATTTTCAAAACTTTCGCTCATTTTTTAATTGACTTTCTTATTTTATTCGTACCTTAATTAAATTTTTTTTCAACCTTAAGCTCTAAAGAAAAAAAAAATGGAACGTGACTTTTGACTTTGAGAATTTTTTAACCCCGTCCATTTGGATTAGTTTTTACGAACGAAAATGATGTGTTAATATCATATCTACAAGGAGCAACATGTCGTAGATAAATCGAGGGCTCGATTTGACAATTAAACTCATTGGTGTAAATTACTTTTGTAGCTTTTATATATTATTATTATTATTTTTGTAGACTCTTCTTATGTCGTAAGAACATAAGTTACTTCTTTCGTGTTGAAATTAGTTAGGCAGGATTTCATATTTGCGTATTTCCATTTTCAACATCCATTGTGACAGTGACGAAATATCATAAACCTTTCTCTTTTTCACTTCTTCCTGCAATGCAAATTTGTTTTTCCATTTCCTTTTCGTAATCATATCTCAGATTAATCAACACCATTCCAGACATTTTCATATAATAAGACAACCCCGAAAATCAAGTATATTAATTTTTTAATATATATTATCAAAAGGAACCGTTAAACTTGCAATTTTTTCAAAGGTTGCAAGAGTATAATTATTCAAGGAGTAATCACACAATGTCATATTTTTACGTTGATTTGATACAGAACATAAAAGTAAAATAGTCATAAAATTATAAATTTTTATATTTTTTTAAGAAAGAAGAAAATAAAAAATAAAAAATTTAAATGTTTCAAAACAATAGTTTTTCTTATTCAAATTACATGGCTTTCCACAATCACGGCTCAAATTTAAAACATGCTTCAATGTGTTAACGTGACTTAATTTGGTTAAGTACCAACAATTTTCTTCATGTTCAGTTATTTTGAATTCAAAACGCACAACTAGTCTTCAAAGTCCACAATTTTAATCTTCTACATGACATCACCACATGAATTTTTCAAAATTCCTGTTGCTTTCCGGAAATCAACCTTACTATAAAAATGATACACACAAACACAAAACCTCTTACCCATTTTAACAAACATCAATAACAACAATGGCAGTCACCAAAAGCCTCTCATTGTTTCTCTTCGTGGCCATAAGCTGCACCGTCGCAGCCCGGGCAGCGACCTTCAACGTCACAAATAATTGCAACTTTACGGTCTGGGCCGCCGCCGTGCCCGGTGGCGGCGTTCGGCTGAACCCTAACGAGTCATGGAGCATCGACGTGGCGAACGGTACCACGGGAGGACGCATTTGGGGGCGGACAAACTGCACCTTCGACAACGCGGGACGCGGTAGTTGCTTAACCGGTGACTGCGATGGTCTTCTCGTGTGCAACAACACTTACGGCACACCCCCAAACACGCTGGTGGAATTCGCGCTGAACCAGTACAACAACCTCGACTTCTACGACATCTCCCTGGTAGATGGTTTCAACCTTCCGGTTCAGTTGAACCCGACATATAACTGCAGCAGCGTAAAATGCGCCGCCGACGTCATCGGAGATTGCCCCACTCAGCTGCAGGCTCCGGGCGGCTGTAACAACCCATGCACGGTTTTCAATACGACGGAGTACTGTTGTACCTCCGGTTCTTCGGGGTGCGGTCCCACCGATTATTCGAAGTACTTCAAGGAGAAGTGCCCAGATGCATACAGTTACCCTATGGATGATGCCACCAGCACATTCACTTGTATGGGAGGATCCGATTATAGGGTTGTCTTTTGCCCTTAATTCATCATCTCTTCACTGCTTTATTATATATTTTTTTTTCAATTATTGGTATTGTGTTATTGTATACTTTGATAGATGTATTATGACAACAAATAAAATGTTATTGGGGCGCGGATCTCTGTCTCATGGGATGTGGTGCTCTTTGTTTGTCCCATAATAATTCTCATGACAGTAAACAAGCTTGCAGTTCTTGTTATTGGAACCCTAGTGTTGATTTATGATGTATTTCGAAACAAAAATCAAATCAATGTTGTTTTCTACTAATTGTAATATATCTAATTTAAAAAATTATATTTATAATATATATAAACATACTTTTTTTATTGATAAATGAAAAACATCATGAACATTTTGTAATGGGATGCACTGATCCACCTCTGGGTATGAAAACAGTGGAATTATATATATATCATCGACGACGACTTGTGAGTTTCATTTATATAAACAGAAATAGTTTTCCAATGTCATCCATTGTTTATGTTGAAAATATTTTCCCAGTATTTGACAAAAGTAATTAAAAAGCTAAGAATTGAACAGCGATGTTGAAATGAAATTGAGGTTTCTGTACAAAGTTTCTTTCCTGGTAAAAAGGTTGTTAAAAACAGTTAAAATTACCGGTTTAAGTGATTAATAAATGTAAAATGATAGAAACAAACATTATTTATATATAATTGAGTAAATTGTATTTTCTCCTGCTTTAAACTTATTTAAATGACATAAATCATTCTTATTTACATAATAGACTTTATGTATTGATAATATGTATGTTGGTTAGCTTCTATTATAATTTTCTCTTACAAGTTTTATCAATTATGATTGTAGTTAATAAATGTAATTTAAAAATAAGATCCTTAAATATCTATTCTTTCTAAATTAAATGCTAATATAAAATCCTATCTAGTATCCATAGCCACTCAAATACCTGAAAAAAAATGTATTAATTACTCATTATTTAAGAGACTTTGATTATATGAAAAAACGTTTAACAATAAAAACTAGTTTCTGAATGCAATGTCTATTGCCCAATTTTAAAGTGTTGGCCTTAATTGGACTTTTTAAAGGGCACTTGATTTTACTAATTTATTTTCACAAAGTTTTTTAGTGATTAAAACATGTAGCCATCACTATTTTATCGAAATATTTGATTGAATTCGGATGTAACTGTTCAGTTTGACCCAAATACACAGAATAGATATATATGATGAGCAAAAAGAAATAAAGTTTGACAGAGATAAGGAAGAAGAAGAAAGAAAAAAGATGAAGATTCATCAAAACTTGAGTAAGACAGATAGCCGCCCCAAACCTTTGTGACTAATTTTCCACAAACACCATTAATTTAAAAGCGATAGTTCTTAATTCATTCGCTTTCACTCTACACAAAACCGTAACTCTATATAAACACCAAACACTATTCTTCGAATCCACACTCAACACATAAACATGCCTCACTCACACTCACTTTGCTCCCTTCTCATCCTTGCCTCATTATCTCTCGCCACCGCTGCAAACTTCGAGATCGTCAACAACTGCCCGTACACGGTCTGGGCAGCAGCCAGCCCCGGCGGCGGGCGGCGCCTGGATCGCGGCCAGACGTGGAACCTGTGGGTGAACCCGGGCACTGCCATGGCCCGCATATGGGGCCGCACCGGGTGCAACTTCGACGGCAGTGGGCGCGGGCGGTGCCAGACCGGTGACTGCACCGGCGGTCTGAACTGCCAGGGCTGGGGCGTCCCTCCGAACACCCTGGCGGAGTTCGCCCTGAACCAATACAACAATCTGGACTTCTACGACATCTCCCTAGTGGATGGTTTCAACATCCCGATGGACTTCTACCCCGTGAACGGTGGGTGTCATAGAATCAGTTGCACTGCAGACATTAATGGGCAGTGCCCTGGCCCATTAAGGGCCCAAGGTGGATGCAACAACCCATGCACTGTGTTTAAGACGAACGAGTATTGCTGCACGAATGGGCAAGGAAGCTGTGGGCCGACAAGCTACTCTAAGTTCTTCAAGGAGAGATGCCGTGATGCTTACAGTTACCCTCAGGATGACCCTACAAGCACCTTTACATGCCCTGCTGGCTCTAATTACAGGGTTCTCTTCTGTCCTCTCGGGGAACCTCTTCTTCCTCTTCACATGCTTCCTAGTAATACCACAAATCAATACTGAAATAACTGTAACAACTCTCTGTAGATCCTTCGATGGGTCTACCCATATGGAAATGGAGTTTCCTTTAAAACTTCATTTTTTATCATCAATAAACTTTCACCTCTTCTGCTGTCATCAAATTCACCAATGAAATCTCTGTAACTCAACTTTCTATTCTGCCTTTCTGCATGTTCGTTTAGATTCACTAACTCAAAATTCATATTTTACCATTTAATTTATATAATTTATAGTTAATCGGATTCTCATTATTCAGGTTGCCAGATGATCGCATTTTTTTAGAGTTTGGATTTATATTAAGCCAATTTTTTTAATTAAAAACGTTATTTTTATTTTAAATAAATTATATAAATATAGTGAATATTTAACTCAAAATAATTTTAATTATGATTTTACATTTTTATTTTTAAATTTTAATAAAATAATGTTATATTAAAGGTAAAATTTAAAATTTAAATTATATTTATAAATTTATAAATAATAAAACATAAATTTGAATTAATTCAAGTATATAAAATTCTAACTTGTTATCCTGACTACAATTGTTCATGTATTTGAATTTGTTTTGGATTTATTTGGTTTAATATGATTTTTTTTTCTCGATTCTATTACTTTCTTATTATGTTTTTCTTGTTCATGAAAAAATAGTTAATAGAGTGTCTCTCAGTTTAATGATGTAGATATGGCTCCTTTTTTCTTTCTCAGAATTATAACAAAGTAATGATATTCCTTGTCTTTTAATGATGACATTTATATGATAAACAATCGATTTGAATGTGGTATGTGCTAGAACAATTGGGAGGCGATCTTTTTGCTGCAGTCAGTGTATGAGGTCATATTGATTTATTTTAATATATCTTATAAATATAATACGTTTTATCATCAAGTGAGGTGTTTAAAAAATTACACAGTTGCATAAAGAAGCAGCGCCATCAGGAGAATTAAAAATGAAATTGTTTCGGATGCAGCTATAAAAAAAATGTTCTAATGTTCAAGTGAGAAGTTTAATCGACTAGAGTTTCAGTAAAATTTTTACAATAAATATAATTACTTACATTTTCATTTTGATATATATTTATAAATTTTAAAATAGAATCATAGCTTATTATCTAATAAATAATGTTTATCGGTAATTTTGATTGGATGATACTTAGTAATATTAACCTTTCTAAGATCTTATCCGATCGACTTTTCTCCATGATCGTACGATTATACCGTATAGAAATACAAAAATACTATAAATCTAATATTTGAATATAGTAAATTATGTAATTAAATTAAAATTTGATGTTATGAAAGAAAGAAGTGGGGGTGGGATGAAATGTATGTAGACAATAGTACGTGTGGTGACTTTAATAGTTAGGTAAAGCAGGTCAAGTCAACAAGGGTGTTGTTTTGTTTTGTTGTGATTGGGTAGCTCATTTTGGGATTAACTTTTTTTAAAAGAAAAAGAAAAATTATAGGTGTCAATAATGGTGGGGTACAGTTATTATCTGAAGGTTTGAAACTTTCAATTCAATGAATGAGAACGATAATACTTTGTGGCGGCGTGGAAGAATCCTATTATATATCACCACAGTTTGCACTTAATTTATTAGCATAAGCACATAGTAATGATAAATAAGAATTTGTCAGGTATAGATTTCGTGTGAGGAACAATCTTTTACCATTATTTTCTAAATGGAAATTTCTTTTTTTTCAACATATACTTTCTCTTTAGTTTCTTTCATACGTTTTTTTTTTCTCTTTTTTAATGACCTTTTTCTTCTCCATCGTAGAAAAGACATTATAGTTTTTAAAAACTATAATCATAAGTTTGATTAAGAAATAAATTTTAAACTTAATTCAATTTTACAAAATTAATTTATAAGAAAAAGTTTACGTTAATTTATATATTATAAATTGATTTTATTTTTTTAATGAAACTTCCAATAAATTTAATTAGTAGCATCTAAATATTATCTGACAATAAATCAAAACCAAATCCAAAATCAAATTATTCTCTTGCTACCAAAATTTATTATAAATTCTTTAACCATTACAACAAATAACTTATTATATAAAAATGAAGTATACAGTTTTACAAGAGAAAACAAACGTTTAAATATTATTATTTTTTACTTTCTACACTATTAAATATGTTTTAAATTTTTTAGTATTTATATACTTTCTGTATATAGATTAGAATAGTTGTAGTGCTTGAGAATTATTTTTCTTAATGGAAACATTTTTACGAGCTCTTTTTATCAATATCATTTCAAGGCCTTTCTCTTAATTTCTAAATAATTCTTTTAATAGTTAAATATAATCTTGTATTATAATATAATTACTTCTTTTTTTATCGTAAATCTTAATTCATTATTGATTTTAATTATAATGCAATTTAGATATTTAAAAGTATTTATGTATTATAAATACGAAAAACAAATATTTAACATATGCATTGTTATACATGCTGATGCACTACCACGACAAATTAATATAATTCCTTCATTTCTTTCTCTAGAGAAATTGAAATTTAAGATTATCTATATTTTATTGATCATATATTGAATTCGTTTTTAAAATTTGGAATTTGCAAATGGTAATAGTAAGTATGAATTTAATTAAAAAATATATTGACATAACACCCCTTCATATATAAATTTTTCATACATTTAATTTACATTTATCTGAAGTAAAACATTTAGTACTAATAATGTAAGTATTTAATTTTTCTTAATTTACTTTTATTTGAACTAAAAATAAAAAACCTCAAACAATGCAAAATTTTCCCCAATATTTTTTTTTGTCAAATTTAATTTTCGTGTATTGTAATTGTAAAACGGTTGACTAATTAAAATTCAACATAGATAGGACGTTTTTAATTGATACAACAGTCACTATTAGCATGCACGGAAGATAATGATGACATTGATATAGATGTTCACAAACACAGTTGGGATAGATGCAGAATACGATGCATAATGATGATATTGATATAGATGTTCACACAGGTACAGTCGTTAAGTATTATACTTGGGATAGCCAGCAATGTTTTGCGAACTCACTTTCTCTGAAAATTATTATTATTCTGAAAATATTGTTCTTGAGGATCAACCCCGAAGAAAGCGTTCAGGCCTTGTTTTTCCTGGGGGAGGAACGAAGAACTCGCTGATGACTGTTGAACTGACTTGGAATTCTCCCCTATATTATTGTGAAAT
Organism: Vigna reflexopilosa; assembly: GCA_027742785.1. Lineage (NCBI taxonomy): Eukaryota > Viridiplantae > Streptophyta > Magnoliopsida > Fabales > Fabaceae > Vigna > Vigna reflexopilosa. Next base: position 2,070,765 of record CM050930.1, on the reverse strand, counting down.
GAGATACCACTATGAGAAATGCTGGAAAATCCAAAATCCGGTACTGTCGAGAAACCCCCTCTTTGGTCATTGCTATGGGCACGTTCCTGGAAACATGCTTGAATTGTTAAATTTTCCTCTACTGGTATTGAGCCTAAAAGAGTATTGAATGCAAATTCTAGGCATGGATCTGACCAAGAATCCATAAATGAAGCACCGAATTCTCTGTCAGAATTATCGTAGTTTATTGTTTCAGGTTGTGGTTCTTCTTCAAGAATTGTTTTGTTTATATCAATTTCTAGTGCGTTCCCAGATTTAATACTTTGGGGTTCTCTTTCGTTAGAATTCCTGGTTATACTGTCTTCATCCTTGTAAGACTCTCTAGTTGCAAACTTTGGATCATTTCCAAAAGATGTGGAGTAGGTTGTCACCTCGGGCTGGTTCAGGTCTTGTTTTGATATGTGGCAAACAGTATTAAACTCTTTCTTGGTCTGGGATTGGTAGGGATTATCACGAGTTTCTGCATTGATGCTCTTCTGCTCCATACTCTGAAGTGACTCCTTATTTGGGGGATCACTAACATCAGGAGTAACAACAGGTAAAATGTCCGCAGCTGGTGCGTCAACTGGCAAAGCACCTGAAAGAGTCTTAATTGCAAATTCTAGGCAAGGATCCGACCAGGAGTCCCCAAAAGGTGTGGGGAACTGTGAATACGATCTTTCATCATCGGCATTTTCATCTTCATGCCTCTGTATTTGTTCATTGGGAACCGTTTGGGCATCATATGACTTCTCACTCTTGATCAATGATTCACCACATAATGTTTTCAACCTGTCAGATGACTGGACAACAAGTTCGGATTCTTCCCTGTCAAGATGATACCCAGACACTCCATTAGTTAAATTCGCAGTAGCAGCCAGTTTGTCATTGCAGGACTTTTGAGGGTCGAATTCGGCAGCTTTTTCAGTAGGAAGTACCTCGGGTTCATTGCCAGCAAGTCGCTTTGACAACCGCCTTGGCACTGTAAGCTCTTTTTTGTTCTTGGATTGCTTTGAATTTACACGTGAGGTTTTGTCACTGCTGCTTCCTGTAACATTCTCAACCAACTTATTTTTGGGAGATGTATCAGTTTCAGAAACCCTGGTTTGTCCATTGTCAGTTGAATCTTCAACTGGTAATGCACCTGTGAGGGTCTGAATTGCAAATTCCAAGCATGGGTCAGACCAAGAATAATGAAATTCAAAGGATTGATCAAGTTCTGATTTCTCATCGTTATTTATTTCTTCGCCATCAAATTTCTTCAGTTGATTGCTAGTTATGGGTGTGGCTTCGGGAAGTTTTCTGCCTTTATTTGACGACTCTCCATTTATTGATGCATAATCTGCAAACTCCGTAACTGGCTGACCATCACTTTGCTGCAAGTTTGCTTTGACATCACCTTTAGACTTTTTACTTTTATAAGATGTTTTTTGGGAACTAGAGTTGCTCGTCAGCTTGGGTTGAAATCCAGCTAATCTTTTTGAAGAACGATAAAAAGTTTGTTTCTCTTCCTTGGTTCTGGATTTTTTCGAGTTCAATAGCACTTCTCCTTGCTCTTTATATGAACGCTTAATTTCCAGTACACCACTCAGCTGCTGAGATGATTTATTTGTCAAATCAGTGTCTAAAATACTTACACTTTTTCCCAACTTTCTTTTAGGAACTTGAAGAGCCTGTTCATTGGCCACGTAGGTCAATTGGTCAGGTTCAGCCCGAGAAAGTCTCCGTGAAAAACGGCGAGCCACATTGGACTCCTTGGTTTTGGATAAACTACTGTTGCTGTGATTCTTTTCACTAGCATGCTCCATCACATTCACAAATAGGTCCTTCTCTAGCATATCATCTGCACGATATAAGTAAAAAATTCATCTTCATCACAGAACTTATTTTTCTGATTCTTTCAACAATATACCTTTTATTAGCGCTAAACTACCTGAATCAAATGTTTTCATCATTTCGGGAGTGTGTGCAGTTGCATGCTCTAACGATTGGCTCTTCACATCAGGTTGACCTTGTAGAATGGAATAATACTTATCATTGTTATTTGGATAACCTTGCAGAATAAAAAATCAGCTAATTCTAAAATATAATTGTTTTGTGATTTCTTACCTACAGAAAGCTGTTGATTTGCTGCAGACTGCGTTAGTTTCTGCCTTTTGCCAATAGATGATGGCTAGATTGAACAAAAAACAAAACGAGATTAATAAATTTTTCTCAGCTTGATTTCCCAAATTAAAATATAAAAATATATGTACGATTTATTGGGAGACCATATTACAAAAAATGCTTAGCACTGGAAGGAGAAGCCTGCATTGGTACTAATGGCGGAACTTGGGACACAAGCAATCCTAAGACAATAATGGGGTAAAGTTTTCAAAAGGTGTTGCATAAAAAATTGCAATCGTTATACCCTTCACCTCTTCCAGATTCTTTTACCCCTCCACCGACTCTGTCTTCTAGCTAGGCACCGGAGTCCACTCCACGCCTTTATCTCCCAGCTAGGCACTGAACACACACACTCACAGATCTCTATACAGAACTCAAGTACACAAGCTTAATTCACACATACACTCAAAGATAGTTGAATATTATCGTATGTATTAACATCATGGATTACATAATTATAGCCCTAGATTACAACCGTTCAGTTTGAACAACATTTAACAACAAAACTAGCTCTGGAAAGAGTTACAACCCTAACTCTATAAAGAGATATAACACCAACACAAGTATGATTTGGACCTGCTAGTTCGGGTCCAAGATGTGGGATTAGAATCAAGTTCCAAAAATAGAAGCATTAATTAAGGTTTAAGATCAAGATTTAGAACCATGGAGGTGATGGAGAAGAAACCAATCACGTGGAAGGAAAAGTCGTAGAAAAAAATACATTAACAATATGATGGAGGAACGACCTAATCTGTCAACAGCAGAGAATAGGTGGAGGAAAAATAGAGTGCAGTGATTTCCTGGGTAGAACAAGGTTGGGAAAAAAATTAATGAAACATACCCCATTATATTCGAGTACCAAGTGATGGGCAGGCTGCTGAGTTCTTCTTACCCATCAATCAAGCATTTGAAGACAAATTTGAGATATAGCACGATTGAGAGATCAAATGAGTGGGCAAGAATGTCAACCCATAGATAACTTTCCACATATTGTGGACAGGGTGAATCTTTTACTTATTTATCTATTTCTTTTAGGAGGGTTGTGGGGTGTATTGTTAGGAACAGGGCCTCCAATTAATAAAGTTTACATCAAATGAGCCCTAGGAATCAAGAGGGTCAGCTCTGATAGTTGGGAAGTGTTAGTAAAGCTGTTGTAGTGGTTAATTAGTTGTCTTGTTCTGAATGAAGGTAGAGAAATTAATGGGAAGCAGTTAGGTAGTCATTTTGTCTAGGGTTAGATAGAGTAGCTTCTCAAATTCCTAGAGAGTAAATAATTTCTTTTATCATCCTTCCATTTGTTGATTGACCCTAAATCACGTACCATTGATCCAAAGTTGGAGAAGGAACTTAAATAATTTTTTTTTTAGTTAATCTCCGCATTCTGAACCAGTATCTATCATATACCATCATATATCATTAGAATGCCATTGAAAGATAATATAGAAAGTGCAAAAATCATTCAAGGCACGTTCTGTTGAATATAGAAATTAATAAGCATGCAGTTATCAGAATTTTGACAATAACTCAAACTTGCTTATATTGCAGCTTGTTCAACCTAGTCCAATGAGATTTACAGAAATTTCCTTTCTTTTAATCTTTGAACAGTTACTAAAAGCTACCATTGTAAGATAGAAATTCATATTAAGTAGACAAGCCTTACACTTATTCCGTCTTCATCTTGGATTCCTCTTTTATATGGTTTAAGCACGCACGTATCTATATCACCAGAATTAACATAGCGCAGTGCATCCTTCTTGGACCGAAATACATATCCACTCACTGGATCTAAATAAAACTGTTGAAAGTATGAACCAATCATAATTTACATAAGTATTTGAACATCTGGAAAACTATTAAATGCAGTATATTACACTATGATGTAATAAACCAAACTGGATATTATTCGCTAACCACCTCCCAAAAGAAGAAATACAAAAAAGAAAACTAGATTTGACAGAAATGAGCCAGAGAGCGAGATTATATAAACATAAATATCCATGTTTTATTTCAAATGGGAGTGTTAATATACTCATACTTGTTTTGTAGGAGTTTGTTAGCATGATAAACCTTAGGGAGTATTTTAATAAGTTCAAGTTGTAATTTCCCACAACACTACATCTAAAACACAGAGAACAATAGTAGTTTGAGCGGTGCTAATATACTACCATTTGTTTTATAGGGTTATTTTAACGAATCCAAGTCTTTCCATGCTGGCATAATCTTTATAAAACACATAAGAGTATATTAGAAAGTTCAGTGTTGAAAATTTTCCCCTTTTGGGTGGAGAGGGACAGAAAAGCATATATCTGTCAAATATCAATGAATTCATACCAGATCTTTCTTCTTGCCACTACCACCCTTCCTTGCCTTGGCTTCTGTTATCCACCCAGGTGGTAAATCCTCAATTTGGGACTTCTCGACCGAATCCTAAAATATTTTCAAAACTATAAAAACTGCATATTGAAAAACAGTTTTATCACAATAACTCAATTTCCAAGTTCTAATAGTATTCAATAGACAAAATAGAAACTCATCCAATCCAATGATCAATTTCACGAACAATATTTTAAAATGTACAATACCGGATCTATCCTTTTGTCATTACTGCCCTTCCTAATTTTGACTTTTGTCATCTGCCCAGGTGGTAAATCCTGTATAGTGGACTTCTCATCTGCATTCTAAAATAAATTTCCAAAATTATAAGGAGTGCAAATTCGGAAACAAGTTTATCAAATGGACCTTAAGAATCAAATAGTCCAGCCCTAATAGGCAGAATAGGCCTTGTTAGGAATGCTGCTAGAGTGGTTAATTAAATAGCTTGATAGAAATAAAGGCAGAGAATTTAAGTGAAGGCAGTTAGGTAGTCATTTTGTTCCGTGTGAGAGAGGGTAAGCTCTCAAATTCCTAGTTAAGAGATTATTTTGATCTTTCTTGCCCTTGTTGAACCTGGAATGGATACATTGATCCAAAGGTGGAGAAGGAATATTTTAGTTAGTCTCTATATTCTGAACCAGTAACCATCATACATCTATAGAATAATAACCCACTGAAAAATAGTATAGAAACTGCAAATGTAATAGGCAAGAGCACATTATATTGAATATAAAAATTAACAATGCAGTAAAGCATGTAATTACCGGAATTTTGAAAATAAATACACCTATTTACTTTTGCAGGTGCAGACTTAGTAGAGAAAAACCTATGCACTGACAGTGTAAAATAATTTCGTACAGTCATATCACAATCCACCATGTATGGTAAGTTCGTTGATTTTTACAAAATTACCTTCAAAGTCATACCAGCAATCATTTAAGATTGGATGACAATGAAAAACTATTTTACACTGTCAGTTCATGAATATTAGACTTATCTATTAATCAGATTGCTATCAAAACAAGTGCTAAGTCCATGTGATTGACAGAGTTTTCTTTCCTTTTTATCTTTTAATAGTTAACAGTTAGAACCAATGGGAGTTAGTCATACTTGTTAAAAGCTACCATTGTCAGATAGTATAATTCATATTGAGCACACAAGCCTTACAGATACTTTGCCTTCATCTTGGATTTGTTGCTTGTACGGTTTAATCACACACGAACTTATATCACCAGACTTAACATAGCGTAGTGCATCCTTCTTGGAGCGAAATACATATCCACTCACCGGATCTATATAAAACTGTTGAAAGTATAACCCAATCATAATTTACACAAGTGCTAAACATTTAGAAAACTATCAACTACAATAGATTACAATCTGACGTAAAAAACCAAATTAGATTTGATTTGCTAACCACCTCCCAAAAGAAGAAATACAATTTAAAAAACTAGAGTTGACAGAAATGAATGATCATATAAATCATAAACACACATTTTATTTTGTTTCACATGTATCAAAGGGGGGCTGTTACTCTCCTCCCACTTGTTTCTAGGAGTATTTTAGCATGCTACACGTCTGACAGTATTTTAACAACTCCAAAAATATAATTTCCTAAAATACTCCATCTAAAAATAAGGAAGTATACTCCCATAATTTTTCTAGGATTATTTTAACAAATTCAAGTTTTATCTTAAGCCCTGTATTAAAAAATTTCCTCTTTTGGGTGGAGGACAGCAAAGCATATATCTACCAAATATTGATGAAATTTCTTACCATATCTTTCCTATTGCCAGTACCACCCTTCCTAACCTTGGCTTCTATCGTCCAACCAGGTGGTAAATCCTCAACTTGGGACTTCTCGACTGCATCCTGAAATAACATTTCGAAAACTATAAAAACTGCACATTGGAAAACAATTTTATCACAGTAACTCGTAATTCCGAAGTGGTAATAGTATTCAGTGGACAAAATAGAAATTTAACCAATATTCAGTTTCCTGAACAATAATTTAAAAGGTAGAATACCGGCTTTATTCTACAGCCATTGCTACCCCTCCTAATCTTGACATCTATTATCTGCTCAGGTGGTAAATCCTCAGCAGTGGATTTCTCACCTGCATCCTAAAATAATATTTCCAAAACTATAAAGACTGCATATTGAAAAACAATTTTGTCAAGATAACTCAGATTCCCAAGTTCTAATCATATGCAATAGACTAAATAGGAATTTATTCAATAATTAATTTCATAAGCAAAATTTTTTTAGAAGAAACTGCACTAACTTGTTGTAAGGTTTAGTCAAATTTCTACCGATGCCCCTCCACCAATTTTATCCCAACACTATCTTTCATTAAAAATGTCATACCAAAAATATCAGCAAAAGAAGCTCAATCCAAACTGAGCACCACACATAAAAAAAGAGTGAACAAGACACTTAAGTAGACCTTAATGCAAGTATTCCATCTTCAGTGAACTTGTTTTATTGCAGACTGCATCATCATTTCATAGCTTAGCATATACATTTTGTTTATTATGGTTGTATTTTCAAGTTAAAGTTACAGCTTGATTCTTTAATCACAAAGATAGAGTAAACAGAACTCCTGAAATAATTATCTTTAAATTTCATGAAACTACAGCTTAATGAATCACAAAATTCCAATTATGCGAATAACCAATTGTGCATGAACCACAACAGTTTAATAGATGATAACAAGATAAAATAAAAACTGTAGACTTGATTATGAAGTTCACAGCGAAAGAAGAATGAAAAGAAAAATAGAGATGAGAGATACAGAGATACAAACATTGCTTTTGCGCATCTTTTCCTTCTTGGAACTGTGACTGTTGATGTTTATAGTCTTAATATAACGTAACACCTCTGGCTTGGAGTAGAATTTGCGTCCAGTTGGGTCAATGTAACACTGCAAAAAGAAACAGATTTACAGCATGATGAGATGCATCATTATGGCAACCAACATATGCACAACAGACTCACCTGCATATATTACTAAAAGTTTTACTTTACTATTTTAAAAGTAATTAATAGAGGAGAGTGAACATACAAGACAAAAGATAAAGCCACATTGCTGTTATGCAATTAATACATCAAATAATAAACAGAACAAGAGATTAAAATATCAAGAGGTACATGATCATATGTTCACATCAATTGAAGAGTGTAATATTTACTGTTTTACCAATGAATATAACCATTATAAATATTTTGAATACGGCATTGAAATGTGTGTCCCAAAAACCAGTTCAAACCAATGCTCATCACTAGCCAGGCAGATCAGGAGAACAAAAGTGCAATTGTCCTACATACTAATAGACACAACTGCAATTAAGAATCAACACATTCTGTATATTTTTTGTTGACCCTGTGATAATCCTGCTAATAACAATCCAAGCATTGAGCAGCTAAAGGTCCTGTGGGCTGCCAGCTAATATCCTCCTGATTCACATTTTCAACCAAAACCTTCCACTCCATATTCTTCAATGGACATCTTTATTCATGTTTCAAATGTGGATCTAAGAAGTGGTGCACGTTATAGATTTAGGCTGCCAATTGTGACTTGCTAGGAATCCTATCTACTAACTAACACCAACTGACGTTTATGGAAGAACAAGAACTCACTGTGGCCAAATATAAGAATAGAAAATAGACACAAAAATGACAGAGGATGGCCTAATCAAAGTTGTCAAGGTCTGTAAAAGTAATATTGAATCATACTTAAAAGAGACTTTGTTACCACCTTATACCCACATCCCATATGTGCACCACTTTTTCGTGTTTTGGAGTCCACAATCCAACCATCAGGTAACCATTCAGGATGTTCATCTGATTTCTGTACGGACTGAAATTATCAAACATCAGCAAATGGGTGAGTGATAAGAGTTTAGCTAAAATTTGGAAAACAACATCCAAGAACAAAATATAAATTCAATAAAAGTTTGCACTTACCTGTTTGGAATTGCATTTTGTGCTATTGCTGATCTGTCTATTGGTTGCTTCAGACATTTTATGTTGAGCTTTACCCATTCTCAAAAGTGATGTAATTTAAGAGAATCTTTCAGCTTAGTTTCAAATTTGTGTCATCTGACAAAGCCCAAAAATTCTTCCTTTTAACAAGTAATTCCCTCATTTGCCAAAACCAAAAAAATTCATTCTAACTTGATTCATTGAATCAAGGAGGACACGCTATCAGAGCGCATATTAGAAGTTGTGGCTTGACATCCAAGATAGTAGTTACCATATAGGATTGCATTTCCAGAGAAAAAAAGGCAGTCATATTATTAAAAAGCTGTAGAGAAGGAAGATTGGATAAGATAAAATCAAGTGGCATCTAAACATGAGACATATTGACTAGATCAAACAAGATTTAAAAAAAAATAAAAATTAAATATGTTTTTAGCTCTTAAACTTTGACGTAAAATTAAAATTCATCGTTGTTCCAAAATTTAATACTATTTGGTCTCCAAACTTTAAAAATTAATTGATATAGTTCTCCTAGCCCACCTGAGCTGAACTTTTTTTACATATCAAAACATTTGAGCTCTTTACACTATTTAACATGTTCCAACTCAAATGATAACCTAGAACACCTTTTAACACATGAAAAAAATAGCAACATTGCTTAAAATAACTATATACATTCATTTTTAAAGTTTAAGAACCAAAATATATCAAAGTTTGAAACATAAACAAATTTCAATTTTGATTCAAGTTTAGGAATTAGAAACATATTTAACTCAACAAATAAATACCTTAATATAATATGTCAGTATCATTGTCCTCTACTATAAAATAGTAATTTCACATAAAATAAGAGAGAAAATTTTAAAACATATTCCCCACCAAATTCAAGATTAGTTGAAAAAATTACACTGGTTACGAGTGGCCACAATTGAAGTCCATGAGTAAAGAAATAGATAATAGAACTAAATATTTGTCCACCTCTTGAAAATTGTCCCTAAATTTTGTTTTCAAAACATTATTACAGGACGTGCACACAAAACTCAAAAATAGCCATAAACTAAAAGATTACTGTTTACTAAATTGTATGCTAATCGTAAATGTTCAGCTTCTCGCCCAGATAGTACAATCCTAAGATCCATGCCATTGTTTTTCATCTCAGCTCAGAAAATATGGCCGTGTCCATAGCACTAAGTGAATATGCAGTTTCTGTGACTCTGCTTAGCCTCTCCCTCTGTCACTAACTCTCTCTCTCTCTCTCTCTCTCTCTCTCTCTCTCTCTCTCTCTCTCTCTCTATATATATATATATATATATATATATATATATATATATATATATATATATATATATATATATGTCAACGTTTTTATCTATTTTCTACCTGTTTTGTGCACATTCACAACAACTTACGGCATGTAAGATGCACCCAACCAGGATCGTCTGAATAAATTGCTGATTTCGCATAAAATAAAGGTACTGAAGACGACTCTAGCCGTTTGAACCTAAGACGACGTCACCAGCACACGACGATTTTCCGTTTCTCGTTTAGACTCTCTATAATGGTAATCAACATAGTAGAATAGCGAGTAAAAGAAGATTTTCATGCTCCTCACAAATGCATCATTTTGGCTCGAATAAACATGTTAAAGTAAAATCAAAGAACAAAACATAACGCAGCATCAAAATCCTAAACCTTCTTGCTTGAAGCGTGTAATAGATTACCCTAATCCATCGATTCTGGATCCGAGACTTCTCAACGCTGAGACAGTCAACAGCTCAAGTTTCAGTACCTTCAGACTTCAGAGTTGAGTGATTGGTGATTAGGGATCGAGAAGGATTGTCCTGATTTAACTAATTTATACGATAAATAGACGATACCAAAAAAATACAGATACATAGTGACTCTGGATATCAAATCTCACTCCTACAGTAAAAAAAAAATGTTATTTTCTGTTTTTCTGTCAATTTAATATAGATGTTTAAATATTTATTAAAACAAAGTGAATGGTAATTGTTTCTTCTGTCGAAGCAACTTCGTTGATTCACACACTATCAACAGCTCTTTGACGGTGTACCTCATAAATGATCAAACACTTTACCTTTTTACCTTATGATAATAAATAAAAGTTAATTATTTAATTTACTATTAAATTTTAAAATGCTATTAAATTTCAAAAAATAGTTATAAAAAATAGCTATAGAGTTTAAAGAATAAAATTATTAATATGGTAGTTTATAACGATAAGGACAAAAATAGTTTAAACTTTTTCCTATTAAACATATGTATAACACAATAAATAGATTTATTTCTGTGTTTGAATAAGATAAGTTATCCACACATTCTTATGGTCCACGTGTTATAAGACTTAAAATATTAAAATGATCAAATACATAAATTAATTTTTAAAAGATTTTTGTATAAATATTTTTTATCTGCATAGTAAAATTTAGAGATAAAAAAAAGTTATTTAACCTAGTTAAATAGCACAGGAGGGTTGGCACGCGCTGAAATGCGGAGTGATATTATAAGAGACCTTCCTTCCTATGTCCGCGTGATTCAGATTGTGCAGGAGAAAAACCTGTGAAGGTAATCCCCTTCGCCACACAATCCAATTCCCTGCGATCATACACCTTTCAATCTTCTCGTAATCTACCTTTTTCAAAATCCACTTACCACCTGTTTGATTCCCTTTCCAATTTTGATAAGATATATTGATTAAGCATTTTCCCCAAATAATAGACATAGAAGAGTAGATAATCAAAATTACCAGCGCGGAGTTGATCGATTTGCAAATCTGAGAGTAAAACCTTGTGCTGCGATTACTATCATTTTTTTACGTCAGATGGCGTTTCAGGAAAAGGGAAACAGGTTTAAAAGGCAGCCGGAGAAGAATTCTTCGGCTTCAAACAATGGAAGAACTCCAGGTGCTGTAAAATTCTCGAACGACACGGAAAGACTTCAACACGTTAATAGCATACGCAAAGCCCCAGTAGGGGCTCAGATGAAGCGTGTTATTGATCTCCTTTTTGAGGTATATATAATTCTTTCATTCCATCTTTTCTATATTACCATAAATATTTGTCTTATGGTTTATTCATCTTTAGTAGAGACCGAATGGATCAATTGGTGTAAAGTTGTTCTAGCACAATAGGTAGTGGGAAATATACAGTTAAGTTATATGCTGAACCCGTGGCTTCTTAGTCTAGTAGGATTGTTTCTCGGGAAACATATTTGTGATTTCTAAATAAAGATGCTTGATCAGCAGTGTTGAATATACAGCTGGAACATAAAACTCTTGATGATCCTGACTGATTCAAGTGGTATTGTCTTTCACGTAAGATACTTGATTTCTAAAAAATTGTTCAATGTACTTTGTTAATATACAGCTGGGTTATGCTTAGAACTCATAATGATCCTAACGGATCGGTATTGTTGTCTCTCGTCTTGTGGTCTCTAAAAAAGGCACAAGGACCAGTGTCGAATATGCAGTTAGGTTATACTCAGAATTGATAGTGATTCTAACTAATTCAAACAGGATTGTCTCTCGTGAAAAGTGAAAAATACCCGGGGTCTTTAAAAATATGCTTAATCAGCAGTGTGAAATATGCAACTGGGGTTATTATACTCAGAACACCTAATTGTCCTTATCGTCCTTATCGACTCGAATAAGATTGTTTATCGTCTGTTAAAAATGTTTCACTTTAAGGATCTTGATAACCAGTATCCTAAAGACAGTTAAGAAATTCACACTGAGAATGCATAGCAAATCCCAATGAAAGGGGATTAACGATAATATTTAATTAAAAAATTGAATTCACTTACAAGGGCACAGTTAGCATTTGGCTAATTGTAATATGACGCTGCTGATTATTGGTAAGAGGATGGGAAATAGTATATACTTTACTTTAGCCTTCTGTAAGTTATTTTGTGTCTTATGGTCATTCTGAATGGTGGTTAGTGAGTGTCATTGATGCTTAGTGTTTTTGCTTGTGTTTGCTTTACAGACCCGAAAGGCTTTAACGATGGAGCAAATAAATGAAGCTTGTTATGTGGACATGAGAGCTAATAAAGATGTTTTTGAGAGTATGAGGAAAAACCCAAAAGTAAAATATGATGGGGAAAGATTCTCTTACAAGGTAACGTCTATTAACGTGTTACTGTACCTACACTTTCATGTTTCAGTTTTAGGTCCATAGTTTGGTTTGTGATACTGGCATTGCTTTTTCTCTGCAGTCCAAGCATGATGTTAGGGACAAAAGTCAGCTGCTTGTCCTGGTGCGTAAGTTTCCAGAGGGCATTGCTGTTGTTGACCTAAAAGATTCTTACCCAACTGTGATGGAAGACTTGCAGGTATATTATTCTTGTTAGTTAATGTGAATACAAACTTATTTTAAAGTGGATACAAATCTCATTTTCTAAGTCAGTTTTAGAATTGAGTTAAGTTTAAATTTCACTTTCTTAATATCAAATGTTTATGTAAGAGAGTTGTGAAATTCTTTTGAGACGATATATGGACAAATTAATAGTGTAAATATGGTATAAAAACTAGTTATATTATGTCTACCCATGGTCTTAGCTCTTTCAAGGAAAGGAACAAGTCCAAGTGTATATCTCACTCTTTATTTGTGCTTTCAAGCACATTCTAAATAGTTTCTCTCAGTTCTTTTTTAATTTATTTCAATGTTTGTACTTGAATTTTTTCTTTCTCATGCAATGAAACTCTATTTAGGAAAATTCATAATGTGGATGTCATGAAAATAATAAATTATTTAAAGTAAAGTTGTCTCTAACTTCAACATAATGAACGTTAAATCTACATGAAGTTATAAGTTATCATAACTTGAAGAGGGTTCAGAGGTTGTCTTTCATACTTTAAATTTATGTGTATTATTTTGAAAGTAATGGCATTGTTGAAAGATTGAGTTTCAAATATGGTTAGCACTTGCTTATGTCTTCTTGTTGTGAGTATATAAAACGAAAGTATGGAAATCCAAAATTGCTTTATACAAGAACCAAACTTTGGAATTTTATAACTTTAAATAAACTTTGGAATCTTATAACTTTAAAATATGTTCATGTCAGTTAAGTATATGTGCCAAACTAGAAAATTTGGGTGAACCAAATGTGATCTGATTTTTGAACTAATTTGCTTATTCACTCAAACATCACATCAATTAAATTTTAAAATCATTTTACCCCTTTCTATGAATATCGAGTTGCCAATATTGAATTATGCTATTATGGCTTGTCTTGAGGAAATGGATTTTTCTCGTATATGGGATTTTGAATTCTCTGGCATTACTTTAGCAAAAAGCTGAACTTTGAATGTCATTATTACCTGAAGGGGTTCAGTTTTGTATAGCATAATTTATTTTGTCTGGATCTTACATCTAGTTTTTCCATGTCTTCCTTCGTTAGCATACTTTTGTTTGTCTGTTTTTTTTTTTTTTTCTGAAAGACCATTCTGTGTCTCTGCTTCTACAGGTTGATGTGATACTAAGATAATACATGACTGAACTTTGTGGTATTCTTTTTTTTAAAAAGTATCCAAAGAATTGAACTACTTAAAAATTTAATTTGCAACATCTAATACTTGGATAATTTGTAGTGATGAATGGTGATTTTCTTAGAGCAGCGAGGAGTCAAAATTTAGTTAAATAATTGGTTTCTCATGGAACTAGACCGTTATTGGGTTGTAGGCTTTGAAAGCTTCAAGGGAGGTTTGGCTGTTATCAAACTTTGACTCACAAGAGGACATTGCCTACCCGAATGATCCTAAAGTGCCCATTAAGGTGGATGATGACCTAAAACAGCTTTTTCGAGAGATTGAATTGCCTCGTGATATGATTGACATAGAGAGGGATCTACAAAAGAATGGAATGAAGCCTGCTACTAACACTGCAAAGAGGAGAAGTGCAGCGCAAATGGAAGGCATTTCAACAAAGCCTAAACCTAAGAAGAAGAAGAATGAAATCACTAAGAGGACCAAGCTGACTAATGCCCATCTTCCGGAGCTTTTTCAGAATTTAAAATGATTCCTGACTTGAGGAACAAATGGTGAATGAATTCATATAGCTCATCTGCTGACATACAACATGTGGTTAAAAATTCTTTATGTCGTTCAGATGGATGGGTATGGGCTTTTTTTTGTTGTATTAGCAAACTACATCTGGTTTTGGATGTACCTAATCAGTTGGAGGAAAACAATGCCCATAGCAAATACAAGCAATTATTTTTATCTACACTTATACACCATTCTAAGGCCGAATGATAACGGGTTTCTCGTTGGATTTCTCGTTGGTATGTTGGTATTTTCTACTGATGGTATGTTGGTATTTTCTACCGTTGTTAACGAATATTCTTTTTTATTTTATACACATTAAGGTTGTAGTTCATCACTCGGGATTTAGCGTTTGGCTGAAGTGGTACCATAATCTTTTATTAAAATTTGTTTTTTCATGTGCTCCAGTTCTTTTTTACTCATCAAATGTATCAATTATTATAAACTATTACAGAAAGTACAATAATTGTTCTAGTCAAAGTGCTTCACTGACATAAAAATGCAGTAGCATGTATGCCATAAAATATTAGATTTTGATTAATAGAGTTTATAGTTTAAAAATATTCATTTATGACACTTCGGTTTAAGACCGTCTACATAAGTTTATGGGTATGTCAGTTAACTCCGCTGATAAAATAAAATCTTTTAAAATATATTACTGGATTCAAATGTATCATAATGCAAAGAATATTAAAACATAAATGATTAAAAGCAATGTTTAGAATAACTCATAATCCTCAGATTAAACATGAAAGGCATTCTATTGTTCATGGTAATGACAGAACTCTGAAAACATTAAAGGCATTCTATTGTTCATGGTAATCACAAAATTCTTAAAACATGTTATACGCAAAAATAAGAAAGATTAAAAAATTAGAAAATGTACACATTTGAACAACTTTTTCTTTTTCATATTTTTTCTTTTATTATGAAAGATTATGTAACATTAGCAGAGCAGAGCATATTAAACAATGATACAAATAATGTGTAATGAGTCAAGTACATACTAATTTATTATTCTAACTATTCATTTAGAAATATTCATCTTACTTATCAACTTGACATTATTCATATAAATATACATCATTTTCATATTTCATTTAGTATTAGTATCAAAAACAGACTTTTATCTGAGGTTTCTTTTAATCTTGCTTAGTATAACACCTTGTACATGCCTTTACCTAATTAAGAATATTAGAGAATCCTAAAATCTCAATATGCTTAAAGTAATTTGCATCACATTAACATAGGTTTTCCTCCTTTGTAATCACAAATTCACATAAACCACTCATTTGTGATCTTAACATTGAATCACATGTGATTTCACATAAATCACCCTTTTGTGATTTGTCATTAAATTACCCATATGGAATTCTTCAAAAAAAAAATCTCATTTTCAAAGAGTCATGTTACATCATAATTCGTTTATTATATAACACATTTCTACAACTTATTAAATTTTAACTAAATAAGATTAAAAGATATTTATATGCATGCTGGTTGTTTAGACGAGCTTTTCTCAAATGGACATTATCCCTTAGGAAGAGCATGAATTGCTTTGGTTTCTTCAGTAGGCGTCAAGATATCATCAGTTGAGTTTTATTAGAATGTTTGAATGAAAAGTTAAAGAATCACTCTCTTAAATTCCTTACTCTTTTAAAAGAATCACTCTAAAGATTTTGAGAAGTTAAAGAAATGTTAACTTTCTTTCCAAATATTTAATTCACAGAGTAATTATATCACTACTAGACCACTATATATATTTTTAAAAGATTATACGGTTAATATATCCATTAATGACAGATTATTATAATTACATGAAAAATCACGTATTTTAATAAAGGATGAAGTTAAAAGAGCATAGTGAAAATAAATTAAATTGTTAATATATTTTTTTCAACAGTAGTATTGAACAACTATGGGAGGCAAATCTTCTTCCCTTATTTCTATGCTAATTTATCCTCTTCAAATCAACAGCTCCAAATAGTACATATGAAAAAACAACACAGCGAGCAATAATTAAATGTGTAACAACATATAACAAATCGATGAGAATTTGGTGCTTCATTCGCCTAAGAAACTTAGGCACTAAAGCATGCAAAGAATTTCCTTGGCGTAACTCCACGGCTACGAAACTTTGCAGCTGTCTCCTCTACTTCCAGGAATTCTTCACTCTTCTGTGCATCCACATATGCTCTTTTCTCTTCAGCTAAGCGGTGAATTTCAGCAACTTTATTCTTCATTTTTTCAACACACTCAGCCTTCTTCCTTTCCAAGTTTTCCTGTTGAAAACAAATTTTTTCAAGTGATGATCTTTGAACACAAATTTAACATAATCAGTGTATATATGTACATCAAGGCAACCATGCTAATCACCTCAATTTTCTTGAGTTCTGCCTCTATTAATGCTTTCTTGGTATCCTCCCACAACTCAACAGCAGATTGCTTCTTGTATGCCCTTTATCATTTCACGTTCATCAAATTATATATTGTACATTAACCTTATCTCTAGTTAATGTAAAACTTTCAACATACTTCGAAATCAAAATATATATATTTTGAGTATAAAATTAGACATTAATGAATAATCCAGCAACAATTCAATAACAACTGAAACAATAAACTCAATAAATAACAAATTTTTAGTAACATAGACTCTAGTCCATAGTTCTAATACCAAATTAAAAAAATTGACTTTAAACATAATTCAATCTTATAAAATCAGCTGACTTATAAGATCACATTTATATTTAAATTGATTTTATCTATAGTCGAATTTTTAACCATCTAAATATTAACACTTTGCAAGATAGTATGAGACCTAATTGGTTGATCTAAGAGTCAACAATATTTTATTTGAATTAGCAATAAAAAATCTTATGTTAGTACACCAAGGTGTATCATTCTTAAAATTAAATCTGTTACTTAGCCTTGTCCAAAAGCTCTCACAACATAAATAGTTATTCTTCCTTGTTTGGACTATTTAAGGTAACAACTTGCCTGTTCTCTGCCTTTGTCTTTTCACTTTCCTCCCATGCTTTGATTAAAGCCAATCTTTTCTCTGTTAAAACTCTTGCAAGCATAGCATCTGGTGAAACAATGTGAAAAAGGTTACCTATCTCTTGAACATTCAATAAGTACGTAACAGTTTATTAGAGAATGACCTATAAAAGTTTGTTAGAGAATGACCTTTGCTGACTGAATCCTCTGTCTCCTTTTCAGCAGGATGATCTTCAACCTCTATCAAAAACATGATAGAGAGAATGAATAGGAGTTGCATATGATATATAAATACTATATATATATTTAGATTTAATTTATTTTCTGTTTATATTTATTTATTTATGTTTATATATTTATATTTCGTTTTTATATTATTTTGTGTTTGATGACAACATGCCCAAATCCATTGTAGTAATTATATGGCCTAAATATTCATTCACGTTGTTGTTTAAAAGATCAATATATATAGTTTTATGCCACAGGGACTCTAATCTAATACAATAGAAGTAAAAGTCTTAACCAGAAAGGAATTTTAGGTGCTTTGTCTTAACCAAAGCAAAATCTACTCAAACAGGTAACCAAAAAGATAAACAACCTAGATAAACGAAAGATTCAAAAGAAAAAAGAGACAGATAAAATCAAGACACAAGAAATATATAATAAAGCATCTTGAACACAAAGAGAAGAACAGGCACAAGAAAAATTCTTCTTCAAACTTCATTAACTTCGAACAAAACAGGACTAAATAAAGAGAAGAGACAAGAAAGAAAAAAAAATCATGCATAAACTGAGTTTCTGTTAAGCTTAGTAAACAAATTGATATTTAAATTTTGGTTTTAAACTATGGGTGTATTACAGTGTCTCTAGAAAAGTGCGAAGTAAAAGAAGAGACAATCACATATAGGTATGATGTAAAACAAGAGTTAGAGATTTACTTTGAACAGGAGGTGGAGAAGGAGAATCGACGTTCTCGTTTGGAGGGTCAGGTTTATCTGATTCTTTTTCCTGAAGAGGAGGAACAGAGTCGACAACAACATGGTTATGGTGCAACTCTGGTTGGGTTTTGTTTGAGACCTCTTCTCCCATGACTGCTTACTTATTCAGGAAGGTTTTGAGTTTTGAAATGGATGAATACGGAGAGTATTGTAAAGTTAAATATATAGCATAGCAAAGAGAGTGAAAAAGTTAAAATTTGTGAATAACAAGGTTGCGATGCACAACAACGTAAGGGCGCGGCGAAGTTTCAAGTTGGGCCCAAACACAAGTACGCGAATATTCACGGCATTGTTGTCTTTAATAGTGTAGTTAGTTACCACCTATGATTTTCATTTTCTCGTTCATTTGTATGTTTCTCCTGTTTTTTTCTGCATCGCCGGGAAAATACAGCGCATTTTATAATTTTTCAAGAGTATATTTGGTAATATACTTAAACATATTTAAAGTAGATTAAAAATTAAGTATGTTCTCATTGGAAGATCCCAAGGACTGTTTGAAATTAACACAAAGGAAATAAGAGTGGAAAGAAAGTGATGGGAAAAGGAGAAAAGATTAATTAGAAATTATATAAATAATTACTATTACTGATTATGATGTAACAATTAAAGGATGATAATATATAACACTCATATTTTGACTCTATAGGTTGCTTATAATTTACACCATTTAGTGGCGCGCTTTATAATCTCAGATAGACATGTACTTACGACTCTATTTTCATGGTTTGACGTCAACTTTTTGTCACGTTTTGAAAAAGAAAATTAAAAAGGAAGAAAATGTTAAGAGAATCTTTGTTTTCTTAATAACATTGTTATTGGTATGCATTTATCTACCTATTTTATTGATGATTATTAACTGAACATTCTTAATATGAAATTTGATCCATTTTGACCTATTTTAAAATCGGCTGCATATGAAATTTGATCAAATCAAATAAAAAAAAGACACTATTGATTTTGGTTTTTGTTTGTTCAGGTTTTCCAATTTGATTGTTTACAAAAAAAAATCTAAATATATAGATATGTACTTGTGGTATTTTTCAAAATTTTATTTGAGTTCAATTTGAAAAGAGAGTGCAGAAATAAAGAAATTCAAAAGGAGTTGGCCATCTCCTGAAGCTTATTATATACTCACAAGCTTTCCATGTTTTACATGATCGAGTTAGTCAAAAAGTGTAAAAAATTAAAAAATACTTTATTCTGGACATGACATATGGGGAGCGTATTTAATTTGATTTAATTTTACAGTCATTTAATTTAATTTTATGGCATGATGACATGCACATCATGTTCAGAAAATTTAACAGGTAAAATATTTGAGTGATAGAATGTTCTCAGTCACTAATAATAGAGTGGCATAAGTTGCTCTGATAATTATTTTATTAATTAAAAATTAAAATAACTAAAAATAGTTTTTTAATATTATATTGTGTGAAGAATTTAAATATCTAATAATATTATGAATTAAATTATTAATATTATATTATGTCAACACGAAAGACTTGTTAGGTTTTGGTGCAATTGTGTTGCGGACTTTGTGTAAGCACAAGCAAATTTTTAGGGCTTTGTGCAATTATGGAGGTGCAGGAAGAAAAAGGCACGAGCAAATTCTTGGCGATCCTCAATATGGATTATCCCATGGCCGAGCCCAATACAACATGCAAAAGCCCCAACAATTTGCTTTATGAACATGCCAAATTGACAGGGTGGCGAAAAGCAAAAGCGTTTTTTTATAGGAATGGCTTTGTTTATTGTAACTCTGATTCATGTTTTAAATATTTTGCCAATGATCTTTTCCTTTACATATTAATTCTCAAGAACTTTCAACATTGATTCTTCTAATACTCATTTACTTGATGAATTTAATTGGAATAAAATGTTAGAATGTTTACTGGTGTTGGATAAAGCAAATAAATGGGACTCGTCCACATGCTGAAAAGAAGGGTCAATACCATATATTGAGGAAGAATGTCTTCCACTTTGCTTGCTTTTCCATAAAACAAGCTCACCACCTCAACAACCATTTTGTTTTTTTTTAGCTTTCTCTCTTCTTAAATTGAGAAGCTGGGCAGCAACAAGAATCAAAGAGAAGAAGGGAACACCATCGTGAGAGAAGTGAAGCCACGATGAAGGAAAGAAAGAGAGAGATACCGCTGAGAGGTGAAGAAGACATGGAGCAGTAGAAATTGTGAGTGTGTGTGATACAAAAGAGAGTTTTTTTTTTATACTATCCGAGAGGGTAAGATTTATTGAGAGATCCTTAGAGAGTGAGAGAAACATTGTAATCCTACTTTCATAGTGGAGATATTTTTCTGGACTAGGTCCCGTGGTTTTTTCCGAGAGGATTTTCCACGTTAAAATTTCTGGTGTTATTTTTCTTACGCATACACTTCTATTTTTTACGCTTCCGCATAGTGCCCATTTTGGGTTAACAGAGGAGGGAACAAATACCGTTGTTTCCCAACAGTGGTATCAGAGCTACCGGTTCAAAAAAGTTAGAATCCTGTGAAACTCAAGATGGAAGGAGACATGTTCAAGCTAACTGCGGATAATTACTCCTACTGGAAGCCGATGATGGAAGATCATTTATACTGCAAGGATTTGTATGAGCCGATCACAAATCCATAAATTCCAAAAGGGAAGACCGAAAAAGATTAGGAGATTCTAAATCGTAAAACAGTGGCTATGATTCGGAAATACATCGACAAAAGTTTGTTTGAGCATGTATCGACTTATACCGATGCGTATGAGTTATGGAGAAAGCTTGAATCTATGATTCAAAAGAAGACTCCGAGAAATAAAGCTCACCTTGTCAGGCGACTCGTAAAGTTGGAGTATTCTGACGACCAGAATATGAACGAGCATCTCAACACCTTCAAAGGTATTTTTCAGATGAATATGTTAATTTTACTGATGAAGGAGAACCTCAAAGCTTTGTAGAAGCAATGGAGATGAAAGACAAAGACAAATGGTTGCAAGCCATGGAAGAGGAGATGCAATCCTTAAAAGAAAATCAGACATATGATTTGGTAGAATTACCAAAAAAAAGAAAAGCATTGCAGAACAAATGGGTGTTCAAGCTCAAAAATGAAGAGAACAACCCAAGCCCAAGGTACAAAGCACGAATTGTCGTGAAGGGGTGCAACCAGAAGAAAGGAATAGACTTTGATGAAATATTCTCACCAGTGGTGAAGATGACATCCATTAGAGAAATTCTTGGTCTAGCAGCAAATTAGACCTGGAGATTGAACAACTGGACGTCAAAACAACATTCTTACATGGAGACCTAGAGGAAGAAATTTACATGAAGCAACCAGAGGGTTTTGAAGAACCAGGCAAAGAACACTTAGTGTGTCGTCTGAAGAAAAGCCTCTATGATCTGAAGCAAGCTCTAAGACAATGGTACAAGAAATTTGATTCCTTCATGATCCAACATAATTTCAAGAAGACCTCCGCAGACCATTGTGTGTTTGTGAAGCATTATGAAAATGGTGAGTCCATCATACTTCTCTTGTATGTTGATGATATGTTGATTGTAGGGAAGGACAAAATTAAAATAGCTGATCTCAATAAGGCATTGAGTAAGTCTTTTGCCATGAAAGACCTGGGTGCAGTGAAGAAGATACTTGGAATGAAAATCTCCAGAGATCGTTCTAGAAGAATGCTATGGGTATCTCAAGAAGATTACATTGAGAAGATTCTCAAAAGGTTCAACATGCACAATGCCAAATCTGCTCGTGTTCCAATTGCTGGACATTTCAAACTCAGCAAGTCGCAATGTCCAAAGAATGAAGAAGAAAAAGAAGAAATGAGCAAGGTACCCTACCCTTTTGTCGTGGGTAGCCTTATGTATGCAATGGTTTGTACAAGGCCAGATATTGGCTATGCTGTAGAAGTTGTGAGCAGATTCCTGCCAAATCCAGGAAAGGAGCATTGGAAAGCTGTTAAGTGGATACTAAGGTATCTCAGAGGATCTGCGAAAAGAAGCTTGTGTTTTGGCAATGGAGACCTAAAGGTAATTGGATATTCAGACTCAGACATGGCTGGAGATGTCGATTCAAGGAAGTCAACATTAGGTTATCTGATTACTTTTGTAGGGGGAGCTGTTTCTTGGCAGTCAAAGCTACAAAAATGTGTGACATTGTCTACTGCTGAAGCAGAATATGTAGCAGTGATTGAAGCCTCTAAAGAGATGTTATGGATGAAGAATTTCCTAAGTGAATTAGGACATAATCAAGACGATTATGTGGTGAACTGTGATAATCAAAGTATCATCCATCTAACCAAGAACCCCATGTTCCATTCACGCTCGAAACATATCGACGTGCAGTATCACTGGATACGAGAAGCGCTGGATGAGAAGAAATTGAAGATAGAGAAAATCCATACAAACTTGAATTGGTCTGACATGATGACTAAGTCAATACCAACCAAGAAAGTTGAAGATTGTTGCCAAGGTGTTGGTGTCGTGGTACCTTCCAACTAAGTCAAGATACGAAGACGGGATGCAAGACCCATTTTTTGTTTTATGGGGGAGTTTTGTTGGATAAAGCAAATAAATGGGACCCGTCCACATGCTGAAAAGAAGGGTCAATACCATATATTGAGGAAGAATGTCTTCCACTTTGCTTGCTTTTCCGTAAAACAAGCTCACCACCTCAACAACCATTTTGTTTTTTTTAGCTTTCTCTCTTCTTAAATTGAGAAGCTGGGCAGCAGCAAGAATCAGAGAGAAGAAGGGAACACCATCGTGAGAGAAGTGAAGCCACGGTGAAGGAAAGAAAGAGAGAGATACCGCTGAGAGGTGAAGAAGACACAGAGCAGTAGAAATTGTGAGTGTGTGTGATACAAAAGAGAGTTTTTTTTGTATACTATGTGAGAGGGTAAGATTTATTGAGAGATCCTTAGAGAATGAGAGAAACACTGTAATCCTACTTTCATAGTGGAGATATTTTTCTAGACTAAGTCCCGTGGTTTTTTCCGAAAGGATTTTCCACGTTAAAATTTCTGGTGTTATTTTTCTTATGTATACACTTCTATTTTTTACACTTCCACATAATGCCCATTTTGAGTTAGCAGAGGAGGAAACAAATACCATTGTTTCCCAACAACTGGATGGTGATGTACGAAGAGATTGACATGGTATATTCCATCTTTCTTGTTCTTACCGTAAAGGACTTCAAAGATAGATATCTACGTAAGTCATACGTT
This sequence comes from Vigna reflexopilosa, assembly GCA_027742785.1. Classification (NCBI taxonomy): domain Eukaryota; kingdom Viridiplantae; phylum Streptophyta; class Magnoliopsida; order Fabales; family Fabaceae; genus Vigna; species Vigna reflexopilosa. Next base: position 2,046,957 of record CM050930.1, on the reverse strand, counting down.
ATTAACCTTATGGATGAGCTAACTCTGAAAGGTATTAACAATATTATGCATCTGTGGAAGAGAGGCAGAAAGTCCACTGCCTAAATACTCTTTTCTCTAATTCTCTAAGCTAATCTAACTGTTATATTGTTTCAGAAATCAGTTGAGTGGATGGTGAATAGTAGCACATTGTATATTTGTTTGGTTAGTGTAATTGATTAATATGGTGGTGGTATTCAGTAATATTTCATGCCACATGCCCTTAGTTAAATATATCTCCTTGATGGAATTTGCTAAAAAAAATTATCTCATTGTCCCTGATAATTATAAGGTTTAATTGCTCAGGTTTAGTTGTGACAAGTTCGTCTCTCTATTTAAAAAGTTTTAATTAATTTAAATTTGGTTTAAAAGTGTCAATTTCGTTCAAATATAATAAAATTTGTGTCAATCAAGTCTTTTTCGTTAAATAGACAGAAACCGCGTTAACTTTTTTTTCTCTCTCTTTTATATACTTTTTTTTGTACAATACAACCTTTTGTGAATGTTTGCAGCATAAAATCATTACTTTTCAAACCAACAGTTTTGAATTTATTCTAATAATCAAATCCAATCAGAATATTAAATAAATAATTTTATAAAATATTTATGAGACAGAGATGTTAAATACGTAATTGGTTTATTAGATTTTGATAAAAAGAAAAAACGAAAAATTAATAATTGATTTGTGATATACATTATCGATTACTTATCTAAATCAATCTAAGAAATAATTTTATTAAGAACGAAAACAAATAATTTGATTTTATTTTAAAACGTGCGTAGCAATAATTGAATAATAAACTTAAATTACTAGATCAATACATACGTAAAATGATTTAAAGTATAACAATTATTTTTAATAAGGAATAATGTTCAATCTCGTTTAATTCAAAGATAATATATTAAAAATTTAGAAAATGATGCACCATTATGAGTTGTCTTCCTACTAACACGAATTCTTTCTTAAAATATGACAAAGAGAAAAAGAATTACAGCACTAATTACAAAATTAATAAACATGAACACTACAATAAAAGCTGTCAGAATAAAAATTGTAGAAATTCAAGAGATGAATAACATATCATTCAACAAATTTTGATAAAGGAAACTTGACAGATGTCTCACTATCAATACAAGAAATAGAAAGTCGATTGTATGTATTGGAAAATTCAAAGTTTGAAATGTTTTTTAAGTTTAATTTGTAAAATTCTACATAAAATTCGGGTACAAATATTTTGCAAAATTCTACATAAAAACGGGTACAAATATTTTGTAAAATTAGATTACTTTATGCATAAATTTTTAAGCTTAATGTTTTTAAAATTGATATAATTAATTTAAGATGAAAAATTATAGTTTATTCAAAAGATCTTTTAAGGCCAGTGTGAATTAAATTATATTGTGAGTTTAATTTTAAACAATTGTAAAAACAAATTTTACATGATTGAATGAACTACCTTCAAAATATTTTTTAAAATAATTATTACAAATTTTCACATTCTTTTAAGAATCTGTGCTTATCATGCATTATAATTCTTTTATTAGTTAATAAAAAGCAATTTTTTAGCTAATAACATTTAAATTATAAAATAAAACAGTCACCATTAAAAATGATTACAAGTTGTGTAAAGGATAAGGGACACTGCAAACACTAACAAAAAACTGCAATGCATAGAAAAGTAAAGGAGAGAGAAAGAAAAAGTTAAGGTTATTTATGTCTATTTAGCGAGATTGATGCAAATTTTACTATGTTTGAACGAAATTGACACTTTTAAATCAAATTTGGACATAATTAAAACTTTTTTAAAAGGGTGGACGAACTTGACACAGTATAACTAAATCGAGGATAAAGAAAGCAATTAAACCTAATTATAACTATAACTTTTCATCTGTCTCCCCTTTCTGAAACTTTTACATGGTTTACAAAATCATTGTATTTTAAAGCATAACAAATTTATAGATTCTTTCTTTGAAGGGAAAATCAAACTTTTGGGATCATTAAAGTATAAGGTCCTCAAAGAATGACGTGAAACTTTTGTGGTGTAATTCCTTACTTTCAAATCATACTAAAACTAGAAATTATGATGCCATGATTTAGCTTCCCTCCATATCAAGTATACTTTCCTTCAAAACTATCTTTAACTATTTCAGATTGTTCTATCCACAAGAGGATTATCTTCCACATAGTTTTCCTTCTCTTGAAATTCCTCCTGTTGTTTGGTGAGATGTACCTTGAGTTCTCCTTGGTTAGTTTTCATGATATATATATTATCAATTTTCAATCATGTACTAACTTCGATTATGCGATTTCCTAAAATCATATTTTTTTGTTCTGTCAGTAGCAGGGTGTAACAGAGAGTGAATACATCTAGCTTCTTTTGTCCCAATTATTTCAAAGGTTCAATTCTATTTTGTTATTGATATTATATAGAAATATTAAAATTTTATACGATGCTTCAAATGAGGTTTATAATTCCATATATATCACTTATTGTTAGATGCTTATAGAGTTGAAACTTTCTCCTATATTGCATATCCTTTGAATTAAATAATTTTGAGCGTATTTAATTTATGTTGTTTTATTTGTAGAGAAAGTTTGATTTGAATACGTGTTACCTTATTTATATTATGTTTTTATATATTCACCAAGAAATGTATTATGTTAAGTAATGACTGATTATTATTTGTTGTTAATGATTGTCATTATAAGTTTAATCTTATGTAGCTTTTTAAATAACTAAACTTTTCTTAATTGCTCCGTGAAAATTATTCTTCGTGCATGTATGATATTGTCTTTACCCATTAGTTTTTTATTAATTAGAGTAGATATAAAAAAAATTTAAATATTTTTCCACTTCTCAATTATAAAACATTTTTTAAAGATAAAATTGCTGAAGAGATTCCAAAATAATTAATACTTTAAAAAAAGCGAAGTTTTAAAAAAAGCAGAATATCAGACCTTAGAAATTTGATAAAACTAAGACGACTCAGCATAAATATAGGAAGGGAAGCCATGATCAGGGATGAGGAGTTTTGTAGATCAGTTATGGTTTTTTTTTTTTTCTAATCATTGTCTACACAATGATTTTATTATGGTCTCTTGACAATCCATTTTTAAACGTAGTGTGATCATTATAAAACAACTTTTTTATATTTCTAAACAAAAATATAATAAAAAGAATAAAAAATAGGTGTGAGATAAAGGCAAAATTTTATTAAATGTAAAAAATATCACGATTACAGTAATTGTGTAATTTCTTTTCATTTCCCAGCTTCAATTCTGAAAAACAAGTACGAAAGCTCCAATAATAATAAAGGGATAAAAAGCTAGATAATTTTTCATATGGAAATCATAGTAGATTTGTTGGGAATGAAAATGTTGTTTATGAGTGATTTGGTTGATAAAATTATGCTTCTTATTTTGGCTTTTTTTAGAAATAATTAATATGATGTGAGGTATCATTATCAGACTTTTGAGTATTTCTGACTCAAAATATTTTTATTGATAACACCACAGGCTTGTTAGGATTTTGTGCAATTGTGTTGCGGGCTTTGTGTAAACACAAGCAAATTGTTTGGGCTTTGTGCAATTATGGACGTGCAGGAAGAAAAAGTCATGGGTTGTAATACGAATACCCACCAACAAAACTCATTAAAGATATTACTTTTGTGCGCACAATGTCGTAAATCAAATGGAGGTCGATTTGATTGTATTATCTTAGCTCATAGTGTGAAATAAAATTGTTCTATTGAAAAAAAAAAAGTCTGATTATTGTATGTTTGACCACTTATCACTCACGTGCATAAACCGTACTAATTGAAAATAAAAATTGAAGCCATGTATTTAAAAAATGAAAGAATATATTTTAACATAGACTTTTTGGTAAGATTTTAATATAATTTTTTTACTGACTTATTATCTATTTCTTACTTTATATCTAATAACATCTGTTTTGCCAAAAATGGACATGTGTCTCATTTTAATATGTGATGAGATGGAGAATCTGGAGGTACCCCTTAAAAACAATTAAAGCCGAAAAGTCATAAGTTTCTTTCATCACGTGAATTCTTTATACCTTTGGCTAAATAGTATGTGATGTTTTTCCTTTTCTCATCTTCTTCTTCTTTTCCTTTATCTTTCATTACCCTTTCCTTGCCTTCACTTTTTGTTACATTAATTGGAGTTCCATATATTCTTTCATACTTTCACTGTTTTACGAGCTCATCTGGTTTTCACCATTTCTGTCACTATTTATGTTTCTAATATCTTCTTAAATTGTGTTTGAAAATGAACTTTTGGAGGCAGATGAAACGGAAGCTTTTTTTTTATTACATTTTAAACTAAAACGTTTACTTTACTGACATTAAACATATTATTTCTTGAATTTTAAAAATTAGTTAATTATAAAACATTGTTAAAATTAAACAGAAAATGCCCACTCAAAGCATGCCCTTTTAGAAAACAAATGTGACACGACACACGACATGTTATGTGAAAAATATTTACAGTGCAAACATGTTTTGTGTGGTGTAGTTTTTTAAGTGTGTTCCTGACATATTCATGGATCATATATGGTATGGATTTGCTTCACGTGAGCACCTTCTGTTGTCTCTCATGTCTTCCTCTGTGCAGACACGAAAAACAACTTCATCACTTTCTCTTACAATCATTCAGCCTTGTCTTTTTTTTCCTAACTGAAAACAAAAATAAAGTAGAAGACAGATATCTTCTTAGGCTGCATGATGGAGTAAATACGTGGAAGATTTCATTTTTATCTCATTGCAGTCACGTTACTGAAAGAGATAAAGTTAATGGCCTAAACTGACACAACCATATATTCACGAGAACATTAACAACAGTAAATCAAAGAAACATAACTACCCAGATACTTCCATTCACGTATGATATTCATAGGTAGATATTTTTGTCTTCCTAATAAAGAGAGAAAGTTTGTGTAGTGATATGAATTTATGTACACATACACAGTTCAATATATCTTAGAAGTTGGAATTCTTGATGTGGAAGGAAAGGATCGCAAAATAATGAAATTAACTATGCCATCCGATAAAACCAAAGTTTCACATTTTATGGAATATGATTCTGTATAATCTTATGACAGCGAAGAAATTGCTTTTGCACTTGTTATCAGCAGATTGGAACATTTTGTCAGTTATTCCATTCAACCTGTAAATGCACTAATGAACTGCTGTGGATATACCTTCCCTGACATGGTAGTTAAGCAAGGTATATGGTCTACACGACAAAATTAAGTAACAGGGAACTTCGTAATCTCTGTCACGATTAGTTCACATGTCCAGTTAGTTCCTACGTTGTAATGCAGTTTGGTGGAAACTGCAAAACCATGTTCCATTAATTTCTTTGCTGATTCTTTTAGAAGATGATTTAGTGATAATATTATGCCTAAAGGATTTCCTTTAATTTTGCAATCCCATGGAATTTTGTTATAAAGCTGAAAAGTGGAAATCATAATGAAGAAAGCAGATTAGGGTTCATTCTCGTTGAAATCATAAGTGTGGAGCCCATTTGAAGGTGTTTTCCATTGGGCATGAACTGATGAAGATCGAGTCTGGTGGGTTGTGACTGCAGATGCACGTTTCAACCATTGACTCATCTCAAAGTTTAGTAGTAACCTCACACCTTCAACCATTGCGCATTACCAGCTTTAAAGCCAAGTAACAAAACCACCTCCTACCTCACTTCCTTCCTCCGCTTCTTCATTTTCATTTTTCCACACAAATCCATTCCTACTTCATTCTCGCTTTATTTTTACAACATTTTAGCATTATTTATTAGTCAATTAATCAATAATAATTATAAACACAAATCAATCACAAAATAATACGTGTTAAAATGTTTGTAAAAAAATATTGTGAAAATATATTATCTTTTCTTAAATAATATAATAAAAGTTGAAAAAACGTTGAGTATTTTGGTAGTAGATAAAAATCTAGAATGTGGTACATTAAATGCTTCTCATATAGTTAAGTAGTTATTAGATACTTTTTGGATGATTCTGGGCCTCGGAAAGAAAACCTAAACATTGCGGTTGTCAAACTGAATAGTGCCTAAGAAATAGAAAAAGTGGTGTGTGTACTTTAAACAAAGTCACTGGGTTCGTTTGAATGCCATTAAATGTGATTTGCTTGTTGCCCCAAAGTACCATTGGGTCATTGTCAAGTGCCCTTTATATTCTCACTTTTATTATTTGAATATAAAATAATTGATATCCTATAAAAGACTTCAATTTTTATATAATACAAAAAGTTCATTCATTTATATATTCTAATTCATTTCTTTAGTATCTTTATCTCTTAGTTATGTATTATCCTCGTGTTATTCTTATTATATACGAATAAATTCCTTTATTTCTAGAGAAATATGTAGATTGAAAGATTGCTCATCTTCATCAACATTAATAATAACTTGTTAAAGAAAAAACTCATATAAATAAACTAAATGGTTCAATGTGATTTTTTTTCAATAAAATCTTAATTTTTTTTGTCAATTTTAGTTAATTTGTTCTTTTTTTTTAACTTTAAACTATTAATGAAAGGTGAATATATATATATATATATATATATATATATATATAAATTATGTGTTAGTTCGTTATTTTTTTATTTTTTTAAATTTTTAAAAAATATTGTCCATGTATCAAATTAAAATTGTATCAGATAGTAATGTCATTGTTACATGTCAATTCCGTATAAAGTTTGTGCCAATATCATCTATCAGTGTCAATATTCAATTGAATCTTAATTTTCGTTAATTTTATTTAATTTAATTTTTTCAAAATAATACAATTTTGTCTCACTGTACATCACAATATTTTATAACATAGTAAAATCAGAAATTATATTTTTATGATTTTTTTTAATTATGCATTATGAATTTCTTCAATTTTTATAAATCATTTATTCTATCCATTTGTTTTATTATTTGTTTTTATGAAAAAGTTTCATCAAATCTTTAAACATGAAACTATTTTTATTTTTGATACGAAATAAATTGTACAAATAGAATAAAATAATATAGATAAACTTTTTTGTGTAAAAAAAAAGATAAATTTTATTTATTTATGTTTATAATTTTTTTTAATAATGTAAGTGGTATTGGTTTTCTAAACTCGACACATCCTTTTAAAAATAAATTGATTATAAATCAATTTTAATATTAATATATTAAATTAGTTATAAATCAATTTTAATATAAATATATTATACTAAATATTTATTAAAAATCTGTATTTTAATAAGAAAAAATATAATACGACAATTATATAAAAATTAAATTTGATCAAAAAGACAAAATTCTTTCGTTTTAAAAAAAATTAGAATAAAATTAAACAAAATTAACTAAAATTGAAATTGAATCAAACAAAATTGATTAAAATTATGGTTGAATTAAATATAAAATATTATTGATGTGTAACATAGACATTTACACGTGATACTAATACTAACTTGACATATTTCACTACTATTAACTTTAATACATGACATAATGCTGATTTTATACATGTAAAACTTTTTTAAATAAATTAAAATTAAAATAAATTTTAAAAAATCATGAACTAACACGTAATCTATATTATTTACTTTCCATTAATGATTTAAACATTATTATCTAAAATAATTAAATTAACAAAAATTGCTAAAATTATGATCTTATTAAATATGTAAACAATTAAATAAAACATTGAACAAACATATTGAATAAATTTAAAAAAAATAATGACTACAATAATATTTAAGTCTATTTTTTATTATTCTATTTGAAAACAAATGTTGCTATCAATACAGTTACATAAATATTTATAAATGACTTTCTAATGTGAAAAGGAGATATATGCTTTTGTATAAATGGTATCAACATAAATTTAACAAAATTACACTAATTAACTTATTTTAAATAAAATGAGATTGAATTGAGAATACAAAAATAAAAAGATTATATATATTGAATAAATTCTTTAAATACAAAGACAAAATTTATTAAACCTTTTTTTATTTAATTTTTGTGAGAAATTTATTTAAAAGTACAGTAACATTTATTTACTATTAATTATTTTTTTATACTAACAATTGTAAAATGTAAGAAATTTATTATACAAAGATAGTAATTTACGTTCTATACCGAGTTATTTAGAATTTATTTATATTATATTGTTGAGTAGCCATTTAGGTGAGGTGAGGATTGGAGGGCAATTTTGTTGAGCTACATTACATATGACATGTTAAATTTTGTTGAAGAGTCGTTTTCATATTATTATAAAAGGAAATGAGGAAATTATGGTATTAATTGGAGAGTGGGATTTTTCTTTTTTATAAGTAATTATTCTCTTAACCCCCAAACAAACCAACGTAGACTTTCTTCATATATTCTTATCTATAAAACTAAGAATATTATATTAATTTATGGATCGATATGTGTGAAAAAGGTACACTTTTTTTATTCTGTAATCAAACAAAAAACAAATAAAGGAATTACACAAATCTAATTCAACTAATTAGATAAAGCATACACAAATTCTTGACTCAAGGCTATCTAATTCAACTAATTAAAGAAAATACTTACATTATTATAAATTACCTAACATGGCTTAATTCCTATGGATAAAAAAATGTTATTAATTCCTATGAATAAAAAAAAATGATATCTAGTTGTATACTTTTACTCTCTGTTCATGATTTTTTAAGCAAATGTATGCGTACTTTTTACCTTACATAAAAAATATATTCAAAGTTACTAGAATATATATTAACAAATAAATAAGAAATAGCATGCCTTTATTAAACATGAATTGGGTTTATCAAAAGAATCACATTATACCAAAAGTAATAAATCATGATGTGAATCTCCTTAAAAGAAGTGATTAAGCAATATTTGACCAGGCTTTTATAAAATTGCTTAAAAAAATAAATGTCAATAAAATAAAATAAATTAATTTCAAAGTATACGGAAATGTGAATTTGAGTAAAAAAAAAACAGAAATTTCAACATATAAAACAAAACTAAAAGCGGTTTGGTATACGTACCGGTACAAATTAAAAATACGACACTGTTTTCTCTTCTTTCTTTTTTTCAATTTGTTAATATCACGACGTTGTTTTTTGTGAACTGAATTTCTTATTTTTGTTTGCTAAAAATTATATATTCTTATTACATGATATTATTACATTAAAACATTTTGCAAACTGAATTTCTTATTTTTCTCTAACATCAACATGTATTAGCACAATTAAACTAATTTGAAAAATTCACAGACTAAATACTAATTTCCATTATTCATTAAAACAACTCATTGAGTTCTAACACACAAAAACACTTTATCTTTACAATATATTTTATCTACACATAAAAACATCACAAATATAATTATATTATACAATTATAATCATTAATTAATATAAACTCATATTGATGTCTCTAAGATCACATGCAAACAAGTAAAATCTACATGCAAAAAGTAAAACAGATTAGATCAAGAAAAATAGTACAAGACCAACTTATTTTATTTGAGATTTTAATAAACTATCTTTATAGAACTGAGTATTCTGATCACAAAGACAATTTATAATTCGATAAACAGAGAAAAATAATTTACAGAAAAAAGTCAAAAAAGTTATAAAAAAAAGAGTGATTTATTTATGTTTTAAAAGAATTAAATTCATCTGTAACAAACATATTTATATTAATTTTATTAAAATAATCAAGTCTCACTATTTTTAAATTATTATAAATTTTAAATTATTATTTTCTAAATTTTACAAATACGATGAAAATAAATTTATTTTAGTAATTTTAATTTTATAATTATAAAAATAATTATAATAATTTTATTATTTTTTATTCATATGTATGTAACATGTTACATGTGTTTTTACTGGTAGTTAAATAAATAAAATTAATATGAGAAACTATCCGTCTGAGAATTAAACTATAGTTAATGAACACTACATTTAATACTACAATTGTTTTTGAATTAGATTTACCTTAACTTGATAAATATAACTTTAACATTAAAGTACGGTGAATCTTATTTAAATTTTAATGTTTGTCGTAAAAATTGTAAAATGAGATCGTAAAACGAATTAAGTTATAAACATTAATTACTTTTAATTATGACATATTCTTTTAAGTTCGTATTACATTTTACTTTAAATCCTATTTATGATTATTGTCGTCAAAAAGAAAAATACGGTGTAGACTTTTATGAAAACATGTAACAATATATAACGAGTGTTGGATTAGCATTAGAAACGGTGAACCTTAATTTTGCATATTGTCGTAGAGCGAGTGTATCTGAGAAGTACGAGAATGTGATTTTGTAACAGTATATACGAGGATACCGAGATAATGGATTTTTGAGTTATTATTTTTACATATTTTTGTAATTTTAATATAATATAAAATTTAGTACGTACTTGTTTGTTTGTCTCTATTGGAATTATTGTTACTACTTACAGTATCAACCACTTCTTAGAAACAAGGAATTCCAGCAAGGATGTCAGGTTTGTAAAGAAAAAACCTAAATCAAAATTCTCTAACTTCCCTTTGAAGGCCAAGACAATTTTTGTTTTCCAATGCATTACTCCTACGCCTTCTTCTCTTCGTTTTGTTATGTTATATTATTAATCACTAATTAGATTCTTCTGTATCACTCCATTTCATTTGCACACGCAGCCGAATCGTTGTTTTTCAATTTAAATATGAAACCGACAAAAAAGGGTATTATGGGCATATGATCGCACAAGAAGATACGTTGTTGTCCGCTCCCATAAAAGCACAGGTCCGTGATATATTTATATATAACTCAGAAAAATACACGATCGTCTTCTTTACCAAAAACAAACATTTTTCCACCGAATTGTTGCTTTAATGAAATTAAAAATTACCATATTTTAGAAGCAGAAGCTTCCACTTTAATTCAGTATATAAATATAAATATATTTTTACTTATGTATGTCATCATCTGATTCTTAAAAGCCGTTGCTGCGAACAGAGACGACAACAACGGATGAGCAACGAAGCACACAACATCAGATCCACCTGATTCTGTTTTTCATCACCTCCTTCTCTGTTCCGTTTCCCCCTCCTCTCTGTTTCGCTTTGGTCCAATGAGTTGAGCCGCATTGAAGGAATCCACGTGCAGTGGAGTGAGTGAGTGAGTGAGCGAGTGAAGGGGATGTTTCGTTCTGCGAGATGGAGGAGCGACAAGAACAGGGTCAAAGCAGTTTTCAAGCTGCACTTCCATGCCACCCAGGTCCCTCTCATATTTCTCAGAATTCCATATTTCTTTCTTCTTCTTTTTCTTCTACGGAATTGTAATTGAGTGAAAAAACCAGACACCATGTTTCACCATCAAACTTGCGGATCAATTACCTCACAGTGTAAAGTTTGAGTCAAGATAAATAATGACTAGTTAAATATGCCTGAGGGACAGTTTTATCTGTCTGGAGCAGAATTGTGTCTTGAGACTCTTCGTTATGTGGTCTAAAGAAAAAGAGATAATTTTTTTAACCCTTTTTTTAGTTTTCTTGAGAAATGAAAATGGATTTTAAGGGTGTACTCGTAGTGCTGAATTATGATGGGACGAGAATCAACATGGTAAATGAGTTGTCGTGTTTGATAATTGAATTTCAGGTGTTTCAATCTGGAATGGATGCATTGGTTCTGTCTATAGTTCCAGGGGACATTGGAAAGCCAACTACGAAATTGGAGAAAGCTGCAGTTCGAGATGGAACTTGCAGATGGGACAATCCGGTGTATGAAACTGTGAAATTTGTTCAGGAGTCTAAGACTGGGAAAATCAGTGATAGAATATATCATTTTTTGGTTTCAACGGTATGAATATTTCTCCCTCTCAGTCATTTATTGTTAGTTGTTTCTTTTTTTAATGTGATCTGGTTTATACGTTTTATGCAGGGTTTACCAAAAGCTAGTTCCATTGGGGAGGTTTCTATAAACTTTGCTGATTATGTGGAGACCACAAAGCCCTCCTCTGTTTCTCTTCCCATCAGGATTTCTCATTGTGATGCTGTTTTGCATGTTAGTATTCGCTCTCTTATTTTCTGATTTTTTTTCCCCGAAAAAGAGTTGTGGTCCAGAGGTAAAGTTACTTGAAAATTCAGGGAAAAACTAATGAAAAACTTGAGTAAACCATAAGTCAAAGCAATGTTGATCTAGGTAAATTTCATTTGGTGCTTAACAAACAGGTATCAATTCAGAGGCTGCAAGAAAACGGTGATCGAAGGTACAAGGGGGGAATTGCCATGTTATTATATATTTTTGCCTTTCAGGTTAAAGAGTTTGCCTCAGCTCAGTTTTTGATGATGCGGTTTCTTCTTGTTCGATAACATTCGCAGAGAGGAAGATGAATGCGAAGATTCCAAACTGAAATCCGACGATAGGAGCTCAAGGAAACAATTGAACAACGGCGATACGGATGAAACCACCAAAAGTTATTCTTCTGAAGTAAGAATTTCACCCTTTGGGCTAAAGAATTATTGTTATTTCCTTTTATGTCTCACCTATGTGATAATTTCTCTCACTTTTTTTCCCTCTTTTTGTGAAGAAGGGTGCAAGCATATATAAACTGAAGTGTACTTTGTAGTTTCTAAGTCCAAAGTTATCCATGTCTTTCATTGTTTCACAGGATGTCTCTGCCAAAGCAATTGTCAATAGAGCTGAATTGAGTTCTAATTACAGGACATCTAGCGGCTCTGATATGACATTGTCAAGTTCTGATGACAGCTCTGGACTCGATACTCCCCGCGAAATTGGAACAAGGAAAAAGAACATCCACCTCAATACCAAAGGGTTTCTTCCAGATCCTGTTCTGCACCATGCTTCAGAACCTCAAAACCTTGCTCTCAATGCCTCAACATCAATGCATGATGTGCATCAGAGATCACACTGGGACTGGTCAGCCGGGTCGGAGCACAGGCTAAGTACAGATGATGCAACATATGGTTCTCATCATAGTTCTCTTCTAAAGGAAAGCTCCCAACAACCTTCCCCTTTAGAGATTGAAAGTCTCACAGCTGAACTGGCTGCTTTGGCCAGGCAGGTAGAGGTGTCGGACTTGGAATTACAGACCCTTAGGAAGCAAATTATGAAGGAATGCAAAAGAGGGCAGGATCTTACGAAGGAAATCGTTGTCTTGAAAGGGGAAAGGGATGCATTCAAGACAGAATGTGACAGTCTCAGGTCTTTTCAGAAACGCATGGAAGAGGCCAAAGTGAGAAACAGGTCACAGTTGGAAGGAGGAGACCTTCATGCTCTTGTTGAAGAAATAAGAGAAGAATTGGATTATGAGAAAGACCTCAATGCAAATCTCAGGTTACAGTTAAAGAAGATGCAAGAATCTAATGCCGAACTGGTTCTTGCTGTGCAGGACCTGGATGAAATGTTGGAGCAGAAAAATAGTCATATGTGTAACCATTCCTATGCAAACGACCGGGATAAAATTTCAGCGGAGAAAAATATAAACCTCTCTAAATGTGAATCGGATGATGATGATGAAGAACAGAAAGCATTGGACGAGCTGGTTAAGGAACACGCCGAAGCCAAGGAGACACACTTACTGGAGAAGAAAATAGTAGACCTCTATGGTGAAATAGAGATGTACAGGAGAGACAAAGATGAGTTAGAGATGCAGATGGAACAGCTCGCCCTGGACTATGAGATATTGAAGCAGGAAAACCATGGCCTTGCATATAAGCTGGAGCAAAGCGAACTGCAAGACCAGCTGAAAATGCAGTACGAATGTTCATCTTCTCCTTCTGCAATGAATGATATTGAAATCCACATCAAGAATCTGGAAAATCAACTAAAGGAACAATCAGAAGATTTCACAAATTCTCTGGCTACCATCAAGGCACTTGAAACCCATATCAGAAAATTGGAAGAGGAAATGGAGAAGCAAACACAAGGATTTGAAGCTGATCTAGAAGCAGTGACGCGTGACAAAGTTGAACAAGAACAGAGAGCTATCCAAGCGGAGGAAGCTTTTCGAAAGATCAGACTGAAAAATGCTAAAACTGCTGAGAGGCTACAAGAGGAATTCCGAAGGCTCTCCACACAGATGACCTCAACATTTGATGCGAATGAGAAGGCTACCATGAAAGCATTGACAGAAGCGAGTGAAGTGCGTGCGCAGAAAAGGGTACAGGAGGAAGAGCTGCATAAAGTCAAAGAAGAACTCGAGTCAACTACTGCTGAGTATGAGGTAAAACTGAACCAACTTTCCAACCAAGTAGATATGATGAAAGGGCAGATACAACAGATGTTGTTGGAAATTGAGGACAAGTCCAAGCAGCTTGAAAATCAGAAGAAGCACGAGGAAGAGGTCAGTAGGGATTTCTCTAATGAGATCGGATTACTAAAAGCTGAGATTGGAAAGCTTAACATGGAGATTTCATGCTTACTTGAGCAAGTAGAAGATAAGGAAAATTTAAAAACTGATTTGGAAATTATGAAGAAATCAGTAGAGGAATTTGAGACACTTTTACAGAAAGGAACTGTGGAAAGAAATGAACTGTTGGCAACAATTGAGTTGTTGAAGAGGGAGGCAGAAGAGTCACTTAATGAGCTAAACAGAATCATCCATCACAAGGATGAAAAGGAAACTGAGGTCAGAGTCTTGCAGTCAGAGTTGGAGGCCGTCAGAGCTCAGTACAATGACCTGAAACACTATTTTTCTAAGGAAGAAGTTGAGAAAGAAAAACTGCTAAAGCAAGTTTTCCAGCTAAAGGCTGAATTGAAGAAGAAAGAAGATGCTTTAATCAGCTCCGAGAAGAGGTTCAGGGAAAGTAGTGCACGCGCACAACTTACCGATGGAACTAAAAATATTCTAAAGAACAAAAAAACTGCTTCAGTTCCTCAGAATTCAAAGGAAATAGCCACTCTGAAGGAGAAAATAAAAACCCTTGAGGTAAAGTTTCAAATGCTTGAATTTCTTTTCTGCAATATTTGTCATGATTTCATCTTCTATCCATTTTTAACTCTTGTTTATTTGCGTTCTTGGGACAAAATTAATTTACTTGTGGCAATTGAGGTGGGATTTTTTATTGCAGGGCTTGATACAGACAAAGGAAACAACCTTGGAAACTTCAACAACTTCATTTTTGCAGAAGGAAAAGGAACTCCGGACCAAAATTGAGGAGCTGGAGAACAGAGTAGAGGAATTCAACCGAAGTGTTGCTTTGCAGAAGGTATACTTATTAGTACAGTCTAACTATATATAACTATATTTTGGAGAAGTTTCATTTCTTAGTTACACATATGGAATAAATGTACATTTTCAAACAGGTAGTTCAGGATAGAAGTTTTACTACTTCCAATGAGATATCTGCTGAGCTAACATCGTTGATGGAAAGAAACAAATCAATGGAAGGCGAACTTAAAGAGATGCAAGAGAGATACTTAGAAATGAGCCTCAATTTTGCGGAGGTAGAAGGTGAAAGACAAAAGCTTGTCATGGCTGTACGGAATCTCAAGAGTACCCAGAAAGGCTAATAATAAGCTCCTCTTCATATCTTGGATTCTGCATTGTGTATAGTTGCAGCAACCAAACACATGTCATAACGAATAAATTAACGTGTACAATGGTAAAATACGTGTGCTAAATGTGTTCCCCATTGGGTAACATTTTGCAATGTTATCAGTTTGTAATGTCCAAGTGTTACTTTGTTGCCAATGGTTCTCGCTGCTGTCATGTTTGGTAACAAGGATGACCTGTTTTCTTGTATTTTATTTTTTTTTGCTTTTATAAACATACATATTCTTTATTGTATCTGTAACTAGAAAAAAGATTAGTTCTTTTATTGCTATAATTCGACTTATGTATAAATTACTTTCAAAGAAGTTGAAGTGATGCTCACATGGTTGAACCTTGCAAGCCGAAGCTCTTGGAGATTTGTGAGATTCTCCAAAGAATGAAAAATGGACTCAATTTGCATCATAATACACGTATTTAATAAATGAATTAAATACGCGTATATGCATATATTTAATAAATGTATGTAATAAATCTATTCAATTTTCAATAAATGTTTTCAATACACATTTATGTATTCAATAAATGTATTTAATGCACTTATCTCATTACATTTCCGTATTAAGTGTTTCATACAAGCATCAGTTTAGTACTTTTGTTATTGTTATTCTGATTTTGTTTCTTCTCTTTTCATCTAAACCACAAGTAAATTTTATAATAATAATTCTTTAATTAAGTAACTCAAATTTTCATTTAATTTGTTTCGCTTTTTATTTTCATTCACATACCTCTGAAAAATATCAAATGATAACAAATGAGCTTAAATACAAATTGTAAATCAATGTTTTTGAAACTTCGTTATCAAAAATATAAGTTTTCTTTAAATGTTTTTTTTATAATACTTTTAACTATGCATCCAAATTCATTACGTAATTTGAGGTGGGTACCAATCAATTTGCTCATGAAGAACGCCTTTTGTTTTGAATGATTTAATATAAAGCAAGACGTTGGATAATGAATAAAAAAAAGGCTTAATACCTCTCTGTTAATCTCATTTTAGTTCTCAAGTTTTAAACTGACTCAATTGGATCATATTTTTTGTAAAAATGCACACATTTTACCCTAACCGTTAAGTTGTCTCAAACGGTGTTAATTGATGTTGGGATGAATTTTTTATTTTAGGCTTAATCCCTCTTTTGGTCCTTATTTTTGTGTGAAAATCTCAGTTCGATCCTCAAGTTTTTCTTCAAGTCCTTATGAAATGCAAACATTTTACAACATTTTATCCCACCGTTAAGTGTATTGAGATGGCGTTAACTTTGAACTAAGCTGTAATTTTTTTTTATGTTTTAAAATCATTAAATCCATGGCTATAGTCTTTCTTTTTTCTTCCAATCACTGATCACAGTTCACTCATTCCTCTACCCTCAAACCCCCCGACTCACACCTTTTCTCCCTCTCAAACTAAAAAATGTGTCGTCGTTGTCGACAATTCAAAAATTATGACCCAATTGAGGAGACAGTTCAAAACTTGAGGACCAAACTGAGATTTTCACACAAACATAAGGACCAAGGGAGGGATTAAGCCTAAAATAAAAAATTCATCTCAGCAACAATTAATCCCGTTTGAGACAACTTAACGGTTAAGGTAAAATGTGTGCATTTTTACAAAAATTAAGTTTAAAATTTGAGGACCAAAATGAGATTGGCAGACAAATAAGATGACCAATGGAGATATTAAGCCTAAAAAAAATTAACATGAAAAAGTAAAATTATTTTTATTAAAAATGAAAAAAAAATGAAAACATTTACTAATATTTTTTTGTAGTTTTTATATTAATTTTAATAAATAAAAAACGATAAAGTAATCGTAATTAACTATGGATGATGTGCTCTTTATCTTGGAATAAACCATTATTTTTTTAATATAATTAACTATACAACAAACACAATTGATTATATATATATATATATATATATATATATATATATATATATATATATATGGCAACTCTTCACATTTTATTCGTC
This sequence comes from Vigna reflexopilosa, assembly GCA_027742785.1. Classification (NCBI taxonomy): domain Eukaryota; kingdom Viridiplantae; phylum Streptophyta; class Magnoliopsida; order Fabales; family Fabaceae; genus Vigna; species Vigna reflexopilosa. Next base: position 2,029,384 of record CM050930.1, on the reverse strand, counting down.
TTTCTCTTAGTATTTTATGTGAAAAAATTTCCACGTCTTTTTTTCTTATTCTTGTTTTGTGTGCTTGTTACACCTTTCACCAAAATTAAGTCTTACTGTCTGCATTTCTTCTTGCATAAACTTTGAACGATGCATACAAAACATAAAATTTTGTCAAATATGTGAAACATAAATGTTTCTCAGAGGTGATGAGAGAGGAAAAAAAAAGAAAAAACAATAGAATGTTCGTTGGTTTAATTTGATTGAAGAAATGTGAAAAAAAAATATTAAACTAAAAATACAAAATGAATTATATATTTTATTAAAACAGTGAATGAATATATCTATTTTTCTATTATAATAATTGATTATATATATATATTATTTTTTGTAATTTTTATTAATGAGAATAATATATAACTGTAAATATTAATATTAATAAATAAATAAATTATTAACAACAAAATGAATAAATTTTTTATTGCTTAATTTTTCTAAATAAATATTTGTTTATTCATTATATATATATATAATTTTATTTTTGTCTATTTTATTCTCTCACTCAGACTATTGGGGTGAGCATCCTGACTTAGATCACTTTATCAATTTAATATAATCTGAAATTTTATATTTTAAAATTTATATTTGATCATTTAATTTAATAAATTAATTAATTTTAAGTTATTTCAATTGTGGGTTGATTTCGATCGAGTTTTTTGAATTATGAATTTATATTAAATTATTTTTGTAATAAAAAATATTTTTATTTTAAATAAATAATATAAATCTAATGAATCTTAGTTTACCTTAAAAATATGACATTTATAAATTTAATAATAATTTTTATACTAAATGAATAAATTTTAACAAAATAATTTCATATTAAAAATAAAATTTAAAAATTAAAATATATTGATGAATATATAAATATTAAAATATAAATTATTTTTTTACTAACCCTACTCAACTGTTATTTTGTGTGAGATTAGGATTAGATTGAAGCTGAAAAGACAGATTTGGCTTCAAGAGATGGAATGTTCAATCAATCACCAATTTATTACCAAACTTTCAAAATATTTGGTCAACATCAGTGTTCGGGCTTTTTTATTACTTATTTTTTCAAAATAAGACATATTTAAAACAACACTCTCCAATAAGATTACATTTGAAGTATGATAACAACTATAACATCACACCTATACAAACAAAACTATAAATATACTTCACGTTTTCAATTTCCAAGTGTTAGGTTTGTACATGTGCAATGTTTGTTTCAATGTCTTCTTATAAATATCTTCTTATGTATGCCTGTTTACAGAATATTCCTCTTATAAATATCTCTTCACCTATATTGAAGGTCTAAAGTCAATAAATTTTACTTTTTTTAAAAAAATTATACGAATTTAATTAGAATGGAATTCTAAACTATTAATATACAAGTGAAAAATACGTAAATGGTAACATCTTAAATTTGTAATGCAATATTTTTATATAATATTTTACTTATATTATTAAATAATGTAAATGTTTTATTAATTTAAAATGTTTAACATATTATATAATTGAAGTAGCATCAACCAGTCATTTAATCAGTGTAAAATATTTGCAAGCTTTTTTTTTTCTTTGTACATGAGAGATAAGAAAGAGATAGCAATCTTATCTCTTCATCATGACTAAGAGAGAAAAAAAATGAAGGTATACATAAATAATTACCATTTTTGTCTTTTATTGATATCTTAATAAACATGTTCCATGAGCAATAATAATGTAGAAAATAAAAATTATAAATAAATAGAACTTTTGTTTTCGTCTAAATAATAATGTTGGTGCTAAAAGAAGTTGACAGCAGAGTTATTTTTACAATTAAAATAATTAAATTTTTTAAAGACTAGGTTTTGTAAGTTTTTTAAGCGTATATAATTTGTTGTTTTTTTCAAATCATTTGATGTTTTAAACGATTTTTGTAATTTAATAAAATACATAGGAGGTCGGTCAAGTTATTTTTACGAATTTTATAATTTCAAAACAATTAATTAGTTCGTTTCGTATTAACGTAAAATGATAAATAAATTTATTTTCGTCGGTATTTCAATTTTGATAAAAAGATGTATTGATTAAGTATTATGAATATGAATAATATTTTATTTTTCATTTATACAAAGATTGAATGAATGTATATATACACTTTGTTACCATTTTCATATTTATCCTAATATCTATAAACTCCTTAATCTCATATTATTTAAATTATTAAAAAAACTCATAATTTATTATATATATATATATATATATATATATATATATTCTCATTCTTTAACATTAATTTTTACACACTCTTTTATCTCTTCTAATTTTTGTTAGTCATGAAGTTTATTCATATTTTCAAATTTTATTTTTTTTTATCATAAATTATTTTCAAATAAATGTATATCAATTAAATAATTTGTGTGTGTCACATTTGAATATTTATACTCCTTAATATTTTTATTTATTATTTACTTTGCACATAAAAATGTTTATATATATATATATATATATATATATATTATTCTTAATTTTTGTTTTATTTAAATAAATATTTTGTTTTTGCTAAAATAATTTTATGTATCTCTCAAAGTTCAACTAATCTGATAATTAAAAAGTTTCTTAAGATTATTTTTCATTTTATCATACTTTTAATTATTCATTTGTTTTTCTTTGTAAGATATTATTAAATGGTCTATTAATTTGTTTCTAAGCTAGACATTCTATCATTTTTATTTATTTGTAATTTTTTCATTTGTTTTTTATTTTTATCATGTAGAATAATATTTTTATATTATTTTTTAACTCATTAAAATAAGCATAATTTTATTACTACAATTATACAAAGAAATTTCATTTATTATAATATAATAATTTATATATTTGTCGTGAATCTTATTTATTATCATTCAACACATGTACTGAAATTTAAAAGATGAAAAATATGTGTTAAATTTTAATTATTATTCGTTTAATCTTTATTCTTTGTGATTTTATTCAGATGTATTATAATTTTTATTAGTGTATAAAAAAGATTTCATAAAATTAAAATAATAGAAATAAAGAGACATTTTAAAATATTTTTTACTTTGAATATTTATTTTGTTTTTGTAATTTTTTAAAATATTTTTAAATTTTATCAACTTTATTTCATTAATATTTAAAAACTTAATTAATGTTTTGGTTATAATATAACTTTATTTGGTGCTCTAAAACATTCATTTATACTCAAATTCACACCTACTTTGTGGTGTCATTTTTAACTATAATATTAGTTTTTTTTTTTTTTGTCTTTTGCATCTAAAGTAAAGAAAAATATTTTTGGTATATAATACACAAGTTTAAGTTTATTACATAATAATTTATAATTAAATATTCATATATAAAATTTGTACATATCGTGAAATTATTCATGCCTATACGAATATATATATATACTTATGTACAATTATAAATAAAGTGAAATACAATCTACAAAATTGTTTATTGAAGAAAAAGCAAGGAGGAGAGCACGAATACATAAAGGGGTTGATTTGAGATTACAGGGCAGTCATAGATTCATGGTGTGATATATACAATTCACATTCTGCCGCAGATTAATCCAAACACTGTGACAAAAGCCATTACTAGAGAATGATCAATTCCACCTTCCACATCCAACGTTAGAACATCACTGCCCAGTATAACTCCGGAGGTCGACTGCTTTTGCTTCGCCTGCACATCATTCTCAAAATTCTCAACATCAAAGGTAAACCAAAAAAAAGAACAACGATCGACAACAATTCTTACGTGAGCAACTATGTCTCCATCATCTGTGTTGACAATCCGAAACGCTGTTTTGGCACCGATTTTCTCTATGCAGTACTTCTGACACTCCACCGTACTAATCTGGCACGTCACTTTTCCGGTCATCATCTCATGGCATCTTTTAACTTGAAACCAAGGCTTTTCCTGGTTTTCACTGTTACTACTATCATAGCTACTTCTGTACACATCCCAACGTCCAAAACCAAGTACCCTCTGCAAAGTTTCAAATTAAAACAAGTTTAACCCAAACCAACAGTTTTTTCACACAACGTAACATTATGACATACCTTGTGTATGGTGCAGAGAACTCTTCCTCGGAGATCCAAAAGGTTAACGTCTCTTCTGCCCTTTGTGTCGTAGTTATCAACGCGATAAACGATGAGACCGTTAGAATCGTAGACGGTGCAGCCGTTAGAGTTGAAAACGAGTGATTTCATCCAGAGGGTATATGTGTGTGGTCCATAGGAGGGGCAGCCAGAGAAAGTGGGTTCCTCCCTTTCAGGGTAAACCTTCGCCATTTGAGCCGAATCAGAAGGAAAGAGAATGCAAGAAGAAGGAGTGGTTGATTTGAAGTTGAAGGCTTAAACCACTATTATATTCCAATTCATTATCAGCTTGGTCAAACACTCAAACCACCTTTTCACTGTAGTCCCACACAATAAATAATAAGTACTTTTCACTTTTCTCAATAATATATTTATAAATATAGCAGAAAGTGTACATGTCATCGTTTAATGAGTGACAGTTGAAAATAAAAAATAAAGAAAAGTGTTCCATTGAACACAGCCCAACGTAATTAATTAATTAATTAATCATTTTTTACTAAATTATTATACTGCAACAGTTCGTGGGTAACAATTAAACGTGGAAACTGGTTGAATTAATATTTTTTTCAATTGTTTTGAAAAACTCAAGACTAACTCAAACCATGCATACTTAATAAAAGTGTTTTTTTTTTAAATTATCTAACTTTATAATCTGCTTAAATTTGATTTCACATTAAATATATTGGATTATATATTTAATGTGAGATACATTAATAGTTCAATATAGTGAAACTTTATTGTGTAAAATTAAACTAGATATCAATTATGAAAATTACCATATTGTTACTGAAAACGCGATACTCGGGTGGAAATAGATATGTTGGACATTATACAGCTCAATCTTACATGTTTATATGATGTGGATATATTTCTAAAAAATATATAGTTTTCAGGTTTAAGTTGACTTTCATATGCTACTTCATTAAAAAACATGACATGAATTTATAAATTTGAATTTTTATGCGAGTCAACAATTATCATATTTATAAAAGGTAAATAATTTCCAAAAGAAGAAAAAAATTATATTCCCTTTTAGTAAATTACAAAAAAATGATATAATAATAAAATAAATATTACTTATAGATATTTAAAATAGACAAGTTTGTTAGATTTTTTAATTGAAACAAATTTAAATATTTTTAACTAACGTTGTTATAAAATTTGTAGTCTAATTTATTTATAAAATTTTAGCGTGAGTTTAGTATGCATTCATGTAAATAAGACTTTTAACAATAATTACAATACATTTTCAATGATGACTTTATAGTGTTCATTAGTATATCCATTATTGAAATATACGCTTGACTTATAATTTTGAATTAATGTTATATCTCAATATGTGAAGACAATTTTAATAGCAATTCTCATTGTATATATGAGATACAATAAGAATTTTACAATATTTATCATATGTATTATCAGTTTCTGTTTTTAATTTGTAACAATTTTTAACAAGGAAACCTATTATCAAAAGTAACACATCATTTATGGTAAAACTCATCTTCAAGTCTATTCTTGTCTTAAATGTTAATTTTTATTACTGTTAAATATATTTTTAGTTTTTATATTTAAAAAAAATTATTATAAAAATATTGAATTCTTAAACTTTAAAATATTTAAAATAAAATAAATATAGTCATCGTAATAAAACTGTGTTAAATATTTATATGTAAAATAATATTTTACATTGGTTTTTGATGTGTTTATATTATTTAATATGTTTTCACTCAAATATCAATTAGAAATACATTTAATAAATAAAAATAAATTAAAGTCATTGGTTTAAAAAACTACTAAAGAAATAATTGATTTGATTTATATTTTAAAAAATTAATAGTTTAACGTCCTAAAGAATATCCTATTAATAACCTACCTACCTTAATATATATAATTAATTAATTAAAATATTATCATTTTAAGTGGATGTGTTCTAGGTGTCTATCACATCATCACTACTATATTTAACACATACTATAATCACTAATTAAGTATTTCTTTTAAAATAATAATATCTTACTCTACATCTGTTTTCCCCTATTTTACATATATTTCGATTTTCTACCATAAATCACATCACACACCATCTCCAATTGCTCCAATTTTTACTTTCGGCAACACCGCACACTGCCAATCTCGTGCAAACGGTGTCAAATTTTTTAGGTTTTAAATAATGAAATTGTAATAACTATTTTATTTAAATGAGTTGCTTTTTAAATTTTATCTTTTTTTACGTAACTAATATTAAATAAAGTCTTGCATCACACGGAATCTTAAACTTTTCACGGCGTTGACCCTTTGGTTTTTGTCCATTTCAATCACGTAAATAAAATCATATCATTGTTCATTATTTTCTTTCTTTTTATTTCCATTCAAGCATATTATAACTCAAAAACATTCAAAATGCATAATTTTTTCAGATATCTTCTCACCTATCATAATTTATAAATCCACATTTAAAAACTTCTTATTTACTATTTGATTTTGGTGATCATAATATAATTCGCTATGTTACAATTTTGATATTTTTAATTTAATTCATGATCTGTCTTTTTAATCTTTCCGTGACTCTAATCATCAATTAAAAAAAAATTATATTTCTTACCATTATTTTATTTTATAGAGCTTTTTTCTAATTGAGTCTTAACGTGTATGTTGATGTGATAGGAGTTAAAACAAGTCGTGTAGTTATCCAGAAACATGTTGTTAGGGGGTGGCTATATAGAGTGTAGATGTCATGCCCACAAATGATAATATTAATCTTCTTTTTTGTTGGAAGCAACATTAGTCTTATTTATTCTATATCATATCTTCTACACTTTAATTAATCATTCTCCTATGTCCCTTTTGTTTGAAAAAAAAAATTAAATAGTGTTAGGTTATATAGCTACAAAAGCAATTAATCATTTGAGTCACTCAACACTTCTTCCATGATCATGTTCAATGCATGGTTGGCTTACGTTAATTTATAGCTATTGTTGATAGGAAACTATAGGAATCTATCTTTTGGTAATAATTTTATTTAGTGACGAGTATGAAAACTAATATATTATTTGTGATTAGTTTTTATTTTGCTAATACTTTATTCATTATAGTAAAAAGTTATAAAATAAAAAAAAATGGTTTTTTAAATTATAAAGAAATTAATGAATTTTTATTCTCGTATTGGTGTGACGCATTATTAAGATATAAATTATTATTAATATTTGTGGTTTATTGGTGAGTCAAACCCATTTTCGCATTACATAAAATATAAACACATGTATAATATGCTCGGGAAGATACGAAATTAAAATACAATAAACATGCATATGCAATCGAGTACGGATCTATAACTATTTATTTCATCCGATCAATAAAAAAAAATATGTTTAGAAACAATAATTAAAATTATCTCAAACCAACCATTTTTATGGATTTTAAACCAAAATATTACGTGGCAATGACAGGTTTTGAGAGATGGATACACACAATAAATACACATTTTATAAATTTTACAAATGTAAAAGTTTTGTTAATGTACTTACCTTTCCGTATTTTATAAACTTTATTTTTATATACTTATTCAACGTAGGGGAATAGAGAATTATGATATCTTTTTTAATAAAAAAATATCTTAAAATTGATGTTTATGTATTTTTTTATATATTATTTAACTTTCTTTTTTATATTTAACATAAGAATTTCAATGCATACTTAAATATTTATCTATATTTTCTTTTAAACTCTCTACATAAGTTTTAAAATAATGATGATAAAATTACCCACCCAAGTCAATAACAATATTTATATGTTATAACGGTGTTGAAATTAAAATACAGATGACGATTGATTCACTCAACTTGTATATATAACTTTATCTTCAAATATTTTCTCACAAGGTTCATCCAAGTTATCATACCTTTTCTTTCTAGATTTGCGTATATAGTTTTATCTTTCATTTTTTTTCTTCTATCACAAAATTCATCGAATTTATCATTTGTCTCTCTTTTTTTGTCGTTTATTTATTTTTACCACATAAATTCACTAGATTATTATTTATTTTTTATATTTAATTAAATTTTAAATATGTCATAAATTTTAGCATTTAATTAAGTATCCAGTAAAAAATTTACACTATTAAATATTTGAAACATCTCTTTATTTTCTTCTAAACATTGTTTTAGTTTTCCAGTTCATTAATGAACTCGTTCTTTCCTTTTTCAAAATCTCCAAGTTACTTCTAAAAAGAGATGAAATAAATTAATAAATTTTAAAAAATTAAAAAGAAAACAAATTGATCGACAAATTAGATCGATAACAAAACCAAATATTAGCATATTTAAGTAAAATAAAAATATTTTAAATATACAATAATTTTTTTATAAATAAAAATTTAATTAAAAATATTTAAATTTACCATATATTTAATTAAGTCGAATTCAGAAATAATGGAACTATCTAATAGAAAAAGTGCGTCTCTCGTGACAATCGAAATAACGGTGAACAGTCAAGTTGAGCCGCCGACGTTGAAAATTATAAGGAAATTATTTTTTAGAACGCCGTTTCAATTTTATGTGTCTCTAGAATTTGGAAAACGATTGCAGGTAAAATATATATCCTATTTTTTTTCTTAAATTTTTTTCTGACTACAAATATATTATTTTTCTTAAATGTATAGTTTTATAAAGGAGATTTTGATTTCTATAAAATTTTTAAGATTTGGTTTTTAGTTTTCTTAAATCAATTAATTTTTATTTAATTTTAATAAAGTTTAGTGTTTTTTTTAAAGAATTGGTCATGAAATTTAAAAAAATATATAAAATTATCAACTTGCATGATACGAAATATAATTTACAAACCAAAAATATAATTTTAAACCTCGTATAACATAGATTTATTATATATATATATATATATATATATATATATATATATATATAATATTAACCACAGAAATTTAATATATTTTAATTACATTTATAATAATAATAATCAAATACAATAAGTAACAAATAATTTATCAGAATTGATATTCACTTCACGTATGTCACAGTGATACTTTTTATATGAGAGTTAAAAGAATCTCAAATATTTAAAATGTTAACAAATTATTAAAATATTATAAATGGTATAACTTGATAACTATTTGTTTAATAGTTAATTTTAATCGCAACAATAACAAACTGATTATTAGAAATAAGATGAAGCCCTTAGGAGACCTGTTACATATATTATTAGAAGTTCATTTGGTTGAACAGAACCCTGAAAATTAAGAAATGTTTTTTTTTAATATAAACTTTAACATTAATGAAACAGTAATTGGAAAAAAAAAATTGAATAAGAACCATTTGTACTATTTAGACTCTTCATTAGTTTGACTAAAATGGTGATGTATTATTATTGATATAGTTATTGCACTTTATGTTTTACCAAACTTCTATAAGAATTGAACTGGTTGGAGTGTCAATTTTTTTTTATATTAAAACGCAGTACAATTTTGCTTTTCGAAATAATATATATGTATAAAATTTAATTTTTTTAATTAATCGTAGAATTATTATCCCTACATCCATTGAACAATTTTTTCTATCTAAATTATTAATTTTAATTTTAATATTAAAAAAATTGACAGATGCACAGCATGGATTCTCTTACATTAAGTATGCCGAAGAAAAATGAAATAAAAAGAAATACTTGTGACACAAAAATTGAAGTGAAGATGAGTAGATGTCTCAGTAACTGTTCACAATATTCACCACAGATGAATATGTTCCTAGAACTCCAAAAATGACTCCAAATGCAGTAATTACCACGCTCAGCGCAACCTGATAGTGTCAGAGTAAAATATAAGAAATGTGAATAAATAATTAAAAATTAAATGCAAGAACAGCAATATCATACCTGCGTATTCGATGCTTTTTTCCCCACAATTCTGATAAAACATAAACTCGGAAATATCACTGACTGAAAATTTTGCACTCCCAAAATCAGTTTGCAGTGAAATTCCTTACAATAATAATAAAGGAAAGAACAGTCTACTATAGACGGAACAAGCTCATGTCAAGTTGATGCCAACAAACATTATAGTTAAACATAGGTCTCAGTTTCTCAATTATATCCAACACTTGCTATTTTCCATAATGAAAATGGAGCTTTCATGATTTAGTCATCATCATATATGTTTGAATGTGTTTATGTGAAAGTGTTTGTGAGTACATTGAAGTGTTTGCTTACCACAAGTATACTGAAGAGAGAGCCAATTAAAGCCATTACATACCCTGAAATTGTAATAAAATGGTGTTAAAGAGTCACTCAGGATCATATGGACACAAAGCTATATTACTTTCTGTAGTATCCTTCACCAGTTGAGCAGTCACATTAAAACTAATATTACACAGACAAAGTTTAAGACTCACCGAAAAAGGGAATCAGAAAAGCGGCACAAACTGTAGATACAACAAGTGCAACTCTGATAAGAACGAAGCACCGATTACTACTTGAGTATCTATCTGGTAGCAGCTCCTCCAGACTTCTTGCTAATGGGGTCATCAATAAAGCATATTTGTGTATAGTTAGGGAAAATCAAACTACAATTATTCCTCGATTTGATTAAGCAATTTTGAATTTTCACATTCATAACACACTAGTTCGAGGCAAAAAGGATATTTGGTGAATGGGTTAATTACCTGAAAAAAGAGAGTAAGGAACACAACATTACAAAAAATGTTCACTTCAGTGAAAGTAATGAAATAATGCCAAGAGACCCAGAAAATCTCGTACTTACTGTTGTCCACATTGCAACCTGCGAAGCAAATGCATTTCGTGGCATATTTAATGTTATTTGAGACAAAGTGTCGTTGCCAAATTCAAGGAATCCCATGATAGCAACACCTCCATATATTGCAACAGACAATGCAAAACTGTGTGTGAAGAAATGAGTTTAGGAATTAGACATTCTGAAATCTGATACGTTTTGCTGTTACAGACAAAATAAACGGATACCATACCATACAATTAAAGCTTTGGTAAATTGTGTTTTGTCAGCCATAGATTGGTAAATATTAGGAAAAACTGAATGGCCTGCAAAGCAAAACCCGTGGATACCAATAGCTAATGGAATGCCACTCCACTTGACGAATTTTGTGCTGTGATGGAATCCAATACCATCCATCATCCCAACACAATACACACAGATAACAATCAACAGTGTTGCAAAAACTCCTCCAGCTGCATATCATAACAAAAGTTCCGGTAAGGAAATTCAAAGTTGTGAATTTGAAAACAAAAGAAATGTCCTTTACACTTGCAGTACCTGACAGTACAGAGATTATACGAAGATCCTTCAGCAAAACAGTTGGGAAAAAAATAAGTGCAGCAAAAATTCCAAACAAGTGCACAGAATCTAAATGCAAACCACCCAAATCTAAGAATGTCCCTGGAAATAGTCCAGTGAGGTTGTCTCCTTCCAAGGTGACGAATTCTACACAACATGACTACACTCACAGAAAGATGTGTCATAAATACACTGCAGACTGACAGAATTAAGGTGTTACTAAAACAAATATAAGAAATCATTGCAACACTTACATATAATTCCGTGTACAAGATGATCTGCAATAATTCCATAAGTATACAATGATTAGTATTTACTATAACCACTTGTGTAAGTCAAAAAGTTACATCTCAGCATTCTTTCTCACTACTGTGTCAGTTTGTGTTATGCAACAAATAAAGATAAACTGTGAATAATCTTAAGAAGCATTTTCTTAGGGCCATAAATTAAACTCTATGAGATCAACAAGAAAAATGACCAAAACCAGATAACTCACTGATACAATAATACGACCATATTTTCCAAATGCAGCTTCTCCTATATCTGGGTAGCTATTGATTCCTTCTCTGCTTTCAAAGCAGTATCTCATAAGGGTGGCTGTATAGCAGCAAATGACGGCGAAAAGAACCATCAACACCATGCTAATCCAACCAGCTTCTTTCATTGTATAAGGTGTTGAGAGAATGCCAACTCCAGCCATCACATTAGTTGCTGCCATTTGACAGACAAAGGTGAAAAACATCATCACCTCGTAAAATGACCAGATAGTAATAATAATTTAATAAAAACCGAGGAAGTTCAGTAACTGTATTTTCAGAGAGGATATTACTTCCATTTCCATAACAAGGATATATATAGAATCCATAATCTTCGTAGAAGCCCTTTAAATAAGTGCTTTATTAAAAGTTATTTTGGATGCCAATGTTGAAGGATAAAACAAGCGTTTGCAATGAAATAACATACCATTGAAAATTGTTTGAATGAAGCTGCACCCACGACTAACGGGAAATTCGCCTACTGAATGCCCTTGTGCTGCATCTTCCTTCAACAATGGTGATTGGGTAGTGACTTCAGGACTAGAGAGGAAAGGATTCTTTCCATCTATTTGCGAGTTCTGCTTTGAACGACTTTCAAAACTGGACAATATAATACTTGGTACTCGTAGAATTGATTCAAAATGTGGAGTTGCTGCAAGTGTATAAGAATCTGTAGTCTCTCTGTCATAACAAAACAGGGGAATTAGTAAGAGACCAATCACGATTATAGCTACTTCCTACTTAAAAGGAAGCAGAAGCACTACAATAATCTACATAACACAACTACATCCAAGTTTTAAATCATAAAAAGAAAAGTTAGTCTAAGAAACTGCTTTAAAATGGTGGAATCATTGAAAATTAACATGACACGATCACGGCTTAAAATGAGCATTCTAAATCTTTACGTAATTTTTTCTTTTTAAATGAAAGTATGTTTTACAATTCTCCACATGAAAGTTAAATCTTATTCATACATACCTGTTATTCTGATGAATATAAAGTTACTGCTACTGTTATAAAAAGGATGTATAGTGATGCGTGTTAAGTTCTCAAACGTGTAATATTAAATATTTTTTTACCACTATCACAATTTTAGTATGTTTAAGTATTTGAAATGAAATGATTTTAAAATTCATTTAATAATATGATTTGAATTACATTTAACCTTTTTTTACTAATTTATCAAATTTTAATGATCTATTTAATAGTTCAGTTAGACAAGTTTTTAGTTAAGCTCATAGAGTCTAAGTCAATTAAAATGTACAGTTTAAATTAATTGATGTTATTAAAAGGTGAATTCTAACTCTATGGCAATTCTACCAAACTTAATTATTATAAAGAGATATTTGAATTTATTTATATATTATAATTGTCTTATCATAATTCAACTTAAGATTATTTAACACATCTTTTGTATATATCTCAAACAAAAAATTAAATATTTATGAGATCTAATAACCTATAAGAGATTATAGGTCTAATAATTAATAAATCTCGTAAAATAAATTAATTTAATTTTTACAAAAATAATTTGTAAAATAAAATTTATATATTTTATTATTAATTGAGGTGAAATGTCCAATAAATATAAAATTAACCTAAAAGTATACTTGATAATTGTGTAAACATGTTACATAAAAGAAAAGAAAAAGATAAAATGAACCTAAAAATATACTAGTTGTGTAAAAAACATGTTACGTAAAAAGAAAGATAAGATATGAGTCAATCATATAAAATAGCATAATATAATCTTAAAAAAAATTAGAAAAAAGCCATGAAAGAATAAATAATAGCAATGGATTTAAAGAAATAGTAATAGGTATAGTAGAGAAGAAGAGTGTACTTGTAACTTTGGGGCCATTGGAGAGAAGTGAAAGAGTGAGAGTGTGTTTGATGAATTTCCTCGTCATCACTGCTACTGCTCTCACTCTCTAACTTAGCTGTTTCAATATCATTTTGTGCGACGTCGTTTATAACATCTTCAAACAAAAACTCAAGGTCTTTCTCCTTCTCGTTGCCCTCGTTACTAACCATTGCTGCAACTATTCACAATCTCAAACTGAAACGATGAGTCAGGAACAACTTTTCCGCCGCAGAAGATGCAATCAATAATATACAAAAAGCCATATATATAAGGACTATTCAATGCCATCGATAACACAAAACGACAATTTAACAAAATGAATAATATACGAAAGCCCATTAAAACGACAACCAGACAAAATGTAAAAATCCTTGTATCGACAACATTGGAAAACGTTATCAGTTTATTAAATTAGTGACTCTGGTACATCTAGATCTATTCATCTATTATTAGAATTTCTTTCTAGTTTTATCTCCACACATATCATGGCATTTCTATTTAATTTTAATAAATCAAATCATACAAACAGAATTTTAGTCCTCCGAAGGTATGTTCATATTAGATCTTGCTAAATTACAAATATATATAAAAAGATTATTCCCATGTTACATCATATAGTCTAAATAAATGGTCCCACGCAAAAGAAAATTAAAATGTAACACGAATTATATTTTATTTTCTGAAGTGCATATGTAAGATAAATATTTGTTTCATAATTTTAAAATGTATTGCAAATAAATATTATCTGTATTGTGAATGAATTTGTTAATATATAAATACTTTCAAATATATTTTATTTATAATAAATAATTTAAATGATATTGAAATATAAAAAAAAAAAATATAACCAAGAGAGTAAAGAGAATGCATGTTTCATAACTTATCTCTCCGATCCAAACAGCATGCTTCATAATTGTTGAATTTTAATATAACTATTTGTGGAACTTATAATTAAAATAATAAAATCAATTAACAAATTGACTATATTGCACAAGCATGTGGAAAAATAAATAATTGAATGAACTAAGGCCGACATCTAAACGTTCAAATTTGTAAAAGTTAGCAAAAATATTGATATTAGGCAATGGATGGTTCAAAAGTATTTTGTTCTTAAGAATCAAAATCCAGTATCTAATCTATTGGTTTTATTTTTTAAGTCTCATTGAAACCAATAAAAATCTTATAGATATGTATCACTGTAATACCCATAAATATTATAAACTTCACTTATATGTATTTATTTATCAATTTTCTTTTCTCATTTCTTTTGCTTTCCATTCATTTTAGTTCAAAAAAAAAATTGCGTTTTAAAAAATTTGTAAACTTAGGTGACAAAACATTGAAATAATTTATAATTTAATTATATATTATTCAGTTTAGATTGGTGTCGACAAGTTGAATTTGTAAGAAGCCAAATTTGGAAAAAAACTAAAATAATGTTATACGAAATATGCAAAAGACAAAAGTCATTATTGTGTAAAGTTTGAAAAATGGGTTAAATTGTGGAGTACCTGTGAACCTGGGACTGAAAAACTGAATAAGAAAAATAAGAGTAGCACGTGGTTGCTAGTAGGGAAGAGAGATGGGAAGACACTGATATATGGATAACCATGACAGTGTCGAAACAGATGAAAACAAGAGAGATAAGTATGTACACAAGTGGCTTTTGTCCACATTATTACTTTTGCTCTTTTCTTTCAATGTAAAAACTTCTAGAACAGCATAAAGTTTGAAACATTTTTTGAGTTGCTGAGGTGACCATTCTCTCGTTATCTGTCATGTTTCAAGTTAAGATCGTGATTAAGAAAACCATCGTCAGAACAATACCAATGTTGGAAAACTGTGATAATTTTTAAAATCTCAATTTTTAAAACTGTGTATAAAAGGCACAATTTTTATAACAATTGAGATAGGTGATTCTACTATATTATTAAAATTAAACTGTGTTAATTTTTAAAATCTCAATCACAAGATCTTTATTGATTTTGTATTTCTAATTTGTTGTTTATGGTTTTATTGTATCCATTTTACTATGTTTTGATGTTTTTACTACTCACACAATAAAAGCATGATTCTCATAATACTATAATACTAATATATGACTCATTGTATATAAATTTCAATTTAAATATTTATGCAAAAATATATTATGTTGGATTTCATTACGTCTGATCAAATTATTTGATGTAAACCTTTGTGATCCATATTTACTTTAAATTTTACTTAACATAAAAATATAAATATTTGATTGAAAATTCTATTTTGTAATAATGTTATTCCTATTTTTTCATATTTGTTATCTATCTCAAAAATCTTCTTTCTTATCTGTGTATTGTTACTAGTATAGTGTACTAGATATATTTAGTTTCAGCTTATTCCATCACATGACTTCGATAAGATAGTGAATTTATTAAATCTATTGGACTAATACGATCTTAGGGTTAACTAAATTTAACAATGACAGAGTGTATGATACATGCATGTTCACTCACACCCACGCTGTTGATGTTATACATAATGTATAATCTAAAGTTAGAAAAGACATTGGTAGTCGGAGAACAAAATTTCAATATAAAAATTTGAAACAAAAAAAAATTGGGTAGGCATGGTAGGGTTCCAAAAGTAAAATAGAAAGAAAACAAAACATATATTCAGGAAAAAAGGATTCACAACTTTTGAAGTATAAAAAAGGTTAAATGGTATATTTAATTCCAAAATAAAAAAAAAAAAAGTGAAATGTAAGCATGAAGGAAATCCTAACCTGGAGCGTGGCAAAAAAAATGTACTCTGATTTTGGGTATGCACTGGAATTTTCTGTGATACCAACGGGAACGGAGGTGCAGAGTTAGTGTTCTGCCGCTTATGCTCAGATGCTTATCTCATCGCCCAAACAAATACAATATACACCGTTTTAACCCTGTGCCATCTTCTGCCACCTAATCAGCCTATTCTTTGGTTTGTTTCTTGTTATGTTTGGTAAATTTTTATTTATTTATTCTAAATTTTATAATAATGACGTGTGTAAAATATTGTTATTTGAGCTCCCTAAATTATTTTTTTTATTATTATAAATTAGGAATTAAACAAAAGATTATACATGGGGTTTGTGGAAGTCTAACCTCAGAAACAAACACAAAGACCATGAATTGGATTCAAAATACGATTCTGGGCCGAAAACAACATGGATGAGCCCAACAATTAAGAATGAAACGTTTTTCGGAGCTTATTCGCCTATCTAAACTTTTCCAACCAAAGAGTATTTATAGTTTGCGTGAATTGCACACATACTAAAGTTTGGGAAACATGATAATGTAAGTGAGGAAGAACTTGTGCAGATTAAAGAGAGCACGAGAGTTATGAACTCATCATGATAATAATCACCAAGGTAGGACCAATATGGCTCTATTAATATTCCTTCACAAATATTTCACATAACATTTTAATTTCTTCCAATGAAACCATTAATGCGATAATGATGGAACTAGAGCAATTAATTTGATTCATTCCTTGTTGTAAAAATTCTATCAGCCAATATTAATTTACAAATTATTATTTTTTAAAAAAACATGAAAAGTATTATTTTTTTAAATATATTATTGAACATATGAACAATAATCAATATAAAAACTAAAATTTCAACTTAAATTAATTTTCAATCTAGTTTTGTCTATCTTTCTTTCATTCTAAGTCAATCTATTTTAATCTTCGGTTTTGACTAACTCTTTATGAATCTTTGTCTAGGTTGGTTTGTCTCGATCTTCAGTCGAAAATAACTTATTTCAATCATTTACTTTGATTGACTCATTACAACCTTTGGTTTAAAGTTTTTTGTTTCGACCTTCAACTTGAAATGATTAGTTAGTCTTTCCTTTATAATGATCTATTTCAATTTTCAATTAGAAATTAATTATTTTAATCTTAGTTCATCTCATGTAATTATCTATTTCAACATTTGTTTTGAACTAAAAGTCTCAACTCTAAGTCTAACTTCATCTAAATTTTTGACATAAAATATAATATTTTTTTGAGTATTGCAAATGTTCAACCTTGTTGTAATCTATTAAAAGGAAATTACCTATTCAATGCTAGGTTAGATTTATCATAAACTATAAATCAAATTGATAAATCTAAATTGAACCAATTCACTTAAAAAAAATACTTACAAAAGAGAAATAGTGAGTGGAATTGAATTCAAATAATGCATATAAGGTGGAGGTCCCTCCATAAAAATTGGTGGGACAGTTTACATAAAAGCAAGGTGAGGACTCGATATCATGCATCTTTTACAAAAGCATAAACCAAAACCCCACATGCCTTCATGCTTCATCTTTCATCATTCTTCATGCTTAATTCACTATAATATAACTTATTTACACTATTTTTAACCTTAAATTTGATTCATTTGAAAACTTTTTCTTTTATTATATTATTTTTATTATCTCTTTTGTAATTATCCAACCTATTTTATACTTATAAAGTTCAGTTACATCTTCAAGTTATTTTTTTTTTCAATCATAATATCAATTAAATATTTTTTGCTTTGTGTAGTTTTTTCGAAAGTTGTATTGCATCTAAAAAAATGAAATTTTTATTTTTATTAAATTAAATTGTTTCTAAGTAATATATTTAATTATTTTCATTTATTGATTATTTTTTTCACTAAAAATATCAAATAAACTTAACTTTTGAACATTTAATTTGTACAAATTATACAACTTCTTTTTCTTAATATATGATATTAAAGAATGTATATTTTTTATATTGAATAACTGATAATATTATTATTTTATTTTAATTATTATTTATAAAAATGTTATTTAATTAATATTTAAAATAAATAGTATGTATTATATAATGAAAGACAAATGGATGGAATGAAATGATTATCAATTTTTACTTTAAATTAAAAAATAATAGAATGTTATCCATTCTCATCCCCAGCTTTAAGGTTCAACTTTTTGTATGTTTGGAAGAGTGTATAAACTTAGAAAGGAAGACTTAAAAGCAGAAATTGTATCAGGTCATGTGTCATTTTTTTTTTATAATTTATAAAATTAATAATACTTATTACATTGCCTATGTAAAGATTAAAAAAAAAGAAATGTTATACAAAACCTGATACATTTCTTTTGATAATATTTCCGAGCATTGATTATACAAAACCTGCTGAAAAGTTACTTTTTATAATAATTATTGATCTCTAATTACCAATAGCTAATACTTAATTATCTGTAGTTTTTGATAATTTATGATTTCCAATTCAATATTTATTTTTGAAGCACAATTGTGCATTGAAATGATAGCGACAAGGTTTCTTCTTCCTTAAAATATACTCCAACTCTTAGAATGTTTTGCTTGGAAGCATTAGCCAGGTCCTTTCTGGGTTAAAAAACTATCTTCATTTGTCTCTAATCATTTCAGAGTAACCAAAAGGTGAGCAGAATCAATTCAAATGAGAAAAAACCTGACATATTTAATCAATTAATTTTTCCACAATGTCACAATGTTTTATGGTTTTAGCCATAATGCAAAGTTAATTAATCACTAATTAAACAAGTACATCAGACATAAACATGACGACAGTAGAGTAAATATTAAATTAAGTAAAACCAAACTCAATATGCATGATCCATGATGATGACAATCTTTATTAGGTATTAGTTCTCTGTTGATATTCAAAAACATAATCAAGAAAAGGAGAAGTGGGGTTTGTTATATTTCAAGGTTAGAAAATACATAAATAATTAATTTGGCCCGACCAAGACTACCAAATGCATTTATCATATCCATTTAGTTTAACAACTGATAATTATTATAAAAATCAGTAAAATTGCTATAAATAATCACGGTTGAATTGAAAAAAAGCAGTTCAAGACAAGCAAAAGAAACAAAACCATAATGAAATTGAAAGAAAAAAAAAGTTTAGGTTCATCGTGATGATGTTTTACGTTCTGACAATGATTTAGAACATTTTAACTGTAAAAGTCTCGTATTTTATCAATTTCAATTAGAGACAAGTTTGGTAAAGTAATATGGGTATTTAATATATATCGCAATCTTATGATAACCTTTTTTAACAGATGAAACTTGATGGAAAATAACGTTTTCAATGAATAAAATGAAGGATAATTTATTTGGAGAAAAACTCTTGACGAAAACGAAAAGAAAACCATGGAATAGGTTAAATATACCCATGTTTGATAAGAAAACTAATCAAACAATGCGCACTTTCACAGAAAAATTGTCATTATTAGAAGAAAGAGTAATTCTTTGGAGTTTGAAGATCTCGTAATCCATGATTACTCGTTGTTTAACTTACATATCAGTTGTTGACTAACGAAGAACGACTTTTATCCAAAAAGTTGAGCTATCAATTTCTTCACCACCAACTTCACGAGATAGTTTAGTACTATCACCCTTCAATTCAAGCCCCACCCCTTCATCAATTACCACACCGCGTTGTTGGTAATCATTCTTATTAATTAATTTGATGAAGCAGAAAGCAGAAAGGCAAAACAAGAAGAGTTGTCTTTACAGCATAAATGGCCACTGTGAACACATTTTATTATAAACCTATAAATTTAACACCTTTACATTATTTTTCCCTTTGTCTGTGATGTTTCATCTTTTATTTCTCTCTTCAATTAAGTTTCCTTGACATAAATGAAAAAAAGGGCCATCTTTAACAGATTATGGGTATGTGGCAATCTTAATCAAATTAATTTAATTGTTGGCACTTGCTTGTTTGCTAAACTCTCTTTCAATCCAAGTTTTCATTCTGCTGTTGCTTCAGTTCATTGTCATTGTCACCCTAACAATTTTGCTCACTTTTAGTTTTCTCTGTCTCTCATTCCAACCAGCGGCTAGTTGGTTATTCTTTCCACCGGTTGTTGCCAAATCTTGGATTTAGACTCCTCTTTCGTCACTCTCTGGTACCTTTCTATATTTTTGCTGCAAGACTAACCTTCTAGTAGCACACTATGCAGAGTTTTGGAACCTTTTAAACTTAGTTGCAGTTTATATTCTTCCCCACTTCCCACCAAGTCTTGTTTCTCATGAGTTCTACTCTTTCTTTGAGAGTGCCCTTTGAGTTTTGTTTGATAGAACTCAAGAGCTGAGTGACTAACAAAACAAGATGAAGCCTCCTACTTCATTATGCTTTCTCTCTTTGATTTACACGCTCTCTTTTGTGGCTTCTGACACTCTGCCCTCTAATGAAGGTATGCGTTTTCTTGGAGAATTCACTTTCTTTTTCAGATCTCACTTATTCACTCTCGTTATGCCATGTTTTTCTGCTTAGAAAATCTTGTTGACTGTTTAATTTCTTCTAAGGCTGTGTGTTAGGTGTATTTAAGTAGCAAGATTGATAGGTAGGTCTATTTCTTGTGTGAACTTGCAAGTTTCGAGATAGTGTGTTGGTTTTGCTTTTCATGGACGTGGCCTTTTTTTCTTGGCAAAGCTACCCAAGTTTTTATTACGGTGTTCGTAGCAATGAAATGAAGCGTTTGCATTGTTTCTTTCTTTCCTTGATAGTTTGGGCGCTTAGGAGCTTCAAAGAAGCTGTTTATGAAGACCTATATCAAGTTTTGTCCGATTGGGATACGTTAGAAGCAGATCCTTGTAACTGGTTTGGGGTCACTTGCACTATGGTGCGAGATCATGTCATCAAGCTGTAAGATATCACTGGTCTTTTCTTGCTGGTGCTCTTTTCTGTTGTTGTCGATGGGGGTGTACTGTTGGTATCTCACATGGGTGATGACGTGAACTTCTAAGGTAGCACATTCCTAGCACTAAAGATTGAGATTCTTCTTTGCAGAAACATATCAGGATCATCATTAAAGGGGTTTCTTGCACTAGAGTTGGGGCAACTCACCCACTTGCAAGAACTGTATGTTCACCCTTTCTCCTAGCCGTACTTCATCCTGAAAAGTGAAAACCTGTGGCTTGGTCATATTGTGATTATTACTTGGCTTGGTTCTGGTATATCATGGCTGAAGCTGATTTCTGGTTCTTTTGTTTATGCAGAATTTTGCACGGAAACAATCTCATTGGAACAATACCTAGAGAGTTGGGCGACTTGAAATATCTCAGGGTGCTTGATCTAGGAATGAATCAGTTAACAGGACCAATTCCTCCGGAGTTTGGAAATCTAACTCAAGTTGTGAAAATGTAAAAGAATTTCGGTATAAACTTCCTGAATAGGAAAATTTTTTTTTATTGACTCCTACTTATTCAAATTTGTTTGCATTCGTGTAGAAACTTGCAGTCCAACGGGTTGACTGGTAAGCTACCTCCAGAGCTTGGAAACTTGAGATTCCTTCAAGAACTTCAGCTGGATAGGAATAGACTTCAAGGACCTATTCCTGCTGGCGATAGCTCAGATTTTGCTTCAAATATGCATGGAATGTGAGTGTAATTTTACAATCTGAGTTATTATAGTTTGGTCATTTCAGTATTCTTATTCACGTAGTTCTTTCCTAACCTGGTTGATAAAACACTTCCTTTTCATAGTACGGATGTAGACTATAGGAGTGTAGCGCACCTTTATATGTTGTACGTAGCCATGATTGAACGAGCTAGTATTTGGTCTTGTATGCAATTAAATTAATGCAAATTACTGTTCACGTTTGAATGTTACTTCTTTCATCACTCGTGTCGTGACTAATGCAGATGAGAAATTTTATTCCTTTTTTTTTATATTATCATGCATTAGATTTATCTTTAAGATTGTTGTTGTGAAGGAGATATTATGGATACATACAAAATAAAATGGGATAATCTATTATTATGAATGACCAGTGTCAAGTTTTCAACTTGTTCAGGAGGCGTTCAAAAGGATTTCATTAAGGAGAGTTAAATGTCCTTTGGGTTATGAAACAGCTTATATCTGTTGTGGCTGAAAAACATGCAGTCAGATTCAACATTAAGTGTAAAAGATCAAGTTATACCGGTCAAAATTTGAATTTTTTTAATCTGCCTCTAATAAATTTGTGTGACTTCTTCAGGTATGTGTCCAAGGAGAATGTAACTGGCTTCTGTCGTTCGTCTCAGTTGAAAGTAGCAGACTTCTCATATAATTTTTTAGTTGGTAGCATACCCAAATGCTTGCAGTATCTTCCGAGGTACTTTTTGATACTCTGGTCATGTTGACATTCTACTCCTCCACTATATTTAGTAATCATATACTATGTCTGGCAGGTTAAGCTTTCAAGGGAATTGCATCCAGAGCCAGGATATAAAGCAGCGACCTCCTATACAGTGTGGTATGTATTGACATTACCTTTCAAGAACTCAGGTTGAAGGCATGAATTAAATGTCTCTTCATGGTCACCTCGTAAAATTTGAATTATGCGAAAGAAATGAAAGGAGCCGAGTCTTGACTTAATTGTGAAGTGGCTTTCATGGATATTCCCTTTGTATTCCTCTTTTTAAAAGCCAAGCATGTGTTGAGAATAGATCTATGTATTCTTTATAGATAAGAATTTTGTCAAATCCAATATACACTGCACGACACTTGCTCCTTCCAATCTATGTTCTGACACTGAAATTTTATTTCATAGCGGGTGCTTCTCCTGCCAATGCCAAGAGTCAGCCAGTGGTGAATCCAAGTCACCAACCTACTGAATATGTGTCCAAGCATCACGGAGCGTCAAAACCTGTTTGGCTTTTGGCTCTAGAAATAGTAACTGGGACTATGGTGGGCTCTCTCTTTCTGGTTGCTGTTCTTGCTGCTTTTCAGAGATGTAACAAAAAATCATCTATCATTATTCCTTGGAAAAAATCTGGAAGCCAGAAAGATCAGACGGCAGTATATATAGGTATGTAAATTTTCTTTTTCTGATTTCCAAACTTTCTATTTACATCTAATAGTTCTAGAGCTGTTTTCAACATAATCAGTTCTATTAAAGTGCAGACCCTGAGATGTTGAAGGATGTGAGAAGGTATAGCAGACAAGAGCTTGAAGTGGCCTGTGAAGACTTCAGCAACATAATTGGGTCCTCACCAGACAGTGTGGTTTACAAGGGAACAATGAAAGGTGGACCTGAGATTGCTGTGATTTCCCTCTGCATCAGGGAGGAGCATTGGACAGGATATCTTGAGCTCTATTTTCAGAGAGAGGTAAATGGAAAGTTTGCTATGGCAACAGCCTGCAAGAATTTGCAGACAGATAGTTGTCCCAATCTTTTAATATTTACTTATGCTATTAATGCCATTCAGGTGGCAGACTTGGCAAGGTTAAATCATGAGAATATAGGAAAACTACTTGGTTACTGTAGAGAAGACACTCCATTTACAAGGATGTTGGTTTTTGATTATGCTTCAAATGGGACACTTCATGATCACCTTCATTGTTGTAAGTCAAATTTCTCAGGTGGCGTACATGTAACATGTCTTAAGCGTTTCATTCCTTCAACTTGTAATTGTGACTGCAGATGAAGAAGGATGTCAATTCTCGTGGACACGGCGTATGAAGATTGCCATAGGCATTGCGCGTGGACTCAAGTATTTGCATACCGAAGTGGAGCCTCCATTTACTATCTCAGAGCTGAATTCTAGTGCTGTATACCTTACAGAAGAATTTTCCCCTAAGGTGCGGACACTAGATAGTTCAGTTCTTCAAATTTACCAGATACAGTTGTGGTCATATCTTCTTGCAGTCAAGAATGAGAAGAAATAAAGTAACTTTCACCTATGTTTATATAGTATAATGTGTTGGATATCCAAAAGTTGGAAAACAATTCTTATTCATTGTTTTGAACCTGAATTGCAGTTGGTCGATTTTGAAAGTTGGAAAACAATTCTTGAAAGATCAGAAAAGAATTCTGGTTCCATTGGCAGCCAAGGTGCTATCTGTGTTCTTCCAAACTCCCTTGAAGCACGCCATCTTGATACCAAAGGAAACATATTTGCTTTTGGGGTACTTCTACTGGAGTTAATTAGCGGAAGACCTCCATACTGTAAGGACAAAGGATACTTGGTTGACTGGGTAAGGAACTTCCGGAAATTTGATGTTTAAAAAGGCTCACATAAACCTGGAAGAGTGTGTATTTTTTCTAAGCCGCATGTTTTACATGTATATTTGTGCTGCAGGCCAAGGACTACCTCGAAAGGCCAGAAGAAATGTCAAGCGTGGTGGATCCTGAACTGAAGCATTTTAGACATGAAGACCTCAAAGTGATATGCGAGGTAATAACTCTCTGTATCAACCCTGATAAAACTGCGCATCCATCTATGAGAGAATTATGTAGCATGCTGGAGAACAAAATTGATACATCAGTAAGCGTGGAGCTTAAGTCGTCATCTTTGGCTTGGGCTGAACTTGCACTTTTATCTTAATATACTACAGTCAAAACTAAATTAACAGATTTACACTAAAGCAGCGAGACACACTAGTAATACTTTTTTTCTGACTACTCTCTTCCTTTTCTCTTACTCTTCAGTTTCATTTCTATTGTAAATGATTGCTCATAAAGGGTATGTGTTCTGGCTTTAAGCACGAGAAGGTCTCGTTGTATAGAAATTGTTAAATAGAACAAGATTGTATTCCACTACTGTTTCCTTTGTGTATTATACAGAGCATTGTGTCATTTGTCTTGGACTCTTCACGCACGTATGTTATAACTTTGTAAGGGCCTCTTTTGACAAAGCTCAAACCAGTGTTTGAGTTATCATGGAAATCTTATTCTGTACTATTATTTGTTGGGCTTGTTTTAGATGAAACGAAAGAAACATTTCAATTGTCATGTCAGTGTCAGTGCCATGCACTCTCCCGTTTGTTTATTTCTTGTAGTTGCATCCTTTTAGAGTTTGTTCAGCATATAAATATTGTTAAATAATGTACGGCGCCAGTGATCTACTTCAAACAAGAGAAGTAAAAAAAAAAAAATAGAGGTATATAATAAATACTTTTACATAAAATCATCTTCCAAGTGGTTTGATTGGCAACATGTCAGACCAGCAACCTATAATAAATGCTACTTAGTCTTGATCCAGCCATCCACATTGTCTCTTGAAACTAATCAAGATCAATGGAACACTGAAGAATGTTTGGAAGAAAGATACATTACAATAGTACATGCCATTTTGGATTTGTCGTTGTTGATTGAATCCAGGCTAAAATAAACAATAACAATATGGCCCCCGATGTTGTCAAATAGTAAACTTTGAACTGTGAAGGAGAGCTGAGGCAGCAAAAGGGGGGACTTAGAGGGCTCGCGCTTTTACAATGTCCAAGCTCATCTCACTTGGATCAGTTGCTTGCAGTTCGACTTGAATGCCGTCTAGTTCCCTCTTGAATCTATCCTTGGAACTTGCATACACCATCTTCATCCTCACCTTTGAAGTGTCTGGTGACCTACACACGGTTTATCATCAACACACAAACAGTATTAAACAGTTTGTTCAACGATATGTATTTGTCTTCAGATGTCTGTATTACTCTCTAGAACATGGAATGAATACGAAGGTTAGAAAAGTGGTTTTGATTGTTATTAACCAATAAGTGAAGTACAGTTTATAAACCATAGTACCATGCAACGAAGAAGATCTTGCTTTTCTGGCAATTCTCATCAGTTGTGAAATCAAAATCATAGACGGCATAGCGACACTCATCAGCTGGCAAACTGGCCTGAAAATCCTCGTATGTTTCTGTCGATCCCCCTATTTTGTCAACCACAACTGCTTGTGCCTCAATTTTGAACGTAATGTATCGGTAGATCCGCTTTGCTTTAAGCTCCTGAAACTTCAATTTGCAGTCATCATGCACGGCCATTCCGGACGCTGCATTTGCCTGCTCCATAATTTTTTGTTATAAAAATGTCTTTGATCATTTAAGAATTCTATATCACACATCACAACACGCGATGTTAACTAATTTTTCCATGTAATTACAGATTCTCAGCTGGTTTAGTTGGGGGTAAGAATTTAGAATTTGCATGTTTCTGATCCCCAATTCGTGTTCCAAAATCTAAGAGGATGTAAAAACACCACTTAACTTTCATAGACTGAAACGACAGTTCATTTTTGTATTAGCAGCATCTTTTGACAGTAGTTAATTTTGTAAGGGGCATGCATGCATGCATGCATGCATGCACATGATGAGATACTTCCAATTCTCCTAGACATTGTCCATCTCATCAACTCTCAATTTTCATTCTTCCAATTATATGAAATGCGAAATATTTATTCAGTTGTGATATACAATGAAAACATAGGAATATGAATTGGTGATATTGACATTGAAAGGTCCCAATGAGCATAAGAAGAACCCTATAGGTAGTGACAAAGCAGAAACAAGTATTATATAAAAACTAATAGGTTGAAAGATAAAGAAGAGAAATGGATAATAAAATACCATTTTGCCAGCAATGAGTAAGAAGCGCCCTTTGGAAAGTACAGGAAAAGAAAGGGATGGGAGCAATAGAGAATGGAAATGGGAGCAACAGACTCAATGAAAATTATGGATAGAAATAACAGATAAAGATCCTTTTTTTAGGAGCCACGAGAGGTTCAACTTTCACAACACTAAGATTACGGTTAGGGAATTCAAAGTTGGATGGGTTCGTTGCGTTGCGATCTGTTTTACTTCCATTCTCAAACCTATATAATGCACCAACCTTGATTTTAATTAGATCTTCCAAATTAGGACTGCCCTTAATTATAGAAATCATGTCCCAGATAACCAGTAACTATGCAATTAAATTTGGGGATAAATACTTTTTAAGCACTTCTTTTCCGTTTTAGAGAATATGTGTAACTGGTGAATTTTCTAAACTCTCTCATTAATCACCTACTTTTGTTTCAAAAAAATTCAGATTCCTTAGGATACGAGAACACTCTAATATGTTTGGTTTATAAAATTCAAATTTAACATATTACATTTCACCATTTTTTTTTAGATTTTTTTTTTTTTTTTTAAGTTTTATTTATAATTAATTTTAAGTGGGCTTGGCAATTTGGAAGTGGGCACCAAAGATTTGGACCATCTTTTATCAATGATCCACATTCTCATTGAGTTGGTCCATTCTACAAATAAAAAATCTAAGATGACAAGGCCCAGATATAATGAATTAGATTGTGGATCACGGCTGACTGGATCTTTTGATTTTATTATTGAATGGCTTTCATTTTTGAATCCAAGTCAAATTCGGCTGGCCGGCCTCTAAACGTAACCCATGACGTCGCGGCCCAATAAGGAAATGTCATTAACCAATTAAATAAAATATATAACTGAGAATGACATTAATGTAAAGAATGGTAGGTAGAGCATCGCCCACTTCAGGCATGACGTTTTCGGAAATGTCATTTTCTAACTCAATATGGTATAAAATATTTGAAAAGCAAAGAAAAGAACATATTCCATAAAATCTTCATCACCTTTTAAAAAAAGAACCTAAAAAAGTTTGAAAGAGAGAAAAACACAAAAAAAAGCGGTTTAAAAAAATAATTAACCCTTACTTTATCATTAGTATTGATATTATTATTATTTTTATTATTAGTATAATCCATTTCTTTTATTAATATTGAAATTATTATTTGTACTATATATTGATCTATTGCATTAACTTAAGAAACCAATACTAAAACAAAATTATTTATTTTTAATTAATTTTTTATAAAAAAATAAATACATGTAATTAAGTATTAACTTTTTCATATTACCAAACACTCTATTTAAATATTATATTTATAACTATATATAATTAATATAACTATTTAAATAAATTATTTATTTAAATATAATAATAATTATATTAATTTTCTTAATACAAATTAAAAAAAAAAAATCCACTAAGACTAGTTCTAATTAAAACTGACCATACAATTAAACTATTGTATTCGGCTTCCCTTATTTAACCCGTATCTAGTGGGCTTCTTCGTGACAAACCCTAATTCTGGGCCTTGAAGTGGTTATTAGTTACACGGACCCAACTTTCAACTCCCCCAAACCAAAAGTTGCGTTTAGCCCACGTAAGGTAATGGTCCACCGACTAAAAAATAGAAAAAAAGGACCCACCAAACAAGCCGTGTCAGTTTAAAGTCAAAAGTGTATGGATGGAGACTACATTAGCAAAAACAAGGTTGACACTATAAAAGCGAGCTTGGTATTGGTATGGGTTCAAACTTACGAACCTGAGTGGTGTTGCTTGGTAGGCACTACTTTTCGAAGAAAGCAATGGCGAAGTTGTTAGCGTTAAGTTGCTGGCGAAACCTCTCACCGCGACCTCATTACCCCTCCATGCCTAAATATCCTAAGGGGCAGCCCGCCACCACCGTCCAAGAGCTCTCTGACTCCACCGCTCTATTCTCCGTCGTCGGAATGACTTGTGCTGCCTGCGCCGGATCCGTCGAGAAGGCCGTCAAACGCCTCCCCGGGATCCGCGAGGCCATCGTCGACGTCCTCAACAACCGCGCCCACGTCATCTTCTACCCCTCTTTCGTTAACGTGAGTCAAACAACTCCACAACAGAGTCACACTCTCTCTCCATCTTCTTTCTTCTCGTTCACTCTTCTAACTATTTTTTTGTTCTTTCAGGAAGAGACCATTCGCGAGGCCATCGAAGACGCGGGTTTCGAAGCGCTATTACTCACAGACGGCACTGACGACAAATCTGTTAAAGTATGCCGCATCCAAATCAAAGGTATGACCTGCACCTCCTGTTCCTCCACGCTAGAATCCGTTTTACGAGGTCTTCACGGTGTCCTCGAAGCCCACGTGGGCCTGGCCACCGAAGAGGCCCAAGTCCATTACAACCCAAATCTCCTCCTCAATCCAAACGACATTTTACAAGCCATAGAAGATTCCGGATTCGAAGCAGTGCTCATTAGTTCAAGCGAAGACTTCACCAAGATAGACCTCCGCGTGGAAGGCGCGGTAACCGACGGCGCTTCCATGACGCCAATACTAGATTCTCTGCGGACACTCCCAGGAGTCCTTGTGGTGGACTTAACAGAGGAATTCAGCAAAATATCGGTTTCTTACAAACCGGACGTCACGGGACCCAGAGATTTGATCAACGTGATTGAGCAAACAGGCAATGGGAATTTCAAGGCGACGATATATCCTACGGAACAAGGACAAAGAAATTCTCACAGACGCGAGGAGACAAGGCAGTATTATAAATCTTTCTTATGGAGCTTGGTGTTTACTATTCCCGTGTTTCTAACCTCCATGGTGTTTATGTATGTCCCTGGAATTAAGGACGCCCTTGATGCAAAAGTTGTGAACATGCTTACCGTGGGGGAGGTTGCTCGGTGGGTGCTGTCCACGCCGGTTCAGTTCGTACTCGGCTGGCGGTTTTACTACGGTTCTTATAAATCGTTACGCCGTGGCTCTGCGAACATGGATGTTCTCATTGCGTTGGGGACAAACGCTGCGTATTTTTACTCTGTTTACTCTGTTTTGAGAGCTGCTACTTCTCCGCATTTTGAGGGGAATGATTTCTTCGAAACGAGCGCGATGCTTATTTCGTTCATTCTGCTTGGGAAGTATCTCGAGATTTTGGCGAAGGGGAAGACGTCTGATGCGATTGCCAAGCTCATGAACTTGACACCCGACACGGCGGTTCTACTGACTTTGGACGCTGATGGGAATGTTGTTGGGGAGGAGGAGATTGATAGCAGGTTGGTTCAGAAGAATGATGTGATTAAGATTGTTCCTGGGGCGAAAGTGGCTTCCGATGGGTTTGTTGTGTGGGGGCAGAGTCACGTGAATGAGAGCATGATCACGGGGGAAGCGCGTCCCGTGGCGAAGAGGAAAGGGGACACTGTTATTGGAGGGACTGTGAATGAGAATGGAGTTTTGCATGTTAAGGCGACGAGGGTAGGATCGGAGAGTGCTCTTTCTCAGATTGTTCGCCTTGTGGAGTCGGCGCAGATGGCCAAAGCACCTGTGCAGAAGTTTGCTGATCGCATTTCCAAATACTTTGTGCCTCTGGTAATTATTAATTGTTTGATTGTGATGAAAATGATGGACTTTGTTTGTTTTTATTGAATCATTGTTTGTGCTCGCGGAGGATGAGATCCTAAAGGGATGGATGGATGTTCCTATGCAGGTGATTGTGATCTCGTTCACGACTTGGCTTGCCTGGTTTTTGGCGGGAAGATATCATGCTTATCCAAAGTCTTGGATACCGTCTTCAATGGACAGCTTTGAGCTTGCTTTGCAGTTTGGAATATCTGTCATGGTCATAGCCTGCCCTTGTGCTTTGGGTTTAGCCACGCCAACTGCGGTTATGGTTGGGACTGGAGTTGGTGCATCCCAGGGTGTGCTCATCAAAGGAGGGCAGGCATTAGAGAGTGCACATAAGGTCAGCATTTCAGATTTGATTAGTCCCTTTAGTTCTGGAATTACTTTGTCCATGTCGATCGGTTAAAATTGAATAGTTAATAAAGTGGCAAGAAGAAAGTAAACATAGGAAAAACCATTAATATCAAGTGGTTTTTGATAGCCATTCCTGCCACCTAATCCAACATCAAATATGTTTTAGCCTTTTAGGAAGGCGTATCAACTAATGTGTTCACTTCATATCATTTCTCAGTTCTTAAGATGAAGTATGAAGTGCTGTTTTTGTTAACGTTATGCTGGGTGAAGGTAAATAGGTTTTTTGGATATCAGTATCAAGTATCAATCTGATTTTTCTTGTGTTTCGTTCCTATCTTTCTACACGGTTTTGAAAGTTAAAACGGACAAGCTGGTTATTGGTTGTATGTTGTGCCATCTGTTAAAGCTTTCATGATTTTATCTGTAATTACTTACACGTGAACATGTTTATGACTGTCTTCTAGGTGAACTGCATTGTTTTCGATAAGACGGGTACTCTAACTGTCGGGAAACCTGTTATAGTGAGAACATAATTGTTGACAAAAATGGTGCTCCGGGAATTCTATGAACTTGTGGCTGCAACTGAGGTAATCCTCTCCCCCTATCTACTTCTCGAATGCTTAGCCTAGTGAATAGTTATAGTAAATAAGAGCTTTCTGATTATGATAGCTTTTTTGTTTGTAAGCGCTTTTAAAATTCATGGATTATAGATGCATATGCATGTCATAAAAATTGCCCTTAATTTAACTTACCTATCTCAGGTGAATAGTGAGCATCCATTGGCCAAGGCCGTTGTTGAGTATGCCAAAAAATTTCGAGATGAAGAGAACCCTTCCTGGCCAGAAGCACGAGATTTTGTTTCCATTACAGGACATGGAGTAAAGGCCACTGTCCAAAACAAAGAAATATTGGTCGGTAATAAGAGCCTGTTGGCTGACCATAACATTGCAATTCCCGTTGAAGCTGAAAATATGCTTGCTGAAGCCGAAAAGATGGCTCAAACAGGAATATTGGTATCTATAAGTGGGAAAGTGGCAGGAGTTTTAGCAGTATCCGATCCACTGAAACCAGGTGCTCAAGAAGTTATTTCCATCCTAAAATCAATGAAAATCAAGAGCATTATGGTGACTGGGGACAACTTCGGAACAGCTAGTTCTATTGCAATGGAAGTAGGAATTGAGAATGTTATAGCTGAGGCTAAACCGGATCAAAAAGCAGAGAAAGTGAAAGACTTGCAGGTACGAATGCATGGTGATTACATATTTTCATCTTAATTTTAAGAACTTAGTTATTCATCAATGAGATGATAGTTCTGAGCCTTGAGTTTGAAAATAATACCACCTTATTTCAAACCATAACTAGATACTATTTCTTCTTTCATGGAAGGTAACTAAGAAATACTCGTATCTCCTTTGCTTATGTTCAGTAGTCGGTACTAGTGTAATTTTGTCTTTTGGACGTTACTTTTTCAAACTCCCTGACTTGATTACTGGTTTTTATACCATAAACTTCAATGCTTGTCACTGAATCCCACTTTAAAAGTTGTTTGTACTGCTTCAGAGGAATATATTAGCTGTTGCAACATACTGAGTGACTTATTTTTCTCTTTCAGGCTTCTGGTTACACTGTGGCTATGGTGGGGGATGGTATCAATGATTCGCCTGCACTTGTGGCAGCGGATGTGGGAATGGCAATTGGTGCCGGTACAGACATTGCTATTGAGGCTGCTGATATTGTCCTCATGAAGAGCAACTTGGAAGATGTCATAACTGCTATTGACCTTTCAAGAAAAACATTTACCCGTATAAGGCTGAATTACGTTTGGGCTTTGGGTTATAACTTACTTGGAATCCCAATTGCTGCTGGAGTTCTTTTCCCTTCAACAAGGTTCAGATTGCCACCCTGGATTGCTGGCGCTGCTATGGCCGCTTCCTCTGTCAGTGTTGTTTGCTGTTCTCTGTTGTTGAAATATTACAGGAGACCCAGGAAGCTAGACAACCTTGAAATACGAGGCATAAGCATCGAGTCATCCAGTGATATATGATCACGGTTCCTGGTTTTTCTTTAGCCATTTTTGTACCTATGTAAATGTTGTGTTGTGATCATTTTAGTTTAGTGGTTCATGTAAAAAACCTTATGTTTAAACTCTGTCATATATAAAATTTACAAATTACTCCTGCCATTTCAATTTTTTTTCATTTAAGATTTTCTCACATTAAAAGTAATAATAAATTAATTACTGGGTTGGAAAAATTGACCAAAATATTCTTACACTCTTAGGGGTTATCTCTGTTATGCATTTAAATTAACAACTATTATATTTTCTTATAAACGTATTTAGTAGTGCCTTATTTTAAACATTCATACCTTATAAAATAAATATAAACAATGATACATTATTTTTAAACACTCACTCAATGTTTATAATTTTTCTTTATTTGTTTTCATCACATTATAGTATTTATAAGAATTTATATTTTCTTTTTCTTTTTCTCGGTGTCATATTATTTTTTGAATAGTTATTCTAGTGAAGATAATAGAAAAGAATCCAGCAAGTATATGTTACTCAACTGTTGATATTTTCTTTTTGTTATTTAAGTGATGAGACAAGAAATCATTAAAAAATAAAATTACTAAGAATTGAAAAAATTTTTATCTTTAAATTATTAAAAAAATATTTTTTATTTCAAATTAAATTATAAATTATTTCGTTAATTAACTTTATAAAAAAAAATCTAACAACATAATCTTATTTGTCGTTTAATAAAAACTCCACACATAAATATAATTTTTTATAATAATTTTAAAACGAAAAATATATTTAACTTGATTAATTATTGGTATTTTTTTAATTAAAAAATATTTAAATTTTTTATTTAATTATGAATACATTATTCTTCTATCACTTTACAATAAAATGATACCTTGAATTGGGATTTTACAAAGAAACAAGTCTCGAAGGACTATTTTGACCACTAAGCAACAAGTTGCAGTGTTTATTTGGTGGATAGAGAGGCATCCACTTTTGGTCATTCCGGGTGTCCATGAGTATGATATGATAACACTTTTTGACAGTTTATTGTTTTTAAGAAAAATTGTCCTTTTTCTGTAAAAAGTGTTTTACTTTAAAAATTATATTTTCTCTAGGACATTATTACAACAGCTTGATCTTTTGAATTTTCGATATTTTTTTTCACAATTTCTTCATGTATTAATTTAATATTTAGAGAATACTCTGACCTTCAGTCATGCTAGTTTTCACTTTTCAAACTATTTTCTAGATATTAGTGATATTACAAAATTTGTTTTGATTATTGTATTATTTGTTTGTTTTCTAAATTAAGGATTATCTCTCTCTATATATATATATATATTTAATTTTTTAAAGTAAAATATTTTAAATTTTATCTAGATAAATATTAAAAATTAATATATATATTTTTAAGAAATTTAATTTAATTTGATTTAAATATATTTTAAATGAAATAAATACTCCACATGATGTAACATATATAATTTCCGAAAGCAATGAATCGGTAGTCCCTTCAAAATAATTCAACAAAAATAATTAAATCTCATTTATTTATAATAGATTTTAAAAAAGCTATATAAATTGACCAAATGTTCATAAATATTTGTAATAATTTTTTTGCTTTTCTTAGTATAATACCGATAAATAAATTAATCAAATAATACAATAATAATATAGTTGTTTTCATTTGTGAATACACCTACCCCTAAAAGGATATCTTAAAGGTGAACATGCTTAAAGAATAAAATGTCAGATTTCGCATGCTACACTTCATTTTGAGTGTTTGAAACCCTTTGTAAAATAAAAAATTGATTAAAATGATGTCATTTTTAATAGTAATAATCAACTAATAAGTTGGACATAACAGAAATGATAAAATAAACAAAGTCAATATATCTCTCATAATAAAAAATTTCAACTTGTTACTCAGTGGCCATGATGGTACGGGACTCAAACCAGATAAGTTTTTTAATTTCTTACCATGCATGTTTAAAATAAACTAATATATATACTTGTAGTCGGTTTTATTCTCAAAAGGAAATTGTCAAATCTCCGATACCATCAAACTGTGATGTCAGTAAGGTTGCCAAAAATTAATTTAATTGATAACTAAACTAAAATAATCTTTAAGAAACTATATTGTTTATAGTATCATTTTTTTTCCTATATTTATAGTAATATTTAATGTTTTATTTTGTATTTGATGTGATCCTTCTATTATCAACTTTAACATCATTAGAGATAATAAAGTTGTATCTCCTGATATATAAGATTGAATTGTTGAAAGTCACACGTCAATTAAATATGTCTCAATTAAAGATATTTATAATGTTTATGAAATGAATTTATAATATATAAATAGAATGTAAACTACATAAATAGAATCTAAACTTTCCTTTTTAATAAATGTGATTGATATTTGTAAAAAAATATTCTTCAGATTACGCAAAAGCGTGAAATATAAAGTATATGCAAGAGACGTGATAAAGGAAAAAGAAAAAAGAAGCAAGTAAAAATAGACCAGAAGGAATAATAATTGATATAATATTTTCTCTATAAGTTGGACTGGGTAAATACTACATATGTTGTGATTTTGAAACTACTCTAATAAATTGTGTATATAGTTTAACAATTCATAAATTAAATAATATTAATTTATATTATTATTTTAATTTTTGTAATAATTAGTGTTTTCAGTAAATATTTGTGTATGTATATAAACTTTCAATTCATTGATTAAATATTGTGATGGTGTAATTGACAAAAACGTTTTGCTTGTGTGTTTTTAAGAAAAAAAATGCCTTATTTACGAATTTATAATATTTATTTTAAAACAAAAAATATATATAAATACTATTTAAAACTATAAATGCTATCTTTTCTGAAAATTTAAAATTAAATTACCTTAGGTTTATTTAGCTCTAAACAAGATTCCTCTTTGAAAGTATGTGACCTAAAACGCTTGGTTTCTCCGAATAACCTATGTAGTATACGTTTAAAATAATTCTATTTTTTTAATAGGTTACACTCACAACAACTAAAGAGTATACACTTAAAATTCTTACTTTTGAAAAGGTATATTTGTTTGTTATTCAACAAGTTTGCCTTCAATTAAACGTTATTTTCAATCATAATCTACTTTTACTGGTTGCGATACTTTTCTTACCCATTTAATAATTTTATAAACTCAAACATTTAAATATTAAATTATTTTTTATTAATTAGGGACATTCAGAAAAAAGTTATAAGAAGCTGATTCAAAATTATAAAAATATTTATCCTTATGGACAATTTTTCTAACAAGCTTCTTAAAGCAGCTTATCTAAATATATTTATTGATTCACCAAAAACATTGCTAATTTATTCTAATAATTTTATCGTCAAATTTGCAGCTTAACTTATGTATTACAAATAATAAATAAATATCTGATTAAGTTATTTATCAAAGTGCACTCTTTTAGTAAGTCATGAAAAACATTATAACAAAGTAAAGAATTATTTCACGTTTCATTAAATTATTTTTAATCAAGTTATAGACACGAAGTATTTATTGAGCTCTGCTGTCTTTAACACAAAATTTATCAGAAATCACTCCGCAATTAATTTACAGTTCCGAGATTTTTTTGGTGTAATTTATTTTTTGTAATATTAATCAGTTTTCTCATAAAGATTTTCTAACCTATTTACACCCATTAATTGGAGGTGAATTTAAGTTGCATACGGTACGAGTCGTGTCATAAGCTTTCCTTTAAATAATTCTTTGATTTTTCTGTGAAAATCTATTTGCTGTTTTTTATTTTATATATATCATTTTATTTTACCCCATTATTTATTTATTATTTATGTAAATGATTGTTGAGCGATGTTTGAGTTCTATAAATAGGGTTCACCGCAGTTGATTGTGAAGAAGAAAGTAATAGAGAGTGAAATGGGTGAGAAGTTAGAGTGTTGGGAGTGCAGCAGCAGTTTGCAGTGCTGTGGAAATTTGTGGCCTAAGGCTCGCTATCCTTCGATGACGGCGGTGGAAGCGGGAAAGACGGTGGCGGAATTAGAAGGATCAGAAAGCAAAGTGGTTTTGTTCGGCGTTATGGGAATGACGTGTGCTGCGTGCGCCGGATCCGTTGAGAAAACCATCAAACGCTTACCTGGAATCCGAGAGGCCGTTGTTGATGTCTTGAATCATAAAGCTCAGGTTCTTTACTTTCCCTCAATGGTTAACGTGAGTATCAATCTCTCTCCATACACTTTATTTCAATGTTTTCATCATTGCTTGCTTTGCTTTTCCCACTTTAACTACTTCTTTCGCCTTTTCAACACATTCGCGTCTCTCCATACACGAATTCTGAGTTCTTTAAAAAATCACAAAAGTTTATACGCAGCACAATGATACCATAAAAGAATATTAACCGAACAAGTCTACTCACAAGATTGTGTTCCTGCTTTCTAATAAAGAACTTAATTGTTTTATGTAAAATTAAATGTGCGATTATAATAGTTGTTTACATCAGTTAACGAAACTGAAGAGGCGGGTATATGTATACTTGAGAATAACATTCTGATTTAAGTTTTCAGATTCTGGACCGAAGATACATACATGTTTTTGCAAGAAGATTTATTTAATTTAAGACGACCTTTCGATATCAATTATTTAGCGTTTAAGGGGTTCTTTAAGTATATGTTAGGCCTACGTACATGATATAAATAATATTGGCAATTGATCATTTTTAAAATTTCCCAAAATTTTCTATTCTTGATCTCTTCAATCATTGTTTTTCATTAACGTCTAAAATATTATAATCATGGCAAATGATCGTGTTTCAAAAGTAAGTGGCCGATAGAAAGGTGAGTAGGGGAAGTGCGTGGATCAAAGATCTCAGAAATTCCGGAGTGCTATGCTTCGTGCAGAAAAAAATTGTCGGATTAGTTAAATCGATAAAGTTATCCTTTGTTAAAGACTCAATAATTATGTTTAAAGAACTGACATAATTTACCAAAGCGTAATTCAAACCTTTCAATGTTTACTCCTTTACAGATAAATGATGCTTTAGATGGTGACATTTCACTGATAGTTTATGAAGACTATTATACAATAATATGATATGACACACATATTGCATATATTAACCATTTTTTTATCTTTATTTTCATCACACTCAAGTAAAAAACTACCATTTATAACGCATATCTATAACTATAGATGGTACAAGGCTTTTAGTTAACATAGTGGAAGGTTGGTAGTTGCGTGTCAAAATTTCTAAGTCGATGCTCAACGGCTATTGTTATGGTATATACATGTATTTTATGTATTACGTCTTCGTAAGCAATAGTTGGATACACATATTGAAAGCTGGTGTGATAAGATCATGAGTGAGTTCCTTTTCTGGCTTGTCCAGATTCTTTTTTCTCATGAAAAGGAAATCACTGACAGACCAATAACACTCCTTATACCTATATTTAGTATTTCTCATGGAACAACATCATTTTAAATTGACTTAAGTGATTTTTTACTTCATAACTTTAAATATTATTTTCAGTATTTTAAATAATTTTTATTTATTTATTTTATCTAACGTACGTTCTTTTTAAATCTCCAATAATTTTTGTTGAGGAGTTTATAGTTTATTAATGTTATTTTAAATGATCAATTGTTTCTGAATGATCTTGTTAAAATTAAATAGAATTAACTGTTTTGTAAATTATTTTATTTGAATGAAAAAGTAAATTAATGTAATATACACAATATATAATATAAATAATGTGTTTCTTTTAAATTAAAACTTGGATTCTCAATTAGGTACTATTATTTTTTGACAATCAACACAATTTTACACACTTTTAATTACCAAAATATTTTTAAAAGTGGACATGCTCTAAAAGATGTGAAAAAATCATTTTCTTTCTCAATTCTTTTAATCCATCTTATTCCGGGTTAAAATTTAAAGATTTATTTTAAGCCTTTTTAAATTTCATCTTTTATTTATTGAGTTTTTTTTTTCCTTTGGCTTTTTGCTTTACAAGCGTCATCATGATTTTTATTATTATTATTATTAATATTATCTATTGTTTATAAATAAATTAAAACTGAAATATCAACCAAAAGCAAACTTTTTTGTACCGGAAACTAAAGTCAAAGTGAACCTATATTTACAATGTTCATTACATTAATAATTTATTATTCTCAAAATGGATTGTAATATGCAAATCAATGTAGTTTTATTACAAGTTTGAGTCGAATTGAATTTTAAAAAATATAAATTTTTTATGTGTGTTAATTTTTAACTCGATTCATTGGATTTAATCTGTTATGAATTATATTGATTTACCAACTTATTTAATTTAATTTAATTATTTATTATTTTATGTTTTAATAATTAACAATTTTTTATTATATTATAAATTATGATAGAGAGGATGTTTAAAAAAAAATATTATAAATTTATTTATTCAAAAATATAATATTATAAAAAAATAAATAATACAAAAGTTATAAATATTAAAAACTTGTCTTTAGAACAAGACTTAGATTTAAATTAAATTGTAACTTTTTTATTTAAAAAAATTATAATTATATGAATTGTTAAATCAATCAATTTATCCTATCAATTCGTGGTGGATGGTGGATGGAGCTTAATTCCAAGTACACGTATATGCTATCTTTTTTTTGTTTAAAAGTTGACGATGAGACCATATCTTGTTTACATATAAGGAGAGAGAAAAAGAGAACAATCTTTTTGCTACCTCATCAGACCCGAGATTTTCCTTGCTGATTCGTATTAATGGCCTATTACACTTTTTATGATGTGCTCCACTTTCTTCCTGTAGCCATTATTCTTTTCATTAGTAGATCACACTCAACATAAATCTCTTCTACCGGATCTTCTTCCAACGATCTAAAAGTATAATCTAATTTTATAAGCATTATATGTAAGGAATTTGACTGCTGAAGTGATTATCATTGAGTACAATGTTGATGTAGCGAAATGGTAAAACAATTTTATATTCTTATTAATTATAAATAACTATTTTATACCAATTGAATCACTATTTTATATCAATTCATTATACTATAACTCATAGATATAAATAAAATATTATGAGAAATAAATATCTAAGAGAAGATTAATTTAATAAAAATTGTTTGAAACTCAAATCAAATTAATAAAAAAAATCTTGTTAGTGATTAATAAATAAAAAATATAATTTTAGTCTGCATAAAACATCTAAAGTTCAATATTAATCTCTCTACTCTGAAAATACATTACTTTGGATATTCAAACATCATCTAAACTGCTTTTTATATCTCTACAAAACACTTTTTTTAAAAGTTAGAGAGACTAAGAGTAAACAATTTTTTTTTAAGAATTTAAAAAAAAAATTATACAACCAAAAGTATATTTTATCTGATATTATATTTTGTCGAAAATTTAAAATAATAGGTGGAATCAATAAAGCCTCATTTTATTGAATAACTAATTAAATAAATAAAATTAATTTAACGCACGTTAAAAAAAAAAATTTAGTGATGAATAAATTCATGAGTATACTCCTTAATACTTTTAGGAAAAAAGAAATACAATAGATATTTATTGAGAAGGGTGTATGTCTTTCATCAATTTTTTTTTGTTCTTTCATGGAAAAAAGAATACCATTATTAAACTCTTTCATCATCTGTTCACAAATCATACATTTGACGCAGGAGGAGAGGATACGCGAGGCCATTGAAGATGCTGGATTTGAAGCCAAAGTTATTGAAGAAGACTCCAACTACACCTCAACTCAAATATGCCGCATACACATACGAGGCATGACTTGTAACTCTTGCTCCTCCACTATTGAATCAGCTCTACAATCCCTTCGTGGGGTGCACAAGGCACGAGTGGCCTTAACAACAGAAGAAGCAGAAGTCCACTATGACCCCAAAATCCTCACCCACAACCACCTAATGGAAGCTATTCAAGGCACCGGGTTCGAACCTATACTAATAAGCACAGGGGAACACATTAGCAAGATTGAACTTAAAATTGATGGCATTAAAAACGACCAATCCCTTGGTGCCATTGAGCGCTCTCTCCGTGCACTCCCCGGTGTTGAAACCATAGCCATATATCCGGAGATTAACAAAATTGCCATAACTTACATACCACACATGACAGGACCAAGAACCTTCATAGAAGTCATAGAATCCACTGGATCAGGGTGTTTTAAAGCGGTGATATTTCCAAACGATGAAGGAAGAGAAGCACTTAGGCAACAGGAAATTAACCGATACTTCAAGCTTTTCATATGGAGTCTAGCTTTTACCATTCCTGTTTTCTTGACATCCATGGTCCTCATGTATATACCTGGAGTTAAACGTGTTTTGGATGTCAAAATTGTCAATATGTTGAATATTGGACTTCTCTTGAGGTGTGACTTTGCTACCCCGGTGCAGTTTATCATAGGTAGACGGTTCTATGTTGGGGCATATAAAGCGTTGCGCAAGGGTTCTGCTAACATGGATGTGTTGATAGCATTAGGGACAAATGCAGCATATTTCTATTCTCTCTATGTTGTGGAAAGATCTGTTTTCTCTCGGCATTTCAAAGGAAACGATTTCTTTGAGACCAGCTCTATGCTTATTTCTTTTATTCTGTTGGGTAAGTATTTAGAAGTGTTAGCAAAGGGGAAGACATCTCAGGCCATTGCAAAGCTTATGAACTTGACACCTGAGACAGCGACCTTGTTAACTCAAGATGACAAGGGGGATGTTGTTAGTGAAAAACAAATTGATATTCGGCTGATACAAAAGGACGATGTGATCAAGGTTGTCCCTGGTTCAAAAGTAGCATCTGATGGCTTTGTCATATGGGGACAAAGTCATGTAAATGAGAGCATGATAACCGGAGAGGGAAGGCCTGTGGCAAAGAGGAGGGGTGATATGGTGATTGGAGGCACTATGAATGAGAATGGTGTTATGCATGTTAAGGTGACAAGAGTTGGATCCGAGAGTGCTCTCTCCCAGATCGTTCGACTTGTTGAGTCAGCTCAGATGGCTAAAGCTCCAGTTCAAAAACTTGCAGATCATATTTCTAAATATTTTGTTCCTCTGGTAAACTTAGAACTAGCTATATTTACTGAATTTTTATTTTTTTTAGGTTTTACTTATGGATTCAGTCAGAGGAAATTCATATATGCTTACCAGTTCCTTTTTTTTAGCAGGTCATTGTGCTTTCTCTTTCAACATGGCTCTCGTGGTTTCTAGCAGGAAAGTTACATGCATACCCGAAATCTTGGATACCATCCTCCATGAACTACTTTGAGCTTGCACTTCAGTTCGGTATTTCGGTCATGGTCATTGCCTGCCCTTGTGCTCTAGGCCTAGCCACTCCTACTGCTGTTATGGTTGGTACTGGAGTTGGTGCAACACAAGGTGTTTTGATCAAAGGGGGCCAAGCACTAGAAAGTGCACACAAGGTAAGTGAGTAGTGGCCTTGACAATAACAATAGAGAAATTCTATTGGTACACTCTTTGTTGTAGGGTGATATTATGTGGGTTCAACCCTATCACAAAAGAGTCTCTCAGTAAAGAGTAAGTTTTGTAGCGTTTATCTTGATGTGAAATTCACAATCACAATTTGCAATATTGCAGGTGAATTGCATTGTGTTTGACAAGACAGGAACACTCACAGTTGGGAAGCCAGTGGTTGTAACTACAAAACTCTTCAAAAAGATGTCAATTAAAGATTTCTACGAATTTACTGCTGCAGCAGAGGCAAGCCTTATTCCATTTAGCATAACTACTTGAATCTGAAATTACATTTAAAATAGTATTTAAATTTATATCTTTATTAGGTGAACAGCGAACATCCAATC
This sequence comes from Vigna reflexopilosa, assembly GCA_027742785.1. Taxonomy (NCBI): domain Eukaryota; kingdom Viridiplantae; phylum Streptophyta; class Magnoliopsida; order Fabales; family Fabaceae; genus Vigna; species Vigna reflexopilosa. The sequence continues at coordinate 1,986,329 of CM050930.1, read as the reverse complement.
GCTAAGGCCATTGTTGAGCACGCCAAGAAGATCACAGAAGAACAAAATCATTCCTGGCCAGAAGCACACAACTTTGTTTCTGTTTCAGGCCATGGAGTAAAGGCCATTGTTCTAAACAAGGATATATTGGTTGGGAATAAAAAGATGATGCTGGATCATAACATAACCATTTCAGCAGATGCTGAAGAAATACTAGCAGAAGCTGAAAGCCTGGCTCAAACTGGGATCTTAGTATCCATGGATGGAGAAGTCGCTGGAGTTTTGGCTGTCTCAGATCCATTGAAACCTGGCGCCAATGAAGTTATTTCCATTCTTAATTCCATGAAAATTAAGAGCATCATGGTGACAGGTGATAACTGGGGTACTGCCAATTCCATTGCCAGACAAGCCGGTATTGAAACTGTCATAGCAGAGGCTCAACCAGAGACTAAAGCAACTAAAATAAAAGAACTTCAGGTATAACAAAATCATTGCCCCAAATAAGTCTTTAAGCCTGCCAAACAGTACATAATTACACGTCCTTCTAATTTCTTTACTTAAATTCGCTACAACAAAACATCATTTAAGCCAAGGTTAAATGATAATACAAACTTTAGCCAACTTTTTGACAGGGTATAACTAAGGTTAAATCAAGTTACGAAACATGATAACAGTGAAAAAATCGTACACCTATTCAATCACAGGTTGATATGGACTAAAAATTTATTGATTCAATAATAGTCACCTTAAATGTCATATATACTATGAATTTTTGTCAACGGACAATGTGATCTTACACTGATATAACAGAAATTAAATTCTTGATACTTCTCTCTAACATCGTATAACTTTCATCAAACAATATAATGCAGCAATTTATTAAATATGCATATATGTCATTATTTAATTGGAGAAGTTGGGGCAGGCTTCTGGGTATACGGTGGCAATGGTGGGAGATGGCATCAACGACTCACCAGCACTTGTGGCAGCTGATGTTGGAATGGCAATAGGTGCTGGCACAGACATTGCAATTGAGGCAGCTGACATCGTTCTGATGAAGAGCAACTTGGAAGATATAATCATTGCCATTGACCTTGCAAACAAAACCTTCTCTCGTATTCGTCTAAACTACTTTTGGGCTTTGGGTTACAATATCTTAGCCATCCCAATTGCAGCGGGCATTCTTTACTCATCTACTAGATTTCGCTTACCACCATGGATTGCTGGAGCTGCAATGGCTGCCTCTTCTCTCAGTGTGGTTTGCTCATCCCTCTTGTTAAAGAATTACAAGAGACCTTCGAAGCTAAATAACATGGAGATAAATGGTGTAAAGATTGAATAATCATTCAATGTGCCAATTGCAAATGTCTCGATTGTTTGTTGTGGCTGTAAATAAAACACCTAATTTTAATCAAACTACATCTGCACAAATATATAGAAACTAACACTACATTTTGAATGTTAAATATCCTCAGTCCTGTTGAATAAAAAAAAATATCTATATGTTTTATTGTTATTGTATATTCTTTGTGTTTGTATGGAAGATATATTATTGTGATAATTTCACTTTTTGTGAAAATGTCTGAGAGTATGTATATTCAGAAAGAGTTTTAGGTTTGATTCTAATTAATTGAGATCAAACCCATGTCAAAGTATCTATATTTGGGAAATCATATATTGGTATAATTCATAGGCCAAATTTGAAACTATACGATGCTTGCCAAGGTAAGACAGTGAATATGTATTTTTTTTATCAAAGAAATGATTAAAATTTAATATGTTTTTATGAGAAATACTCAATTACCTCATTACTTTTCAAAGTAATTTTTGATGTTTATAATGGATCATCAAAAGTAAAATATGGATCCATTAATAAAATGATACTCAGTCTTATGATTGTAGGTCGAATTTTAGATTTTTTAACGTATATATTATTTGTTGAGTTTATTAAGATTGATATTTAAGACTTAAAAAGATTTTATTCCTTTCATATTCTATCTTATATGTATCTTCAATACAAGTAGCATATTTTATGTTATATGTATCTTCTATATAAGTAGAAAAAAAGAACATGCTCAATAAAAATTATTCCATAAATTGTAAGGAAAATTTCTAAAAATTAACTCATATATAATTTATTTTAATATCCTTAAAAGATATTAAATATATAGATATTCTTTTATTTTTGATGTAAAATTTTTAATATTATACAAAATGTATGTTTTTGTAATATTATATGAACAATTATAAAAATGTAATATATATATATATATATATATATATATATGGGTTTGCTAACTTACGTATGCCTGTTTTTCAGTTGGTACATTTTAGCAATGTGTACCGGGTTTTAGTAGACAAAAATACCCTAATATATCATGGATTCTAAGTTTTAAGATTAAGGGTATTTTAATAATCCCAAACCCTTGTTCACCTTCTTCATTCCTCTCAACTCTTTCTCTTTCATTTCTCTCACTCTAACATTTTTACTGTCATCGCTACTGTAGTCCCAATTGAAAAAAATCAGAAACACTCGCTGTTAAACAATTTTTTACAAAAAAAATGATTTTATAATGAGTTTTCATTTCATTATTTTTGTCTTATCTGATTTTATCTAATTTTTACAAACATAATGACATCCAAAGAAATTCATAATTGGCCTGAAAAAAACACTGTTAAATAATTTCTTAAAAAAAATATTTTATAATGATTTTTCATTATATATATATATATATATATATATATATATGAATATGATATTATATTATTAATATTCTCTAAAAACAAGTCTTATAAATCTTATTGTACAAAAGAAAATTAATTGATATTTTGTATATTATAAGTAGTATATATTATTTGATAATTGAAATTTAGATTTACTTTTTAATTTCATAAAATTTATTATCTATTTAGACTAGCGTTAAAAAAAATATAAGTTAATTGACAGTAATTAAAAATTTACAGGAAAAAATAAAAATTACATATGAATGTCATTTCAAATTAGTTGTTTATTTTATTAAGTAAATAAAAAATATTTTATATATATTGTTTGTCTTTATGTTTTATTTTTATATAATTTTATTAAAAAAAGACCAGTAATTTTAATTATATAATAACTTTAATAAAAAAAAATCATATCTATAAATTAAATTAAATGTGTATGTCATGAACTATTGAAAATTACTTTGATGCATTGATTAATTCTCTTAACTCCATTTATTTTCACTAATTATATTATTACATGATTGAAATAGATGTGATACATAAACAAATTAATAAATGAATAAATGTATAAAAATTTTTACAAATGAATAATGAATCTGAATACAATCCAATATGAATAAATGAATATTGAATACGAAGACTTAAACTGTATTGAAACAGAAAAAGAAATTAACACAAATAAATTAAAGATCGATGTCATAATTGATTGCATGACATAACTATTCATGATCATTGTAGTTAACAAAAGGAAAAGTGTTAAAAAACTGACACTTTTTACATAAATATAAAAAAAAATTAGAAAACATTATTCACAAACAAAAACATCCATATTCATATCCCTCCATAACTTCTCAGCACATAAGACAACAGTCTCCCTCATCATCTTGGTTGACTTTCTCAAGCATTTCATATATTTATTTTTTTAATTATATAAATCAATCCAATTCTTCATAGGTTTAAATTAAGTTGAATTAAATCAAACTCAATTCACTTAATCTACATATTTAACGAGTTAAGATAAATTGAATATGAATTTATATGTAACTACTTACAACAACATTTTATTAATTTTTCTATAAATCTTTTATTATAATTATTTATAACTTCTAATTATATATATTCGTAACTTCTTTTTATAGGTTACTACGTTATCCACTAATATTTAAATAATTTAAATATTTAATTTATTTGTTTAAATTATATATATTGATACTTTAATTTTCAACTAATATTTAGAAAATTAGGTTATTTCATTGTTATAAAAAAAATTAAGTCAATTCACTTTTGTTATATTGCAATAAATATACAAAATAAATTATAAAAATAAAATATTTATATTTTTATAAAAAAATTCAAAAATAATTTTAAAACAAATTTCCAATTTATATTTTTTAAAACTTTTTAAAAAGATAAATTTTAAAAGAATACTTATAAAAAATTATTTTAGTTAAAAAATTCATTAGATTTTGAGAATACAATCGATATTTATATATATATATATATATATATATATATATATTCTGGTAACGAATGGATTAGACAGATAAATAATGAATTGTTTTTTTCTTCTTATTTGAGACTAAAATGTAGCCCATCTTTTAGTTTTGCTTACACTGATGTTCACGAATAAGGCTGTTGAATTTACGTATTCTCTCATTAAATGTGCATCTTCTGCGAATGTAGTGTTCCTATTAAAACGTGAATCTATATATGGAGAATTCTTTATCCAACACATGCATTATGGGTGAATTTACTCTGACAAACTGTAGGCAACTTTTGTAGGGTAGAACACCATTATAAATAGGAGAGAAAAAGTTAAACTATATTTAAAGAAACTACACATCAATTGGGTATGGGCTACCATAGTTTCAGAAGTAGTTGGATGAACAATCTCAGGCCATGCTTCTTCAAAGAAAAGGCCATACTCTCAAAGTTTCGAGAAGAAAGATATAAATTAAAAGAAAGATACAAAATAAAATACAAAAATAACATACTTTTTCAACCACCAAAAACATAAGATATTGTCTGCTTTAAACCAAATTTTTATAGATTTATTTTTGATATCATTTCAAAAAACTTTTTATCAATAAAAGTATTTATATATAAACTCATGTTCATCTCTTTTTTTTTCGATGTAAAATTTTGTTTGTATCAAAAAAATATGCTACTAACACATGTTCTGCCAACCGTAACTAATAATCATCAATGATTTTTCAGTTTCCAGAACAATATTTGAAAATAGCAGAATAAATTGTTTAAACTCAAATTACTGGCACCACATGAAGTCCATGACCTGTAGTCCTAATTGAAAGAATTAGGAAGTGGAGGTCCAATTTTAATTTCTCTCTTTCCTCCTTCAAACACTTATATATTATATTATAAATTAGCTTTATATTTGATTAATATGAAATTTTAATACATTTTTCTCTAATAAAAATATTGAATAACTAAACCAACAAATAATAAACTTCATTAAAATAAATTTTAAAATTTAAATCTACCGTAAAACTATAAGAGGAAATTTATGTATATTTATATATTGCGAATCAATTTTATCTTAAAAAAAAAGAAAATTTTCCTTCTTAACCATTAACAAAAACATATTATGCTCTAAAAATTAAAATTATAATCAAATTTATTTTATATATTTTCAGGAATCCGTCAATATTGTAATAGAAAAGTGGTTTTTGCAGAAAATTAAAATGCTTACAAAAATAAAGAACAGACATGTTTCCCTAAAACTTACGATGAAAGTATACTACTACCAATACTAGCAGCAGTAAAAAATGTATTTTCTTTTAGTTAATGACTTCACAAGCAAAAACCTTTATTGTATTAAAAAATTAAGTATTATTAAGTACTACTATTAAATCACTGTCTTTTGGCTAACTAGTCAAAAAGTAAAAAGAAACTTTGATTAACCGATTACGATTATTGGTCTAATGGAATGGCAGTCTCCCAATGCCACGAGTTAATAAAGTTTTGACTCCTAGATATATTTAAATATTTAGTATTTAATTGTTTGTTAATACTTATGAAAATTATACTATTATTTCTTTTACATTTACTTTCACAGTCTTTGTTAGAAAAATCAAATTCTTGTATCCCTGCCCCCTCTGTACAAGTCTTTATACCGAATAATGATATTTTGATAATATTTTAATATTATTTATATGTTATTTTATTATTAGTTTATATTGATTTTATGATTATTATTATTAATTGTGAAGTAATTTTTAATTAATTTTGATATATAAATAATGTTAAAATATTATAATTTTTTTTTTAAAAAGTATCATTATCCTTTTGTATTTTAATATCATTTTCAATGGTTTTCGGGAAATGGGTAAAGATAATATAAATTGAAAAAGAAATGTTACAGTACTTCGAGCCTTGCTGGAAGCATACCTGCAGTGCGGTTTGGTTTGGTTGTGGCGTAGGTTGGATATGAATGAGATGCGATGTGATGTGATGCGAGGAGTCATACATAAGCTGAAGTTGGGTGCATGGTAGCATAACAATAACATAGCATTACGTTTTACATTAGCAGTAGCAGAGAAGCGAAAGTTACAAAACTAGAAAAATAAAACAAAAAGGACAAGTCAGAAACTGAAGCACGGGTACGTCTTTGTCTTTTTGCATCTACCATTGGAGACAGTGCTTGTCTCTCTGTGTTGTTTCCATTCACCTCTCTGAACTCACTACCATAGTTAACCGTAAAATATAACGCCATTGCCACTGCCATTGTGGTCACCCATTCCATTCAACCTTTTTTTTGTTGCTTCCTCCTTGTCTCTTCCACATACTCTACTCTTGTCTCTTCAATGAACGAGGTGTATTCTTCATCGTAACTCAGCTACTGTTTTAAGTTCTCCACTACTACATAGTCCATAGCTAAAGCACACTGCTTTTTTCATTTTTTATCTGCATCGTGCATGATGTTGTTGTTAAGTCATTTTCTTTTATCTTTATAAAGTTTTAAATTTGTGAGTTGAGTCCATTCACTACGCAAAGCTCATGTGTATGCTCCGTGTTTAATGGATCACTAACTTGGAGCTGCAAAAACATCCAGTGCCACATGCTGGTTTCTTTAGATGCGTGTACACAAATACTTCCACGAGGGGTTTTGCACATGATCGAGCTCGATCTATGAAGAGGTAAGTGTTGACCCCATTTTGCTTTTTCTTCTGCCAACCCTTGCATTTCATTATATTTTGCTAGTCACAAACTCTTCTTTTATTTCCAGTTGCTTGGCATTCATTCATTGCTCACTGAACTTGTCGCTCTTTGCTCTCCAAGGTGATGTATCCGTTATAACTTCCTCGTTTGCTACCATTAGAAAGTTTTCTTGCCGCTCAGAAATTTTTCCCCTTATTCAGTATATTCTTTTTATTCCTTTTGTGAAAGAAACAGTGGCTGTTGCATGGCCCCTCCGCCCAAAATATTCCACTATCATGCATCATGACATTCAGTGCATAAATCTCTTGATTCAAGCTATGTACCTTATTAAATGTTCCTATTTTCTGTGGAACTAACAGATTTTTTTATTTTGCCACGGCAAATCAAGTCTGACATGCGATTTAACATGCTTAACCCTGCCTTTGTATAGTATTTGCCATACTCAATACCTACCTGGACCGAGGTTAAATCTAAATATAACATGCTTAGACGTTTCTTTTATGTATCTAAATGCAGAATGTAAGCATAAACAAGCATCTAGAGAATCATGTGAGATTTTTGCTTGTATAGTTAAGTAGCTATGTCTCACCTTTGAAATTTCAGTTGTTCTGTCACGAGTTATTTATTCCTCTTCTGTTTGTAGGCATTTACGGTGATCGTGTAGTTCTCGCTAAAATCTTATTTGGAAATAGAAACCAGACCACCACGTTATGAACAACTTCAAGTTAGGCGTAGATGTGGTTAGTGCTCACAATCTATTACCTAAAGATGGACTAGGTTCATCCAATGCCTTTGTGGAACTTTATTTTGATGGCCAGAAGTACCGTACGACCATCAAAGAAAAGGATCTTAACCCTGTTTGGAATGAGAGCTTCTACTTTAACATATCTGACCCTTCTAATCTTCACTATCTCTCACTTGAGGTCTATGTCCACAGCCATTCAAAGGCTACTAACTCCACTTCATTTCTTGGCAAGGTTAGCCTTACTGGGACTTCTTTTGTCCCATACTCTGATGCAGTTGTCTTGCATTATCCATTGGAAAAGCGTGGTATTTTCTCTCGTGTGAGAGGAGAGATTGGTCTTAAAGTTTGCATCACTGATGACCCAACCATAAAATCATCTGTTCCAACTCCTGTTGTTGATTCCATTGCAACCAATAATCCTAGCTCAGCACATGCAGAAGTTCGAGCACCTGCAAACAGTTTACCAAATGAAAAGGTTGAGTCAAGGCACACATTCCATCATCTTCCTAACACAAACCACCACCAACACCAACACCATCACCAGCAGCATTCAACTGGCTTTGCTGATACTCATTATGTAACAAAGTATGAAGCTGATGAAATGAAATCTGAACCACGACCCATGAAGCTAGTACGTACTGCTACATCAGCACAACCAGTTGATTTTGCACTTAAAGAAACTAGTCCATATCTTGGCGGGGGAAGAGTTGTTGGTGGTCGTGTTATTCATAAAGACAAAACAGCTAGTACGTATGATCTTGTAGAAAGGATGTATTTTCTGTATGTGAGGGTTGTCAAGGCTCGTGAACTTCCTGCTATGGATATTACTGGGAGTCTTGATCCATTTGTTGAGGTGAGAATTGGAAATTACAAGGGTATTACCAGACACTTTGATAAGAATCAGAGTCCAGAATGGAACCAGGTGTTTGCCTTTTCAAAGGAACGGATGCAAGCATCCATACTAGATGTTGTGATAAAGGACAGGGATCTCATCAAAGATGATTTTGTTGGCATTGTGAGGTTTGACATCAATGAGGTTCCTTTGAGAGTCCCACCAGATAGCCCTTTGGCTCCGGAGTGGTACCGTCTTGAGGACAAGAAAGGGGAGAAGATTAAAGGTGAGTTGATGCTTGCTGTCTGGATTGGTACTCAAGCAGATGAGGCTTTTTCAGATGCATGGCATTCAGATGCAGCCACACCTGTTGACAGCACACATGCTATCTCTGCAGTGATGCGTTCAAAGGTGTATCATGCGCCAAGGTTATGGTACGTGCGTGTCAATATTGTGGAGGCACAAGACTTGGTTCCTACAGAAAAAAACCGTTTCCCAGATGTGTATGCCAAGGTACAGATAGGAAACCAAGTGCTGAAAACAAAGACTGTTCCGGCACGGACGCTGAGCGCACTCTGGAATGAGGATCTTCTATTTGTTGCTGCTGAACCTTTTGAAGATCATTTAATCATTTCAGTTGAAGATCGGGTTAGTCCTGGAAAAGATGAAATCATTGGGAGGGTCATCATACCACTGAACTCTGTGGAGAGGCGTGCGGATGATAGAATCATTCATTCTCGATGGTTCAACTTGGAAAAGCCAGTTGCTATAGATGTTGATCAGTTGAAGAAGGAAAAGTTCTCAAGCAGAATTCAGCTCCGGTTATGCCTAGATGGAGGATATCATGTTCTTGACGAGTCTACTCATTATAGCAGTGATCTCCGTCCCACAGCAAAGCAATTGTGGAAGCCACCAATTGGGGTTTTAGAGCTTGGAGTACTGAATGCTGTAGGACTCCACCCAATGAAAACAAGGGATGGTAGAGGCACATCTGACACATACTGTGTAGCAAAATATGGTCACAAATGGGTCAGAACAAGGACCATTGTTGACAATCTGAGTCCAAAATACAACGAGCAATACACTTGGGAGGTTTTTGATCATGCCACAGTTCTTACAGTTGGTGTCTTCGACAACAGCCAGATCGGGGAAAAGGGTAACGGTACTTCGAAGGACTTGAAAGTTGGGAAGGTCAGAATTCGCATCTCTACTTTAGAAACAGGCAGGATTTACACTCACTCATATCCATTGTTGGTTCTTCACCCAACTGGGGTTAAGAAGATGGGTGAACTTCACTTGGCAATACGGTTTTCATGCACTTCTTTGGCAAACATGCTTTACTTGTACTCATGTCCATTGCTGCCTAAAATGCACTACGTTAGGCCTTTCTCTGTGACACAGCTAGACATGCTACGCCACCAAGCAATGAACATAGTGGCAGCACGACTCGGCCGAGCAGAGCCACCACTTCGCAAGGAAGTGGTGGAATACATGTCAGATGTGGACTCTCACCTTTGGAGCATGCGGCGAAGCAAGGCGAATTTCTTCAGACTGATGACTGTCTTCTCTGGTGTGTTTGCGGTTGGGAAGTGGTTCGGTGATATCTGCATGTGGAGAAATCCTATCACAACAGTGCTGGTTCATGTGCTGTTTCTCATGCTTGTGTGCTTCCCAGAGTTGATCTTGCCCACTGTTTTTCTCTACGTGTTTTTGATAGGGGTGTGGAACTTCAGATATAGACCAAGGTACCCTCCTCACATGAACACAAGAATCTCACAAGCTGAGGCAGTGCACCCTGATGAATTGGATGAAGAGTTTGACACTTTCCCAACGAACAGAAGCCCAGACCTTGTGAGAATGAGGTATGATCGCTTGAGGAGTGTGGCTGGAAGGATTCAAACAGTGATTGGGGATTTGGCCAGCCAGGGAGAAAGGATTCAGGCACTGTTAAGCTGGAGAGACCCTCGTGCTACATCCTTATTTATTACATTGTGTCTTCTATCTGCGTTGGTGCTCTATGTTACCCCTTTTCAAGCTGTGGCTGGTTTGGCAGGTTTCTACATCATGAGGCATCCAAGGTTTCGCCATAGGCTGCCATGTGTCCCAATCAATTTTTTCCGACGCCTCCCTGCAAGAACAGACAGTATGTTGTAGAGGTGCTGTATACTGTAGTGCTAGTGTAAGTGATGCTTCAAATAAGTTTTTTTTCCTTTTTATTGTTTTATCTGCTATTGCTGAATGTGTTTTTATCATGTAACGCTATACTTTCTGATATTTCCTTGCAAACTCAAGCTGGAAAGGACTTCTGATTTGTATGTGGATTGCTTTGATGCATGCAAATCAGTAAGAATTCAGTAGAATTATCTTTCTTCTAGTGTTTGGTCTTTGACTCGCTCTAGTACATGTAAACATGAATCAAGATCTTAACCCGTAAAGATTTTGTGCAAATCTGTTTCATTTTGGCTAATTTCGTTTTTTACTAAGGAAAAACGGGTTGAGAAGAGTGCTATATGTAGAGTGTTAGCAAAACTCAATCTTTATGGGAAAAACTTAATAACTTTCTTGTATTGCTACTTGTTACTTGTCAACTAGACACTACAACTTATAGGATTCACATTTGACTTTTTATCTCCAAATCATAAATTCTACCCTTGAGACGTACTTATTATTGTCTAATAACCAGATTATTAAACTATTTACCCGCACTAAAAAACAGACAAAACTCCTAAACAAATAAACAACCTATTTAATTCCATTGCATTTAAGTTTATTCTAACATAAAAAACATTACTTTTCAGAAAATCAAACATTTGAATACATGGACGAACGTTTATTGCATTATGAATTCCAACCACTATGATACCATTCTTCAGACGTGTTATTATTATATTGGGAGCACGACTACATAACGAAAACATTACACATAATTAAAGCGCAACTCGACGTGCACAATTTAGTCAACACAAGAGAAAAACAGCACTACGTGCTTGCATGATAAATGGTATAGCTTCTGAAAAATATGAACGTGGCAATTGTAGAGAGGTTAAATGGATTTGATTCAACTACTTATTCAGACTTCTCCAATACAAAGAACAGAGTTTTAGATGCGAAAAGTAATTAAAGAGGGGATTATTTAAGGTGTTGGGCAAAATAAATGATTTTTTTCTCTCTTCTTTAAGTTTTGGATAGACTACAAACATAAAATGCAGATAAAATCAACACAATATACAAAGTGAATATACACATTCATCTTCTTGTTTTAGCTAATGATATGTATGTATATATTTTTAACATAATTTTATTATTCAATGTTGACTCCATTCCGCTGAGGGGATGAATGATAATTGCATCATGAATGTGAACTACTAAAATATGCCATCTGTAAATGTTTCGGGGAGCACAAGCAACTAGAACATATAATTTAGCGCAACGCACATCTCGACGTGCATAGTGTTATCTAGTCAAGGAAAAATAACTTTGTTTGCATGATAAAATGTTAGGTGCGCAAACCACGATTAATTTTGCCTCTACTTTATAAAAAACCAGAAGTAAGGCAAACTATCATTGTTCTCCCCCAGAAAATTGCAGTGTCTATATCCAGAAAAAGACCAAAATCATCATCTAGAAATCTAGAAGCTAAACAATCTTACTTTGGCCTTACAATCCTCTACAACTATCTTGGATAAAATGTTAGGTGAGCAAACCATGATTAATTTTGCCTCTACTTTATAAAAAACCAGAAGTAAGGCAAACTATCATTGTTCTCCCCCAGAAAATGGCAGTGTCTATATCCAGAAAAAGACCAAAATCATCATCTAGAAATCTTGAAGCTAAACAATCTTACTTTGGCCTTACAATCCTCTACAACTATCTTAGTAGAATTTCTGCTCTAGTCTTCCTCATAATCCTTATCTACATGTGGTCTTCCTTCTCCACCTTAATAACAGGAAACATCATTCATGTTTGCTTTTCCACAAGGAAAATCGATAACCTCTATTGTCTGTCTGCAGGTACTCACCCCTCCTTTGAAATACCAACCTCCACAAACAATAATAGCTCTACTATTACCCCTGGAATTGATCAGGGTAATGCAACTGCTGAACCTGTCAACTTTCCATATACCCCACATCCTGTTACTGCTGCTAGTAGACTAGTTATCAATGATACAGATGAGAGGGTTGCAAATGCTGTTAAGGTCGTTGAGGAACAATTGCAAGTCCATAGATCCTGGAGGTCGAAGTCAAACAAAAACTATGCAACTTGTGATGGTAATGGAATATACGTTTATGACTTGCCATCCAAGTTTAACAAGGACTTGGTGGGTCAATGCCGTGACATGGTTCCATGGCAGGACTTCTGCAGCTATTTAATTAACGAGGGGTTGGGTGAGCCAATAGCCAAGCTTGGCAAAGGATGGTACAAGACGCATCAGTACTCGCTTGAACTCATATTTCATTCCAGAGTCTTGAGGCATCCATGCAGGGTTTCTGATGAAACGGTTGCAAAGCTATTCTATGTTCCATTCTATGGTGGTTTGGATATCTTGCGATGGCATTTCAAGAACGTGTCAAATGATGTGAAGGACAGTTTGAGTCTGGAATTGGTGAAGTGGCTTGAGAGACAAGGACCGTGGAAAAGGAATTCAGGTAAGGATCATGTGTTTGTGTTGGGTAAGATTTCGTGGGATTTTAGGAGAAGCAGTGAGTCTCCTTGGGGGACTAGATTGTTAGAGCTTGACAAAATGCAAAACCCCATTAAGCTCTTGATTGAAAGACAACCTTGGCACGTCAATGACATTGGAATTCCTCACCCAACTAATTTCCACCCACATTCAGACAATGATATAATCTCCTGGCAACTGAAAATCATTAGATCAAACCGCAAAAACCTTGTGAGTTTTGCTGGAGCAGCACGGGCTAATGCTGAGGACAACACTAGGTCAGCATTAATCAACCAATGCACTTCATTAGGTGATGGGAAATGTCATTTTATGAATTGCAGTTCTGTTAAGTGTGGTGAGGCTGAGTCAGTGATAGAACTTTTTGTGGAGTCTGAGTTTTGCCTTCAGCCCCCAGGAGATAGTCCAACAAGAAAATCTGTTTTTGATTCGCTCATATCAGGTTGCATCCCCGTTCTCTTTGATCCTTTCACAGCTTATTACCAATATCCTTGGCACTTGCCCCATGACCATGATAAGTACTCTGTGTTTATGGACAAAAAAGAGTTGACACAAATGAATGTGGTGGAGAGACTGGCCAACATTTCGTTAAGAGAGAGAGAAAACATGAGGAGATATATTGTATACGAACTGTTGCCTGGATTGGTATATGGGAATTACAACGCTGAGCCTGACAAGTTTCAGGATGCGTTTGCCATTACAATGAACAATCTGCTTGAGAGGGTTAGCATGTTGGAGCAACCACACAAGGATTGACTCTCTACTCTCTATTTGTTTCTTTTTACTTTTGCACTTAATGCCATGTTTACAATGACTCACTAACAATACTTGTAACCATCTTTCATCAATAATAAAGTGCCACAGTATTATTAGTTTATCTCTCTCTCTCTCTCTCTCTCTCAATTTTGAATCTATGTGTTAGCTTACAAATATGAACACTTCCAATGAGTTCATCATAGTAATGTGTGTTAGAACTCCTCCATTTTTCTGCACAAATCTATCAAATGAATTTTCTTTAACAGTAAGGTAGCATATGGAATTAATCTTGGGAATTGGGATCTATCCTCAAGAGTAACATGACGAGTACAAAGTCCAAAAGTACACCGGAAAGAAAATGAAAACGAAATTGTTGTTTCTAGCTTCGTAGTTTGTATGTATATAGACTTCTTGATTTTTGTCGTGTGGAATAGATTCTCATATTCCATAGCATCTTTATTCCTATTGGGTATGTTTGGCTTGGATTATAGTGTGAACATTGAGAATATGCCATTGCATTCTTTTGATCCAATTTAATCAAGAAGTCACTGCAACTAAGGATTGCAGACCTCAAGTTTTGGTTTGCCACTTCCCTTGACCAATTTGGATGCCAATGTCATTCATTAACATTGTACACACTTTCACACAAGGATTTTCATTTTCCTTTATCTAAAGTTTTAATGGGCAATAATGAAATAAAAAAAAGTTCCCTGAACAAAAACTACTTGGTTGTACTACTTTTGTATAGGCAAGCCTTTTTGTTGTTGATTTTCTTAACTTTCATCATTAAATAAAAACTACAATAAGGATATTACAATGAATTACAGTAATCGTTTAGCGTCAATTATATTCACTAACTTCAAGCTATAATAACTATATATTTAATTTCTCAATAGATAAATATTTTCTTAATTCAATATATATGTCAAACCATCGGTATTTAATTCTCTTTTAATTCATTTTGCAACATTTTTTTTTTCATTTTCTATTATATAGCATATTACATTCAGAATGCTACAGACGTGGCTCTAGTTGTTGCGTCCATTAATTTGCTTTTTTCTCTACCTCTCAAGTCATTCATTCTACAGTCTTCCATCCTTCTTACCTTTCATCCGGAAAAGTTCTTTCAATTTCAAATTCCTTCACTCTAAAAATGGCTAGCCAATCAAACACTAAATCATCAGTTCATGATTTCACAGTTAAAGTACGTTGCTTTTCTCTACACATCCCACTTATCTCTTTTTTTTTTTCTTTAATGTATAAATCCCTTGCAAGTCATGGACTCGTTTAATCATTAAGTTTGTCTGCAGGATGCCAGGGGAAATGATGTTAATCTGGGAGATTACAAAGGAAAAGTTCTTCTCATTGTCAATGTTGCCTCACAATGGTACTATCTCTAATTGAAAACTACCAACCAATTCAAATGGTTATGCAGGTCATTCATGATAACATACGAATAGCTACTTTAGCAAACAGCAGCCAATCTCCTTCATTATTTGACACATCTTATGCTTACCAAAAAACTTTAGTGCACTTTTCTTACACTTCACTTTTTCTTCCTGTAGTAAGCCTTACAATATATTTTGATACTCAATATTTGATGCAGTGGCTTGACTAACTCAAACTACACAGAGCTGAATCAAGTGTATGATAAATACAAAGGGAAAGGTATGATTTTCTCATCTTTCTTGCAGGCTTTTTGATTTATATAAATCTTTGTTTTTGTCATCTGTTCTGGTTTGTTTTATACATTTTCTTCATGTTAAAATTATCTTCCTTCAGCCTTGTATTTACCAGCCATAAATAGTGTCTATTTCTAAGATCAAAAGGCTCTCTCTCCTTATCTTCTTTTTTTATAGAAGCGGTCTTCTAATTTTTTGCGTAGGACTTGAAATTCTGGCATTCCCTTGCAATCAGTTTGGGGCTCAGGAACCAGGAACTAATGAAGAGATAGTGGAATTTGCTTGTACTCGCTTCAAAGCTGAGTTTTCCATTTTTGACAAGGTTGGTGATGTCCTTAATTGCTCTCACTGATTTCATTGAATATCTACCAATTTGATAGAATTCGAGAACAGATCCCAATTTATGAAAGGTACCAAACTGCAAACTGTATTGAATACGATGGTGGTGGAGTGTTCTTATTATGCTGTATTTCATCACAATCTGTTGTAAACATGTTAAGTATTTTACTAAAATTGTTAGTAGATGCTTATAATATATGTAGGTGGATGTGAATGGTGACAATGCTGCTCCACTGTACAAATTTCTGAAATCAAGCAAAGGTGAAGTCTTAGGGGATAGTATCAAATGGAACTTCTCTAAATTTCTTGTTGACAAGGATGGGAATGTGGTTGACCGTTATGCACCAACAACTTCTCCTCTAAGCATTGAGGTAACTTGATTTTTACGAGGATGACACCAGTAAAATTTGACACTAACAATGACTGTTTGATCTTAATGTTTATGTGTGCAGAAAGACATAAAGAAGTTGTTGGATGCATGATGTGGAGTGGTCACTAAATGAATATCATCATGAATAAGAAAAATGTATTGCACATATAAGTGGGATTTCCACAGTGTTTCTACTTCCATATGTACCTCTGAGTCTGTACATCTTCATAAAATTGTGTTTAATAATTTGATTGCTTTAATTTCATGAGTAAAACTTTTAGTTTAGATGTTTCTTCTTTTTTCATCCATAATTTCGATTCCTAAACACGACATATTACTCAATTTAGCTTTTAAATATGAAAACTATCTGTTTACATTGAAATTGTAGAATAAATTAATCAATAATATCAAAATTAAAATTGTAATTGAGAAATTTATCACAAATTTAAATAAAACAGGTGCTAATCAATTTTTAAGGACTTGAAAAAACAAATTCTTTTTATTGGCAAGTGCAAAAGTTTTATTTTAGTTTTTTATTATGTTTTTATATAATTTTAATAAAAGAACTTAATTTTTAAATCAATATTATAAGAATATTTGCCAACAAAGTAAGATATCATGTTTATTAGTAGACAGAAATAAATACTTTAACCCAAAATTAAATAAAATTTTCGTATGAAATTTTTTTTACAGAATCTTGTATTTGTAAGTGTTGAGAATAAAAATAAAAAAATAAAAAATATATAGAAAATATAAGTTGCAGAAATATTAAACCTTATGTTAGAGAAAATGTCACATCTCTTTCATTAATCACGTATCTCAAAAATTAATAAAAATCCCAAAAGTAATATCAGTTCCCGGGATTCTTCAAATTCAGAGAGAAAAAGTTTGCAAATACGAACAAAAATCCGGCCACGTGTGCAAATGTTACTGGTCACAGATTTCAACTCTCAACACTAAAATCGAAGAGTTGGTGTGTTGCTCTTCATTCTAACTTGTCTCCTCAGTTCCTCTTCTTACAGTACATCCATACACCATGTCCACCGGTTCCTCCAATGATCCAAAATCCGTGTACGATTTCTCTGTTAAGGTTCGTCTTCTTACTTCATCTCCGTCTGTGCATTGAGCTTCTTTGGATAAACTAGCACTGTTGCCTATTATTTTGAAAGTGGAATAGTTTTTTTCCCCTTCTTTATCAACATTACAGTCTGAACATGCAATAAGTAAATGTTTCTCAAGTGCAAAACGTAAGAAGCATTAAATCATTTTCTCCAAAACAAGTCTAACCAAACATGCATTCACCAAACGATCATTAGTAAAACAATCTCTTACAAATAAAGATTATTAACATAGTCTCCCAAATAGATTTAAGTGCTTTGAGAAATTAGTAAAAATTAAGTCTCCTTCAAGAATATCCTGGGCTTCTCTAGAAAAAGAGTTAGTAGTCCATGCGCTTGAAGATCAAGAGTGTTTAGATGTAAAAATATTTTTGAAGCGAGTGATTCATGATTAGATACTTCTCTATTTAAGAAAAAATGTTACTGACAGAACTGTGTATTTTTTTTTTTTTTATTTAACACAAAAACCGTTTATATTTTCTTCTACTCTATTATTTTTAGACCTAGATATAATTCCTTGAAGAATATTTTATCTGAAATCTCGTAAGCTGAGGTGTTTATGTATGCCGTGAGAACACAAATATCATCTGCATGTGATAACTATAATTCCTGTTACAGTCCTTCCATTCATTTGCAGGATGCTAAGGGAGATGTGGTAGATCTCTCCACTTACGAGGGAAAAGTCCTGCTGATTATCAATGTTGCTTCCAAATGGTATGCTTAGTTTGTGTTACGTTTACTTTTTGTTTCTTTTTTTCGTCAATTTTGCTTCTATTAATTTAGAGCTTTGAAATTTCAGCAGATTCTATTTTCTACTTGTCAATAACTATTCATACAGGTAATCATATAAATGTTGAGTATATTTACAATTCTAGTTTGTTTTTCTGATTGAGACAGCGGCTTGACCAACTCCAACTATACGGAGCTGAATGAATTATATGCGAAGTATAAAGACGAAGGTTTGTATTGTACTAGACCCTTAGTGTTTCTTTTCTTGTTTGTCATTTCCAACTGTAACTATTATAAAGTAGCCTTAGGATAAGCAATCTATGAATACATATTAGTCGAATAATGGTGAATGGAAAATATGTTTTCTCTTGTCGTGGGATGCCTCTCTTCACGTGAGATGTTTTAGGTTTTTTCTTGATGTTCTTGCGGAGTCAGCCTTATGCAGCCATCATGTTTTTTTATCCTTCCCACATCAGTTAATGGCTAACAAGGATATTCAGGGGGCAAGAACACACATACAGGCTTTAGGAATGAACAAAACAAAGGTGAGATGGAGATTCATATTGAGCAACAGGAGGGGACTTGTGTGGAATGGTCCTTATGTCCGGTTGGGAGGTTCCTAATAGATAAACCCGTAAGAGCACAGATAAACCCATAATAGACTCTCAAGTAGGCAGAGTCAAATTGCTAAAACTTACTGTGGGAAATTGAGTGTTCAACAATAATAGTTATGGATATGTGTTGAGGTACTTTAGTGGTAGGATATGTATAATGATATCTTAACCAAACCCTTCTGACTCAAGGAATTCAAAAAGGCATTGTTCTACAAAAAGCTCCAGACCCTAGTGGGTTAAACCCAGCTTTCTACAAAATATTTTGGGATATATATGTTGTTTGTTGACGTTTACCAAGCCAGTCTGAAATGGTTAGGAAAGGGCTCCCTCCCAACACCAACATTTCCTTATTCCAAAGAAAGAGAACCCCTTGTTTATGAAGGATTTGGGCCGATATGCCTGCAGCATTTTGTACAGTTTTATTGCCAAAGTCTAGGGCCATTTTTCATAAACTGCATAGATCCTGAGCAGCTTGCATTTGGTTAAGTTTGTGATATCATGAATAATACTATGGAGGACTTTAAGGTTGTACACCATATAAGTTGCAATAGGAGGGGGAAGATGGGTGAAATAGCTCTCATACTTGTCTTAAGTAAAGTCAATGATAGT
Organism: Vigna reflexopilosa; assembly: GCA_027742785.1. NCBI lineage: Eukaryota > Viridiplantae > Streptophyta > Magnoliopsida > Fabales > Fabaceae > Vigna > Vigna reflexopilosa. The sequence continues at coordinate 1,966,975 of CM050930.1, read as the reverse complement.
ATGGAATGAATTACATCAAAGGTATGCACATGGAGTCTATCATGTTCTTTATCCATATTAATAAAGAGGGGATGGGTCTTGTTGAGTGTTGTATCAATTATTCTGTAGAGTAGGTAAGGTAGGTCAAGTCACAATTGAAGAGTTTAATTTTTGCAAGACAATTATTGAGGGAGAGATGTTTGCAAGCTGCATCAATTGTCCAGTGACAAAGGTTACATGGAGCATGCCACAATAGAAAAAGTTGTGCTCTAACTATTAACTATAATTTTTTAAATAATCATAAGCATTTGATTCAACAATTGGTATCAAAGTCAAAGTCACGTGTTCGAGTGGGCAATTGTTAAGTAGAAGATTGTTGCAAGTTGCATCACTTATCCTATAGCATATAGCAAGTTGATCAAGTTACACTCAAAGAGTTTGATTCCTAATAGGACAATTGTTGAGGAAGAGATTGTTGCAAGAAACAAGGGGATCTTTTGGCCTTTATCAACAGACATTTTAGTGTTTGGGAACAAGAAAGTACTTGGGCTTTGTCGTCTATGATTGGGAGGATGAAGGTTGTATTCAGATTCCTTAGAGATAAGGTGTTGAAGAAGGTTAATTATTGGGCAAGAAAGCATCTATCCTATGCTGAAGGATTAACTCTTTTCTGTTGTGAGAAAATAATACAAAGGAATGGGTTTGGGATATATTCACAACTTTAATCTAGCCATGTTGTGGCAGCAAAGTTGGAAATTATCTTCCGGCCATGATGCTATTACATCAGGAGTTCTCAAAGCTAAATACTACCCAAAAGGGGTCTTCTTAGAGGTAGCTTAGCTTTAGGCCATAAGCCAAACTATATTTGGCTTAGCATCCATGCTTCTCAGATGGTGGTTAGAGGAGGTTTGAAATGGAGAATTGGAAATGGCCCAGGGCTAAATATTTGGAAATTCTTCGGCACATGATGACATGGCAAATCTCTGTGAATCTGCTTTCATGGACAGGAAACATAATTGCTAGGACCTGAACTTAGTTTTAATATGATGGAGCAGGGTCATGTAGAGGAAATTTTGAAGATTCCACTTTGTCTAGTAATTCAGACTGATGTGCTTATTTTCCGTGAAACTTACCTACTATTACATCACAGTCCATGTTTGGCTTAAGCCAATTCAGTATGCCATGAGATTGGGATAAACTTTGGCACGTACACATCCCACAAAAGGTGAGCATTGCATGCTGCGAGAGACTCTAAGCTAAAGGAGTTCTGTGCTCAGGTACATGCTGCTTTTGCCAAAACAACCTTGAGAACACATGACACTACTTTGTGGGCAGCACCCATGTATAGAACTTCTAGGTACAAGCATGCCCGTGGAATAGCATTTAGGGTCCTGTTGAAAATGTGGTAGGATTTGCTGATTTACCCTTTAGGCTTTTGGAGGTTACACCATGTGCTACTATGAGGAATGTGGCCACGCTCTTATGGCCCATATATTGGAAAAGGAATTGCAAAATCTAGGAGGATAAAACATGCACACGTGGGGCTGTTATTTAAAACGCAATTGAGTGGGAACGATTGCATCCTATTATAGTAATTGATGTATTTTTAAATAGCGTAAATTGAGCAAATACTTCATTACCTCTTCGTGCTGATAATTTTCCAGCTTGGAAAAAACTTGTGTTAGGGAGAAACCCTGTTTTGGGCAATGTTTCTGTGACACGTTGCTCTGATTATCTTTGTTTCTCTTGTCTTGTAAATAAATTTAATTAATACAAATTACTGGGTTGTTGAACTTACATAGGTTTGGAGATTCTGGCATTTCCATGTAACCAATTTGGAGAGCAAGAACCAGAAAGCAATGATAAAATTGTGGACTTTGTCTGCACTCGTTTCAAATCTGAATTCCCCATCTTTGATAAGGTTGGTCCACATGCATGAACTATTATTTTTAAGCACCCAACTCGCCAAAATTGTGTTATGATGTTTCCAAATAAAGAAAGAAACCTTTATATATATTTTCAGTATTTTTAGACTTGTAGCTAAAGATCTACTCTAAAGTCTAGACTAAATCTATGATCTGTGTTATCGTTGGCTTTATATTTTTTGCTTTCATCCTAATCCCTCGTTATGATTTCTATGGAAAAGATTATGTTAATGATACTCAACTGCTTCAGGCTATTTTTCTAGTAACTTAAATTCTGCACCTTGACTAGTTAATTGTACAAAAGTATATATGATTACTGCTATTCATCTAAATTTTGCCAAGAACCGTGGCATGCACTGATATTATATGTCTCTTTTATTCGTTTTATTGCTAGATTGAAGTGAATGGGGGTAATTCAGCTCCTCTGTATAAATTCTTGAAGTCCGGCAAATGGGGTATTTTTGGCGATGATATTCAGTGGAACTTTGCCAAGTTTGTGGTTGATAAGAAGGGACAAGTAGTGGGTCGCTATTATCCCACGACTTCTCCTCTCAGCCTTGAGGTCAGGACTAAATTATTCTTTAAATTACTTCATATACTTTGTGCTGCTTCTGTTGTAATTCTCTTGCCATCTTTTAAATTGTAATGCAGAGAGACATCCGTCAACTTCTGGGTATTTCGTGAAGGCAACTAACTGGGAAGAGAGGATATGGCGAATGTGTTGTCTTCCTCAGTTTCTTAACAGCTTTGTCTCGAGGCAATGTTATGCAATAAGCATAGACTTGTGTTATGCTTAATCTTCTCACACATCATATACCTTGTCACACAATGGTTTCCTCCTTTACTTTCTTGTTTCCTTTTTAGCTTCATTTCTATCATAAACCATACTTCTCTTCAGTTTTTTTAACCCTCGGTCTTCCTTAGTTATAAATGTTTCACCTATGGAAGTTTCAATTTTTGACGATTTTTTAACTCATTTTATCCTTTATAAATGCTTCATTTTGAATATTACTTTCTAAAATTCCAACAAAAATTAATAGAAGCTTAGAAGTACAAAATTATGCGTCTTAACAGTTCTTTACGAATTACAAAAATAATATAAATGTCTCAAAAGAATGTTACTGTTCAAGTTATGATAATTTTTATTTACAGAATTAAAACAAACAACTTCAGAATTATCCTTTAGTTGTTTGTAATGTTATCGTTATCATAACTCCAAAATAATTAGCCTAAAATTTCAACTCCTCAAAATATCCTCACTTCGTGAATAAATTCTTTTTACTAAAATGTGTTTCCAATTGTATAATTAAATAAGAACAACAATCACATCTTTCCATAAATAGATTAAACACCGGATGCTTAACAAGGATATTAAAATATTAATCCATCACTTAATCGATTCGTGTGGAGCTTGCAACCAATAATTAATAAACTTGTCATTATTACATCGAAGAAATAAATGATATCCATTTAAAAAACGGTCAAAAGACATAAACAACATAAAGTAAAATGTGGCAAAGATATTTTAATTTCAATCAATACGCATAGATAAGTTGCCTGACCTACTATTACGAGCAGGCACAGTACCTCCCCAACCGAACCTCTCCATCGAATCTTATAAGCAGTCACTAGCCAATCATTATACTAAAGAGGGGTTTAGTTACGTGGATTACATTGTATGCAGAAAACTCGGTTTCACAGATCCCTGATGCCATGCTGGAATTCATAAGCACATGCTTAACCCTTTCTTCATAAAATAATCTGTGCCAGAAAGTAAGATTAATCGTAGACCTTAATAGAATATCTTATATATTATTACCCTAAGTGGTTGAGACGAATTAAATAGAGAATAGTAACGAGTTAATGCATTGGAAACCGAACAAGTAAGAAAAATCAGAACTGAGGTGGCATTGAGGAGCGAGGCTATTAACATCAAAGTGATATCCTTGATGTGTTAATAGATTAGCACAAGCTTTCAACTTGATCCTGATATTTTGCTTTTCACTTCACCAAACACTTTTTTCTTAAGTCAAGAGTGTTTTACTTGACCCTGAAATCCATTGGTTACAGCATAGGTTAGCAAGAACTTGTCACCCATAAACGGGGATAGCAAGAGTCACAATGCTCACAAATTCGGTTCATTTACAACAAAGAGATTTCTATACAAAACTGCAATGTCTTGTAAAGTAATAAATGTTGTTCACCCACGCGTCAAGTCAATACCAGTGTGTGGATGTGCACTTTTCACCTCTAATGGCCTTGATTGAGCAGGCCACATGCCTGGGGCAGGAGAAGAGTAGTTTTGATTAGGAGCACTGGCTGGAGAAGCTAACTTGTCACTACTCTGAGGTTCAGAATTGTTATCTTTTGTAGCAGTGGTCACTTGTTTAGTCTTTGGCTTAGAGCCTGCATATACAAAACTGCACACTACCACCTGCACCAAGCGAAGTCTCAAATTCTCAATGTTTGTATCTAAAGCATGTAAAGATGTAAAAGAACGTAAACAACCCTCCCTCCACTGCTCCCACCCCATTCAGAATACACCTTCTAGTTGCTGAACTTAGTGTTTTAACATCTTGAATGAACATACAGCGTGCTTAAGTACAAGAAAGTGTTTGAGCAATTAAGAATATACCTGAACTGGGCTTGCAGCTATAAGGCTGGCAACACCACCACCAATAATATGACCATCAGGACTAGAAAGGGAAACACTCATGCCGCCTGTTCTACTGCGTGGTCCACCTTCTTCAGCAACCAAATAAGAACCAGACAAGCATAATATTTGAAATCGGCCCTGTAAAGCGTACAAGATAAAAAAAATGTTTACTATTGCATCATGATAAGAACAGCAACCTAATTCACTTTAAACAGTACTCAATCTCATTAGCCGTTGCATAAAGCTGAATTTTGATTGCAATACCAGAATTGCTACCATTTACCCCTTTTCTTGAACAGCACAGAACTATAACTTAATCAACTTGCTACATGATAACTTGTCACTAAGTTAGAACCAAGCAGAGGAGATAGAGATGAAGGATATTTATGATTAAAATTTCTAATAGTCGAGGTATGCAGTGTTCAGTTCTTTAACCTCATAAGAAGCACTGATGGTAGTAGAAGCTGGCTGGCGCAGAGTGACAGAAGAAACAGTACCAGTTCCAGTTAAGATGCACAAAGCCCTTGGCCTCTGCTGTGAAAATGAGAATAACTTTGCTACAATATCCTGAAACAAAGAAAGTCTACAATCAAGTAACATGTAAATTAATGTACAATTATAAATAACAATGTTGAAGGTTTACGACATGATGAAAAAAAGTAAATGTACCGATTACTTCAGCTGAAATTAAAATTAGATGGATCCATTAAATATCATCAGTTTTATATCCAATCAGTAACCACATTGATGTGTGATGCTTCAGTTTATACGCCATTGACAATCCCAGACTACATGAATATTAAATCGTTGGATGCACTCAATGATTGCAATTGACCATCCATGAACAGTATATCAATATTATGAACAATAGTAGAGAAGCACTCTAAAATTAAAAAAACAAAATACCATTTCTAAACTACTTTTGATCATTTCTGAATGAGTACATGAAGTACGTACAACTAATCACATCTCTCTCAAATCATGGAAGACAACTTTTTTGGTTGGGAAAATCATATTTTCATCATGTTGATGTAAACAATTATTTAGGAGTTTTTAAAATTTGAAATATCCAACGTGAGCTGAAAACATTTATATATTTATGATTTCAAAAGACAGTAAGAGAATTAAACAAACTATAGGAAACTATAGCTCTTGTAAAATACCTCCCCAACTCCAACAGTGATAACATGTGGTGAAAAGGCCAGTCCTGCAGAACTGTTCATCCATTCACCTAGGAAGAGAGAAACAAAATCACCGTAAAAGTTTACAAATTTCATGGAAAAAAAGATAAACATGGCATTTTCAATTACTACTAACCATCAAAATAATAGAAAATAAACAATTTCATCAGAGAGGAAAGGGTAGTTCAATACTAAATGTTCAGATTTTCATGGTTTCTGAAATCTTTAGAATGAAACTAGACAAATCTTGCAATCACCATAAGAACAAAATTAGAATCACGATGTTGCTTCTGTAAACCATGTGCTTGAGAATCCGCACATATGTTGAACATCAGAAATTATAACAATGAGCACTTTTTTCTGCTTGAGAAAACACTTTTTTTACTTTCTTTTCAAAAGCTGTCAGAAAGCTCGACAAAAAATATTGTCTTTTTCTCAAGCAGAAGCAAACACACTAATTTCCACAGTTCAACCTATCTTGAAAGTGTTCAGAAGATCCATATATTACAATCACTATCAATTCAGGGATTTCTGAAGAAGGATTTATGATTAAAAAGTAATGAGATATCAATAACTTGGTAGCCAAAACCACCACAAACATAAAGCACAACAATGGCAAAAAATAGAAAAATATTCCAAATAGATAAAAGAAAAAGAAAATAGTAAAATAGAAATTGCCACTTCAAACAATAAATCGTGTAAGGGAAAAAAAAAACAGTATGAAAAGGGTGCACGTTCACTGCCTTTCTTTAGAGTATAACCAAAAAAAAACAAAATAAAAACCCAAAGTCGGGATGTTAATCATAAATTTTAACAGTTGTCCATTTTTCCAAGCACCAAATAAGCATAAAATCAGATTTAACAACCTATATACAAGTACACATATTTTACGGTAATCTTTCTCCATTAAATTTCTCAGATAAAATACATGACTTAGTCTCTTAAAAATATTTAATATCATTGCTTTTGTTCCCAATTTATTTTCATGCATACCCTAAAAGGATGAACTTGAAAGCAAGTTGACAACCTCAATAGGAAAAAAATTGAACTGGTCAGCGAGCCGTCAACTTCAGGGCCAAAGAAACAAGGTAACTTGTTTTAGGAACCTTATCAACAATTATTAACACCCCACTTTTCCCTTTTAAATGATAGTTTCACTTTTGAGAAGTTGAATCTCTATCAACAGATCAAGCAATCAACAGGAAATTATAATTATAATTATAATTTCAAACTAACATAATTATAAAAATACCTAAATTAGCAAGCTGTTGCTTCCTTCCACTTCCAGGTGGGCGCCCTCTGGGTCGTTTCTCTGTGGGAGTGCCTGATCCCGGGGTGGAATTAGCAGTGGCAGACAAGGGAGAGAGTCTCAGGGAAACAGTCCCACTATCAGGACCGTACTTTCTTGGCCTCCCTCTTTTCTTTTTCACAGGGTCACCGGAAGAAGGCATTCCACCTCCACTTCCACCATCAGGTGAGGAACCTAAGTTAATGCCAGGTGAAGAACTTAAGTTGATGCCAGGTGAAGAACTTAAGTTGATGCCAGGTGAAGAACTTAAGTTGATGCCATGACCGAAACCTCCTCGCTGAGACTGAGGTTGAGACTGAGACGGAGGCTTAGCTTCTAATGAGAATGTAGAACTTGATGAGACATTAGACAAAGCTCTGAACCCAGAAGGTGGTTGGAACCCAGAGGGTGTTCCAGTCCCAGGACCAGACCCACTAACCCCTCCTCTATGCTGCATGTAATATGGAGCAGAGCCGCCAGGAAAACCCATACCTTCTCTTCCATCCATGCATTAACCAACAGGTTCGTCAATTGTGAAAAATAATACTCTATATTGTGTCTTCAACCCGAAATCCTCTCACTGGTGCTATCTTCAACTAAGAAACCAATAGAAACACAAGAACAGGGGTTGAGAAAGATTCCCTTCTACAAGTTAAAAAGCAAATGGCTTCCAGAATGATGGAAAGATTAGATCTTTAACCCTAAATCGAAGAATGCTAGAAGAAGATCTAAAGCCCAGAAACACCAAAGATTCAAGCTCAAAGATTTTTAAAAGTAAATGCAGAACAGGTTAGTGAGGGAAAATGTAGAAAAAGGAAGAGGCCTGGATTAAAGAGAAAAAAGTGAAACTAGCAGAGTGGGGATTGTGCTCCGGAATCATGTGCGTAACAGGCTACGAAAACAAAACCCTAGATTTGAAAAATCTAGGGTTTTGACAGAAGAATGCTGTGTGAGTGGGGGTGGGAAACGGGTAGAGAAAAGACAAATAATGGGACTTCACTTGGGACTTGAGAAGAGAATGGGAAATTAAAATAAAAATAATAATAAATAAATAAGTTAAGAAGGCATTTGAATTAAAGAAGGTGTGCTTAGATACTTTGTGAAAATCAAAATGAAAAGAATATATGTATCTATCTGCATTAAATTCAATATTATTATTATTATTATAAATTTCTAAAAGAAAATAAATAAAAAAATAGTAATAATGGAGTAATGAGAAAGGAAGCATAGTGGTGTGAATTTGGAGAGACAGTGTGGGCCTACCAAAGTACCAAACACAGACCAAATGACCCTTTTCGTATAAACCAATTGTCAGGTCATCCCCTTCATCCTGCTCAATCAACCCTTATCTTATGATAATATCTTCATTGGAGGCATTCTTTATTTTCAACTTTCAAAAATTTATTTCAGTGTACACTTTATAGGATATAAAGTCATATTTATAGACTAATTTAAAATAAAATCTAAAGTAAATAGTACTAAATTATAATTGTATTTTTCTTAGATAATTTTAAATTTCTAGTTTTTTTTTATTTTGGTCTATGGTTCTAATTTTATATCTGTGTAATTATTTAAATTTAAAAAAAAATGTGAACTTTGTTCATTGTTTTATATTATTTTTTAATTGTTAATTCTATAAATTGATTATGCTATGATTCAGTTTGAGTTTTGAAATTAATATCCGTATGCTGTTTTAATTTAACTTTTGTATTTGTTGTTGGTGTGATATTTTGACATTTTGAAATTTGAAACGAATTTATGAGTTTTTTATTTTATCTAAGTTTAGTATTTAGTTATGATTTTCAGTTATTAGGTTGTTTGTTGTTATTTTTAGTATGTTATCTTTTCAAGTCTCCTTTAATTAATGATTTTGATTGATTTTGTTATAATTATACGTTAGAATTATTTTAATATAATATTTAAATTTTTGTTTTTAATTATTCATTTTTGGAGAAGCTTGTCGCCTGTGATAAAATCAATTTTGATCACGGAATGACTAAATCAAGAAAGAACATGGATGAAGTTACAAAATAGTTATTATTTAATGATAAAAAAACAACCAGAGTCAAACACACTTGTCATTCCTTTTCTTTCTTTTTTTTGTAAGTGATATGTGACAAATAATTTATATAAAATTTTTAATGAATGATTGAGTTATGGCAATAAGAAAAACAATGTTTTTAGTTTAGGTATTTGTAGTGAGTAAATTACTAACCACTTTCTAAAGAAAATACAAACTAAACACATTTATTACTCTCTTTGTAAAAATATGTTTATGCTATCAAATGCATGTCAACTTTTAAGTATATGATTGCTTTATTTGATGTATCAACAAAAGAAATGTAAAGAATAATTCTATTTGGATAAAGTGATTTGAAGAGGAATGCAAGTAAATATTGGTTGAATTGATAAGCAAAATGCATTCCTTTTAAATAAAAAGAAAAGATAAAAAAAAATCATTCATATTAAATTACATTATTGGTTCTCATTTTTAAGAATAATTTCTTATTATTTTTTCTTTCTTTATAATAATCGATTCTTCTGTCTTTGATTTTGGTTTCAGATTCCTGTAAGAGTGTCACACCTCTTTGAAATGCAATTAAGTAATCGAGATTGTGAACGCGATTGTGAACGGGATGAAAGTATTGCCTGACAGGTTTGTGGGGATGGAGAAGACAAAGATAGAGATGGTCAAGAAGGTTGAAAACATGCACATAGATATGGAGACAAAGATAATAAAATACTTTAAGAATGTGGTCTCGATAAGCATTTACCAAGGTAACTTTCACTTGGTATTGTTTCAACATATGTTGCTATTAAAATCAATCAAGTACCAAACACAAAATTTATCATGTTAAGATGATAAAGCAATGAAACCATAATAAGGAAGAAAAGGAGAGAGAAGAGGAAAGTCAAGCCCATAGCTGCAGAATGAAATTTAAAATGTTTAGAGAACTATGTAATGTAATTATTATATTTCTAAAAATAGATGATTTAATTGGTGATTAAGGCCTTGTTCATTTGGGTGGATTTGTGGGGAGTAATTAAGAGGATTTGAAGGTAAATTTTTTTTGTTTATTTGAATAGAGTTGGAGGTAAGTGAGAGTAGAATTGGAAGTAAAATTTGTGAGAATTAGTGTAGGATTTAATTTATCTGACAGATTAAAAAAATTTACTTCCAAATTCACTCTCACTTACCTCCAAATCTATTTAAATAAACAACAACAAAAATTATCATCAAATCCTCTCAATTACTCTCTCCTAAATCCACTCAAGTGAACAAGGTCTAAGTTTTTTTAATGTGAATTTAATCCATTTTTTTTATTGAATAACATGTTTGCTTTAAAACTACTATTTTCACTTATTTGTTATAACAAGTTAGTGAAAAATGGTAAGTGTATCGATCACATGTAATAAGTAATAAATATCATTCTCTCTACAAAGGCTTGTATAACACATAATTCAAAAGTCAAATAGACAACAAATCTCACAAAAACACAAAAAAAACCTATTTTTGAGCTTTTATTGAACACTTGGGCATACACAATCATCCTAATTCTAAATTTATGTTAAAATCAACTCACAAGATTACTCAAATTCTATTTATAATGACTTTGAACATATGATAACCCATCAAGTTCAAATTCCTTAAATCCTTAATAAGCAATTTAAGAGTGTTAAAATTATTATTGAATCATGCTATATCCTTAAATTCAAACTCTATTAGGTATTTAATTTCAGTTATAGGTTCAAAAGACATTTTCAAACACCTCAAGAACTAACAACAAACATTAAACATAGAAATTAAATATTAATTTTGAAATGAAAAAACATATCACAAAATACACAAGATTCAGTTTATTACATCTAATATCAACAAATAGGATTAACTCTCTGCGGTGGAGAACCTGGGATTTACAAATTAAAGAGATAAAGGAAGAAATTAAAACCAAAGAGAGATACACGCCTTTCCCCAAGGTTCTTTGCCTCTACTTCGTGCTTCAATTGCGCTTCCTCTTCGCATTTTCATCTCCAATTCGTCATCCATTTTTCTTCTCAACTCAAAAAGGACAAAATCATAGTTGATGAAGATTGAAGTTCAAGTAGAAGAAGGGAGACAACACCTCCAAACAACCTCCAAAGGTCTCTCCTAGATACTATAGTTGAATAATAAAGTACGAGAGAAAAGAATGTTCAAAAACCTCACGAGAAACATGTTTAAATACTCAACTTTGACATGTCAATGCATTGAATGTCATTAATCAAAACACAAAAAGGAATTATCAGTCAAACTACCGCTCAACGCTATTTTCCATCGCTTAGTGTAAATTCTTTCACATTTGTTGACGCGCAACGCTACTTTTCCAATGTTCAACATTATCTGTATAGAGGACTGGTGACATTTAACCCTACAAATATGACGCTCAACCCTAAACAATTTGACAACATTAAAGCAGTGAGTGATCCCAATGGGACCAAAGTAAATCTTTTCTTCAAATTAATATTTTCTTGTCCAAAACATGTTATTTTGAGTTCTTATTTATTTTTATCCATTAGATTGCTCTTTATTAATTTATTTCACACATTTAAACATGAAGATTAGAAATCAAACAAATATAAAACAACTAAAATACAAAATAATACAAAATATATTAAATTTAAGGATAAAACAAAATTAAAACTATAAAATAATTGATTTATTCATAACAATAAACACTTTAACAACAAGCATTTTCTTTATTGATTTTTTTTGTTAAAATCTTTTGTAAAAGAATTATTAAAATCTATTTATAAGAACCTCTTTTTATCACTTTAATCAAATTCTGTTTTCGACATAAATGCGAAATGTATTAATTTTTATTCTAATATTATTGTAATTCAAATAAAAGTCAGCATTTGCATTTCATTACATTGTTCTAAGTTTGTGATCATTTACATCTACACATATAGCTACTAGGTCACTTAACAATAGCTCAAAATTTTAGGAATGAAAATAATGATTGTGCATAAACATTTTCGTTCCAAAGTATACTTTCATATTCATGCCTTAACTTCCTTAAGAAGAGTTGTTAAATTTTATACATATTATCATTCATTCACTTAAAAAGATTTATAATTATAAGAATGCTAACAATAATTGCAACTGCAACTCTAAATGCAATATTAAAATATTTCAACGTTGAAAATTAACTTCAATAAGTTAATGATAGTATCTTATTTTTTTAATCTATCTTCACAGATATTTTATTTTTAATTTCCATCTTATCATGTAAATATTTCACATCTTTCTTGCACCACTCAAAAAGTAATCAGGCGTATGAATTCACAATTGCATATTAATCTAATAACTATGAAAGGAAAAGATAAATTGATTATGTGATTATTCTAACTAAACAAACTTACAATAAAAAAAAAAATCCTTCAAATCGATATAGACTTGAAAAATTTACAACTCCAACCATACTATAGAGTATGACAAGGCATTATGATGACAACATTTCATTAAAAGACATACACCACACACAAACTTTCTTATTATTATGAAACCAGTCACAATTAACTAAGTGACGAAGGAAATTATGTAACTAAAATATAATTTTTAAGAATTATGTGTTATGTCAAATAATAGAATGAAAATCACGCGATTTCTTTAAATCTAATGAAAATTTATGCATTTTAGTCTATAATATAATATAGTTTATTATTATTTAAAAAGACATTAAAATTCAATTTGAAGATAAAGATAGATTAAAAATATAAATGTATAAATAAAGATTTGTTATGATAAATATATTATTCTTTTTAATTGCAAAGACAATGTAAAAGAGTGTTAGATTATCAAGATAATCAACTTAATTTATTGATCAAACATGTTAAAAGCAAGTTGTATTGATTCATTAGATCAGGTGTTTGTCTATCTACTTACGTTTTTATTTTATATAAGATTAAAAATCAGATTCAATGTAACATATAAGTTACGGTTTTGACACATTTAATTTTTACTAAAGATCGCAACAATACACATGTTTAATTTTTAATTATGAAAGTTAAAAACGTATCTCATTACAAATGGCCAGAGAACAAGCAAATTAGATTAGTGAACAAGAAATAAATATTTATACATTACATTAGTGATCGTTAAAAAAATAGATAAGTTTTTAATTATACTTTATTACTATATGTAATTAACAGGAATTAAATGAGTTATTATAAGATTAATTTGAGAATAAACCCATAAATTTAGTTACATTTATGATTAACACACACCTAGTAGGAAGAAAATACTAAAAGAGATATTGTATTAAAGAAAGAATCGAAATTAACTTGGAGTTACCAGATTGCAAGTGACCAGCCTTTTACGATTATTTCTTGGGTATTTATATTAATATTTCTTCGAATTTTCTCATATTACAATATCACTTTAATTTTTTAAAATTTATACATAAATTTATTTTTTAAAAAGATTATATTATCTTTCTTTTGCACATGACTACGCAGTTATTTAATTTAAAAAAAATTACACTTACAAGGAAATTTATTATAATAATAATAAAAAAATATAATTTTGAAGAAACTTCCTAAATTCTATTGCAATTTACTCTTACTAATAAAGTTATGTACCTTTCGTGAATAATAACATTATAGAATTAGTTTAAGATTGTTCAACTTTTTTTATCTTGTTAAAAAAGTTGTTGTTATCAAATAATTACAAATTGATATTTCATATGTTAAATTAAACTAATGTCATTTAATATGCAATTATATTTGTAAATGTACATATCATTTTGAGCCGTAAAGCCTAAATTATTATACAATTATACAAAATAAATAAATTTTGAACCCTATTTTAATTGATGTAAATTTCCAGAGACACATCATTCAGCCAGCATAATGGACTAGCAAGAAGAACCAACAGTCTCCGTGATGAAATAATTGATGCCGGACTTTTACTAAAATAATTTTTACAGCTTCTTTTAATGAACAAAATCTGTTTCTTTTTTCTCCTTATGATGCACATGCAAGATTAAGACCATGTTAAAAATTAAAAACAAAAAAGTAATTTGCTTGAACTGAAAAATCAATTCAGACAACCTCAAACTATATTTTTTTCCTACCAAATGATACTCCACTAAATTTCTTTTTTACTTTGACATTCAATTTAATTTTAAGATTGATCAAGCCAAAGATCAAGACAAATCAGACCAAACCAAGATTAAGATAAACTAGGTCAGGCAAATGTCAAGATAAATCAAAGTAGGTCCAAACCAAGATTAAGATAAACTAGGTCAGACAAATGTCAAGATAAATCAAAGTAGGTCTAAGGTTGAGACAAATCAAATAGGATCAAAAGTCAAAACGAGCCAACCTAGACCATAGTTTGAAATAAGCTAAGTCAGATGTTAAGACGAGTAGGATTAACCAAAGGTTAAGATAAGCTAAGTTTGACAAAATGTTAAGACGAGCCCAGGTCAAAATTCGACCAAATTCAATCCAATGTCCAAGGTCGAAACTGAGTTGAGTCAGCTTTGACAAAAAATCAGTCAAATTCAGCCTAAATTACCATGGTCAAAAATTGGCAAAATTTGATTGGGATCGCCACAACTAAAACTCAGTCGAGTCACCGAAATTCAAACTTGGTTGAGTTCATATTGATCGAAATTCAATCAAATTTAATTGAGTCAGCTCCGACTAAAAATTGATCAAATTCAATCGAGTCAACCATGACTGAAACTTAATCTAATTTGTCTTGACTAAAATTCAACCAAATTGATCCGGCTAAAAATCAACAAAATCAACTCTAACTAAAAATTGATCGAATTCGACCAAATCACCCCTGCCAAAGTTTGGTCAAGTCAATAATAACCAAACTGAACTACAATTTTAAAGACTCTCAAACAAATAAAATTTATAAAACAAAGTACTTTTAAACTAATGACTAGTTAACAGAATTATAACTTTATAGATTTTTTTTTAACTGAACTATAAAATAATATAATTGAGCTTTTAATCTAAATAGTTCAATACTTTTGATATAATATAATACACTTAATTCATAATTCAGTACAATTTAGTTAAATTTTTCCCACCCCTACATCCAATGAATCTTTCAAATACTTTTACATATGGTGAGAAATTGTCTCTTGGATTGCTAGCCCTTTTTCTGTCTTTCTTTTTTTTCTACAAAATCATACATAACGTGCCAATGGGTCTATTTGTAGAAATGGAATAAATGGGTCTACCTCGCGCGGAGCTTTCCTCTCAGTCGGTTACAGGCTAAAATTATGATGTGATATTAGAAGTTTGATCTCCCACTAGAACTTTTCCCTCCAATGTAATAAAAAAATTCATAAATAAAAAACAATTTCATAAACAGTGATACAAGTTAAAAATACGAGTACTTGGTGCAAGAAAAATGTATCAAATTAATCCCAATAATTTATGTAATCTACAGTGTTGTCGTCTTTTTGTGGCCGCTCTTCTTATTAAATCATAATGAAACATAAACTAAGCCCCGCATCTAACTATTTCATCAAGGTTGTAAACTAATACTAATATGACTGAAAGTCACATGATTCATTCCATTTCAGCTTCAGAATAGAGAATGCAAATATAGGAAAAATTTAAAATCCATTACACTGTCCCCCAACCAACCTTTAATTCAGAGGTAGTTGTGATTTGTGACCATGCCTACACCTGTAGAAAGAGCATTAATTCATCAAATAATGTGAAACCTATAAAGAGAAAAGGTACATAAAAGTAAAAAGGGGGAGAGCTACCACAGTAAGTTACTAGTTTTAAGAAATAGCAATCACGCAAAGGAAAAAAAGAGAGAGAGAGAGAGACTAACATAGCAAGATTGAAAAGTAACAAAAAATTAAGAGTTCCTCACTCCACTGCTGTCTGCTTCATCTTCCTGTTGACAAAATCCAGGTACCCCTAAAAAATAAAAACATTTACGTAGAAACCTAATTATATAGCTCAGCATAACATACAGCCTCAAATGATATAAAAATCTAAACAAGATGTTTACGTGGTTCAGATTGAACTTCAGAATCCCTTGCAAATAAATAGGGTCCATTTGCCCAATTGCAAATAAAAAAATTTACTTTTCAATTTAATCTAATTCCTATCCGAACCATGAAAACCAGACAGAATATACTGGTGCTATAGTGCATAAATAGTCAGATCAGATGACGGCCATCTAGTAGAGGATGTCGCCGAATAATTACAGACAAGGAATCACTTATTTTTCCGTTCAAGGCTTTCATTGTCATACATTTGGCTTATAAATGTAAAAGAAAAACAAATAAACCATTTCCTACTTCAGAAAAAAATATACACATCAATTTGAGGCCTCACTGTCTAATACATTTTTAATATGCTTATGGTATTTTTGCACATACTTTTCTAAAAGCACATCTAGAATAGACAATTTAAGAAGAAGAAAATGAGTCTTTTCAGAAGCTAAAATTAGTTTATGCATAAGCTATTTTGTAGAACCCCTTTCATATAACTTCTCTAAATTTTTGTTTTTAACTTTTATATAAGTTAATTTTCATTTCCTTTTTTCTTTTTCCTTTTCTCTCCAAAGATTTCTTATGGAGAATCATGTTCAAATAGACCCTTCGTACAATGAAGAGAACACATTGTCTTTACCAAAATGAGTAACATGAGGAGCACAATAGTAGATTATGTCAAGAAGCAGCTCAAAGAACTCACTTGAAGTATTCCTACCGCTGCAAACTTGTCTAGAATAGTCTTGGAGAGTACTGGATGGTTCAAGTTCAAAGGCTTTAACAGCAATTCCACATTCTGCAAACAAAGTTCTACTTTAGATTTTGTCACATTCTTTGAGTTTATTCGCTGGAAGAAATTGGTAACTTTATGAACAATGTGCCAATTATTTCAATCAAGATTTTCAAATTTCTTTCCTTCATCACCTTAGTCTTTCTCCACTTACATTTAACCACATTATTTTGTACAAGAATTCATGTAAATCATTTTGTTCCGTGTAGAAATGTTCAACTTCAATATACAATATCCGCTTTACACTTCATAGATATTTAATTCTTTCAACAGTGGTAGACACCAACCAAGGGAGAGGTTGAGTCATTTTGAAAAAATAGCACGGGGAAAATGTAAATTCATTAAGTTTCATAATAGCAATCATGTTAACCCACCTTTGATGTAAAGCACTCATTCCAATATGTATACTTTACTCCTTCAAGCATTTTTGTTCTACAGAGGTGATCAATTAAGATCTTCACCGGCGCAGCCTATAAATAAAATGTATGAGTACAGGAAAATGAAAAATATATGAATGATCAATGAAATGAAACTCACTTCAGAAGACACCCGATGCCTGTCAAAAGGGAGGCCAACAACAAATCCCTTCAGGGAATATTTAGACATCTACATATAAAACAGCTGAAGTCATCATAACATGCTTCGGAGTATTATTGTTCAATTCGCTAGGTTGTATCTATAAATGATAAAAATAAATATATAAATATATCATATGCATTCCCCGTGTACAGTAAACCAAGGGTCAGGCTAACTAACATACAAATAGAACATGGTACAAGTGAAAACACTAAGTATTCCCATAACACAATTGTGTGCGACTACTGTTGACCTGAAAGGGAAATCTTACATCATCAGCATTCATCTAAGATAGAAGAGACATCTCACAAATAATAAAAAGAATCATTACTAAACAGATTAAATAGTCATTTTTCTTTTATAGGCAAAAGGATAAAATGATCACTGAACTAGAAAACATGCAGAACTGGTGAAGGATCTTATGTGCCTCAAGTATGTAGTGTATATATTTTGTCAAGACACAGATGAAAGAGGAATATAGTTGAACAAAACAAGTAGTAAAGCTGGTGCAGATGGCGTGTACTTATGGTTACGTTCATGTTAAGAGCCTCAACAACTCAATTAACATACTTTACAAGTATATATAAGTTTAATTTGAATTCAGAGGACAGAAGAAGCTCACCAGATTCTGAAAATCAGAAGCCATTAAACAAATATTTGACTTCTTCCTGACGAGAACACTGGCATTGCGAATTGCAAGCGTATGCACTGTTAGTGTTACGAAATAATAAAACTTTATATTTTAGTAAGAGGGTGAAATAGTGGAACCTGAAAGGTGAAGCAATTTTGTTGTCAAAGTCAGAAAGAGCGAGGCCAACATATTTCTCCCCGACATCCAAACCGAGCAACCTTCCCCGTCGTTGGTTTCGGGTTGAATTACTCAAATGCTGGAACAACTGCAAGGGCTTCATGTACCTCATTTCATCTGCCTATAATTTTGGATTAGCGTTCCTTCGCAATCGGATAAGTAAATGAATAATTATGAATCTAGGGTTTTCTATTCATAATCAGAGAGCAAAAATGCAACCAAATCTAAAGGAACCGCCGACGCAGAAACTTACCCCAGCTTCTCTTCTCTTCCACCAAGACCGATCGGAGTATTAACCACCGCCACTGAATACAAGTATTTTTTTTTTAAATTTGTATTGAAATCGTTTTGTAATTACATTCAAATGTCAATTATATATTTTATGTGTATCACATTTTAATATTTTTATTTATTATATATATATATATATATATATATTTTTTTTTTTTCACATAAGAATGATTAAGTTACGTGTTCAATAATAAATTCTTTTAGTCTATTATGATTTTTTTTTCTTATTATCGATTTTTGTTTAATTTGAATGATTTATTTTTTGTTAAAATGGTTTTTATTATTTTTTAAAAATTTAACTAAAATTATATTTAAAATTTTTTATTTGTGGTTTACTTTTATCATAGATATTGTTTTAATATTTTTTATATAAAATTATATTTATTTTAAAAGAAATTATTATAAATGTAGTTTTATTGTATGATTATATAAATAAATTTGATTTATTATGATATAATAATTTAATATAATTATAATTAATTTTTTTATCATCATTTTTAAATGATGATAAATTTACGTTAAATTTAAATTATTATAAGTTTAATATTTGTTTTTTTGTGTGATTTTAATTAAAATGTATTATAATTTATATTAATATATAAAAAATATATTTATTACAATTAAAATTTAAAAATTTGAAGTAGAGAAAAATTAAAAATATTTTTAATTTGAATATTTGTAGAAATATTTTAAAATTTTATAAACTGTTTGTAAATTTAGTAAATTTTTTTTTAAATTCTATTTAATACTTTAATTTGAAATATATGTAATTATAATGTTTTTCTAAATATTTGATATGAGAGAAATAAGAATACTCTTTTTTTATATTGAATATTTAATAATATTATATTTGTTTGTTATATTTTTTTTTATATAAAAATTGATTAATTGATATTAAAATAATAAAAAAGATAAATACAAATATATGTTAAGTATTTAATACTTGTTGAATTTGAATATGGAAAGTGGGTTAAATATTTTTTTAAAAATAAGTATGAAATATCGAAACTAGTTCCTGCCCTATTGCATCCTTACCAACAATATATGTTAAGTTTCTTTGTCTTTCTTTTTTATTTAAAAAAATGTTGAGTTTCTTTGTTTTTCTTTTTTAAATTGAATATATATTTTAATAAAGTAAATGGATTTCAGTTATATATATATTTTATTTTTTAAATGAGTTATTATTTTAAAATATACTTATCTCCACAAACATTTATTTTAAGATTTACTCATTTCAAGCTTCCAACAAACAACATAACAACTCAATTAACTGGCTAATTACCAATTAATAATTAACTATCCATTCTTGTCCATGAGCTTAGGTAGATCCACATTACTGCATCGAGTTAAGCCCAGTATGTGGACTCGAATTTTTGAGCTCAACTGCCCACTTGTCAGCTATTCTAATTTGGGTTTACTATTTACACCACTCTTTTATCTCTTTTCATTGCGATTGTTTTTCACGAGAATTGTATTATATAAAAATGAATTTCCCTTAATATAGGGCAGGTAAAAAAAAGGAATTAATAGAATAAAAAGTAAGACAAAAGTACTGGCGTTTTTTTATCAAGTTTAAAATAAACGTTAAATAATTTTACGTTAACATAATAACATACTACAGGTTTTGAATTTTGATGTTAACAAAATATTACGTTAAGCAACACTAGTAAGAACAGACAAAATAGTAAACCATTAAACTCATCAATTAAAATATCAAACACCAATGTTGCTCGTAGTGTAGGAAACACTTCGAGGGAATAAGAATGACATTGAAATGGGAAAATTTAGCATGTTATACTAATGAGGTTTTGGAAGAGTTTAAGGATTCGGATTTGGCAAGGATTTTAAGTCTCATATTTTGTTCCCCTTTTTACATTATTTAATCGAAATCAAATTTGATAAAATATTAAACCTTCTTCAAATATTAAACTCAATCCATAGTGTCAATTTTAGGGAATACAATGATCCGACCCTATATTTTGGATATGAGCCAATAGTTGGTCTCCTATTAAGAATTAATTTAACAAAGATTAGCCTCTATTGTTGTCAATCTTAAAAACCAATTTTACAAAGATCCAAAATATACATTACAAATGAAATTTCAGATTAGGATCTCTTCGGCAGAAGAATTTAATTACTGTACACAGAAAATTACACCATTATTTTAAAAGTCATCATGACAATTTATGATTAAATAATAATGTAAAAACCTTATACACTAAGTACATGGGCGTGTTAGCTATGTATGCTTTATCTAACTTATCCCATGAAAACTAATTGAATTCTATCAAATCCTGCCTAATTTTGTCAGCTGTATAAAAACTAATGGTTCCTACGTTAATTCACGCCCATCTTTATCCTATTAAGTCCAGTCTTCAAATCCAATGCAGAACCGGAAACTTAAAAATGAAATTTTCACATTAAGATGGATTAAAAATGACCTAGATGACACCATAAAAATCAATCGAATCAATTTAATGATCAATGATTGTGTACCATGTTCAACTATCTTTGTATGCAAATAAATGGAGAAAGACTTCGAAGTTCAACACGTTTCTTAGCTGCTCTTCTGAAAGGCTTTCGATTTTGCCACCTTAGACATTCTATCCCACTCGGATACCAACGTTCACTATCTTGATCCCTGGTAGTGAACGTATTGCAAGTGAGGCTGGGCGCGTCTCTCTTCTGTTTCTTTCTAGGGTTTGAATGCCTGGGAGAAGGGGTCTTTGGCTCCTCAAATTTACCACTAGTTAATCTGCAAAGCATGACAGATAATCATTAAAAATACCCAAAAGAATTGCAAAGATGATAGCCTCTAGCAGAAATACACATGACAGAACCATTCTTCCAGACACTCAACCAGCTGGAACCTAACAAAGTTTATTAAGTAATTTTCCTAATTTTTATGATGATGCAACAACTTGGGTTTTTCTGCTGATAAAATGGAGTTGGCAACTAATAATAATCTTTTCAAAATGCTGGCTAGAAAATAATATTTTAAAAATGTCAAGCAACCACAGTGAAATAAAACTACTCTCAAACTAATTTGGAGACGAATAAAATAAACAGACCTGTCATGGTTTGGAGGTAATCCTTCCGTACATGGGTTACACGCGGGACAAATGTAGACCTCTCTTGTGCATGGCAATTTCATGCAATCGAAGTGATACCACTCATTACAACGACAACATGCAATCATCCTTTCTGGATCAAAGGGCTTTCGACAAATACAATAAAGCATGCATCGTGCCCTTAACAACTATTGTGAACAGAAAAAATACTTGATTATAATCTCAACAAAATCATGACAAAATAAAAATGTCTCAACTTTAACAAATAAAGAAATGACCGATCTCTTACGCTTAGTTCCTCATTCGCATCAACAGGCAACTTTTCACCTTCCACTACAAGTTCAAGAACTTTATCAAGGCCGAATGCCCCAAAATCCGATGCCACCTGTTCATATTTAAAATTAAAAGTCAGCTAGAGTAATGAAGGACAGAGAAGAATCACCACCAAATGAAAAAAATAACCTTTTTGGCTAGTTCTGTCCACTGCAACACTAAGCTATTCACATTTGAAATTTTCAACATATAGTGATCTTCAGGTGATATGCCCATAGCCAGTCCCTATCATGCACTCGGACATTTCAGTAGGTTCAAAATTGTTTATATTGGCAAGACATTTTATAAAAGCAGAAAAGTGAACAGTACTGATAAAAAAGGGGACATCTTGGTTTTTCAATGAATGCCAAAAGAGAAGAAAATATAAACCAAGGCTACAGCAGATACCTCCTTCAGATGCTTCTGAATTCGCTGGACAGTGGGCTTTGGTACACCATTTAATATTCTATTGACTTGAGCTTTCCACAAGGTTTTTGCCAAAGTCAGCTCAAGATCACAAGTATCGTGCTGATCATAGACAACAGCCACGTTGCTAGCCTGTATTAATATGCGAAACCAACTCAATTGTAACAACCATGTTCCAGTTAAGTGAAATAATACAAGAACTAGATAAAAATAAATAAATAAATACATGCCTTTACAGCAGTGGCCAATTTTTCAGAGGTTATGCAAATATCTTGATCAACATTAGCTGATGCAAGGATTACAATTTCTTTCAAGAAAGATTTGCATTGAAGGGCTTTCTCAACAAGTTGACTCAAAACATCTCTTTCATCAATCCTGCACATACAATAGACAAATTACAAATTAATAAAAAACTTACAGAAAGGATTGTCAAAGGTAAAGAAAACAAGAAGTACGTGATGGAATTCATGTGTCGAAACTGCACACCACACCTGAATTATCTAGACCAAAAAAATAAACAAATACACTTATCCTAATCACTGTATACATGATTTTGTTGGTATATACAACGAACCTAGACTCTACAAATTTTCAACCATAGATGAAGGTCCAAGACTCTTATAGAACACCACCTCCTAAAAAATACAGAAAATAAGAGAGAAAGAAAGAAACTACAGAAATATATGTAGTTTCCTTAGAGTGACAGTTTGCAGAGTCATTCTAAAAAGAATCCAAAATCAACTTTCTATATTACATATTTCTGCTTAATTTTTATTTTTTTTAAAAAGTGTACAAAAAAAAATATTAAAATTATCATTGGGTATCCCACATACGTCTGAACTCTCTGCTCACACTGCATGCAACTTAGCCAATAAATAATTCCAGTTCTGCTAGGATCCAATCCTTACTATTTTCCAGCATCTGCAGACTAATGACAGAACCAACCCTTTAAAGCCCCCTCCCTTCCCCACAAGTATGATACCTCACACCCAAAGACACCTCAACAAAAATATCTAATTATACTCTAAAACAACCATAATTCCTTCTTCCCATAAATACAGTAGCATTAATGTTTATGTACCAAAACTAAAATACATTATAGCACAAGTATTTCTGCTTGACTTAAAACGTGACTTTACCTAATGTTTTTGCCAGTCTTAGCATGATACAGTTAAATTAAGGGATCATGAAAAGAAAAACTGAAATTATCCAAAGCAAATCTTGAGCAAAAATGGTGTAACTATCAGTGCAAAGTGCAGAAAAGAGTTTTCCAAAAACTATAACACATCTATGTCTAGTTTGGAAAGGTAGATTTTTTATGCTGGTAGCTTTTACATAAGAACTACAAATTTGTTTGACGGCGTGTTTCCAGGGAGCTTGCTACAAGTGATTTGAGAATCAAGCTAGGAGACACTTTAAAAGCAATTTTTGCCTAAAAGTTCCTTTGTTTTAAAATTTCCCAATTGTCCTTTTTCTATTTTAAATTGTATCCATTCAAGTGTTAATGTCTATATTGTATACAGACAAAATATCAGCATTTGAAAATTCAATTTTTCCAAACAGGGACATTTGAAAATAACTGCATTTGAGTAAAAATGAATATTATTTAAGAAAAATAAGCTCATTTATATATGCTGTACATAAATATTTAATGTGAACCACATTACCATAAACAAAAATTTTCGGCCTCAGACATGAGTTCAGTAAGAACTTTCAGTTCAACACGTTTCTTCTTAAACCTCTGCATAAAGAAAAAGAATAGCTCTACAAATGAGTTTCTGAAAGGACGAGACACAAACACACACACTAGCTGACTCCTGCTAAATGAAACAATATCCTACCAGTAGAGCACCTCCATTCTGATAACGGAATTCACTCCTTAGAATTTCACAATATGGGCACCGGTAGTTTTCAATGGCTACGTCTTTTTCTGTTAGTCCAACACATTGTGCATGATAGCTGTCCATATGAAACATATTGATGCACCAAACAAATTAATCAATGTATTTCTTAATAATGAAAGAAATTAACAGAAGTATGGAAACAACAATTTTTTCAGACTGAATACAATTATTTCCGTAATTAGAAAATCAACTTTGTACAGAGTATATCATGAGTGTTTGACCGAACCAGTGATGAAAGAGAGGAAGATCTTGTTGGGATGACAATAGGGCAGGTTATGTTAGTTGACTACTTGGAATTAAATTGGACACACCAGTTCCATAATTTTTTGGAACATGGCAATGGAATGTAACCCAAGGTCACAGGTGATGGTAAAAGGTAACATTCTGATGCCATGTTGAAAATCTGTGGTTTTAGGTAAAGAGTAAGAAAGGCAAATGAATAAGAATGAAACACTAACTGATATTAACTAAAAAGTATTACAGTGTGTTGATTGATATGTACATAAAACCTATAGCATGAACCCGTATATATACTAATCGTAATAGTAGCTAGTCAGGGGAACAAATTCTAGAGGATAATCTTAAGATATGATAAGATACTTCCTTATTTATTAATACTAATCCACTAACATGAAGATTATAAGCCATGAAAAATGTTACTTGTATAACAAATAGTAAAACACTTTGTAAAATGAAGAAATAAAAAATTGAAACGTTATTGATGCTATGGAGAGTAATAGACACAAAACTTGACACTGTACACTTTATTGTACGAATTTGTTGTGTGTATATGAAGTCTCATAAGCTATTGCCTGATTTATTATTCAGAGCTATGGAACTCCTATTTTTAGAAAACAAGAAGTACTTTACCAGTCCATACAAGTGGAACAAGTAAGAAATTCCTGATCTTCAGAATCATCAAAGCAGCAGATACATTGGTTTGATGCTATGGAGAGTAATAGACACAAAACTTGACACGGTACACTTTATTGTACGAATTTGTTGTGTGTGTATGAAGTCTCATAAGCTATTGCCTGATTTATTATTCAGAGCTATGGAACTCCTATTTTTAGAAAACAAGAAGTACTTTACCAGTCCATACAAGTGGAACAAGTAAGAAATTCCTGATCTTCAGAATCATCAAAGCAGCAGATACATTGGTTTGGTTCCTTCATATCTTGCAATTTGTCGTACATAAGCAATGATCTATCTAGAGTCTGTCCCATCTGAAAATATAAAGCAATGTCCTGAGTATGTGATACGTGATACGCAAATGGATCATGCAAAGGAAAATATGGCTAAATCAAAACCTTCTCCAATGCATGAAGTAGCGAATTTTCATTTTTCACTGAAGCTCCTAGTTTATCCATGCACGTTTTCTTCCAATTTTCCACCTTCTTAACTTCAGATAAAACCAAATCCAGTTCACAGCAACCAAAGGCAATGGTATCTCCATACTCCTGGAGGTAAGCAATGTCAGTGCTATGCAAGTGAACACTGATATGTGAAGTCATAAATAAAATAAAACAAATCGGTAAAGGCTCCCCAGCTAGCTTGAAAGCTTTCAGATTTCCAATAGTACTATTCACAAGCAGTGAACAAATAACCTTGGTAATCCATGCAAACTAAGAATATACACATAATGAAATTAAATTGAAAGAAAATGCTTGATGGGAAAGGTGCTGCAAAATATAATGTACAAGCTACAAAGGAAATAATAAAAAAAACACTTAAGGCTTAAAGTAAATCTACAAATAGAAAAAAATGAAGAAAGTAAACAAACCCAAATACAATTTGTCTAAAAGACAAGGAATATCCTGACCAAAGTGATCAGTACTTTTTTACGAACAATACAGAAGCTTAGATGCAAAAAACGAGAATCATAGTTTGGTGGTGGCACCTAAGTCAATCAGTTGATCTATAATCACATATAAAGGCCACCTGCTACACGTCCAGAAAATTTACCTTGAGCTGCAATATTGAAGACCAAGACCGCTCTCTTAAACTTAGACCAAAAAATTGGCACACTTGCTCTTGCCACAACCTAAACAGAAATAAAATACAATTAAGCATATAAAAACATTTTAACAAAATAATTGGAAGCAACAGTCTTCATCCACTCCATCCCGGTGTTTTAAGTGATTAAGCAATATATTCTTTACCGAGATGATGCACAATAGGAGACAGACATGGTTCAAAAAGTAGTATTGAAAGGTATAGAGTCAAATTGAAAATGACAATAACAACAATCAAGCTTATAAAAGAATTCAGAAGTGCAAAACTAATTGAAACATTTATGAAAAGGGAAGAAAATAAAAATTACAAGAATAAAACAGATCAACATAAAAACCACATAAAAGTCAAGTGCCACTTAGAAGACTATAAACAAATCAAATTAACATAAAGGATAATCTGGATTCTACAGCAAACAATTAGACTTACTTATGTTTTCCAATGGCATCTTCAAGTTGAATATTTACTGCTGTAAAGGTCATATTAATTGTCTGCAGAAAAAAGTTGTAGATGTAAGCTGTATGTGGCAAAACAACTTTTCCCAACCACTCTAAGAAAAAGCTCTCTCTCCAAAGTTCCATAAATCAATGCCTTTAATAAATCAGAAAATTTGTTAACGATTCGCAAAAAAAATGAGATCATAAATTCAATGAAATAATTAAAACCATACACAAATATAAAATTAGTTGAGATAACAACCACTTTATTTTATATGGGAAAAGACACCGTGCAACAATGCAAAACTACAGCCTGGGGAAGGATAAAACAAAAGGCAGTGAAACCAGAAGGAAGTAAAAAGTATTGTGAATACAACACAAAGTTGTTCAGTCTATATGTATCAGTAATAGGAAGGAACCCTTTGAAACAGTCATGCACATAACAGCGCTCAATCCAATTCAACAGCATGTAAGAACAAACATTTTAGTTTTGAAGATGTGACAATGAGAGTATTGTGATCCAACAAAATATATCAATGTACCAAAACCGAACACAGCATGAAATTTAGCCTTTTATTAAAAATATTAGAGAGAAGTAAAACCAGGAAGAGAATATGATATTCCCAGAACAGGAGTTGAAAAACAACTAAAAGAAAGATTCAAGTGTACACCAAATGCTGTCAAGTCTCTGCTTATCAGAAATGGAAATTCCCCTGAACCAATAATGCGCAAGATACCATTGACATAAGTATGTCCCAGAGATAAAATCTGTGAAACCCCAACATACGGTGTCTGATTGTAAGCATGATTCAAAAACCAACCTAAAAACTAAAACCACATTTTCTCTTTTGACATAGTTTCGCAACCTCTGCACTATTTCCTTTTACTTATAAAATAAGGGTTAAATACCATAAACGATACTCTGTTAATTTCACTCAAGTTCTTTTCCTTTTCATTATATATAAATGCCCGCACAAACAAGAATGTGGCCACTTTATTTAACAAATCAAACAAAACTATAATCACTCATCAAAATAACAAGATACACAAAGCAGAAAATTCCATAACCTATTACCTGATAATCAGTAAGAATAGCTTGTATCTCAGTCAACTTGGATCTTCTAGAATTGTAAGGACCAGAAATCGCCTCTAATGCCTTCCTAAGCCATTCAAGCCCACCTATTAATAGTTTCAACAGAGCCCCAGAAATACAGGAATGAGAAAGACCTTCCGCAACCTCCAAAACGTCCTACATGATTAGCAATCATCTCTAATCAACAACAAAGGAAATTCAACAAGATTAATTCTTAGCTAGCCCCATTAAAAAGGCCATGTTCTTTACCCCAACAGTTGGCAAACACCTGATCTTACATCCCAAATCAAGTTTTATTTATGCCCATGCAAAGAAAAGGTTAAAAGATTGACAAAGACGGTGAACAAAATTATTAAGCAATGAACCATGTAAAAGAAAAACGAGATTGCAGTCAGCAGTAACACACTAAAAGTTTCATGTGTAGTTGAATAGGAATAAGAAAATAATCAAATATGATACAACTTTGTAAGGCATCCAGATGAACGACTCAAAATAAAGTGTCAAGAGATCAAGTTAATACGATGTTCTTAATAACCAGTCAAAATAAACCAAATTTGGTGGACAGTTAGGCATGGAGGCAGGGTATATTTGGCATAAGCTTGTATATGTTCAAGGCAGCAGTCAAACACTAAAAGGATGGAGCAAGAAACCATATGTTTTTGCATTTGTAAAATGCACGACTATAACATAAATTGTCACTAGAGAGAAATAGTAACCTCTAAAGAAGGAGAGCAATTGGAGAAAGACAAGGCCCTTTTGCACCACTGCAGCGTAGAACAAGATGCTTGGAGTTTTGAAATCTCACTAAAGTCAAAACCCAGCGATATACCTGATGCTATGGTGGATTGGATTCTTACAATCAAATCTTCCATGTTACACATTAAACCACTGTCTACTTCATGCAGAGAGTTATCCAGTTCAAATAAGCACCGGGCATCATCTAGTACAGAACATGCTTCATACTCCCATGTTCTGCAGTTTTTCAAAACCAATTCAAGCATTCCTCTTTCTTCAAATGATACTTTAAGATGCTTCGATTGAGATACCAACATCTAAAAGTAGATGATCAAATTGTCATATTCATAATGGTCATGTTTTCAGCAAACTTAAGGCAACAAAACAAACAGAATAAAACAAGCACCTGTAAGTCCTCAACTTTCTGCATAGAATCAGAAGTTTGCATAGAAGAGACGAAATATGGTTTTGAATTCTTTAACCAGGAATTAGCTTCTGATAATGCATCCTTGACATCTTTAAGTGAAGGAAGAATAACAAATATGTTCTCTGAAGCTCTATAAAAGGAAGATCAAAAACAAATTTATCATTACCCAAAATAATTGTTATAAATAGGATAAAATCTTAATGTTATTAGTAGGGTACATTTATTCTCTTTCCTAGTTCCCCTACTCCCCTATTTCTATTAATAGGTTTAGTCATTTAGCCTATAAAGCTTCTATTACATACACAATGAATATACTAAGTTCCTTTTTTTCAAGTTCTCTTCAAGTATATTCTTGTTGAAGCTATAAACATAAAACATCTCCAGCTGCCGATAAAATAAATAAATAAAACATATCCAGCATTGTTGAACCTGATCATGTCCTCAAAGTCCGAAATAGGAGCCCCATGTGAAAGCATCTCTCTAGCCCTTTCCTCCCAAGGAATGGCAACAGTAAGCATGCAAGATAGATTGACAAATTGTTTCTCTTGCTCAATTTGAAGCCTGAAGAATCAATAACAAGCAAATGGTTGAAACTACAAAAAATAAAAACCTAATGATGTGCCAGTTCAGATGACGAAAGGGCATTTAAAATTACATGGTGGCTTCCTTCAACAGTTTCTGGATGAATTCCAAAGGCATCTTAAAATCATGCGCCTGTACCAATTTCACAGTATTTCAATCAGTTTTCACAGATTAAACAACTGCCTGAGCCTTTAACATGGCAAAGTTGATTAGCCCCTGAATACTAAGAAATCTTCTACTTTTTCATATTAAAAAAAAGCAAGGAGAGAAATGAGAAAACAGTATTAGAATGGTTAAATATATATAACTTGCCTTCACAGCCTTTTCCCGACACTTAGCCTTCTTCAGCTCAACCTCAACCAATGGCAACTCATCAACTGAGAAATATAAGTCAAACCTTGAGGCAGTGTAAACTAACAAGAAAATCAATAAATGCATGGGTCTCGAAAATGAAAATCTTAACCCGTATAACGCAGCAACATTCCCTAATACCTTGAATTTTCAAAGATAAACCTGCTTCAAAAATACTATTCAATTTATCAACTGCATCATGCTGATCTTCTTGCATATGAACTCTCCCTAAAACATCATTACAGTGGGAAACCCATGAAACAGTATCCGAATGGTATTGCCTTAGAATCTTGAGTTCTGGTACATCAACTGCAAAATTTTCCCATTCCTTAAGCAGCAAACTAACATTCTGCAAGGTTCCTTAGTCAATAAAGATATGCCTTTTAACCATCATAGAAAACAAAAAGAGATGACAAAGATTCAAAATGTAAACCTTGAGATTCATAGGTCCTTCTAACATATCATGACATTGAGCACTACAAGATTCAGCTTCATTTAGTAGATTCTGAAGCACATCTATCTCCGGGAGTTGAACTTGAAGATCCCAAAACTATTGAAAGCATGAATTTCATATTATTTTGTCAGTAACTTGAGTAATGCACACGTGTTGTGTCTGTGTATGACGTATATTACTCACATAAATGTGAAACACCTAATTTAAAAATGAATGATTTATCCACATGATTAGATTTAGTAAATATAATAGTTCAGTACATACGTAACAACACTTCTATTCCTCTGTTATTGATAACAGCTACACATGAACAAGGCTTGAGAAATAAACAAAGCCTGTGCAGTTTCCAGAGTTCTTATTACCTCTGCTTTTAGTTTATAAAAAACATCAACATGTAGTGCAGCAGGGTGTCTTGCTGAGATGCAGTTTCTGACTCTATCCAGCCATGCCTAACGAGCCTCAAGAAAATAGTGTTAGCAACATGAAAATTAAACACTGCATAAATCAACAAGACCCTGCAGTACAGCAAAAGTGTACAGTAGCTCAAGCACAAAATTGGGGTAGTTAAGAACATGAGCCAATCTTCGAACCTGGGATAGAGACGGACTCGCAAATAAAGCAAGAAATGGATAAAAATCAGGTGAACACTTTCCACAACAACTATTAGCTCTCCATATTTTGAAGATAAAAATATTTTAAATTTGTGTTTAGTACACGGTATTTTTAAGGTTTACTCACATTTAAAGATTAGATGGTAATGTTGATCATTTTTGTCTTTTTGTTTTTTCATTTTGCCAGTTATGTTGTTTGTGGAAGTGATTTCTTCCTTCTAAACATAATTTTACTTTTCTAAACAGCCAGCATTTAATTCAGGCTCAAAATTTGAAGCCCAAACCCATTTTGCCACCTCATATTGGCATGAGGAGTTTTGCTGAAATCCCAAATCAGTTTGGTGGGCTTGAGTTAGGCTCTAATCCAAAACTGAGAGTCACTAACTGTGAATTACCCAATAGAGACTCAATCACTGCCATTTTCATACCATCAGGATGAACAAGGCACAACGGTCTTGGTAGTCTCACCTTACTAGTAAAGGGCTATGGAACTTCCAGATTATTTTCACCATGAGAAAAAACTGAACCAGCAGAGCAGTGATAACTTTTCAGATCAGATTCGATTCTGGGAGGGAGAGATGGATTCTTATTTAAGTTTTGACAAACACATTCTGATAAAAAAAAATATCTACAGAGATCCGTAACTATGTAAATAAGAAAATGCACTTTGGAGAGAAAAAAGAGTTTCAAATATAAACAGTCTAAAAGAAAGATAAAGCGTAGAAAATATGTGCCAAACTATTATGTAAGGAAACATCTACCTTGGTTGAAGAAATTTTTCCTTCCAATTTCTTATTTTCTTTCACGTAGATGGGTAAGCCACAAGCTTTGGAGTGTAAAAGTTCCAACTCAGACATCTGCAAAACATAATTTTAGTCAAATTATAATTAGCAAGAACATAAATTGTTACCAGATATAAGTGTTACCAATATAAAGTTATGAAGGAAACACGAGTGATGAGTCTAGAAAAAAGTACATTTAAACACATTGACAAAGCAGTATCAATCTCCTGTACAAACAACCTTGCTTCCTCTGCATACTCCTGCATCCATATAAATTAAACAAGAAAAAAGGCAGAAAAAGGCAATTACCAAAGGCAGAAAAACCAATTACCAAAGGCATTAACAGTTTGTTAAGAAAAGCACCTTCAGTTTAGGATAACAAGGCTCATTGCAAGGTGCAGGACTAACTTTCAGCAACTCATCAACGGATTCTAAATGAACTTTCTTTACACTAGTGTCTCGATGACACAACCATAACTCAATTTTTGTTACACAGTCTCTTATCCCTTCTGCCCATTCCTGAGCTTGAAGCAAATTCCTTACCATGTCTCGAACCTACATTCCGAAAAGAAGCAGAACTAACTAAGTCAAGTACATCACGGTGTGCACATACAACAAAATTTAAAAAGCAATAAATAGATAGAACTCACAGAATCCATCTCAGAACCAGCCCAAAGAAATTGTTCAGCTTTCCTTAGTGCAGTAACAAATGCATCTTGCAAAAAGACATTTTGAAGAATAGTACTAGATTGCAGTAGCCACTCTGTAGCAAGTTGAGCAAAAGTAATGGAGCCACCTTTTACCTACACATATACCAGGAGTCTCAGTATTTTTTCTTAAATCACAAATGTATACATAACAATACAAGCACTACGTTAGCTAATTTAATTAAAAAATTAAACATTACCACTTACAGGAGAGCAGCAGTCAGATATAGAGATGAAGACACCATATATTTTTATTGCAGAAAGATAAGTATATCCAAATATTAGAATTTAGAAATTTTGGAGGCTTAAAAAAATATGTATTTGTATATATGACCTTTTTGGTCAAAGCACTGAGACATGAAGGCTGCCTTTTCACACTTCTACACTCAGCTTTGCCCTCAGAAGTATATTTGTCCATAGAATAGGCCAAGTCATACAATTCTGCAAGTGAATGACGATAGAGAAGACGCAATTTAACAGTTTTGCACTCACAAAGGTGTTCCCAGTGCTGCAAGAGAAAACTAAATTCAGTAATAATAAAACGGCACCCAAGGGAACAAACTAATCAAACCCAAGAAACCTGAATCTGTCAAGTGACTCCTGACCACAATAATATCAACAATACAAATATTTTTCTATCACCTATAAAGCCTAATCCTACTTGACACATGAATGGATTGGGAATTTTAAGCATGTCTGTGTGCATTAAATCCTGATCACTTTAAAAGAACAAACAATCACCGGGTACAAAGGCAGTGCTACCTTTTCCTAGAAAAACACACACATACACACACACAGAGAGAAGAAAAGATGGAGAGAAATAAACACCATGAGGAAGATACCAGACACTTAATACATAAATTCATAATCAACAAACCAACTTATGCAAACCAAGAAATAATAGTGATCCATATATATATATGTCATGCAACAATACAATTTTCCATTTATCCCTAACAGCAGAAACAGAAGTGCATAGTACAGTCTACTTATTCTCACTTCCAAAAGACAAAAACAGACAACCCATATGCTTTTCCAGGGACAGGCTGGTTTTCTGATGCATTCACACTTCCCATAGGGCAGAATATTGAGAGAACTCACTTAACTTGAGTGGCTATCTTAAGAACTTAAAAAAATCTGTTGGGTACATTCAATCTTAGGTTGAAACAAATAAGTATAATACAGCTATGAAAATGGATACTACATACATTCTGGGGGCTGGTAACACTTTTTTTATTTTGCTTTGACATTGATGCAATGGTGGAAGATGAATTGATGGCAACTACATATTTACATTATTTGATCATCAATAAATCAATAGCTCAATCTTGTGCGTTTACCTCCAGACAAACAAAAGCCGATGGCCTGCAACCACATACAACAGCAGAGAGATAGAGATATTGCTGGCATATGATACATGCTGGATCCTATAAAGCACACCAGTAAACACAATCAGAAAATATCAAAGCCATGAGTTATCATTTATATTACCATTGGTAAAAAAATCATACTTCTTCGGTTCCCACAAATTGGGGACATTTTCGAGGAGCCATACGAGAAGACTTAATAATACCAGTTTTCCAAAGTTTCTCTCTTCGAGATTTTTCTTTAACTGATATTCTCAACAATTCGTTCTTCAAATAAGAAGACACCCTGCCGTCAACTTCACCAAACTAAAAATGATGACAATCAACACACAAGAGAGTACGCAAGATTAGTCAAGAACTAAACATTTTTATCTGAAAAACTTTAGAGCACTTTTAGATTTAAAACAGAATGATAATAAATCTTCCTAAATAAGAAAATCTAGAAACAACATAAACAAGTCAAAACAATCCATCACAACTTTACATCAAATACCAGTTCAGACATTGCAGGATATTAGGAGACAGCCATCGTAGTTTACAAAAGCATGGCCTACCCCCTTCCCCCAAAAAGGGTACACAATACTTTTTTTCTGTCATCAGTTGCAGTCAAAATATAACAATGAACAATATGGCATCATCAATTCATGTATCCCACCCCACATGGCAACAAAAGCTTAGTTTTTATTGTTATTGTTATATAATAAAAACACAAGTCAAGACTAGTTTACTCAGTTACACAGTAATGTAAATTGTGACCTTACTCGCAAGACTGCACATCAATCATACGACTTTCTCATGCCTTGGCATCTTAATCACACTCTCTCACACAGTTGGATGGGATCAGCAGCGTAGAACGGTTTTTTTGAAAATCTGAGAAACCCAACCCATTTTCAGTTGACCCATCAGATTAAGGCCCTGGCCTCATTCATTCCAGTATTAATCTTCACCTTTTTTTCTACTCCTCTGCACACAACAGTACCAAACCCCCTCCTTGGTTCTTCTGCTTCTAGATTCAACACTCGATTCATTTGCTAGTGGGTTCCACTACTCCTAATTTCAGTTTGGTTTCTTTAATGTTTGAGAACTTGATTAAATTTTCTGCTCTCAGCTGGGTTCCACTCATTCTCTAATATGTTTTGCGGTTTATAATGACTATTAAGTGGGAAATGAACTGCTAGGGAAGGCAACGAGGGTTCAGGTGCGACTAGAGTTGGAAGCAGATCAGTGAGTGTTGTTGAGGGGGTTCTAGATTTGGAACTGTTGGTGTGACTTGTAAGTTTGTGGCTCTGAGAAATTCAAAGTTATTTTGCCTTATATCTCTTCATTTATCAGTACATGTGTTTAAACATAATTTTGTATTTTAGTTAGGATGATCCATGTTACACTTGCACAATCCACAAGAATAGTGATCCATGTACTTTGTTTGCTAGACTTGAATTACAAATTGCATACCTCAAAAATTAGGGGCTGATTAGTTTGTTTCCTTGTTTTCAATTAAGTTTATATTTTCCCTTATTGTAAAAATTGCAACCATGTTTTCATTCTATTCCTTGTTCACAAAACTTTAAGACCAAATAGTGAAAACTAACAATTCTTTCATAAAGTTTTTGAAAAAATAAATAAGAGGAAAAAATGTTGCATTTTAGGCACTGTGTAGTTTGACAAAAACATTTTCTATTTTTACTTTAATTACAATAAAGTGGTGTTTTTACTTGGTTACCTTTTTAAAGTTGGAATAGATATAAGTGAAAAAATAAAATAAACTTTTCATTATTTTCGATGCTTCCTGTTTCTCAAAAGTTTGTACAGTAAACAACTTTTCATTGATTGCACAGGATATAGAAAACGTTTTATTATTCAAACTTTTGGAAACAAATGAAAACAAGAAAATGTTTCCTCAAACCAAATGCCTCTTGGTAATCATAGTGAAAACATATAAACTGAAAATGTAAACAAGAAAATAAACCAAACACCCTATTAGATTTTAACCTCATCAACAAATTATTACATTAACTGATGTAACTAAGTCGTAACAATGTGCAAACCTGGGCTACTACACAAAGAAGCTCCTCGTGAGATAAGACAGCAGTTTTGTGATACCGCTGATAGAGATCAGCTCCAAAAGCACCATGTGGTAGCCAGTCAGCAGGAGCAAAATTGACTGCCTCTGCACAATTTAAACCTGAGAACACAAACAAATACAAAGTATGACACACTTCAGATTATATTTAAGATTGTAATTTTGGATGAAGACAAAAATAAAATTGCATACCAAGATTGAAACCTCCATGGTAAGACCTGGGGAAGGTAATAACAAAATTCCCAGGCTCCTGGAAAACATCAAATGAAAAGAAACATGTCAAAGATCAAATATATATAAATATAAAGAAATGACAAGCAAACAGCCGTATTCATTTACTGGAAACATACATGGAGGACACTAAGTGTAAGTGAATATTAAGTGTAAAAGAACTTCAACTGCAACCCACAATGTTCCACCTAATCAAATTATAAGCATTATTGTGCATTACTTATTTACTTGGATATTATATATCTTAAACCCGATAAATGATACCTGAAGTATACTGTAGACAGGAACTCCATTTTCTTGCAATACAGATGGGTTCAGCATAGTAACAAGCTGAAAAAGTAGATCAGGTTGTGCATCAAAAAGATCAGGAAGACTGCTTCTCATCACCTACAAGGAAGTGGATCATTTTACTGTCATTGCCAATGAATTTCTTAAAATTAACAAATTATGAAATGTTTGGATTGTTGGGTTGTAGGGAAAGGAGGGGAGGATTTATGTTTAATATTGAATTTTCAAATGAGAGTGATAAATGTCTTTGAAACTGGTGACGGATGATTCAAAGATTACATGACTATATCTCACTTGAAAAATGTTCAAAATTTTAAATAAAATACTAATTCAAATTGAAATATTAACGACTCCTAAAAATGACTCCATCTAAAATACTTTTAGAGAACCACTAACTTAAGTGAACTACACTATATATATACTATCAAAGATAAATACAAAAAAAAATCAAATTTTAGATTTCAATGTGGGAAATTTAACACATGTTTAGCAGCTTACACTTCTCATAACCATATTTTATATCACAGGATACCACTACATAAAATCTTGACAATAGTTTGCCCGAATTAGTGATCTCATTTCATGACTAATAGATGCTTATACAATTGACAACTCAATTTACACGTAAGGAAAAGGAGAGCAGTTTTATGGTTATCTTTGTATCCAGTATCGAATAGCACAATCAATTATAACGAATGAGAAGAATCCATTTGAAACTATTCCCTCTTCATAAATTCTATTCATAAAAAAATACACTTCTTTGTCAAGCACACACACCCCATGTCCACCCACAGTTACAGTGTGCATGCAAGTGTTTGTGTGCGAAGAAACTGGAAAATAAACACAGGTAAACAAATGGGCTGCAATAGCAAGTATGACAATAAATTTTCTGCTGCAAATTTTAATCCTCCACAGGTGCAGGGTTGGAAGAAGCAGCAGGAAAAAATACGAGGCAATTAGATCATTCTTTTTAAAGAAAATATCAAAAGTAAAAATAATGCATAGATATAACAAGGACCCAAGACCTACCTTCTCAAAAGCACTGGATTGACTACCAGGCACACTGTACCAGCATTTTGCCTCTCCCCTAGAACAAAA